>CM037074.1:24872694-26213526 GCA_020882685.1 Aphelinus atriplicis | reverse complement strand
GACGTTTTGCAAGCATGGTTCACTGGTCCCATTTGTCATTTGTATCAGGATTTGAAGTGTCATACAAGACGCCTAGTAAGATTTATCCACATAAATACATGAATCGTCAGTTATGACTATCGAAGCTTTCTCTAGCCAGAGTTTGCGCATTTTATATCAAGGAGAATTTTCACTTTTATAACCCCAGTAATATTTTTATATAATTTCATAAACGAATCTCCATGGTCGATATTGTTTCAATAAAAATGATACTGGATCATCGCTGAAGAACAAACGGTTCCCAAAACTTCGAGTAAAAAACAAATGAAAGTGTCAAAGTAGAAGAAATACGCGAGAAACTGAAGGAGGAAGTTGAACTTACCTCAAGTAAAAACCAAAACGGTGACTGTATAATCTTTGGTTTTGCCCGCTGGTAAAGGGTATCTAGTAATTCGTACCGCACGCGTGAGGAAGAAGAAGAGAACGCGTCGTAGCTCGCTTCTAAAGCAAGGTCGAGAAAATCAATAGCACACAGACAAGTAGGTGAGGATCCCGCGCGTGGTCTCTCAAAAGGGGTGAATAATGACTTCGCCACGATAAAGAACAAGGCAGAAATACACTGTGGTAAGTGGAGCTTTCGTGATATTTCAAAAATTCCCTACGCCACGGATAAATTGCTCACACGCATCAAATACCGGGCGAGGCACTCGTAAAGTGTTCGCTAAGCCACGTTAATCGAGACGCTATCGAGCTCCGAGGAAACGTTCGAGCTTAATTTTATAAGGGAAACTCGGGTTGGTTGCGGTGAAATCGAAGATATTCAAGAACACACGTCCAAAAGGATATTGGATACACAAAGAATTTTACAGACGTATGTGGTATGGATATATGCCATATAATTTTTTGCCAACTATGAAGTGTGAAATAAAGTAACACATATTGAATTGATGTTATCCACCCATAAAAATGTCCTTATGTATATCTTTTAGACTTTTGTAAAAAACCACATCAACAATCTGGAAATTAAGATCAATTAAAATCGAACCTATATAAGTTGAATCCAAAAGTTACAATAACCTGCTAAACTCAAATTGCAATGTGAAATCAGTAGCATCACTCTCAAACAAATTCGAACTGTCGTAATTCATTAGCGCACTTCATCAACTCATTACAGAACGAGGCCCGTAAAGTTGAATACATCAATTATGATTTTTGATCCCAGCAACTTCTCATACTATAAACTTGAGTTTTCGCGGCAGCACAATGAATTCGGCTATTCCAACTCCAAAACTAAAACGGAACAAAAATAGTTTTTGGGAGCAATTTTCAAAATTATAGCCATCACGTACCAATACAGTTTATACCTATTTCTATTTACGAGGGAATGATAACGCATGCGTTAGCTGAGAGTGGAAAGCAACACTCGGGTTGCACCAATTACTTATTAAGCGCGAAATTTCACATTGCTAGCTCATTGCAGCATCCTGTTTTCGCGCATCGAACAATGAAGCCGTTTGATAGTGCAAACTTTCTCCCTCTCCTTTTCACTCGTCTATTCTCTATGGCTCTTCCCTGCTTTGACAGCCACGAATTTGGGTCACAGATTCAACAACATATATACTATGTCAAACTTTGCTTTCCAGCCATGAAAAATTCGATTTCCACTGCTCTCAATTTGGACTGTGGTGAAATTCGATCCTATTTGGGATCCACATAGTTCGATTTTTTTTCGTCTACGGGTATACTTCTTATTTAAGATCTAATACGAACGGGTAACATATGAGCAAATAGTTGTTGGAAATATGTATAAGGAAAGTAAAATTATCATCCTTGGCTCTAATATTTTACATGATTTAATGGGATGGTTGACTATTCACATAGCTAAGTCTACAATTAATCTTTTCTAAATGGGTCGAATATTGAAGGCAGCGTCGTGCAATAATTTTAAGAACATCGTTTCTCCTAAGATTCTTGTATAGATTTCTTGAATATATTCAGCGTAACACAAAATACTGGTCTCCCAAACATTATAAATATAAGGTTCTTCCAGCGAAAAACGAGACTTTCCTTTACTCGAGACCCTCGCAAAGATCTAATTATCCAACGCCGCGTTCGTCGTCACACTTGTATACAAAGCGCTATCATTGCTCATTCTAACTCGCGAGCTCATCCGATCAATGTATATACGGCCGATAAATGAGCAACGAAGGGGAGGGGGAAATACATATGCGAGGATCGCTAAAAAATAAATAGCAATGACGCATTTATAAAAAGACGCGCGAGGGTTGGCTAATTCGGTATGGGGCGTGTCTACGCAAGCGCGGCTCCGAACAGCTGTTGATGGTATCACGCGGTAAGACAAAGGGGCTCGGGCGCGTGTGAGTGAAAAACGGATTCAAGGTGGCAGACGTACGTAGCTCCGGTGGCTCGATAGGCGAGGGTGGGCGCGAAGAGCCGCTCGCGAGACAAGTAAGCGAAGTAGGGCTGTGTCAACCTTGAACTAGATTAGTGGAATTTAACGGAGCTTGTGATCGATTCGATCTGCTGATACGATTATGATCGCGATAGGCTCGGAAAATCATGAAGGCTGCGAGGGTTCGAAAGCCATTAGGGCCTCAGCAGATACACGGAATACCCCAGAAGCATTCTGTTCAGAAACCCGATTACGAGTCCAATCGCGTGATGAAAAGTTCCTAGTATATGTATAGTAGTTCGTAATAATGTTGGGGTGAGTCTATGGTGAAGAGTTGATTCTTTCCGAGTGGTTTACTTTCCTTTTAATTTTTTCGGCAAAGTAATACTCCACAATTTCAACATTTTCGTTACATAAAATCTGATACTTTTCCATGAGGGATTTTAGGTGATTATCTGATAAAAAGATGCTCAAAAATTTCCTAGCGTAGTTCTGAATAGGTTATAATTGAGATATTTTCTAATTAATTTTTCATTCATGCTAAGCACAAAAATATTAGGGTTCCCTGAATTCAATCAAGAGTATTGAATTTTTAAAAAATAATTCTGATCGAAAGTTTACACAAATTGAATAGCAGCTGGAACTTTAAAAAAAAAAATCAGGCCATAAGATCAAATTGGATTGATTCCCACGCAAAGCTCTGAGGGGAAGAGTTCTACTTTCTCTTTGTCGAAAGAGTTGAACTGACAATGCGAGGCACACTTGGGTATAAAATTCTCTTAACTCTTTGAGTATGTTCAGAGGGAGTCATATATACTGGTTGATTCAATATTCTTGATCGTTATCGAAGAATTTTTTTCATTTTAAAAATACAACCCAGTCTAGGTCTGAGTTCAATCATTTTTCACTTTAGCTTATAATAAAGGAAACGTTAGACAAGATTATGCAATCAAAATGCACGTGATTAACAATAATTATAAAACATGATGAATTATATATAAATAAAAGACTATACATGGGTATACAATGATATCTTCAAATTTCTTTTACATTAAAATATACTATAGACAGGATACTGCACGTTAAAACGTGCTAACAGAGACGGTGTCTCGTTATTGCGCGTCAGGGTGGTATACTATTTTCGTAAGCTCACTCATCAAACGTAAAATCATGTATGACATTCATCGTGAAAGCTATTAAAAACACGATACGGGCGAAAAGCTTATAACTTCTACTGATGCAGCACTGTACAGTTGAGAAAACAAGTTGTGAATGTTATTATAAGCTCTGTACATTCTACTGTTCATAAAATTATAAGGATTCTTCATATTTTTTGAACCATTGCTTAATCAACTTATGATTCATCACAGATATTCGTGTGTAAATCAGCGCATGGATGTTATATTAGAAATGGTGAATACAAAACAAATAAGAATAATTTCATCATCTTGTAAATTTAGAAAAAAATCAAAACTCACATTTTGATCTTGTATTCAAATAAATGAATTTTAAATTTAATTCGAGATAAAATCTGTAGGAATCGAGAGTAGACCATTACTGGATTAGTAAAGTATAAGTATTTTTCGTGATACATATATATTCTCGTAATTGGATTTCGTAATGACACGAGTCGCACACGTCATACAAACCGAGGAGCAAGAGTCTAAACGAAAATATGCAGTAATTTTCATTAATACGATGCTCAATCAACTTGTAACATTATTTGCACGGGCTTCTGATTAAATTGGAGTGCCTCATTCACGTGGAGGAAAAAGTTGGAGCGATTCCGAGTACTTAGTCAATGCATAAATGTCATACATGCGTATACATCTTGATGCACGCGGAACGTCAGCGGCAGCAGCAGCAGCAAGCCTTCGCTTCGCAATTGTGACATCGCGGGCATTAGCGATATGAAGGGAATTTATTGAATAGGCTCGCACTCGCGACACTCAGTGTATAATAACACGCTCGCGGCTGATGGGTATGGCCTTAGAAGATAATTTACGATTGACGTTGCTCGCTGAGCTGGCCGAACAAATGAAAAATACAGCTGAAAAGTCGCAATGGAGATAAGCCGCTCGTTAAGAGCCTCGCTCGCGATTTGCTCAATTAAAATTCCCCGCCACCGAACTGCACGTGGAATGTGGGGACAGAACACTGTAATAGCCAGTTCGGAATCCAGGCAATATGCCACCAACGAAATCGCGTATCTATTCGTTTTCGATAACAGATGTCGATATGTTTGTATGTATACGGACCGATTGAACCACTCGGCGACGCTGCGAATTATATCGGGCCATCCTATCCACGGAATTCAAATAGCCGTATAGATTTACAAGCGAGGAATCGTCGTCGTTTGAGCGACTCGGTAATTAGAGGGCGAGCATCAAAGCCCGATTCAGTGTCTTTGCTCTCGTGAGCAAATGCCGCAGTTCGGATTGTAAAAAATCGAGCTCAAAAGGGAGGAACCCGCTTCTTGACCCGAAAAGAAGAACTAGATACTTCTTCCCGCAGTTTCCCTACATAACCTATTATGGCGTCTTCGTTACAAGGTGTGGCGAATCCAACCTTCCATCTCATTTTTACACCAAGTTTTGTTTCGAGCGCAGTTGTACGTGTGAAATGACCCTTCAGTGAATGTCTATGAAAGTTTTGTAGTATGAGAAATTATCCATAATAGTAATCCACTTCTGCTAAGTGATTTTCTCATTACTTGCGCTTCACAACCGTATGTAACGGTAAAATTTCTCGCAATTACATGCAAAGCATTGGGTTCAGTTCATGACGATAAGAGATTCCGGGAAAATCTTGTGACATTTTAGATAAACATGAAGTCGATCAACAATCTTCTATAGTTGTTCGATCGTTATGGAGATTTTAATACTGTTGCAGTCTATACCGATCAAGACAATTTCAGCAGAAAAAATAAGTCGAGTACTCCTTAAAAGTTTAAAATGAGCCGAAGAGCCAGCGCTTTTCATTTATGCTAGAATGGCATCCATTACATTGACGCCACGTTGGTAATTAAGAATCAACAGCCATTTCTTTAAATATTGCAAAAGGAAGGGAATACGTTCTCTCTTTCTCCATCTCTCTCTGTCTCTCTGTCTCTCTATCTCTCTGTCTTTATTCTCCCTGCTAGACATGTCAACGTGCTTTTAGCCCGTTTAATTCTCAGCGGAATTATTTAAGGGGCTTCGGAAGAGCTAGTAGTTGAACATTTGATTACGTATATACATTGTTAAGGCTTTTCCAAGTAATCGTTAATCGTGAAAATTAGCTCTCGATTCGATGTGAATTCACAATGAACCAGTTGCTAGCATTCCACCCATTCAACAGTTTTGTATGAAAAAATACTTTTTGAGGAAAAATTTCAAAGAAGAAAATATATTTTTAAGAAATGAAATATGTACGATCGTTTATATTTCTTTTATATTTCCATCTTAGTTCCAGCTGGAAATGAGAATTATTAAAGTTTTCATTCTCTCAACTTGGATAGACTTAATTGAATTGAGCTAACAGAAAGTTAGTATATGCTGATACCCAAACAACATCAGATAGTAAGCAGCGTGACAAGAATAATTTGATTGATTTCGCACACTTATGATTAATTATTTTATTAACACTATTTAACCAATTAGTAGAAAAATAAAATTTGTTCAAATTCATAAATTTCTAAGGAAAGTATGATAAATGCATTTTAATAAATTCAGGCTAAATTCTACAAGAAATACAAATTGGCAATAGTCGGCAAAAAGCAAATTGTGATTTGTGGGTGATAAAATGAACGATGCGTACATAAGTAACTAGAGAGTGAATTGTGCCTCGATAAAGATTATCTCGACGATTATTACTACTCAATGATTATAATGTTTAATTATTAATATGATAACGCAATTAGTGCGTAACCGTATTTATGATGTCAGAATATGAAAAACATCAAAGAGGATATTAAATATGTCAAACGATGTCTACAACTCTTTTTAAAAAAAAAATATTGGTTACAACCAACCTTCAGATCAAAGTTCGAACAAATTTGTCTGGAGCAAACATCGTCTTATGGAAAGTTTACCAAAAAGTAAGGTTTCCCTTGAATATAACCTACCGTGCTAGAAGCGAAATTAAATATCTTCGGATTGGTAAAATTATTTTTGGTCCTTTCTATCATAGCGTTAAGCATCGAACCCATGGGTTCGATGCCCGAATGGTTTTGATAAGAGTCTATAAAACGATACATTCATGTGCTTTCTTTTAGAATGAAACATTTAATCCACTATGATAATAATTGTATATATTTATCAATAATGAAAATATTTGCCAACTAGATGAGTGTATATTTTGAGACTTTATTGTTGAAAACTTTTTTCAACAACGAAACACTCAGAGTCTAAAGCAATAATTATTGAACGAAAAATCAGGTCAGACTGGAACTATAAGAAGCTACGAAAAATGTGACAATACCCTCTCTACATGCAATCATCTGTTAAGTGTTTCTATTTGAATAGTATAAGGAAAGTAACACGAAAACCCCAATAAGAATTGTTCTTTAGGAAACAATTCAAATAACAATGGCTATCTCAAAATCTTGAAAAAAATATAAAACCATCATCAAACCATAAGTTATTTTATTTCAATGCAGGTCGATTCAGTGGATTTACTGCAGTATTTTAATTATACTTATACAGAAAATGTCAATGCACATTAATAAGCGCATTCTTATAACTAGAAAATATGAAATTATAAGAGTTAAAGTACTTATGTTCTCTGAGTAAGTGGAAAAAGTTGAGTGATGTACATATCGACGTGTCGTACGAAGAAAGACACATAACTAAATCTGTCCGCGAAGAAAGACACATATCCGAATCTGTCCGCGAAGAAAGACACAACTCGCAATCTAGCCACGAAGAAAGACACAACTCGCAATCTAGCCACGAAGAAAGACACAACTCGCAATCTGTCCACGAAGAAAGACAAATGTCGGAATTATTCTCCCGCGAATATTAACGAAAAAAGAGTTTAAACTGTAGAAAAGGCTTGTTTTTATTGTCAAGTATAACCTACTCATTCTAAGCTTTCATTCCATATATTTTTTACGTCGGAAAATTGTGGCATGTGCGCCATGTATCCTTTTTGCGGGCAGACGCGAGTTGTGTCTTTCTTCGTAAGACACGTCGATATATACGTATCACGAGAGTACTCTGTTAACTTATATGAGGTAGTATGAACAAATCTAATTATACTTTTTTTCAGGCTCAAATGAGAATTGATGAATATTTCCAACAACAACAATGTCTCAGCGATTCTCATACATCTATATCTCATATATATAATTGGATTAACAAACACATGTGTATACAAAGCAGACATTGCTTCGTTCCAATGAAAATTATTTCACTTAATTCGATACTTTCGACTACTCGATTCCAGTCAATTTACTCAATTGATTAGTCCAATATTTTATTCGTATTACGTACACTCGACTACATTACGCGAGTCCACTGGCACAAGGTTCTTATGCACCTGGCCTTCTTTGCCAGTCACGTGCAACGAACCTGTCGACAAAACAACAAAACGAGTGTGGCTCTATGACTCTCGCGAGGTATTTGGAGCAAAAAAGTGAAAGAGGGTAAAAGCCGAAGAAAGTAAAAAGAAAAACGGAGAGAATGAGGAACACAGAGAGGGAAAATGGGAGTAACCAAGCGTGGCGGTGCCAGCTTTCTGCGAGCCGCTATATTCTACATTTTTTAAAACTTGCCTGTGGTTTGGTTGAGGATAGATAGGAGGAATTTTATGAGCTGCGTTAGTTAATTCGTGTGCCCTCGTTTCGCTTTTGGAATCGGACATGAAACTAACCGAGATATGAAATCAGTTGGAATCAGATAGATTTGTAGAAAAATGAAGCCTGTTTTACATTGCGGGAGGAACAATGATAAAAATATTTCAATGCTATGTACATATAATGTTGCTCGCACTTGTATGAATTTTGATTATATAAAAACATATTACAATCTCTTCAAAGAAATCGGAATGTTAGCTGGTGAATGACCGGATATATTATTGGGGTAACTACAAATCACCTACTACCCAAAGTCCTAAGTGGTGTCGTGTGGTATAAGCAATACGTCGAATTAGTGCTTGAGAAGAGTAAGTATATCCAAACAAAACAACGATTAGCTATTTATGCATGTTCGCGTGGACGTGTCCCGTGTTTGCTGTAACCTATAGATTTCGAATCCAACAAGCCCCGGAGAAAATTGATCCAAAGCTTATCCAGTAGTTCGTGCA
The DNA here is from genome assembly GCA_020882685.1 of Aphelinus atriplicis. Taxonomy (NCBI): domain Eukaryota; kingdom Metazoa; phylum Arthropoda; class Insecta; order Hymenoptera; family Aphelinidae; genus Aphelinus; species Aphelinus atriplicis. The sequence goes on along the minus strand of CM037074.1, from coordinate 26,204,849 downwards.
CTCGCACAGAGAGTATATCTATACGTGCATTTATAAATGCGAGTCTAGATTTGTCCGCGACTGAATGTGTTCACCCATACGTTCACGCGAGGGCACATATAGCTATATACACGTGCGAATGAATGCAGTGAATGCGAGCGGCGCGGGCGCGCCCCGCATTGTGCGGATATAGGAAAGAGTAAGGAAGGAGCCTTGGATTTCGTATATCGGTTGGCGGAAACATTTGGATACAAAGCCGTAAAAGCCGGGCTGCAGCACGAGAATTTACGAGCCGCGAGGCGAAGCGACATGAAAAAAGAAGCACACCTAACACGTACAGCGCGCTCACACGTATACGAGCTGATATAAACATATATAGAGACGCCGATTGTTTGATTTTTGCACGAGCAAAACCGCGGTGAATTACGCGTAGCCGCCACAGCCGATGATATACATGTGTGTGTGTGTGTGTGTGTACATACGACGGAGACGAAAAAACGAGCCAAGCCAAGAGGAAAAAGTCCGTTGCCACGCGTTTCCACGCCGGATTGGACAACTTTATCAAGCGCGTCCGTATTTCTATTCTGCCCTGTGCTTCTTCCAACAGACGGAATGGCTGAATTTTTTCCCTTCCACGCTGAAGCATCGATATTTGATGAACGTTTTTAGGACTGCCGTGAGTTATATTGGTTTTTAAAGCTACGAAATCGATATTAAATATGTTATAGTTAGGGTAGGTACTTTGATACTTCTCATGGTAGTCTATAACAAAAATAACTGACAAATTGAAATATGCTGATTCCATCCTCGGATAAAGAGTATAGAACAAGGATATCATGTTTTCATACAGGATAGACTTTCATATGAAAGATTATTTAGGGAAATAAACTCTGTAATGCTTCCTGTAAATTTCTCTCGTAAAATTATAATATTCAAAACTTTTCTTGTTCGCTGATTCAAAAAATTAAATCGCTGTTTGTAACATAATTATTCAATTTGATAAAATTGTATGTAGTAGCAGTACGCATTGAACAATATTAATCAAACGTTTTTGAAACGGAAAAAGTATTAATTTCCATGCATGATGATATTTATTCATTTGTATTTTTTTGATAATATGATTATTAAATTCAATTCACAATTGGAATTTCCAATTATGTACTGTCAGTTTATACATACCGTCTAGTTTATTTTGAAAATGTCAAGAGTTATGGTAAACATTAAATTAGAGTAGTTATAAGTTCGTTAACGAAAAGTACATTTGATTATAAATTATTTCAAACAGTGACTTGATTGGTTGCTATAAATTTCACAGCTGAGGTTTAACGTTGATAGGTAAATTATTTGTAAAATTATATCCTTAGGGTAAATATTTATTTTCGTATCACAAAATACATCTTCAGGCACGCGGGTAATCGGATGGAGCCGAGTGCCGGCGTAGCTATTATAATAGTCTTACAAAACAGTCACGCGTGGCTGTTTTTAACAGACTGGGTGACTCGTGTCTGAATTTTGTCTCCATGAGTGAACCGACAAGACCAATTTATATTACTAATTCACGACCGCTGACATACGACCTTACATTGCGATCCTTCGAGATAACGTCATTATCTCGCTCCCGACCTTTTCCAAGATACGACCTTATGACGTAGCGACGTAGCGATATACCTTTGGATCGAGGTGACACCATGAAGAATAAAGATATAGGATGATAACGCGTTTTAGAGTAGAGGTCAAAAGTCAAAATCGCTTGGATTTGAACATTCCACCCATGAAACGTGAGCAGTGGTGAAAAGGAATTTGGTCACTGATCCAAACCTTTGTGCACAATTAGCTGGCCGGTATATCTCATACTCGTGGTCTACTAATTGGCTGTTCCGCCTGCGTATGAATGCAGCTGCGAGTCGTCCGGAAATTCGGCCCGAAATGCACTGGGAACCTGGCAAGATCAACCATCAGTATATCATCTCGCCTGCTCGACGTAATTGAGACGAGCTGCTGCTGATTCAACCTTCTGTGGTGACACGTTGTCAAAATAGATTTTGGCGGTCGCATATTATACAGCGTTTATCTCTGGGTGATCAAATCATGATGATCAGTAGTTTCGTAGGCTTATTCACATTTGTTAATGGCCGTGAAAGTGTTGTAGCATCATTGCAGACTGTTTGCTTTCTTGAGGAGGAAGCTTTAGGATGGCGCAAGAATCGACTTCTGGAATCAGACTTCGAGACCTTCATTTTCGGAATCTACGGGTCAGAAAACATGGAATCCTAAAAATATTTGTATGTATGTATTTTGAGATGTGATAACTCTTACAAGGAGAAGACGCTACCTCCGATTGACTTATGAACCATCTCACAAAGTTTCATCGTGATTGGATACCCAGACGTAGCGCCCTTTCCCTTGTCAGAGAAATCGTCTGATCTTCCTGAAATTTTGCACACTGGTAGTCGTGGCAAAATGTGAACCACATTCAATTTTTTGCAAAATCCGTTGTTTATTTCTCCGTTGCAACCATTACTAAGGTATTTTTGGAAAGTTCCGTATGATTCTTCGTTCGTTGGGGCCCGAATACTCACGAGGATCGACGAAAATCAACGTGATATTTTCCGTAGCAACCGTTGCTACAGGAAAAAGAAACCAGTCAGTTATCGTTCATTTGTCAATGGCAAGAGACACGGAAACTTCATTTCATAGCAACCGTCGTTTACGTCCCTAGCAACCGTTGCTAAGAGTATAAAAATGGAGTTCAAGTTCTTTTTCAGTACTTTTAAGGCCATAGGATACATTATCTTTGTATACTGTTGTACTTAGATATCTCTAGCAACGTTTGTTAGGTGGTTCGGAAAATCTTTGAGAGATACTTCTGAGAAAATCTTTGTTGAAATACTTATATACCTAACGTGTAAATATTCTCCAATAAGAATATTGAATGATAGAATAAAAATTTGTCTGAATATCACCTGAAACATTATACTATCCACAAAGAATTATAACACTTAAATCTTTGATTTCTGAATGAATGTTGAATGGACATGGATTCATTCTCGTTGGTAAATATTGAAGCTAACAGAGGGAGATGCCATTATCTTTCATAGATTGACGTAACGTATTTAATCGAGTTATTGCGTTACAAATAATTTACAACTGATCGAAATGTGTTGTCCGATAATATCGGGAATGTATATGATATACAGATAAATTTCCAACCTATTTATCGGATGCTTGTATTATATATAGCTCTCTCAACTTTCCAATCAATGCGATTGGAAAATCAATTCAAAGCAAATTTGTTCGATAGCAAACTATATATTCATACACAGAATACTGTGTAAATGTATTGAAAACTCCAACACTGTATTCTAGGGTTTATTTCAAGCTCGAATACGTGATTTCTTTTTGGTTAGTTGTTTTCTTCGGAATATATACCCATATATGAACAATTTTATGAATTGTTTATTAAATATTTTAAATCCTCCCTATGACCATCACTGTATTTTTTATTTAGATTTAACATTTTTGAACTTGTTGAAACTTTTAGAGGTGGTTTTGGGTTATCCAAAATGATGTCTGCAATTATCCTAATGATTTAATTTCCTAGAGATATTGTCATTTTTTTATACAAAAAAAGATATGCCATACACGTATGCCATTACACATGTATAGATACTTATGACGTCATTAAAATCAGCAATAATCGGTCAATACTTGGGACAAATCAGAACGTTAAGATGTACAACTGCTAACACCATCTATTCAGGTGACCAGAAATTACCTCAAAAAGTTTCAATTGAACTGGAGACCTATACATATGTAACGGGTCTCCTGGTCGAATGGTCTTGCTATCGAACATTTACAGTTTTTGGATCAATATGCAATTATACCAAATTAGTGTTGGAAGTGTATACAATTTTCGAGATCGATGATAGAGCTCATTGATAAATTAATACTGACTAGCAAGAAGCTCCACTCGAGCGGAGTACATTACTTGTAAAGACTGGCCAACAAAAAGTTTCTGTTAGGAGTCACCTCGTAGTCGGAGCGGTTTACCTTTGGGATCGGCATCCGCTGATTTGTATCAGAGTCTTGGCTCTCGAAGACTAATGATTGAGCTGTCACTCGCTCGAGATTCACATGCTACTAATGGATGTACCTCGCCTTCTTTTTGAACTGTAAAAAGTCTTGTGGACCGTTTTTTATTTTTGTATTGTTCCTAGTCTACCGAGTTCTTTTGCGAGTTTCGTACAGCTTTGGAACTGTGTGTTTCGGTACTTTAGGTGTGTATTGTCCACTCGTGAACCGGAGCATGGTATAACACTTCTCGTGAACAAGAGGATTTGGCTTGCCTAGTCCCCAAGTACCGTTGATGTTCAACTGCCAGTCGGCGCCGAAATAATGGAATACTCATGCGTGTTGGAAAGCGTACAAATATACTTCGTGCCCCCAAGAGCCTCGGTTTCGGAAGCTTGGACACCTCTGCTTTCGACAACGACAGGGGTCTACTTGACAGAGTAAGGAGCATTAAAGGCGGGCTTTGTGATGAGTTGGCCGTGCGCTAGTGTCCCCCTAATATAATCTGAAAGCGTATGATCCTCATACATTTCGCGTGAATGAGACGCATACACACCTTAATTGGCCTATGGTTCGAGGTGGGATTCGATCAACCGATTGTGGACGGTCACGGGATTACATTAATCAAATGCACACGAGTATGCCACCGTTGTGAAAATTGAAAGAGTAAAGCTTGAAAGAATGAATAGAGAAGATTACAAGTTCCAGTCTGATTGAACAGTTGGAAACAATAGAGATCAAAAATGTTGAGGATCTTTCTTTCGATTCAGCATTTCATACGCACATATGAAAATATACTAATGAGGCTCTACAGGAAATGCATCACTTGTTCGAATTAATTTAATGAATTTGAGTTTTTTTTTTGTGTAGCCTCGTCACTTAGCAACTCGATCAAAGGGGTTGTAATTTCTGATGAATCATGAGTCAATTACTTGGGTAAAAATAATGAAAAAAAGTCGAGTTAATGCTAACCTAATCCTTCGACGATTTGCTCGCCCTTCTTGGCCGGCAGCAGGGGTATGGCCCCGGATTTACTCATTTCTTCGGCTCTTGGACACAGGCCCACTCCAACGCACAGTACACTCAGGCACAAACAGCTTTTTTTGTTTCTTCTTGCTCACTATAGGTCACTGCTCGACTCCGAACCCGAGGGCGCGCGAGTGCGCCGCATTTTCACCTGACCACTGCCGAGCGAAGGAGAAGAGATATAGAGCCGTCGAGATTACCAATGTCCGATTTGCCGCCTACGCCGCCGGCGCTGCTGCTGCTGCTTTTGCAAATCAAAATACTCGTTAATCGATTCGCCGATTGAACGGAAGAGATAGGAATCTGCCGAGAGTGGGAGATAGAACTCGCGTCGCGTGACGACGGGGGAATTTTTTTCACTCCGCTTTAGCTTCGATTTGGTGTTGATCTAGCGAGTCTTTCACTTGGTATGGGTTATACTTTGCCCCGTTAAATGTAGACCACGCGACGGAATCCCGATGTTGCTCCGGTAACATATAGAGCTTTATTGGATTTTTCGCACGAGCCGCGGGGAAACAAAATTGGATGGATGTAAGGTTATCGGGTCATTAGGTTATTGGTTAAATCGTAATGGAGCTTTTTGTCGTCGCTATTTATACCAGAAGGTCCGCCGGAACAAACTTGTCTTCAAGGTGGACAATCGTCGCAATTATAACTTGACACTCGGCGAGATTTGACGGATTATTTACGCTCGTTTAAAATTCTCCCTAACGCAGCTGCTGCACTCACCATTGATATTCAATTCCACTGACTAATTTGTCCTGAGAATCTGAGAGCCGAGCAAAGAGCGGAGCTCGCTCGCAAATACGATTACGAAGGTAAGCAAACTGAGCTGCGCTAAGAGATCGAATTGAAAACGAGCATTTTGATGGAACACTCGAACGCGCCGGGAGATGACTGCCGCCGCGCGTTAATCTCTCGAGCGCGGGAGAATTCGAAAAGGAGCCGAGTGAACGAGGTCGCGTGGAATTCCGGTGTAGAATCGCGCGTGCAAGCGAGGCAGCGAGCCGCTTAACGCTTACTTTAATGAAGATACACAGGGCGCGTAATTGCTCCAGCGCGCCGTGGAGATGAATGGCAGCTCTAACGAGAAAAGTCGCGCAGGTGCACGAGTGGGGGGTTAGCTTAGGCGACTGGTGGAGGGGAAAAAAGCGCGTTGGCGACTGGCGAGCCGCCGATGCGTGATATTCGCGGTATCTCGCGGCGGGGGGATCGATGCGCATGGAAATCGGCGACGGCGGTTCCGCTATCGTCGCGGCGACATTGCTGAATCGTTCATGAGGCCTTTTCCACCCGACGATGACGCGCTCGAGCGAGCGTTTGACTCCGCGAGCGTGTAATTATCGAGCCGGCAGCGGGCTTTTCACTCGAGTGTAGTTCCTCCTCTGAATTATCCGTAATTGCGTTTTTATCCCCCCGACTCTCTCGCGAGCTTACCCGCGGAAATTACGATCGGCGTATATAAATTTCATCCGGTGGAGCCGCGTGGCATTTGAAAGGGCACACTTAATTCGCTCCGTGAAAAGGCCGCATTTAAACGAGTTACCCGAGCGGGGAAAATCACGTACACGCTCGGTCGAGTTGCGCCCCGGGCAAATTATAATTTTCGTACGTACGCCGTGGTCGGCGACTTGTCGATCTCCGAGCCGAGCGTAGGACGAAAACGCGCCAAACACTCGGCCGATCGGCGACTTGGGTGATTATAGCACGGTGGTAGCAGTGATGGAGCCTGTCGACACTCCGTTGCAGCCGCACATGCGAGGGCCGCGATACTAACGCCCGCACCGGTGTCGGGGTGGCCGATCGCGCACTGTCTTCTCCCCGGCAGATGCAGCAGCAGCAACAGCAGCAGCAGCAGAAGCAGTAGCAGCAGCAGCAAAAGCAGCAGCACACCGTCGACTGTTTGCGAGCTCAGAGGCACGGGGTGCGGGGCATGGCTGCGGCCGGTCGGTCGCGGGCAGCTGCTCGCGGAACAACAGAGGGACAACAAGTGTCCGCGCGCGCCGAGGGCGGCTGCGGGCGGTGTACGTTCGCTCGCGAGTGTGTAAGCGTGTGTGTGAGCGAGCGAGGCGCGCGCGCCCGCGCACCAGCGCAGCGTTGACCGGCGGCACGGCGGCGGCGGCAGCCGAGGCAGACAAGTGGTTCGAGTCGGGCTGGCGGCAGCCGAGGCGGCGGTGGCGGTGCGCGCGCTCCTCTCTCTCTCCCTTTCCCGCGCGGCGCTCGCTCACCTGTGTGTGGCTGCGCGCCTAACGGCTCCGGGGGGCACAACCGAGGGAAGGGGGGGAAGAGGGGCGCCGCGCGCATCGATCAGCCCCTCTCGCTCGCGCTCATTAACCGCGCGCGGCCAGCCCCGATTTTTTCACCACCGCCTCATCAGGTGGGCTTGATATCCTTTGTGTGCCGGCGCCGCGGGGCCGAGGGCCGGAACAAAGCCTCCCCGGCCCTCGGCCCTCCCGCGGCACAATGCACTTTTCACGTTGACGGCGCGCGGACCGCATTGACTTTGCAGCTCTTTTCATATCGCGGGGAGCCCGTGCAGCTCGTCCGATTCCACCGGGTCTCCTTTGTCGCGCGTGACGAGCAGCGCTGCAACGCCGAACAGACTCGTGTGCACGCGTGGGCCGTGCATCGGACATCCTTTGTGCTCGCGCGCGCAAGCGCCTCTATATATACGTGTGCCCCTCTATATAAAGTATCGCACTTACTTCGAACAACCATGTACAGGTATTCGGATGGCCGCGCGCGCTGCTTGCGCAACCCACGATGCGTACGCGCGCGAGCCACGCTATTGGAAAACTTCCTATCCCCGGTATATACGCAATTGTGTATTCTCGTCCCAATAAATGCCTCGATGGAATATGAGACGACGCAACTTGTAGATGGGCGTCGTTACGCCGGCGAAAGATTCACGACGAGGCAGATTCGCGTTCGGGATATTTGCGTCAGTGCGTCAGTGCGCGGGAGGAAAATTGATACCCCAGCGAGCTTGATAACAACTTTGAGATTGTATTCTGCTGCACCGCGATTCCAACACGCGTTTATTACGTGAATATCACGAAAGTTCAATGCGTCGCACAATGAGTTTGCGGATTACTCTTCAAGCCGCGAGGCAACATTTTTCCTCTGCTTCTGCGCGTACTCGTTCGGAAGTTTTTTTTAATTAAACTGATTATCAAATGCCACGCTCGAGTTCTCGTTGGGTTTTTACTCTTTCTAACGTTTCGCGATTGCGGAAACCGACTCGTTGAAACGGAAATTTCGGTATTGCGCGAGAGAAAGGAGGAAAAACACGATTCTTGCGAGAGTTTTCAGCATTCCTCGAGCGTTTCTTATAACCGTCGCGTCTTGTTGTCAACCAACCTAAATGCGCTACCACTTGCCACGAGGCTTGCAGTCTAGCTCGCAAGACCGCTCGTCGTACCTTCGCTTGCAGTAGTTACAAAGCTTCTCCCCCTTTTGTACGTCTCGTTCGATGAAAATCGGTTACGAGGATCTGTTCGACACTTCGAATGTCGCGTCGAATCGCCTATGTTTGAGCTGCAGACTGATTGAAAGTAAGGGAGAACAGTCAGGAGAGGAGAATGGAATCGTGTGTCTGTTTTAGTTGGGACGAGCTATTGTGTCGCGCTTGGCGCCCATCAATAAATCGTGCTCGAGCAATGCGCGAGAGAATCGTTCGACTGCTTTTTCGCCTCCCAAGTATCTTTTCAAAACTCGTACTTTCTCTTTTGCATTTGTTGACTCGCGATGTCTGGATCGAAATTCATTCGTCTCAAAGTTTCATTAGAGCAAAATCATTTTTGCTGGACATGCTCGTTAGTCGATTATTGAGATTGAAAAACAATTTACACTGGAAAATTCTTTGGAACATTTGAAAATTTACTTTGAACAATTTAATGCAATTATTTACTGATGTTTCAATTTCACTAATAAATTGAATGAAGCATGCCACAAAGAAATGAAGGGAAACGTTTTTTCCACGATTTATTCAATAATGAATATAGTAGAAGCTTCAATCAATAGTAAACAAATTAAAGAATGCATTATTGACTAAACTGACGTTGTAACTAAATATATATTGCCTTTTTATTTTTATAATGAACGATACTTCCGAGCCAATACATCAGTTTACTCCATCCCCGACAAATATTCTAATTATCGATTCTGTCAGCCTCAACTCAGATATACGAGCTCAAATTGTCAATTAACCATCCACATAGAATGAGGAATTTTGTAACATATGAAATTCGCTGATAACCGTCTAAAAATCTGTACCCATGGCCGTTCGGAAAATAATCTTTAATTCATAACATTAACTAGTGCGAGCGTTACAGTTAGATAAAATACAACGACCCACATTTTAATACCAAGAGTATACAAATCAACCGTTATATCGTTAAAAACATCTCTCGCATTAATGACTTGCACAAATCTTTATTCGCCGAGGGGAAAAAAAGCATTACTTCACCTATAATCTGGTAGCAGGGTACAGCCAAGACGAGCATACTCCGTGATTAAATTTCCCGACTGTGGCATTTTCATTTTTCGCGCGCTCCCTCAAAAGCCCCGCACAAAGACGGCCGCCTCGCCTCGAAAATGACATAGCTCTCGCCCCCGTAGCCGATGCCGCTGCAACATATTTAGCACACACGCGGCGGTTTACACGGTGTTTACCGAGGCGCACGGCCCGCTTTAAACGCGCGTCATAATCCATTGGAAAAATCCCAGGCGGCTGGTGTACATCAGATCCCGTGGGAAGCTGTTGCCACGGTGGGCGGATGAAAAGCTCGGGATCCTGAAAACGCTTTCGCGCGCATATAACGGCGTTTTTTTACCCCGGAATGCAAGAATTTCTCGGAGTCGAGCCACCGGGCGTTTGAGCGTGTGTTTTCTGGAGTTGTAGCATTTTGTACTGTTTGAAATTAGAGTGGGCAGTATTGCAAGGGTAATATCGCTGGATAATTTGTTTACGTTGAACAATAGTTGGCAAATATGCGCATGTAAACAATGAAAATGGGGAGAAAGTCTCGGAGAACCTTTTCTGGCCATGTTATTATATGTATACATCGTATACTCTTGGAAAAGTTTTTGGAAAAATAATACTTGGGAATCGATCGATCAAGTATTGCGTGAATGTAACATCAAGTTTACGAGCGAATCGTGTCGGTGCCTCTTTGTGAAAAATAAACTCCGACGATGCATACTTTAGCAATCGATTTATCGCTGTTTAAAGTATTTTATTTATTCGTGATAATCTGTCATGTGTGAATCTCAACAAACAATCAAACAAACAAAAATAATGATAGCCTCCTTACGACGACGCTATGTAAGTATGTACGTCTGATGAAACGTCAAACTTATCAAGAGCGTTCTTTTTCACACCCATGCACATGACGAATGTCAGTTTGATGCGGCGAAACTATATATATGTCGCTCTACCTTTTCGAGCGTTTATCGTTCAAATTTTGCTTTGACGATCGAGTCGCCAGTGATGTCCTGTACAGCGCGCTCTCCCATTCTCATACATCGGGAAAGAGTCGGAGCTCAATTTTAAAATTCAAATTTTCAAGCGACGACCAGCGAGATGAGACTCGAATGCACCTGCATACAGCTTTTACGAGCATCTAACGACGATCTCGGCCCGGCCGATTCAATCTTCCCGGCTTGATGAAGCTCGCAAGGTTATTTTTCCGTCGAGAGCCGTCGAGATTTTGATATTGTAAGCAAACACTGAGCAGCTTCGTTAAAAATGTGAGAGTTGCCTCGGCTGGGAATGGCACTTTCGAAGAATACTATGCGCTGCGACTCGTGCTCAATACCAGAGAAGATTTTTTTTCTCTCGGGTATAGGACAGACAGCGGAGGATATATCTCGAGTATCCTTGCTTTTGATCGATGTTTCAATTACACCGATGCAATCTAATGTCGGCTAAGATTTATGGAAAATAAAGGAGAGAAGAAAGCGAGTCAAACAGCGGGAGGTAAACTGTCACGACCAATGTTGAGGTCGGGTCCGCAACCTTGGTGTCTTGAAGACGGAAAAACACGCGAATCCCGAGTAAACGTCTCGAACGCTGAGAAACTTCAGCCCTAGGCACATTGAAATACGAAAGGAATAACTGATAAACAACCATGAAGACTTCGTATTTGGGGATTAGCCGCGGGCGAACTTGCTCGTGCAACCTCGGCGCGCATATTATACGCTATACATGAATTATTAAGGACAGGAAAATTTATTTATGAAGCGGCAGGCGACGACCTTGAGCAAAGGCACTGGGTCAGGTTTATACGTGCATCCCTCGTGAGACGTGCGACCAAACGCGATGACATTGGTCGCCAATATAAGTTGCAACGTGATCGATTGGGGAGCCCGGGAATAGGTCACACTTTGCCGGTTGACCCAACCAACTCGCGCCCCACACCCCCGTCCTCTGTATACACCCGACGGACGCTCGGACACGAAACTTCGATTAGCTCCTTGTATTCCCTCGTTTCCATGTGTGTGTATATACTGTGTGGGCAAATATAGATACCCGTTTTCATCTACCCCAATCCCAAACGTTCATCACGGAGCTGAGGTTCTCTTCCTTTGCATCTCCGTAATATCTTCTTAACGCACACACACATGTATTCTTTTTTTGTCACACCGAAAAAAGAGATGTAAAATCAAAATGTACAATCACACTTTAAACGGCTCTAAAAAAAGTCGCTTGAAGTGAAAAATCGACCGGTACAGAGACGGATCGTCTCATTTTCAGTGCTACGAACATAACCCAAGCGACAGTCGAGCCAGCGATTGTGCACTATTGTCATAGATGGGCCTCATTGAGTTTCGGAACGGAAAGGGTACACTTGCCTTACGACATTTACATTCTGAGCAATAATAAGATCAATCATTGGACGCATGGTCGATCTTTGAGGGCCAATCCAGGAAGCAGCCGCTTCCACTACTGAATTTTATGATATGAATTTATTCAAAACTACCTGATGAGGCCAGTAAATCTTACTAGCGAAACGTTGCAACAATTCATTAAGTGGTAGATTTTGTGATTTTCCTTATCCACTTCACACTGGATTGACCCTCAAAGATCGACTAATCGTCCAATATTTGAACAATGGATGGTGTTCTCAACAATAATAAGATCAATCAGTTACCCATTTCTCTGGATACTCGACATTCGATTGCGATGAAAAAAACCCACCATATCCTTAAGGAAATTAGGTTTCAAAGAATAAAAGCGTGATATACAGTATAACTTCAATTTTCCTGAATATTAGTTTAAATTCTTGCATATAAATATGGAACATTGCTCGTAGAAAATCATTGTGGCTCCTCGTGGAAAAACTCAAAGCAGACACAAAAAAAAAGATTCCTGTAAGCTGTACAGAGCTATCTTCGAAGAAATTTTCCATGATGTATTCATATATATACATGAATCAATAGTATGTTTTCTCATGAACGTCTGAATGATTTTTGTATGAAAATATGAGAATCATATTCAATCATACACATCAATCGTATGTCAATAGATAATTTGTCCAGTCTTTCGACCTGACGTTCCGTTTTTATGAAGATATTCATGAACTTCCCTGAATAATTCATAACAGATGTTATATTCCTTTATTACGTGAGAGATAGCTGGAGCCTTTCAAAGAAGAAATTCTGAAATAACTTGAGAATTAGAAACTGATGTCAAAGAATATATCTAAGTATATATCTATATCTATGATGTAATATTAAACTGCTCCAAAAACGGTTGCTTTTGAAAATCGGACTCGAATTTGGTTACTTTACTTGACAATTTTTACACTCACAAAAATATCTTCTAGTTCCCAGAGGAATTGGGCCTCATACAGAATTCCGCTATGTTCAATCGTAATATATTGTTGATTGGAGAAGAAAAGTCTTCTTTCAAGAAGATTCTGTTTGAAAGTAGCAGAAATTCTTAATGAGGCATAATTCCTCTGGGAACAAGAAGATATTTTTGTGAGTGTATCAATCCATCGAATGTAAGTTTAGGAGATTGAACGAAACATATGTGTATGCGACCTCGCGGTCAATCAATATAATACAGAAAATTAGTAGTTGAGGGAGAATTCAAATAACGATTGCTAGTCACGTTAACGTCGATGTCACGTAGCGCTTATTTTCAATCATTTAAAATCAGCCTTTATCTAAAAATACACGTGCATCCTATACGGAAGAACGATATAGTCATTAATTCTATTGCTCAAAGGCCTGCGGGAAAATCAGAATAACGTTACTAGTGCCAAAATTACAGTTGGGAAATTGCCTGGATTCAAATAATTTGAACGAAAACGCTGTGATTGATAATTATTGTAGTTTCAAGGATGTACAAGTGGTAACAGTACATACTCGGTCAGCCGCGAGTAAGATAACCGCGTCATTCGAGCCAATCAATTTTTCGTCTCATTTTGTAAAATATTATTATCAAGAATAATTGACAAGAAAATAAGGTTATAAAGTTGTTGAAGAAATATAAGATGTATTTCATAGAACGGATTCGATGACAATGAAAAATAATACTCCACTCGAATAGTATCTATTCAATATTAAAGAAAATTCTAAAAATAAGTGGGAACTTATAGTACGACGGAATATGGAAATAAGCAACAACTATGCCGGGTAATATGTAACACTCGAAGAAAAGCCATATATAGAACGGCACAAGAAACGAGAGTGAACTATAGAATCAGCGCGAACAACAGATAATGCCATATAAAATATGGGAAATCTCTTCTGCAACTGTGAAAAATGCTGGCGCTATGAGGACAATGAGTCTGCTTTTTATGAGCTCGGGTGAATGCGGGTATGAAAAGCTCAAGCTGTCCAAGTATAAAGCTGAGGAATCCTCTGCGCGAAGTCTTGCAATTTCCAATTTCCATCGGATAAATACTCGAGCGAAACAGCCCCAAATATTAGCCCGTGTCGAGAGTGGGAGCTTGACGATCGAGCGTCCGATCGGCCAGTGTGAAGGTCGGTGGAATTGGTCATCAGTCAGGCGCGGCGGCGGCGGTGGCGGCGGCGAAGGCCTGCACGTGCGGGGTGGCGTTGCTCGCATGTCGCGAGCTAGTTAACGATCGAGGCCTGCATTTATGAATAAGCGGCTCAGCTAAGGTCGCGGTCCGTGAACCTCGGCCCAGTTCAGGGCCTCCGGCGCTTCTAGCCGGGACCATTACCCCGCCGCGTCTACGTCACACCGAGCGAGCTCACGCGCACATTTTTATGGGTTTCTATTGGCAGTGCAGACCGGCTTTCACGAGCGGCCGAAGGGTCATTGAATCTGGCAGGATATTCGTTCGAAAACTCTTCCGTCTGTTGAGGTTCAACACTCAGACTGTGCTATTTTGTCAATATACACCCGAGACTGAATGGTTAAGTTGGTTAGACGGCTTATTTTTGGAACGTTGATTGGGGCTCTCGTGAGGATTGAGAAAACCACGTGTCTCGGCTCTTCTGCATACTCGTGCATGTGTATATATTTAGTCTTCGGACTGCGAGTGCAGTCGTTAAAATTTTAAAAGCTTTGTTTGGAAATCATCATAAATGTTGGTTACGATGAATCGCTAGTCAATTTGCTAACTCGTGACCAAGTGGAAAAACGAAACAGGATATATTGGAAAAGACGTACAGGTATATGTATGTGAATTGAGTTTACACTCTGACAAAGAAAAATTGGTGTTTGCAATTTGATCATCAAGTGCAGCAAATATGGCTCTGAAATTAACGTGGCCCCCTTGTATTATTTCGTATTTCAGTATTTTTTGGGCACCGGAACTCAAGATATGTTGCTAAAAATGATGTTTTCGGTATGCAATAAAAGTACTCGGGAATCCCTCAATTATTTACAATCCATGGATAATTGGAGAGCACATGACAATACAAATTTTACATGTCCGATTTGAGTGACTTTGGGGATTTAAAATTCGCAATGAGATAAAATGGGTAAATGAAGATTGTAGCGGTTTTTGATAGCTTTTAACCTACCCTTCAATATACCATTCACAAAATTCCTAATTTTATCAAAGTCAATTTTGTGAATAACCGTTAGTAGGTGTTATTTACCTTCCATGAGATATATAGAATCGATTGCGTAATGCATGTCTCACGTCAAGATCTCAAGATAAATATTTTTGGTAAATTCCTCATCATCATTAGGAAATCTGCAAAAAATTGGATCTAGCAACTTCAGTGAGGCAGTACATGAAGAGGGCTGAACTTAGGATAGAAAAAGATGGGGAGACAGTAATCGATGGCTTAGTTTTTGAACTTGTAACCTTGCTTTTGTTTTCGGAACTACTTGAAGCGGCATAAATTCTGATAAAGAACAAAGTATCATGTGTTCGCTGTCACCTAAGCTATGAGTGGTTTTAATTCAGACTCGTAGTAGCAAAAAATAAAATTGGGTTATTCTATTTTTCAACGGTAAGTGTTTTGTGCTTGAAAATATATATATGTAAGGTATATTTATGGTTCTACCTTCTTTACACGAGTTGATCTTCAATTTATGAATTAGTAAAACGTTGTAACCTTGGAAACGGAACAAGTGTATGCGAACAGGAAAAGATTCAATGAATTTTTGATAAGTATGAATGCATGCCAAGCATATCAATAACTCTCAGTTTTTATAGATTCTAAAGAAAATAAATGACGCGTTTTCAATTTCTACTCGACGTGATAGAGGATCTCGAGCCAACCTTAGTGTACATCTACCTACCCTCCCAAAACTAATCGATAAGGCCACGTGTATACAATGGTAATCCTCTGCAAACGATCGAGAAATACAGGAGTGAATAGTTGGATTGTTACACGCGCTGTATCCACTAATTCAACTCTAATTTCACACTTATACCAATCATAAATTTACAACAATAGCCGCTGATTTTCATAATGAGCGTATTTTTTCGTTCACGATAAGCTCAGAAATTTTTCAAGCATTCGTTGAGAAATTTTGAGAGAGACCGTATCATGTATTCCAAAGTGGCGTAGGCTACGTTGAGATAAAAGAATATGTATGCAAAACCATATGAAAAAATAATCAGAAACTACTCCTCGGCGGCGGATGAGAGAGGAGTGGGGGTAGAAGTAGCTTCTGCGGTCAGGGTGCACGTGCGCGCGCGGAGCTCTCTCCTCTCTCTCTCTCACCCTCGTTACACTCCGAAATCGTCCGCTAGATGGCAGGGGAGAGTGGGAGGGTCACTTGGGATGAATTTCCATATTCTAAGTTTGGATACGGGGACACATTGGGGAGACAAGGGGAGAATCGAATGTAACTTCAAAAGGCTCTGTACTTACGAGTTTGGCATGAACCCTCATCATTGTCCCATTGAGGACTCATGCGATTTGAACCACGACCATAAACATTTTGGATATGTTTTGAATGCAAACTTGATGCTATTATATTGTCAGTGATTCTTGAACCAAGATTCTTATTAAATATATACATCGGATATTTACCATACGTGTAATTTTAGTAGTCGCGTTGGAAGATTTTTTTTTCAAATTACTAATCACTGGTTTCAATAATGACTTTGGCCATGACTCGAAGCACACAGTCATTCATTTTGAATGCTTTATTGATCTATTAAATTAAATTTAAATATGCGGAAAAAATGTTCCGCACATTTGATATTTTATCTTACCAAAGTAACGTCCCACTTGTTCACTTGTAAACAGAATGATATAGATTCGCAGGTGAAGTTAGCGCGTCACTTCCGGAAGAGTTTGCGGGTAAATATACAGGCGATGGCATAAAATAAAGTCTAATGTCCAATGATTATATGAGTGACGTGGCATTGACACCTGACGAGCTAACTCCCTTTTTCCTCACGAGCACAGTGCGCATACACACGCGAGCCCGCCCATATCGATCCTTCAAAACGCTCCACTTCCCCTTTTTGTTCTGTAAGCGTGTATTTCTTCCTATCTGAGGAACAATTGCACATTGTAACTGTTATTCCCTTTGGCGTGAGGTATTTTTAATGTTTCGACGAAAACTATTTGAGTGTCGGATAAATTTTGGCAGCTGATTTATGGAGTGTCATTATTCACATTAGATTATTAATGGTTAGATGACATCTCAAAAATTTTCCAAGAGAAAAATGCTGATATCCTGTATGGATATAGCATAAAATTTTTATCAACCGAGAACGTTATACATTTGCAAAGCGAGGGAGACCTTCGTGGCCGTGACATTAGTGATTTATCATCGCAGGAAGTTGTTGGAATACTCATGATGAATTGCCATGGGGTGAAGCTGAAGAACAACCCCTAATAGAATGATATTCTCGCAATGCTTATTTTAGATTCACCAAGGCAGATTAAATGCGTATTGTTACTCTACAGTAACCTAAAATGAAATGTGAAGGACGATTATGACACTACAACTATGGATCAAAATCGTAAATATAGTACGAATGTAATTAGAATAAGTTAGATATGATTAGACGTGCGTTAGGGAACAGTATGAATTTACACCAGAGTTATTGTGATCATGATTTCGGGCTAGACAAACTGGTCCTGTATTCAAAAATTATCATCCCCAGAATAAAATGTTCTTCATGTGACTAAAATAAACGGTCTTCAATGGATCACTGGTGAGTCACTCGTGACTCATCATTATCATTCG
This sequence comes from Aphelinus atriplicis, assembly GCA_020882685.1. Classification (NCBI taxonomy): domain Eukaryota; kingdom Metazoa; phylum Arthropoda; class Insecta; order Hymenoptera; family Aphelinidae; genus Aphelinus; species Aphelinus atriplicis. The sequence goes on along the minus strand of CM037074.1, from coordinate 26,187,124 downwards.
GAGAGGCATGTACACAAGTGAAAAACATGAAAAAAATATTCTCGACAGCATGACACGACGTGCGTTATTTCAGCATCATCTTCACGCTCACAAATCCCATGTTTATATACACATTCGTCCTTTACGCCAAATCATAGTGTCGCTATATGGAGCAGCGGTTAATCAAACATCACGGGCCTACCGCGACCACAAATGCCGACTCTCAGTTATATATCTACAACTGATCTACAATAACGCCCTATACAGCCTTGGCTGCGACGCTTGCGCGCAATAATGGAACCTGATCAAACAGTACCCGCGTCTCCATCACCCGTTCCATGTTTTCACGCTCGATTTATCACTTTGCGCCTGGGTCGCTATGACACCGTGTATGATTATATGTGCCACCGAGCCTCGCTTCACGAGCCACTGGGTGTGTGCGGGATGTGGCCACCCGCTTCGATTTGACAAATTAATGAGGCCAGGCATTGCCCGCACGAATGACAAACATAGCTAATATACGCGCTCCTCGATGGTCCTGTATCTACGAGCTGCGATCGTTTAGTACAGTATCTCCCGCTAATCCGCGAGTCGTTACAATCACCTGCGATAAACTCGTTCGAGCATCTTTTTTGGCGATTGCAATTCAGAATTATACGGATAGTTCATCTTTCCATCCGAAAGATCTCGCGAAACACGTGCAAAATACTTGGTTCGTAGCTATCGGGTATGTCGTGACCAAAGTAATTAATTTAATTGGTGGCGCGCGACAGCCCAGCGGACAGTCGTGTATCGGATAATCCGAGCGGCGGCCAAGTAAGACGGGCTCGCGAATCAACATCAACTGACTCGCGGCGGACGAGCTGCCGGAGCAACCAATTCAAATTGGCTGCAGCGCTGGATCCGTTCAATATCGGCCCCCGGCTTCCCGTCCATTGTCCGTGCGCGCCGCCGTGGCTGCGGACTTTGTTTGGGCAAGCGACGTGTTTGAACGGAGCGAGCCAACGCGACTCGGTCGCGGAATATTAACCGGGGGCCCTGCGCATCTGTATTGCGGGCCGGAACGTCACGTGAATATTGCAGCTGAGTTGTTAGTGGCAATCGTTTGTTTATACGCGCCGCACGCGTCGGCTGCAATTTAATCTGTGCCCGGATATGCTTTGTACCAATGAAGACATTCGGTTTCAATCGCCTTTCGAATCGGCTGTCTGTACATACAGTTGATCGAGTCTGTTGTACACGCGCGTACGTGCACTCATATAACAATACAACCGGGCCGCCTGAGTTTGCGATTACTTCGAAACTATTGTGAATCGCGTGTGTACAAAGCAGCTGAAATCGTAATATTCACCAAGTGTTCATGGCAGTACGAGAATGCCTCTGTTTGAGGAATAAACAGTAAGAGATTCGGTAAGAAGCATTTACGACAAGAAAAGTATGCCTTTTGAGTCACTGCCAAGCTTTTTACCACGGATATTGAAAGACAAATTTTGACATTATTTCCACGGAGAAACATTAATTTCTAAATCCACCCGCCGCTTATACCAAATATTGTGCCAAGACGTAAGCTGACATTCACCTCGAAAATACTTTACCCTCCGCATTGTAAATATCTGTAATCTGATGACAAGTAGCTCCGGAGAAACTATCTAACAGTAGATTAATGTGGCATTTTTAAATTTTTCTTCCAGCATCCGTATTTTTTGGACACTGAAGATCCATCAGTTTGATGTTTGTCAGTTTTGGATTATTTCGCTCGAGAAGGCCAATCAAGAAATAATTCAAATATTATACGTAACTCTAGCTAACGTAAAAAAAAACAACCTCGACTTAGGCCGGAGCTGAGCGTGGAATGTAATTTTTTATTGGATTTTGATTTTCAATTAGAGACTTACAACTCGTGTCCCAAATAAGTCGAGCTGGTTTCATTTCCATCCCAGAAAAAAACTAAGCCACCACCTCACATGACCATTATTCTTCCTTCATTACGTACGAGCCCCCCACATAATTGTTTTGCGCATCAATCGCCTAAGCCAGGTACTTAAGTGCTTATAAAGCTCCCCAATAACAGCATCGAGTCTACACCTCAGCAAAACCACCCAACTCTCAGTGCTGTTGAGATAAATTTAATTATGCGTCGTAGCAAACGGAATCTCGGGGTAACAATTGGCGCGCGGAGCGGCCCGGATGCGTCGGTGTGGGGAAGTGGGTCGGGCGCGGATCTGTGCAGCTCTCCCTCTTCCTCGGGCGCCCGCGCACCAGTTTCGCGAATTTATCGCCCCGAAAGAGATAGAATGATGGGCGCTCTGGGCTGTATGTAATTCGAGCAAAAATGAAAATCGAGTTAACCCACGGAGACGAGGCTCGTTGGATAGAGTTTATGTAAATCGAACATACGCTGTGGGGAATAGGTATGTGGTAAGTATGATAAAGGAATGGATGTAAAGAAACTTATTAACTGCAGAAATGTATATCGAGTATCGTCCAGAATCAATGTCAGATAAATGACGAGGCTTTTGAATACTATCGGATATAATAGGTAAATGTTTTACTCTATTTTTGAAATCATATATACTCTCCATCAATCCCGGGGACCGGGAAAGATATCGTTTACTGAATTACTTGCCTCTCATCGGAAAATTCACTTGAAGCGCTCTCTTCTCTGAAATTCTGTAGCTCAGCTTAATAAGCCGGAAAATCAATGACCTCATTCCAGCAGATGAAAAATTACGTGAGATTTTTTCGAAAATGGAATTTCCCTCCTTTAAACAAGTTTTTCGTTCTCTCACAATTGGATAACGCTCTTTGAGACGCGAGTCTTCTTCAATTCCGATCATTTTTCTTTCAATGAAAATTCTCTAAATTACGTATATCTCAATCGTAATTGGAAAAGCTTTTTTCCGACTGTCGAGTATCGCGACGTCATGAACGATTCGCCGAAGAGCTGTAGGAAGGAAATAGGAATGCATTAGTTGTTGGGAGAAAAGAAGGCCCACGTGAAAAGAATCTGGTGGCCGATAAGAATCGTGAAAACGCGAGAAAGTAAGGAGGTTGAAAAGATACGGAGCGGTAACAGGATTCGGCTCGGGGAAGTTTGTACCGCGGCATTATTCTCTGGGCGCGAGATCTTTATTCTCCGCCGTGGCAAATGCTTTCCAGAAAAATCAAAAGGAGCAAAGTTCCAGCGATAAAGGAGAGAGAGAGAGAGAGAGAGAGAGAGAGAGAGAGAGAGAGAGAGAGAGAGAGAGAGAGAGAGAGAGAGAGAGAGAGAGAGAGAGAGAGAGAGAGAGAGAGAGAGAGAGAGAGAGAGAGAGAGAGAGAGAGAGAGAGAGAGAGAGAGAGAGAGAGAGAGAGAGAGAGAGAGAGAGAGAGAGAGAGAGAGAGAGAGAGAGAGAGAGAGAGAGAGAGAGAGAGAGAGAGAGAGAGAGAGAGAGAGAGAGAGAGAGAGAGAGAGAGAGAGAGAGAGAGAGAGAGAGAGAGAGAGAGAGAGAGAGAGAGAGAGAGAGAGAGAGAGAGAGAGAGAGAGAGAGAGAGAGAGAGAGAGAGAAGAGAGAGAGAGAGAGAGAGAGAGAGAGAGAGAGAGGAGAGAGAGAGAGAGAGAAGAGAGAGAGAGAGAGAGAGAGAGAGAGAGAGAGAGAGAGAGAGAGAGAGAGAGAGAGAGAGAGAGAGAGAGAGAGAGAGAGAGAGGGGAGGACATCGATGACGTGTATAAAGTTCAGCTCCAAGACTTACTCTCTTCATCACGCTCTAACTGACAAACAAATTCTTTCCGAGAAGCTCTTTTTGCACCGATCAATTGTCTGGAAATTGTGCGTTGGGTTTGACAGACAAGGTTGATCAAGTTCGCCAGCAAAACGAATCGACTATTGATTTTCCTTTGTGCACAGCAAAAAACGATCGCAACTTAAAAATTCATTCATCAAAAGTTTGAACAGTAATTGGGTTATTGTGATTTCGAAAAGTATTGAAAAGAGGATTGATCCCAAAGAATTTTCAAATTTTTAGCCTGGATTCTAATCTCTTAGTCTCGTGAGAATGGTAAAAGTTCGAAAAGGAGACAAAACAATGTCCAAAAACACGAATGATTGAATTGAAAACATGACTGATCATTTTGCAGAATCCAATATTGAAAATGCATTATTGAAAATCCATTCGTATAAAACCATTAAGGTTTCTTGAATCTGGAAATTCAAAGTGAAGTTGAATAGATAATATTACAGGAGAAGCGTGAGATTCTCATTAAGATTAACCCCCTAGGGGATAACATCAGAAGAATACATTAATTACTACATTGGTATTAATTAAAAACCAGTCATAAATACGTAACACTATAAAATAGGAGAATCGCACTCATGCGAGAGTCACCTGCTTTGCGCTAGTACATAATGATCTATCGTTTTCAATGTACCGAACCATTTTCAAAAAAATGCATCTAAGATTTTAAATTGATAACAAACTAATATGCTTAAATAGGTTTGCATGGATTGCAAAAAGAGATAAAAGATGATTCTAATTAATGTCTCCAAGCACATGCTTTATGAAGGCTAGTAAAAATAACTCGAGCTTTCGTAATCCCAATTGTCGTTGTTAAGCTAGAAATAAAATCAGAAAAGTTTCCGCGAATTCCTTGTTTGTACTATGAGAAATCATTGTTATATTCGAATTGTCCATTTTCTCGCTGAATTATCAAGAGTGTGGATCTTGCCTGATGGATTGAGTATTTGTTCAATACTGAACGAAATTGATGTGCGCTGCCTCTGTGTGACCATGTAAAAGTTCACATAGTAATTCTAGACTACATTATACCCAAATAATACATATTACATTAGAAAGAACATCTGACTCACATGGACTCGTGGCATCGACAAGATGTTCCAGCTGCGATCCATTTATTGGAGGTGGCGGTGACTCTGCAAAGAAAAATTACAAAGTAAAATGACTGTGTGAAAGGTTTACTTTGCGATAATCTTGAATTTCAAATGAGCATGTATTCTCAAATAATTTCCTTTCGCTCACACTGGGTATTATCATTCATTTTTATATTTTGAACTTCTACGTCTGTATATGTATGCAATAAAGCAAACTAAACGACGATCCTTTGATATCGGATAAAACTTTCAAAAGGATGCCAAAGTGTAGGTTCTGTTTGATGCGCACAGTTAACGAATGAGATTGCTTTAGTATCGCGACTCCGGCCAAATTTTTTATATTTGGTCCTGAGTAGAGAATCGAGTACATTCCTACTTTTTTACTATACTTGAGTATCCATACTTTTTTCCGTGCCTCAAATCATACATTCATTTTTCAAAATTCATAGTATGACTATACAGAATCAAACTAGTTTTTCAGTCATAATAATATTCAGCAAGGGATTTTCGAGGACACTTTTAACTTTTGCCTGAGAAACACGAAACACCACGGGAATCCAATAACCCGGCAAATACAATGCATTTGTACAATAGACCCGTGAAAGGTCAGCCCAATCTGGGAAGGCACTGGGGGCACATCGTTAGAGAGAACAGAAGCCGGTTGAAAGAGATCCAGCCCCAGGAATGCATTGCCGGCATTCTCGCGGGCGGCTCGCGCTGGATGCTCTCTCCCTCTCTCCCTCTCTGGGAGTAGTTTCACAAACAGTATATAGCGTGACTCTGGGTCGCGCGCAGATTCAGTGCGACGTGGCGCGGTCTGCATCCGGCATCCTCTCCATATACACCTACTCTGATAAGGACGGCGCACTCGGTGCATACGCGGGCCACTCTACTGCCTCGCGTGCGCGCGCGAGTACGCACGCGAGTGGCCCGGACATCTTTACCAGTTGCAAGTCGAGCCTCTCTCGGGCCCATAGCACCGGCTCGCACTCGCTAACGTCATCCTCGAGTGTCCGCTTATCGCTCACTCGCGTTCGACGATATGTCAAGCCCCCGAGCACCTTTCGCCATCAAATGTATATATTGCATCAATCGTAATCGGATGATTCGCCCAGCGAGACCAAGTGGAAATCGCTTGAAGCTTCATTCGACCGACTGTCGCGTGAAATTCGAATGAAAAAAATAAATTAGGGAAATTTCGCGAGCTGCGGGGAGAAAGCCGATTACTCGGGGGATTTTCTCGAAAGTTCAATCAATCTGCGAGGATCTTTAATCCTTTCGAGGCTTTTTAACAAAGCTCATTTCTGTGATCCTTATCAGCGCGAGCCGCGGGCGAGAAATGCTTCACGTGATTCTGTTGTCCGATGTATTTAGAGGATAATTGACCAAACAAGCTGAGCAACGATGGACAATTTTCTGATGGAATACGATAGCAGAGCCAACAAAGCGTAATTCGATTCGTCCAGAAGAGAACATATACGTTTTCCCCGAGCAGCAAGCAGTGCGTAACGGAGCATATATATACTCGAAGTACACGCGGAGTAAGCAGCCGACGATAGAAAAAAGTCGGCTCTACACTAAAGCGCGCGAAAGCTATGAAAGCTTATTAATTGCATCGGCAGGCCTTGCGAGGATTACTGCACCGGCGATTGCGCGGCCATGTTGCTTGCTCGGCGCGGGACCGCGGGAGAAGAGTTGCCGACTGCGGGAGACGCGCACCGGTCGATGAGCGAAACTCCGCCGTAGATGGGGCGCGACACGTCTATAGAGCGGCTCTTCCCCAGCAGCGAACTATCTCCGACGGGCTGTGCATTATGCAACGAGCTCGCAGTTTCTTACCTCACTCGCGCTTTTCCCGTCGCCCGCGAGCCGGCGCTAACGCTCGGCCGTTTCCCCTGCCAAGGTCGTTCGCGCGGATTACGCGCCCGAGCTTGCCTCCGCGGGCTATTGCTTCTGCATTGCCGCGCATGAATGAAAGCAGCCTCGCGAGCACGAGCTTATTGTCCCGTTTTCCCTCGTTCTCCTGCCGCGCCTCGGTTCTCCTGGTTTTTTTGCCTCAACCGCCGCCTTAGCAAACTTTCATTCGTCTTTCAATTGCTACTTGGTGTTCTGATCAATTCTAGATAATGTGCCTTTGCGCGGAGTGGCAGAATCGCGTTATCTTGTTCGAAAAATAAATCACATATGTGTGTAACATAGAACGACCTCGAGTTCAAACAAACCAATCATTCTATCCCCCAAGGGTCTACAAAATTTTCACTGTAAATATACAAGGGAACTTCCATTCGAGCTCCATGAGTTCTGAGAACAATTATTTTCAAATTTATCAAATTTCATGATACCCAAGTGAATATTTACCTTCCTACAGTTGAAATTCACTATAGTTCCATTCAAACACTCGCCCACCTTCATACAGTGTTTTTTCACTGCAAGGGTTCAAGAGAGTATCCTAATGAAAAATCTATATGTTACAATATTCTTCGCATTCATTAAGCGGGATACAGTTTTCTTACTCTGAAAAAACATTGTCAGACGTCAATTCTTGGACATCGTTTTCATTATGTTTTTGATAATATTTCTAAGCAATTCAAGGGGTTTACTCTTCGTAATTTGTAATAACGAAAAATTGTTTAAAAAAAAGGTCAAAGATGGACACATCGAATCGAAGGTGAGTTCCCAACTATTTCATCTCAACAAGAAACTCGGGGAAAGTAACATTTATTTTTTTGAGTCACGACATACTTGTAATTTTACTCGATTAAAATGACAAATTTTTCCACGCCAGTTCGATTGATTGATTCAACAGCTGCAGTCGCAGCGATTCGCGACCTTTACTTTATGTCATTAAAGTTGGCACTGGCGAATAAATTTAATTAAATTCTTTTAATTTTATTAGCGCAGCCCTACTGCTCGAAAGAATCTTCGATACGTTGGCTATCGTGTGAATAAGTTAAATGCTTTAAAAGGTCGACCATCAAATACGTTGATGGACGTCATACGCAGAAATTCACATTAGAATTCTCCAACTGTGAACTTTTTGATTTTCATTGAGAACTCATTAGACCCCGCGCTCGCAATTCGACACGACAATTTTCACATGAGTGATTCCGCTGCAACTGACGTACTTGAGAGTAAAAAATGCATTGGAAAAATAATACGAGGGACTGTCATAGAAACTTATTTTCTCCTCAGATACGTCACTAATCCACTAAATAAGGTATCTAACAATGTCAACCTTTTGGAACTCAAATATACATGCGATTACATAGAATATTGCTGACAACGGAGAATATTTACATCTGTTGTATAAAGTTATTCTATAGATTTTTCCAGTCTCTGACTCGATATACATATTCATCTGTATATCTATATTAATACATGAAAATTGTGAAATTTTTATTCGGGAAAGGCTGTAGAACTGACATGCTGACGTTAATTTATCGATTTTATGCACGAAAGCATGAATTTTCGATTCTGATGTTTGTGTGTGAGAAATGTCTAAAAAATACACGAGTCAGTACCATCGCGACATTTCCTTCCATGCGTTCCCAATGAGCTGGGACATGAACGCAAATCACGGCGGAGTCACCCGTATTCTCGATCGTCGTCCCAGCTTCTGCACCGCGCATTTGTTATAATCAAGAAGTCATCGGTGCATAAGTAAAACTCGAAGAGCAGTATTGTAGAGCGAGAGAATCATTGCAATCGCAGCTAATAATTCAAGCCGAGAAAAGTAAGAACATCGGGAGAGAATGAGAAAACGGCCCGGGAGAAAATGAGAAACGAAGCGAAACGAGCGAGTAGTCGAGTCTCGGCGGAGGAAGAAGCCCCAGATTGCGCGTTACTACTTAGGCCCTTGCGCCCCGAGAACGGCTCTGCAATCTCGGGAATCAGCTCGCGAACGAGATAAAGAAGAGCCGGTGGGGAGGTGCGGGGCGAGGGCCACGGTCGCACCGGCTTATTTTTGGAGCACGCCCGACGCGAGAGGATGCGCATCATTTGCATTTACCGCACGCCCCGCCAAATTCATGGTACATACGTGTCCCTCAGCCTTCCCTCGGAGTGGCCTGTGCATTTGCCCTCCACCCTTCTTGAATTTCCAATCGGCCGGCACTCGATAGCGATCCGCCGAGACATTTCATGCGAGCCGTTGCCATCGTTTACCCCGATACAGACACGATGCGCGACGCGGTAAATTTGCATTTGAATATACCCGGGAATTGTCTGTCTTTCGAGGAATTTCTGCACCGGAGATGTTATTAGCATTTATTTCATCAGGCTTCGATGGAGAAAATTAATCGTGTCAGGATCGTGTGACCCGAACTTTCATTAAAAATGTCTCTTGAACGGCTTAAAACTGGAGAACAATCAAAGTAATGCACATTACCTTGTCTTGCAACATTATATCTCTACAGGTACACTTAGCATATTAGCCCTTTTGGCGTATATCATTATGAATTATGAAATTAACAAATTCTATACTTATAAAGGCTTTGTAGATTGATCAATAATCTAGAGATTAGATTCACATTGTAATAACAATTTACAACACAATAATTTTTGTATGTAATAAAACTGAAGATAACGTGAGTGTAGCCAATTTGCTACTAAAGGCAATGTGGCACTCCTGTGATATTTTGTATTTCGGGTGATTTCCCGGCGTCTGTGATACTCGATTATGTTGGGAGTATTAAAAGGAAATTTTCAGTCACTTCCTCGCTCATTTATCACTTAAAACCACTGTTCTACAAATGTTTCAACTTTCACTCCCTGCTTTTTGCCTCCTTTTCTTATTTCACTTTGCTAAACTAAATCAAAATGGAGAAGTGTAACCATTATTATTTCACTTTACGTGCGACTAATCTATCTTATAAATAAAAACATGAAATTATTCTTAATTGAAAACATCAGTTTTTCTCAAACTATTTTCTATTTTACTGAAAATACTGTTTTTTGCATGCAATAATAGTGAAGTCAATAAGCTTCATACGGCTAATCATATGGAAAACCTCAACCTCGAATATTTACAATTGCTATGTCAATATTTATAAGAATGATGAAAATATCAATGTAAGTCGATTTACGAGATCCCAAAGGGTGAAAATATATGAGTTGATTGAAATCCATTTAAAGGGGTTGAATTGTAAGAAAAGCATTTTGACTATGAGCGATAGTTTCTGATAGGTCTCGAACAACCCTTTAACAGGCAAAATTATGAAATTTCAACCTTATCATAACCGAATTTCCGAAAAACCCTAAGGGGGCGGCACATTGACTGCAGTTACTTTTGACTGTTTTTTAATATGAAAGTGTGGGAGCATTACAGATCCCTCGGTATTGTTGATTGAAAAGTGAAATAAATTTCATTAAAATTGTCTCCCATTTGAAAAGATCGTTGAATATCGTAGTAATGCAACGAATTTATTAATAATTCTCAAAAAAAAAATTATTTGAATTCGTTGTTCTTTTCAACTTTAGCTTCCTTGAATATAAATATTGCTAGTCAGAAGAAAAACAATTATTACCAAAAGTCACGCAATGATCCAAAAGATTAATTTTTAATTGCATATTTTGCAGATTCATTTCTTGTGAATCAAGAAAATATCGATGTGATCATATCTCAAAAGAATGTCTGCAATTGAGATGAATGGCAATTATATTGTTAGGACATTTGGCTAATAGTGACAAGTCGATAAACGATTTTGGAATGAATTCGTTCCATTTCGAATAAAATCGTTGATGTATGAGTGATGCGGTATCGTATTCTGATAAAATGAGTCCAAATCTTCGCACAAGTTGAATATAAAAGTGTTTTGAATAAAAATGTGCGGTGTTTATTCTTCGAGAGTTTGTCTCCACTGCAGACGAAACAATTCAGGTTACACTTTAATGATCCTTTCAAAGATATTACTTCAAGAAAAGTATTGTCAAAAGTATATATGACTAACACGTCATTGTTACCCAATCAAAAGATATTATTCTCTCGATAATACCATGTGTTTGGACCACTGAATTTCATGAATCATCTTCTTTGGAACACACCATCACACCATGTGCAACCATCAGCCAGACTTAAACGATTGAAAATCGTGGCAAATGGAATGCGTGCGGGTGAGAACTCTATTATACAAGTGAGATGCAGCACGCGAGTCGTCACCGGATCGACGGCAATATAAAAATGTCGCACGATGCCTCGGGTACTTAATTGTTTTCAACTGCTTTAATCAGTACGATCAGCGGCAATGCCAACCGGCTAACAGGCACAATTATTATCGTGCGCTCGCACCGACGAATTCCATACAAACTTCCATACAAAGTATACTACGCATATATGAGCGTATCAAACAAAACCACCGAAATGAAGGCAAATTCACAAACCCAGCAGCAACTTTCCATCAACTTTCAAATATTCTCCCAAGTCACCTGATTGTGTTCGGGATGCTTTACCATGCGAGAAATGGTGCTGTTTGAAAATCCGAGAGTACACAGGCGTTATTCGACAAAGAACTTGGTGAAATTTCTCCATTGGCTTTGAACTATATTCCAAAGGCAAAATTGCTTAAATTGGAATTTCGGGTATTCAGGTTTGAAGTCTCTTTTGAGATATTAATATTTCCCGTGAAAATGAATTTGTACCATGGGAGGGGCTACTATTGATTTCCTTATATAAAATTTACATGCGTTCGATAACATCTTAATTTTTTTTCTGTAACATAGAATTATCATCAGACATGCAAAGTGCAAAAGTGTTTGATGTTTGAGCATTGAAATATATTTTTGGAGATTTATAGCCAGCTTTCTTGCTTGCCAGATCGGCATTCCAGATGTACACCTTTTCAAATTTATTCGCAAAGAAAACGCTGGGGAAAAACGTTACGATATTTTATGACACGAGAGGCCAGTTCAATTTTAATTTCAAATTGCTTTGGATGTATGCTGGAAATATGCTGGAAAAAAAAGGCGAAAAAGATCAGAGAAGTTGATTATAGCCGAGAGTGAAGGGGGAGGTTTGAGAAAGAAAACTGGAGCACATTGAGATACAGACTTATGTACATTATTGCATTGGATTGATCATAAAAAATTGTATCGCAAAATATCGTATCCAACTGGTGCGTTCATTTTCAATCACTCGTGTGAACGTTCATCACTCGTCGTAACATTAATAATATCTAATAAAACTAGTGCATGAAATGCTGAAGGCGCTTCACCGGTCACTCGTAAACACGTCCACACGAGTGATTGGAAATGAACGCACCAGTTGGATACAATATTTTATATTACGAGTGCTCGTTTAAAGAGCATTTCAAAAAAACACTAGTGCAGAAAATGCGATTACACGCACTAGTAACATAATATACTATTATGAAATCCATTTATTTTCATAGGAAAGAAAATAAAATTATATTGAAAAGTCTTTTGCACAGTAGATGATTGACTGGTCAATGTAATTAATTGAAGTCAAGTCCTATGAATGAATCCTCGACGACGAAATTAATGAGATTGAAACGACTGACGCCCATCGTTTTATGATGGTATACATGTATACATCAGCTGGCAAACATTAATAGAAGGCAATTGCTACAAAGAGCATCGTGCTGTGAAATGATTCAAAAATTGATCAATCAAGATCAAACGAACGGGAAAGCACTGACGTGTCAAATAAAACCAGAGCCTGTTATTCTCATGAGATCGATATTTTTCAGGTTAAATCGCATATTTCACACCAACATTCAACACTTTGAAAGAAATGGATTTAATCAGTGGAAATGTTACAGTCTATGAGATTTTGGGAAGATCGCAAACCTCATTTATGTATCGACCTGATATCACCTAATGCGTGAATTAAAAATGTTACTGAAAATACATTCTTTGATAACCCTCTATTGAATAACTTTGTTTTAGTATATGAATACTAAAATTTTGCCATATTGATCGATTTGATTTTTAAATATATGTTATATACATGTTATGTAACAGATACTTCGCCTCAAAGCTCAAATGTCCTGTTCCAAACTAGTGCCAGTGCGGTTAATCAATTCAAATTTATTGTGCTGTGTGCTTCAAAAATAAGTGTCATAGTCTATAGTATAACTGAGGCATAAATAAAATCCCTTCGAAAAAAAAAGAAACTGGAATATTTGCACCAATAAAAACGGGATTTGCCTACATCATTTGGCATTCGCGTCGACTCGATCACGTCAAAATCACGATTTCCGTTCGATGTACAAAGTTATACGAAACTCATCGAGTATTAGGGTCTTCCTCTTTCCTCCCGACTAACTTCACTCAGGGAGTCAGCCTATCGATTGTCACGTAGTTCGGCAACCTTGATTTGCTACTTGCAACGAAAGCTCGAGCAGGTTCTCTCTCTCTCTCTCTCTCTCTCTCTCTCTTGCTTCCTCGCTCGCTTGCTCGACACTTGACACCAATCGGGCACGCGTTGCAGCCGAGAGAAGCCGCCATCTTTATGTGGTTATCACGCTCATTGCATCCGAACCCAGAGAGAACTCAGACAATGAGAGAAAAACAAGGAAAGAGGAAAAAAGTGAATGTTTTGTTCCGTATGATGCAATAAGGACCGGTTATCCATATAAATCTGTGCTTGTTACATCATTCTTGAAAATCAATAGAGCATTGCGCCTCTTACAGTTATCCTTCCTTAAAATACATTTAAATCCCGAATCCTTTGATTGTTAACTTGTAGAATATCATCGATATTTTATCGATAAGCAATTGTGACTCAATGTAAAAATGAGTAATATCCAATATTGAAAGAAGACTAATTATCAGAAAAGATGATATTGGATTGTGGAGAGCTTTCAATTCTTTCAGTTCCAATATTTTTTCTGTTTTATATAAGCCAACGTCTTTTCTCCGCTTGAAATATTATGATGCCAATTGTTCTTGATGTCAATGAATAATATCAATCGGCTATTAATTTGCAGGGAAATTATAAGATTGAAATTATTAAACGCATACGAATCATAGCAAATACTCACGATAGATCCACGGGGAGACTTCGATCTATATTGAGTTAACAATTACACCATGGAAAAAGTACTATTTCCATTGTAAACAGTTTTAACTTTTCGCTATTTATTGATCCAACATGTGATGTTTTTTTCTTCCATCATATCACTCTCGATTATGATTAACAATTTAATCAAGCCTCGATATAATCTCAAGATCTTATAAGTCTGATCTTCACATATATATCGCACAGATATATATAAGGTTCAGCTCACTTCTTTATTGATTTGTTTTATATTTAACTGTCTCACGTCGGAATATCCCGACGAAACCCAAAGAATCATTGAAGATTTGCCAACGCAAAGAGAGATTTTCAAAATAGAAGGTTTTGCACAAAGACCGAACGAATCGACACCAGACGGGAAAAAGCGGCCAACTTGTATATATTGACGCGGAGAAAAATCACTGCCGTCCGGGGGAGAAAGTGTGTCCGCTAGTTTCTTGGCGCTCGGCGCTTGTTAATTTGTCGGGGGCTGCCTGTTGGCCACTGGCGCGTGCGGGCCAGCGGTACAAACTTCGCCCACGTGTCCCGCTGCCTGCGTCGCGTCGCAAGCACAAACTCGACCCACCCCCGCAACTTCTCGATGATAAATAACGCAATTTCCTTCAACTTACGACTACCCTCGGCTGCACTACTTTGCCCTCGTCTTGGCAGAGTGCCACGCTCCTGTCCACGCCCACGCGCTCCCACATACATATATACACATTCGTGCAGATTTCGCACGTGTTCACTCTCGTCCCGGCCCGTAGGTGTACGATTTTATTCGAAAAAAATAGCAAAATAGATATCGTTTTGTGTGTCTATGTAGTACGCAATGATGCACGCGTGCCACCGCGAACGTTTTATGAATTCGAGTGCTCCTAGACCACCGTATGAATACGCGTTGGGATGAGCACGTCAGTTTAGCGCGCGCTGGAGCTATCAAGAGTGTGCGCGAGCGCGTGTGTGTGTTTGACTGTTTGTTTGTTTTCCCTCCCGAATCAACGTTGGAGTCGTTCGAGTGGCAACGGGGGATTTTGCGTCATCCGTATATATGCACATGTGCAAATCGTATGGCCGGTAAACAATAGCCGAGCGTATAAAGAGACGAGAGAATTGTTGGCGAGTCTGTGTGTGTGTGTGTGTGTGTGTGGGTGTGTGGGGATCTCGAAAATTATTGTTTAAAACTATTCGCGATTCAGCTCCAAGCATTTCCGACTCGCACAATCGAGCCGATCTATTCGTCTGGCAAATATGTGCCATGGAAAATTACGTATGCATACGATATGCGGTTTTTATAACAATGCAAGATGAAAGATTTTCCAGTGGGTTCGTCGCTGTTTATTATCTTGATCATTATTTTTGTTTAGCTGCCTACGCAGTTTCGAGTCTCTGAATAGATATTACAGTTTCTCGTTCACTTCTGGTGAATGGGGCCATAATATATGTAAAACAGAAACGAAAACCAAGTCTGTATACGCTGTATTATATACTATTAGCTTACTTTTTTCGTGCTCATTATTTCACGTATCACATTGTGTGCTTTAAGCTTACTCTTTTCGAATTGATGCAATTTTGAGCATTTCGTTGAATTTTCATATCCGTTTGAATGATATGAGATCAAAAATATATAATTCATTTGATGAAAACTTCGTAATACTCGTTCTTGGAAAAGTCAGAATGAATATCCTTATGGATGAAATTCAAATTGATATAAAAAAAAAAATCGCATTTCGGATTTCAATTCGAATTCATGGCAGAGAGATATGGTAAAAGAATTAACTCTGTCGATATGTCGAATCTACTTTACTGACCTCAGGTAAGAACTGATATCACAAATGTGTTAGTCACACATGTGTCCAATCTACCGTCTGGAAAAAGTAGAACTATAAGTAGAACTGTTGAACAATAAACATCAGCAACGAGTACAACCTCGAGATCGGGTATCTCACTCGAATAAGACGATTGAATAAGTTTCGAGACACGATGATGAATCATGGGAGCTCAAAACGTTTCGTAGCGTTACAGTCGAATTTCGAATGAGATGCTGAGCAACTGAATAATAATACGCTTCCGGAGGAAAGTGTCGGTTTGACCATGGAAAATGAACTCGAGTCAGTTGTAACATCGGTGTTGGTCTGTACGGGAGCGCGGGTTTTACTGGGACTATCGGGAGGGACTTTGAAAAAGCCAATTTGCATGCAGAAGAGCTTATCAACAATGCATGAGCGTATCAGGTAGTACTCGCGGCTCCGGCCGAGCGGTAATCGAGTCGCGGGTGCGTGCACATGACTCACACCCGCTTCCAGACTGCGCGGCATTGGGGGAGGGCGCCCGGAAAGATCCAACAACGGGCGGCCGTGCCTGCGTTTATCGACCCTCCAGCCCGACACTCATAAGGGCTTTTACGCTCGGCAGCTCTCCTCTTTTTATTGCGGATCGCCACGCTCGGAGCCCCAGTGATTCCTCCCCCCCGCCCCGCCTTCGTTCTGGAATTTTGGTCTCTCTGTGGATGCGCGCATAAAACCCTGACGAAGTCAGCTCGGAGTTACTGCAGGGCCTCGAACCTGCGGATGAAGTGTATTTTAGTCCCAGAGAGAGTTTCACGCCGTGTGCGCGGTTTTGACGTTATTTGAAGAGAGAGAGAGAGAGAGAGAGAGAGAGAGAGAGAGAGAGAGAGAGAGAGAGAGAGAGAGAGAGAGAGAGAGAGAGAACCGAGGCGCAAAATCGATATGATGTGCGGGAGGGAAAGACGACTCCTTGATTACATCAAAGTGCTTGGAGCGGCGTTTAAGGCTACACCTGCTCGCTCGAGTGATATATACGTATATATATAGGGTACCCCCTATATACACTGCGACGTCAATCGCCGAGGCGTTATGTTTATGCATGTAGTCTCAAGCGTCGCTTTATATTTTACGCTCGCTTCTCGGAGGGAGAGATAGAGAGCTCTTCTATACAGCCATGTGGATTCGCACGCGCCCATGATTTTATTTTAGCATCGTATCAAAGCAGGAATGAGAAATATCTTCGCTGAGAGACAAATCATTGTTATTTTTGGATATTTTTGGTATATAAGATATTTGTCAGATATAAAGTAACGAATCGCATTCATCAGTTATGTCTTCGCTTTTACTTTGGATACTCGATTGTGAATTATGATTTTTTGATGGAAATTAACAGTTTTTTTAATAGTTATCTAATCAATGTAAATCCAATTATTTTCAGCATTAATACCTGAATTTGAAAGAAATTCTTCCTTGACAAAAAGCGATTTTGAATAATTATTTTTCATTTTTTACCGTGTTCAATTGTTACAACAAAACTTTCGGAAAATGTCTGTTTATCCATAGAGTTGGGTTTTAAAAACTTTTTTCTAAAAGTGACTGAGGATTGACTATGAATAAGAGCTATACAGAAAGGGAAAACTTGCACATCAAACTTAGTTTGAAGTGATACTTTCGACAAAATTTCTCACCGAATACAATCAAAAGTTTACTAAACGCGAAAATCTCATTTATATCTTCCATCGAATCCTGGCCAAATATTGATTTATGCATAGTACCTATGAAGCAACCGAATCGCTAGGATATTTGGCGTTCTTTGCCCCCCCCCCCCCTCCCAACGCCGACAATTTAAAGTTCTATCCTATTATGTTTTCGTTATAGATAATCCGATATCCTTGTAGCTACAAATATAAGCTCTCGTTGTTTGGCAAGTAGAAAACGGAGGTGGGAATTTAGTCAGATAGAGAGTGAGAGAGAGAGAGAGAGAGAGAGAGAGAGAGAGAGAGAGAGGGGGAGAGAGAGAGAGAGAGGAACCTTCACTGAATGTAATCCCTGCACTCCTCTATTATTTCCCCATTACGATACAACTCATACAACTACTACCTACGATATAATCCCTGTTACTCCATACTTCTCCTTGATTCTTATTAATATACTCTACTACTCCTCAACACTAATCTAAAGCTACTCCCTACTACTCTCTCGGTGGAGTAGCATAGTGGAAGGTTCCTAAAAAACGGAATTTCTACAATTTATATTGATTACAGCCCAAGATTTTTTTGAGTATTCTAAGGTTGAAGACTTTACATTCAACGGAATACTTGTTCAACCAAATCTCAAATCTTTAATATCAATATTCAAAAACTCTCATCGAAGAGTTCAGTAATTCTCCAGTAATTATATTTGTTCCTTATATAAAAAGTGATGGGGGTCAAAGTGAAGCGTCTTAACTCGTGATTTGATTGGTGTAGACCTAACCACGTGACAAGTTGCGTAAAATATATACGATAAGTTTAGAGGTTGTAACAACCAAATCCTCGCCAGATGCCTCCAAAATCCAAATGTAGGTTTTAAAATTGCGGATAATAAGAATAAAATAAAATTTGAATGAAATATGAATGAAGCGTTCAAAAATGCGAATATTGTGAATGAATTGATAAGTAAATGGAAAAGATTATCGTAGGTGAATGATTGAAACATAATTTTGAAACGCACGAATGTAGATCGCGTCTGAATGTAGCTAGTATCTCTAATTTCGATTTATTCTAATTACATTTTTAGTGATTACATTTCTATGACTTTTATTGGAAAGAGTAGCATACTCTGCGATATAAGTCGATAATTGGTCGGTTTTCTCGACAAAAACCAAATAACAAAACTACATTCATTATGCATAGATTCTGTGCTATTCGTGATTATTTTTATTCTAGCTTGAAATTGAATAAATGGGGAATCAGTTCCCTCAGTTTTCCAATGATTGTTCTCATTGTAGATACAAATGATCAAGAGGATATGACTTTTAAGAAAGTGAAATTGGTATCCCGCCAAATAGATGAGTTTTTTGTTACCTCGAGCTTTTTATTGCCACAACTATCAATAGATAAACAGTGACCTCCAAAAGTTTCGATGGTATTCCATCATGCATGTGTGTGAATTCGACTATTTTTACCCAGTGCGACTTACATATCTAATGAGATTCAGATTCTGCATACTTGAAGCAACTACACGGCAAGATAAACGTAAGGTAACTGTACCCAATGTGCCCCCCCCCTAAGGGTTTTTCGCGAATTTGACTATGATAGACTTCGAATTTTAAAATTCTGTGAATGGCATCTCAAAGCTTAGCTCAATACCTATTAGAAACCATCTTCATAATCATCATTCGACTACTTTAACCTATCGAAAATCGCAATTTAAAAAAAAACGCAAAAAGGCTAAATGCACAAAACGTGTACCCAATTTGGCACAATTTTTTAATCATTAGCTACAGCCTATATAGGCCTACAGGGACGATCCAATTGGCATTGAAATAAACTCTCAATTATGTTCCCAGTGATATTTATACAAAATTTTTAACATACAACTCAAAAATACGCGTCTAAATCATCGTAATATGTCTATACAAATATTCAATGATTTCACTCAGTCTTCCCATTTAAAAACGCGTAGAGGGGCACATTGGGTTCACTTTTTTTTGATGCGAAAAACAGCAATTTGAGTAGGATAAAAAATAATTTTAGGAAAACTGATGAGACCAATCGAAAGCTGAGATGTTTTTACACAAAAAAGAGTAATGACACTTTGAGAGATAAAAATAATTGACACCTGATTTTTGAGGTTGAGTGTGAAAAGTGAAATAAGAAAATGGTGAAAAAATGAGTAAGTGAAAGTTCAAAGTGTTGTAGGAGAGTGGTTTTAAGGGCTAAATGGGCGGGGAGGATACCGAAAATTTTCTTTTAATTCCCCCAACATAACCCAAGAGCGACTGATGCTCAGAGAGCACCGGAAATACGAAATCTGACGATTGTGCCAAATTGGGTACAGTGCCAAATTGGGTACAGTTACCTTATATCACGTTTTACTGCTACAGTTATTACAGAAGTGTATACATCACAGGCCCTGGGGTGAATTGCTCACCTACCCGGGAGAAAATCAATCTTCATTTTTCTTTGACGCGATTAAGACGTATGCGGGATGGAGGTTGATGAATAGCTATTCGATCTTAGTACTTTTATAAGTTATTCTATACCATTAAATTATACAATGAATATCGGCCAAAATGACAGCCAAAACAAGTTTAATGGATATTCAAAATCAAACAACTTTGCCGGCACTATCACGATGATTACGTTACATTTTTATTTTTATAGTTTTATAAATTTCCTTATTTAAAAGCTACTGTGAAACTGAAGGAATCACACATAATAAAGATTGTACGCTCAATTGACTATATTCGAGTAATAAAGTCCAATGTACTTTTCATGGACTGAAATAAACTTACAAGATCATTTTTCTCTTTGTGAATGAGATAAAATAACCTTATTCTTCAAATTTCTATGCAATAACTTTTCAAATTATTTGTATAAAATTTCACAATAAATTATTCGAGCAAAATTTGCTTCGAAGCGAGTAAAGCTTTCCCAAAAGACGACCTCAACGATGGCTTAACGAAAAAATCAAACTCTTTGCACAATGAAATTATTCGCCAAGAGCAATTCTGCATACAATAAGTAGCGGACTCATTTGCTATATCAATCTCCTAGTCCATTGCGTAACTTAATCGGGCTGAGAGAAGCCGTGAAACCCAACTACGTAACACACTCATACAC
Source organism: Aphelinus atriplicis (assembly GCA_020882685.1). NCBI lineage: Eukaryota > Metazoa > Arthropoda > Insecta > Hymenoptera > Aphelinidae > Aphelinus > Aphelinus atriplicis. The sequence goes on along the minus strand of CM037074.1, from coordinate 26,166,651 downwards.
TGCACCTTATAAACATCCGCGTTTTGTCTTCCCTCATTCACGTTACGTGTATCGGATGCACCAGCGTGCGCACAGAACTTGATCGGAAGCGCGGCCTGTAATTCACGTCATGGTACTTTCCTAATGCACAACCAGCACAGCCCACAGCTTGATCAGTGGAAAAAGAGAATAATTTTCGCAACCCGAATGGACCCCTTTGCGAAACAGCTAATGAAGCGCTCATTTTTTTATAATCAGGTACGTTGAGGGTATCTTTTTATGATAATCATCAGTTTCTTTTACCCAGTAATCAACATGAGAGCTTTTTTGAAAAATCTTTTTCGATAATTTTTTCAAAAAGACTGGCACAAATCTCGAGCCACATTGACAAGTCATATGATAACTCGTGTCTTAACAGATGCATGTGTTTGATAGGCGTCGTATTCACCCTGGACTGAATTAGTTATAACCATCTTACGTTCAAAAGCTAAAAAAAAGTTTCTCCTGGAATGCTTTCACCAGCGATGCACTTCTGCTTGAATTTTGCACACATACTTGTTGTTATCGACAGCATAAGTATGTTTGTAAATTCAAGCTTACTATAACTCAACGACAAGTACGATACGATTAATCAAAGGATCAAAGCCAATATTTTGACTATTCCGACAGACAAAAACACAGACAGACAGACAGTCAGACAGTCTGTAACATGAAGCTGAATTAAAGCCTATGGAAATGCGAGAAACAAACAACCGGAGATCGTCGACTTGTAAAATCCTTCGTAACAACCCTATTTTTACGGTCAAGAAGATAAGAGGCTCAGGACCTTTTATCAGTCGCACAGGTTATTCTGGTCGAAGAGAAACAATGATGTATAAGTATGTCGGCGGAACTTGTACCGTCTTTCGCAGCGTTGGAAGAGTGCAAAAAAAGCGGCAAGTGTGTTGCAACACGTGCGACAACGTACTGCAGGCGAGGAAAGTAGGAAAAACGAGTCGATTGGAAACAATGAAAATTGATGATTCACTTTCGATCAGAAAGTGTTGTTGCAGCTTTCTCAGCTTCTGCTGCTTGAATGGGAGGTCGTTGCCTCCGCAACTGCGCAGATGGCTCGAAGTCTCGATCGTCTTGTTTTTTTTTTGGGAAAATTTCCGATGCTGATCATGTGCAATTCCACGAAGAACCAATCCTGCGGCTGAAGTCAAAAGATTATTGTTCGAAAAAGTAATACAGTAGAATTGCCCGCTTTGATTATACCGGATCCATTTTCGGGTCTTATTCATTTTTAATTCCTTTGTGCTTCATCCTTTGGAGGCTGAAAAATCTTCTGTTCGATTTTTACATATGCTAACTAAAACGAGTTGGAAAGGAAAGTGCAAAAACCTTTTATCAGCTCGCAGGCCACGCACGACGTGTCGCATAATATGGCAATGCAGATAGCAGACGAAAATCTGCTCGACATAAGCGCGTGGAAGTAATTAAATGAGCTCGGCATCATGCAGTTTGGATCGTAAAACAAATTACGCGTAAAAGCCATCTCCGTCTCTCCCACACCGTATGGCATCTATATGTCTCAATCGTTTTGAGAGCCTTTTCTCACGCTATTTCAATTCATGAATGATACTTTTTCCAAACGAATGCCACTTGATACGGAGCTTTCGTGATGGATGAAGTGTCAAATGATTTTATTCATTGTAGATTTTGAGCTCGTTCTCGTCACTGCCCTCAATGAGTTGTTTTCTTGGATACTTGAACGATCTTTTGTGTCTCATTTAATTTCATCGTAGCTTGTACTTGTCGTAATTAAATATTACGATGCATTTTCCATGGGAGAAATTAACCTCACACGAATGATCAAGTGATATAATTCCAATTTATGTCTCCTGCACATTTACAATTGAATTGTACTAACAAATCAAGATTTCGAAATCAGCATGAAGACCATTTTTCCCTCCCATTGATATTTTTATGTCAGATAATCGAGATTTATTTATGCGGTTTCGTTTTATCCCGCAGCTATACATGTATATATCACAGCAACCGATCCGAAGTAGGACAATCTTGGGCTATTTCAGCATGAGCTATTACTGTAAATCAATTTGGAGTATCCTTCCGGATCAATCAATATGAATGAAAAAGACGATTGGTATACGTGCGAAGGAGTCAACATAGGAGTGCGCGCCGGAGCGAGTCATAAATTGCTTTCGCAAATATCAATTTCTCAAAAAGCTGGAGCTTCACTGCGATGAGTCGTTGCTTGGTGAATTTGAGGACGATGTATACCATTTCGTTTGCCAACAACTAACTTGTCTAACGGAATTAGCTAACAAAGAAGAGCGTCGTTTTTTTTTCTCCCCAACAAACATGAAACGACCAGATCGCGTTACTAGTCTCGACGACCAATTAAGCGTATATAGGATAAATTACGACTTCAGCAGCATCCAGAATCGTCGTTAGTCTACTTTGCGCAACCGGGGATACGAAAAATGCAGTCCTCTCGACCAGGGTCGCAAGGGTCGAACCGAGGCTCTATAGCAAGAAATCGTGTGTCTTTCGGAGGCGCGCGCGCAATCGTGGATGTCGGTCAACAACCAAGGAGAGGCTGTCTGTGCGTCGAGGCACGCGAAGCACAAGGTTGGCATTGTGCAAATGGGGGAGGGATCGCGCCAGCTCACCGGCAATATCTGCACACACGCTCGAGACGATTCGGCAAGCTCTCAGCCCGTCTGGCGGGCGCATCAGATCGATCGGAGCTAGAATGAGTACTTATAGTGTGCATCAGGCACTCACCGATGGAGTCGGGCTGGTGGGTGTAGAGCTGGTACTGTTTGGCGCTGTTGGCCAGCGTCACCTTGAATCTGTCGGGCATGTTGGCCTATTGTATCAGCAGCAGGAGCAGGAGCAGGAGCAGCAGGTGGGTATGGTATGGTGTAGATAGAGGCTGGAGCCGATATAGCACTCGATCTCAAGCGGCTGGAACAAGTGGGTCGCGCGCGTTCTCCATCGGCCTTAGTTGGGCTGCTCGGCGCGGCTGGGGGCCGGCAGCGACTGCTGCGTCCGCGAGGAGCGATTAGGCGCGCGGCACTGGCCCCTACCACCACCGCGCTGTTCTCCTCCGGACGCCGGGGAGCCGCGCCGCCCGCGAGCCGCCCGGCTACACATATTGTGTGATACCTATACTTATGTATCTGCCTCTCTCTTTCTCTCCCTGTGTAGCCGTATATCTGTATCGGCGCACGCGGCTCGATGCACACGCGGCCTGCAGCACAAATCCCACTCGCTCTTGAACTTGCAGCTTGCGCGCCGCGCCCACACACTCACTCACCGTATTATCCCCTACAGCGCCACCTGCTGCCAGGGGCGGCCTGCCTTTGTTTACTTTGTCCGAGCCCCGTATATATCCACACGAGCTCGCGCACGCACCAAAAAAGAACAACGCCCGAATCACCACACGCGTGTCCTAATGTCTCGGGTGCATCTGCGGGCTGCAGCAGTCGGTGCGGGCGACGAGCCCGTTGTATTTTTGGAACTGCCCGCGGTCTACCATCGCTGCGCCGTTCCCATACACCCGGCGCGGCAGTTCTCACTCTCGAATCATACTGTATCACATACACACTGATCGATTCGATAGTCTGGTGCCGACGGTCTAATAACGACGCGATGACTCACGACGAGGCTGTTGTGATTCGCGCGCGCGCACGAAAACTAACTGGCTCGCAGGCTCGAGCGCACGCACTTCTGCACAGTTGGGCCAGCTGGTTCGGCGACTCCGATCGCGACATTGAATACCAAAAACAACGATTCCAAGTATTAATCTGTCGAGTGGTACGCCGTAAGGTCTCCGCGTGGGTCTCCGCAAGCCATACGATCGTATCAGCCGTGCAACGCGTCGACTGTCGCGTGTGAATTGACAACCATATATACGTACGAAGCGTCTACCCACTCTCACTTATCGGGCCGGTAACTTGACTGTATAGGTATACTTGAGTACGTATGTGACGGCGATAAAACCACGTGCGCCGCTTGCCCCTTCCGAACACTATATATATATATATATATATAAGTATACTTATATACGTGCACGGCTCATATAGCTCGGCAATGTGCTGCGCGATGTATATCTATAGTTGACTTCTGTTGGCAGGAGGTATATCTATATACGGGTACCAGCTGGTCAGTACAGCGCTGGGGGTGGCGTCCGTCTCCTAGTGAAAGTGACAATCAGTGTAATGAGCCTAGCTTTTTTTCAGTCGCTTATATGTATTCACGTTAACTTAACTTAACGATATGTTTTTACGATCGAGCAGAATCTCGAAATTTTCAAAAAGTGCGATCGCAATACCCTCGATGTAATATTCGTAATCATTCAAAGGGGGAAAGTTGAAAAAAAAAACAAATTATGAGCGTCTTGCACTAAAGCAAAGAGTTTATTCCACTGTTCAATTAGAGATAAATGCAATGGAATGCGTCTCAATACACTTCATTCAGAAGTGTTGAGACCATTTGTCCCGCGTTTCAATTCATTTCGAATGACATCAGAACGCATTTAATTGACCGTAGTGCGGAACAGTTGCTTCAAAAAAGTTTCAAACTCTACATAAAATTCGGAGTTGTGGCCTTCTCAGTTGTGGTTTCTCTCTTTTTCTAATACATTAAATTTATTTCAATGATAGATAAATTAATTTCAGCAATTAGCATTTAATAAATATCACTGGAACACGACAGTTGTTTCGAAAAATGTTATTCAATTACTGATCCTGTACAACTCTACGATGTTTAAGGTGGCTTCTGCGTTAGGTGCCGTACCAATGCGGGGCCCTACTAGCGGCCCTGGATCATTCTTAAAACTGGTTTCATTCTATCGTTTTAAAGTAGATAAATCTTATTCTAGACTTCTCATGGATGCTCGAAAATAATATACTGTAAGTAAGTCAAGATGTGCACATAAACACTTGACAAATTCATCAAAATCCACCTTTTTTAGTTTTATGATCTTGTTTCTCCGGCAACATATGTTTTCGCGAGCATACTGTGATCTACTTGTAAATACCAATTACTTTGAAGTTTTTCCAAATTTTCTTATTCATTTAGATTCAGTTGAGAATGGTGAAATCAATTCTCGCCATAAGAGTTAATGTAAAAGATGTCATTTTTGTTACGGATTTCATATGGGAATGAAGCACCAATTTTTCTTTGGCGCAATTGAAATTTGATTGTGTTAGGTACACTCTATGAGAGTTTCAACTCATTCTATAATTTTATAATAACTCGGTGAAGCCATCTTGAATGAAAAATGTTCAACGAATAGGGAAATGAGTAAATAATTATACTTCACTTTACTGATAATAAATTCATTTTCAAAATTTATTAGTTATAAAATAATCAATATATGACCACAAGTGGATCACTTTTACTATTATATAAAGATCATGAAACGCTTGTTTTTATGTTTGCAAAAATCTCAAGAACTACTCATTCAATTATCTCCGAAATTTGTACTCCACCATTTAACACGTGCTTTTATGTACTCCAAAGTGTTATAGACTCATACGATCAATCATTATTTAATTAGAAAAGTTTTCGTGCTGAGTATAAAAATAATGAAATGTATGTACATTCAAAAATAACATGGGGAGTCGCTCTCGCAAGCATCCCCCTAGAAGCACTCAGTATACCACATATTCTGTACGTTATAGAAGAAACTGTTTTTTTTTTATGTCAAGACAAAATGACTGCGTCATATGGAACAAAGTTTTTTATACAACGTATGCTGGGGGCTGGAAGTTTTAGCAGTTTGGTGGACTGCGTACTCGATCAAACTTAATTTTGTCGGGACAGATATTTCGGCTGTGAGATGTCAGAATATATATTGTCTCGGAAAACCGCAAGGCGGTCTGAATATAAACGGGTAGATGGGAGTTATGACACTCGCAAATGTCAAACATTAGTTGCAAATAGTCGACCGAGTATAATATCCTGTTGAACATTGCCAGGTGACTTTCAGTCGTGGTATTAGGCAGTGGGAGAAATTACTATACCCAGTATACCTCTGGTTCTTATAGATTTGACTTTCGAGTTTGAACATCAACTTCAGTTTCCAATTAAAGTTTCTTTTGCTATTAAAATTCATAAGGCTCAAGATCAGACATATAAATATGCTGGAATTGATTTGATTGCTTTTCAAGCAGACGAAATTGGACTTCCAAGTGTGGGGAAATTATACTAAAGCTGAATTATACTTATGCCATACTGATAAAAGAAAACCAAAAATGTTCTTTATGACATAAGTCTTCGAGAACTTGAAGTTGGAAAAATTGTAATGTTACGTTTTCATTCCTATGCAATGAATATCATCTATAGTTCTATAATAGATGATCTGAATCTATACGATCTGAATGAAGAATCTAAATAAGGAATATTTCATCAAAAGTTTTTTTTCACAAAATGGTTTTTACTGGTCGCAAAAACAACTTTTGGCTTGAAAATAATATAGGAAAAGATACGTAAGATTACATCAAATCATTTGATCTATAAGTGAGTTTCTTAAAGCTGAGTCAAACCGTGGAAAATGAGGGTATTTTTCATTCATTCATCAACATTATGTGGCTCATGAGTTTGGAAAGATGGTTCCTTAGAAAATATTATCGGAACAAATTACGTATTTTCTTACTTTTTTTTTTATAATGTAGTCAGTTTCGTTTAAAGCTGTAATCTGAACTCAGAAAATGACAAACTCTTGAATTTTCGGGTTTATCTGGAATCACCTGAACTTTTTTCTTCTGGGTGGGATTTGCTAAGATGAAGAACTTTTTCTCTTTCAACTCTTCTTAAAAATGATTCTTTTCCGCTGTACAATTTTTTCCAAGTAAAAGTGTCATATATAACTAGTATTTTGCGATTGACCTTGAATTTCCTATACAGAATAAGCTAATAAAGGAACCTTTTTCTGAGTTAATTTTATTAACATATTCACTGGATATTTGTAAAAAAGTACAATTCGTTGTCAGTGAGTACAATTCATGGAACAACAAATTTTTTTCTAGCGATCTGATAAGTCCATGAAATTGAAAAAATTGTTTACCTCCTTAAAATCAGATACATGATTCTGCCGCCATCTTGAAGGATGTTGTATTTTTAGCAGTTCAGCCGGCCGTGTTAGATAAATCAAAATGTAATCGAGAAACTCCCCTGCCAAACCAGAATTTTATCGATGAACAGTTTGGCATCCAGAAAAATCCGTTTCTAATGTTCTTTTGTAAATCGGGAAAAAAATACATGCATTGTGTACTAATCGAAATCAATATAATTTTGGTTCAGGAAGAATTAAAATCTGTAATGTATGAACAAGAATTCCAAACGCACCTGCAGGAATACTCGTATGTTTCTCTATATACGCATTCATACGCGAATTTTTCGGGTCAAGGAATGGAACTGGTATTTGTGAATTATATATAATTCATTTATGTAGAATTAGAGTATTTATTGACGATTGTGGTATTGATTTTCGAGTATATTTCACATATCATTGTTACAAAAATGTTATTGTGAGAAGATTAATTTTTCATTAATAGCAGAAAAAGACCCATAAGTGTACAAGTTATAGCGGATACCCCAAATACTTTTTTTTCGTTGCTTTCTTAATTTTACGGACAGTAATCTAAAGGTATAGGTACATATACACATACTCTACTTGTTAAATCTAATTTAGTCTAAAAAGTAAGTGATGGTATGGGTGGAATAAAATCAAATGTATAAACGCAAAAGTTAAGAAAAAGCGTGAAATTTGAGGTATTTGACGAAGAAACGATAAATATATATATACATGAAGTAAGAACATCTAAGAACAAAGAAAGTCACATAGTTTGGATAATAATGTGGCAAGGAAAATCAATGGTTCAAATTTTGATGCTTAAAAATACTAAGAAACTCAGAGAAAGAAAAGAATTTACTTTTAAATTCGTACAAAAAGTATTGATTTTCTTCTATAGAGTAATGAGTCACTTGTATAGCTATACGTAGAATATTGATAGAAGAATCTTCAATTCCTTGTAAGTATATTGTAAGTATATTAATTTCTTAATTTGCTGAATTTTACATCCTTACAGCTATATCGTTATTCCGACCACATCTTCGTATAATCTCATTAAATTTTGGAAGTTTTTGCACGATCAATGCGCGTAAAAGTTACCAAGAGGCAGTTTGGTAACAATTCACTCGAGCTACAAAAGATACACAATTAAAAGTAATTACAGTCAAACTCATGTTGCTGTGAGTTCTCGAAGAAAAACAACGATGAATCACTGCAAGTCGTTCCTTTTTATCTCGACAAAATCAAATCGACCCTGAAAATATATGGCCAACAGAATTAGAGATGATTTATCCATGCTATACTCGAGCTAGTATCATATCTCTGGTGAGAATTCAGATTGAACTAAAATGCGAGCCCGTCGTATGTGTACAGTCGAAGCTCCTGTAGATATAACGAGCGGGCGATAAGCTGAACTGTCACGTCCGCGATAGCTCGACACGGAGGAAGAAAACACTTCAACGCAGTGTATGGCCGCGTCCTGCTCCACCGACTCACTCCAACGAAAAGAAGAGAAAAGAAGAAGAAGAAATAAGGGAGAATATAAAGATAAAGCTTATGGATAAATGTACTGTGCATCATCAAGCTCGATCTTGGTGGCGTCGGGTGTGCGGGGCGTGCGGGCGGCGAATGCTCGGCAGGGGGCAGCAGGGTCCGGAGCTTGCGGCGGCGAAAGCTCGGCCGGGAACGTAGAGCGGGGTGAGGCTGCCGCGAGGCATATATATTATGCTCCCGATCATTGATCTGCGCGCTGTTGATGCTGCCCCGCGTGGCCCCAGCTCGTTCTAATCTCCACATCCGCAGACTTCTGCACCAGTTCGATTTTTCAATGGGCTCCACTTCTCCCTCTCTTTCTCCCTCTCTCTCTCTCTCTCTCTCCCTCTCTCTTCGCCAGCGACCCAAACTCGCTCCCTTTCAAAGTGTCTTGTTCGGTCAACCGAACTGGTTAACACCACTTTGCTTTTCTTTACAGGCTACGATATATGTATATGGACATACGGCTTCAATCTCACTGAGCGTAAGCATTTCGTGCTCAAAGTTGAAATCGTATCGTTTTGAGCAACTCATTTTGCCGACAGTTTTGTCATATATGACAAAAAATCATTGCTGTCCAAAATCGAGCTACGAAATTTGTTAATTCATTCGCGTCCGTTATGTATTCGTTGACTTGCTCAATTATTAACAAATTTTAATAATTCCCTGGACATAACGTGCGATCAACTCGAGTTTATTTTGAAGCTCATCAGAAATAGTATCTACACCGTTGTCTCTATAATATATAACCAAGTTCCAGAATGATTTTGGGAACATAGAATTTTAAATGAGAACTCGCGATAATTCCAACAAGCAATTCACGAGTGAAAGCTTGGAAAATAACCGTATTTTCGTTCGGTGATAAATCGTGACTAACACCGCGATAGCACGCACTACATAACGTCATGGTTTTTAACGTGTGCTAAAGTTCTCACGCCGAACATATATAGTATATGTACTGAAGTTTGCTCGAATCGTCATTTAGTCTTGAGCAAACGAGTATACGCGATTCAGCTTCAGACGTTTTCAACAAATAGTGGAACGTGAAACATCAGGTAAATAAATGCACATAAATCATTTGTCGAATGCAGATGGGCGTGTTTTTAAGATTTCGGTCACGTCGTCCGTGAAATCCGGCCGGTACTTCTGCAGACGCGAATATGTTACCCTGCTCGTTCGGGAAAGTGTCGATCAATACGGTGGGGAAAAAAAAGGAAAAATTCTTCCGACTCGAACCAGCGGCGGAGCTTCGCGTCGAACAAATCGAATCGCACGAATATACATGTGTGCGTATGTAAACGTGCGCAAGAACTTAACTCTCGTTCGAAGCCTGTAAAAGAGATCGCCTCTCCCAACGCACACATATATGTATCTCTCACAAGGCTTTCTTTTGTGTGGACGCGTGCCTTACGTCATCGGCATTATACACGAGTATGCGAGTGTGTATCTGCCGCCGAGAATAATCGGATACAAAATTATTAACGTCTGAGCCGTCCCATCTCTCTTTCTCTCTTTCTCTCTCCTCCTGCTTCCTCGCCGCGTCCGGAACGAATTTTTATTTCGCCTTTCCGCGCGGCGCTGTATACTCGCTCGTCCCGTTTTGTGCGCCGGCCAGTCGGCAGGCGACGCGCCAACTCCCGGGTCGGACCTTCGCGCAGCCGGCGAGCGAAGGGCCCTCGGCGACGCTCGCTCCTCTCGACCTTTAAAAAAATTCCGACCATCGCCGCGTTTGTACGCCTGTCGCGTGTTTGCCGAGTGCCGTAGTGCCGTTGTGCGATCCTACCCAAACTGTGAAAAGTGTTCGTGTCGTTATAAATCAGATTCAACAATTTTCGCCTAACAACAATTGGGTGCAGTGTAAAATTCGCTTCTTCGTTTGTAATCTCTGCTCCGGCTCGCTCGCGTTCCTCGTGCGCTGGCTACATAATTCAGCACCACGAGCTGCAGCCAGTTTTACCGAAATGGGAAAACTTCTTTACGGCCAGAAATAGACGTACTATTTCGGAGCAAGAGAGACGCCTGGTCGGGCTTCCTTCGCGTACGCGCCGCGGCGAGCTGAACGCCGTGCGGGATTCGCTCGCGCTGTACTCGTGATTGAAAATCCGTGGAAAAGGAGCGTATACACGCGTAGCCGTAATCGCCGAGGCGGAATTGCGGTTTGGTGGGCGGTGGGCGAGACACACACACAAGAGACGCGCGGGGAGCCGCTGACACATTAGCGAGGCCGTTTGAGAGCGCGGCGAGGGCCATTCGCCGTACGTCGAACCCTTGCGCCGGGCGCCGCGAAGGGTCGAGGTATGCGCAGCCGCTCGCGCACGCATAGCTGCATCGCCAGCCAATCGGCGACATTCCGCCGGATAGTCCCAGAAAAGAGACCCTGAAATCATGGTCCGAGCTGTTATGTTGAAAGTTGGATTTTCTGAATCCTTGATTTATTCTTAAAAAATTGTAATTGGTGACTAGAGGTCCATTGTTTTCCACTGGCGAGATATTAGCAAAACAAATATTTATTGTCGTTTTCTCGAGAACCGAGATGGGTATTTTGATTCGCTGAGGGAACACTTTAGCTATCGAAATTGTGCGTCGAATGGACCCTTCCTCGAGCTTCTACGATAAATACTTTTGCAATTAGAGCAATAATACGATTTTCTGGCGTTTTTCCACTAGCGTGAAACATACACATTCACAGCCAGAGCTCGTCTGTGTGTAATGCACATGTGCATTTGGGCAAGGCAGCCGCAGAGCGTCACCCGAGCGGGCATACCCTTCATAAAAAAAGTCATAAAAACGGGCCGCCGCGGCCGCGGCCGGGCCACCGCTCGAGCCTACTCGACAGCGTTGAGACGATTTTCTTGACTGATCGAATACTCGGCTCGTCGCCCACGGATGTAGTATAGATATACTAAGTCCGTGTCGTCGCCCAAACCTTGCGATTTCTCCCAGTTTTTTCTAATTAAATCGATGACTATTGTTCACGTGGAAAAAATCAAGAGAGCTTTATCATCCCCCATTTAATTCTCTAAAAGATGATAAGGGTCACTTTCTGAAATATTGAATAGAAAGGGATTAAACCTCACAAAGATTAGCTAGGCGGACGCATTACTTGCTACGCAACACTTTAAATTTATCTCTATTTTTTCTAATTAATTCATTCAATTCTGTTTATGTAGAAAAAACAAAGAGAGCTTTTTCATCCCCCATTAAATTCTTCAGAAGTTGATATGAATCACTCTTCGAAATATTAAATAGAATTGCAACAATCCAGAAGGAGATCGGCTAGGCCTTCACATAACTTGCGACGCGATTGCCGGATTTCACTATGTTTTTTCTAATTCATACATTCAATCATTATCATGGAGAAAATATCAATAAAGCTGTTTTATACCATTAGTTTTTCAAAAAGATACTATGAATCACTTTGTCGAATGAATACTGTTCTCAGGTTTTATAATTACTTTTGGTTTATTTTCTATTCATTTCAATCAAATTTGTCGAAATTTCAAGAGCAATTCATTATAATAAGACTATTATACGCAATTTCTCACGATGAGTAAGCAGTATTCTCCTTTATTATTTTGTTTTAGGAATGACAATTCGAGTTTCAAAAAGATTACGAGGGTTTCAGTTTTTTTAAATTTCAATATTTTGAAACATATTTCTTTCCATGATAATTTTTTACAGTATCACAGCTGAAAGTCAAGATTGGATCTTGAAAGCCCGTTTTAATAAATAATAGTCTCCAAAATTTTGCACATCAATGCTTGACGAAATCTTGTCCCCTAAGGGAGCCAATTTTACCTGGTTTATTATTTTATTGGACTTTCACGCTACTCCGAGCCTACAAGTACAGTAAAATTTGCGATGATTTATTATAGGTCCAAGCTTTCTTCCCTTCTTTACGATGATTTTTTATTATATTCAATGTAGCGGACCCTGGACTCGGGTCTGAGATTTCTCTTAATAAATTACTTAATAAATAATTCTCGAGTCCAAGTCATATATATCTCGCAAAAAAGTTGCAGGTCAAAAAATTTTGACATTTCTTGCTTAGTTGAACTTTGACTGTCCAAGGAAGCACATCTCCGTCTAGAGAGTGATTCTTAGTGAAAATTCTGCAGTTAACGTCAGTGAATGTATTCATATGACAGTGATTTAGAAATGATATCAAACTTTCGTCAGTGTCGTGGCTGTACCATCTGATTCCCTTCAAAGCAGTAAATCGTAGTTGGGGTTTTTCATCGCACAGGTACGTGGTATAAATAATTTGATATTATGAACTCAAATATTCCATCTCACGCGTTTTAATCTCAAGTATTCGAAAAACATTTGTTACAATAATACGCGTAAAGTACAAGACTTTGGTCATGTTTTGTAGGAGTAAAAAACATATTTACGTCCGAGGGTCTTATGGTAACCAAGCAAAACGTAGTACGATATGATACGATATGAGTTCTAAGAGTTTTTATAATAGATGCAAATAACACTGATTTGAATTTTTATACTACCGTTGATTATTGAAATGACGGCATATATACATATATATTTCATCACTTGATACATGTGTTTAATATGTATAAATATATCCGACACATGTACTCGAAAACGGCATACCATGCGCACCCCTTAAAACTGGATATATCCTTGCCGGGTTAATTTTTTCAATTAACTTCGCACTTCTATGAATAATCAAGTGTTTTCAGATATTTTTTCTCTAAACATTCTGTAATATTCACGATTAACCATTAGCGCAGTGCTCATCTGTTAAAAACATGCTATCTCGGACTTTTCATACACCCTCTCTGAAAACTATTGGATCCGCTCCAGAAAATCATTCTTAATCTAATGAGAGATGTGCGGAAATCTGAAAAGTATGGCTTTATATTTTTTTTCACGAAAATTTGCATTTTTCTCTTTAAATTTTGAGATAGTATGAAAACAATCCATCCTGCAGTAAAATGGAAGAGGAAAAAAAGTTTTCTTATGAAATTTTGCATGAGGAATAAGTATTCCGAAACATTAATCTCGATTATTGTTCTAATTTTTATAATAAAGATGTACGTCACGCTGACTGATACATTCAATAGCAATTATGTAATTATCGAAAAATATAATTTGAACGGCTTTACAAATATTCATTATTACATTTTTCATGTATAGATCGTTACCAATAATTTTAACGGTACTTTAACCAATATATTTAATCACCTTTCGACTTGCTATATTAAATTAAAAAAAGAATCATCGAATTATCTTATATAGAAGCCGAGATATTGTCGGGAAAAAATCAAACATTCATTTTCATCCCGAGCGTTCGACTTTTCGTCGCTTCTTCTCCGCTACCCCCTCCACTGACTCTGCACCGAAAGTGCTGCGTTTCAGTGATTTCCATGAACCTTCCGCTCGACTATTAAGTATCGAGAACATCACTCACGTACATGATAATTAATACTCAAGTAAAACAATGTTCAATCTACCAGAAACCGTTTCAATTATTATTCTACTGCGTATACTTTTGCCGGAAAGGTACCTTAACTTTGAACCTCTATATCTCGGGATTCACAAATCAGATTCGAGTGAATGAAAATTCAAAATGTGCGTTTGTTTATTTTCTATCATATGCAACTTCAAAATTTCGAATAGATAGAAAAACCGCGTTGCAGTTGCATTTTTTTCTAAGAAACTTTTTTCGCAAAATTTTCAAACATTCATAAAAGTGGTTAAAATTGATAAAATCGATATTTTCCCGTGGGGGGTCGATAGGTAGTATCTATAAGAGTACGTTAAAAAAATTGGCAGGTCTCGGAGACGTTCATGAAAGACTCAATTACAATTGCAAAATTAAACAATATTTTGAAATTGGCTTATGATTGTGCGAAAACTATCAGAGACATCGTGATGGAATTTTTTTTGTATTTTCATTACTGTATAAGGTACTCTAAATTAAATTGTCATAATCGTAGCTATGATTTGGAAACTTGAAAAAAAATCACAAAAATGGCTTGTTTTTAGGGGTCATATTTTCGTTTGTAACTATTTTGCAACAACAATAATCGAGATTAATGTTTCGGAATACTCAATCCTTATGCAAAATTTCATAAGAAAACTTTTTTTCCTCTTCCATTTTACTCCAGGATGGATTGTTTTCATACTATCTCAAAATTAAAAGAGAAAAATGCAAGTTTTCGTAAAAAAAAATATAAAGCCATACTTTTCAGATTTCCGCACATCTCTCATTAGATTAAGGATTTTCTGGAGCGGATCCAATAGTTTTCAGAGAGGGTGTATAAAAAGTCGCAGCAAATACAGATGAGCACTGGGCTACATCGTGAGTCTATGAACAGATCATGGTAATCATTTTTCATGAGCATACCATGAAATCTTAACTATTTCAATGTAAATTGCAAACAATCGACTTTGAACGAGTAAAATAAAAAAATCGATATTCGAAAATGGCCAAGTTTTTATATTTTTCTTCTTAATAAATTCTTCAGTATTCACGATCCACAATTTAAAATTGTTGTACAGATCCTGGTTATCATAATTTATTATGATATCATGAAATTTTGTCTCTATTTCTATGTAAATTGCAAATAATCGACTTTGATCGAATAAAATGGCCCAGTTTTTACTTATTTCTTATAAATAAATTCTTCATTATTCACAATCAACAATTCAAAGTCGATGTAGACAATCTTGTAATGACAAATCTTGTCTCTATATCAATTTAAATTACATATAATCGACCTTGACCGATTAAAATCGACAAATCAAATATTAAAAGTTACCTGTTTTCAATAGAATTTCTCTCAATGAATTCTTCAGTATTCTCGATCAACAATTTGAAGTTGAATTACAGTTCCTTGTAATGATAATTTATAAAAATATCATGAATTTTTTTCTCTAATTTCGATGTAAATTGCAAATAATCGACTTTGATCGAGTAAAATCAAAAAATCGATATTCGAAAAGGACCCAATTTTTACGTATTTCATCTGAATAAATTATTCAGTATTCACGATCAATAATTCAAAGTCGATGTAGTGAACCTTGTCATGATAATCTATGAGAATACCATGAAATCTTGTCTCTATATCAATGTAAATTACATAGAATCGACCTTGACCAATTAAAATCGACAAATCAAATATTAAAAATTACCTGTTTTCAATAGAATTTCTCTCAATAAATTCTTCAGTATTCACGATCAACAATTCAAAGTCGATGTAGAGTACCTTATAATGATAATTTGTGAGAATATCATGAAATTTTGTCTCTCTTTCAATGTAATTTGCAAATTATCGACTTTGAACGAGTAAAATCGAAAACTTGATATTCGAAAATGGTCCGATTTTTACTTATTTCTCCTGAATAAATTCATCAATATTCACGATAAACCATTGAAAGTCAACAAACAGATTCTGATATTCGTATTTTATGAGAATACCATGGAATCTTGTCTCTATTTCAATGTTCATTGCAAATAATCGACTTTGATTGAGTAAAATAAAAAAATCGATATTCGAAAATGGCCCATTTTTTACATTTTTCTTCTTAATAAATTCTTCAGTATTCACGATCCACAATTTAAAATTGTTGTACAGATCCTGGTTATCATAGTTCATTATGATATCATGAAATTTTGTCTCATTCTCTATGTAATTTGCAAATAATCGACTTTGAGCGAATAAAATCAAAAACTCGATATTCGAAAATGGCCCAATTTTTACTTATTTCTTTTGAATAAATTAATCAGTATTCACGATCAACAATTCAAAGTCGATGTAGAGAACCTTGTAATGTTAATATATAAAAATACCATGAAATCTTGTCTCTATTTCTATGTAAATTGCAAATATTCGATTTTGATCGAGTAAAATCGACGAATCGAATGTTAAATAATGCTTGTTTTCAATATATTTCTCTAAATGATTTTTTCATGATTCACCATCGACAGTCGATAATCAGATCTTGGTATTCATGAGAATACCACGATTTAGGAATATATGTCCAGTTTCAAGAGACGCGCACGGCATATGTGTTTCCATGTTAATAAGCAATATTGAAATATTTGCTCCGTTATTATTGCAGTATTCTCCGAAATGGATAGCGACAACTGTACAATTTGTAATGAACCGTTACTGAATGGTTCACAAATCAAATCAGTCTTGGAAAAAGGATTGAAGAATTTTATCAAGACAAGTCAAGAAAAAGAGGACAATAAGTGGACTCTCTGGATTGATAAATCCCGAGTATCCTTCCACGAAAATTGCAGATGGCGATATTTAATTTCATCTGTTAAACAGCGTATCCGCGAACAAACTTTAGATATAACCCCGAGCAGAATATCACCTATTATAGAAGACAGTATATTTAAGAAGCGCCGTTTAGTCTTTTCTGAACATACTACACCAGATCATAATGATCCATTTGCAGAATCTGTTCAATATTTACATAAATCGAACGAAGGGTCGTCATCCACGCCAAGTACTAATGATTCAAATTTTGCTTCAGAACATCATTCACATTCACCATGCGAAACATCATCCTGCATTGATAACTCAAGTTCTTCAAGTTCAGAAGCATTTTTAGTGACATCAACTCCTAACGACGTGAATAATTTCAATTTCTCTGGGTTATGTGTGATATGCGGACGTGCGTTGTACCCTTCCAAGAACAAAGTAAATACGCTTCGTATTGAACGTACATATAGATTCTCTGCTGTAATCGAAAAATCAAACGATGAGAGAAGATCAGTGATTTTGGATCGACTTGCAAGTGGATCTTCCAGTAATACCAAAATATTATACCATAAAAAATGTTATGACATACTTTATAATGCTATGCAGAAGAAGCAAGAGACTCCCACCCAAAATTGTAATACCGCAGAAGATACATTTCCTGAAGAACAGTTTGACAACTTATGTAATTATATAGAGCAGAGTAGAGACTTTAAATTTACATTAATAGATTTGGAACAAGGTATAGGACAAACAATTGTTGATAAAGAAAAATTGTTGAAAAAACTACAAGAAAAATATGGACAAGATATTCAGATTATAAGACATCGAGGTAGACCACCATTGGTTGTCTATAAAATGTTTAACCTGTCAGACATATCTGATGAATGGTTGCATGATGAAGAATCTCTTGATGAGCGTAAAAAAATATACATTCTATCTTTAGCAGCACAAATTCTGCGAAAGGATATTATGCATGCATCGTTTGAGAATGATGCTTACCCGTCAGCTAATAAGTTCCTAGACAATGTAAAATCTGACATTCCAAATTTACTAAAAACTTTCCTCAGTGATCTCTTATTCGATAGCAATAGCAAAAGCCACGAAAATACTGTGAATAACATAAAACTGGATACGATGGCTCATTCAATAATTTCCATTATTCGCCCGAAAGCGTTTACTTCAAAATTGCAATTGGCAATTGGAACTTATGTGTATCGAAAAACTGGATCTAGATTAATAGTGGATCTTCTATCTAAAGTAGGTGTATCTACTTCATATTACAATCTGCAATTATTTGAAGCATCTGTTATCATGGATCCACCTGAGATGAAAGTTGGCGATGCCTCAATTCAATATGTATTCGACAACACAGACCACAATGTTAGTACTTTAAAAGGTCATGATACTTTTCATTGTCTGGGAGGGATAGCTGTATATACACCTGCTCATGAAATTGAATATGAAGGAGGATCGAAAAAATGTAAAAAAATGCCAGCAGTTTCTACACTAGCTTCCCAAAAATGTATTAGAACTGTACCATTCCGTGAATCAAAATCGAATGGACTGCAGTTTATTTATTACATCGATACAAATACTCTTGATCTTGGAACTAGACCAGTATTGGACGCATCATATGCTGCTTACATTTGGAGTAAAGCCTTTGAAATAAAAAATTTACCTTCATGGAGAGGTTTTTTCGAGATTTTAACTCGAGAGAAATCTTATGTCACATCAGAAATTAACTGTTTGCCATTCATCAACGAACCTCCGTCAAACTTGACGACGCTAAACTCAGCCTTACATTATGCTTCAGAAGAATGTCGAAAATTAAAACAAAGTACAGTTTTTGTAACATTCGATCAGCCATTATATTTAAAAGCCCGCTCCATTGTAGCTCAACCTGAAAATGAAAAATTAAAGAATGTCGTCGTTCGTTTGGGTGGTTTTCATCTCCTTATGTCATATCTGGGGGCTATTGGATATGTAATGGATGGCAGCGGACTTGAAGATTTGTGGTCAACAGTCTATGCACCGGAATCTGTGAAGAGAATGTTAACAGGTCATTCCTTTGCAAGAGCTGTACGATGCCATATACTGTCATTCACCGCTATTTCAATAGTTATTTGTCGGAGTATTCATGCAACAACAGCTTCAAAAATATCAATTGAAAATTTTTTCAGAAACTGGGGTACAGAACCTCCGCAAACCGGTGACTGTAATGCAGAACCAGAGATTATAGGGTTGATGGATGCCTTTATTCAAAAGCTTGAATCACTAAAAGGTGAAGGCCCAACTGCTCAGTTATGGATTCAATACTTAGAGAGTGTAGTTATTGCTTTGCAGTTTATAGAAGCTGAACGATCTGGAAACTTTCAACTTCTCATGCAGAGTATTAGAAGTATGTTACCATTATTTCACGCAGCTGGACATTTTGCTTACGCAAAAAGTGCTCAAATACATCTGCAAGATTTAGCGAACTTGCAATTTACAATGGAAAATGAAGAAGAATATCGAAATTTTACGGATGGAGGCTATTTTACTATTCGCAGATCAGATAAAGCATGGTCTGGAATCTGGAGCGACATGACTATTGAGCAAACTTTGAATCGTTTCTTTGGTAATGATTTGAAGCATGGACGAGGCGTCACTCCAGGTGTCCTGGCTCGCTATCTTCTAGCAATGCCAACTGCTTTTCATGTCATGGAATGTTTGGAAAATTATTGTGGCATAAAATCAGCTACAAGTGATCAACATGTAGATCTTTCAAGAAGCCGGATCAAACAAGATCAGAATGATACCGACACTTTCTTATTTTGGTTGAACGAACATGAGCCTTTCAAGTCTAGAAGTTCGATCATGTCTCTATCAACTGGAG
Organism: Aphelinus atriplicis; assembly: GCA_020882685.1. Taxonomy (NCBI): domain Eukaryota; kingdom Metazoa; phylum Arthropoda; class Insecta; order Hymenoptera; family Aphelinidae; genus Aphelinus; species Aphelinus atriplicis. The sequence goes on along the minus strand of CM037074.1, from coordinate 26,146,937 downwards.
TAATAGGAGGACCAAAAGTAAATTGTTACAAGGCATTTGAAATTGGACGAAATGGGATGGCATCAATGGTAGGAAAAAGTGTTGACAAAGTTTCACTTTCAAGCACAAATAAAGTTATACCTATATCTGCAGTTAGCAATGGAATACATTTGAGTGATCAAAATTTAATCTCAGTAGATTCTAATTTGTTATTTCAAAGAATAGCAGCTCAATTTCAGGGCGATGAGAAAAAAACGCGAGAAGCCTTGATGTACGAGCTATCGCCGTTTCCATTAAGTTTATTTGGAAAAGATGGCTTGATGCGAAGTCCGAAGAAATCAGAATTGTACCGAATGTTTGAAACTCACCCTTATAGCGATACATTGACGAAAAGTTTTAATTATGTAGTAGACGGAGGTTGGCTACTACATAGTATAGTTTGGCCTCACAGTAAAACCTTTGGAGATGTTTTTGAAATTTATAGACAATTTATAATAAACAATTTTAATAATGATCCAATTATAGTTTTCGATGGTTACAGCAAGGAAATAATTGGAGTAAAATCTTACGAAAGATATCGTCGTAAGCAAAGGACTAGTGCAGCTGATGTTGAAATTGATGAAAATCATTTATTAACTGTTAACCAAAAAAAATTTCTCTCTAATGTTGCAAATAAGTTCAAATTTGTACAATTACTTGCAAATTATTTGAAGAAAAACAATATCAGGACAAAAATTGCTTCAGAGGATGCTGATACTCTGATTGTTAACACAGCAATTGAAGAGAGGAACAATGTCTCAGAATCAGAATCAGTAGCGATTGTCGGCAACGATGTAGATTTATTGATCTTATCTGTTGGCTTAACAACTGATACTGACCTCTTATATTTTCACAAAAAAACATCAGGTAAAAATAGTAACGTATTGTATTCGAATCTAAACCAAAAGAGATTAAAATCATTCATTTTGTTCGCTCATGCATTTGCTGGGTGTGATTCGACAAGTGCCATTTTCAATAGAGGTAAAATGTCAATTATTTCAATATTAGAGGAAAATGAACAACTGCGAAAATCGATATCTATTTTTTATGATAAAGGTCGAATAGTAGATGAATTGTATAAAGTAGCTGCTGAATTGATCGTGCAATTATATGATCCGGATAAGTACCAAGCAGTATCTATCAATGATCTTCGATATTCAATCTTCAGATACTCAGTGTCAAATGTAAAAAAGCAGTTTGATTTAGCAAACTTGCCACCTACAGAATCTGCTTTACGAGAGCATACAAAAAGAGTTTATTACCAGATTCAGTTATGGAAGGGAAACGCACTGATTCCCGAAGAATGGGGATGGAAGAGGACAAATTTTATGTTATTTCCAACCATGACCGATGAGCCACCAGCACCTATGCATCTACTAGAAAAGGCAAGTTGGGCATATTTTTAACAATAATCATTTTTGTAAAAATCGTATATTGAAAAATAAGCATAACATTGTATTTTCACAGGTGTTCTGTAGTTGCCAAAAAGGTTGCACAAGGGCAAAATGCACATGCAAAAAAGCTGGATTACCATGCACTAAAATGTGTAGATACTGCGATGGAGAAAGTTGTAATAATATCGTTTATGAAGGAAATAGCATAGATGAAGAAGAAATTCAGTCAAATACTGAATCCTCTAGCATGAATACTTTAAATAGTGATTCGCATGACTACGATTGTGAACTGTCGCTATATGCAGAAGATCATATTATTCAGATAAATGAATCGCCAGATTTTGATGAACTAGAGTCTAATGATAATGGACAAAGTATGGACGTGGATCACGAAGATAACAATTACTAATCTCACAAACCTTGGTACATTTTATGGATTAATCAATGCGTAATCATTGCTTTTAATGTGAAAAAAAACCAATGTACATGAGTATATTTGAAAATATTACATTGTATAATAAATATATATTGGAAGTTATATACATTACGACTGTGTGAATCCCCCTACGACTATATTATTTATAATTTCCACTGAAATAGCGAATGGTTTGAGAAAAGAATTAAAAATACACACACACACACACACACACACACACACACATATATATTATATATGTATATATAAAATACTGAATCGTAGGAAAAAGTTTCTGTTCAGTTTTCTGCAAGTAAATTCATATATAGAGTTGATGTCCATCAGGAAAAAATCATACATTCCCTCGAATTGTCAATCCTAAACCAAAATAATAAAGGCGAATACTGTTTGCTTATCGTGAGAGATTACGTATAATAAAGTTATTATAAAGAATTACTTTTGAAATGTTGACAAATTTGATTGAAATGAATCGAAAATGAACAAAAAGTAACAATGAGACCTGAGACCTGATAAGGCTGGATACTGAAGAATTTATTTAGAATAAATACGTGAAAGTTAGGGCATTTTCGAATAGCGATTTTTTTTATTTTACTCGATCAAAGTCGATTATTTGCAAATTACATTGGAATAGAGACAAGATTTCATGGTATTCTCATAAAATGCGAATACCAGGATCTGTTTGTTGACTTTCAATGGTGTATCGTGAATATTGATGAATTCATTGAGAGAAATCCTATTGAAAACAGGCCATTTTCGAGTATCGATTTTTTTATTTTACTCGATCAAAGTCGATTATATGTAATTTACATTAATATAGAGACAAAATTTCATGATATTTTCATAAATTATCATTACAAGGTTCTGTAGATTGACTTTGAATCGTAGATCGTGAATACTAAAGTATTTATTCAGAAGAAATAAGTAAAAATTGAGCCATTTTCGAATATCGATTTTTTGATTTTACTTGATCAAAGTCGATTATTTGCAATTAACATTGAAATACAGACAAGATTCCAGGGTATTCTCATGAAATACGAATACCAGTATCTGTTTGTTGACTTTCAATGGTGTATCGTGAGTATGGATGAATTTATTGAGAGAAATTCTATTGAAAACAGGCCATTTTCGAATATAGATTTTTTCATTTTACTCGATCAAAGTCGATTATATAGAATTTACATTGATATAGAGACAAGATTCTATTGTATTCTCATAAATTGTTACTGGGTTCTCTACATCGACTTTTAATTGTTGATTGTGAATTCTAAAGAATTTATTCAGAAGAAGTAAGTAAAAATTAGGCCATATTTGAATATCGATTTTTTGACTTTACTCGATCAAAGTCGATTTTTTGCAAGATTACTTGAGAGATTGCGTATAATAGTCTTATTATAATGAATTGCTCTTGAAATTTCGACAAATTTGATGGAAATGAATAGAAAATAAACCAAAAGTAATTATAAAACCTGAGAACAGTAAATATTCGACAAAGTGATTCATAGTATCTTTTTGAAAAACTAATGGTATAAAACAGCTTTATTGATATTTTCTCCGTGATAATGATTGAATGTATGAATTAGAAAAAACATAGTGAAATCCGGCAATCGCGTCGCAAGTTATGTGAAGGCCTAGCCGATCTCCTTCTGGATTGTTGCAATTCTATTTAATATTTCGAAGAGTGATTCATATCAACTTCTGAAGAATTTAATGGGGGATGAAAAAGCTCTCTTTGTTTTTTCTACATAAACAGAATTGAATGAATTAATTAGAAAAAATAGAGATAAATTTAAAGTGTTGCGTAGCAAGTAATGCGTCCACCTAGCTAATCTTTGTGAGGTTTAATCCCTTTCTATTCAATATTTCAGAAAGTGACCCTTATCATCTTTTAGAGAATTAAATGGGGGATGATAAAGCTCTCTTGATTTTTTCCACGTGAACAATAGTCATCGATTTAATTAGAAAAAACTGGGAGAAATCGCAAGGTTTGGGCGACGACACGGACTTAGTATATCTATACTACATCCGTGGGCGACGAGCCGAGTATTCGATCAGTCAAGAAAATCGTCTCAACGCTGTCGAGTAGGCTCGAGCGGTGGCCCGGCCGCGGCCGCGGCGGCCCGTTTTTATGACTTTTTTTATGAAGGGTATGCCCGCTCGGGTGACGCTCTGCGGCTGCCTTGCCCAAATGCACATGTGCATTACACACAGACGAGCTCTGGCTGTGAATGTGTATGTTTCACGCTAGTGGAAAAACGCCAGAAAATCGTATTATTGCTCTAATTGCAAAAGTATTTATCGTAGAAGCTCGAGGAAGGGTCCATTCGACGCACAATTTCGATAGCTAAAGTGTTCCCTCAGCGAATCAAAATACCCATCTCGGTTCTCGAGAAAACGACAATAAATATTTGTTTTGCTAATATCTCGCCAGTGGAAAAAAATGGACCTCTAGTCACCAATTACAATTTTTTAAGAATAAATCAAGGATTCAGAAAATCCAACTTTCAACATAACAGCTCGGACCATGATTTCAGGGTCTCTTTTCTGGGACTACGGAGCCGCTGACCAGCTGATCGCAGGCGCGCGCGCGCGCGCGAGCGAGCCAACCCCTTTTCGGCTTGCGCTGCGGCTTCTTCGATCGGGCGCTGTCTCGTGCGCACGCTGTCTTCCCCGTCGCGGCTGCTGCTGCTGCTGCTTTTTTTACTGACGCGGACATTCCCGCACACGAAAGCAGCTCCGATAGCGGTTGGAAGAGGTGCGATGTGCAGGTAGGCTATACGCATTATACATCCTTTTCCACTGTCTCTCTCTCTCTCTCTCTCTTTCTCTCGTTCGCTTGCTCACTGTGTGTGGCGTGCGCGTGTGCCTGCAGCCCATATACCTGTATACATGTGAAATATGGTGCCGCCGGTTACGGTCGTCCATGGCTTTCGTCAGCCGAGCGCAATCGATTTTTTCCGATATGGATGGGCATGCGGGGCTACGTGTGTACTGCGTGTTTTTCACCCGGCCAATTGCAACTCGCGACCAGTCACACTGGTTTTACCTCGCAGCACAAAATTTATTTCTGCTCCGGTAATGAGGAACCCCCTTAATTAGTATACACGATACACCACTCTAATGTTATTTTTGCGAATTTTCAAATCCGATCGTCTCTACACTATTCTACTGACTAATTTATACCAATAATAAATTACGTTAAAACCGAATACTCGACCGTCAGGAATTCTAGAGAACTTCTTGAAAATTGAAACAAGCCGGCCGGCATTCTCCGTTTCGCGCACGGCTCCGCGCAACGAAACTCGAGGCGCATTTGGCTCGGCAACATCGTGAGTGACGCGGAAAAATAATAAATTGCTCAATCAACATATCGGTAGCGGTAGGTAGTTTAGCGAGGAAAGGAACCAACGAGCCGGCGGCGCGGCGCAACGGTGTGCGAGCTCGTCGAGAAGAACCCGTGATGGTGCGAGAGGCGCACTCACCCGCAGGCCTTGTTGCAATGGATCGCATACATGTACATGCAGCGCGATTCAACTCTGGCGTTTCTCGGGGCAAAAATGGCAAAGAAGAAGAAGAAGAAGAGGAGCTGGCGCGAGTAAAGTATGAAAGGCCGCGCGCAAGGAGCTCGCTGCTGCAGCAGTGTGTGCGTGCACAAAGGGAGCAGCTCTCCCTCTCTTCCTTCCTCGCTATATGTATATACATGTATAGATTGCCCGCGAGTATACACGTTGCGCCGGGCGCACCTGACGAGGTGTGTCGGTGTGCGTCGCTCGCACACACTGGCACACGCACCACGACGTACGGCTGATGCAGGCCCCGCGCGTGCGGTGAAAACGAGCGCGAGAGGCGCGCGCTCGCGGAGACAAAGGAGCTGCTGCTGCAGTCGCGAACGGCCGCAACCATGAGTGCATCCTGCGCAAGCGAGTGCGCGTGAACTGCATCAGCCGGCCACAGCCGGCATCATGGGACACTTCCCGCCGTAGAGGTATATATACCTATTCTATATTCTCCCCGCTGCCGCGGCAGTTGTGCGGTCTCTCTCTCTCTCGCGCAGTTGCTCTCGACTCGTCGAGTCGACGCCGCGCGAGCCTTTTGCATCATTTTCCTCTGACCGCTGCCCTGCGCCTGCAGCCGCGGCGCGGCTCTTCACTGCAGTCCTCGAGAACGTAAATTTTGCCGGTACGTTCGTGTGTACTGTAGTAGGTACCTATCTCACGCGGAATTGCGCTTGCTGAGTGAGAATGTGTGTGCGTGTGTATGTGTGTGTGTGTGAACTGGCGTGAAATATGGGTGTTCTCATTAACAAAGAACTCTAATGATTATAAACGGTTCAAATAGGAAATTTTCCCATTTGCTATTTTGCTATTGCGATTTTCAACGCACGATTCGAACATCGCGCTAGCCTAGGTCGATATCTATAGCATGGCGAAAAAATCGGAGCGAATTTGCAACATGACATTAATGATGGTCAATGACTGTGTGCTCGCGTCACGTATTATTTTCAGTCATCTCGCCTAATTTTTAACAGTCGAGCGCATAACTATACTCTATTGATTGTTTGATTGTATATTAGTAAAAAATGAGACGCGTCGCCTTGATTATTACTGGTCGAAAATGAAAGCTTGTAATTTGAAATTTTGATCGTGGCTACAGGCATTCGACATTATAATTCACTCGGTTATAATTTCTTAAGATTCTCATAATCCTGAACGATTCCTGCAATATTAACCCATACGAATAACAAATATCTGAATGAATAAAAAGATACTACCGATAAACTGATATGAGTTAGCGATAAGATTGGAGTAACGCCCATCAGAGAGAGGAGCAGCTTGGGCATGTAGTCGCGGGAACGTGATCGAGTTTTGGATAAATTACACCGCCCGCCTCGTACTTACATATACTTGAAAACATGAAACCAAACAACGAGCATACTTACAGCATAGCTATATTTGGGCGATGCATAGAGTGCAGCTGTGAGTATCCTGTTACACGCATTAGGAACTCGGGAGTCGGGAGCAACAGCAAATCGGAGCGCATCAAAAGCGAAAAGAGCGAGACGGTCATGGACAGGGATGGGACGGTCACCGGAACGCATCCAGTCTCCGTGCGCGATATCTATAGTAAACACACGCGCGCATGTATTCCCAGGCGCGCATCGTCGAGCTATAAGAGCTGCACGATTTATAACGGAGGCAAACGGGAGCCGAAAGGGGGGAAGCGGGTCAGAGTCAAGTGGCGCGTGCACTAGCGAGGAGACACACCGGACCAGGATCGTTTTCTGACGTGGTCATCAATGGCCGTGTCCCGGGACTCCCGGGGACGATAAGCGCGCGATCAGCGTCGTGGGCGTCTGGGCGAGCTCTCAGGCGCGAGCTGCCGGGAATTTGGCGCGCTGGCCGCGATTATGGGCTCCAAGAAGCACAAGAAGCACAAGCGCGAGAGACTCCAAGGTGAGGGTGAGAGAGAGAGAGACAGAGACAGACACAGCGCCAGCCTGCGCGGGCTCGCGGCTTTTTTACGCCCCTACCCCCCCAGCGCAGTGTCCAGCGCACCCTCCCTTTTTTCCTTCCTTCCTCCTTCCTTCCTTCCTACTTCCTCTCCTCCCTCCCTCGGATAGCTCACGCTCCCTCTCGCCAGCTCACCACCGGCCAGCCGCTCTCGTCAGCTGCTGCGCTGCACTTTCCTCTCGCTTCCTTCCTGCCTTCGTGTGGGCCGCGCGACGCCACTGCCAAGCCGAGCCGAACGTGTTGTGTATAGCTTGCCCCGTTCACCCCACGCGCCTCCACCCAACCGCTCCTCCCGGCCCAGGTTCGCTTTATACTTGTGTACATGATTTGCTCTGCTCTACGAGTTACACTCAACGAGTGTCTGGTGAGCTCGCTGGCTCCACTAGATGCTTCTGGCTTGGGTGTCTCACCGTGTTTGCTGTGCCCTAAACAAACTCACTCCTCATCGTTGGCTGTACGCACACAAAAATTTGTCATTCAAAGGATTCAAATCTTGTACAATACAATCGCATCACATTATTTATGATTCTTGATTGATTTGTATTGGGTCGTGTGACAAAACATGCTTTTTAACTGTTGTCTCAGCCTCTACTACGTTTGAGTTGCAATATGCTTCATTTAATAATCTAACTCTTCCGTCATCAATTAATCTTATTTGAATTGAGACTGAAAAGTTTGTTCAGTCTTTCTCAACATGATCTCAATGATATCCCATCAAGTTTCTCTCGGTTCATTTGTAATATTTAATTGTTATGCTCAATGAATCTATCATTCATATTTTTGTGTTTTATTTATTCTGTTTCAGCTGAAGGTCTTTATCCTACGCCAGAGAGACCCCCAGCCCTTAAACTAATATTAAAGGTTGGTGGGAGCTGTGGGACACCAGAACACGAGAGTAGCGAATCACCAAATCAGGCAGCAATGTTGTCACAACAATATCAGCAACAGATGGGTTTCAACTACTCTGTAACCTCAGGAGATCAGGAATATGATAGGTACTTGGGCCACAAAAAACTAAAAAAGAAAAAGAAAAAGAAGGATAAACGACATAAGCATCATCACAAAGATAAAAAAAGGAAGAGAGAAGAATCAAGTCAAGAGTCGGTTGGTGATGGAGATGAGAGTATGGTGGAAGTTCCGAAAAAAATTGCCAATAGTCAACCATTACCAGCCAGGCCTACAATCCCTCCCAGCACAAATGAACCAAGAAACACAAATCATCCTGTTGCTGCAAGTGGATTATCTCCTCACAGAGAACCTCGAACATGTGTCCTAAGAAAAATTGCTGAAAGAACTCCACTACAACGATTATTAGAGCATTTACTAAGGTAAGGTTTTTTGTATAGTTTACTTTTAAGATTATTTGAATTGACATTTATGAAATTGAAAAATGTATCTTTTTCATACTTGCAGGTCAATGGAAAAGCGTGATCCACAGCAATTTTTTGCGTGGCCTGTGACAGATAATATTGCTCCAGGGTACTCAACTATTATAACGAATCCTATGGATTTTAGCACAATTAAGCAAAAGATAGATGATAATAATTATCAAAACCTCAACGATTTTGTTAATGATTTCAAGCTAATGTGTGATAATGCAACCACTTACAATCATCAAGATACTATCTATTACAAAGCAGCTAAAAAATTGTTACATGTTGGTTTAAAAATGTGTACTCCTGATAAACTGAAACAGCTGAGATCAGTTTTGGTATATATGCAAGATTTGACCAAGGATGAACTTGGATTTGAATTGGGCATTGAAGATTTGAATAATCCTGATGTTCCTGTGACTGAAGAACAGATAGAGAAAGAACGCGAGCAGGAAGAACAGATGGAAGAAGCCGAAGAATTGAGAAAAGAAAGCCAAAGAAAAGCGAGATTGGCTAATCTTGGAAAGTTTGAAGCAGTACCTGACGATTTGACACCTGAAGAGATTTTAAAACAAGTTCGTGGAGCGGCAAAAGGTGCTGCTGAAAAACTCAGTCTTAAGAGAGTAAGTTCAAAAATGGGATTCTTGAGGCAAAAGAAAGATGGAACGACCAGTTTACAAATTATTGTACCTGGTGATGGAGTGATTCCAGGAACAAATCAAAGACCTGTCTCTTTGGGTCAGTTGATAGGGAAATTGAGCCATGGCACTGGTTCCTTAGCTGGATTCAGAGAAGATAGAAGAAATATGTCTAAACCAGTGAAACCATTGTATTATGGAGCTTTTGGCTCTTATGCTCCCAGTTATGATTCAACATTTTCTAATCTCACAAAAGAAGAGTCAGACCTGGTTTATCAAACCTATGGTGATGAAACTGCAGTTCAGTATGCAGAGTCTATTCTTGACTTTGCTAAAGACTGCGATTATACCCTAACTATGGTTGACGATTTGTTAGATATTTTAACAAATGGAGACCATAGAAAAACGAAGAAATTCCTGGAAGAAAAGCGTCGTCTTAAAGAAGAAGAAGAAAAAATTAAGCATTTACTTGAAAAACCCATGCAAGATGTAAATCGTAACATTCCACCAATCGATAAGGTGAAAGTTGACATTGACCAATTGAAATCTTTGTCAGATATTGGAATTGACATCAACTTCTTAGATAGCATGGGTAAATATCTCATTAATGTCTGGGATAACATTTAATATTTAATTTCTTATGCGTGCAATAATGAGTTATTTTTTCTATTTTTCAGAGGAAGACATAAAAATAGGTGAAGAGCATACAGCTTTACAAGGTCGTCTTGATGATACATCTAGCATGTTGAATAATCTCAGGCAAACTCAACACGATCGGCTCTCGGTGCCACCTCCTCCTCATCTATCAAACATTGCAAAACCTGCCGAAGCTGAAGTATCACTTGCAGAAAAAATCACTGAAAATCTAGCGGATATTGCAAAGAAACTACCACCGTCCGCAATAGCACCCGTAGATGGATTAAGGAAAGCCATGGGAATCGCACCTCTTGGTGGGCCAGAACCAATGGATGTAGAACCAATCACGCATAATCCTACCATCGTGACAGAAAATACAATAATTCAGGAAAACAGTTCTAATCAAGAAGGAAACAATATGTTACCAATGTCTATATCTCTAGATATAAACCATGTTAGACCAGGACAATTACCAATGCAGATGGTACTTGGACAAAATCAAACTGTATCAATTTTAAGTGCAACAGAAACATCTGGTGTTAATGATTTAGAATCAGAACTTCGCGAGTTTCTGGAAAGTGACCCTACTTTAGGGCATTCGCCTCTTCATGACGACAAAACTCTAGAAGACATTTTGTCAGAATCTTAGCACGTAATATAGTTTTTGACTGATAGTCAAGTGGATTATGAATAAAAGATGATTGTAAATTTGTTCTATATGTAAGTTTAAAATATAAGACTAATCTAACTTTTAAAAGAATATATAGAGATGCCTTTAACAATTAGAATAGTTCTTATTATACCATAAAACTCCTTATTTTCAATCTCAATATGTAAATGTAAAATAATTGTATGAAATAGTTTTAAATGTAATTCAAATGTAATTTTTCATAATTTTGATTAAAAGAGAAAGTCAATTTTATAAATAATAGCAACTTTCGTACGTGAAATTAATTTTCCTGATGAACCTTAGTATCTAATATTTGAGAAATGTCCAAGTATAAGAACAAATCTTGATCTTGTCTTTAAAATTTGTATTTATTAATGCTTACTATTAATGCTATTTTAAAAACTGCTATTAATATTCGTACAATTAAAAAATCATATTGGATAAGAGATGAACATTTATCAAGAACTTTCTTAAATTTTGGAGCAATTTTATTCAACCAATTTTTATATAACAAATGTTGCTCAAAGATTTTTCTCAACATACAGTATTATCTACTTAATTTCGATGACAATTCAATTGGTATAAAAGAAAATATACATCTTAAACTAGAGAACGTTTTATACATTATAATCTCATATAATTTATATGATTATATACATTATTTATTGACTGCAGCGCCAATATTAGCATGACCTAAAGGCTTGTATGGTAGGATATTCCGAATTTCGGGTTCCAAATTAACAGCATATATGTCAGTTGTGAGCTCTTCTAAAGGTATTTCCTTATCTGATTTAGCTATTTTCACTGCATCATCTACTTCTTTCCTAATGTCACTTTCTATTTTTTTCAACTCATCAGCAGTGACGAGATTGGCATTTAATATTCTCTCCTTGAAACTTGTTAGTGGATCTCTAGTTTGTCTTACTTCTTGGATTTCTTCTCTTGTGCGGTAGCTGGTTCCAGGATCTGACATACTGTGTCCACTGTATCTATAAGTAAAGGTCTCCATAACCAATGGTCCTTTACCTGAAGTACAATAATCTACAGCAAATCTAGTAGCCTCTCTGACAGCTAGGACATCCATTCCATCAACCCAAATTCCAGGAACATAATCTCCTCGTGTATAATACTCGGTGCTAGCTGAAGCTCGATCTACGCTGGTTCCCATGCCATAACCATTATTCTCACAAATAAAGATACATGGAACGTTCCACAGCTTGCTCATGTTATAAGCTTCAAAATTTTGACCTTGATTTGCAGCTCCATCACCATATAAAGCAAGGCATACTCCACCATCATTCTTATACTTGTGAGCAAAGCCAATTCCTGCTCCCAAGGGTACTTGGGCACCTACAATACCATTGCCTCCATAGAAGTTCTTAGCATACATGTGCATGGAACCACCTTTTCCACGTGCATTACCACTTTGACGACCTGTCAGCTCAGCAAGGACACCTACTGGTGGAATGCCCATGAGGTAAGTCCAACCATGGGCTCTGTAGGCAGTAATGACAGAATCTTGAGGACGCAATGCAGCGACCATACCAACTGCACAAGCTTCTTGTCCGGAGTAGAGGTGACAAAAACCTCGAACAATTTTCTCCTTATATAAATTGCCAGCTGCTGTTTCCATTCGGCGAATAGTGTGGAGCTGCTTGTAGTATTTTAGAGCATCTTCTTTTGTCACAGTGACAGTGGTCGATGGGCCACTATCTAACTTGTGAAGTTTAAAAGGTTTGGTTTCAAAAGTGGCTTCAGTGGCATAATTTTTGTGGAGCTTCAACTGAGAGCCAATTGCTTTGATGCATTGCTTGCCAGGATTGGACTTTATGTGGGAGAACAACATTATGAGCTGTCCCATCTGTTGGAAAATCACCAAGTTAATGAAAATCAAATTAAATCAATAAACCACGATAAAATTATGTCTTACAGAGGCTATTTCCTGATCGGAGGTACGTCCGCCTGCTCTTGTGTGACCAGACGACTTTGCTAGGCCATCCCACGTTCGGAGCTTTTATTTTATTGGTTGAGCTCTGTGTGACGTCAACCATCAGACGAGTGTGGCGCCAGTGTGCGCGTGATGAACACATGCGCGCGCCTCAAGCGTGGCTTGGTACGGCGGCGTGCAGTTGTGGAATCGGCATCAGAAATCAGAATCGCGTAGTAGAATCCATGGAATCGCGCGACGCGCGCTGATGCCCAGTTCTTCTCAGCTTTTTTACACCGGTTATAACATTTTTTTCAACTGATTATTCGCGAGAAAAAATGTAATTTCAGTTAAATCCTCAATCATCGTTTCATTATATGAATAAAACGCTTAGTACCTACCAGCAATAATACTGGTAACAGACAAGAATATACTGCTCAGTTGCACCGAAATCTAGTCTCCCTAATTATAAACAAACAAGACTACAGAATGTCGGGTCCAATGGTGTTATGCCAACTGTGGATGGGTGGTGTGAGTACTCTGTTTGCCAATATAATTTTTTTCTTCGTTCATAATTATAGTGTTCTGATTGCATAGAAAAAGGAGTCCAACTTAACCTCAGAAACATAACATCAGTCTAATTCAACTAATTCAAATTTATGATAGAATATTCAATAAGCATTTCTATGGCCATTTGGAATAACATGAATTATATTATCTACTGTGCATGTACTTAGGAGTTGCTACATTGATATATTTTTCAGCTTGAACCGTACATGACAGAAAGTTTTATAATGAATGCATTTCATAAGATGGGCGAAGCCCCACAAACAGTGAAAGTAATGAGGAATAGATATACTGGAGAACCAGCAGGTTACTGTTTTGTTCATTTTCCAACTGATGAAATGGCATTGGATGCTATGCACAAATTAAATGGAAAAATCATTCCCGGATCGAGTCCAGTGAGTTTCAAGTAGTAAAACAATTGCTTGAGTCCATTTTTGTAGTATTTTTATTTTAAGTAGCTCAATGTATCATTATATTATTTACAAATATCTCGAGTAATCATACTTTATTTTTCAAAATTGTCTTGTGTTGATGGTCACTTATAATCATACATTATTTTCATTTCCTTTGCAATTCATTAAGCTTATCAATGTTGTGACAGTCAATAGTTGTTAATTAAAACGACTAATGATATTTGCATCACATAAAGGTTAACAATGAGTAGATGAAGCTAATTCAGTTCATTTGTTTCTTTTTCTGTTTGTAGCAAGTAAGATTTCGATTGAATCATGCCAGCACAACTGGAAAACCTGCTGCTGAAAGGGAGTACAGCATTTGGGTCGGAGATCTTTCAACAGACGTCGATGATTATTCACTGTACAGGACATTTGCTGCAAAGTACAATTCTATAAGGACTGCTAAGGTAATATTGGATAGTTCTGGATTCAGCAAAGGTTATGGTTTTGTTAGATTTGCCAATGAAGATGAACAGAAAGACAGTTTGATCACAATGAATGGCTACAGAGGTCTTGGGACCAGATCATTGAAAATTTGTAACGCAGTTCCACGTCCATGGAACAAAGTTGTCGAGTAAGTACTCATTCTGAATCTAAAATTGTGTGAATTGCTATTTCCTAAGGTTTTTAAGTATGAAATTTCAAAATTTTTACGAATTCTTAATTTGATTTGAATTTTTTCAACATGTAAACATTTATTTCAATTATAATTTATCAAATAAAAAGATATTTGATAAATGAATGGATGAATTTTTATTGAAGCAAACCATACATTATTTCAATTTGATTCTCATTTCACAAATTTTATTTCATAGCTCAAGTTCTGCACCACCATCTGATTATGCAACAAACATGTCTTCCGAATCCTATAACTATTATGACACATCTTCTTATTGGAATAGTTATAGTGCTTGGCAACAAGGTTATTATGAAAGCGAACCAACTTCAGATGGATATAATAATTATACATCTGATCGTAAACCTGAAGAAGATGAACTAGAACTTATCGGTATGTTCCGAGAATTTATTATTAAACTGTACATTTCTTGTTTTGCGACAATCATATTTCAGATTTCCACCTGATTCTTAAATTCTTAAATATAATACGTTTATTAAATTCTAGACAAAAATAATGGGAATCATAGATGGCGCTATTCATAATTAGAAATCATGACTACCCCTTACAGATATAAATCTTGTTTTTCTCAAAAAATTCTTCATTATCAAGTCTTAATACTATAGTAGAAAATCAATTTTTGATACAAAACTAATAAATTCATTCCAATTTTCTAGAGCACTCAATTGCAGTTGATGTCGATAAACTAAACAGAGATGTTATCGAACAAGATTACAACCTGTGGGATGCACTGGAGAGTTCGAAATGGATTCCTTGTGATACTCTAGAATTATGTTACTGATATCAGATTATCTCATTAACATAAGATCACTTACTGTAATTTCTAAAATTCAATGGTAGGGAAAAATACTTCGCGACGGAAAAAACAAAGATGAATAATAATCAGTTGAAGCTTAGCTCTAATGTATATTTTTCGTCCTTCTCAAAGCATAAATGCTGCTGTACAAAAAATTTATATTGAACTTCACTACTTATTTCATTATTGTAATCGTCAGTCTCTACGTGTTATAATATACAATTCCCTGATGATCGATATTTTTTCCAGCTTCTTTCATTTATCTTCTACATGATGTAGTTTTTTCCATCAATTCATTAATAATGTATATCTATATTACACATAAGAAGTTTGTACAATGAGAATATAGAATAATACTGCACAATATCGATTCTGAAAATTATACCATTGTAAATGTAAAAATTGTAATTTATTGTGAAAATTCAATAAAAATATTTAAGGTTTCAAGTATAGAACTTTCTTAGCAACAAAAAAATTATTCATGTCTCATATTATTGTTACTTTAAGAAGAGCAACATAATGAAAGTAAATGTGGTACTAAGTAGTTTCATCGGAATGCAGATTTGCAAAATGCATACTCTGGAAGTTGAAAAGCTTTGTTGGAGTCTTTGGCTAAGATAAATTGAAGCCCATCAGGTCATTGTAAGAACACAGCTTCTTTGTACATACATTAATAATTCTTTTCCAAATAAATCTATAATTTAAGATTTAGTTGGCAGCAAAACTGCAGCATTAAATATTTTCCTAACAAAATTAATCATTACTGCCGGAAATATAAGAAATAATTCGATACAATTTCAATAAAGTCTCACATAAAAAATTCAAGTTGATGATAAAATGAACTATTACGAATACAACTACCATATGGAAGGTAATTTCATAAGAAAATTATTTTACGAATATACAATTTGTTGATATCAAAAAATTTAAATTACCGATTAGCGCCACATTTATTGAGAAATATTTCTCCGTGGTCCGTAATTATAAAATTCGAGCTACGTCTTTTTTAAAAATTCTTCGGCTCGAACTAAGCGAGATTTTAGCTGAAAAAATTGTATATTATGGCAGGTGTAAGTTGATAATAGCCTTTGTATAAAATGATCTGCATATGTCAGTTGAAAAAACTAAGCGCTTTTATAATTCGTGGCACTCTACTTAACGGTAAAGTTCGGAAAATTCATTTTAATAACTTACGCACGATAAGGCTCTATGATTACCTTGGCTACAAAAAGCTTAGTCAAGGTAAAAAATAATGACTTCTGTACAGAGCTTTTTCACGAGCTCACGGCACGTGCATTTTTGTAAATTTTCAATTTACAAAAATCAAATGTATGTAAATGTTTAGTCTACGTGATCTTGGAATATAAGCTTCACATATCCAGGTGTTCCTTCCAATGGTACAGCGCAGAAAGGACAAATTGCGATGTAACCGTTTGTACCGTGGGGTATTGCAACTTTTTCCCAGTATCTATAAATCGAAAATAAAGTCATGAAATGCAAAAACTATCGTCCTTTACAAAATTTATAAAAGTTTTCAATATTAGAGAATAACATACTTTACAGTTTTTTCAGTAGCCATGTGCCCGCATGGACTAAATGCATATGTCGGGGGACCGCTGTCTACATAGAATGCAGGTTCGATTCCCATGCAGAGTTTAACGATGGGACCAACAACCAAGCACATGGGACACCTCCTTGTGACTTTGTCCTTCTCTTGTCCCCAGTCATGGTGGCCCTGCACATGCCCGCACTTGAGGTAGACGTAAGGCTGTTGCTGAGCTGACTCTGAAGCGGCTTTTCGTGGGATTACAAGGGTGTTTAGACCAACTGGGCACTGTGGTCGACCGGCATTTATAGCATCTACCAATTCTTCCAAATCGTGCTTTGTCTGGAAAAAATTAGGGTTTCATTATATTCCGTTCGTTTCAAAATTTCCTTTGCAAAGTTTAACGGTAAAAAGTCTCTTGTTTGTCTGACGTAAAAGATTGAAACTCATTCTTAATGTAAATAATAAATGCAAAAATTGCAATCAGATGCAAATGAAGTTGATTCATGCAAGTTTCTGAGTAAATATTATTTCTGATACGGTATCTTGAAATTTTTTCCTTCCTTGTTTCATTTGAATAATAACTTCAGAATTCACCTGATGCTACAGCTCTTTTGAATCATAGTAGCCATTACGTAATATTAATATAAATATAAGAAATAAAAATACTAGCAATAAATAAAAATAAAAAGCGAAAGAATTTTTCAAATTATAAACTCGATGAAGAATATTGTTAAAATGTCATTGGTACTCACAGGAGATTTCGCAAGTCCTTCGGCCGACCTCCAGAGCAAAGTTGCACCACATAAATCAATGAGGGTACCATCCCGAAGTACGTTGGTCTCATCGTCAACTACATTGCCCTTTTGTTGAGCACTTCTGCTCTCCCTAAGCGAGAAGACTCCACCACCAACGCTTACTTCTCGCCAGTAGCCGCATTCCGCTTCTCCTCCGCAGAATTGACCTCGCGGGTGCATTATTAGGACACCGTTGGTCGTCAAACCGTCTATCTCTCGGTTTTCTTGCCACTTTGTGGCTTTTTCCTGCAAACCGAAGCTCGTGTCAAGGATACCGCAGATTCAATGTCAACGTCTTATTCGATTTCAATTGATGGAATCGATTTCCGTAAAACAGTATGTAACTCGAGAATTAACAAACGCTTGCACGATCTCATTATTTTTGAGAAAGTTCTCAAAGAAATAATAACAGCTTGCGATAATAATGAAGAATAATAAAACAATAGTCAACTCACTCCTAAGAAAATATTTCTGGAGCTGTCAAAACCAGCTGCATAGATTCTGGCTATTTTCGGGTCAGAGCGATCCGCGAGAATTCGACACGCAAACCTACTGATGGTACTTTGAGCCACTCGTCCTTCACTAGCAGCAATCGCCTCGCTTCCACCAGGGTAAGTATCCATCACGACAAAATCAATCGGAGACTCCGATGATCTCCCGATCTGTTTTCAATGTTTTTAAATTGTTTAATTGATTATAATGATTATGAAAGTTTGAATAATACTCTGATATGAACGATTCTCTATTCAGCTTGGAAACTAGTCATGAATGATAAAGAAAATCGTCCGTTTCAGAGTCACGAAATAAGCTTATATTTGAATATATCTTGCCTGGAACATGTCTGTATCCTCATCTTCTGTATACTCTACAATCACAGCTTGTGTTCTAGATAGTGTGTAGGAGATTGAGTGCTGTTTTGTATTCAAAATGGCTTGAGAGCAGTGAGGCGTTTTGACAACATAATGTTTGCTACGCTTGACACCATTAGCAGTTGGCCTCTTGTATAAAACAAATTTACTTCTTCTTCTCCCACGATCCCCAGGTGGTAGATACCCATTATAACTGAACAATACAAGTATCATACATAAATAATATTGTACTTGTCCAATAGTTTTTAATCATCTTATAAGATAAAATACATATTATGTGAAATGAAATCAAAAATATTATAATTTTTTTCTAAATGAATATTTACATTATCTATCTCAGATTAACACTATTATAAATTAATAAATTATAAATTAATAAATAGAAGATGAGATCATCACTTCTTGATTTAACTTTCATGAAAGAATCTAATTCAAATCAAGTTGAATAACTTATGTCACAATAGAAGAATTATTCAGTGTATTTTTACATAAGATGACTTCTTTTATGAATCAAAAAGTCAGAATATGATTTTCTAGTTTTACAAAGTCTTGCATCAAAAGTTCCAAATGAAATAAAAGCATCGAGAAATTAGTGTTGATTTTCTTTTTAAATATCA
The DNA here is from genome assembly GCA_020882685.1 of Aphelinus atriplicis. NCBI lineage: Eukaryota > Metazoa > Arthropoda > Insecta > Hymenoptera > Aphelinidae > Aphelinus > Aphelinus atriplicis. Next base: position 26,128,054 of record CM037074.1, on the reverse strand, counting down.
TTGAGCATCAGCTTGGTTTCTCTCTGTACATACACATGCTGTACATTTCACACCATTCCAGATAATCGTTTTACCGCACTACAAATTGGATTTGTGATCCAATTACTGTCTAGTCGGGCATTTGATCCCTGCTTGATGAATTTTCTTCAAGAAGCCATTGACCACAAGCAGAGAAAAAATAGATGTTGATTTATGTAATCAAGTATGGTCATCAAAATTGAATGAAAATTAATGAAAAGAGGACAATATTGTTTCTTAACTTTATTCATTTGATTTGAATTGAATAAATTAAATTTTCAGGAATTTTCAAGTAATGAATTGTAACACTGCTTCTTTAGATAAAATCAACCTCAAATTCCTTTCTTTGTTTACTCAGTAAGTATATAAGTCAATATTCTACAGAGATGACAAAAGTTATTGTAAATGTGAGCTTTGCTTTAGATATACGAGGGTAGTTACTGATAACACTAACTCTTGATTATCTGTACTTCACCAAGATAAGGAACCAATGACCTTTCTGCTTTAAGCAACAATAGAAAAAGTGACACAGTTCATATCAGGAAAGTAAATAATTTACAGTTACAAAGGTCTATTATTTCAGTTTTAAAATCTTACCCAAGTATGACTAGTTCTCCGTATTTAATTGCTTGTTTAGGCTTATCATGGTGATGACTCTGTGCTCCATGGGGATGAACGTGACTGTGACTATGACTGTGTTTATTGTGTGGACTGTGTGGTTGGCCAACAGCCTCACCCTCTTCTACGAGAAGTGGGCTTTCGCTGCTGCCACCGTCTGACCTAGAAATGAGGGAAAAGGAGCATTAGCACATTATGTCCTGACTTTATCCAATATATTTTGAAATTTTTGCAACCTTGCAAGGTTTCATTTGATTAAATATCCATTTCCTAAGCATAAATATTGGATTTACTCCAGAAGATTATTTTTTATTTAGAGTGCAGCAGTCATTTGAAACCTCATTCACTATTAACATTTTCATTGAAAATATTGACATTCATGAGTTAATGTGCAAGTAAGTGGTGGGATTGTACAAAAATTTAAATTAAGAACAAAGCATGACATTCAATTATAAAATCAAATTATGATATTGACAAATGGCTTATAGGATTTCGTTAATTCCTGGAAGCATACTATTGAGTAGTAAATAAAATTTTTGAAAACTTGAGAAGAAAGAAATTTTATTGATAGTTGAATTATTTCTATCATTCATAACTCATATTCAATACTCCAAGGATGATTGCTTATAGTTATGAGAAAATAGTCAGACAATGAGTCAAAACATTTGAAGAATGAGACTTCTGTAGACAGAGACACCTGGTTATGCACTAGTGAGCATTATGAATAATACTATTACCTTCACAACATAAGTTACAGCTAAGATGAATATGAACTCATTCCTGAGTAAGAAAAAAACAATGGTACTTGAATATTCTGTTTACCTCTGAAGTTTTAAATTGAGGCATAAAATTGGGAATATAGACTAGGCTGAGATTTATTGGTGCATGACTTCTTTATGCATGCACTAAATACACAAAAATGTTCTTTTCGATCTAGTTCTGGAGAGAATGATTTCAAGAGAAAGCAATGAAATTTGAACTGATTAGAATTAGACATACATAAATATATATATATATATATATTTTTTTTCATTTTAAAATTAGAAAGGCTTTTTGTTTGTTCCAGGGTTTATAATTAGAAAGGCTTACAAACACGAGAGAATACGACTCGAATCATATTTATACTAAATTATGAAGAGCCAGGACGTGGGATATTTACAATGTAATTATTCGTATCAACGAGACGGCATAATTATCGACAATGTCAAATGCGCGGCGTATTCACCGCTCGTACATAAAATTTATCTTAACATTGATTAAGGCTCGCGAGTTGGGCAATGATTTACGATGGCATGGGCCGTGCATTTTAATGCGCGCTTGTGTGTACCTATACTACGGCTGATGTACGACGGACGGCGAGCAAGAGAGAAAGGAGGATGAGCCGTGTGCGGGCGAGAGAAGAGCCAGAGAACATCCATATGAACTCCTTGTCACACGACAATAAAGAAATCGATATCGCAAGAGAGCAACTGGCGAGAAGCAGCCGCGGAGAAGCGAGAAGAAAACACGGGCTGGTATAGGGGCCGAGGCGAGCGACACATAATACGGGATGGACGACGATGCGTGATGGTGCGTCTCGCCCGATCTTTTGAGATCGCCTAGTAACAAATGCAGTTCTCGGGGGCCGAAATCGCCCCCCCACGCCGCGTTGCGCGCGTCAACAACGCAACGCACACAGCGCGCGAGAGCGAGCGAGCGAGCGAGTCGTTGACTCGCGCGGACAGAGAGGCAAAGAGAAGCCCGCGAGAGCTCGTTCTCTCTCTCTCTCTCTCTTACTCACTCGGTCTCGCTCGCGAAAGACCCGAAAATAGCTCGGACAAACGCACCTGATCACCATTGCGGGATCCGTGTTAGAGCCAATTTTGCCGCACTCCTGCGCGGGAGCCACTTTGACGACGCTGCTCAAGCTCGCGCTGCTCGCCGCCAACTCTGCGCTCTTTGCTGCTCGGGCGCGCGCGGCTGGGCTCGGCTCCTCACCAACAGGAGCAAGCCTGCCGGGCTGCGCTCCCCGCTGACTCCATTTTTCCCTCTAAACAATAAGAGACCGAGTCGCGCTCCTGCGATTTATGCCCGAGACCGATTCGCTCGCGCGCCACTGCAGCCGTCCGAACCAGTCCGAAGTCCTTTTCCCAACGCACTACTGCATCGCCACTGCTATCCAAAACACACACAATGGGCTTGGGAGACTCGCGCGGACGCAACACAGCGGCGGGCGCGCGCGACCACAACAGCAGAACGGCACACACGACTGCACACGACGACTGAGAGCTGCTGCTGCTGCTGAGTGCTGCTGAGTGCTGGTTGGGTTGGTGCCGCCGCCACCGCCGCCGCCGCCACCACCGCCGCGCTTCAAACGCGCTGCTCCGCAGCTCCGAATAGATGCGCCAGCAACACAGCCTTGACATCGCGTGGGAAACGCCAGGCGTCGCGACGTTCGCGTCTCCCGCGACTTACGAACCAATGCACGCGCTAAGTATATACAGCTGCAGCTGCACATCAGCTGCAGCACCAACTCGTCGCGGCGGCTGCTCGCGCCCGCGCTGGCCCGCGCGCGCACGGCTTTCCTTCGTTCTAACGTGTTGAATCCCGCAACTGTATAAGTCACTCCCAGTCACTCCTAAGTATATACTGCAGTAAGCTGATTCCGACGCGCTTTTATTGCGATTGTTTAGCCGAGCGATCGCTCGGTAATTGGCTAACTACTTTGATACAGTACACAGTCAATTGTTTTCATTTCAAAATCATTGTATATATTTACAAAAACCTTACATCATTGTGGAAAATTTAAACTCTCCTTTCATTTTTATTATAAAATATAATTTCTCACATGCTATAACTTCATTATAATCATGTAAGTCGATCGGGTTTGTTACAAATGTGGTATATATGTACAGCAGCATATATATCGGTTCAATTTTCATTCTTCATTGTAAGTGCCTCTTGTACCGTAGCCCCTCTGTCGTAGTTATTATTTACATGTATTGATCATACAACAATTAATTAGTTCTTCTTATTTGCCATGCTTTCAACAAGTAATAGGAGAAGTATAATGAGAAACCATGGACCTGAGATGCAGCCAAGATGAATCCATACCATAAAACTCCATACGGCATGTCCTGTAATTGCAAATAATATTGTTGAAACAGCCAGTCAATTCAGAGAAGGTATATATGTTGTACATTCAATTACACACCTGCCATATGTGTATATTTTCTTTTTCTCCTGTCGACAAATACTCGTAAACGTCACTGAAGTAATAAATGAAACTGTAAAATATAGGTCCAAAGCCCAACACCACGATACCAATCATGTACTGCTTCATTGTCTTGATATTGTTTTTCCTAATCGCTGAAAGACCAAGGAATGATAATAACAAACTTGTGCACCATATGTACTCCCACCACAAGGGCTGTAAGAAAACAAAATTAAAATTAGAATGCTAAGGACATGTATTGGCATAACTTTGCAGCATATATTGTGTTTAGAACAATGTGACTACCTGTGGCACTCGGAGCTCTTCTATTTCTAAGATAAATATATTCAAACGGTCTAAAATATCAGCTGACAGTTTGGCCAGCATGACAAAGAAGAGTACGTAGTGGAAAAATATACAGTATTTCAGTCTTGACTTGTTCATGGGACTGAAAACAGATAAATCATCATTGTTAAAAGTGAGTGGTTGCCGATGGCGCACCTAACCCAGCGAAAATCTCGAATTTTCATTGAAAATATGGCAATGAGCGAAGCAAGTGTGCAGCAAAGCGTGAGTGAGAGCGAGAGGGAAGGAGGAAGGTGCAGAGAGAGAGAGAGAGAGAGAGAGACGGGGAGCGCGGGGGCATTGGCGGAAGAATTGACTAATGACGGCTCATGTGCAGCGCGTTGGCGTGTATTATTGTCGCAGATTCATGCTCTATATCGGTGGCCGTACCTAGTCTGGTAATGCGTGGCGACCCTCTGCCTGTGCTGGAAGTCGGAGCCGTCGGTACCGAGGGCCTGCTGCAGCCCGCCCCTCGAAGCCATGCCGGATGTGCTGCTCTTCTTCTGCTGCGTGGCTTGGCACTCGCGTCAAATAATATTGCCCCTAAAGAGCAGCGATGAGGCGCTTTCGAAAGAGCAACAATACCGAAATCCAAGGCAACGCATCCCACTGCAGTCTGGCTACTGCACTGGCTGCTCTCAGCGCGAGCCGAACTCTGTGCGCGCAGACGATATGCTGTGCTGGCCACCTCGCCACCTCGGCCGCGGCAGCCTGCTGCCGCTGCTGCTGCCGACTCACCTATTTTTAACACGCGCGTGTATAGGTATAAGTCCTTTTGCACCGATGCCATCGAGCGCTCGATCAACATCCGTTCACCGATACACCTACCATACAACAACATTACAACTTGCGTGCACTCACAAATAGGTATTCATAAACAAATTTTCCCGCTGGGCCGCGCTCTTCTCTGTCTCTTTAATTACCTATTTTGCGCATCAGCTGTTGTTGCTTTTTTCATGAAGAAAAACAAAACAATGTCTCCCGTATAAGTACGGCACTCTCGCGCTAGTCGTGCACTCTGATCGTGTTCTATTTATAATTTATTATTCATTGTTGATATTTGTATTGTTCTCTCATTTTTGATATAGATAGTTTTAGTTTGCTATATAAAATTGTCTTGGAAAAACACGTAGCATTCTTTTGAAGAAAAAAAAATTCCGTGTATACGCATATTTTAGAGTCGTGGAGATTCATGAATCCAAGAAATAACTTTATAATTTTGATTTTGAACTTTGATTATCGTTTAGACTATTCAAAAAGCTGTGATTTTCCAGTAGTTACACTTTCCACCGTGAGACGTCTCTGACGAGGCACACTTTATTTGGGTAGCAAACAAATCTATACACCTCTCGCGCCTCAAAGACTTCGTCTACTGCCGTGTGTCCCGAAAATATTCTGCGACTTTGAGGTTTCTCTGTCGCAGAACATAGTATTAATTGATTCTGCTCGGATTAATATCACACTCCAAAGATGCTTACCCGGATCCTCCGACCCATCGCGCGAAGCAATTTTCGCAGAGGTGAGTTCCTTTGCTTTTCCGAGAGTTATGTAATTCCCAACCACACACTACTCCTACACCCCTCACTCCGGTCGATTATGCTCAAAAACATCTCGTGAGCTATTGACAATCATGCCTTTTAGTTGCAAACCTTTATCTGCATTGCCGAATACTACTTCTTCATTAAAGTTTATTTCATGTTATTGAATGTAGGATTGACAGACGACTTTTGTCTGCACAAAACGTGTTTAACAACACCTGTCTAGATAACTAGCTCAGATAATAAATCTGTGACCCTGTATTTGTTGTGCTATGATCATGAATTTTGATAATCATTAAAATGAAATTGGTTCTGAATGATATATCAATTTTCCAGGTCAGCAGCAGACCCGTCTCGATCATCATGGTCATGTTGACACCCGGGTGACATTTGATGAAGCTACTGTGCCACAAGGCTCATGGCAAGAGGGTTTCAATAAACAAAACCGGAAATTCACTACTCACCTGATTATTGGATTAACCGCTTTTATTGGTACCATAACTACTGTAAGTATTTTTTCTGTATGAATAGCATTAAACATTGAAATATTAGCTAATTGATGACTATTTCCATAATTTCAGGTGAGCCAGTTCGAGCTGTTGTACTTCAATGCTACCCCACCTAAGCCCAGAGAAGAATAAACAAGAATATCAGTATCAATAGCTGCAATTTCATAGATAATGTGACACGACGAAGGAGATATAATTAACTGTTACATCTTGTAAATAAGCTGGAAAGTCTGGCTTCATTATGTATCTAATTTAATAAAATTTATTTGTAAAATAAATAATAATTAGTGGAAAGTATAGTTATTCATTTACTTATAAAATTCAATAGCTGGTTTGTGTCGTATCGTTTTTCAAAATTAAAATTTGAACTATAAATCACGATGGATGGAACCACGGTTTACAGTAAAAAATCCTTTGATAATAAGAAATTGCTACAGCGTACATCATGAGCAATCAGTGATCCAAAATTTTCTAATTGCTTGAAAGAAAAGTTCACAGATTGCGGTGAAAACTTCTCTAATCAGTTTCTTTACACAAGCTCTTTTTTGATCAATTTCTTATCGTAAATATCTTAATATCGACGATATTATATCGTAGGTTGCTATCAGTAAGTGGCGCCGCCATGTCACAAGTACCGAAAGTACTGCACTAAATTGCGTACGGCTAACGGCACGCTTATATAGGTACTATTCCACAGTTCGTGTATATATATCTACAGTGCAGTGTGTATCATGCGCGCGTACTGCTCGCAGCAGCCTCACCGCGTTTTGGTGTCATTTTCAAGAGTTAGTTAATAATTTTAAAGTGAAATCGTGAAGCACATTTGATTTCCATAGCTTGAACATCCAAAAAACTTCAAGGTATGTCCAGAGTTTGAAAATGGTTTTGGTATCATATCCTAATTTAATGCTTTAGGGTTATAGAGAGCTGCCAAAATCTGTAAACAAAGTAGCCACAGAACCATTGATTTTTCGAATATAAGTACCTAGTAATTTGAATTTATGAAGTTTTCAAATAGAAGAAAGTAATTATACATAGTGCACTTATTTCTGATTAATTTTTCACGTATAGATGTATTTTTCCCTCTTACTAATCGTTTATTTACTTATGGTGGAATTTTGCATTTGCATTTATTGAAATATTCAAGCAGGCGTTTTAGGACAGGGTTATACTGAACATTAAATTTTCATTATGGAAAATATTTGAAAGAAGAAAATTCGGGGATACTTGAAAAATGAAATTTAAAAAACCCTGAAGCCTATGACTATACGAATAGAAATTTGCACGTATGACTCCAAATTTTTCTTTAATTTTTTACAGATGTCGGGAGGCAAATGTAAAAACTGTGGTTCAACCAACATAGAAACAGATCCTGCTCGAGGAGATGCAGTCTGTACAGAATGTGGTTTTGTCCTGGAGGACCAAATCATTGTCAGCGAAAATACATTTGAAGAAACTCCAGCAGGAAATATGGCAATGATTGGTCATTTTGTATCAAATGAAAGTTCTGGTGGAGCAACAGGTTTTGGAGCAGGTATGTACATCTTAGAAGATTTATATTTGCTGGAAAATTTTGAGTTTTAATATTGCTCTGAAAAATATTAGGATACCTTGTTAGTGGAAAAGAATCAAGAGAAATCACTCTACAAAATGCAAGAAAGGGTATCACACATTTGTGTAGACAGTTACAGTAAGTACAACATATATTATAATCAATGACAACGAATCTGCAATTACAATTGTTATTTAATGAACAGATTGAACCAACACTGCATCGACACTTCGGTTAATTTTTACAAAATGGCTCTAAATCGACATCTAACCAGAGGAAGAAAACAAGCTCATAATCACGCTGCATGTGTTTATATTACTTGTCGAACGGAGGGCACAGCTCGTATGTATATTAAAAATTCACAATATGACTCCAAAACTGTGGAATACTACCTGTTTGTAATGGATTGATTCTTCTTTTTCAGATATGCTCATTGATATTAGTGATGTATTACAAATTTGTGTTCATGAATTAGGAAGAACTTACTTGCGATTCACCCAGGCTTTGTGCATCAATATACCTTCTATGGGTGAGTTTTATTTACACTTGATAAATTCTTTAACTTTAAACCTGTTATTCTTCAGGTCTATCTTAAAACTCAAACAAGTACATATTAATCTTGAAGTTTAAAGATCTGATCAAATTTTCATTGAAGGTTCAGTTAGAATAAAAATATTGAATCTATTCATGATGATTTTTCTTTAAATCTTGGAATAAAGATTCAGCACTAGAATCATTTATGAATAAGAAAAGTGATTTGATGAAATTTATTAATGAATCTTGAGAAAAATTTAATATGAAATTGAGATGTGACTAATGTTTTATATATGTGCGACATGGACACTAGGATACTGAGAATGGGATTATAGATAGGTTTATAAAGAATTTGAGCTAGATTGAGCCAGTTTAAATTATATAATTGCTCATATATCTTTCAGCGCTGACAGATAAATTTTATACATCTAAAAGCGCTTTTTGTACTATAATACATATTTGTAATGTTTATAGATTTCCACTTCGATCTGAAATTTTCGTTCTAAAGTTGTAGATTTATGAAAGAAACTATTTTTTGTAAAAAATATTTGGTATTTTCCAAATGTTTCAAGAATAAATTGTTAATATCATAATAGTAATGATATATATAAATTCTACATTGTGAGAGTTAATATTGAATACTAAGATATACTTTATATAAGATTGTAACAAAACATGGTAGAAATAATCCGTTAAGAAGTATACGTTTCCAAAGAAAATATATAAAAACATTAAAAATTATCAGACTCAATAATTTTGATGAAATTTGGCACAGAAACTTTAAATGAAATGGAGTCACTTTGCAGCATAACATAACGAGTTTTTTATGATCAATAAACAAGTTATTGCAAACTTAATGTGGCTAATATCATAACATTCATTGCTTAAAGCTCTATCATATAACTTAATATTGCTAATTCTAAAACAGTTGAATTTGGTAAGAACTTGAAATAACTTTCTAACGATTTTTTAAGTACAGTGTAATACAGTATGGATTATAAGTGCTACTAACTGCAAAGATTTTGTAGTACTTGACTACACTTCTAACTCAAGCCTACAATTCTATAATTGAAATAATGATAAAAATCAATTTTATTATTTTTTTTTCAATTTGTCAACTATTAAATTAAATCCTTAGGAAAATCGTAATAAATAACCGCAGTGACTCAGTACCTACAGTACTGTAAAAGTATTGCATGATCATTTGTAAAACATAGTAAAGGTAGTCTGAAATTAGGCAGTATATATATAATGTGCTCTCAACCATTTTCTTTGAACAGTCTCATCTGCACTTTTATGACATAATTTGCGAATCTATTGTACATAATGCAAGATTTTTTACGTTTCAATATCATTTCGTTACAAAAGTCGCCTATTGGATTAATTTACAATTTGACGTTATGCTAAATATTGTTAGTGTAGCATACTTGAAGTATCATTCCCGCATAACGTGCTATTCATAAATAATTACCTTTGAGATTCCATTACATTCTCGGAATAAATATAAAAAGAATTGAGAAAAACTTAGAACCTGAGAGATGTTTCAGTAGTAACACGGCGCGGTCGCAAGTCAAAAAACGTTCAATATTAAGTTTCAAACAACAGCTAGTGTATATATAACAGTAAATAACACTGACCAATTCACTTCACCGTTTCAAAAAAAAACTTGCGCAAATGCCGCGAGTCCGTGCATTTTAGTGTTCATAAAAAAAGCCTCAAGCAAAGGTCACTGAAAATTAAGTAAAACTTACATAGAGACTTGAACGTCTCACCTAGCCGAATTGCTTTTACACCTGATCAAAAACTAGACGTGAATCAAGTGATCTACTCGGCACGCGACTCTCGCTCGAGGCTTTGTTTACCCCCTCGGCCTAAGCTAACGCTCGGCTTAAAAATATAATTTCAATGTTGTCGAGGCGCGAGCAGCGTGTGGTGGCCTAAGCCTTCCTCAGACCATTATCTCAGCGGCGTGGTTGCGTCATTCGTCCGAGGGTGGCCCGTAGAATATTAGCTCGGGGATCTGTCCGCCCTGGACGCCGGTGCCGTTGGTGCTCTCGGAGCTGCACTGGAACTGGAAAGTGACGCTGCCGACGGTCGCCTCCGACATGCCTTCCTGGCCGAAATAGCTTAGCTCGCCGCCGTCGAGTATCGCGCTCGCCGTGTAGAAGTTCTCCGGCTCGATCTGGATCGGGTTCTCAAAGTACACGTGGAACGTGTTGCTCGAGCCGTCCGAGAAGAACTTGGTGTTGTTCTCCGACAGCACCCGCCCGAGTCGCTTGAGTTCGATGCGCACGTTGTAGTCCGCCGCGCCCGACGAGCTGCCGTACAGCCCAAAGCCCACGACGAAGATTCGCTTGTCCACGCTGAACTGAATCGAGTCGCAGCGGCCCCGGTAGCGCCACTGGTTCGACCTGTACGCGCACGACTGGAATCTGTGACAAACCTAAGAATACACAAATATACCGTCAATTCGTGGCTCGCGCTCGATTATCTCTATCGTCTGGTAGCTCTCTGATTTGTTTGTTACCTGCGTCTTCAGTCCCTGTCGAGGTTTTATCGGAAAGCACAGCTGTGGCTTGTTGCTGGCGATGAAGTGAAGAAAAATATCTATTGTTTCTTGCTGTGTGAGGATGTCCGTTTGTGCTGCGTTGTTAGCGAACTCTTCCAAACTCATGGCCGGAAGTCTTATTAAATTCAAAGCGGAACCTTTAATCAAATTCGATAAATCGTTATCGTCGAGGTCTCCTACACCCGAGCGATTAGAAAGTTGAAGTCTCGCACCATGCTTACCTAGTAATCGTCTTTGATTACATGGGGTCGGCTCCAGATCTTGCCTCAGACATTCCGCGTGTGCCCATCTCAGAGCTGCATTCCACAAGTGAATTTCCTTGCAGTTGAGCGTTTCCCTCTGTAGCACCGATTCCAGAGTATGGATATCTATCTCGACGAAGCCCTCCGATCGTAGTGCCATTTCCGCCTGTACAACATTTCCACACAATACTATTAATTCTTCAGACTTTTCATTTTACGAAAAACTCGTTATATTAATTGTAGAGTTTACTGTCTTCGTTGACTTTGTAATGTGTCATTTTTTTATGAAAGCTTTTCAATGTGCAATTGAGCTTATTTGAGTTGACTCTATTGATCTGAGAACATTTGAGAAAGAAAAGTATATTATAAAATTAATTCAAATATTCTGGAGAAAAGAAATATAAATAGCGATTGATAAAAGTTTCCTCAGGTAGAAGAATGACACAAGACTTTTGTTTAAAAAAAATTACTATATTTTAATCTTTTGCATTTTAACATCTTAACAACAATTCACGATATAATTACGATTTTAGTATTCCACAAAATGAACACAGCCTTACAATATAAATCACAAATATTTCAAATCATTCTCATTTCTAGATTATCGATATATTTTATATACACTTTTTAATAATCATATACAGTCACGGTATTGAAATATTCACCATTGAAAATCGTTTAAGCCTAACTTAATTCGTAAATTCTGAAAAAGAGATTCCGATTTGAAAATATCCTTGGCAATGCGAATCGTAATTTATGTTTCTTAAAATTAACATGAATCCGATGTAAAATTTATTGCAAATTCCGTATTTCTAACGCGTATCTTCAAACGTGAAAATACTAATGGAACTTATGAAATAATTCAAGATATCAAAACTTTACAAAAATTGTTTAGTCAATTTGAAAGTTTCTGAATTAAATTCATTAATAGTCAAGTGCTCAACGTATTTTATACTTGGATATTTGTTTAATATCGGCAGAGCTGACTCAACGAGCCTTATTAGTATTGATAGAGCGTGCGAGCTTCTCACAATCCATGTCGCAGTAAGGCTCGAGCTCAAAATTGTTCTCGTTATCCTTGCAATCCTCCGAGAAGCTATCTTTGTAAGTAATATTTTGAATGACCTCGATGTCGAGCCTGCCGTCTAAGCAGTGAGGCTCGCTCCTCGTACGGCTGAGTGTGGCAAATTGTTGCCTCGGCGAATTGTTCAATTTAACATCGAATAAGAAGCAATTGGTGTCAGACAGGCTCAACGGGTAAGAGGCGAACAGTAGCTTAGAGCCGCAACAGCGCAAATCGGTGCAACTTGAGCCCTGGCTGCTCAGGGCCTCGTTGTCGATACTCTGGCCCTGCCACCTTTGCAACCTCTGATTCTCGGACAGCGAATCTTCCTCGGAGTTCCAGCTCAGAGCGCGGTATATACATTGGGGCTCGGAGGCGCACGGGGGAGCCTGTCTTAGGGATTTTAGATTGGGACTTACTTGGGCATCAATAACCTCCCAGCAGCGCTGCATGAGATCAGGCTCTTCGAACAGCCGGGACTGACTCAGTAGTAGACACGCATTTTTGGCGTTTAGGCTCGTTTCTAAAAAAGTAACGCAGGCGCGAGCTAAATGAGGCACGATGTACTTCTTCGCTACGTATAGCGTTGCTAGCACGGTGTCCGCTTCAAGCTTCACGTCGTCGCAGTACATGTACCTGTAATAAAATTAGCCATTCTTATTTCACTCGAAAGCATCTATTATGAAGCTACCATGTGTACGTTTCATTTGAAAGTTTCATCATGAGCTTCATCCATTTGTTTACTGTGGGAGTAAAATTTACCTCAATAATGCTAAGAATGCTGCTGGTTCAACATCGGGGACTTCTATTTCTTTTTTGTTCTCCGCAAGACCTCCATAAAACATGGCATAAAAAACTGAGCTACCAGTGGCTAGCACGTACTTGTGAGCAGGGATAGTTTGTGTGTGTCCTGAAACACACCATTCCATTATTAGCTAAGAATTTCCCCATTACATGAGATTTAAATCTCCTCTTTTCCCACAGTATACCTGGATTCCCAACAATGAACTGAATGTCAGCCATGAGTTGGTTATTAAACATAGCAGCATTTCGTTCCCTAATTGTTGACTTTGTAGCCTGCCAGTTAGGATCTTGCGTACAGTCTTCCAATGACAAGAAGTTGAAATTTTGAGTTATTGGTGAAGACACTGATGACAGTGGTGAGGCTGGTGTGCTTAGTGGTTGACTAATCACTCCTTCTCGTTGCAAGACTATAGACGAAGAGATGGGACTGACTGATGGTGGTGACCCTGACACGGTGCTAGGTGACTCCGCTGAAACACAAGGGAAAACAACACTGTCAGGAAACTAAGACATGATAACGTGTGAATGAAAAGTTTGTCAGAGAAGCTTGACCAGGTATAAACAAACGGATAGAACAAAAACCGACCCAGCTTATTGCCCCTCGGCAAGCGAGCCCACTCCCTCCCCAATCGACCATCTGAGCGCGACAATCGTCGCTGTTATCGCCCTAAAAACGGATCGGCCATAAAAACACATCGCAGGAGTGTGCGCGCGCGGCAGACAGAGAGGGAGCGAATGCAAGAGGTGGCGTGACGTGTTCTCTGCGAAGTGATTTGGCGTGCGCGCGCGAGAAAGACGGAAAAAGAAAGAGGGAGCAAGAGAGAGAGAGGGAGACAGATTGACGTTCCAATTAGGGCGAAAAGTAGGTTAACGAATCCAACCGTCTAGGACGCAGAGCTTTCGCGATTTCCTGGACGAGGCCGAGGAGGAGGACGAGGTGAGGTCGTCCGAGGACATGGCGACTAGTTCTCCCGCGGCTGCTACATCCTCGAGCGAACTGCTGCTCCCTTTCGCCAGACCGATGCCAGTGCTTGGCAGCTCATTCTCCGCTGCAACTCCGCGCGCGCCTGTCCCGCGCGATGCACGTGTGTACTGTGTGTGCGTCGCGCTGGACTTGGCGCGGCTGTGTGCTCATGTGCGCAAGCGCGTCGCATCGTTGCCGCGCGCGCGCAAGCGCGCATGCATCTGTGGCACTGCATTTTCGGCGGCGTATAGATTTTTTCTCGAGCCGCCCCCCCAGAGAGAGAGAGAGAGAGAGCGACGCGCACGCTTTGACATTCCTTCGCTGATGCAGCTGCGGCTGCTGCAGTCGCGCGGGCGACGTTTTTTCTCCTCTCGCGAGAGAACTCGACAGAGTCGCGGATTTGACTGCTCCCAGAACGGGGAGCTTCAATGCGTAGGGTGGCTGGCCGATATATAGATACTCGTCGAATCATTGCGGGATCTCTTGTATACCGGCAACGAAAAATGTGCAACGGAAGGAATTCTGAACCGTAATTTATGCCCGATGTGATATAGACGGGGACTAGATAGCCCGGCATGACAACGGTAGCATCAAATCGAGGGTCAGGTGAAACATTCTGTCTGGGAAATGTATGTACAAGTACGGGTGGCGCTTGGAAATGTATATAGCATAGCGGGCGGCACGCGGCAGTTTATTTACGTCCGGCCGCGCGCGCCGAGTCTACCGCGTATATATGTACGGGAGTGAACGAACTCTTTTATACAATACAGACGCAGGGACAATACAGGCGCGCATGCATTAGACGTTTAGGTGCAGCTATTGTATGCGCGAGCTGGTGCGCAGGTGGAGGATATTCACCATTGACCCAGGCGTTGGTCTGGGTGACGGCGATGTTGTCCTGGAAGCGCTTGACCGGCTTGGTCGCGATCTTGGAGTAGAGGTTGGACATGGCCATGGCCGGCGGCTGGGGTCCGCCTGCGGAGGAGCGCTGCGCTGCTGCCCTGCACTGCACTCTTGGCCCCGCGGCGCCCAACTGCTACTGGCCAGGCGGCGCCTCGCCGCCTATTTCCATGGGCTGCTGTCTCCGGCCCGGCCGCGCAAGCGCGCCCCTATACGCGCGCCTCCCCTTCGCCACTCTCCTCCCCGCCAACGTCTCCTCGAGCTCCGGTTCCACACCCCTTTGTTTACCCTGCACGTCCTCCTCCCCCGCGACACCCACTTGTTTTTCCCTCTCGTTTGCCCGCGCCGCTGTCGGGCTGTCTCTTGGTTTTTGCGTGGCGCGCAGTCGGCACGCGTTTTTCTCTCCTCTTCCATTATCGCCACCGCGGACTAATGCATATCGGCGGATTCCATAGTATTTTCTAAAAAATTTCCTTCCCTCCGACTGACGAATTATTCGATTTTCAACGTGCAATGAATCTATCGTAACGAGATTTTTCAATGGTGAATTTTGCTCAAACGACTTATGAAAACATGGTATACGAAGCAAATAGATATTTTCGGGAAAAAATTCATGTCATTTTCGCGTGCTTGATTTGCTCTATTTTCATATACAATATGTATTAAAACGCTCGTTTTAAAACATACCCAACTTAGAATCCCATCCATAATTCTCTCGTTTTTGAATAATTGGTCTCGGATGCATTCCCGGCTTTCTACAGTAGACTCGAATTGAATCAGCTCTTCATCTATTTTTATAAATGAGACTACTCCAATTAGAATACTTTATAAATTCAGTTTTACACTCCACTCGACTAATCAAATTCCCTTTCGTCGATTCAATTTTCATCCCGATGATCAAGTACTCATGTTCCTAAAAATCAATATTTTGACAGATTGACATGTAAAATTTTACTTTGCACCAAAGACCCGTAAATCGTTTACTCTTTCCGCGTCTTTTCGAGGCCGTCGTTCATTCCCAAGGTAGCCTACGTTTGCGTTTCATTCGAATTCCTCGCCCAAAACAATCAGTTTGAGGCCATGCTTTTATCCGATTTTCCCTGTGCATAGCAGCTCACCGCGGGTCGATATGGGAGAAGTCGACGGTGGAGTCGGCGCACCGACCAAATGAAAACCGCATCGCCGCGCGTGAATTTTGCATATGGGCAGCGCTACACACGCGGATGGGTCGCCCCCACAACGACCAGATGCCCCGAGCGGATGCATATATAGCGAGCGCGCGGATGTGCGATTGATTGCGCGCAGCCGCGTTTGCGCTATTTCGTTAACCCTGCGCTCCGCGCTGTGCCCGGTTCGGGTGTACTCGGCTATTAGTAATCGATGACGCTTATTTGAAGGTTTTGGAAAATGTTCTCACAAGTCCGCTAAATGATCACTTACCGATTGAGATCAAAAGTGATCTTCATGCAGTTCCATATATACCTTGTGTTGACGTTCTTTGCATGTATGTTTATATAATGAAATAAACGAGGCCGGGTCTAAACTACCCACCTTTTTGTTAGAATCAGATATCTTCTCCGTTATTCTAGTGATCATATCAAACTAGAAGTGTAAAATAATCCTCAATGTGTTACTCTAACTGAAACCGTGCTCGTTTACTTCATTCGGGAATATAAACATTGAGTTATTATCGATTGAAAAAAAAAATCGTTCTCCGTGATTCCATGCCGGATATTATATCT
This sequence comes from Aphelinus atriplicis, assembly GCA_020882685.1. NCBI lineage: Eukaryota > Metazoa > Arthropoda > Insecta > Hymenoptera > Aphelinidae > Aphelinus > Aphelinus atriplicis. Next base: position 26,111,463 of record CM037074.1, on the reverse strand, counting down.
ATGTATACGAATATTTAAATATATCCATCATAGGAGAGAACTTTAGCCCCATGAATCGTTCGAATGTAGATTTTAAAAGTTATACGCTACGTACCGAGGTTTACCAGGTGTCAAAAGTTTTGTCTTGAACCGAGCTACAAATGTGTTATAATGGGCGGAATCGGGCTATTCCGGAACGAGTGCTAACACACCTTTCATGGAGGTCGATTTTTACAGAAACGCTACGGAAAAACAGCCATGTGTCTGCTACGGGTTATGACTGGCGAATGTTTTCTAAACGTTTGTTGACAAATGTTCGCCTCTATAGTAATGAGTTTAATCTGTCATACCGGCGCCAAATAAAAGTTATTACCAAGGAAAATAATAGTGAAGTGCAGTTTAGCCCCGGTTTTCCCTATACTTATTTTATTTGATTAGGTTCACAATCGTTCACATCGTTAATTGAATGCCATAAAATATATCCAATTTCTATATGTGTCTGATATTACTTTTCTCCTCTGTCATTGCAGACCCATGTTTGTACATAATGCGTTTTGCTAACAAACTCGAATTTGGGGAGAAAACGCACGAGGTGTCGATGACTGCATTGCGCGTTGTTCAGAGAATGAAAAGGGACAGCATACACAGCGGTCGACGGCCATCGGGTTTATGCGGTGCAGGTATTTATCTTCGAAATAATTTAGTATAGTCATATGTGGATGAAATCGAAGAAATCAATTGACAAGAATGATTAAAATCAAATTACAGCCCTTCTCATGGCAGCTCGGTTACACGAATTCAACCGATCACCCAGCGATATTATCAAAATAGTCAAAGTGCACGAATCAACACTACGAAAAAGGTTTTTCTCGAACCCTCATTTTACTCCAGACAATTTACGACTAAGCAGTCGAATAACTATGCTCGTGATTTTCTCAACAGATTGATCGAGTTCGGGGATACACCGTCCAGTGCTTTAACCTTGGACGAATTCATGACCGTCGATCTAGAGGAGGAGCAAGATCCACCGGCCTTCAAAGCCGCTCGGAAAAAGGATAGGGAAAGATTGCAAAGAGTATGTTGCAAAGAGTATGTTCCTGAGAAAACTCATCGAATGATTGACCAATCGTTATAATTTGTTTTTACAGTTGGAAAATCTAACTTCTGAAATCGGTGAACTTCAATCGGAAATAGATCGACAGTTGGAAGAACAAAAGTCCGTGAAAGCTAAAACAAAGAACGGCAAGTCTTGAATTTTTTATTTTTTGTGTAAATGTGGCCACATTAGTCTTTTAATCATTAATCCGCTGATTTTTTTTCGCAGTTGTAGCTGAAGAACGAGACGCTGATAGGTTTGTAAGAGAATCAAATTTAAGCGTGATTCAAGAGTGTGTGGGGCAAAATGTTGATAATCCAGAAACCTCTACCACAGCATTGCGACAAAAAGAAAGCTCTCTAGTCACTGGTCTCGGTAGGTATTAACGAAGCTTTATTGATACACGAAAATACAATCTTTGTTGTTTTATAAATCTTATTTTTCAAATATAGGACCCGACATCGCATCGATGGGATTGTCAAGCTCTTTCCACAGCAAGGATCATAATAAGGAAACGAATAAAGAACCGAGCAAAGAAACTTCTACTCTGTCTTTCGAGAACGTAAGCGTAACTCTAACATTTCTCAATTTATTCATGTATTATAAAATTGAAAAACAAAATACAGATTTGTATTCTATTTTTTGAAAAAGCTTACTGGAGAAATCGATATTACCGACCTGGATGACGAAGAATTAGACAGTTACATCATGTCTGAGAAAGAAGCACAATTCAAAACTAATTTATGGAATAAAGTTAATGAAAAATATCTACAAGATCAAAAAGGTAAGAATTTTTAGAATCTACATTAAACTTTCCGAGTATGCCAAGTCACTTGAAATACAAAGACCACTTGTTAGGTCGTCTTGTTATCACGAAAAAGTAATACTATACCACTTTCGGATCATAAAATAGAGAGATTCATGTGTAGCAACTTTTTACGTTTTTCAATAATGCGTGTCTACAAACTATTTTAATTTTATATGATCAAAATTTTAATCAGTTTCCTTCTTAAATTTACCCTCGGAATTCGAATTTCGTATCGCTGGGATGACTTCTCAATAAAATTTCTTACATTTGAAATAATTTTTATACAAAATGAATTGATTTTTCTTCATAATTCAAAATGTACATCCTACGTAAAATATCCCTCTGAATCCGGTTTTCCTATCCCCGGAATGATTTGATCCTCATCAACAGCACCTTATAATTCAAGAAGTCTGTCTATTACTTAAAGATTCCCATTGTTATGAGACATTCCTAATGATTTTCTTTTGAATTATCTGAAGAATGAAGATATGTGTAAATTGTCGATCTTTGAGGGCCAATCCAGAGTGAAGTGGAAAAGGGAAAATTCACAAAATCCACCACATATTTATTTAATGCGACGTTTCGCCAGTAAGGTTCGTAAGATTATATTTTTTTTTCAAAACTGCCTGATGAGGCCAGTGAACCTTACTGACGAAACGTCGCATTAAATAAACAAGTGATGGATTTTGTGAATTTTCCCTTTCAAAGGGAAAAGAAAAGTTCCACTTCACTCTGGATTGGCCCTCGAAGATCGATAATTTACACATATTTGAAATATGGAGGGTGCACAGCACAATATTATCTGAAGAATCTAATATCAGTTTTTCATAATGATACGACGGTGTGAGGAGGTATCGAGTGCGTTTTACTAAACTTGGTAGTTAACGCATATATGCTCTATAAATGAGCATTATATTTTTGATTGCAATTGTAAATATATTGACAAAATCTTCAGAAACTATCTTAAGAGAGTAAAATACACTAGATCTATAATAACACCCAACAATATATGAATAAAATAGCAGATAGAATCAGTTGGATGAATGTATATTATATACGATTTTCCATAGAAAAAGAAGAAAAAAGACAGAAGGAGAAAGAAGAGGGCAAGCCAGAAAAGAAAAGAAGGAGAACAACGTCCAAAAAGAATAAAAATCAGGGTCCAGCTAATAGCGCAGGTAAATGCAATTACAGAGAAAAAACTTGATTGAAGATTTTGAGCATTTTGAATAAAATTTAATGCTTCATTCTCGATTTTCGAACTCTTCTTTTTCATATATTTAATACTTGATATCAAAAGATATTTGATTTTGATTACTCGGTATTATATAATTTGTTATTATGCTCTCCAGTATTCAATGAATGTATATCCTTATTAAAATAAACAAATTAACCGAGCACCCTGACGCTGGAATATTTTGCAAATTGATCATTAAAATTGTTATTAGGTGAAGCAATAGAGAAGATGTTACAAGAAAAACGTATATCAACCAAAATCAATTATGAAGTACTGAAAAGCTTGAATGTTGGAGTTGTTTCAAATCCAAAGCCACAAATACCCGACGATATATCGTTCGTCACGCCGAAAAAAGTAGAAAATAAGGAAACTGCCGTAAACAATGTCACGTAAGTCTCATCAAATTTTATTTCTCATAATTGCTAATCATGTTAATTAACATCTAACCTGTGATTAATAATTTGAATTACTTTGTGTAACAGCTCGAAAACTGTACAACCAAAAGTAATTGAGAGTAGTAGAAGAACACCGAACGTTAATGTAAATCCAAGAAAGAGACAATTGTCGCAAACTGATTCTCAGTCTCATCTGGAACCCACAGAAGAACCTGTAACCGTACCCGTCGTTGCTTATGATACCAACAATGAAATTGGTATATATTTTTGCGTAGCTTCTTCGTATTTAGTACCAACAATTGTCAAAAAAGTTATTCAACTTTTGAATTTCTTTCTGCCAAATAGATGAAGCTGATGATTACATGGATGAAGAAGCCGAGCCGGAGCAAGAACCAGATGCATCAGAAATGTCTTTGGGTCAATATCTTAGAGGTCAAGAAGATGATGAGTATGGCTATGGTTATGACGAGGAAGATTATTAAAGAGACCGTTACCTGACATAATATTTTCTATTATCGTTAATGATAATTATTAAATGATAAGTAAACGTAAGCTTTTGGTTAACAAACCACATTATTTCAGTGACGCATTTAACACTGAAACGTTAAGACTGAAAATGTAAAAACGCGATTTTCTCTCATTAAAAATTTGATAGTATTTTATAGTGTTCCACTTTTATAATTCAAGGAATGGTAATTTGTTTCAATATTGATTTGTAATTTATTACAATGCATAGTATTTCGGCACAAATCACGTTGAAATCAACTTTCGAATGGGTTATCAGAAAAGTTTGAAAATTTCAAACTTAATTGTGATACAGAATGATTTTATGAATTAATTAAATTGAATAAGTTATTTTTCTTGTACAATCCATATTTATCTTTACTGTTGGACTTTTATTAATCATTTATTGATTACTTTGTTTGGTTACGATTTCATCATCTATTTCTTAGTTAGTCTTACTATTATTAGACATAACCACATAATTTTATGTGTGAATTGTAACTTTAATGAGCATAATTATAAAACTTCTTTTTTATAAAGTTAATGTATGTATGTACAAATAAGTAAATAAGTTTGGATCGAGAATTTGAGCTGTCCTCTTTATTCCATCGAATTATTAAAACTATAATGAATTTTTTTCTGACAATAGTCAAATTAGTATATTATGCACCTGAGCGAGGTTAGGCGATTGCAGTACGCAAGTAAGTTTGCACATTCCAAAATAGCCTATTTTCGTCTCCATATAGCGGGAGAGACGGGCTATTTTTTGCGTATGCCAGGGCAGAAAAATCACGCTTTTTTCCCACTGATGAAAAAACATAGAAGACTTTTTAGTCCACAGAGGTCATTGAGCTTTTGAGATTCCTTTTTACAGTGAATGCAATTTTCAGATATTTACTATTATTACTATTGTTCATATTATTTGTATTTCATTAATATTCACTTCATACCGTCAACTTTGAAAGTATTCGAAATGATTGTACTCAATAACATTTTACGTAAACGTTTTTAATCAATGCAAGATGACCTTCACATCTAAATAAAGAGCATTCAAATCATCTTCAAACGGACGGGCCCATCAGGATGAAATTCTGTAACCTCATGGAGGTCTATAAGTACTCTTGCTAAAGAAAAAGTACTATACGGCAACGTTTTTTCTCAATATTTATAGGCAAATATGCTAGTTATATGAAGAATAAAACGAATGTAATAACCCGTGGAAGTGAAAAAATAAGTATAACGAGTTGCGACCGTTGTTCAATAATCCCGAGATAGGAATCTGGGAATTTCCGTCCAGGGCTTGTCCAATTATTTCATGGAAATCTTCCTTTACAAATGAGATTCTGAGAATAATTTTCATGAATTTAGTACAAGGCGTCTCGTATTTCACGCTTTCCAACCTACCGAAATTTGTTGTGTATATGCCGGTATAAAACTAAAACTAATTTGATTATTAGATTAAGATTGAATATGCAACAGTTTTTTTCAACGTCACCTACTCAACTTGTCCAGTATAAATATATGACAAGCTGGACAAGCGGATAGCCACTTTCCCTCGTTCGCTCTCATGGAAACGGCCTTAGACCGGGAAAAGGGAGCGATAGGAGATGGCAAATCCCATTGGTTGTCGCAGGCCTCGTGCAGGTCTGAACAAGTCTATAATTCCCGGAATACAATTGTTTTTCCCTTAAATCGACAAAAAAGCAACGCGATCGCGGGTCGGTCGTGCAAAACTTTATCGGAGCTGGACGAGGCAAAAGAAGGAGGAAAGAGCCGAGAGCTGCATCTCAGAGGTGCCGGGGAACACGCGCGCGCGGGAAAGTAGCTCAACGCGAAATTATACACCTCAGTCGTTGGTTGGGTTTCTCTCCAGGCAGGAGTGCGGGTAATATCTCGAGCTGAGATAGAATCGGTCGGCCATCTTGGAAAATCTCTTTTTTCATCTGGCTCAGCTCGCGCCGAGCGGATTCGAAGTGTTCGAACGTGCACGCACCACACGCCGCACACGCTCGCCCCCCCTGGCTGCGTTCCGCTGTCGTCCGCAGCCGGAGCGACGACGCCGCCGTAGTGCTTTCGAACTCTCGCGTATATGTGCTCGGCGCACAAGCTAGTTAGGGGTTATATTGGAAGACAGGCTGTGAGAGAGACCGCATAGGCCGGTACGGTGTCGCGCGCGACGCAGTCGACACCCGCGCGCACGGGGGTCTCTGCGAGGTCCGAGACGACGGAGTCAACTGGCAAAACCGCCGCTTTGATGTGAGTTGGTTGGCGCGTACTGCGTGGCCGTCCAGGAGGTAGAGGACCGTCGCGCCGCAGTATAGCAGCAGGCCCGGGAGACGGAGGCGCTGGGAGCTGAGCATCCGCCAGGAAGATGTCGGAGACTGAAGAGCTTGAGGTGACGATGATTGTTTATTGTCGCATGTGTGCAGTGCCGTTGGTTGTTCGTTAGTTGGCGCTCTCATCCACGCTCATAACCAATTGGCCGTGTCAGATAGGAAAACGGGGGAGGAGAGGGACTTTGGGACCTCCCAGAAATAACGCGGGGCTTTTCCGCCGCGCGGCGCCGGCTGGTGGTTATCTTCGAGGCGGACGCAGCGTGCGCATTACGCATATCGGCCCCCAAACGCACCGAAAGGTGGTGCGCTAGGCGTCCGCCCGTACTGCATGTTTCGCATGCATATAGCGTATACACACACGGCGTACATTCGTATATATGTTCGTTACCAAGTATCAACAAGTTTTCTCCGTAACCTGTAGCGGCTCCTCCCATGGGAGCACGCATGTGATCTCTCCATTGTGATAGTAGTATAACCTCGCCGCATAGTTGCCTTTTATCACCGGCTGGACACAGAGTCTCGGTTTTTTTTAGTATTTATCATGGGTAAGCCATTGAACAATGTGGGACACGCGTCCGTGATCCATTGTAATTTTCGTTTGACTTGTGGGAGAGTCATTGTTGTGAGAGATGATGATGACATTCATGTTGGAGCAAGCGTTGATTGAATGATTGAACCCTTATAGTCATGTTTTCACTGATTTGAGGATGTTTCTTTTTCTTACAGAATATGGTATTGAGTTTCCGAGTATCTGAACTGCAGATGTTATTGGGATTTGCTGGTCGAAACAAGTCTGGCAGAAAGAACGAACTACAAGCCCGTGCCTTAGAACTCCTCCGTCTCAGGTCACATCCTGTACAGCTCAAGATCCGTGAACTGTACAAAACAATCCAGTAAGATATTTTTCCTATCTTTGTGTTTTTTTCAATGTGATTCGATCATGGTATCACTGTTGATATGTGCTCATAGGCAAGATCAACTTGCTGCTCACCAAATGTATGGTCAAACTGGTGGCACAGCTGAGCCACAGATCGAACAGAATATGCATTCCAGAAATTATTATACAAGGTTAGTTCTCATACATCTTGAGACTGTCATTTTGACTGGAGATTATAATTAGAGTTTGTAGGTGTTTTCTTGTGGATCAATTCATCTTGAAAACAGTTATATAGTCAGAATGAATTGGATGAATTATTCTATGTAGTTGCATTCAAAAGGAAATTGTCTGAGATTCAATTTCCATATGTAAATTGCTTGAAAATTGTAAATATTTCTTATCTGCATGGCTTTTCTATATTATGAAGTGGGTGAAGTGGGCAGAGTACCTGGTATTTGAAAGCTGTATGTACGTCAGCAGATATGCGTCACGTTGAATGAGTAGAATGCATTCATCAGCGAAATAATCAAATTGCTTATCCAAGACAAGAAGAAATAGGATAAATATAGAAACATTTTTGTGATTAATACCTGCTTAATAACTATATATTTATTCTATTGAAGATATATAACCAATCTATATTCTGATAGACAAGGGCACGCTCAGGCGATGAGTCAACAACAATCTCAACAGTCTGTATCTGCAACAAAGGATTTACCCCCTGCACATCAAGCATCTATTCCACAATCCCAGGTGACTCAACGCTCAACTTCAGTTTACCCAGCTCCTGGGTACACAAGTGTGACACCACAGGTGAGAACTTTCAGACTTGAAGAATGGCATTATTCCAATGAATATTTATGGTCAATAGTTACTGTTATTTTTTAATATTTTTACAGTCAAGGCCTACTCCAGTCTATCCAGGTTATCCAGCAGGTTACGCGCAACCAAAAGTCCTACCCATGCCTACTGCATTACAACTGCCACCTAATCAGTATCCAGTTCATCCAGATGTTACATTTAAAAAACTCCCATTCTTTGACATGCTAGGAGAATTACTAAAACCATCAAGCTTAATGCCTCAGGGCAATATGAGAATTCAAGAAAATTCATTCGTTTTTCACCTAACTCCACAACAGTCCACGGATATTGCTAGTTCACGTGACTGTCGGGCAGGCAGTAAAATGGACTATACAGTACAGGTATAAATTCAATACAGAAAACCTAATTTGAATTGATTTAAAAATTGATATAATTGTATTTTTCTTAGGTACAGATGAGGTTTTGTTTACAAGAAACTTCTTGCGAACAAGAAGACTATTTCCCTCCTAGTATAAATGTTAAAGTTAATGGAAAATTGTGTCCTCTGCCAGTAAGATATTCACATGATTCTAATGAGAAATCGTTTCAACAATTCTACTAACAGTTCTGTCTATAATTTTAGAATCCAATCCCGACAAATAAACCAGGAGTTGAACCAAAGAGGCCTCCCAGGCCAGTGAATATTAGTCCTTTAGTTAAGTTATCTCCTACTGTGGGAAATCAAATTACAGTTTCATGGTCTGCTGACTATGGCAGAAGATATGCAATTGCAGTCTATCTTGTAAGGAAACTAACCAGCACTGAACTCTTGACAAGATTGAAGAATAGAGGATGTAAGCATTCTGACTACACTCGAGGATTAAGTGAGTATCAACTTGAGTTCTAAAAAATTATCAATGAATCAATTCAGGTTGAAAATTTTAATCATTATTTGTTGAAATATTTTTTCAGTTAAGGAAAAATTGAACGAAGATGCGGACAGTGAAATCGCCACGACTTCTCTCAGAGTATCGTTAGCATGCCCTCTAGGAAAAATGCGAATGACTACACCATGTCGTGCCTCTACATGCTTTCATTTGCAATGTTTTGATGCTTCTCTATTTTTGCAAATGAACGAACGAAAACCAACCTGGAATTGTCCTGTGTGTGATAAATCAGCACTCTATGATAACTTAACTATCGATGGTTACTTCCAAGAAGTTTTAAGTTCGAACAAGTTACTGCCAGATGTAAATGAAATTCAATTACTTCAAGATGGAAGCTGGGAGAATTTAGTTGTCAAAAAAGAGAAGGATAAAGATAAGAGTGACAAATTAGAAGTCAGCCGACCATCAAAATCTGATGCTGATGTCACAGTTGATCTTGGTTAGTTTGAATCTCTTTTTAATTAAATATAATGTATAATGAATGATTATAATAATGATTTGGTATCGAACAGATACATAAATTGTATGGAATGTAAGAGTATCGAGATAAAACGGTATAGTTTTATCAAGAGAAACTATCTTCAGTATATATTATTCATATCTTTATAATTTTATTTTCAGACGAAAGTAATCATGCCTCTACTCCTTCTGCACCAAAGGAAAAGAAACGTGCTCTCGTAATTGATCTGATATCTGACAGTGACGATGAAGACGAATCTTGTGTAACACAAAGTTCTGCCAAAAAGCAAGCTTTGTCACCATCAAAATCACAACCTAGTGCCCACAGTGCTATAAGTAGTACCAGTGATTCTCCAGATTTAATACTCATTGATTTAGAATAACAATTTTTTTAATTTTTTTTTAAACAGCACATTGAATAACCATTTTGATAGTACAAATGGACGTGTATGATAGTGTACAATCAATGTAAAAAAATATTGCGATACGTAGTTATATTATAACTTTAAGACGTTGATAAAACTACTTTATTTAAACAAAACTCTCGTGAATCCTGAGTCACCTCAGTTTAAATAGTAAATATTAATCATGCAGTAATTTGATACTTGATTCTGTTGAAATATTTTTTCATTCGTCTGTTGAAGGCACAGAATAACTTTAATTCAGACTCATACTTGGGTGGATTATCTGAGTAAACAAAACGATTCATTATTAGAATCAATCCAAAGTTTTTATTAATATCATTATCATTAATATAATTATATTATTCAATAACTTTTTTTTTCAAATGAGCTTGACGTACAAGAAATTGTAAAGATTTCGGATTGTGCGTCGTGATTGAAGATTTTGGTCGTCTGGATATCCGCCTCAATCGTAATCAAAGAATGGTTGGGGTGGAAGCATGTAGTTACCCTTTCGAAGGGGAATACTCGATAACTGACGATCTAAAGGTTCGCGTGTATCGTATAGACTTGGTGCTTGGCAAATTATTCCCGCCGTTCCAGCAATACACGCCAGCGTGAAAACCCATAGGAAAAATCTGTCCAAAACCATAGCTACAAACTTCCAATCCTCGACAACCTGTGGAAAAAAGGCAAAATGAAGTGTCTTTCATTTCGTGAACATTGTGTCATGATAAGAACATAAAAAACTCAAATTTCTTGAATATGAATTCAATTTGTAATATTAGTGTTTTTCATTGCCTTGAACGTACTTGGAACGACCTATTACAATGAGAGAAATATTTTTCTCTCAGCGTAAAAAAATGAAATTATTTGAACTACTGATTTTTTCTTTCATACTTTTTTTTAAAAATTTATGCCGTAAAGTATAGAAAAAGAGTTCGATGTGTAACTGTAACAATTCTAAGAAAAACTAAAATCTTAACCTAGCTGAAAAATTCGAGATAGAAATTGACTAGATTAATGTATCATAGGAACTGGTGTGAAATGTGAATAAGTATTAAACGCGATTTCGTTGCATGTTTCAATACTATTGAAGCACTTTGGTTATAAAGTACTTGCGCCATCTTAGGATAATTTATACTAATGTAGAAAAAAACCAAGGAAAAATGTGAAGAGAGTTTGTAATGCACGAGGAGAATATTTTATAGCAAAGAATTAAAAATACTGGATGCCTGCAGCTGAATGAGTACTAAAATGATAAGCAAACGTGGTTCAAATATCAGTGTACTGTCACTAAAAATGCACGATCACTATGAAAAATTTCTATCCATCTATATGGAGGGGAAAAACTTAATAAGATTTGAGTTACTGATACCCGAGCGTATCGAGAAGAAACTAAATTATTTTTAAAATCAATTGTACTGTGACTTCAATAAAGAAAATATTCATCAAGCACGGTCCTGGATGAATTCTTGCAAGCCCGCATACGATAGTCTTGAAATGCAATCCGACCCGAGCAATTCCGCGCAACATCCCTTCTCGTCTAACTTTATGAGTAACATTGTGCCGTAAGAGAGCCGTACCTCGTTGTCCTTGTCAGCGTTTTTAATGTGCTGAGCGATGAATCTGACTCCTTGGAGAGCCGTCATGATGTCCGGCGACAGGTGTCTCGGCATCGTATTCTCGCTGTCGGTCACTGCAAATCACTCGCAAACATCCAATCAGCAACGGTCCACCGGACAATCGATCCGTAGTCTCATCATCATCGTCTCGCCAACAAAACCTTGCGCACAATTTCATTCATACCTCGGATCCACGTATATACCTGCATATACGCGCGCGCACACACACAAGTCAACGTGAGAGCAAAAGGAGCGCGAAAAAATCGGCACGCGACGCGGCACAGGCACACTTGATCCGGTTTGTCTCCCCCTCGGCGGTGATAAAACTGCAGCCGCAGGATATGAAGGGCCTGTATAAGATACTCACCGGAGGCGTGCGGTATGTGACGTATCTCTTCGTCGCGGATGTTCTTGTACGCGGCCGTGACGCTTTCGAAGCCGTCGGGGCTGCCTTTGGATTCGGACGGGTACTCGCTTATGCTGTCTCGGAAACTGCGAACCAGAAGAAACGAGTATAAAATCACCTCGGTCGGGGGACGTAATCAACCGAGGACTTTGTACTCGCTCGTATAAGAAACGAGCTAATTAAATCGAAATCTACGCGCCTGCCGACACTCGAGATGAGGGCTTGTAAAAAGCCGCGCGAGCCTCGTTTGTTTTTAGCAATTAAAGTTTTCCCATTAATCGGCGCGTTATTCATCACGGATGAAAGGCTCATCGTTCCGCGAGGCAAATATAATTCAATAGCGGAAAGAAGTTTATCGAAATAATATATTCAACACGTAGTAATTCGTGTCAATTAATAAGCATATTGAAATAAGTTTGTTGTGGTTTCTAACTTGCTCATATCATTTCGCAAATGGTATATAGCTGTAAAGTTGAAAAAGTTTACTAAGTTGATGCGTCTTGATTGCAATTAGTGAAAAATTAAAAACAATCTACGCAAATAGTTCGTAATTAACTAAATTACCCGATCGATTGTGAGGAGAGCCCAGTTATACTCGTGTATACGTGATCGCGTAATTTCGAAGTGAGTATTGAGTACACGAGAGTATGTATATATCAACTGCAGAGCATATCAAAGTTCATCGAGAGCAGGCGGATTTCTCCGACCGTAGTTGAGCGAGCATCAGATAACGCGCCGTGATCGACGAGTTTGGATTGTAATGGCTATATAGTGCCCGATGCGAATTCGTGCACCGGGCATAGCTTCTCTGACGCCTATATATTAGATCTGTTTTCATCCCGGAAACCCGAGCCATCTCGAGCTTGAGTTGAACATGTATTTACGAGTCAACTCGAACATGAGCTCATAAGTATAAAGAGCTTTACGAGAATGAAAGAAAAAAAGGAATCTCGATTTAAGATTGGGGTTCGGGTTTCGTGTGCGGAAATCAAGTTTTGCGTATGTGTGTGATTGCTGTTACATTCCAATACCTAAAGTCCATCTCGTTTGTGTACCCGCTATCCAAGTACGTGTCGTCGTAATCCGGCGTTGCGTAAGGGGTTCTACGCATCAGCAGGACTCGTGGCATCCAGTGCAAAAACACCGACCGCACCCACGGAGACATTTCATGAGTGGATGGCGAACTGTCGAGTACAACAATACAAGTTTCAGCTGAATATCCTTGATCCTTGCATCAGAGGCGGATCGGTTTTTGATTGCCTCAAAAATCATTTGCATAGTACATTGCCAGCAGATTATGGTCGCGTATATATTTCAAGTATGATATATGATTCGCTTGGGATGGCTATTGGATATAGAGCCCAATCTTGGAGATGTAACTAATAATTATCTTTTGAGCGAGGAATAACTACTTGACATCTTAATCAGCAAGGTTATCCGATTACAGAGTTTTTTAGGCGGATAATTAAAATATGCGAGCCATGATGCTATCGTGTACTCACCGGAAGTGAACGTTGAGAACACACACGGTTATCCATATGGACAGGCTGACTTGCATCATAGTAAATAGGAGGTATTTGCCAAGCAGTGGAATAGCCAGCGAAGTCGGGGGGATGATTTCTGCCAGCAGCAAGAAAAACACAGTCAGCGACAGAAGAATTGAGGAACAAAGTGAGACCTGTTGGAGCACACGATACGTTAGCATAGCTTAGCAGTACATTTGCATCTCTCTGATTATTGACCAAATAATATCTATACTCGCCTTTTCTCCGGAATCGCTTGGCAAATAGAACACCAGTACCGTTAGGCAAGTAATGCCGACAATAGGTATTATGAGATTGACAGTGTAAAACAACGTTTTCCTTCTCATTTTAATGTTAAATGTAATATCTGCAAACAGTCAAATGTCATTAGAAAATCAATTTTCAAATGAATCAAATCAATCGTGAATGATAATTCGCACCGGAATAGGGCTCGGTGCAACAAGGATAGTACTCCTCGTTCCTCGCCGCGGGTACCTCCAGTATGTCCCACTCGACCGAGAGGTAAAAGTCACTCAAATCAATTCCCATCGCTACTACGTTGCTCCCGGGCAGTTGCTCCATGTGCTTCAAATCCACCTGCGACGAAACAAACAAAACGCGTCAATATACAAGTTGTCTCGGGCTTTATACAAAGAAGAAATCGTGCATCTAATACCTGCGCGCCGTTGTAAGTCCACGAGCCGAACTTCATATAGCACGACTGCTCGTCGAAGGGGAAGTACTCGACGTTGATCTCGCACGAGGACTTGTAGATGGCCGGCGGCTTCCAGAACACCTCGCCCGTGTACTTCAGAGTCGCCTTGGTCATCAGAGTTACCTCGTAGTTGCCGTCCGCGCTGCGGGAGTTCGAATTAATCATGTGTGCGCACGTGCGTGTCATTTTGGGCTTCGGGAGGAGAGGACGAGCAGAAGGAGAGAAAGAAGCTGGGCCGTGCAGCCATTAAAATGAATTAGCGCGAGCGAACGAGCGAGCGAATTCGGCCGGAAATTACTCGCGTTCGCCTCGTGGCGGTGAAGCTGAGCTGCGCCAGGGAAAAATATGAAAGAAGATGGGAAGTGACCGGGCGGGGCTCGAAAAAAATACTGTGAGAAGGATATAGTAATGACTCGCGGGGGAATACGTGGGAAACTCGCTTCGGCACAGTCGATGATTTATACGCTATACAAACTCGTGTACAGTTAATCCAGAATATGGCTTACGCGGTATGATTGAATACATAGTTCGTTCTCCAAGTTTTGCAATGACTAACTGCACTTTAATTGTCTCCAACGGGCAACAGAGAGTTGCATTTGTTTAATATTAATTGCCTTCGTCCGCGCACGGCCTCGTGCACGAATTAATTCATACTAGTAATTATCGATATAATTATCACGGCACATTCCACGAGGAGAAGCAAGAAGCAAAGAAGCCGAACGATCAGTCTATCGGCGATTATTTGCGCCGTCCCGGGGATTATGATGTTGCAGGCTCGATAAAGAGCTTTGGTAATGTCGCGATGTTTGCTCTTTTGAATTTAAAAGAGCAGCGGGCGCGCGGCAGAAGAAAAGAAATAAGGAGCGGATCGAAGCTGCACGAGGTGCGGTAATAAGGTAAATAATCACAGGCATGGGGCGAAAGCTCGACTCACTTATTATACATGACGATGTCGGGCAGCCATATATTTTCGGAGGGCACGTACAGCATCTCGACGCCGCCGTACTCCTCCGGGTCCCAGCGCAGCTTGTAATCGAACCATTTCTGCGGGCAGCAACAACAGGAGCCGTTAATTATTATTTGCATTTGCCTGGCGCGCAGCCTCGAGCGGGGCACGAGTCGCTCGCAGCGTATAATTCGCGGACGGCCCCGCCGCCACCGCCGGGTGTATTATATAGGCGCGCGCGCGAAATGTAAAAGAGCAAGTAAAAAGAGAATGAGCGAACCAGTTCAACCGGCAGCTCTCGCGGCGCGGCAAGGCTCTTATCGAGCGTGTTTTTATTCCCCCAACAGAGACGATTTTTTTCTTCCTAATTTATGCTTCCTACAATCGCTTGTTTACACGGCAAAAGCCTCGGCGTATGCAGTCCCGCGCGAATTTATAGCGAGCCCCCGTTGAACTCGAAGTTTATTATTAGTTCGCGAACCAAAAATTGATTTCCCAAAATGAGATTACGATCTATCGCACGGGATACTACGGGCACTCGCTCAGTCGGCGTTGTACCAATTCCTCGATCGTGTTCAATCATCATTCATTAGGTTATCTGATCATGTTAATTACTGTTAACGGATCGCATTGGGAAGATCGATGTTACATGTTATAGCGCGCGGCTACGAGTTTTACCTGCTCAACCCAAACGTTCGTGGTCATCATCTGATTTTTCATGTTCTGAAACGAGATTATGACAAGATGAATACTTTGGGCTTTGAGATATAATTAGTATGAGGAGCCAAGGGTAATCACCATTTCAATCAGTTGAGAGAGCTTCAGCCTCAGCCATACTGTGAGTGTTTCAGTATTGTTGATAACAGGCCGAATGAGCCGGTTGTAATTAGACAATAAATCATCGTACAGCCGTTTCGTATCAGGATTCGCCTCGAAGTTCTGTGCCGGTGGGTGGTGATAGATTTCTGGAAAAAAATAGCGTCGGCTGGAGATTATCACCAAACAAATGCGCGAAACATTTTAATGCTTTATATATAATTTGTTTATCCCGCGCTACATCCATACCGTGTTCTCCAAACAAAAGAAGAATTAATGAATTCGGAAAGTTAAATTTTTCCCGCAAAGTAGCTCCTCAAAATATTGGTAGAAGCTCGGAGCGAGTGTATATAGGGAGCGCAAGTGGTCCACACCCATCCCATCGAGTCACAACAAACCGCCTGTCAAAATTCGGCGCTGCACTCGGGCCCGTCCCACTTTTGAATCCGCCCCGAAAAAAAGCCCAACGCACAAAAGTCAAGGAAGCACAGCCGGCGGAGATGTCGTGGAAAACGGGCCCGATTGCGACGAAGCGCAGAAAATTGATCGACACGGCCCACTAAGATACTCGCGCGAGATATCAACAAAGACTCACCCTCGGCGGCGAGCGCGGTGTTGGCGGCGAAGAAGAGGAGGAGGATGAGGGGTCGGAGGGCGCGAGGCATCGCGCGGCCTGTTAGGGCCCGAGCCGCCTCTTGGGGAGGCCTCGGTTCAGCGGGTCGCCAATGGCCGAGAGGGTGCGGGCCGCGCGCGACTGCCGCTCAGCATCCCGAGGGCTGCTGCTGCGCGCTGGCTCCCCGACAGATCGATAGCCGACGCGAGCGCCCCTCCGCCGAGACCACCCCCGCGCGCAGCCCCCCCCAACGCGCACGCTCCCCAACGCTCGGCGCGCCAAACGTTTCGAACTGCTTTCGTGCTCATATGCACACACATGCTACAGTCAACGTTAAGGGTGCGTTTACACGTTTGCGCAGTCCGCAGCCGCGGCTCGATCGAAAAGCCTATACACGTCGGCAGCTTCTTCGCGTGTTCCATTACGGGATGAGAGGGATATTGTTGTGAGGCGAGTGCAGTCAATGTGGCACTCCTCTATTATTTCGTATTTCTGATGCTTTCTGGGCCCCAGCGGCGCTCGGGTTATCTTACGCAGTGATATCAGAAGAAAATTTTCGGCCTCTTACTTGCTCATTTTGCACTGAACACTGTTTTTCAACAATTTAAACTTTTACTGTTTTCTTTTTCGTCCTTCTTGGTTTCACTGTAATAATTAAGTTACAGCAAATAAGTGGAATAATTCCATACATGAATGTTTTCATATGAAATCGTTTTTATTTGTACAAATGTGACTACTCTATTTTATGTAAAAACATCTCATATTTCGATTGGTCGCGTAAGTTTTCTTCTTCACCCTCAGAAGAAATATCAACACCTGGATTTCAAAATATCAATTATGAATCATAATAGCACACTTCAACCAGTCAAATGAGGATTGAATGGATGAATTGATCGATGAGTTTCCATTCAACTTTCTTGGCTAATAAAAGCTAGATTCTTATACGAACAAAAACTCCTCATACTCTCAGAGAAAGTTACACCCCATGTGTTCCTTCTGCTTCGAACTTTATCTCTGAACTTTTCAAGAAACTGTTAAGATTTAGTGATGAAAAAAATTCATGATTTACAAATAACATTGAAACTTTTGTCGACATATCAGAGATTTCGATCCCCTTAGATTAAATAAAATTATTGTGACTTCCATGATCGAATTAATAAAGAGTTATCTTGAACATTCTTTATTCTGCCAGAATAACCCGACACTCCCTATCAAAGAAGAGAATATTTTATTTCCGTCGCGTTCGTTTACAAGACGTAAGTGAAGCTGGTATCTGACATCTGTAGCTTACTTGTTAGATCGAAGCATAACGTATTGCATCCGTATCGATTACCACACCTGCGCTTCAATCTCCTGTCTATCGGCGTTTTAAAGCGCATCTCAAAGGGAAATTCTTCGGACATGATATACTGTAATTTTTTTTTCTGATTGTAATTTCAATTCTTGTTGCCTGGCTCATCAAACGCGAAATATACTTAAAAGATAATTTGTATGAAAATTGGAATATTTTAGAAGTTTGGAATTCAAGTAGATATTGTAACATTGCGTAGGCGTTTAATATATTCAAAGTCGCTTATAAAACATATAAGAGTATTTAATGAATAATAATCACGCGGAGGTGAAATTTTTTCAGCTTACAACGTCCATATTGTATAAAGCTATGATTTCAGAGGAAGAATTTAAATAATGCAAATTTTTTCATCATTTTCTTTGAATTTTCTTTTAAATGTTTATATTGGTTCAAAAATATTGTATTTGTTATTATTTTTCATATATTATATTCCTTATACGAATAGTCAATTCATATAATTGCTTATATGAACCAAGAATCAACGAGTCAGAAAATAACATTTAACAAAGTACACATGTTTCTTAAATTCTAACAATCGAAGTAAATTATTCAAATCAACATAAATTCAAAGATTTGTCTCTCTACGGGTTAATTGCCAGTTGACTTCGAAAATCGCGTTGGTGTAATGATCGACGTTTGCAATAATGACGAATCGAACAAAATCAGTGATTGCAGGGCAAAGAAGGGAGTTTGAAAGTATGCAGCTAAGCTTAACTGATATCTACGTTACGTTTAGATTAATCCCTCCCAAACCCCAAAACTGGAAAAAAATCGTTTCTGGCAAAATTGGCTCTGGCAGATTGGTGCCAAACAGCTATGTAGTACGTAACGAGATTTCATTGATGACATATGTAGGGGTTTATACAGAGTGTTTGAAAATAATCCAGTTCCCGACTTTCTTTGATTTTTTCAAAAATAAATTTGCATAAAAGAAACTATAGAAACGTGTCCTTTTGAGAAATTTGTTCTAGTGGATTGATTGGGATGCTTAAAAAGCTATCTTTTGGCCAATTTGGAAAAAAAGTCATGCGTTAAATAGAATGAACTAATTTTCATCGTATTTATTAGTGAAACCCATGGAATTAATCTGTATAATTATACAAACAGGATCTTTTGAAAAATCTGTTTTGGTAGATCGATAAATGCTTGCTCGCTATCCTTTAGTCACGTACTGAAGTTGAAAAAATTGTGTGTAACGGGTGAATGAAATTGGACAGCTTTCCACTGAATTCGACTTCTTTCATGATTCTAAAAAAACATGAAAACGCGATACAAATTGTGGTCTTGTGGGTCAGAAGAAGGGACGAATATATATCATTCAACCACGCTGTATTGTCGAAAAAAATGTTGTGTGGGTATGTCGGAGGTGCAGAAAATTGAATAAGTTCCATTGAAGTATTGGGGAATATGTAGGGATGTATACTCAATTTGTTCATATATCATGAATCATCAATAATAATTCAAATCTAATAATTTAATAATGAATAACTAATGATTATCTGTATTTTGTCAAATGACAATAAGGTATACATATCTTATGAAAGACAAAAGCGAGCAGTAGTGAGCGAGTGTTTCTGGCTAGTGTATGTAATAGGCAGAATCGATCTCAAATCATGGTTGACGTAACGATGACATATACATGTAATCAGTTTCAAGCTTTTTAAAATTCATGAGCAGTAAATTCAATTTAAACGTCCAGAAAACCAAAATCATCAGTACGATTCGATTGCTGACATGATGCGTTAATGAATTTGTCGGTGAGCGCGGTACGAACAACAATCTATAACTTTATCCACAACCGATTCTCTCAGTATTTTCAGAAGAAATTTTCGTTACTTAATTCTCATAATCAATTATATTAGATCATAAGTGTCTCAATACACTTGTGATGAAGAAAAAGTCAAGAGTTTAAAAAAGTTTTTTAGAGTATAAATGAATTCATAAAAACTGCTTTTGGAAATGCTGATATAATCAGGTATATAAATGTTATTCGCTCTAAAAAACTGAATCTATCACTCCTATGTATATGTTTATACTTTCCAAATAGCTGAAAGCGTTGAGAATATCGCATAATATACTTGGATAACGTGAAAGTTTACGAGATCAGTGAAGTGTATGAACAACGTGATTCAATTTATTAGCAAAATGCATGAATAGTTCCAATACAACTTCCATTTTCCGTAATTATTGAGATCAGCAATACGTTTTCCACTAAATCAATAGCAAATATGAATTAACCTGCATTTCTTCCCAATCTGCAGTTTACCTTCGATTTACTTTCCAACTACATAAAAGTTAGTATCCGAGCTCGGAACATAACAAAACTAAGTAAACGAGAAGCTAAATAAACGCGTATATTATAACAAAATCGTATTATAATATAAGCGAATGAAAAAGATATCATCAATTGGAATGATTCAGATTGATAGATCACGACGAATAGAGGTGCGGAGCCCGAGTGAGAGATGAATCGTCCAGAAATGCAAAATCCAAAGATTATATCTATTAATCAATAATTTAACCATTGAATTGAGTATTTAAATAGAGCACTAAAAAGACTTCGAATGGAAATGCATTAGTCCCGGCTTCGACTTTCCCATCTTTTCAGACATTCACAAGCGGCTGAAGTAGTTCTCTATCAAACAGCCAAGGGTCTTTCTCCAATAATCCATCGAGCGGCAAAGAGCAACCACGAGATTTCGCACGGGGTGAAATCTTTGGTACTAATTCTCCGGGCTGAGTCGCACATTAGCCGGGCCGAGTAATTGAAACGCGTGTCGGGATTATTAAGCGCGCCATGCGCAGCGCTTCAAAAGAAGAGGCAGCTCAGTGTCGAGTGGCGCAGTGTCGTATAGAGGGTACGTATATTCCCTTTGTCAGAGGGAGCGAATCCCTGCCGAGTGTCACTCTGACGCTCCAATTTACAAGCCGACAGCCAAGTAAAATTTTTTCTAATCTCGTGAAACTCACTCGTTTTAAACTTGTATTGGATAATCTCGAGTGGATTAGCTTTGATTCGAGTCCGAATGGGAAATCTGTGTCGTATATTCCCATCTATGTTAACGACTTTCGAGAGCTTTCTAATGATATTTCATTTTTAACGCTCACCTTGCGGTTATTCTCAATTTCAGAGCAGGTTGAAAACCGTGTCAAGATGTATTGATGGAATCTGCATTGCTACACACATAACAGCTGCAGAGTGTCTGCAACAATATTGTGAAATCTAATATACAAAAATCCGTAAGCTAATCATTGCTTTTGCGCTCATCGTAAAAACCCATTAGGAACAGCTTCGCCTTTTGAAAACTGATCATGATTCATGATGTTCAAATTCCACAAATCCCCTTATTACACCTGAACCGGCGCAGGGAAATCGGGAATTATGCATTATTTCCCGAAACTCGTCAAGAAGTGAGAGTTTTGCACGTCAATCAGGAAATGATCCTCGATTCCCATGGGAAATCACATTAAACCGATCGAACGATAAATTAATAATTAGTTAAACTTGGAGTGCGGGAGTAATTTTGAAAATTACTTATTAAAACTTGGGATTTGAGGTGAATCTCGTAATGAGATTTTCCCTCGTGATAGTCGGTCGTGGAACGAGCTATTCTAGTAGATTGGCAAGGAAAAACGGCGCTAGAGCACACTGCCTAGCTCGTGTTCCCAAATCTAATCGGCGAGCTGTGTGTGCGCGCGCGAGGGCAGTACTCGGTGGAACGAGGGCCGCGATGACGAGTGGCCAGGAATTGAATGAAAGAAAGCAAAGCCCTCCAGAGCGGTGCCCTCCGAGGAGCAACCGTACACACAATGTAAATTCGCGCAAAATGCGCTTTTCTCTGGCGCGCCCGCCACGTTGTACATACAGTGCAGCGCTGGTCCGCGCATACAGCAGCCGCGGGGTGACGAATTGCCCCGGCTCTGTGTGTGCAGTCGTGAGTAAATAGCGCGCACGTCGCTCGCGCGAAACACATGCGCCGAGATGTGAGCGACCGGTGGCATTCCAAGTGGCAAACGACCCGCGTGTGCAGCTCGCGGCAAGTATAGCATTGATTGAATGATCGAGTAATCTATGCGCGCACGCGGCCGCGAGTCGAGATTCTTTTGATTTGTCGCCCGTGTGCGCCGCGGTTTACCTGCTCTGTCAGACTTGGAATTTTGAAAGTATTCCCGCGGTTCGCATTTATCTCCTTTCATTTACTGGGCACTACTATTTCATGCTGCCTGCCCGCATATATATGTTCGATGAGTGAATCCATTGAACGCGTATATACTTATACGCGCGTCGGAATGAATACTGTTGACTTATGAGTATGTTATTGGAGATTCTGGATTACTTGATTTGAAATATTTGACAGTTGTGACGGTTCTTTCTGCATCGTCATTTTAAAAGGAAAAATCTATTTCCCGGGTAAAATTAATTATCCCAAGTTCTGATTTGTTGCAATAAGTTCGGAACGTAATCAGTTCACACATTTTTTGAATCAAAGTGAGAATATTCACGTATATCATTCTCGCCGTTCCGACGGAGTGAGAAGCGTACGAATGTCGCGCGCGGCCTGTTTAACAAGGGCTCGAGTTTATAAGTAAGAGGAGGCGTGGAAAAAAGTTAATCCAAACAAGAAATCGTAATAAGGCAACTAACGAGCTTTCGTAAGCCATTCGTAGCCCCGAGCAAACAATATTTGCTCAAACAATCTCATGAATCTTGAACGATTCGCGCTCGCGCGAGTGCTCGTTGATGCTGGCTCTCTCTCTCTCTTTCTCTCAAAGTTCACGGGACGGTCGGCGCTAAATGACGGAAAAACTTTCGCGCCTCGGTCCCGGCGCGTCACTTCAACTTTTTCCATTTCAAATTTACACCTGCAGCTCGGGAAATTCAATTATCTCCATTGATGGCCCGTTCTTTCGCCCCGGCAAAGCTCCCGTTGCGCGTCGGACGCGCCGCACAACGAGCTGCAGCATCGGGACAGAGGAGATGGACCGCTGTTGGGGAGGAGGTTCGGGAGGAGGTTCGGGCGTAGGACGGCCGGGGCGGCCGAGTGACAGAGCAGAGATCGGTCAGCTGGTATATCGATCCCATTTCCTCTGACTATCAAAAGGAAATTGCTACTTCATCAGCTAGCCAGTACAAAGATTAATGTAGCTCGTTCGCAGCTCGCCTCTGGACGGCCCGAACTTCCCAATTTCACGTCAGCTGCAAGCCCCGCCGCGCCGCCGCCCCCCCCCCCCCATTGTCCGCGACCTGACAAGTCTCCGCTCTCGGATTACCTTCCCGTCATTTCTCAGCAATAATTAGCGTTCGATGTCCGTCGGAGCCGGGCTCGCTGTTGTCCACCCGCTGCAGCGTATATATACACGCGCCGGACACTGGACGATCTCGCGATCTTCGCTCTGCGTACTAGTTGTGCAGGTCACCGCGCGCTTTGCTCGTAATTATGCGCGCGCCCCAAGATATTCGTGTATGCGTGGTAATATATATAAGTACGCGCGAGCAGCTGGCTTATTGCGCCCGGCTCAAGTACAGCAGCGTTATTCGCAATTTATTATTTCCGAGAACCAGGTAAAGAGTTACTCGGGGAATATTACATTGTCGCGGGCGCACTCCAACACTGCAGTAAACAAAAGAATGTTTGTTCACCCGTGTGTAATTTGTTTTTTCCCCTCTTTATACCCCGGCATTTCTCATATTATTTCAATTAAGGTACCTGTACCCAATATGCGCCACCTAAGCGAGAAAGGTCACTACACAGCGTCAAATGAATATTTTCTAACATAATTGGTGTCAAATGAAAGTTCTACTCAATACCTACAAAATGAGCTAAGTCTTTTTCAATTTGAACAGTTCTACGCTAAGATACCGCGGTTTAAAAAAAAAAAATTTCGGGAAAAAATTTTTAGTGTACCTAATATGGCGCCACCCTGAAAATACTTCTTTTCATCCAATTTGAAGCATGAAACATGTCTAAAATGAATAAAATACAAACAAAAAAGTATATTTCTGATACAATTTTATAGAAAGATACATTTTGTCTTTGATTAAACCATAGATTATATGAACTTCTAACAACCTAAATCAAATCAAGTTTTCAGTTAAAATTCATGAAAAACCGTTGTTTTTGAATCAACAAAATTAACTTATGCAACATCTAATTCCAATATTAATCTCTCAAATTGATGAACATCCTTTTTAGTGTAATTTTAAATATAATTTTAAATATAATGAGATGTTCTCACTGAAATGGAAGAGTTCAATTTAAAAAATGTCCGAGCCTATTTGGGACTAGCTAATCTCACTATTGTCATGATGGTAGAAAAATTCTGTTTGATGTTTTTTACAAGACAGTACTTATAAATGCATAACCTCAAGATTTTTCTCGTTATAGAATAGCCAATATCTGCTAAGCGTTTAATTTGACTACATAATTCTTCGTTCTGTACTGTCGTTAACGCATATGGTCGACTCATTTTCCTTTTTTCGGATATGTTTTGTTTGACATACCGTTGAAATGTTTGAAGAGGTATCTTATATATAGTCGAAGCCATCCTCTGCGATATCTCACCTTCCTTGACCTGCTCCAGAGCTTGAACTAAATCGTCTTTCGACCATGTTTGGCGGATATTTACCATGGATGGGTTGATTGTAGAAGCTGGAACAAGAAAATAGGGGTGGCGCATATTGGGTACATTTGATAAAAATAACGAAGAGCTATTGAAACGGTTGATAAAAAGGGCGTAAGATGAAAAAAAAAAATTGGATGATGTAGATGGGATGTCAAGGAATCGAACGATATATCGCTCGATTTTTTGGCCCAGTTTAAGGGTATTAAAAAAATTCGCACTTACCTGAGCGAAATTAGATCGAGAATGAAAATTGGCGAAAAAATGGATAAAACGGGCTGTAACAAGTTGGTATAAGGGTTCCCGATCGGTGAAAATGTTTTCTTTCCTCATTATTTAGCATTGCCGACAAGATTCTGTGCCGCGGCGATGCTCTAGACGCGCGCATATATGAAATACGAAGGGTGGCGCATATTGGGTCCTGGCGCATATTGGGTACACCTACCTTATTCAATGTGATTCTGCGGCAACTCGCGTTCTGGATCGTGCGATTATGTTTGTTGAGAAACTATATGCGGATGAAGGGACGAATCGAATAATTATCTGGCGTATTATTAATATTATTCTTACTATTATTTCAATGTGACTGCGAAAGCTATAAGCACAAACAAATACCGCAACATGTCGTACTCAACTGTATATCTGCATGACTCTCCGCTGACTATTGGCTCAACGTATATAATCCTATACGTCATGTATAATTTACTGTGAATCACTTATGACATCGTCTTACAATGCTTTATGGGGCTATAAGCCCGGCGATCCCTTGTCTTCTTGGGCCGTACATGTAGTGCAATATTGCATTGATTCGTGCGAATTCAACACTGCTAGCGGTAAATGTATCTCGATGTCTTGAGGGGTAATTCTGTTATTGAATTATTCGACGAACTGCAATTCGGATACGTTTATCTTTTGATTTGGTTATCTTTATCATGATACCTGTAAATAAATTGTATGGTGACATATTGTGCATAACTCAAAACAGAATGAAAAATACATCATATATGTTGGATAACGAAGAATTCATACGAAGGAGTTGTAGGCGCGTGGATATTTAGAAAATAAATGAAAATAAATCAACTTTTTGAATTATATGCCTGGTCGGCAAAATTTCATTGCTACCTAGTCTAGAAGTTATGCTAAAGAATTAGAATCACGTGCAGCTTTTTACTGACAAACGATCCAGTTTATACGTAAAAACGTAGAGTGTATTGAAATTTTTATTTTTATAGAGGAAGTATATACCTATTATACACGTCAGAAGCTCAAAATGGCCCACTTATGATATATCTCGTACTTTTTGGCAGGTGTTTTTTGTCTCAATTGACTTGAGTGGCGCTCGGGTTGGGAGTACTAAAAAACGACGTTTGGTCGCGTCGCTGGTCAATTTGTCATTACAAGCGACTACTTCAGAGTAGCTTGACGCGAAAGTGTGAATCTCACGCGAACAGTCGTCGCTTTGTAGAAAAGATCATTGGATTTCGAAAGAACAAAAAAAAAAATTGTTGTCGGGCAACAAATCTTTTAAGGATTTGCACCAAGCCGAGCTTGGTAATGGGCCGTAGCGTTGGCTCGGTCCGTGGCGCAGGCTCGCGACTGTCGTTTTATTCCCCTCGTTAAAGTAGAGAAACCAGCAATATCACGGGGAATACAGGGGGTATATAGGTATATGAAATTTTCCCTGTGATTTCTCCGCGGCGAAGCCTCTCGGGAACGTCGATAATCCCTTAAAAGTGAGTAAGAGTAATTCCGGCCTTGCGCGCGCGCAGCCTGCGCTGGGCAAACGTCGTCCGGGTGGCGCGCGCTCGCACGTTCTAAGGGCGCGAGGCGTGCGTGGAATGGCCCGCACGAGGTGTCGCGGAGTCGTATAACTGTGGGGCGCGCGCGCCCGTAAAAAAGCGGACGCGCCCGTAAAAGCAGCCGCGGACCTCGTGTCCTACTGCTCTCCGCCGGTGCGGCGGCAATTTATTTAGGTGCGCAGCGATGCAATAATGGCGAGCGCTGTGTGTACCAGCTCACAAACAGACACACGCGCCGACGCTCATTGCGTCCCTGTTTACACGCTGCTGCAGCCTCTCGCGCGCGCAACGAGGTCCGCGCGCGTCCGATATTGGACTTGCGCCTTTTTTCCACGACGCCCTCGGATATACACTCTCCCGCAGATTTGTTTTTGCCTTTCTTTTTTCTTTGCCCCGCTTGCGGGCGCACGTCCGATGTAGATTGCGCTGATCAAAATCGTCCGCGTGCTTCCGTGTATCGGCCGGATCCCGCTGGCGTAATGAGGATTCGATCCGAAGCCGGCCGCGGCTTGATCGTTTTATTACGTCGCCGCCCGGGACACGAATTCACTTAGGACTCGCGGAGATATGGAACACGCGATAATAATCGGGGGAAGTACGCTATACTCGCCTGCAGGAAAATTTAGCTCGTTGATATACTTTGCATATTGCATATTTCCGCGAATATGCAGCTCAGACGAGCCGCGCTTCAATTCTGCGGATCTCGGCTTGCGAACTCATCAGAATTTATGCGGCCCCAGAATTCAAAAGCGCGCGCCAGAGAGAGAGAGACAGAGAGTCCAAGAATATAATTATAGGACCATGGACGTGCGCACATATTTCGACGCCACGGGTATATAGTCCGTGGAGTAGTTTTGCCGTATATATACGATTCTGCGGTTCGTTATACATCCACAACTATTTGAACCATCTCCGACTATCGACTCACATGTGCTAACAAGCTGCTGATACAAATCGATTGAAAAATGCTATCCTATAACTGATAAGACCAATTTTGAACAAATTAAAAACGCGATCTTCATCAGGATGACTCAACGGGCGAGAATCTAACATGTTTCGGTAGTTGCAGTAACTGTGAAACGGAAGGTAGCAGCTGAGATTATTCAGTCGTGCAATTTGTAAAGTATTTCATTTGTGCATTAACGCGTCGTGATTTCGATTAACATAATATCACGACCATCAAAAAGTTAAAATCGCTGATGCAGCACCTATTATGTGTTGATTATTCAAGAGTATGTTCATCCGAGAGTTTATTAATTTGAAAAACAAAAATATTACGACACTGTTCCGCATATTCGAGATATCATCGATGATGGATCCCATACACCGTGAATCTCATCGGAGATAACATCTGTATTGCAGTAACGTGCTTACCGAAATGGCCCAGGTATTACAGGCTCATGTTATGCACAAAAGAAGCTTGGACTAGTTACACGCAGGTATACTAATACCAAGCGACTGCTGCACTTAACTGAACGAGCAGCCGCATTATCCATATCATTAACGGGGAATTTCCATTGATTTGCATCACAAACTAAACGCTCAACTCATCGCTAATTTCGGATTAGCGCGTTGCAGCACTCTGTTCGCGTATAAGCAACACGCGCAATTCAAATCAATCAAATGCAGTCCTCTCCACCCCGGCGCATCGCTGACCATCAGTTGGTTCAAAAGTTTTCATGCTCATTTATGATTGTGGAGTGATTGGATTCGAATAGATACCCGGATTGTTCATCAAAGCCAGATGGATTTTCTATCCTGGCCAGACGATTTCTTGAATAAAATCCACAGGCCAATAACGCGAAGAGAAGAAGAAGGTCCGATATAGAAAACATACACTGCAGAGATGTATCCGCTTCGATGAGCCCTCTACAAAATCCATTATGGCCAATCCATTAGAGCTAACAAGAATAGGTTTGATACTCGAGGGACAATGTTTGATAAATTATTTCTCACTATAACGACTGCTTATAATCCAATTAAATTTTTCGAGTATGCATTCGAAATGTCCTGCCCTAGATCCATGAACATTTTTAACTTATTTTAGTTTTCGAATGATTCTTCTCCAGCATATATACGCTCGTTCGCTTGCTTCCTGCAGGATAGATTCGAACCGCCAACCAATTGTAATTTTAGTTTTTTTTTGTTTGATCGGATCAAACAACCTTAATTGTGTGTTTTCTTGTTTATATATAGGCAATGCAAATAATTCATTAATCTTGATCAAGCTCTGTGTGCATGTTATTTCGGAAATGATATTAGTGATACGGATCGCCTACCTCTAAATAAATATATATATGAATGCACGATCGAATGCACGTGTTACACTGAGAAAAAATCTGGTAAACCGTAGTATATTTTTACTATATTGTATGAAGGAAAAAGGCGACAACCATACGTGTATGGCGAATCCTACTATACAAAAGTTAGTAGATTTATGATGCCACTAACTATACCTATGTATGATCATTATATAGGTATTAGTAAAATATACTGTATACTAGTGAAATTTTACGAAAATATAATTACAGACACTATATTTTGTATAGTGATATCCTGTACGGAACTTTACTATAAATGAATAGTAAAATTCCCTATAATATAGTGACTTTCAGATATGAATATAGTATGATTTATTATATTTTTCTTTCCGGTACGGTATAGTAGGATTCCCAAACCAAATTTCTCTCAGTGTATGACTGGCTGACTGACTGGCGAATCTGGATTCTGGGCAATCAACGCACAGCCGAATTTACCAAACCGATTCTTTTCAATCACCTAGAATATGTTACTGTTTGTATAGGGATTTTCCTAAATTCGCAATTTAATGGACTGATTCAGTGCAAAATGTGTTTTTCGTATATTTACATAGTTATATATGAATTATAATCGAAGAGATACACAGTTCATACCTTCTTTCAATCATTCATGGTGATTCGTTTGAATAACAGTTGACTCGAAAAGAGTTCCACGTGGGTATATAAAATACTCGATGACATATAGTGTACGAAGCGATTTGTCGGCGATGGTGCGCGCAACCGATGTATATATACTTACGGGAAACGGCTCGCAGGCCCAATTAGTGAAAACACGTCTGTTTATCCATGCGCGCCGCGTTAGTTGCGCCGGTATATTAAACTTATCCTGACCAACGAGCCGCCCGATTCCTGGGGGAAACGTCTGCGGATGCTGCGCCACCCCTCGGCTCAGTGATATCTACACACTCGTTTAGCTGGACCGCGTATGGGATATCCGATACGAGTTTGCCCTTTGATTCCCATAGGTCTCTCGCGCCGCTTCATCTGCAGCTGAGAATCCAACGCTCTCCCGCGCGCTTAATGTCACCGTATATCCTATACTGGGCTTTCTGGCCGTCGGCTCAAACGCGGAGCTTGAAAGAACAAATCGTTTTAATTTAGATATATATTCGTTCTGCAATCATATCGCTTCCTCGGACGTTTTCTCGATATTCATTAATATCCATTAGCTATCCGTTAGATCTGCAGTACGCGGATTAATACAAAGCAGAGATTTTTTTTAATATCTCTGTTTCGAATGCCAATGTGACTGGGTAAGGGACAAGCTTTTTTCCACTCACTCCAACCGACAAGGGAGAATAATTATTCCCGTTGTTAGACTCACGCAACTATCGACGTTTTTTAAAAGGTTGTGAAAATCGATATTACAGAGCAAGATTAATGTAGCCGTGAATCCAAGTCATTGTGGGCAAAGCTATACTCCGATCCCGAGGTGAGTTGTGTGAATCGAACTTGCGCGGCGACTTTGTGCGTGAATTTTGAACGGCAAAATGAAGCGTCTGTGACACTAACTGAACAACAAGGTTACTGGAAGGCTAGCGCAAGGAGAGAATCAGGGGTTGCGCCGATCTTGTTGAAACTTTGTGAGATGCAAGTTTTTGACTATCCAAGTAGGTCACGTGCATACAGCCATTGGACCCAAACTTTCGTTTTCGCTTTTCTCGGAGATACCCAATTATTTCTGATTTCATGCATGCGCACACGCCGTGTATTTATATATATCTATGCGGAACTCGATATGTATACAGTAATTTGCGAATATCTCCGCGGGAAACGAAACGCAAGGTCCATAAACTGCCGAGTTCCTTATTTATTATCATGTGTACGAACTCGCCCAGAGCACGTACATACATACGCATGCTATATAATGTCCAAAGTTGCCCCAAAATTGAAAATATCTTATGTTTGCCGTACTTAGCCTGTTATATGTCGCAAGCCTAGTTGGCGTGAAAACACTCGCTCTCACCCATACTTTGGAGACGTATACTTGGTCAAAGCTAAATCGTTCACTCGCAGTTTCTGTCACTGCTTTTACCAGGGGCTAAACTCGGAGAATTCCTCCGTGTTTTTGGCACGCTGTCCGACTGTCCGTTAACATTCGAGAATTCAATTTCACCTAATAATTCAACGTATAAATAATGTAGAGGGCGCAATTCGCCAGGTTGTGATCTCGATAATCTCGATAATCTCGATAATCTCGATCGAATCATTAAAAAATCAAGGCAAATAATTTTTTTCAATGCAACATTAGAAAGCATTGGGGAACTCGAAACTAAATTTCCCACCTTGGTTTACGCTCAATTGTCTAAAACTGCGGGGCAACAATACAGTATATAGCGCCTGATGTAGGACATAAGATTTCTCAGAAAATATCCAGTCGATATATAATTCTGCCTAAAACGGCGGGAAGATTTTTAAGCGTTGGCTGGGATTCTCGAGATTTGTACTTTCGAAGACCGGAAATAAAAGTGTTCAAAAGCGTGTTGCATTAACATTGTATGAGTTCGGGCTTGTTTCTACGACGTCGTTACCGTATAAATGAGGTTTGTTAAAGTATGGTGAATATTTAAGTAGAAGTACAAAATTCTATGCATTTTTGAATGAATATCACGAAAGTTTGCCCCACAAAAACATCCAACTGTTCACTTGCAGCTAATCCATAGCACCACACGCTCTAACTAAACTTGTTTGCAGGAAATGAACAAAAATGAAGCAATACGTGAATATTTGTATTTTTAACGCTTGTTAAAATTTGTCGAATGCGCGTTTCTGAGAAAACGGGGAGTGTCGTTGTCTGTTCACCGATGCTTCCAATTTCATAACAACTTATATATAGCAATATCTCGCGCGCGAGCTGAGCCTAACATTGTTACCACTGGGTGCATAATCGGATTAGGGGGTTAGGTGTGGCGGAAAGAGGCCGAAGGTGAGACCGTCGCTGTAAGAAATTATACATTCAACTCGTACCTATACGGGGCAGAGCAAATTGATGCATCGCTATGTGTGCAGCGCGAGGCTATCGGGTGCACCGCCGTAATAGTTGCACAGAGAGGAGGCCGGGAGCGGTGAAACGTGGCCAGCCGATACGCGGAATCAAACGGCGCTGGCGGATTTTCGCGATTTGATTCGCGAATTAACGCCACCCGACAGCGAAAGCTTTGTAATGGAAATTTCGGGGCGTGCGGTCGCGATAGCGCACAGTAGCCACCCGGCTCGAATTAAATCCACAAAAGCTCGTTACTTACTCGCTCCCCTGCAGATCTGCTCTCGATATGTGGATTTCGGTTAGGGGACCTCTGCGAAAAGTACAGACAAATGTAGGTTCCATCTCTCGTCCTATATGTGATCATTAATACAAATTTATCAATTAAAGCATGACTGGTTAACGAAATAGAAAGTGGATGCAATTGAAATTCGACAATATATATCTTTCTGTTAACAGTTCATTCTGTCAACTACTCTGCGTAGCTACACAAGTTGTTTTCCTGTTCATTCGCAAGTTGCTGACAATGAGAATTACTAGCAGCAAGTATTTTTCATCCAATTAAACAATGAGGTATGTAAAAATCAGCAACCAACAAGGTTATTTTCATTCATAATTTTACAGACATATTTTCCATATTTGATTTGCAAGCCCCCAATACCATATTTATCAGCGATGCCGATAGCTAATAGATCATAAGCTTCTGTTTTGATATCATTAATTTCACCATGTAGTACATGTGATTTAGCATCTTCTGAATTATACCGCTGTCAACATCTCTGAGCTCAACTTTATCCCCATCTCTCTCTTTTATATTATTATTGAACTTTGCAAGAAATACTCGACTATAAGCTGCTAAAATTATTATTATTATTATTATTAGGATTCTTGAAAAAATTTTTGTTGATATTCAATGAATGTCTCCTTCTAACAAAGTTTGCGATTCTTAATAATGATGGTTCTTTTAAATTAAAAACTTGTTGATCGAATTTGGTTTATTTCTCATTCTTTGCCTTTCAATAATATAAAATTTCATCTGATAAGATAAACAGTGATTGTGTTGTGTACTACCTTCTTAGTAGATTGAAAGTCATTATAACCGCTATATTGAACCATTTCAATTTTATACTTGTTCTATTGTGTTATCAGCGTTATCGTGCAAACAATTATTTTTTTGTGCGTGTCAGATGGATGTTCACATTCATACTATTGAGAAAAAACAGAATTAATTTGAGTAGGATATATACTTAATCGATACAATAGGTTCATGACATAAAGGTGATGGTTTAAATTCATCCTGCAAGGAGTAAGCGAATGAGCATATGTGAAAAAGAATCATTTGAAATCTAAAAAAATGTTTGAAAGGATTATCTCAATTTTATACAGCATCAAATGTTTGAGATTACGCATGTAATATTTGATATTTTAGCCTAGCTTCTTGACAAGTAGATCAAAAATTTGATCATAACACCACGCCTGACAGACACCAAAATCAAGCTGGATGAAAGCATGGAATGAAAAATTATTATTCGGTGTGTATATATGTGCAACTAACATTTCTGTTACATCAATTTTGAGGTTTTAAAATAGGAGTTTGAAACGCACAATATGCATAAACCAATGATAAAGGACATTTATTTTTTTTTATAAACTCAGGTGAGAAAAAAGTTGTAATGGCTGATAAACTGGGAAACAAGTGCCTGAAAAAATCATAAAAAGATTCAGAAAACATGTTAGAACTGTATGAAAAATATTTAGACAAATTATATTTTTCAACGTTTGATTTGACAACTAAAAGACCATACATACTTTTAATGTTATCTCCCTCAGCGATATTGCTTCAACCCAATAGGAATTAACATTGCAAGTATATTTTTGATGGCCAATTTTGAATAGAGAGAATATGGATTATACTATTTGAATATAATGAATGGAAAATGATGAAAGGTCCAAATCTTAGTAGCTAAATTAATCGGCAAAGTTCTTTGGCGTGAATGAATGATTCAACTCTTACAATGCTGATTTGAATGCAACGACATATAACACAAAGGTAAGAGAATCTCGCGCAATGCAAAGCCATGACAAATGGCGTAAACCGAATTGCGGAGGCAAGAATCGCGCGTCCGCATCGGTGCTCTCATGCCCTTCGGC
This sequence comes from Aphelinus atriplicis, assembly GCA_020882685.1. Classification (NCBI taxonomy): domain Eukaryota; kingdom Metazoa; phylum Arthropoda; class Insecta; order Hymenoptera; family Aphelinidae; genus Aphelinus; species Aphelinus atriplicis. Next base: position 26,077,756 of record CM037074.1, on the reverse strand, counting down.
CGCAATCGCAATGAAGAAACTAGTTCGGGCCTTGTCCAGAGGGCTTATTAAATTGGAGCCTCATTTAATTGCCACCGAGGCTCGGACGTGAAAGAAATTATAATACAGATATGACGCGGGACCATAAAGAAAGCGGCGGATGCCGGCTGGCGTAAATAAATTTGTCAGCTCGTTTGGGTGAGTTACGATTATGGGCGGCGCGCGACTGCATGACGGCAACTTCGAGCTCGCGCACACTCGCTCAAGTGTCATCGTCCACTATTATGGCATTTGTTGCGCCTCCCGCCGCCCCATTGTATCGCCCAGCATATGTATACTGATCCCTTCGACCTGCCGCGCGCCGTTTAATTCGTTTGATCTCGTCGGTGCGCTCGTATCTTTTTTACGCCTATAGGAATCCCTCAGTATCAACAGACTCGATCGTCAATGATTCACCATACTGTTCAGCTCGTTGACTGCCCCAAAGAGTAGATCAACATTTAATAACCGTGGAGCCGCGCATTTACAGCTTGTGAAAGGTATATTTTGTATATTGGGAAAAAGTATGCCGGACATTATCGAGGAGGTAATAAAAGATGTATGGGCTGGCATATATATACGGCTACAACGAAGTTCTATGTCGCTTGTAGGCTGGTATAATCCAAAAGACATCGTTACCAACAAAAACTATTTTACAACTTTGACTTGAAAGGAGCTCCGATACGACGAGTATCCAATTATCGAGAGACGTATCGTAAACCGACGACAAGTTTCTAGTTTTTGATATCACAATGCCACTTCGAATAAAGACGTGAAGTCGACTTTCACTCATCGTCTTCACTAAATATTTATCTGGTGTCACGCGTTAATTTGATCTAGCTATCATACGTTATTCACTCGAGCTATAGATCTTAATTGATTACGTACAATCATCCTCGAGTTTATCACAGATGCAACGAAACCGGAAGCCCGATCTTGTACGAATGATATCATCAAACTTTTGATGGAAAAAAAGTAATCGAAAACATTTCTGGATGAGCGAGTCCCCTTAATCCAACAAGTTCGATCTCCATTTTTATTTTTAGAAAACAACCCGAAACTATAGGGCGTGCCGAGGCATTCGGTATGTTTTTCTTCGCCCTCTCCTACGCTTTTCTCTCCCCCATCTCTTTTTTCACGGCATCACCCGTTCGATTTTTTCACTTCTAGCATCGGAGTTATTACCTTCTTCTGGACGTAAGTACCGCTGTAAACTTAGGCCCTTGTCCTTTTTCTCTTTGCAAAAAGTTGTTCGATTAAGAAGACTCACTCGTCCATAAATGTTTTCGATTACTTTATTTTCGTTTCTTTTTTTTTCCAACTCCTCGCGTCTTTCCTCTCACTCGCTCGAGCGAGATACTATTGTCGATCTCTCTTTCTGCAACCCTAGCGCGCGAAATTCTCGTTTTACTCGCCGCGGTAAAAACTTTTCATCCACGCTCCCATCATTTCAAGTATACAGGATCGAGCCACGCACCACAGCTTCCTCCTGTGCATGTACGTGTATATAACTCGACTCGCGTCAGCGCTCGCTTTGACAAATTAAAAATTTCACACAAGATTATCGTGGAGAGGACTCGCGCTTTCTTCCGTTATTGCCCTTCTCTTTTCGCCCTATTCTCTTTTCCGGTTCACCCCTTCGTGGCGTAATTTTTCCGCTTCGATCCGCCTGCACGTACGATTTCTCGTACTAACTCTTCGGGAGTTAATTATAGTGGGTTTTTTCGTATCCTTAGCAATGACTGCTAGAGATGCGAACAACGGTTGCTATGGGAAATGTATCGTCAATTTCCATTGATCTTCATAAATAATAGATCAAGTCCCGAATAATCATTTATATCACAGTTACTAGAGATGACAACAGTGATTGTTATTGAAAATCATACAAATTTTGTGACCTCGGCCGTCGGAAGTCCTTAAAATGTACCTTTAATTGATTTTTTACCCGCTTCAGCAAATTCGTGAAATGCTCGCAAAATTCAAACGTGTATATCCTCTAATCTAACCTATTTTCGAAGCTTTTTCGAACTTTTCTGCCACTTGTCAGTTCTTCGATTTCATTTATATAGTTTTTTTCTATATGCACGGAAAGAAAATAGATTTAGAGTTAGGTCGGAATTGATCAACAGAAATCAATTCTGCGATGAAAGTTCATAATTTAGTTATAGCCAATATATCAAAACTCCGTGAGGTGAAGTAGGTCAAGTGAAATTAATTACTTCGCCTGGCTAATAGAAGTTCCCTTCGCCATTAGCATTTCAATATTAGACGAAAAATAGAAATTTTTCACAGAAATCATGAAAAACTAGGATCACTCGATAATTTCAAACGACGCAGGAGTGACCCATCAGTTCATTATTAAAACTTGATTTTGAAAATTCAATCTCAATCGTGTTCGAATATTCATGGGAAATTGATTATTCGCTGGCAATAAATGAGTTCATAAGATAATCGAGTATTCGTCAACAAAGGATATCGAATGAAAAGTTATCTCGTGTGTCGCGTGTCGCATTCTGGGGGAACAAATCAAATGCATTACCTGGTGAATTAGCAGCGGTGGCCTGCGCATACACGCACACCCACCGCCGCTAATCCGATTGGCACACATCACTCGGATAGGGAACACCGGGAGTGCGTCGATAGATCCATATACACGGCTCTGAGAGGGCGAGAGAGCGCGTGAGCGCAACTTTGAATGTACAATTGTGTACCCATTAGAAACGCATCGGGGAGCCCATCCCGTTGACGTCGTCGTGGTCGTCGCGCGACCCTCCCCTTCCCCCCGCCCTGCCTCCCCCCCAGTTGTTAAGCTACTGCTACGCTGCTGAATAGCCTATCTCCGACGGGCCACACGCTCGGTTTATCGAAAATGGATCAAAAGCACCGATAGATTGAAATATCCCCGCAATGAGACGACCAGGCTCCCCTGAGATAAGGCGAGGATACCATTGTGCTGGCGACGTTTTGGCTATCTGTCAATGAAAGAGTCGATCATCGATTGTCCCCTGTAGTGACCAAACTAAAAGGGGTCGTTTGAATTGTGAAAAGGGATTTTATTCGACAGGGAATTCAACTGAAAATAAAGGGCATAATTATTTTCATCATTTTTACGAGCGATATATAGTAGATAGAGGGCGGGTTAGTTCGGACGCCAGTTGACGTTGGAACTCATCCCACTTTCAACTGATTCGGTCATTGTCAACTCGAAAAATGCCCCTCTGTAATAACTCTTTAACTTTTGTATGATCGTCAATCTGGTATTACAATCATCAATTCAAAACGTGCTGGAGATCATTTTTTAACATTGATAGAAATGTTTTATAAAATGGTAGAGTTGTCAATCGAGAAAATTTGTCCAATACTTTCAGTAGTGATGTTGAAAATTGTCCACTGACCTCAACATTTCATTGGAAATCACAGTTTTCGAATTTACTGAAAGAACCGCGAATACCCGCCCGAATTAAATCGTTTCCTATCCCATACGATAAAATGAAGTGTTTGAGCAATAAACAGAGCTTTTTATCCACGCTGGCGATACGAATCTCACTTTTGTCCTGATGGACCGCAGTCGATTGGAGGGAACATTTTCAGCCCCTCGCGCACCTCCGCTCGTAGATTTTTCTCGCGCCAGTAGCGGTATGCCGAATATTTATTTTTCGCGGGGCCGCTAGCACTTGGGCGAACAGTGGGCTCCTGGGATACACGCACGCCTGTAAATATGACGATGAGACGATAGCGTTAAATTGGATACGGTGCGCGCAGGGCACGATTAATTCAGGTTCAATTTAAGATAATAGTGGAGCGTGATGACTTTTATTGCCGAGTTTTTTTTCCCCAGCCTCTGTTTTTCCTACCGATTAAAGATCTTTTATCGCCCCCTCGTAATTAAGGGTATAACGGCCTCGTGCGTTTATCATCCGGTTGAGCTTTATCTTGAAGGGCAAGGTTTTTTTTCGTTTTCAATTAAATTACTCTGAAAATTGTTGTGATTTTCTTTAATCGTTTAATCTGCACTCGCGCAGCTATGACTCCGACTTGCATCTTGAATAATTAATGGACCTATACTCATAATAAAATAACGAAGGGAAAAGGTCTTCGTGCAGAGCAGGATTTTCACGGATCTACATACTCGTATGCGATTTCCACGGATAGGTTTTCCACGATGGCGAATGCGTAATTTTGCAAATATGACCGAGCTCCTCGTTGAACTTTATGCAATCGGGAAGAATCTAAATGAACCCATTCAAGATATGTGAATGACCGCGTTGAGGACTTGTGCGAGACGTGCGTGTGCCCATTTACATATTCGCGTAAAAATTCGGCTTGGCTTCTGAATGAAGCATGAGCACTAGTGCATTCGAATGCACATCGGCACATATGTATAGAAACGCTCTGACTTCAAAAATCAAAACTGCAAATGCTTCCCCATCTGCTTAGGCACCAAAACTTGAATTACGTACTCTTCAAACGTGCGCTTAGAGATTTTTGCAAGTAAAGCAACCGAATGATGCAAAACATTGACCCTACTCTGGTTAGATCTAGAATATATACTCACTGTAAGAGGATCTTTGGGTTACTACATTTCTGCAGATGGTTATCGGGTACCCGAGTAGACAATATATCTAGCCTGTTACGGCATCGATCATGTGAATTGTAAATAGTGTGTATGCGAAAGAAAGAACGGATAAACAAACGTTGGTCGTGTGGCAATATTTATTTTTTTTTACGGGATGCAGAGTAGACGACGCGAGCATATGAATTGAATGCTTATCAATTTTTAATCCTCTGTAGTGGAATCTGTTTGAATACAGAAAACAGTCATTCAGTATAACGTTTTGATTTTCCTGAGAAATTCGTGAATTATCGAAGATTATATGCAAGTATATGTAGTAATACAGAAATCCACAAGGTATAAGGCATGAAATCAATATTAAGGCAGAATAACTTTGGGAAATTGAAACGTCGGGCTGAACAGTTTTGTCCATATCTACTGAATCGTTTCTTTTACGTTCTCGTGGTAGTCTTGAAACTGGAAAATCCTCCGTACGTCTTCGGAAAACCATAACTGTACATGCTCGGAGGTCTTAAATCTCACACGGTTGCTAATCTATCACGCATCATCGGGAAAGTCAAAAACGATCGACATGAATCGAGAGTGCAACAAATCTTCTCTAGCTGCAGGCTCACCCCCGCACACCCGTCTTCCTCTCGGACAGCGAGCGCCATAAAGATAACGGGGAGAAGCAGCCGCAGTAGAGCGAGTGTAGAAACGTCAAAACGAAGAAAAAAGCTCGCGCGCCGAGAGAAACGCGGAAGAATCGACGGGAGCGAGGGAGAGAGTGCGGGCGAGATAACAGTTGGCACGCTTCGCCCAATAACACCCGCGGACTTGCGCGCGCACATACATATATACACTTTGTTTCTCGACAAGCCATTAGAAGCGAGCAGCTGGCGCTAAGCACTTTATCCGTCGTCGCGGCGACTGGCACATATAAACAGCGCGTATAGGAGCTTAAAAATCGCGGCCGATATATTTATACACGCGGGTGTGTCCGCGGACAGATGCGCGGGGATCGTCTGTCGCCGCGCGCGCTGGCCCCGCAGCGCACCAATGAATATTTAGCCGGCTCGTGAATGATTCAAGATTGCGCGCGCGCGTGTTCTCACGCGGCAAACGGATAAATCTCGCGGCGCGTCTTGGCACTGCACTGCTGGTCAGTTATATATATCTGCGTGCGCGCGATGCATTAGACGCTGAATAATTCGCGCGGGCCGTTGCGCGCACTCTGAGCGGGGCCGAGCATTCCTGGTCACGGCCGCGATTATCTTAATAGCAAGCTCAAACACGCCCTCGGAGACGACACCGATGTATCATCGACCCACACCCCCGCAACCCTTCTCCTGTCGCCCGTCCGGATTCTCCTGCAACCCTACTCCCACCCCGCGCGACCCGACCGACCCCGAGGCGGACGGATTTCAGCCCGAGTGAGACGCGCTCGCGTGGCAGTGCTCCACGAGCGAGTTGACGGGGCCGTGCTTTAATTGGGGACGCGACACCCAGGATGTATGGATTCGAGCGAGTCTCGCGGGGGAGAATGATTTAGATGGCACGCGAGGGGGTCTGTCGAAAAATATGCCCTCGGATTCTTCCACTCGCGGCGACTCGGCGCGCGCTCGGTTTTCCGCTGAATAAGAATCAATACACGTGCGTTGCTATGTCGTGCTTGCAAATATTTGCAACTTGTTCATCATTATTGCTCCTCGAAAATTCCAGGCAAATCCAGACTTGGCAACCCTAATACGTTGCCATAACAAACCTATAAGCATTTTAATGCGAAGGAATTGCGCTGGATCTTATAAATTCAAGATGTGAATAATACAAGTCGCTCGATTGGCTCTAAGAAACGTGGAATATTGTGAAAATTTTTCGGTACCCACCGCACACATGGTAGAAGGGAATAAAAAAAGCTCTTGTCGCATTATTAGTCTTCCCGAGTACCCCTTGTACCCGAAAAAAACTGAAGAGGAACTAAAATGCAAATTGGCCGTAATTCAGTTGCCGTGTTTAATCTTCGCGTGAATTTTCTCGGTTCGATCGTAACGTAAACGCTTATAAAAAACACAGCAGGTGTGAATCGCGAACAAGAAAGCTCGTGCACAAGAGAAGAGGTCCCGGGTAAAAATATGCAAGCTCGCGCGCACTGCATCCGACAATGTTCTCGCGCGTTTGCGTTTGTTTTGTTTCGCTGATCCCTGTTTTCGCTGAAGAACTCGAGGATTTTTTGCCGCTCACAATAAGCCGAAAAAGCGCGAGGATTTTTCGCAAAATAAATGCGCAAACGTGCCTCTCATGCGAGAATGACTAAGATTTTTAGAGTCACGTATATTTTCAGCTTATGTTTGAGTTATAAGTATTCCCACATACGTTAGAAAATGAGCATCAGTTTATTTCCAAGTTGTTTTCTTCTCTTCAATTAACGTTCGTCCTTCTTTTACAAAATCCAAAGTCCATCGTGCAAGCAGAAATGTTTTTATTCTAAAACTCGCTCCTTGGGCTCTAAGTGAGTGTTCTCGTGCACCCTCATTTAATTCAAGTGCCCAACTTAATTTCGCTCCAACGTCTACTTAAGTTCTCATTAAAATATATTAGTCCTCACCACGTGTCACTCATTAACCTTTCCACCCTCTGAGAAAAGTTAATCAACACTGTCACGAGATATCTGAAAATTCATCATATCGACATGATATATCATAATGTATATGTGCGAAAATAATTTTATGTAGAATGACTAGAGGAACTTTCTCTACGTAAATCATCCAGATCTCTCTTCTTCTACAAGTTTCAGAAACATTCTTAAATTTAATCCCCTTTAACATCTCATAATCACAAATACACTTCTACTGACAAGTTGAACAGACTACAAAATAATATGGAAATTTTCAATTCAGAAAAATATAATGAAAAAAATTGAGAAATACATAAGGAATATGATTGTCTTTTATAGGTAGATAAAAATGCCACGAACAAAACCTCGGTAATAATTAAAACATTGAAATGTTATTTGTACTTACCTAGTTTGCAAGTAGACTAGGCCACCAGATTGAATACAGATGCTATGCAGAGTGACATAACTTTATGTACATTTGTATCTTGTAACCTGATTTGCAGGAATACAAACAAAATTAAATATTCGTGTAAACATACATTTAGATGAATTTGTATGATTATGATTATTGTTTCATTACTAACGTCCAACGGAATTTCGTTCTAATATTACCAGCTCAATCGTACCCCAGGGCTTCGACAGCACACGAGCAAAATGATTTTTCCAACTGATGCAAATAGAGTAATCAGGGGCGCGAGAACGACAAGCAGCTCGAACACGCCTGCTTGAGTTATCGCGTTCTCGGAAGAATGTGGCTTAAAGACTCCCATCGCTCTGGGCGCGTGTCCCGTTTATTTTCACTCGTGGAAAAATATTAAGCTTGCTCCGCTCCATCGGATAATCGCGAGTATCACCTGGAGGGGTATTTATATTGGTATAGCTGCCGCTGCTGCTGCCAGTGCTCCCGCCATGCGTCGTGAGCGCGCGCCGGGAGCGAAAAGGTGTGATTTAAACTCGGCCGCGCTCGTTTTTTACTGGCCAGTGTGGCGCGGCGCACGCACACCACACTGCGCGATTGCCTAACTATAAACCCGATTTACATCGGGCAGTATAAAGCCCTTGTCCTCCGCTTCTTCGCATCTTTATCTTGCCCACCTCTCTCCTGCTCCTTCTTTCCTTTATCTCGCGTGGCTCGTTTTTACTCGCGGCGGTCGGACAGTGTCGCGGCTCCTTTGTGAATCAGATTCGTGCTAAGAGACTGTACTATAACTGCTAAAGGCGAGACTTTTTTTTATCGCACGTGCCCAACTGATTTATCGATCGGACGTACAGCTTGGGTGAAAAAGCGCGACGCGGGCGATTTACGCAGATTGATTTTTTTTCTCACGCGCAAACGGATATGCGAGAAATGCTTTTTCTGTGGACACCAGCCCGAGCATAGCTGATTCATTAACGAAATGTTTTGCGGCGCTTGAGGTATAGATGAACTGCCGTTCGGCACGACACGGTCTTTGTCAAAACTTTCGCATTAATTATGCGAGCAGCGGAGAACGTCGCGAGCGATCGTATACTCGGATACGCAGGTCGAGAGTTAATTCATTGGAACGTTTTTGTCACTTTGAATTTGGATTACATAATATTTTCTTCATTTTGATACTCAGTTAAATCATCAGAATCACTAAATTTCAAACTCCGAATTCTAATTAGAGTAAAATTGAAGCTGCTGAATGTGAAAGATTCTTGGTTCTGATAATAAATACCTTGTAATCAAACAAAATTCTATGTATGATGATTGGTCTTTATTTAAATTACCGCAAATTTAATATTCAATATTTTTCCTCACAATTTCACAGTACGTTGAAATAATTGTTTACCCTTTGCGGTCGATAACCTTTTCTTTTAAGCTTTATCAAGTTTCTTGAGTAACTTATAAAGCAACAAACAAAAAGGTCGATAATTATTATTGATCGAAATGCAAAGTTCGGGGCTCATTTTCTAGAAAAATTCTAATTAAGTTATTTCTCTCTCTCATTGCGATTGACACATATCGTTGACTTTGACGAATGTGTCTTTTCGTCTTTTATTCTTGATACTGTAATTGCTTCTACAGATTGGTTGCATTGAAAGCTAATTACGTGAAATGCATTGCGTTGAATACTGCAATAACTTGAATTACTCAGCCAACGTATTTGAGATTATATACTGCATGTAATGCTTGTAGAATGTCACATGAGAGATTAGTATTCGCATTCGACTGTCATTGAGTACGTCATTATAACGTTGGAAAGAGTCAAGTTCAATCTGTACTGATACTGGGAATGATTACTAATTTTAGACTATTGTAAGAAGAACCCAAATTAATTGTGCTTTCCACAAATACTAGCTCATTTCTTGACGTAAGAAATTGAAGATTTTTATCGAAAAAGAGAACTACCCAAATCTCTACTAGTCTGGTTAGAAAATGTCTAATTAGGAGAGGTTGTCATCTTTGGGTGCCTTATTTTGACCGAACTGCCAAGACTTGTTTCTGAGTGTGTCATGAGACACCCTGTGCCGCCATTGGTCTAACGCTCCCATGCAATAACTTAAATTATGCATCTATGCATTCCTGGTCAATAAATATTTTTCTCATGATAAGCATGAACAAGCTATTTTAATTATTCATAGCTTCCACAGCAAACTAATGTTGGCGTATCCTTTCATATGTACTGTAAACACTGGAAGCAACATAAAACATGTTATTAGGATTGGTCCAAGCCACTATGATTTATGAAGAGTACATAAAAATGATCAAGTTAACAATAATTTACCTTTTCCCACACCTATCTTAAGTACTGAAGTTGCCGAATCAATATTGAGAGTTCAATCTTGCATCTCGCTTAGCAAATATCAACTACACAATTGCTTCATAATAGTGTGGTCTAGTATTTACTAACTGTTGCATTCAGAGTACAAGTTGACGTCTTGAGACATGCAAGCTAGATTGATTATTGACAATTAACTAGAACACATTACTCTCGAAAGGCTGATAGAATCACTACTATGGGAAAGAAACAGAATTCTATTATCGTACCAAAAAATTAGATTTTTAATTGATTCTCAACAATACATGAATTTGATCACAAGTATAGTTAGAAACTTGAGTAAGTTAGTTTGGTTATTTAGAATCAAAATAGAATTCTTTTTCTTTCTTGTCAACCTCTACTCTCGACGCAACAGTGAGCAAATGCTCGACCTCACTATTATGAAACAATTGTGTAGTTGATATTTGTATAGTGAGATGTACGATTAAACTTCCAATATTGATTCCAACAATGTTACTACGCAATATATTATTATTAGGTATCATGATTATGTAGGAAAAGTCAAATTGTTGTTATTTTGATCATTTTTATGTACTTTTTATAAATTATAGTGTCTTGGACCAAACATAACAATGTGTATCATGTTGCTGCCAGTGTTTACAGTGCATATGAAAGGATGCCAACATTGGTTTTCTGTGGAAGCTGCGGATAATTGAAATAGCTTGTTCGTGCCAATAATGTGAAAAATGTAGTGATGCAGCCAGGCTCACAAAGAAGCATAAATCAAGTTATTGGGAGCGTTAGACCAAATGGCTGCACCAGGTATCTCATGTCACCCAGAAAAAAGTCCTGGCATTTCGGTCAAGATTAGGCACCCGAAAATTACAATCTCTCCTCATAGATCATATTTGTAAACCGAAATATCTAAAAGTAGCTACTACAATAAAATAATTATATTCATTAAAATAACTTTTTTCACTCTTGTAAATTTCAATATGCGGAGTTAACGATCCTTAAATGAGTCAAACGTATTTTTCTAGACGACGTTTAATTGGTTACTTTGACATCCTTTTTAAGTCTTTTTAGACTTAATAAATGAATAATGAATTTTGATAAAATATTATATCATTAAAGTCACGTGAAAGTCAAACGATTCCGGTCAAATTTATATTTAGAGTAAATTGGTTCGGATAGACTTCTGTTATTACGATGTACCATTGCCGTCATGACAGTCACACGAATCAAGCGTCATTATAATGGTGTTTCTATATAATGCTCATAGCTATTCATGAAGCTAATAACGTGTGCATCAAGACTTTTGTGTATAACATCCTGAATAGCTCCCGATTAGGACTAATATTGCTGTTATGATAATGCCTTAGCATGTATAATACTTGAAAGAGAATCCACTAATTATCAATTCAGTTCCCAACCGAGCATACATCGTGAAAGCAGATTTGATCAAATGCTATTATCAGAAATGTACTGTATCATTAGAAGAATAATTGGAGTATCATTAATTTTTTCCACGAAATAAGTTGAGTATTATCATTTAGGAAACATTTTAAAAGATCCAATAGTTAGCATCATAATAGGATTGATAAGATTGAGATCAGTATTTTGAGGATATTGGTCATAACATGGAAAAAAAGTTGATATCTTTTTGATGTTCTTCATCTCTGTATTTAAGTTCAAGCGACAACTTTCAAGATACTTTGAACCAGAAGTTACTGAAGGAGGATTGCCCTTCAATTCATGTATACTGCAACCCACTTTCGTATCCAAAGCATCGGTTTTTTCTGAATTAAAAATTTGAAAAAGCATATTCATCTCCGTATTAATTAGCAGTGCTCTCAATATCCTACCATCCGGTGATTCGTTGATTAATGACGCTATGAAACCCCGACCAAGTAACTTACGAAAAAATATCAATTCCCATTGCTATCCATCGCTAAATAGACCAGTGCCGCGATAAAAATAAAGACCTCCCTCTCAGACGAATTACCACTGCAATCATTCATTGCCCAGCAAAATCTCGGATGTTGAATTTTCCAAATCGACACTGGCCGCGCAAAAGGAGAGTGGAACACTACCCGATCGTTGAACCCCCTCCCCCTTCCGCCGCGAAGGAAGTAACGACGACGACATCTCGAGTCGGGCAGCATAACGCGAACGAGCGTTCGCCGCATTCAAAAGCGTCTCGGAATAATTTGCCCATGAAGTCTTGGGGGGGGGGGGCAGTTGGCATCGGAGCGGCGCACTCGGGGCCAAGTGGATATCGGCGAGCGACATTGAACTATTTAGCCGGCCTCGGCAATCTCGCGAGAGTGCGCACACGCGACCGACCGACCGACCGACCGACCGGGTATAATATAATCGACTTTGATTCTGCAACTGTAAAAATGCATCCGCTGCAGAATGCAATGGCTCGATTATGCGAATCGATACACGCTCGCGAGAGGAGGCGAAGGACCGGGGAGCAGAAATGAATTGGATCGCGGACGTGATTAATGTGACATCCGTTTTTCAAAACAGCTGCGTATTCCTGTACATAGGAAACAATCCGGAAATGGCTGCTCGGCGAAGGAGCCTTGTCATCTGTCAGTTTTCCTTTCAATTTAGTGATTGTTTTTCTCCTCACTACATACCTCGAATACAGGAGTATTATAGTCGTCGCAGGATTACTACAGAATCACCATGGCTTTCACGTTGAATTTCGTAATACCATTTCTCGTAAAGTTCATTACAACGAGAGTCTACCAGGAAATTGAGATGAATTTTCGATCTTGGAATAAACTCGTAATACTTTTTTAATTACAACTTCCAAATAGCTGCGTAATGAATTCGCAGTTGGTCGTAATTATGATTCTGAATTAAAAAGTGTAGCGGAAGAAAAACTTTCTTTATTCACGGAATGAACTTGCTTGCATTTATCTGATATCGAATATTAATGGCTCATTTTTGATTATATAAGTCGTTAATATCGGCCAAAGTTTATTGACAAGAAAGACGGAGAATCCATCAGCAATATTTTGCTGGAATTTCAGGGGAATAGCGTTAAAGGAAATCTGGCCACACAATTCTGACTGGTGAAGCAGAGCAGATTGAGCTTAGGTAATCTCCGGGAGATCGGCGAATAATTTTCAGCCAGATATATTAATACTCAAAGATAACTTAACGCTACGAATGTGGTTAGCTAACGATTACCGCAAATTGATTTTCAGCTCTGGCCGGCTAACTTGTTCGAGCTATACTGAAATAACTGCTAATCAACGATCGAGCCAGATTAACTACCCTTTATAATTTGAATTCACTCGGACAGAATTTCGATCCTGTTACGTAACGTTGAATTTTATAGCTCGGAATTTCAATTTGTGGTGGACTACTTAGACTACCATGGTATGTCATTGATCTCCGGCACTATTCATAATCTAATATGTATTCGCATAGCAGTTGAAGGCAGTTACAAATTTAAGGGTGCTCGCTAAAGAAATATGATCCCGATATGTGGCAATAAAAGTGGTGATAAAAACGGCAGAATATCCAAATAATATTTGTTAGACTTATCGCAAGTGAACCTCGCGCTGATATTTTATTCCTCATAGCAAGTGTTGCTACAAAAATAAACATCTTGCAACCATTGACTTGTGAGCAAATATTCAGTAAGATTGGACGATTCCTACGGAAGATAACTTGGCTCAAAAATAGTGTTACGTTCACACGTACGCAAACAAACGTTTCTCTTTGATTATTCCCTAATTTCAGTATTATTATGAATCGCTTCTCAAAACTTTCAAATAATGGAGAAGAAAAATAATAGGAGAAAGCTGGCATGGATTAACAAGGTTTGAATAGCTTAAACTCAAATTACCGTTAGACTACCGTACTATGGTTAATCGTCGATTTCATAATCAATGCGGGATATTATGCGTCCGTGTAAACAAGGCTTGGGTGGTTGCGATGCAGCCACAGAAATTGGTGCTGCAGCGCACTACACGTTATTAACTATATACGTAGTCTACATATCCAAACGATTCGAAGGAGATTGAAATTCGTAGCGTATCGAGTCGGCAGTCGTACAAGCGGCCCATAAACGCGAATTTCGATCCCGGGGGTAGAACCATTAAACCATCGTTGCAGAGAATATGCGCGTGAAAATTCGGGTAGCTGCCTGTCGTATCGTTTAGGGTCTGCTTCGCTGCCATATGGAGTGGTTCTCCTTCAATAAAGCACCCCCGTTTATGGCCCAGCGGGGGGATTTGATTTTGAGCCAGATTTATCGGGCATTTTGCGGGACAAATCGTGTATCTCTCGAGGGCGAGCTTCTCACTCACTTGTTCGACCCAACTCCCCTTCCCTCAGTCTTTCTTGCTCTCTGTCTTTGCTTTTCTTTCTCTCTTTCTCTCTCTTTTATCATATTATTTAAATTCGTCCTTATAATAAAGTGAATTATCTCTTTACAGATATTGTTATTATGACTACGACTCCTTTGTCGATGAGACATTTCTCATTTATTCATCTATTCATTTGTTCTCTCTTTTGAGACAACTATCCGGGAGGAGTTTTTGTCCTAGTTTCATAGTTCAGATATTCACAGTTTGCCAACTTACCTTCAACTGACGATCTGTCCCTCTTTCATCTACAAATAGTGTCAAAAATCCTAAGTAATCCACTCGTAATAGCAAATCTTCGAACAGAAACAACCATGATTTAAGGCGTTCTTGCGTATGTGTACAGACATAGCTTTGATATAATTGACATTAAACCAGCAGATGACGCGCTATTTTTACGTTGTCACATCCCAACATAGAGGCCCGATGGATCGTAACTAGTGGAAAGATATATGAACTGCGGATCAAAATTAAGCGAACTTTGGTGCTGCTCCCTTCGATCATACGGCTCTGTCGCGCATAGCCTAGCATTGGGGATCTGTATATGTTGTTCTATAATATATATGTATCGTCCTTTAGGTGATACCTTATTATGCATGATACAGAAAGGAATCTATCGACCGGTAAAGCTGCTGCAGATTACGTAACTGTATCAAAGATATACATAATGTTTCGGCCAGTGTATCAAGGCTATTACATATTTCCTGTAAATCATCAAACCAGACAATACCGACCAAACAATATCAATTGAATTCATTATCATTTGTATTCATCGATTCTCGTGTCCGCTCAATTTCCAATTACTCATTTACGCAATTTGTTCGTTGAATTGCCTGTTTTGTATTATTCCCCAGGTCCATTAGTAGTAAAAATCACAATAATAAACTGGTAGCGCAACGCAAATGTTAACAATGGTGATTCCGTTCACATGTATGTGAACGCTTCATCGCGATTGTCACTGTAATGAGCAAACCAGAGGGCAGCCGTCAAGTCTCAAAATTTTGACGGTCCGGCGTGGAGCGGAATCAGGACTCTCGTAAGCAGCCAAATCAAAGAGCGCATGCACGAATCGGACTGCAGCGGGCCGCTTTCCGCTGCAGCGGCGCGGCGTCGGCCGACAACAGTGGCATAGCGCGCGCCAGCAGCTACGCTCCAAATGCAAGAGGGGGCAATTAATTTTGCAGCCCATACGGCCGGCAGCGCGGCGTGTGTTTGGCTTTGTCGCGGCTGATTGAGCCTCCCTCTGTCGTAACTCTCTGCCGATGAAATTTCGCCCGGTGGTATAATCGCCGCGGAGCTCCCATTAATTCGGTAGCGCGCGCGCGTACCTATAGACGTGATTATTTTCATGACGCGCCGGGCACGCGATCGCCACTATATGCATTGTCGCGGCCTCTCGCGGCCTCATTGTGCGGCATTTCCGAAATAAACGCGATATATATTGCGAACGACAAAAACGCTCGCGCGCCCGCGGGCCCATTGTCGTTGGGCGGCGGCGATTTTTGTCGCGCCCGTTTTTGACGCGATGAAAGCCCGCGGAAAAAGGAACGCGGACAATGCAGCCCCGTTTAGCGTTCTTTGATTCGTTTTAAATGCACCGCTCGCCACGTTGCGGATGAGCTAGAGCTTTCGCCCATATACTCGCGCTCTCGACCAACCGATGCGACTAATTTACGCGGCTCGCGCTTATGTTGATTGGTTCGATTGTTATCGAGGCCAGAACAGCTTTTCACGCCCGACAGGATGCAACGCCGACCCGAGCTCGTTGCGCGCGGCATTTTATTTAGTATATTGATGGTTAT
This sequence comes from Aphelinus atriplicis, assembly GCA_020882685.1. Lineage (NCBI taxonomy): Eukaryota > Metazoa > Arthropoda > Insecta > Hymenoptera > Aphelinidae > Aphelinus > Aphelinus atriplicis. The sequence continues at coordinate 26,061,635 of CM037074.1, read as the reverse complement.
GTTGGAGGTGCAGTGGTGTTTTTTAATCCGCAAATTTCATCGTGGATAATGATGGTTTAGCGGGCCAGTTAATCCATCCATACACATGTATTTTGAACCGACCAATTTTGATTCAGCGGAGAAGTTGGATTGATCAGTCTCTCAATATAAAATATAAAACATTAAACTTTCAATTTACGAAAATATTAGTGAAATTGTATTATTTTTACCTCGTTAAACATTCCATCCATGAAGTTGTTAGCAGAACAATTGAGGGTGTTCTGGCTATACAGTCATTCCCAAAAGTTTGGAAAATCAGTAAAATTTATTTAGAGTGTTGAGCTGCAACAGATGTTTTCGTATGTAATATGCATAACCGTATGCATAGTTTTATGAAGGATTTTAAGCAATCTAAAATCACATTTGAGCTCGTTTTTATAGTCAACTTTAGAATCTGATTATCCTTCAAGTTATGACTTATCCCTCACTGGGAGGATAAAAAACCATTTATAACTTGTTCCACAAGCAACTCAGGCATATTATGATCTTTGTATATATCTAGTCATCGGATATTATTCATTCGTTTTCAAGAGTTTCCTGAGATTCTCACTATTTTTTCCATACTTTTCACGCATAGTTTGGAGCGTGAAAATACTCGAATTTCACGACACTCCATAAGAGTGCGTGTAAATTGAAGTTCTCATACTTTTCTAACCAGCCAACCGGGCTTTCTCAAATTTTGGGTATACGACTTTTATATCACAAAATATGCTCATGTACGAAATTTCAAGTATTTTTCACTATTTTCATTTATAGCCAGAACTCCTTAAATGGTAATACACTTTTTCTGGAAATCCAAACTTTCAAATACCAGTGACCAGTGAACATAATAAAAAACAAATGCAGTATCTAGATATATGAAGAACAGTCGTCTTCCGCCACTTGACGTAATTGGCGGTGCGGCTGATCGGGGATTAGGTGGATGTTGGTTGGAATCCAGTCCGGAGAGCGTGAATTTTTTCTCTTGCAAGCTCACTTTTTCAATAATTTGATTCGTTCACGAAGTCAAATATTATAAGTCTTATCATGTATATGGATTAATCATGTAATAAGTACATGTAAATGAAATCGAAATCAAAATCAAAAGAAATAATAATGATAATGATAGAAATAATAATAACGATAATAATATGATACTATGAAAAAAACGCGAGTATATCTTCCTAATGTTTTAATATTTAAATCATAATTTGTTCCAATGTTTTAACTTGGAAACATTCAATACTCTACTATTCACGAGTTGATGGGGGTGATGAAAAATATCATAAAACGGAAAGTCAAGGGAAATTTTCAGCTAATTGGAATATGACCGGGACACTGTTATGGCCTCCATAAATCTTGTTCAAGCGCAGAAAGGATAGCCTCAAGAAATTCAGTTCCATATTAAAACTTAAAAAACAAATGAATAACAAACTATGCGGAATCCTCGACTCTCGTACTAATTCAGAAGAGAGATGAGGATGAATACGTATATCCGCGGCCGAGTAATTTATTCATTGACTCGATGTCTCAATCTCGAATGTTTCGACATCCCACGGAAGAATTGTCGCTTCTCCAAATGACAGAGGAATAGTAAAACGTTGGGCCGCGTATCCCGGCCGAAACGCGAGGATGTAATTCGGCGCCCAAAGAGGCCAGTAAAAATGTTGGAGAAGAACACTTTGAAAGTCTCTCGAAGTCCGGCACGGGCGGATAACGATGTTCATCGAACATAATCAAACGAGCCGAAGTTGGGATCCCTCATCTCTGCATTGAATACTTGAGCGAGTCGGCGGTAGCGGCTCCTTCATCACCGGCTAGATTGTGGCAGGGCGAAAGCGAGCGATCCATCACGCGAGCCAGCCTCGCGGCGAGCATAAGTAGCCCGCGCGAGCTCCGAGAAACTCGCTCGCGATGAGCCCGTGAAAATTTGACGAGCGCCGCGGCCGAACAAATTGATCGGGCAGGGCAAACACACCAAGCTCGCGGCGGACAAGCGCTGGGGCCGTGAAATTGGTGCAAGCTCGCGCGCGAGCGGCGCCCCTCCCGCGGACTCGCCCGCAAGCACTGCGGGGGGCCGACGCCGGCCGATTTTCGCCCCGTAAACCGCTGCGCACCGCCGATGCGGTCTAATCCACCCGCGGATTTATCGATAGCCTGGACAGGCGCCAATCACGAGCCGCTCGGCCCCGCGGTCGCAACAAAAGAGCAGCTCGCTCGCGGGCGCACTTTTTGCGGAAATTTGAGAGCTGGCCCCACCGCTCGATTGCGCCCGTAATTTATGCGCCTTCTTCCCGAGTGCTTTATCCTCGCGCTCCATAGCCGACTTTTGTGTATTTTCGCGGGAGAGTTTTTCCCCGGGCTGCGCGCGACTCCGATGAATTTGGGTGTTTTCTGCTCGAGGGATCGGCAAAGTGCGGATGGGACCGAGCTGTGCGGCGCGCGCTGGCGCATATGTGAGAGACAGTTTGTTGGCGCGTACGCGAGCGCGAGACCGAGTGTAAGTCTCGGGGGCGAACAAGGGCGAGAAGTGCGCCCCGTTTTTTACCGACCAGACTGAAAACAGCTTTATTTTTATGCATGAGCGCCTCCCAAGTGTCATGTTTATTTGCACAAAACGAATCGAAGTAAGAATTGCTGGAGCCGAGTGGCTCGCAGCTGCCTTATTTTTACTTCCCCTACGCTTCCCGACTCGAGCGAGATTCTTCGTTTATTTCTTGGGCAAATATAAGTAGCATGTACCTTGGAGCATTGTGCGGTGGGAATTTGATACTTCATTCTGATTTATGCCCGTACAAATATTCGCTTAGGAGGATACGTTGGCGAATACCAAGTATATACGTTTTTTTCTTCATTCCACTCGATCCCGATACGCTAACGAAAGTTTTTGATCACCGCGAAATGATGAGCAATATATGAAAAGAATATGACGCTTCGTCTGATAGTGACAGAGATTTATAAGCACAAGATATATCTGACGGTCAAGAGATGTATGATATGAGAGTTTCGGCAGCGCAAAAGTACCAGTTGCCTCGAAGTTTGGGTGGCGCCCACCCTTTGCAAACTTCGCGGCCTTCGTTCTAGTTCTCGAAGGTAAGAACTACGCCCAATAAAGCTCGGGCAAAAAAGCTCGATGAAAAACCACCGAACCGGGGAGGGAGAAAGAGAAGAAAAACGCAGCTGGGAAAGTTGCTTTGTTAGATCGATCGTCGCCGAAAGTCCGTGCGTATCTATCGCAATAGGACAGTCTTCTCTCCCCGCCTTATCTCTCTCGCTCTCTCGCATTCTTCTTTTTTCCCAGCTTTTTCGTTCTGTTTCTTGATCCTCGCGGCAAAAAGAGCCGTACTTAGACAGTTGCCCCGGCTAAAATCCTCCGGCTTCGTCGTACCGGAGCTCAAGCTGCATGACTGCTTTTTCTTCTTCCTATTTGGCCCAGCTCCGTCCTTTTTTTCCCCCCTTCTCTCGCCTCTCACCTGCCCTTCCACGCACTTAAGGCAAGCTTTGCCTTCGAAGGAGCAAGCGTGATATTTCCTATCAAAGACCCGACTCCGGCTCTTCTGTTATGCGCTGAGAGAATCTTTTATGGGGATGTGTTGGCTGGGTGGAATGAATTCATGACTGTGTACGTACGTACATATAGGTATACATACGTCGTCCGGCACTTTTTTTCTGTTTTTAAGAGTCTGAAGAGGAGTTTATGTGCTTTTCTGTAACGAAACTTCGTTACTGTGTCAAGTATATCTCTCCGTTGGGTCTTTATCTAAGTCGACGGAGAATAAGGAGAGTACATACTGTGCAACTTTTTATCGAAAGCTTTTGTTTCACCCAGTCGAGAGAACAGAGGAGAGGTTTTGGGGATAAGCGATGGTAAATACTAACCTGCCAACGCCATATGGATACAATAAAAGCCATTATCTACAGTCATGTTGATCAATACAATTGAATTATCACTTTTATTTTCGATAAAACATTGGTTGAAACAGTTGAGAGGCCGGAAGATTACTTCATCGAATTGCCAAACGAGATGGAAATAAATTCCGACCACCATTGGCGATTAATTAAACGTAATTGAAACAATCAAAATAGTCGGGGCTCAGCTAGCCTTTTTCGTATAACATCTCTATTTGCAGTCCTTTGCGCGAAAGCGAAGCTATATTGATGTGTCTGTTCAGCCACTGACACGAACCCGATGGCTTGCATAATTCAGAGATCGCAGACCGTGACCCCTTTTCCCGAGCCTTTTCCCCTCGTTCTTTCCCTCTCGTTCTGCATCCTCGCCCATGTTTATATACATACATACATACATACACATACTTTTCCATGCTGGTTGTACTATTCGCCCAGGCGAGCGAGGGAGAATAGGTTGGGGAAATGTGTCGTCGCTTTAATGCAGGGAGCGCGTAATAATTTTTTCGAAATGAGTCTCCCTCTCTAGTATGCGAGAGCTTGTGTTATGAGTGGTAATTTTAGGCTCTTTAAGCCAATTACGTTACGTACCGGGAATAAACTTGTTTTAATTGCGTGCGCGCGCGAAAAAATCGCAAGCCCGCGGCCTTTGTGTAATTATTACGAAATTACGTAATTGATTTGGAAAGTGAATTTGCACCTCTTAATAATAGTGAGAAAATTAAATGAGAAGGTTCCTGTTGATCAATTGGTTGATCAAGTTATTGCAGTGGAAGACCATTTTGCGTATATAGTGCTGCCCACGACGAACATAGCAAGTGTGGCATTTTATTTTAATTTAATTGCATCAGCAGCCTTTTCATATAAACTATACTAGCTACATTCAGACGCGCTGCGCGCGATTTACGCTCTTTTTTATTAAACGCAATTTCAAAACCTGTATTTAGATTTTATCCAACATCTGGCAAGAAGATTTGGTTGTTCCAACATCAAAACTTTTTTTTTTCTTTTTAAGACTATATAGTACGTGCCTAAACCTCAAAATTTATTGTTCTTTTGTTTTTCGCTTGCCTGCTTCCACTATCTATATCTATATCTATATTTTACTCAACTCGTCACGTGGTTAGGTCTACACAAATCAAACTTCACTTTGACCCCCATCACTTTTTTACGAGGGGCGACTCACTGCAGTACTCCCAATTCCACTTTTTGGTATTCCCTGGTACTCCATATTAATAATAGTACTCCCTTTGAAATTATATGTATACGCGGGTCTAGAGCAGCTCCGGAGCGCAAAATTTTGTCGGCAATACAAAATAATGAGAGAAAAAAATATTTTGCCTGATCGCCAACGCTCACATCAACTCGTTACAGCTCGTTTTCTCCATTTTTTTCACCTATTCCGATTATTATGCTAATTTGGCTCAAGTGAGTGCGAATTTTTTTAATACCCTTAGACTAGGCCAACAAAATCGAGCGACATACCATTAGATTCCTTGGCATTCCATCTACATCACCTAATTTTTTTTTTCGTCATACGTCGTGTTTATCAGCCGTTCCGATAGGTTTTCCTTTTTTTTTCTCAAATGCGCCACCCCCAAGTTATTAACCATTGATTTTTCTCTCGATTTTATGTGGCTTACTAGGAGATGCACACCCTATCGGTCACTGATCACGATGAAACTTTGTGAGATGGTTCATGGATTCTCTAATAGCTTATATCTCAAACCATAAAGTCTAACGTTTTAATTTGCAGGAGATATTCTGTCAATTCATTCGATTTTATACATCTACAGTATATCTATATTTATGGATTTTCGTATACATAGATATACTGTTTATGCTCAAAATTCAATATGTTTGACAGGATGACAGGATATCTTCGGGAAAACAAAACGTTAGACTCAATGAATCGAAATATGAGTATTAATATACCCTAGAACCATCTCACAAAGTTTCATCGTGATTGGTTTCCCAAAGGTTGTGCCTACTCCTAGTTAGCTCATTCTGAAGCTATTAAGTCGACTTCTTTAGTTCTTACCACCTCATAGGATTTCTACCACAGAACTACAAAAAGAAACCGAATGAAAAAAAGTATGTCTCTGGGTGGCGCATATATATATATATATATATGTGTGTGTGTGTGTGTGTGTGTGTGTGTGTGTGTGTGTGTGTGTGTGTGTGTGTGTGTGTGTGTGTGTATATATATATATATATACACACACACTTGGTATTCCCTGATACTCCTTAGTATTCCTTAGTATTCCCCTGGTACTCCTTAGTATTCCTCAGTACTCCACGGTATTCCCTCGCACTCCATGATACTCCATGGTACTCCATGGTATTCCTCCGAACTCCATGGTACTCCCCGGTATTCTTTAGGATTCCCTGACGGAAAATTTTAGTGAGTCGCCCCTCGCTTTTTTATATAAGGATAGTGGCAGGATAAATATTGTATAATATGTTAAATTGTTCAGAAATTCACATTTTTGTAGCTATGTTATTGTATTATCAAGTATATTGAGGTGCCATATTTGATGTCTAAAACATAATTTTCTTTCAAATTTGCGCTGGTTTGAGTCGTTTCGAGATAAACGTGAAATTTTGGTTCAACGTGTTGATATGAGTAGGTGCACTTGTAAAATAAATTGAAATCATGTACATACATCGTCATGGGATTGAATTTCCCAGGGGAAGGTTTTCTTCCGATCGACAGCGTTTTAGAGCCGCTGAAGAAATTGAAGTTTTCGTAATAAACCAACTGTTAATTTTATTACTACACAAGGCAAATTTTCAATTTTTCTACGGCAAGTAAGTTTGCAAATAAACGCCACTGCATCATTTTCAATTTGAAAACAATAAAACTCAATCTCAGGATATTAAGAAAGCTTCGAAACTGCTTAACAGCAGAAAAATGCAAGAAAAAGCTTTTAGAAGAAAAAGGTCTGGGAATTCATCTGTCTGAAGGTTGTTCGACGAGGTACGTTCACTTCGCTTCACGTCTTAGATCTGGAAGACGAGTGCCGACATTTCCAACACCAAACGGAACTTTGGCGCTGACTAAGAACATATTTTCAAATTTACTACTGAGATTGGATGCAAGTGCTACAATCACTCAATTCGATTGGAAAAATTGAATTATCCACCAATACCAATATCGAGTATTGAAAGGGATGTCTCAAGGAATTCAGAAAATGAATATTTAGTGGATGTAATCATAGTTGATTCTGAATATTGAACAGATTGATGAACTTTATCGTAGCATCATATGAGAAGTTAAAACTTTGTCAGATTCTTAGCATATTTTAATTTTCAATATCTATTTGGACGATAGAAAACATTTTTTTCTTATTTCAAATGCATATGAAGAATTAGTGATGCATCAGAGGTGTGAATTGTAAGAATTGTATAATGGATGTTCTCATTCACACGTTCTAAACTTATACTTCAATTTTCGTCATTGAACTTTATTGACGATCATCCTTTCCACGTACTCATTAATTCATTTCAATGTGTCCATTTTGATACCTATATTCATATTTCATTCAGCTCATGCAAAATAAATTTGTTGATTAGAACCTCATAACACGATCCTCATTTTCCTTTTTTTTTTTGCCAATTAACCGATTATCGCCTCTTGAGCATGTATCGGATCCTCATCTTTCTCTATTGTTGACAAAACAGAAACTGACCATAGAAGACCTATCTTTTTTCCCTAACCTATTCTTTCTACAACTGGTAGCATTGTTCAAAATCGATATATATCCTACTCATGTCAAGGGGTTAGATCTAAACCAATCAAATGACGAGTTAACTGACTTCACTTTGCAGGCCATCTTTTTTATACATAGATGGAATTGCGTGTTATGTGAACAAAGTTTGTGATTCCTAAAGAAGTAATTATTGGCGTAAGATATACAATTAATTATAACAAATCGCTCATTCTCATACTCTCTTAATAATCGTAAAAAATTACGTTGAAATCCGCATTTAGAGAAATTTGTAGATACATTGTATTTGTTTATTAAAACACATGGAACTAAAGTGAAAATTCACTTTTGTTACATAAGAAATTCACTGCAGTTTTATGCAATCTCTTATCCCTCCATACGGTATCTTTCCACTTTCATACAGCGGTTTTTCACTGATAGCTTTTAAGAGAGTTCTATTCCAGATTCAACGAAAGAACAAAATCGTAGTATCGTGAAAAACCGAGAAAGGACCCTACAATGCCAAAAATAATTTAAATCAATGCCAAAATCAGTAGAAATGATGAGGAATCGAATAATACGTCACTCGATTGGTTCAGGGAAAATTAATGACTCCGTACAATGGATGTAAACATTCCCAATTAATCAAAACATATTATTCTTTCGCATTATTTTATGTTATTACCAATAATATTCTCGAACGCGTTGCTGTGTAACTGCTGCTGAGATCCAGGGAATGGACGTTAATATGGTACTCGTACAAGTGATTTTCGCCGATATTCATGCGGAAACCGTAATGTGCTTTATCAATCCTCGTTCCAACGCTACATCGCGTATATAGACAAGATAGACATCATATCCAATGCGGGTTTCACATGACAGAACTCGACGGCTAATCACTACAATCATACCAGTAGGTAGCTTGCTTACGTTGGTGCGCTTTTTCCTTCTCGGCTAAACGCGTACTCGGAGATCCCGCATATGCGGATACGCAAGAATGATCAAACGAAAAGTGAGCTGAAGTCTCGTCGAGCTCGCCTTGCGGCTGCAGCTCGTAAGTATATCAGCCAATCAGATCTAAATCAATGCGTCGCAGAGCGAGCGAGCGAGCGAGAGCAAAAGCGCAACGACACGGCGTAACGTAACGTAAACATGCGCGGGGGCGACAAGCTGCAGCGCGGATGATGCCGATATACCGCCGGCTCCGAGCTGGCTCCGCATTAACCGGGCCACGCAGCTGATCGCGTCTCCTCTGCCGCATAATCCGATCCGCAGGGCTTTTCGCGTGTTACGAGGCCACCTAAGCCAGTGGCACGTTCGTTACGCTCTGCTGAGTAATAGCTCTCTCTCTCTCTCTCTCTCGCTCGCTCCCTCACACACAAACACACACACACAGTGTCTCAACGCACACTCTGTACATCAAGGAATGTTCCGCGCTCTACTTACAGCGAAGCCCTTAATGAGACGCAAAAATGAAGCGTAGAGCTACCCTGATGCAGGAACTTGGCAGATTTTCGCCAGCCCACGCGTCAAACAGTCTACTGGGAGTTTGCGGCTTCCGACAAACTGTATATATAAGGTACCTGTACCCAATATGCGCCACCTAAGCGAGAAAGGTCACTACACAGCGTCAAATGAATATTTTCTAACATAATTGGTGTCAAATGAAAGGCCTACTCAATACCTACAAAATGAGCTAAGTCTTCTTCAATTTAAACAGTTCTACGCTAAGATACCGCGGTTTAAAAAAAAAAAAAAATTTCGGAAAAAAATTTTTAGTGTACCCAATATGGCGCCACCCTGAAAATACTTCTTTTCGTCCAATTTGAAGCATGAAGCATGTCTGAAATGAATAAAATACAAACAAAAAAGTATATTTCTGATATAATTTTATTGAAAAATACATTTTGTCTTTGATTAAACCATAGTACATAGATTATATGAACTACTAACAACCTAAATCAAATCAAGTTTTCAGTTAAAATTCATAAAAACCCGTTGTTTTTGAATCAACAAAATTAACTTATGCAACATCTAATTCCAATATTAATCTCTCAAATTGATGAACATTCTTTTTAATGTAATTTTAAATATAATTGAGATGTTCTCACTGAAATGGAAGAGTTCAATTTAAAAAATGTCCGAGCCTATTTGGGACTAGCTATTGTCATGATGGTAGAAAAATTCTGTTTGATGTTTTTTCCTAGACAGTACTTATAAACGCATAACCTCGAGATTTTTCTATTATTATGTTATAGAATAGCCAATATCTGCTAAGCGTTTAATTCGACTACATAATTCTTCGTTCTGTACTGTCGTTAACGCATATGTTCGACTCATTTTCCTTTTTTCGGATATATTTTGTTTGACATATTGTTGAAATGTTCGAAGAGGTATCTTATTATATAGTCGAAGCCATCCTCTGCGATATCTCACCTTCCTTGACCTACTGCAGAGTTTGAAATAAATTTTCTTTCGACCATTTTTGGCGGATATTTACCATCAATGGGTTGATTTTAGCAGCTAAAACAAGAAAATAGGGGTGGCGCATATTGGGTACATTTGATAAAAATAACGAAGAGCTATTGAAACGGTTGATAAAAAGGGCGTAAGATGAAAAAAAAAATTGGATGATGTAGATGGGATGTCAAGGAATCGAACGATATATCGCTCGATTTTTTTGGCCCAGTTTAAGGGTATTAAAAAATTTCGCACTTACCTGAGCGAAATTAGATCGAGAATGAAAATTGGCGAAAAAATGGATAAAACGAGCTGTAACAAGTTGGTATAAGGGTTCCCGATCGGTGAAAATGTTTTCTTTCCTCATTATTTAGCATTGCCGACAAGATTCTGTGCCACGGCGATGCTCTAGACGCGCGTATATATGAAATACGAAGGGTGGCGCATATTGGGTCCTGGCGCATATTGGGTACACCTACCTTACTTGAAATTTGCGCCGGAGCTAAGCTGAAAATAGGACGTATATATAGCGCTGACGCGTGCGTTGTATAGTTTGCGAGTGACGATTTTCAAAGACAACGAATTCGATGTATCATTTTGACTATTCGTTTGATCTGCTCGGTGCTTTCATTATTCGCATAGATCACCCGCTAAGCTGCTCGTTCTCTCTGTAGATTCAGTGGTTTCAAGTATTTCTAACTATATTGAGGGCACGGAAAAATACACAATATTTTCCTATAGAAATCTATACTGCATACAGAAATAATTAAGTTGGGTTTTAATATTTTTTTTCTTTGCTCAAAAATTGAATATGGCTCGTAACGATGCAACGTCGTATCCATCACTGTACACCCGTTTAAGTCAAAATTACGAAAACTTTCAACACTTACACACTTCATTGATTATTAAGCTTATTTAAATTTGGAAAAAACTAGTTGCTAAAAAAAAGCTTTCTTTTCTATTGCGAATAACATTGTGCCAAACTTAAAACCATTGAGTAATGCAATGCATCGGGTCACTTGGGAATTTAGTGTCCCGGAGTGCTAGAAGACTTGAAAAATGAGCACATACTTGAGCTATTATTTATATCGTATAAATTACGATTAACTTTGAGGAAAACAAATATTGCATTCAGAATATGACATTGTACATTTAAATATGCTAATAATGCAAATATATCAGATCGGTGTCGTGCCTGCAGCCCGCTTTCCATCTCATAACTATATAGACTGTATCTACTGAAATAAAATGATAGATTGTGATAATTTCAGGCATATAAGGAATGTAACGCACAATACATTATTGTCATCGAGCACCAACCGTCGAAAGATTCTTGAAGTATACACTCCTATATTTGAAACCATGATGGATGTGAGTGTTTTTCAATCAAAAAGCTCAGTGGTAGAAGTATGCGCGGTGGGACTGCTGTAGGTCGTATCCGTTACGCAAGTTCCAGTTTTCGAAACAATTGAAAAGATGAATCGCTGCAAACGAGCAACAGTGAGCAAGTGTGTAACCTCGACATATAATTTGACGGATATGGGAGTATTTTCAAGTTTCGATCACTTCATCAGTTGCGCCGGGTTTCGACGGTCCACGATGTACTTGAACATTTTCGGAAATTCGAGATGGCTCCACGGGAGTCGCGAGCTTGGTGTAATTTTGATAGGTAGTGGTGTAGAGCCGGGGGAATAAATCGTGGCAGTAGCCGAGTGAAGGGTGGCAAACAAGTGGCTCAGCGCGGCTGCGATCGCGGGATTAATTCTCGGGTGGACGACATTGAGCGCGATCTCGCAAACAAGCCGATTGTGCATCAGTGCGCGGGGGCAGCTCCAAATATTGCGCGTGTGCGAGCAGCTGTGCTCTGTTTCTCTCTCTATCTCTCTCTCTTCGTCTGTCGTGCGCCGTGCACACGGATTACGTAACGAGAAGAGCCGGCTCGTTATATATTGCAAAGTTTGATGGGCGCGCGTTTGAAGACGACGTCACGCTGCGCGCCGACGGCTAACAATGCGCCCCTCTGTGCCCGCTCTTGCTTTCCCCGTTTTCGGACTTTCCAACTAATCTCGAGGCCTCGAGGCTTTGCCGCTCGACCTGAGTTATGACAGAGCCGGGCCTGATAACGGCGGCGGCCTTTGATTACGCGCATTTTTGCGGCAACCCCGGCCCCACGCGCCAGATAGCCAATTTGCCAGGCGGATCGACGCGGCGAATTCGCCAAGTTCGCTTTGCGATTGGCGGGTGATTTCACCGATGGAAAGATTTTGAACGGTTGCCTGGTCGCACCGGCTCTTAACATACTCTCGATTGATTCGATGCTTCTATTTCTGGGTTGGACTTGGCTTTTGATTTTTCAATGACAAAGTATCGAGTCGAAACACCGAACCTTTTGTCGCGTGATCTACGGCTCAAAAGTGGTTGTCTGTGCTTGTGTATTCTGAAACACGATATCTTCTGAATCAATCAATCAAGTCAGAAAAGGCAAAAACCATTATGAGAGCCATTTTCAATTGAAATCAAAATCGTATAGGAACTATATAGGACAGTCCTATACAATTGTATAGGTATCCTATAAAATCGTTTTACGTGGGAAGGACTGCCAATTCGCTTGATGAAGCATATACTACTAATTCACTCAGCATTCACTATTAAGCAAGATATTCTGATTGCGTAAAGAGGGAATCTGACATAAAATCGAAATCATCAATTAATTGACAAAAATTCATGTGAAAAATTTGGATTTGACGATCTTTGATGATGTTGAACTATTCGTGGAATGAAATCATTCACGTGTAACAGAAAGGTATGACAAATCAACACTTCATAAGAATGGAAGATGTTTCATACAAGAGTGTTTTCAGATTCGAACATCATTGAATAGACACAGGTGAGTGAAAAAGAGTAGAAGCAAGAGAGAGGAAGAGACTTCATTCCACATATGAAATGGAATTCAAAACATCTTGAATATATGCGAAGTTTTCCGTCTTTCGATTTGCTTGAGATGGTCGAGTATACGGTATATACTCTCATAGTACCTATATTCTTCGTGACCCATACATTTCATGATCTAAGAAGAATAACATTTTTGCACTTACTGACGTTCGCGAATAAAGTGTGGATGTTTCTAGGGAAACATTGAATTGTACTATTTTTATGCGTAATATTCCCATCCATATTTCTTCCCTCAACCCATGAAATACGAAATGTGCAAGTCATCCGTCGGTTTAGACATTGATGTATTACAAATTACACTTGCAATTTCACAAAATAAAAAAGTACAACCCACTATATGAAGACTTATCACCAACTCGTAAATGCTTATATAAGACATTCAAACGTATATTCCCGAGAGTATGAAGAATTGATTGATACTTTTTCACTTTTTTTAAACAGAACTATATTGTTGATTTTCTTCCAGTAAACAAGTATAATAAGGTTTTAATTATAAGGTTTTTTCCATAATCATCAAGAGTTTTGCTTTCAATTTTCTCTTATATTCATGGTGATTAAACGTTTGCGTATACTTATACGATATTTTCTGATGATAACTCAGCTAATCTCGCCATTATACAATTAGAAATTTATAACTAATAATTATCATATGTACATTTACTCACAAAGTTATTTCAACATATTATTCTACACAATCTTTAAAAAGGATTTTCGGCACTTCTTAACTTGACATTATTGATGGGTATCAATACCTTCAGGAAAATTACTTCATTAATCGTATTGGAAATGAACTAAATACAAAAACACAGCGTCAACAATTTAATTTATTACCATGTAGTGCGTCAACCGTCCTGATGAAGTACACGCAATTCTTTGTATAATCACACGAATTGCAGGAATTACACGCACTCGAAGTTGAACAAATGCATCGCGCCCCTCCTTTCATCCCGCACAATACGTCATTATACCCCGAATGAGCTAAATGGAGTAGTAGAGGGAGCGAGAGTAGAAAGCCTGGTGAACTATATTACGCGAGTGATTCACGGCCACTGTGGGCATAGCCCGCGTGTGCACACGTCGGGCTTTAATTTGAGTCGTCGCGTGCCGCGCTCAACTATTTATACACGTATTAAGCTAATCAGAAGGACCCCGCGGCTGAAAATGTAAGCTGTACGTGGATCGGCGTTTATCGATCGGGATATCGTTGCACACAGCTGGCCGCGCTCAATCAGCAAAAATCACGGGAAACGCGGGCAGCAAGGAATATGTAGCAGTGGCTAGGGGGTAAAAGGAGGGGGGGGGGAGAGGCAAACACGAGCGGTCGATGCTCTCTTCATTTCCTCTTTGAGTGCCGGGCTCCGGTGCTGCTGCTGCTTTCGTTTGTTGCAGTGCGCCGTCGAGTCGCTTTCAGCGTGTCCCAAGTGCTCAAAGACATAATCGCTCGTTCTAGCGTACACTTACGACACACAGGGACCAAGCGAGCCGGTCTCTTCTTCGACGGAACGTCCCTCCCACCAATTATCCGCCCTATTTCGCATGGGATTGCACGACTTGGCCCAGGAGATCGTCGCAAACATTCACCCTTCGACTACTGTCTCTCAATCAGATTCACCCGCCAATGGCCATATTTTGTTATGGCTATTTTTCCGCAAGAGTTATTCGCGTGCCAGAGTCGTTCGAGCACGCTCGATCGTGTGATGAGTTTGCATGGAGAATTCAAAGAGCGTATATTTGGCGGAGGGGTGATAAACGGGAAGTATTGCTCCGTGTGCATTATAGAGAATACAATCAGTCAAACCCGCGTGAATTTTCATACGAGGTTCGATTCAATATTGTTTTTCGGCAAGTCGAATTGCAATCGGATCAAAGACTGTTAGTTATTCCAGAGTTTAACGACATTTATGAGGAAATTCTAATTATCAATCTAGTTAATCAGAATAATGATTCGCCGCGTTCGTTAGCCGTTAATCGAAGCTAATTATCAGGGGGTTGTTGCTCACAATTACGGGCTATGATATCCCCTTGAATTACGGCGTTTTAATGACCGAAGGTCTCGCGTAGCATTATTTTTAGCCCCGCTCGCGTGCGCATCGCGATAACGTGGCGGGATTTAAAAACTGGGATAGAGCGAAGACGCGGAATATGCCCGCTGGCGATTTGCGCGAGCTCGCGGGCTATTTATAAAACGCACAAAATGGACACGAGCTGGCGGGGGGATGCGAGCAAGTTAATAGTGACAACGCGCGCGGCTCCAGTGTGGAAATTAAATTACGCATAAAGCTAACCCCGACACCAGAACTCGTATTTTTTCCACTCTTCCTCTTCCTCGCCTCTTGGCACTTCTCTTTCGTTCAGCCACTACTATATATCCCGGTAGGGTCGAGTTGTGTATATATCCTATATTCACAATAAAGTTTTTGTCGGTTTGGAAAATCCCTCAAGCAATTTGCATTTCGTAACCTTGTTGTTACACGCTTGATATTCATTCTTCTCGATATGTGACGAATTAGTATACGTATACATCAGAATCAATTTCAACATGTCACTAAACTCAGAGAAATACACGGTAAATCCTACTATGAATCAACCATAAATATGGTTATATTTGGTCCCAGATATTTATTGTAGCAGATTCAACCAGAAAAATATTGTAAATTTGAACATTGAAAATACTAGTTCTTACAATATATTTTTTACGGCTCACTATAGTTTATGTTTATGTTCTTATAAACTCTAGTGCGTGATAATGAAAAATTTCGAATTTCTGAAGTTTAATATTCACTGTTACAATAAAACAGTGATAATGAAACCGATCGATAATTCAGGTGTAAACAATCAATACATTGGACTGTAAGAAATATTAGAGTATTGAGAATTTATGTACAACTATCTATAGATATAGTTAATTTCACTATAAATACACGGATTATAGTTCAAATAACTATAATCATACATTTAAGAAGTATAGTTGATTTCACTATGACATAATGTTGATGTCACAATAAAATTATTCTATATAGTAGTTGTTTCTGCACTGCAGCATTCAGTTTTACGAGGGGAGTTGTCACTCGTGAAATCTTGAGAAATCGATAGGAGTCACAAAAAATATATTTCTATTGAGGGTTTAATATTAACATTTATTAGTGTCAACATTCCTTTTTGAATGCCCCCTATATTATAGTGTAGGTTACTTTGAAACTCGAAGAAATACTTGAAGGTTACTGAACTGTTTTTTCTTAAACCGAACATTACTTGGTGATCAATCATGACGACACTGTACGGCACTGAAGATATAAGTACTTGAGAAAAATATTTCCCGCCTATACTCCGGTATTTCTTCCATACATAATTCTTATGTGGATTATCGGTGTTCACCTATGCTCAAGTAAATGCCCAAGATAAAGGTCAAACGCGTATAAAACATAGTATAATTGCACGTAAGCTCTCGCATTAGACACATCGAGTACGGGGTCCGCGAATAACGAGGCGTCTGCAGCGCTCCCGCGTTGAGGGAAAAATTCCTGCCCTCTATCTCGCGCGCCATAATTATGATTTATGCATCGTATAAATCACCATAATGCGCACTTATCGCGCTGCTCGAAATAAAACGCACAACAGCAAATAATAAATTCGAGCACGAAAACAGTCCTCTCCGACCCAAAGAAATATACAGCACCCGGCGTACACAGCACAACAATCCGATACGTAGCGGTTTTTATCCGCCGGCAACACGAAGTCGAAAACCGAGCGAGCGAAAGAGGAATAGAGAGGAAAAGAGAGAGAGAGAGAGAGAAAGGGCAAAGGAGGGATTCGTCGCTCTCACATTATGCGAATCGAAAAATTTTCCCAGATAAGCCGGGCGACGTCTCGAGCGTCACGCGTCTTTTATCGTGCCTCGCGCGCGTATAATACACGCGCAAAAATACAAATGAATGAAGGAGCGGGGGGAGGGGTGGGTGACTGTCGTGCGCGTCGCGACGGGGCCAACCGGAGAGGAGAGGGCGCAATAAAGCCGCAGATATATATATTATATGTATGTATACGGGGACGGGCAAATTTGCCGATATGAGAAAGCCGGAGGGCGGCGGTGCTCGGCCGTATTTTATATTTTTCCCGCCGGCTTTTGTAGCGACGCAATTAGGTGGAGAGCCGGGCAGGAAAAGTCCAAGTGATAAATACACGGGCGTGTGTGTGCGTGCGCGGTCGCCGCATAATGGGCCGCGACCCAGGCGCCGAAAGCTACGCATTTTTCTCTCGATCGGGTTAATGAGCGCCGGGCTTTTTTCACCCGCCGACCGGCTAACGAACGGGGCCCGTATATGTATACACCAGCCCGGCTGATTGATCGCGGGGATGCGTTCGCGAGCAGTGGATATATAGCGCCGCGGCGCCGCCGCCACTCGACCGCTTTTTCATATATATACCGAGCGGCCCCGTATCAAGGCGCACAAGAAGCCGCGAGTGAGATGTCGCGCGCAACACCGGTGCAGCTTGCAGTAACGTGTATGTGTATACACATCTCGCCAGATGCGAAAGCTGCGCCACGCACGTTCGCGCCTGCCATTGTGCCTGGACATATATATACTCGTGTATAATAACGAGGGGAGGGGGCAGAGCTCCGGACGGCTGGCAGATGATGGGCCCCGAGAATCAAGCTTGATTTGATTCGATTGAGGGAATCGAGAGGGAGTTCGCTTAACGTTGATTGAGATTCGTCAACCAGAGCTCGTTTTTCATATTGCCACGTGACGGGCGAGCTGCAGGTTTTGGACACGTATATATTTTTCAATGAATATGGAATCGGTTTGTCTCGTTGCATGTTTGCAAAATCTAATTGCAATATATATATATATATGTATATGCAAAAGTGCTCGATAACCCGAATAAAAATGAATTGATCTAATAACTTGCGGTCAATTTTTTCGAAACTGATATTTCCATCGATGATTCCAACCACTTCGAAGCCAAGGATATGGATATATAAATCCATGGATCTCTCATAACATAAAATATTATATTCAATCGGTGCAATCAATTGTGATGGTGGTTGGATTCAAACGTGTGGACACGTTCACATGCGTTATAAACATTCTATGCACTGGTTGAGTAATATACTTTTGTTCAATCAAAACGTTTCAAAGGCTTTTTCAGCATACTTCGAGAGCGTAAGATCGCGGAATCTTCATCATTTCGGGATTAGTTACACTCTAAATTTAAAAATAGTAAGGAACTATTATTCAATAAGGTAACTACAGGCAATTTGGCACGTTTGTCAGATTTCGTCATTTCGTATTTCCGCTACTTTCTGAGAATCAGTCGCCCTCGGGTCGTGTTGGGGGTATTAAAAGAAAATTTTCGGCCCCTTCCCCGACCACTTAGCTCTTGAAACCACTCTTTTACAACACTTTAAAATTTCACTTACTGATTTTTTCTCCCTTTTCTTATTTCACTATTCATACTCAACCTAAAAAATCAGGTGTAAATAATTTTTATATCTCAAAGTGCCATTTCTCTTTTTTATGTAAAAACATCTCATCTTTCGATTGGTCACATCAGTTTTCCCAAAACTATTTTTTATCCTTCTCAAATTACTCTTTTCCGTAGTACATTTGGCCCTTTTGCGTTTTACTAATTGCGATTTTTAATAGGTTAAAGTGGTCGGATGATAACTATAGAGATTTGTGATAGATAAGCTTTGAGATACTCTTCGCAAAATTTCAAAATTCCAAGTCTATCATAGTCGAATTCGCTGAAAACCCTTACGGGGTGGCAAATTGGCTTCAGTTACCTTAGTACAAATTACACAACTGATAAGAATAATATACATTTACTAAAAAAAAGTAAAAATTTAACTATTTTCCATCAAAATCTACTATTTTTAGCAGTTGTGCAATTCGTATTATTGAATAGTAGTTTTTTACAATATTAGATTTAGAGTGTACAAATACGTCATGTTTTGATTCGTCGAGGCCCGATTCTTTATGAGTTGATCATGACAATAATCGCAAAGAGTTAGTGAGTCTGATAATAATACACCTACCAATGAAAAATATATGACACTGATTCAGCTTTTTTGATGGATGACAAGAGTTACTGTACGCGTATCTCTTTCCAAGCAAAAACTCTACTGCAGTGCGGAAATTCGAACTTCATTAGAACCGGTTGAATATCGAGTTCGTTTCTCATTATAATTTCCGTCTGCTTTTACTTACTTCGCGTTTTTGAGCGGTATAAAATATTATTGGATCTTCTAATTG
Organism: Aphelinus atriplicis; assembly: GCA_020882685.1. Classification (NCBI taxonomy): domain Eukaryota; kingdom Metazoa; phylum Arthropoda; class Insecta; order Hymenoptera; family Aphelinidae; genus Aphelinus; species Aphelinus atriplicis. Next base: position 26,042,332 of record CM037074.1, on the reverse strand, counting down.
CTGTCATTGCGATGATCACAATTTAAAAATCCATTATGAACAATTATTTTTTCAGTAAAAATATCAACTCCTCGAACAAAAGCGTGTATTAATTCAAATCTACGATTCCCTTCCAACTGAAATTTATCCACGACTTCACCTTATCTATCCTATTAATTGTTGTAAATCAACCAATTAATTCGAAAATCATGACGATATGCTGTCTTACATAAATCTCTTGGTATAAATATACGTCACCCGGTTGCCGTACTATTCCGCAATGCATAACGTGAATAGCCGCGGTTCGTTCTTTATATCGAGGAATAATGAGAGTTCACGCCTTATCATAATGCATGCGCCACACACTACTCCTCCCTCCGTATTCTCAAGCCGGGAACCACGAGGGAGATAAGGCATTCAACTAAAGGCTCAGGCTGAAAGTGAAAAAGAAAATCGCGAAGCAAAAGCGTCGCTGGAGAATTTGCGGGGAAGATAAAGCGTCGTGGCGGTCCCTAAAACGGCGAGGTGTCTTCATTAGGGTGACGGCTGTTAATTCAGTGGAATCCAGGAATGAATGTTTATCGCGGCAGGAGGAAAGACGACGAGCGCGTGTATACACATATATATATATATATATATACGTATACGAGTAATGAGATATCGCGCGGGCTACCGGTTATATACATCCTTCGTATACACCTCTTCTCTTTTCTTGCGCGGTCGCGTGCGTTCGAGCATTCCGTACATATATACGCGTGCGTATAAATATATAAATGTATATAGTTGCACTGGCCAGCTACACGGCGACGATACGCTCTCGAGATGCTCGCGGAAGAAACTGCGAGAGGTACGCGCGGCTTCCCGAACGACATTTTTTCTCCCCTCGCTGCGGTTTCGCGCGCAACTGTATTTAATCGCTGGGTGCGCGCAATCTTCCCGAGCGTCCTGATGGCCTCGATTTTTCACGCGCCACGAGACGCTCGCCCGGCGAAAAGTGTGGACGACGATAAATTTTTGGCGCTTCGTTTTTGGCAATTCGTGCGCGTGGCCTAGCTGCCCGTGCATTAATATTCCCGAATAGCCCGTCTCGGGTTTCGACGGTGTCGCGCGTGGTATTGACCGCGGGTAAACGCGCAACGCGACGCAACGAGAGTTATGGCTTCTGCCGGGTTGATAGGGAAAATTAATCTGACGATATTTCGGCGGAGTCGAGGAAAATATGACAGAGCCGACGATGTATCGTCGGCAAAATACGCGGGGCCGCGCGCGCATGAATAAGGAGATTAATAGGCGGAGGTACTTGGGAGACGCGCGCGCTTCCAATTTGTGTGTGTGTGTGGGGGGGGGGGTATATATATCTATCCATCGTATATCTGCCCCTCGGGGACTCGAGGGACAGGTTTTCTTTTAAATGGCCGCACGCGCGCGATACTCGAGAGCGGCGGGCTCGTCGGGCTGCGCGCGATAGATATACGCGCGCTCGACTCCCCTATACTCATGGGCGCACTTACTCGTCCTTTACGATTTTTTCGAGGCTTCCATTAGGCGCGCGATTCGCACCGCTCGATCAAGCCCGTTCCTCTTGTTCCCCCGCCGGCGAGTTGCACGTGGGTGAGGGGGGCTGCCGCGCGTTCGCCTGGATAATCGCGTCGAATACACAAGGTGCTTGGGGGGAGGGGCGGCTCATGGGCACAGGAGCCGCTGTATCGAACGGCCAAGGGATCGAAACTGCAGGCGCGAGAGCTGCAGCGGCGCCGTTAGCGCCCACTTGATGAAGAGAGCGAGTTCGCGAAAGCGGGACAAGAATGCAATAAATATCAGGAGCGTTTTATTCGGCCGGGGGGCGGAGGAGCTGTGTCGTCCCCCCGAGGCGCGCGAGCGGGGGTGTAGCTCGAGGAGGCTCGAGTCTCCAAACACCGGCAGCTGCTGCGAGCGAGCGTTTTTCTTGCGGATATATAACGCGTACACACACATACACGGGCCTGTCTCTTTCTTGTACGGTACGGACGGTCGCGCGCACAAAAACCCGCGCGCTCCTTTCTTTTGCTGCTCGCTTCTTCGCCGGATGAAATCAAGACCAGCTCGCTGGGGCTTTTTTTTCCTGCGATCGTTATGTATGGCGGCGAACAGCCCGCAGACGATCAGATCCAATTATTCGTCCCCCCGCTCGTATATATATGCATATATGGATGGAGAAGGTGGTGGTGGTGGGGTATGGGGGGAGAGGACGTAAGAAAGCGCATTCTTACAGGTTCCGCCTCACTTTCTTTCCCCGCTCTCCGAAACCTCGCGTTTCGCATCGCCTCGGCCGTTCGTCTGCTTTTAACATGCACTCGTGGTGTCTCGTTCAATTTGATGGAATACATACCGGGCACCGATGTGCCCGCGCTTTCAGCCTCTAGTTTGGATTCCGTTATCTTGTGAGATTGCTGAACGGTGGCTCGCGCGCGGTGTCGAGACGTTGTTCAACCTTGTCTCCATTGAAATTCAATCGTCGAATATTTGAAAAAGTTTCGAGCCACGGCAGCTTGAGAGTCGATTCTCAAACGACTCGTCCTCGGCTATTCCCATTACTGATGTTCGGCAAAGGGTACAGAGTCGCTCGATTGGATCGAGCCTCGTTACAATTGACGCACTCTATCTATATTTGGTAGACTCGAGCGAGCGAAGCAAAGTAGTACAGAGAGTGGAGTAATTATAAGGATAGAGTGGCCGTCGCGAGCGAGCGCGAGTTTCTCGATCAAGCGTTTTTCGAATCCAATCGAAGCTCGCGCGAGCGGCAAAGTTTGCAAGATGATTTTGAGGGGGAGTTTTTGAAGAGCAAATCTGAGGATCTGGCATCGAGCGGCCATCGTTCAAACTAAGGTAATCCGGGGCAAACTCGCGCCCTCCTTCCCCACCCAGCAGATTGTCAATAGCAGTTCCCGAAGGGCCAGTAACTATTCGGCCGTCACCTCTCGCTGCTGCGCCAAATGCGACGGTCTCTGCTCAAAACTTGCCCCGTAGCCGCAATAACGAACGACCTGCGTTTTATTTGTCAGCCCGGGCGTTGCGTCCCCGTCGCGAGTTGCCGTCTCGGATGTTCCCGCGAATCGATAGTGTGTAGGCCGGTTTGGTAAGGTACGCGTAACGTGGCTCGGAGATGGCCCTTGGCGACGAGTGAAGCCACGTGTGTAGTGTGCGCGGCTAATCGCAAACGTCGAAATCAACGCGCCGTGAGACGGGCCGTGCGGCCACCTGGTATCTGTCTTGTATAACGTGATCTCCCTCTGTCACGGATACCCCGCGTCGTCTCATTTGCTTGATGGACCCTACACGTCTGCCGCCGTCGCTGCTGCTGCTGCTGCTGTTGCTCGCAGTGTCGCTGATTTATGCGCGAGCTCGTTTTTTTCCCAGTTACTTTTTAGCTGACGAGCGTACTGCCTCTTGAAAAATCAAAGAGTCCGGGTCTCGGGAATTCCTCGAGTGTAGTTCTTGAGAAGCGAGATGTTTTCCTCGGCTATCGAGGGATTCAATCATCAGCGTATACTCTTCGTCCACTACAATTCTTTCTTCTCGCCATTTCTCACTCGCCCCTTCGCTACAGAGCTGTAATCGAGCATACCGCAGACTCGGCGTCTGCAATTATCACCCCTTCCAGTCGATTATACTATACACTTCGAACGGCAAACTTCGCAACCGCCGCGTGCCACTGAGCCTCGGCGTCCGAAAAAAGAGCAGTGTACTCAATCTGATTTCTTCGAACGCTCGCCGCATAATGCAATACAACCTCGAGTACACGAGTTTGCAACTCGCGGCAAACGCCAACACGAGGTAACTTGGTCGAAGCGGAGGGAAAAAATTAGTCGACTCTCGCGGGCCGAGAATGGCGCTGTAACAATCGGGTCTCTAGTGGCGCGTGTCCGCCGCTGCGGAACTAGGCTGGCTGGATCAATTATGTAGAATATCGAGGGCCAGACCTCGAGACAGGTCATCGGGGACGTCGGGATAGATACAGAGCCGATGCGGGCCTGGTCAGTGCAGCAGCGGTGCGCAGAGCTAAAAGGGATCACGCGACCTGGCGCTAATGAGATACGATGAAAAATCGACGAGCCACCCCCGTCGAGTTGGCTCGGCCAAAGACAGACCGGTTGGGATTTATCAGCTCTGATAATTAACGCGGATCAACCGCTGCGCTGCGAGACTTTGTTCCACATCTCTGGCTCCTCGATCCGCACGAGAGTTGGATCGTGTACCGCACTGGCGAGTTTTAAAAGTGAAAGAGAAATTTTGCTTTGTTCTATACGGACATGGTTCTTTTGAGATTCGAAGTAGTTCGCCCGAAACTTTTCAATTCACGAGCTCTCGTCTTTTATTGAGCGAGAGTCAAGGTTAAAGATATTATTATTCAGCAATTCTCCCGGGCCGAGTTCCCGTTAAGCGTGTGCGCATAGCCGTATTCTTAACCCATTTAATGTCGGTTAATCGGGACGCCGAACAACGTGTCTGTGGAATATGCTCAATTTTTTTCTCGTATTCCGCACAGCGAGCTCACCGTGAACGGCAAAAATTGTCTCTCACAAGTGTGCGAATCTTGCACTTTAATTACGATAAAACAGTGATTTTCAACAAAATAGAAAAGCAAGTTTTTGCAGGGTAAATTTATAGGGGATGAAAGTTACAGATAATTAAGTTTAGAACGAATTTAAATTTAAATCTGTGAAAGCTGTTATAAGTTTTTCGATACGGTATCTCATTTAGTAAAGTTTTAATTTTTACAGAAACTTTGGAACTCTGGGTTTTTGAAGTTGCAAAGGTTCGAATGTGATGTATATAGGAAGGATCACTTTTAATATATCCAATGATCCACGTATTGACGAGAAGTCGGCGAAACATTTTGATGAATCTTATTTATTCATATTTATAGATGAACGTTTTCACAGATATTCAACGTCGTGGAGAAAGTTATAGTGTTGCACTGCAACGAACTCCATTCTTATTAATTTATTCATGGCGAAAACGATATGCTACACATGACGACATTTGAACGACATTCGTTGATGCGTAAATATGAGAAAGGTGAATGAACATTACGTACGAATTTCATCCGCCAACTGAATTTTGTACAACAGCCATAATTAACCGAAATTTTCTTAAGATCGGCAGCATCCAATTAAGACACATAATCCCTCATTTCACCCGAACCCCCTTGGGTCAATTCAATGTCGCGAATGTCAATTCAAAGGAGCGCGAAAAAAAGAACCCCAAGAATTACGAAAGCGAGTAAACTCTGAAAAGGCCCTCCCGTCCAATAGTAAATAGTCTGCAGGAGCCGCAGGCTGAAAAGGCAGCTCGCCGCACATGATAAGTTTTGCGACGGCAAATCTCTTTCCTCGGCGGCCGCCGCCGTCGCCGCGGGGATGCCATTTTCCAGGTGGGCTCGCGAATCAAACAAATTAAAACGGCGCGCTGTGCACACACCTCGTTCCGAATGAGCGCGCGCGACGTCGGGTTTGATTGGAAGCCCCAACCCAATTTAAGATCGCTGCATATTTACGCGTGTACGTGAGTCTTCGGAGCAAACGCGGTGCCGCTCGTTTGTCAGCTGCCGCGCGGCGAATGAGTATGCTAAGCGCGCCCGCGGCCCCACTGATTACACGTTATTACCTGGGCGATCGGCGATTCGGGCAATTAGCCCCCGATAATGAGCAGCTTATCACTCTTGCTTTTCCTTATCGTCCCCTCGGATCGAGCGGCGCTTTTTCCTGCACTCGTAATGCGCTCGCGTCTGTATGTGTGTATGTGTGTGTATACACGTGCTGTTGCCGGTCGTTCCGGCCTGTGTATACACAGCTCCATTACCGGGTTTCTCGCGGGCGTGCGCCCGACGAACAATGGACCCGAGGTGACTCGAGTTTTAGCTCGCGCCGCTGTAAAGTGTACTTAATCTTTTCTTTCTGCTCGGATTGTTTTTGATGGCCCATCTTACTGTCGCGCCCGTTTAAGGCTCTTGAATTTACCGCCGCTATTTCATCCGATAGCTTAACTAATGATATTTTCGTCTGTTCCGCGAAAGCGCCCCATGAATGTTCGGATGTGTTGAAATTAATGAGCCGCGAGTTTATAAGCTTCTCACTTGCAAACTCATTAAAGCTATCGAAAAGTATATATATTCATTATATCGATTTAATCTTCACTTAGCGCTCAAAGATCGTCGGCACGTTCTCTGTAACCGCAACCCTACACACTCTGACATTAAATCACCCACTTCGTTAAATGTGATTTAGTGTTTTCGCTGCATTCATCATGGGTTTAATCCGATTAACATAATTTGTACGTATGCCGCAGCGAGAATTGTACGTTGAATGCGACAATTTAATCTCGCACCTTTGAAATGCTCAAGCTATGTATAGTAGAGAGCGCGTAGAGCCATGTAATCATTGGATGTATATATAGAATTGGATCAATCGAAAATATGTATGATTCGCTTTGTACCAGAGGTATAGGCAAGGAACGAGTATCTTCTACAGTCCACGTACTATGAGCTTTTTCATTTCCCCTTTTCCCAAAGCCAGAGCTTGAAATGTAGGTCGAATATTTTTCCCGAATTTTTCTCTTCGTCTTTTTATGGGAAGCGTTGGCCGAGGGCAACATCCTCGCGAGAGCGCGGGCATCAACTCGCCACAAAAAAGTCACGCGGCAGCATATATACAGGTTCTGGGCGTGAAGCCGGGCCACTAAGCCGAATTTGGTGACGGGGGCTCCTTTTGTGCGTCTAGCCCATTTTTATATCGAAATACGTATATATCTGTATATCTATACGCGCGCGCGGGCACATCGAGAAATCGGGCGCGTGTAGAGGTCCGCGGCTTTCACGAAAATTGTTTTTATTTATGGGCTGGACACTCGGCTCCTCGTGATGGAATCCCGCTGGAAATTTATAGCGGCGCGGACGAAAAAGAGGAGGAAGATACGGCGCGCAGCGCCACGAGAGATTCCTCCCACTCGGTGTCGGGAGGAAAAAGAGAGCAGCGCCGCGCCGCCGCGCACGCCAGGATGGATGCTTATGTGTACGTAGATTCGGAGGGCGGCCGGGTAGCTTATAATTCTTCTTCGGCTGCAGCTCGACGCGCTCGGGCGTTCTGTTTGCCCCGGCTTTTTTCCCCTCCTCGTTCGCGGGCCGGCATTCATAGGCCGACGTGCGCGCGCGCGAGGAGGGGGCGCGATAAAGATTTATCCTGCGGGCCACTCTGTTTGCGGCGAGTGCGTGAATGCGCCCGCTTGTCGATTCGCCCATTGTTTGCTCGAGTGTTTACCGACAGCGCTTCATGCGCTCTCGGGTATAATGCGCCAACCAAGTCGCATATTTTCGTTAAACAATGTCGACCCGCCGCGGCTGTTTGCGCTTCGCAACGCAACACCCCGGGCTTATTTATGTGTAACATTGTCCGACGCGATCGCAGCCCCATCGGAGAAATCTCTTTTGGCTCTTTAATCGCATTACTTCAATGCCGCGTTCCCACGTCTCACAGGTAGATTTTCAGAGTATCTCGATTCGCTGCTGTACGCAGCTAGATTTGATGGATCTCCTTCCTTAATTGAACTCCGCGCACTGATCAACTCGTCCGACCACGATAAAGAGCCACTTTCCGGGGAGTTGGTAATTAGAAACAAATGTTGACTCTGATCTTGTTCCGAATCAAATGGGTTTTCTGTTCAAACTCCCAGGACTAATATTTCATTGGAGTAGTTTGAATGTGAATCGTGGGAAATGGGGTCGATTTGGAGTATTTTTTCAGGATTCTCTAAACGATAGAGATCCATATTTGACGCCTGCATCAACAACGCGTACATTTTTAACTTCTTATCTCATGATTCGTCGACAAAAACCTTGGTCTAACGATCAGAAAGTAACTCGAATCTCTTGTCTCTCTCTTTCCCTCCCGAAATCAGTTCAATGTGATACAAGTGCAATAATGGATGACGGATCGATTAAATTTTCATCGGAAAATCGAACGACGAGTGGGACGTCTATTTGGGCGCCGCGAATAAAACGATTGTGCGCGCGCTCCCGGGTCAAATATTGTTTTTTGAAAGCATACAATATCGAGAATTTCCGGCAATGAATCAAAGCGCGCTCGCCCTATATCAATAACAGCTGGGCAAAAGAAAAATCTCCCACCTACCCGATATCGCGTTACGCGCAAAACATCCACCTCTATATATATATATGCGCGCTGCATCAGTGCTTCCCGGGTCGTCACACACGCGGGTCGCGCGCCAGATGATTGGAAAAAACGCAGCGCCCCGCACGCGTCGACAAAGAGCAGCGGCCGTAACGTAATCCACAATGATCTAATTTCCACGCGTGCTCGCGCATCCAATCGCCCATATGTACTTTCCGCTCGGCCGACCCCCGCGTTTCGTCGGGCTGCAGCCCGATTTCAACCTCGATGTCCCTCGCGTTCCGGGCAACTCGCGTCCCCGTTATAATCGGCCGCGGCTCTCTCTCTTGAGATGGGACAGCGACTCGACGGGGAGCTCGGGGCGGAGCGCGTGTTTACTCTCCGCTATATACCTGCGCGCGCGCGGCTTGATGAAGCCGTTGTTCTCTCGTTAACCGCGCGGTTACCGCGTGTAGCTTCGGCCTGTTTTTTACATCGATCGCCCCTCGTCGCTCGCCTCCGCACCCGGAGGAATATCTCTCGCGCTCGTTCTTTTTTCTTCTCGAACGCATGCTCGGTATTATACGAGGGTTGTTAGCGTGGCCGAGTCGAAGCCGCTATTTACGAGGTGCAATAAAAAAAAAAGGATCGCTTCAGGTGTGCGCGAATATTATACGCGTGGCTATTTTTAACTCGTAAAATCCTTGCCGCTCTGAGGATGAGAGAGATCGAGGGAGAGAGAGATAGAGAGGGAGAGACACACAGAGTGAGAGAGGCGGGGTGCTAGCTATATATACTTTCGTCTAGTACTTATGGGAAAGGATTTTATGCTGGCGCGAAAATAAAGAGCCGAGCCGACTCAAATGGAGGAGCCTTCGTCACCACCCGCATAACCGGCGAGTCGAAAAAAAAAGGATAGAAGCGAGCAGAAAGGTTGAGCGCGAGGTAACGTGTGAAGGAATATACGAAGTTGTTTTTTTTCCTACTTACGAGCTCCTCTCCTTCTACCAGAAATAACAAAAATATGATTTCTCCTCGCAACGATTCAACCGAATTATTCATCAAGTCTCTTGAGAAGTTAGGCGGTCGTACTCTTCTTTAAATAATCTCTCCACATACACCGGCTGGCCGAATATCAAAGTGGAAAACATCTGGTGACGACATTGGAGACATCACTGGTGAGTAGTTCGTCTTCAGTGTTTGGACGAAACGCTCAATCCTTCCTTTTAGACTCTCATATTTCAACGCCAATGAGTCGGGTAGAGAAATGATTCTCGTGTGAATAATCGCTTGAGCTCCCGAGTTAAAAATTCTATGGTCCTTCAATGATTCAAGTCCTATTCGTCCACCGTAAATTTACAAGTGACATGAAATAGTATTTATTTTATGCACCAGAGCTCGAGGTCGCGCTATTTCATCACGAAAATCATAAGCCACCCGAGTATCCGAGGAGAGTAATGAGGTCAGAATATATGGGAGGCAGGGAACGAGAGTTAACAATCAGTAACCAGTGAATCAAAAATTCAAACCTCAGCGTAAAACAAACGTGGGAAGTTAGCGCGGAAAGCGAGCAGGAGAGGCTCATCTACTACCTAGAGTCATATTGACTTATGAATTACCAGATGAAAATTATATCAAACTGAAGAGTTTAATGAAAATTTCAACGAAAAAATCTCTCTAACCGTGTGGTAAATTTCATTTATTCCATATTATAAGCGAATTGGTTATTATACCTGAAAGCGATAAATTGTCAAACGGGGCCCATGTCATCGTGTATTAAATGGGTAAATTAAGGTTGTGGTTGTATCAAAAGTTTCCGATAATTACCAGTTTGCGGTTGCTGATCAGACTTTGAGTACACGTCGTATACAAGAATTTCTATTAGCTCTTGGCTTTGAAGAAAAGTATACAATATTCTCTTTCAGTTACATCGTTTATTAATTAATTTCTACTCAGAATATGCTCAGTATGCACAATCAGCATTTTAAAATACTGATTATACGATCGTCAGTGAGAAGAAAATCGATTTAGAGCCGTAACCCCTGAAAAAAGCCCGATCAGATCGTAAGACGCGTCTGCCTCTGGAACACAGTGGGAGGACGAGTAATCGCCTGAGAAAGGATAGCTCCGCCGTACGCGGATGTGCACGCTTGCAAATTCCGGAAGCGAGAGCGTAATTTGGCCAGGGCGAGCAAGTGCGCGCCCAGGCAAGCGTGCGGCATCCGCACGTCGATCTCGGGTCTGCTGCTCTGCTGCTGCTCCGACGTGGCGCAGAAGCGCGAGCGAGCGAGCGACAAGCGTAGGGTAATTTGGGGAATTGAATTTTAGGATTAGGAATTATTTATGGGGGTTGCCGTGATTGGGGAGCGCGTGGCATGGATTAGGCTGAGTGGAATGCTTCTCCCGCCGACCCTCCACTGTAAATACGTCGCGTTTCAGGAGAGTTCCGCCAAGTCTTCAATCGACGGGCACACTTTTTACTGACTTCAACTTGTTGGCTTATGCGGAGTTGCGCTTTCGTTTCGATCGTTCGTTGAGTAGGTGGTTACACTTGATATTTTTTATGATGGCAAAGGAATAAAAAAAAGTTATTGATTTCAAAGTCTCATATCATCCGCTAAAATTAAATACAATTCAAATTTTTTGTTGTAACGTTTCACCCTAGACAATATTTATTGCATTTGTGAGTATCGCAAAGCGCAAACTTCTAAATCATTCAAGTTTCAAAGATTTTTGAAGAGGCGGGTATGGGAGCAATCACAACAATCTTAATTTCAAACAAAATTTTAATTTGGTTAACAAAAAAGCCATGTTCAATTAGATAAATCAAACAAGGTATAGTTGCTTCGGGAACTCTATTATCGAGTATACAATATAATGAGGAGTGTCGTAATGTTGCAGCCCGAGAGAACCGAGGAATAGAAGCTTGAGAAAATCTCGTGGCTCGACAAGCATTCGGATGCAGGACATGGCTCAATCGGAATATCGGTTCTCGCCGCGGCCGTTGAACGCGCGTGTGAATCCTCACACTCCCGACACGAATGGATAGGCGCGCGACTGCCTATATGAGGAGAAAGGGGCGCGAGCTGCTGCAGAAGCAGCAAAACGAAGTCAATTTTAACCTTGAATCTTTGCGGCCAAGAGGCCCTGCCAAACATATATCATTTATGACGAACCGCCGCCAGCAGCAATCGTATTGGCATGATGTGAAACGGAGGCACGGGCCAAGTACTCAAACAGATAACGTATATAACTTATATACTTGCGCTCAAACGAGAGCTCTTCAGTAATTGCGAATTTGCCGAGTTTTTTTCCTCGGTCAGCCTACAGTATGAAAATATAGCCGGAGTGAAATGTGCATGACAGTCTACACGCTTCGAGAAGTGTGCTGCTGCAAGCGTACGCCTGGTTATTACGTGACTGATTACTCGTACATCGATAAATTGTAAGCTTGAAAGAGAACCGCGAACGTAACGATGACGACTGACAGTACAGAGATTTGTTCCCGTCATTTCAGAAAAGATAGAAATACTCTCAGGCAAGTAGTTATTGTGTTTATAGTGTGGATAACTTGAAAAAATCTTTCAAATACTCATTGTTGAGTATGTGATCTTCTTTTCTCAAACGATGAGAGCACAATTGAATCCCGTGTCACTGTTGTTACAGTTGAGCCTCTCTCCCGAGTTTCAAACTTGTCAGTCTTCAAGTAATATAATCCTTCGCGTAAACGAATTATATGCGCTTTCAAGCAGCAGCAGCTGGCGTATACACGTGTTCTACTGGCACGTTCTTCCACTGCACATTTTTTTCTTCGGGTGAAATCTAATATCCTCTTCTTGGTAGAAAAAATCGGCATACTCGATAGTTTTGACGAAACTGGTAATTATTGAACAGTTCCTATCTGAGCCGATCTATAAATCTTGCGACTACAACGACGCCATATTGGATTTCATATGTATCCCTTCTATACCTGCATTTTACTTTCCACTACTTATATAAGCTGGATTTCACGCTATTCGGGTAACGCCACGACTGATCAAATATACCGGAGTCACACTTCGCCCCGATCGTCCGATGCCCGTGCAGTTGTCGGCTTATTAAAAAGCGATCCATCTAGCGGAGAGGATTACTTGTTATGATGATTTATGGGGCAATATTTATTTGGCCGTATTGAATAATGCGTGCGTGCGGCAACGGTGATATGAATTTGTTATTCAACAGTTTACCGGGACAAATTGTTCGTATTTATATTTGCCAAATTATTAGCAGTTGTTTTGGCATGATTGATGGTGCTCAATCATTACAGTGTACATACTGAGCTGCCGTGTATTTTTCGACTTTCGAATTAATTAAATGGAAACGAGTGTGATTTTAGTGATGTATTGATTGTCGAGGGGCAATCCGAGCCACTTAATCACTATCAACTGCCAAACATACATATATAGATATATATATATATATATATATATATATATATATATATATATATATATTATCACGTTATCAGAGCCCGCTCTGTAGAAGTGAAATTTCAAAATTGGTGTTTTCCCATTCTCCCGCAGTGAGCTGCAGCCTCGCAAGAACCAGCCCTTTTGTTCGAAGGAAAGGCTCGCAGTCGCGAATAAGCTTACCAAATCAACAGAACAAACAATTTGTCGAATGACTATCGGGTTCTTCCACTCCCGCCATCTTTTTGTCCGGCTGCACTTCATCTTTCGGCTACGGGCAGCCGTCACGCGCGGCTATCCCGTAATTAATGCGTTCGCCTCGCTCGATTTCCAAATGCCCGCCAACCGATCCTTAATCGCCAGTCAACCGCACTGATCCCGCGTCAAGGAAGTTTGGTCGCGCCTTGACACTCCTCCGCCTGCTATGACTATACGTACAAAGTTTACGTAGACAAATATACACGCTGCAGCCGCGGCAGCAAGCGATAGCTGATCAACTTGAGTACTGCCCCGCACGTGCATACGAGCGTTTCGTTCATTGTGATTTATTCGAGCGAGCCACAGCGCCGATTTCAATTTATTATATATCTTGCGCGAGCTTCCGCGGGCCGCATCTCCGTGAGTGCTTTCCAATGAAAATCTGATTAAATGAGCTATGGTTTGGGGGCTACTGACCGAGCAAGCTCGACCGATTTCACGACTAATTATTTGCTCTTCCAATTTATCGATTAATGCACTGCACGCGCGCAACCGAGCAAACGCGATTTTCTGATTTGCTTAAGCTTCTCTTTTATCATATCACCGGATCAATCGAGTTTTGTAATTTAGAGAAATTTTTCCCACCGAGCGATAAATCTTCGATTCGAACTGTTCCACGTGTGTTCGTTCAATTTCCGAAATTAGAATCTCTTCCGGAATAATATTTGTTTTTCGTCGTGATAAGACGATATTTGACCAATGGATAGTTTGAATTATTAATTGTTGAAGATTAAAGCTTATGAATTGAGCACATATCGATTAAAGAAACTCTCTGTATTGATACAAGTATTGATACGCGAGTATTGGAAATCATTATTTACAAACTTCCACGACCGTTATTTACTCGTGTGTGAAAAAGTCTTCTGTATACGATAAAAAATTCGCTGTTTACACATATACAAACTATCTGCGGGGCGAACAAAAAATATCGTATGTAACCTTAGTTAATCATAATTCGTATGCTCATCGTGATACATTCTCAAATCTTCTGCGCTTTTTTGAATAACATACTATATTGTTCGTATCAGATTATTATTTATATTATTTTTGTGTGCGGACTGTAGAGTGTAGTCTGTGCCCGATAGAAAGCAAACGAGAGAGCCATAAAGTGCATCCAAGCTGAAGAATGCAACATTTCCTTCCAGTTAAATTTTATCGCGATTTATAACGGATTTTTCAAATTGAATTAATTGTTTCAAGGTGAGAAGTGTTCGTTTGCATGAATTCCGAATATTTAGTAGCAAAGCGGACTATGCTCAACCCAGTGGAAAACAATTCATAGACCGCTGATTCTATGATCATTTCCAGACAGTTTATAATTTTAGTTGATTCGTCATACTAACTTGTACAGTCATGCACTAAATTCGTAATCACGACGAAGTCAAGATTGAGCAGAGTCAGATAGATTGAACGATTCTTTTAATAGATATCGTCGGCCGAATATAGTATTACGTACTCACTTACGGACATGAAGGCATTTCTGGAATTCGATATTATTCGACAAGTCGATCATGGAACAAAAATCCAATGGCCTGATTCAAAAGCTTACATCGTTACATGTTTTTTTTTTGCAAAAACAATATGCCCTCGAGTTGTATTCAGCTTAAGGGTAGAATGTTCAACATTCCGGCGCTAAAATAAATTTTTTGAAAAGTTCATTGTGCGTCGCTAGATAAAGCTCAAAAAAGTTAGGAATTCTCAAAGTAATAACTCGAGAAAATTTAGTATTTCTATGATATTTTCAATAAATTCTTGAGATATTTTATTTTGTTTTTGGAAAAAAGTGTTTATCCAGGCCGACAGTTAATAGTAGATTACCAAAACTATTATTAACATTCCTCATTCTTCTTTCCTTTTGTTGATTATGTTCATTCTATTTAAAATGTAAAAGCTGTCTTGATCGAATCATGATTCTAACACCCATTCGAATACGTGAATAATAGATATACTGTACAACAACAATTTCACACCAGAGCATCTACGTCCCATTTACTTTAATGGCGATAAATAATACAGAGGCATACCAAACAGAAATGATCAGAATGATTCATTGATACGTAGGGAAGTATGCATTTTGTCGTGAAATTCATAAAGTTGTAGCAGAGTAACATGTGTTCTACAATAACGTATTATAACGAGCAATCTAAAATATATGCGAATATCTTGCTTGATTGTTATTCACTAGTTATAATGAGTATCAATTTGATTAATACGCAAAATCTTTATTTTTCCAAGTAGGATATTACTCATGTGAAATGTTTCGCCTTATTTCGATTGTGTGTATTCTTCGCATTATTTTCTTTGCCACTCTGATGATATTCATGGAATTCTCATACACCTCTATAACGAACATTGATACGTCAAGGCAATAAAATATCTTTCGAAACCGCGCACCGCATAGATCTTCTATTCTCCCTCTTTTTTTTCCGCCGTCTGATATATCCAGCTCGTGGCTGCATCTTCCTTTTTTTTTCTCACGTCCCCGACTCACGTTTCCCTCTAATTCATCTCTGCTCATTCCTCCGCATTCAAGAGTCTTATTTTGATTAAAACCAGCCCTACGGACAATTCGTTCCCGGGGGGGATAAGGCAATATTTTCGTTGCATTGTCGGGCATAGGAGTTGGTACATTGCCGCTTTGACACATAAATTTGGGAGGCGAGTGGAGAATGTGCCGCGCGCCGCGTGACTCTTGAAAAGCAGATATTTCGAAAAAGTACAAGAGCTGTGGGTGGTACGCGAGAGCGCCGTATTTTGCCGGATCGGTGCGCGGAAAGCTTGGCTCGGATACCCGAGAGCCGGTGGAGCCGCAGTTGCACAAAGGGGCCGGAGAGGTGCGCGCGATCACTTAGTGCGTCGCGAAATATGGCTTACGGAGCAAAAATTTTGGCTGAGTATCGCAGCAGGTTATATCTTTTATCTGCCCTCTGATCCGAGCAAAAAACCTCCACATCGGGGCCACGGGAAAGGCGAGCGACACGAAAGTGGGCGTGCTCCAAATGCTCTTATTCTTTTCTTCACCAAACTTCGTCGAATTGTCTTTCGAGAAAATGAAATCGAATCGTGTGCAGTGTCAAAGTGCTCCGAAAAATCGATTTCCCCGCCATTAGTGCTTTCAGCGAGTCACTCGGAACTGTTAATACGTTCGACAATCAAAGCTGTTTCTCGTACGATCGCGATAAAGGATTCCGAGACGTCGGCGAATGGACGAACGAGGCACGTATGGGTGCAGTATTAAAATGTCAACACGGGGCTCCTTTATGCGACAAAAAGTGAGACGGCGGCAACACAAATGAAAGCTTTTACTAACGACTCGTTGAAAAATCGAAAGCGCGTCGGGCGTATTTCACAGTACAATAGCGAAAACTTTTAGCGGATTGACGCAAAGTTGGCATGCCACTAATTCAAAATGCCACTTAAGTCACACGATTTCGGCCCCGTAAATCTCGGCTCGCGTGCGCGCGCGCGCGGGGCAACAGGCAAAACCCGTTAAAAATTCGCAAACTCCGAGCTTGACTCCGAGCGGAAGAAAGCTCGGATCGAATTTCCCGATAACTTTTTACCCTCCCCCGACGGCATTCCTTTCAACTTGTTCTCTGCCTCTCTCCCTCGCTCGACTTTTTCCGCTCTCGCCAACTGTCTCGTCGGCAGCTCCTTATCGATTTCGTGAAAACTAATATAACCGGACGAACAAATTCCTGTTTATCGGGGAGGATGGGGTGGCTGGCGTCGGAAGCGCGGAATTACCCGAGCGCGAGTCGGCTGCGCAGTGTTATATCAGAATTATCGATCGCGATCGCGGCTCGTGCCGCGCCCACGCAGGTGCCCGCGATAAAGCCGTGCCGCGCACTCGGGGATTAAAGCCGCGGTCGCGCTGAAATCGCTCGAGGATTTCTCATCGCCCGCCCGCCCGCCCGCCCGCCCGCGCGCTAACCCTTTATTAAGGCTGTTATCGGCTCTGGAATTATATCGGGCTGCGCGAGCTGATATTAAAAAGTGTGGCGAGCAACGCGACGCCCCTCCCTTTACAGCCAGTCCCCCGACCCCATCCCGGCTCCCCGGCTCCCGGTGTAAGACGACTGCTCTCGGCTTGTTACCGAGTCTCTCTGCTGCGGCGGGGGATGAT
Source organism: Aphelinus atriplicis (assembly GCA_020882685.1). NCBI lineage: Eukaryota > Metazoa > Arthropoda > Insecta > Hymenoptera > Aphelinidae > Aphelinus > Aphelinus atriplicis. The sequence goes on along the minus strand of CM037074.1, from coordinate 26,025,377 downwards.
TATTACCTGCTGCACCGAAGCCCCACGTTTGCATATTAAACGCAGTCGCGGCTCTTGCCGGACGCATTTGGATTTGATACCCGTCCACGAGAGCAATTTGTTGGCTCATCCAGCAGTCCGTTCATTCGTTCGGCTTGTTGCGCCGACGAAACAGCTTTATCAAATACAAACAATTTATTTTGGGGGGTTTTGGAACATTCTCACTATGAATAATTGTTTTCTTGCATTAGACGATTCGATTGCATAATTTTTCGCGCTAAGAATGGATGGCACTTTTCTCTTACTGCACTGAGAACAGTTTATAGTTGGGTGAACTATAAATCTACTATAAATATAGTTCTATTTTGACCCGCTATGAATATTGTGAATTCCACTATACAAATTTCACTGATGTATACCATGTAAATAGTATTATTTATACTATATTTAAAGTAGATTTACTCTATATATAGTCTTTTATTTATAATAGATATATTGAGTGGACACAGTTGACTATAATTGTGGTTCATTAAACATAATTACTGATGGATGAACAATAATCCAAATAGTAATTGAGCATTATTGAAAAACTATAAAACATGAGGGTTATTTACACAAATAAAGTTTAATTTAACGATATTTATAGTAGTATTCCTCTATAATTTCGTTTACTATATCATATAGCAGGTTGCGATAAGAGAATTTTTCTCCAGTGTGGTCTCGAAATAGTATTTTATGCACCTGTGCGAGGTTAGGCGATTTTAAAACGTTGCAAGTTAGTGTGTTTAAAAAAATACAGCCTGAATACGAGTGAGGTGCATATAATATTTTTCGTCTTCATTTTGAGAAAAGGACTGTATATCAGGAAGAAAAAGTGACACTTTTCTCCCAATGTCATGAAAAATAAGAAAGTTTTTAGTGCCGCTCAGGTGCATAAGAAGGTAACTGGACCCAATGTGCCACTTTTCCCAGATTTCGTACTTCCGGTGCTCTCTGGACACAAGTCGCACTTGGATTATGTTAGGAGTTTTCCTGAAAATACTCGTAAAGTATTTTATGGACCTTAACCATATACAGTATCGGTACATTCCAAAATCCATAGATGTAGATGTACTGTGCTTCCCTATAACCATGAATGTTTTGGGAATGAAATAGATCAATATTTAAGAGACAAACTTCAAGTTTTTATAAACATAAGTATTGTAATGATTTAGAAATGGGTTTTTTAGTTAGATGTCAAAAGTTTTTGATAAATATCTGGGAAATATTATTTTGATTTAATAATTTAATCCGCAATTGATCGCCCCTGTAAACGTAAAGACACTGTAACAAGTAATTATGAAAAAGTGCCACATTGGATACACATGTACCCAGTTTATCGACATTTTTAATGGGATAAAATAGGCAAATAGTAATTGTTACTATGGTTTCTGATAGATCTTGAGCTAATCTTTAAGATGATCATAGATGATATTCATCATAGTCGAATTGGCGAAAAACCCTTAGGAGATGGCACATTCAATAACTTGTATTATCTTTTTAAAACGACGTTTTTAATCAATCATTCTAAAAAGTGGGTTCATTATTTTTTAATAAAAATTTTTATAACAAAATTAAATTTGTATAAAATATTCACAACTCCTCGCTCATTGTTTTCGATTTCCACATGAACTTTACACATGTAGTATTTTACTCATCATCGTCGTTACTCACTGCGAGGCTCCTAAAAAATTCGAAGCATCCAACAAAGTACATGTTGAACAGAGGGTAAGGTTCCCAATGAACCCGCCATACGAGAGTAATGTGTAGCTTATCTGAACCTTCCGATTCATATCGCCGCACAACATGTGACAGTCTTCGGCCTGCGACCAGAGACCCATGTTCGCATAATTGCCTTTTGCACTGGCTCACGTGGCCACGTGACGTATGGGCCCTTAATTAACGGCAAGGGCGAGAAAAAAAAGAACGACGTAGCTCGCCAGCCGTCGTTCATTCTTCTTTACAACACGGAGAAATCTTCATTTGGCTCCTCGAGACATTCCACATCAGGGGCTTGGGCGTTTGACGAGCGGAGAGAATGAAAAAACGCACGAGCTACAGATATGCTTTCGGGTACGTGTTATCTTATGGCCTTGATTCGCGGTTGAGTGTCTCAATTGAGATGTGAAGTCACTCGGCTTTGATCAATGGCTGTCAAGAGGGTTTTGGGCGGTATTCTGCTACACGCTTAATATGATTCACAAAAGTTATTTCTCCATCGAGCATAACGATGATCCCGCGCTTGATGAGAACGTCTTTTCGTCTCGCGCGCGCGCTCCTCAGAAGAAATTTCGACGTCATTTAATGGGAAAGGTATTCCTCGAAAATGAATTATAATCGAGTAACGCTGCCCGTCGAAGGAACGTCGGCGGGAATAATAAAGTGAAAGGGAACTCATTACAGTCGTGCAATATATACACGATACTTTACCGGCATATTTCGTTACTAATCACGCTCACGTTAAAATTAGCTGCTCGGGCAAAATGGCAGAATGAGAAGTCGTTAATTTATAGCAATCGCTTCAGAACTTCTTCCCTCCTCCTGCGAGAAAACTCGTAAATGGCTCGTAAACTGCTTACAGCACCAGCCCCCTGCGACTTCTTTTCATTGCTCGGGAATCTCCAGTATAAGGAAACTAATGAAGACACACATATTTCTAACGGTTACCGCGAGCTCAAATCTCCTTTACGCATAATATACATCAGCAACTTCGTCATACGCATATAAAAACGAATGAAAATCAATTTTACGATCTCGAGAATATACTGTGAGAACCTGACCAACGCGACGCGTGTGTAACATCACGGGATATCTTTCAAAACGGTTTTAAAATTTCCTGGAACACTTTCATAAGTGCTCGATGATCGCATCCACACAATCCAAGTTCATTCAATAATGCGCATACGTTTGAACTTGCGGATACTTTGATTTCGCTCGTATACGCATCGGAAGAATCGCGCGGCTCCCAAATTAAAGCCGGTTAACCCTGTTAACAGCCTGGCCGGAATGCTCGCGCGGCCGAGCAGAAGAGCAACGAGAGCTCGCGGTAATACTCGGCTCGGCTGTGTGAGCGGGCGCGCGCATCTCGGTTTTCGCACGCAAAGTTTTTAATACATCACGCTGCCCGTCGTAACTCGGGAGCTGGCTCCGCGGTCGGGGCGCGAATTTTCGCCGTTCTCTCGAGCCCGAGGCGTTTGCGCGTGCGAGCAGCTTAATTGAATGCGCGGTATACTTGGTATACGTATATACAGCAGCCGAGGACGGGAGGGAGGGGGAAAAAACGAACGAAAAACCGGCTGGACGCGGGAGAATCCGAAACGCAGGAAGCGCGCGCCTCCGCCTACGTATCTTTGATCGCGCGGCGCGCGAGCACACGTCACTCTATCATTTTCATCGGCGGTACTCTTGAGATTCCTTAATTAAACGACCCGACAGCTACATCACTAAAGTATCCGGGCTATCGGGGACGCCGATCTCGCGTCCCGCGGGGAAAGGAAGCGGAGAGAGGAGCCGCCGCCCGAAACCAGATGAGCGAGCCGTGGCGGAGAAAAGCCGAAACAAAGGATCCTCGAGCGGGAGAAGAAAAAGCCGCGAGTACGCGCGGCCGTGTGCGGCTCCGGATGTGTCCGCGATCTCTCGACTCGACCAATTAGCCTGCGAGTCCGATTTAACGATGCCCCGAGTTTTTCGGTGCACCTATGCTCTCCTTGTGCGCGGCGAGGATTGAATTTCTTTGCGCCCGTTAAAAGAAAACGACGACTCGAGTGGGTTCCATTTACAATAGTTGTCTTCGATAAAATTGAATGTCTGCGTTTGCGTATATGATGTCACGTACGGAAATCAATAGAGAACGCGTTAATCCGCGCTATCGGTGGAACAGCGTTACATAACTCGGGTATGTATTTGGCGAACGACTCGTTTCCGAGCTCGCAAATGCTAATGGCCCGCTCGCAGCTATGGAAACAAGCGTTGGCGAGCTCGCCGACTATCATAATGCCCGGTCGCAATTAAGAATTAGCCGGCGCGCGCGAGAGAAGAGTCGGGAGGATCGAATTGGATTAAAGAGACGGAGCGCGCGCTCGAGCTATTGAAACTGGCCGTTTTCTCGCGGCGGCTTATCTCGGGCCGCGGCTCGCGGGCTGCAGCGGCTGTGGCGGCGCCGGAGGTCCGCCGCTCGGCTGCTCATCGCCGCGTGAAACCTGCGGCGAGCTCAAGGCCGTCCTCCAAGGCTCTCGTCTCGTCGAGCGAGAGCCTGCTCGCGCGCCCGAGCCTCTTTGCGGTTGTCCGTCTCCGAGCTGTATATTCGTACACGCGCCTGCAGTATTATATCGACTATATACACGCTCAAAGCCGATCGGCGGACCAGCTGCTGCGCGCTACACCCGAAGCCAATCGACTTTTTTGCCGCACTGCGGTCCGATCGGCTATTGCACCGCTACCACATTCTCTCTCGCGCGCGCGCACGCGGCATCTTATAGGCAATCTGACCATGTTGATTTGAAAAGCCACCAGAGCCGCTGGGCAAACTTTCCTCGGGCAATCGGGACAAAGGTGGATTTTGGAAAATTTCGAACGAATTATAACCTCGCGTTTTATGCACTCGTTTTATCCTCGGGCGAGAGAACAATCTTGCGAGGGTGGAAATGGAAAAAATAAATTTAGCGAGATTTTCCTTCGGGGATTCGAGTGAAATTGTCGCAAGAGCGAATTCTCGTGGCAAGATGTATATATGTATACGCGACTCGGAGGAAGCCATACACGGTTGAATAATTGTCGGAAAAAGCGATAAGCAATAAACAATTTGTATTAATCAGATTGGGTATATGAACGGAGCGCTAGCTCGCGGTGGCATAAATTCAAACGGGGCGCGGCTGTTTTTGAATCCGCGAAAATTATCGCTCGACTCGTTAGCACGTATATACGGCTAGGATAAATGGCGCGCCGGGCGCTCCGGCCACGAGTAAGACCTGGCCACATTACTATTCCACATTCGCGGCGTCGCTCCCTTGCACTTTGTATGTCCCGCATACGCCAAAGACGCGGCCATTTAAAATGGAAGTGGACGTGCGCCCGCTGATTTATCACTCGTTGCGCCGCTCCAACTGATACTGCGCAGTGCGCTGCGGCGCCCGAAATTTCCTTCGAGCGTGTCTTGAAATGCACGAGCATTGTTTCACAGTATCTGGCAATTGCAGGGGGTATTGGCGAATGTTCCGGCAGCGCCGCGCATTTGCTGATAATATTGCGAGGCCTTGCCCGGGATATGGCCGTCATTTTGCGCCGCGCATCCGAGATAACAATTAGAATGGATCCGCAGTCCCACGGGCAATGTTGAGAGATAGTCGCCGATGCAATACAAATAAGCCTTGACTTCGTTGTACCGATATACACAAACAAGCCTGATTATTCAATCCGTATATCCATTGAAATCCTAGTATTACCCTGTGTATTCTATTACGCCCCGGCGCCCTACATGTTTTTGGCCACAGGTCGCCGGAAAAAAGGAACCTTGTTTACACGAGAAAAATGAAACACGGATGATTTGTGAGGATTCTTTGTCGTATTATTGTTGTCATTATGTCGGCGCGTCTGTCGATATTCTCTCGCGGATACTGTATTCCATGGATATTTCGTCTTACAAAGATACAACTTCTGCGCTGTATACAGGTTCGACTCCGCACGAAGCCGGAGAGAAATATTTTGCGATTTCTCCTGGAAATGGGCTGAGTTGACGGAAAAATTGTGATCATGATATTGGAAAACTGAGACGTGGCATCCGGATTTATGTGTTGCAAATGTCAAAATGAATTTCGTTATATTCATAGTCCATCAGAGCATCCTACCAGAGGCTATAAACAACATACTCTAAATTCAAAGATTTTAATCATGTTGATTGGATCTCGCATCGAGAACTCGTACTGATTAATAAAAATCAATACTTGATGTTTGTGTCCCTTGCAGGCATTAAAAGGATTTTCGAAAAATTCAATAATGTTGCCTCGTTTACTTTTATTTGACTTATAATATAAGTCAATAAAAATAATACCCCTTTTGAAAATTGAATAATTCTTTTGAGGATTAAATAATTCTTGTCGCAAGAAAAATTCCAAGGTGGACAATGTTATTCATTTCATTTATACAAATGAATAAAAGACTCTCGTCTCTCTCGGTAGATTAACTGGATCTTTTGATGTTTTGTAAATTTGTCCATCTCATAAATTTAGACGATTTTCTTCCTCTTACTCCGCTTCAACGCTATGGTCAATACATCTTCGACATATGCCCTGAGAGTCTCTCGTATTTATGTTTATTCTCTCAATCTCCTGTCTCTTCACAAGCGGTTCCTTCTCTTTCGCGAGATGCCCTGTTTTTTCGCTTTTTATTCTTCTCTATACGCAAGAGAGCTGTTTTAACTTGGTTATTTACTTAGTCGATATGAGAGCGTGTTTTCTTCTCGTAATATCTCTTCCGGATAATATCGCTTTTCCGCAGTGTATAGAGAGAGAGAGAGAGAGAGAGAGAGAGAGAGAGAGAGAGAGAGATGCTCGGTTAAAGATAGAAGGAGACGTGGTGAAGGAAAATAGAGACGGACAGACATTTCGTATTCCATTTCTTTTTGATGCTAATGCGCTTTTACGTTTGCCGTTCGCAGAGGAAAAACAAAATCGATTTTACTGCGAAAGATTGGCGAGAACTCGCGCACCGGATTCAAAAAGTTTAAAAATCAATAATTTTTTGACAAGTCGTTTCGAAACTTCTTAGTTACCACTATATTTTTATGTTTAACCTCGGATCCCATACAATAGCGACTGTTCTATGTGAAAGTTCGAAAAAGTCTCGTTCGTACAGAAGTATCCACCTTATATTGTAGCTTATGCTTAAAGTTGAAATACAATCTCAAAACTTCTAGTTTCTATCATAACATTAGTCTCGAAATTATGTTGGGAGAGTAATTCTTTTTAACATGTTATGGGAACGTTTTAATTCCTTACAGTTCGACTTTACCGTAAAAAATAGGTTGCGATCAAAGCGGTCTTCAAGAGCCCGCGAGACATATGCGCCACTTCAAAGTTGTCATATAAGAGATAATCGCAAATTAAAGAACGTCGGTTGAACGCTTAACTGAGTTGTTTTTTTTTTGTTTCACAACCTTGAAGCATCAAAATCGTTGCGCAGCAAATCGATAAATCCTCCGAGCCATCGACGAAAAATTTCCTCGGGTTCCCAAGAGGTAAAATATTAATGTGCCGGGCTAGGCTATTACCAACGGGCTCCGTTTCATCTTCACCGTCTCTCGCCTCGCTCTGCCCTACATCATCAAGAAGACATCTTATTCGGCTACGACGCATGATTCATTAATAGACACCTCGAGCGTGCCTGTATTCCAGTCGCCAACGGAAAACCCACGACGAAGATTCAATCCATCGCTTGACCCTTTTCCAACGCCCCGCGCGCGCGCGAGAGAGAGCAGGTTGTAATTTTGAAAACCAGTCGTCGGCGCCGCGCGACCTCGCCCCCACTTTTCCCACTTGGAGATCTCGGCGCGCGCAGGTGTACGTTTCACTCGGAATGTGAAACGCGCCGGCTTCTTTTTGTGCGCGCCCGAAAAATAATTAAATCTCGGTATATATCGACGGGACGGAGCGGGAGACACGCGGAGCTCCCGAGATCGTTCACTTGCGCACACACCCTTTTTGCTCGCGCGCACGTTTTTATCTGCTCAAGCTCGATCGCTGCGCATTTGCATCGGGGCACGGGGCTTTTTTTCGAGGATCCCTTGTGTGTTGGCAATCGTTGCTGAAATTGATTTTCTGCTGTAATTGCGGGGCACGAGGAGTTCGATTGATATTCTCTGATTAATTTTTAATCGATAGTTTTACTCACGAGCTCGCTCTTATTCGTGCGTTATTTGTGCGGCGATCAAGGGAATGTTGTGGGTAATTTTCGTTAAAAGTATATCGGGAACGGATCAGACAATCAGATGAAATTAATTTCGGCGATAACATATGCGTGTAGTCTGAGCTGATGAAAGTATTATCGGTAATAATCTTCTTAATTGAATCTTGATATTAATAGATGATTGAGTGCCCTGTAAGGCAGAATATTTTCAATGTGACGTTTATCTATCAAAGCTGATGGTTCTACGACATTATCGCTCATCGATGAGCAGTCGCTAATTTTTTGAAATTTTTCGGATATTAAGGTATTGATTTTGTCATTTTCGAATTTCAGTTGATTAATTTTCACTTGATCAGCGCAAAATGAAGCAATGACATGTCAAGTTGCTTTTCGAAGCGTACTAATGAAATTGATGGTTTTAAAAACAGTACTGATTCCATTAAATAAAGTGTTTCGGCTAATACAAATGAGTCTGTAAAAATATTGATCCGATCGATAAGCTTACCAACTGTGCACAAAAAATTAAGGTTGGGGTATGCACTGTAATCATTCAAATGAACATCTTGATACGAGCTGAATCACACGAGAAATATTACGGGCTACATTCGCGTCTGCGTTACATCGATGTTATCAGATGATTATTGATTGCTAGAATGTAAACCAGAAGTCTCAATCAAAATGAAAGCACGAATACTTCGAGGGTTGCTTTTACTTATTGCCGTTACATATTGCCTGTATCAACTCAAACATTTCATTATCATATTAAAATATTCAGTCTCACATGATGAATTATGAGTTCTGTAATATATCTTGTATGTTATTGTCGGTTTGATTTCGAGATTCCTTCTCCATAAATCATTTCTATCATTCGATTTCTCATCGGAATGGTTATATCGTGATATGACTTTTATGCTTAAGGGTAGAGAAATAAGAAAATTAGTTGATACAAATGACTTGTTCTGATTCATTTCTCATTGTTGATGATTGGGTATAATTATATTGAGAATCAGAGTTGGAGAGCAGAAGAGCAAATCATATAACGAACGGCTACACACCGGCAATGCGGTTATACATATCCGTAGATCTATACTTCATGACCAACTGTAAGCTATTACAATTGAAAATAGTTTTTGATTACCTTGAGCTTATCTCATCATCGATATTATACGTCGGTGTAACGACTCCCGACTGTTCCAATTAAGTATTGAAATATCGCGAATTTAATTTCCCCGCAGTTGGTGTATAGTTCGCGAGAACGAATGAGCGATTGCGCCTGATGAGATGTGCGCTCGAGTGATTTCGGAAGTTGGGCAAACAAAGCCGTAGGTCTCATCGATAAGTTTCTAGGTATGCGCGCGGAGTGAGCGGGGCGTGCCTGAGTGGTGCTCGCTACACGCTGTTTACTTGGCGTATAATATAGCCGGGGAGCCACCGCCGCGAGCACGTAATAATTAACAGTTTACATGCGTTTATTAGCTTACAAATAGTGTCAAACTTGCGCGGAGGAGTTGGCTAGAGCCGCGCGCAAAATTTCCAAAGCAAAGTTCCAATGAAATTCGCCCGGATTCTCACGGCTCCCGCGGAGTCGCGCGGCTAACTCCCCGCGCTGTAATAATTCAAGCGGCGCGCGCGTGTACTCCTATACAACTGTTATGGAGAAACGGGCCGCTCTCCCGCGAGATCGGCTATCTGCGCGTCTCAATCGCCCTCTTTCCCCGGCCGGGGGGGCGCTTTTGTGCTCGTGCGTGTGTGTCTGTGTGCGGCTGCACCTGCGCGACTCGATCTGTGTGTATATATATCGCCGCCGCGTATCTGCACCGGGGCGGCTCGCGATTTATCATCGCGGCCGCGTGAGAAAGGGAGCAAGACTCGCTCAACAAGTGACAGAGCCGAGCTGGATTCCAGAGCGGAGAGGCGCCCTATATTGATTTTCGCCCCCTCCTCGCTTTGATGGATATACGCGCCCTCGGCTGCTCGCGCGCGGGCCACGCAAATGCAGGCGCGAGCACCAAATTCGTTTTTCACCATTGAATGCGGTTTCTTTTTTTCCCCCTCCTTGTGTGCCGCTCGGCTTTTTCGCCGAGCGCGCCTGTTTCCAGCCGATACATACAAACATACATACATCCGCGCGAGCTGAAATAGCGGGCCGGGCGAATTGACAGGGGCTCGTTGATGAACATCGCGTACTTTGTTTGCCGGGAGTCTCGATGGTTTTGCACGGGTATATATCTATATATACGGGTTCGTGGCCGGGTGCGTGCAGTTCGGTATGATGCGAAATACCTCCCGGGCAGCCGTTCGCCGCGCGGCTGATTCAATAACAGCCTCGGAGTGCACGAGATGTGGGACGTGTGTTTCTTTAAACTCGCCAGCTCAAAGAGCTATCGAATTCATTCTGTGGCTCTCGCGATACGGAACGTATATATAGGCCCTGATTATATACGAGACGTCGAAATAACGAGACTCGGACGGGGCAGTTTTGTATCGCGAGCTACTCGTCGAGATGCGCCTCTCGACGGGATGGCGAATCGTACCTCAAACCGCACAGTTCCTACGGTTAATTTGGGAATATTCAAAAATATTTTTCCCTCCGCGGTTCGTTATTACGCATGAGTAGGGATTTTCACAAAGTCGTACGCTTCGCGTGGTATATAAGCCCGTGCGATGGGTGATCAGTTAATCAAACAGAAAACGTACACGTCAATTTTCCTGTTATGCAATACCTCTCGTCGTTACGTATCTCACCAACTCAGCCTAATTAGCTGGCGATTTTTTATCAGTGCCATCCTCGCGTACACTCGTGCGTCCCATTCTAATTCATACGACGTGCCCGACATATTGAAAGAACGCCTCCCTCGTATTAGAGCTGAGCCTCGCGATCCCCACCAATAATGCTCCCATCGGCCCATCAAACTCTCGTGAAGATATTCATGTATAAACGCGCGGCCGATCATGTTGGAGAGCTTTGGTGACGTATCAAAGTCGACGAATAAAATGATGGTAACGGAGCCAATTATTCAGGCTCGCGGTGGGGGCGTTCATTTGGCGCAGTGTAAGCCTGGGTGTTGCACGTATACGCGAGCGGCTGCACAAAAACTGCCCTCCGTCTCCCGTGGAATTAAGCCGAGTTAACGAAATCCACGCCGCAATTATGCTTAATGAAACGTTCCGTTCTCTCTGTCTCTATCTCTCTCCCTCTCTCTCGCGTACTCAGGTTCGCGGGGATAACGCCCGCGCTGGACGGTATACGCGGAAGAAAAAGAGACAGAGACGGAGAGAGGGAGAGGAAGAGAGAAAAAAAAAGTACAACAGCAGTAGCCGAAAGATTACAGGGAGCCTCGTCGCATGCATAATAGCGCGACTGTTTAGCAGGGTGCAGCGATCGAGTCTATGGCGCGCATTTCACGCTCCACTTCGCGCTTCTTTTTCTCGCTTCCTCGCTCGCTCTCTTTCTCTCTCTCTTTCTCTCTCTCTCTCCTCGTCGCTTTGTTCCCGCTGCTCGTTAGCCTTTCGCTCTTTGAGCTGTGCCGTTGCGCGTCTCGCGACCGACTGGCCCCTGTTTTGTCTCCAGCGCCAGCTGGATATGGCCCCCGCGGGCGATACGACTGCCACTTGCTTACCCCTCGCCATAGCCACTAGGAGCATTTTTAATCTCGGCACCGAGTGCAGTGTTTACGAGGGGGTGTGCGCTCGCGAGCCGGCCACTGCTCCGGGCTGCCCTGTATGCGGGACACCTTATTACTCGGATAATTGTTTGCCACTCTCTCTCTCTCTCTCTCTCTCTCTCTCTCTCTCTCTCTCTCAAGCGCGTTACACGCCTCGCACAGCTGAACTTTAATGTCGCGAGCGCCTGCGCCGCGTGGACGCCGACGGTGCTCTGTGAGAACGAAAGCAGTTTTGAATTTCACGATGCGCGATCTATTTCCCAACAGTATTGCGTTCAAATCAAACTTTCTATATAGTTGCGAGTATATCTATACGACGTGGCAGGATATATCTATAGCTGGACGATGTGGACTTTGAACACTTTTCACGCGAAACAAGCGGGAGAAAGTTGTAGTGTACGAAGGCTCGAATGAATTGCCACCGAATCCGCCGAAACTCTTCCAGACTGCTCATTCTCTAGAAGAGTCCACAGCCATGATGATTCATGTGAAAAATTCGTCATGTTCGCAATGTGTCGATGACTCGGATTCGAAATGATGCGAATCCCCTCTAATGTCGAGAGAAAAGTAATTTGCCACACGCGGGTAATACCGCTGGAGAATCGGAGCCGTTAACGCAGAGACGATTACAGTTCGGGCAACAAAGACGCGCAACGACAGCAAGTAGGTAAGTGCCGTGTAAGGCGAGACGGTTTGAGTGTCTCTCAGGCGGGCGACGCGAGAGAGGCGTGCCGATTTCCCAAAGCGCGCGAGAGCAACCTACTCGCCGCCGCGCGACAAGTGCAAATGTGTTGGCTGCGCATATGCAAACAGGTGTTTGAGCAGGCAAATAACGCGGCCGAGTAAGTGTGCTGTCTTGTGGCCGCCGCGCGTTGTCCATGATGATTTTGAACGCGCGGGCTTTGAGAACCTGCCGTCAGTCGCGGTGAAGCGGCTGCTATTTTTCAAGCTGCAACACATTGACCGATGTCTCCCGATGAATATTCATTGCGAAGCATCAGTGGAAAAACCGGGAACTGTATTGCTTCGGTATTGTAAAATGAGTTCAGTGCAGGGTAGACGTGTAACCGAAGAGGTTTCTATGTATAAATTTCTGACGTGCAATAGATTACCGATATTTGACTGGTGAATTTTCACTGTAAAAAATTTCGCGAGTGCCAAATCACTGGAAAAACACTATGGGGGTAAGAGTTCATAGGTTATCGCAGGACTCGGATTAAGTTTCTTGTGTACTTGTCCCCATTCAATTTTCAACTCTGCAGCAATAGCGAACAATCGCTCGGCCAATGATGTTTCTCCATAGATCCTTATTCTTCCACGTATTCAATTCTGGGATAAATGATTAAAAATGACCACTGACGTACGGCTTCTTTTGGATCCAACTAGCGAACTGTCGGTGACGAGTTACACATATATATTGTGACAATATAGTCGTATATATACGTTGCCACGAAATACCTTATCAAGCGGATAAAAGATCGCGGACGATTTGAAACCATTGGGAGAATAATTCAGAGAGGGAGGTAATCCTGCAGTCGGATCCCTTTGAGAAATCGACGTGTCGATGGGCAGAGTCCGATTGGTCGGGCTGGTGGCTCAAGCCCATAAAACACGCGATCCACCTGCATTATTCACTAAATACAGTCGGAGAGAGAATTAGAGATAAAGTAGTGTCGGGATTTGGGCATCGCGCGGCTTCTTCTTCTTCTTCTGCTTCTTCTTCTCCTTCTTTTCTTCCCTCTGTGGTGGTGAAAGAGAGAGAGAGAGAGAGAGGAAGAGAGAGAGAGAAAACGAGAAAGGCATCCGGAAGGACACAAGGGTTCGCAGCAGATTACGGACACTCAAACGTCTTTAGCAGAAATTAGATTAGTGGGGAGTGGTACGTATATAGAGCTTCATCCGCGGGCTTATCTCGCCTAGCCGAGTTCGCCGAAGGGAGAAAAAATACCAGCTACTTCGGCTCGCCGATAATTATGTGGGACTCCTCTCTCTCTCTCTCTCTAGAGAGAGTTTGTTCTTGCCCGTGCACACGTGCCCCCCTGCCCACCCGCAAACGCGTTTGATTATATATATACACACACACACACACCGCGTGTAATCGCGCTTGGCTCGATAAGGACGCGCGGCTTATTAATAAGCGCTAGCTTGAGTGGATCCACCGCTGCGATACCGTCACCCCCTTATCGAGCGTATTTCGTGAAGACGATGCTCGCCGAGACGTTATACCGAGAAAAGCAGCTTATTCTGTTCGCGTGCCTTCAGTTTTGAAATTGTTCCAGAGTGAAAAACCGCTGCCAAGTGCCTCAGCAGTATGCTTTCTCAAAGTATTGCAATTGAACCTCAATTTGCATTAATCACCACTCTTTGAGAAAGCAAAATGAACCTTTAACTTATTTCCTCCACTCCATAGTAACGGTTGCTATGGTAAATATCCGAGCTTCGGTGTTCTTACTTCTTAGTCGTCAACAGTTCCGAAAATGGACCTCTAACTGACTTTTCCCACTCCATAGTAACGGTTGCTAAGGACGTAAACAACGGTTGCTATGGTAAATGTCGGAGCTTCGACGTTATTACTTCTTAGTCATCAACAGTTCCGAAAATGGACCTCCAACTGACTTTTCCCACTCCATAGTAACGGTTGCTAAGGACGTAAACAACGGTTGCTATGGTAAATGTCGGAGCTTCGACGTTATTACTTCTTAGTCATCAACAGTTCCGAAAATGGACCTCCAACTGATTTTTCACACTCCATAGTAACGGTTGCTAAGGACGTAAACAACGGTTGCAATGGTAAATGTCGGAGCTTCGATGTTCTTACTTCTTAGTCATCAACAGTTCCAAAAATGAACCTCCAACTGACTTTTCCCATTCCCTAGTTACGGTTGCAAGCGATATAAACACCGGTTGCTAGAGACATCAACAATGGTTTATACGGGAAAGGTCTCTTTGATTGTTATAGAATCCCATAAATATACAAACCCAAATGATCATTTATCATGAATTATATGGGAACTTATCGAAAACACGCTAGCAACGGTTGCCATGGAATCAAACAACGGATGTTGCTGAACACCGAACTCGGTTCACATCTGCCGGAGACCGACCTGTGTGCAAAATTTCAGGACGATCGGACCATTCCTTCGAAAATTAACGTACGACAAAAAAAAGTCAGTCTGAAGCTGAATTTTGTATCTCCATAGCAACGGTTGCTAGGAGAATAAACAATGGTTGTTCCAAAATGAATGTCTTATCGATTCTCATCGATTGTCGTCGAAAGAATTGGAGACCCATCGTGCATTGATGATGATTTTCGGAGCTTTTATCAAAAACACGTTAGCAACGGTTGCTAGAGAAATAAACAACGGAATTGGCTGAAAATTGAACTCGACCGAGATTTTGCGGCGACTAACCTGTGTGCAAAATTTCAGGACGATCGGACAATTCCTTCGAGAGTTATCGTACGACAAAAAAAAGTGCACGTACGTACATACATACAGACATTTTCGGATTTCCATGTTTTTCGACCCGTAGATTACGAAAATCGAGGTCCCGAAGTCCGATTCGGTGGGTCGATTTTTACCCCGTTACAAGCTTTCTCTTTGAGAAAGCAAAATATTGCAATTGAACCTCAATTTGCATTAATCACCACTCTTTGAGAAAGCAAAATGAACCTTTAACTTATTTCCTCCACTCCATAGTAACGGTTGCTATGGTAAATATCCGAGCTTCGGTGTTCTTACTTCTTAGTCGTCAACAGTTCCGAAAATGGACCTCTAACTGACTTTTCCCACTCCATAGTAACGGTTGCTAAGGACGTAAACAACGGTTGCTATGGTAAATGTCGGAGCTTCGACGTTATTACTTCTTAGTCATCAACAGTTCCGAAAATGGACCTCCAACTGATTTTTCACACTCCATAGTAACGGTTGCTAAGGACGTAAACAACGGTTGCTATGGTAAATGTCGGAGCTTCGACGTTATTACTTCTTAGTCATCAACAGTTCCGAAAATGGACCTCCAACTGATTTTTCACACTCCATAGTAACGGTTGCTAAGGACGTAAACAACGGTTGCAATGGTAAATGTCGGAGCTTCGATGTTCTTACTTCTTAGTCATCAACAGTTCCAAAAATGAACCTCCAACTGACTTTTCCCATTCCCTAGTTACGGTTGCAAGCGATATAAAACACCGGTTGCTAGAGACATCAACAATGGTTTATACGGGAAAGGTCTCTTTGATTGTTATAGAATCCCATAAATATACAAACCCAAATGATCATTTATCATGAATTATATGGGAACTTATCGAAAACACGCTAGCAACGGTTGCCATGGAATCAAACAACGGATGTTGCTGAACACCGAACTCGGTTCACATCTGCCGGAGACCGACCTGTGTGCAAAATTTCAGGACGATCGGACCATTCCTTCGAAAATTAACGTACGACAAAAAAAGTCAGTCTGAAGCTGAATTTTGTATCTCCATAGCAACGGTTGCTAGGAGAATAAACAATGGTTGTTCCAAAATGAATGTCTTATCGATTCTCATCGATTGTCGTCGAAAGAATTGGAGACCCATCGTGCATTGATGATGATTTTCGGAGCTTTTATCAAAAACACGTTAGCAACGGTTGCTAGAGAAATAAACAACGGAATTGGCTGAAAATTGAACTCGACCGAGATTTTGCGGCGACTAACCTGTGTGCAAAATTTCAGGACGATCGGACAATTCCTTCGAGAGTTATCGTACGACAAAAAAAAGTGCACGTACATACATACAGACATTTTCGGATTTCCATGTTTTTCGACCCGTAGATTACGAAAATCGAGGTCCCGAAGTCCGATTCGGTGGGTCGATTTTTACCCCGTTACAAAGCTTTCTCTTTGAGAAAGCAAAAACACCCCACTCGACTAGCAGATGTTTGCTCGTGGAGTTTGGCTTATTGTTAATGATGAGAATCGGCTCAGTTCTCTATTCTGGCTGTTCGACGAGTATCGTGTATCCTTGACGGCAGTTTGGATCGTCGATCTTGACTGTGAACAGGCGTTTGATTACGGAGAAAAGCTCTTTCCAAGTGACTGCTCATATTCGTACTTTGAAGTATGTTCCATATATATACAAATATAAATTCCGCCGTGATTCCCCATTGAGAGCAAAAATATAAATTCATCATATCATATTTGTTATGCCTGCGTTATGGACATTCAAACTCGGTAAATATTTGGATCCAGGAGCGTCGCGCGCCTTTGAAATGGAATACAATCATATATAGCTGCACGTGTCAAAGCTCTCCGGGCTACGTGCCTTGAATTTGTAAAAAATAATTAAATTCCAAACTGCGCGTAATTATAACGCGATCAAATTAGTTCAATCAAGTGGAGAGCTTTGCTGATTCTACTAATTATCATCCTACGGGATTCTTCGAAACTCTCGTAATGAATTTTTCACCGAGCCGCGGGTAAACAGGAGACAGAGGAAATAGTCTCGGCTGGGAAATTTCACGTTCGACTGCGGAATCTGACGCATGATTAATTCAATTTTTCACGAGCGAATGGAAAATTGAAAAGCTCCTCACCAAGTATACACGCTTTTCTATTATTTAACGAAAGGAGCCGAGCATCCCGTCGCAGCGTACGCTTGCTCATATAATAGATAGGAGAGCAAGCTTACACGTGGAGTATTGAAGTGCCGTCGCTCTATGTAGATTCATATTTGCTTTATCCAACTGCAAGTGGTTACGTCTCTCTTTATTATTGCGTGCTACTCTTTTTTTTCCCTTTGTCCGCTCCAACGAGCTCGGTTTTTCTCTCACCTCTCTCGTTTTTCTCGCGACCCCTTTTCCCCCGCTAATATCTTATTCTTTCCCCTTGTTATTCTGAAATTCTTTAAATAACAAAGCAAACAATTGTTCCCCCCGAGAGGGTTCCGTCTAGTGAAAAATCTCGGGGAACTGCGGGAGGAAGGTGAGAATATTTTAATACTCTCCCGAATTTATCATCGCATAATTCCTTTCTGTGTTTCACAAAGCAAAGCTCCTTACAAACAATATACGAAAATTCTCCATGAGAACGTTTCATTTTTGTTGCATTTGATGCAAGTAAATACACAACCCCGTGTATAGTATTGATGTTTCGAGTCATGATAAAAGAAAAGGCTCTAATTCATTATTTACGGTTCGCTGATTTTAATGAGATTTCCCGAGATAAACAATTTGCAAGTAAGCCATGGACAATACGCACGCATTGAGTTGATAATGATTCGCGAATATCTCGAGGAAATCGCAAAGTTGAAGCAAAGGGTCGTAGATGTATAATCTATTCGGGTATAGCCAAAAGCTATCTCGGAAAGTTTAATCACGATTGCCGACCCGGATGTACATACCGGCCTCGCCAATTGTTAGACCTCCAGCGCGAGTTATATCGGCGTTGCAGCGAAAATTCGAGCGGTTCAAACGTATGTAGAGGAGAAGTATATCATTGGCGAACAGACAATTTTCGCTGAATCAATGGGGCGGAAGGAGTATCCCGTCCGCGAGGAAAAACGCGAGAGTAATTCTCCTCACGTCCGTCGTCAGGTGGAAAAATCCGCGTCGCCGCGGCGAAGCAATTGCGCCGCGAATTATCTTTGCGAATGAGAAATCTTCGCTCGGCTCGAGCGGGTATATACACTCGCGCGCGCGTCGCTCAAACCCATCCTTTTCCGGCTGAGAGAAAGGGATCAATAAAGGGGCACGAGTCGTCGTCGTCGTCGTCGTCACCGTCGTCGTCGTCGGCAACACGTATCCGGGCGTTAATCCGATAAGTGTGTAGCCGGGTGGGGCGGCCGACACCGCGCGAGCACTAACTCGCCAAACGGAAAGTGTAAATTCAACTCGCGGCGGCGGCGGCGCCGCCACTTACGCGTGTGCGACACTCCGACACCGCTGGAATTTCTTATTTCTGCTCCTGGGAAAATACAGCCGAGCTCGAGGGCGCCTCTTATTACAGTGCGCGGCTCGATGTTTCTCTGAATAAATTAGGGCCGCTCTCGCGTCTACTCGCGCGATACGTGCGTGCGCGACTCGCGACTAGAGCCAAGGCGGCTGCTCTGGCCACGCGCGAGGATGGATGCGTTTTAATTAGGCGCACACACTTCTCCGGCCCACTTCGCTCGTCGACGAGTAATTATTTTATTATCATATACAATTAATACCCGCGGATCATACGTCACACGGGGGGGTTGTGTGCTGCGTGTCGCTCGAGTACTCCGTGGTGATCGAGACAAGCAGCAAGTTTCGTCATGCGTGAATACGTGTATTCGTGTGTATATACGTCAGGATAACCGGCGAATTTATACGAGTTGACGTTTTCCATTCGAGAGCAAGAAAATTTACGAGGAACGTTGAATTTTGCCCGAATACCGATAATAATTTGAATTTTTCTCGTTTACACTCGGGCACGAAATCATCCGGACGTTCTCGTACGTAATAATTACAGCCGAACGACTTTATTGTGTCAGTTCACATAAACAGCTCGGTTTAATTGCACGCGAGAATTGTATTTGCTTAATTTACGGAGCCGATCGGCAGTAATTACCGCTCGGACGTCCACGCAGCTCCAGCGCTTTCAAAAGTCCTCGCAATAGCTCTGAAAGCTCGGGCACTAGCTCATGCGATTTGTAAACGACGCACCCGAACGGTTTATTCGCGATGCGCGAGAGTGGATAAAAAATCGCAACGAGTTGATGACCGCGCTCTTCGCTCACTAGTCGTATATTCGTATACCACGAAGCGGACATACAGCTGGTCATCAAAAACAAACTCTGCCTCGTCAGGCTAATATCCCGAGTGTGTTGAGAAGGCCAATGTGTGATTCATCTCTCGTGTTCAGCTTCGCGCGATTGACCCGGCGCGGGCTTCCGTGAAATGCACAAACAAGCCGAGCCGCGGGGTATGAAGAAGCCGGCTGCTATTACGAGCGAGTTATGAGCGATTCTCAAAGTATACGCTCGGCTGCACCGTACATCAGCCGACGGAGCATCTTCGCGGGATATGCGCGCACGCGGTTCCCCGGGACCATTGCCCAAGACGAATGTCGATTGCTTTTTAAACACTTTCCGATCGCCGTAGCTCGCCCTATCGCGCGAGGGCAAATTCTAATATTGCACGCCCGGCCGCACAGTCCACTTTAAATTTCTCTCCCCCTTCCGGAACTTTGCCGGCTGTTTGAATGCCCCGCTGCCTCCAACTCTTATCGGGATTACGTTTGTTATCGCTCCTCTGAATCATTGCTACCGCGATCTTAAATTGACTTTTCGTCATCCCGATAGCTCTATACGGGATAACTCGCATGTCCCTGGTGCCCGCTTGATTCTCGCTGATTTTGACGTCGTAATATCGTCGCTTCTTGCGAGCAAGTTACGAGCCACTCAAGTTTCATCTCGGAAGAAGCAAGATTGAGTCTCGAGTACGCGGATTTCGAGAGATTATGACATCCGAGCAGCAGCGTAAACTGCCTAACAGCTCTTGAACAGAAAATGTAAAAATAGTCAAGACTGGAAAATGTTTGGTCTTTGTGAGAAGCAACGACATCGTGGTCACTGTTAATTTTGAACTCTAGTGCTAATTCGAGAGTTGATACGTGGGATACGTTGAAGTAGATCAAGTACTTACCGAGGAATTTTGATATTTTAACCGTACAAAATAGTTAGCCAAACAACCTCCATATAGTTTGAAGAGGTTTTTGAGTATCTTACGTGTTTGAATTCCACGAATATTAAATGGAACTAATAATGAACTCAATTTACTATAAAGTAGTGGAGTAGTCTGCTATGTTTCCCGAGAGGTTTGTCGAATAGTTTCATGTATGGGTGTCTCAATCGTGAGTACGTTTACTATCGCGTTATGGACGAATTTTTCAAGGACTTGGTTCCGGGTGAGTCGAGAAAAGCCGCAGATAAAAAAGATTTTTCAAGTGGTCCACATTTATGGTTCGTTAAAAGGCAGTATCGTCGTGACCTCTTTGCGGTATAGACATATTAATCATCACAAAAATACACACACACACACAAAGCTTAGCTAAGTTTTCACAGACACTTAAGATCTAATAGTCGCGGTCTCATGGAACGAACAATACACGCGCGGAGTAAAAAGCAGTTTTGAGCGAGCGCTCATCACACAAATGGCTTTCTTTCGTTGTTTAATACGAGCGGGCTTTCTCTCGCGCGAGTCCAAGTGGGGGCGCTTAGCCGCGGGCGCAGATCTTGGCCGATAAAGCTTAATTAAGCCTTCGGTGCTTTACGAGGCTCGCGCGCTGCGCTAACGCGCGGCTGCACGCGCGCCTAATTCCACTCGCGCGCCTCCAGCAGCTCAGGCTTGAATTCACCCTCCTGCTTCGCGTCTCTTTCCGGCTTCGCCGAGTCCGACACTTTTACTTGTGCGCATGCCGGAGACAACCGCGTTTAAGTACAGCCGGGATTTCCTCAGTCGACGAGCTTTTATGAAAATGCTGAAGCTCCTGCAAATGAAGTTTGAAGCTGCTATGGTAATTGAAGCGCGAAAATAACTTTTTCTCCATTATACCATCTCAGTATTGTTTCCTTAGCAACATCACTCGCGCGCTTCACGACGGAGATTTCGCTGAAAATTAATCCGGGCTACGAACTACCCATGCCGCGAACATTGTCAAGTTCGTATTTCATTTTTTATGTTCCAAAATTAATCGACCATTATTATTGTACCTGTGAAAAACTTCAGAAAACAAATTTGAAAACACAATTCTTACATCAATAGGAGATAATTACAGTTAAAAGATATCATATACTTTGAAAAACAAAACTGTGAAGAGACCCCACTGTTTTTGGTGCGACCCGGGGAACTTCTATCATCTCAAAGTTAATGAAATATGCTTATGTATTCAGTGGTAATGGGAAAAACAAAACTGGAATTTCTACGAAGGTGCATTCTAGCGACGACGACGCTGCTTCTGGCCTGTGTGAATATTTGATTCGCGCCGACCGATTAAATTGTCCGTTCCTCTCTGAATTCTTATCATCAGCGCTTTTCACAAAAACTGTCCCGAGTCGGAATGAAAATTCGCCGCGCGGAATACAACGCAAACAAAACTGCGCGGAATATGCATACACGCAGTAAGGCAAAACGAAACAAGCTTGGAATTTGCGTGAAAATGTTGGGGGGGGGGGCACCTTCAAAATGGAGACAGCCCCATTTCGCCCCGGCAGTGCTCGGGCGAAAAAGGAAACACGGAAGAAGTTGATACGACTCGTGCTCTCGTAGCTCGGCAAATAAAAAAGTTAACTCCTGCTCGTAACATTTTGGTAAACAATTAAAAGCAGGCGGCTCGAGGGGGGGTAGGCGGGCGGGCGAGTGATAAAAACTAATGCATTTACCGCGGCCGGCTGAGCGGGGGTACACGGCCGAGGGAAAAGTCGGCCGCGAGCGGCTCCTCGGAGCGAGAAAAAGCGTAGGAACGGGGCCGCGGGAGTGGAGTTTTTCGCGGACGCGCGCACTTACGAGCGGATGAAAATGTATACGCACGATGCGCGGCTCGCGGGCGGCGGGGGGTAAACAGCGCGGCGACGCCAGCCCCAGAGAGCTTGCGCGTGTAATAAATGCGCGCGAGCGTGCAACGCCACTTACATAAGCGACGTATGTGCACGCGACGCCTGCCTGCCTGCCTGCCTGCTCGTCCGCGCACGAGCGCCGCAACGCTCTGCCGAGCTCTATATACTTGCTCTTGTCGCGCGAGCGAGCTGCAGCCAGGAGAGCCCGCGCCACAGCCCCGACAGGCTACAGTTAATTGAAACGTCAATCAGCTCCTTTTGTCTTTCTGATTTTCAATAACCGCGCTTAGCGTCGCTCCGCGCCAAACCTCATGATTTCATTCATCCTGCATCGAGATTCGCGCCGGGCGATTTCCCCGTCCACGGCAAAAGTCACATAGTCAGCCGCACCTTGATTTCCGAATAAACTGTATGCCCAACGTTAGCAATCACATCATCAGTTTCTCGCTCCGTGTAGCGACAATTTCCTGCGAATATGCTCGAATGAATAATCATTGCAAGTGCGGTGATGAATAATCATTCAGCTACTCTGAACTGCAAAGCTTTGATGTATCTGATTTATTGCATTTATTACAAATTGAAGTTGAGGATTATTTTATTTCATATAGAAATTAAAATGTCCAATAGGTCGAGCAAATTCTCGGATTATATATGAAGCATCCGTATATAAAAACAGTTTTGATCAAAAAAGTTGAAATGGCTTGGATTTCATACGAATATCTGGTGAAAAAATATTTGGAATTCAAAACCTTTGAAGGTTATAAACAACGACTTGCTTTGACGGGATGATCTTTTTTCCCCGAATCAGCTGTATTCACTCTACCTTTACATTTCATCATTTTATTTTACAAATTATCAAACGAACAATTCTTGACTGCCTCAATGGCTCGTTATACGTTTTAGCGATGCTCATTTGTCAAGCTCTTTGAGAGCAATTTAAAACTCTCGCAATTTAAAATTTTCGTCATGTCTAGATCCATCGTATTTATGCAAGAAAATTATATGAAAAAGTCCATGCTTCATATGGGGAAAGTAGTTCTGGAAGTCGTTTTAGGAACTTGATTGCGAAGCCAATGCGTCTACCGCGCGCTTCCCCCGGATAGTAGTTTTTTTCAATCGGATAATGAGTATGATCGTCGTAAGAAGTTGAATGTCTTCATCGCGATATCCGTTAATCGCTCGAAATCCAGTTTCAGAAACGTTCCTTTTTCAAATTCGACAAAATCATCGGCCATTATCGCGAGAAATCCGGAACGGTAGCGCCAGGAAATCCTGGCGACAATCCGAACGAACGAATCCCATTTAAATTCAGCGGACGGGTATAAAAAGCGTGTTAATGAACGGAGCCGCAGCAGCAGCAGCAGCAGTATGGGAAAGAGGAGAAAAAACATTAGCGACGGTCTCGCGCAATAAACAACACCCGAAGCAGCGGCAGAGGTGTCGCGCGATATATATACAGCGCGTCGCGACTCGAATTGTCGAGAGGTCGTTTGCGGTCGCACGTGAGGATGCGTGCAGTGTATATAATACGTCGGGGGAGAGAGAGTGCAATCGCACTCGAACCTTTTTTTGCCTGTGAACCCGAAGCCTCAGGTGTCTATAACAAATGGAAACGGGGAGAATTAGCGCGTGCGCGAGTGCAAAGTCGCGTCGTGGCCTAATTGAATTTGCGGCTGTTGCGCGAATTCTAGACGGCCGCGCAAAGTGCAGCAGCGCTCAATCAGCCGTGGATCTTTAGCTCACCGCCGACTGTATACAGCGCTAGGGGGGTGAGCGTCAAAATCGCTGCCCGACGCAGTTTGATTTGCCGGCGGAATTTGCTCGGCGAAGTTTGGACGCGCGACCGGCTGGCAATGGGATCCCGTCTGCTTCCAAGAAGGAAAACAGCCCACGATGAGATGGGCTACCAGACAGTTCATCCGCCCTGCAGCTGAATCCGATCGGTGTGCGAAATAGTTCGCTTGCGGTGTGACTGCCGGGTTTTTGTTGGAAGCTCCCTCGATCGTAAGGAGCTACGCCGAACTTTGGATATACTTTCGCGGAAAGCCTTATCTGCGAGAAGAGCGCGAATCATAAGGATATGGAGAATATTCGCGCAGGAAAAGTGCGAGAAATGAAAATATTGGAACGCATATATGTATAAGATTGATTCTATTGATCAGCAATTCTGCAGAGAAGTTTGTAAGTTTATTCTCATGTTCAACTATATTGCCGTACCATAGGTGCCTCGTACTCTTGTGATCTAGATGTGGTTGAGATTGAAAAAAATTAAATAAGTCTGTATAGTTACGAGTGCATGCAACATGTGTAATCAATCTATTGTGAATAACATTCGATATAGTGTGAGTGAAAAAGTGTAGATGTTTAGAAACCAACTCAACTTATATCACTTTTGAATATTGTTATTCGTATTTGATTAGACTAAAATTATTGAAACAGAAGTTTTACTTCTAGATAATGAACTTTACTATCTAAATAGACTCGGCACACACATATGAGAATATGAAAAATTTCACAGTAACCACATATATATTAGAGATGAACTGAGAAAACATTATCTTCTCATAATTTTTCCGGCACTAACGAATCCTCCAATGCGCTCCGTATTTACTATCACTTAAAAAGCCTCTCCCTGCATTCACACCTTGCTATAACTTCTTCGCTGCTTCAAAAAAACCTGAAAAAAATTACCCAGAATTTACTTTCTACTATTTTTTTTACTATTCACACTACTTCAATGCGATATAGCATCTATAAAAACTCGATTGAAAAACAAGAGGTATTTCAAGTTTCACTCCGATCCGATTTAAATGGAAAACATGGATGTATTGGCAGCTAGTCCCCTTGAAATGGATTTGAATCTCAAAACGCGATTTCCTTCTCGCAGCTTATGCGTAATGAAGATAATGAGTAGTAGCGTGCAAGTGCTACTCAGAACGAACGATCATAGCAAAATAAGCTTACACGGCAAGTAGCCTATCTCAACTTGCTCCGAGTAGCCTCTCGACTGCTGGATTCACGTACTCCGCAACGCATCACCCGACGCGATAGATTAATAATCAGGTTCGCTCTCCATCTCTCTCTGCCTCTCGCGCGAGCGCGCGGGATAAAAACTACTGCTGAACTCGGAGTCGGAGGGGAGAAGCTCGCCAAACGGAAACGTCATCCATATCTCACGAATCGAGTAATCATGCCTCTCCGCGCGCCCCAGCATCCAAACAAGCGGCCGAGAGGAGCAGATTATATGATCGGAGCAGCGCTCGCGATTAACGGCGTTAATTTGCAAGGCGACCGCTTACATCTGGCGCGAAATGCATTCTTGGTGCGAGAAAGAACGAGGGGGCAATTGAGCACAGCGGCGGCGGCGGTGGCGGCGGAGGCGAATATCTACAAGCTCGTAAAACCCGGCCGGAGTCCGGAGTGCCCGTGGCGCCCGCGAGCTCGTTGCTTTTCCGCAGCTCCTTCTCGCCGCCGAATTTACGGCGCGAGCCATGCTCAGCCCCCGCGCCCCGATGCATATGTACGCGCCCTTGTATTCCTGCGCGACCCAACACCAGCTGAGTTGCGTGCGAAAATTCCTTCATCACGCGTGCATGTATTTATACAATAACTCTTGCATCTCTCGCGTTACTCGGGAGCTCCGTGTTGCCGGCTCGCTTTATCTTTACGCGGTCGTCTGCGAGCTTTTCATACCGAGGCTTGGATGTTTTTGCAGCTTTATTGTTCTGGCTCTTCACTATTTATCAGATGCCATTTTTAATGCTTGTTTCAGAAACACTGTCAACTGATTCGAGTTTTTCATCTTATACGAGTCGACTGATGATACAGTATTTTCATATCAAAATAAAAGTCTGCAATAAACATTCATTTTTCAATGTCATAGTTCTGACACCAATGACTATTCCTTACAATATTTCGAATATGAGATAGAGCAAACTCTCGATCGGCTGATAATTAAAACACAAGTTCCAATTAATAAATAAGTTTATAAAATATAAGAATGAGAATACACTTTTACGAGCTCGCTGTATTTAGTATCAGCCTATTTTTTCAACCGAGAATTATTGCCGGGAGACATTAGTGACATTAGGAATGACACTAATGTCGGAGTGCTATTTTACTGGAGAGCAAAACGTACTGTCTTTTATATTCGTGAAAATTTATAGCCCTACTTGTAACTCCAGGTCTCCAGACTCTCTACCGTACTCT
This sequence comes from Aphelinus atriplicis, assembly GCA_020882685.1. Lineage (NCBI taxonomy): Eukaryota > Metazoa > Arthropoda > Insecta > Hymenoptera > Aphelinidae > Aphelinus > Aphelinus atriplicis. The sequence goes on along the minus strand of CM037074.1, from coordinate 25,999,025 downwards.
CCTGCAATCTCTCAAAGTTTCGAGAAATCGTTTCAATTATTAAAATATTAGGTCATGCGGAAAAAACACGAGGTCACAGAAATACCTCATTTATTTTCAAGTCAAATTTCTCGATGAATTATTCGACTATCTCAGATTCTGAAACAACGAAATATAATATAGATCCAAAAATCAAATGATCACCGCCAAACAGTTTTATACATTTCAGCAAAGGTAAAGAACCTATAGTGTCATGAAGGGGTTAACACAAATTACAGAATGTATAGATAGCAGTGCAGTCAAGCCAATGAAAAATAATCAAACTCCAAGCTAATCGACGGGTAGGGTTAAGGATCGGCTGTTGTTCCGGGACGTCAAATCCTGTTCGTACATAGCAATTCCTAAGAGAGGAAAGAGGAAGAAGAGACAAGTGAGATCTAAAAAGTGGCTGAAGAGCTCACCTGGTCGGTCTTACCGATCACACAGTCTCCATATATATACAGAAGGATTGTATACATTCTCAGCTTCCCGACCCTCCATTTCTCGAGCGTTACTCCATTTTCTATTCTTCTCGCAGTTCGTCTTATTCCCACCTCATGGACAATATCACCGCCACTCTCTCTCTCTTCTCCAATTCCACTATCGCCAAGCAACGAAGCCGGAGCGACGAAACAATTCCGTGCTTGATGCGGTGCCGAGCTCTGCTGCGCAACTTATCCCTCGCTGAACATTCAATTCCATGGATTTTCGCACCAAAGCTCGCGTCAGAAATCCAGCCCACATACAGTCCAGGGAGGCAAGACCAGAAGAGCTTTTCTTGCATTATGCATTCCACGTCAAACCAGCTCGTAAAATATTTTGAATCGCTGGAAAATCATATGACCGCTGTGCTCCACATCTACTTCCACTCTGCTGTACGTGATCAAAGCTTATCATCTAATTTCGCGATATCTGCTTCTCTACCTAGAGTCAACACGGCCCTATAGTTTGAATTCTAAGGGACTAGTCAAGGTCCAGCGTCAACGTTGGAATTTTGTTTGTACAGAAATCAGTTTTAGAATGTGAATGAACAGACTAACGGTAGGTACACTGAGAGAAAAGTTTAGTAATGGTAACTACATTTTTACTAGGTTTTCTAGAGAAACATGGGGACAACTAAGTGATATTAGTAAACTTTACTATTCGAAACGTATAGTGATTATCACTAGAAAAAATAAAATTCATTATTCGATTTATAGGACATTCTACTACTATAGTACATTACTACTTGAGTATAGTATATTTTACTAGAATTTACATAGTAAACGGTATAAGCAATTTTTACATCTCTGTGTTATAAAATATAGTAGCGACTACTAGGTTTTCCTTTAATAAATTGGAAACAGTTTATCTGCGTACTGATGTTATACAGCTACTACGCGACAGATATTTCGATCGTTTTTGTCAAGTCAACTTTTCAACAAAATCGACATCTTAATTTAGATAAGGTGATTGTGCCCAAGGTGGCATTGTATCTTGTGACACTTTTCTTGAGTTTATTATTTTCGGTGCTCTTTGGGCACCAGTCGTGGTTGGGTTATGTTGGGAGTATTAAAAGAAAATTTTCGTTCGCTTTTTCGCTCACTTAGGCCTTAAAGCCACTCTCTTACGACAGTTTGAACTTTTACTCTCTCCTTTTTCCCTCTTTTTCTTATTTCACTCTGCTAACTCAATTCAATAGTCAAGTGTGATCATTCTCATTTCTTAACATGTGAATACTCTATCTCATGTAAAAATATCTCATCCTTTGACTGGTCACGTCCAAACTATTTGCTATCTCACTAAATAAACTATCTTTCGTATGAAGTTTACCCAATGTGGCCCTTTATGTGATTATGAATCGAAAGACTGGGTAAAATGGATCAATGTTTTAAAGATAGATGTTGAGTATTTAGACATGTTTCAATGATTTAGATACGTAGATGTCAAAAGTTTGTATGATAACGATTCGAGTAATATTTAATGAAGTACAATATTCTCCTTTATACATTAAAAAATATGAATTAATATGACGACATCATCAATATAATATTCTTCTGCATGAGGAGAAATACACCTTATCCATATCGATATAGAATTTGATGTATTCATCAAATGATTCATCTCATCTGAAGGCTCATCAAAATATCATCTGACCAATCAGACAAGACTCCTAATTTATACGCTTTTAATCCACATAAGCTCTGTTCGCATAGTCAAGCCTCCTCGAAACCCCCCGGCGTCACTACTATTTACTACCAGGCCCCGCCGAAAATTTGAAAATTTTATGAATGTAGGAATTTAATAAGTCGACTTATCACATTAAACTTGCGCATATGTAATAGATCACAGTATAAAATAACGAACTTTTGGTGTAGCATCACTACGTTCATTATTAATATAATTATGGTACTGATCGATGAGTACAATTAATATCTTGTTTTTTTTTTAAATCGCCCTGTCGATCAGTCGCAGGATATACCGCGAAATTAATTTGGTTATTATCAGTATTTGTAAAGGTATTATAAAAGGAATTTTTTTGAAAAGTGTTCGAAAAAGTTTTTTCAGGCGCGCAAGATTAAATAATACAAACTTTTCAGGAGAACTGACAGGTCCATCAGTTGACTTTCAAACCATCAAATTTATGGATTGCTATAATGAACTTCTCAAACTGCTTTTGCGGTAATGAAAAGCAAGACCTAGACCATGTCATATGGCAATGCCCATTGTACGACGAAGAGAGAATCACGTTACTCAAAAAACTGCGAAAACTCAAAATGTACACCCCACTATGTATGAGAACAATACTCGCTCAACCGAACATCAAAGCATGTATAATAGTACTTAAGTTTATGAACCAATGTAACTTACGCATCTGAACATATATATGTATAAATATTGTAAAGCAACTATATATAAGTGTAAATACTTGTAACACATAATGTAACTATATACAATATTGTAAACTCTTAAACAAGAGTTGGGTAAGCTCAATAAAAAAAAAAAAAAAAACTTCTCAAACTTCTGTGTAAATAGTCTACAGTTCATTTTAGTCTTGAATAGAATACTCCCATCCATGTTCAATTTCTCATAATGTTCTTCAAGTTCTTCGTCATCAAGAAGCCTGTCTAGGTAACCCATCAATATGTCATATTATTAAGTGTTTCCAACACTAGAACTTTCGTAGGAATACGCATCCCAGCCAATCTAGACAAACAGAAAGACGAGGAATGATTACTCCACGATAAAGATTCAATTCCCTTAAATATAAAACCTTTGAGATGATTCAAAGTATTTCCCAACGTATCACAGTACTCATGAACAGAGAAAAGTGGTGGTTTACTTATTGGATGAATTTCTTCCATCTCTCACCCGAGCTATTTGCCCATTTGCTTTTTGTACAGCGTGATAAGTCGGTCACTTACACGATGATTTGCTTCAGAAATGCACCAAGAAGAGCCAAACCGCGGTGACTTCGAGCTCGAAATGCTGGCTACACTTGTCACGAAATACGAGAGTGGATGGGCCAGTGTCCCAGTCACTTTAATTCTTGGCCTCACGTGGGTTAACGCGTAACGCTTCATACATTAGCGCGAGCACGCTTGTAAATACGGGAGCAGCGAGGAGGAGGGGCGGGGGGGGGGGGAGGGTTCGGCCTCGAGAGTTGATTTATTATACGAAAGGGCGCGCGCCGACAGTACGTTTTTGCTCTGTCGTGCGAGAAAGAGAGGAGGGAGGGGGGTCGATTTTCTTGCGGTGTCAGTGCCATATCGCGGAACGAATGAATTTTCCGTACGATGGGGATGTGAAGTGGCAAGGGACTCGCTATCATTATTGCCTTTTTGTGGAACAATGATGCGCGGGAAATTTGCATTTGCACGCTCTTGCGCTTCGTCCGACGTTTATGGCATTTGTTCTCCACGCGATCGAGAACCGAGAGAACGAGCGGTTTTATCGTTTTTTTTTTTCCAAGGGGACACACAACTCTCGTAACAATATTTTTTCGAGTTTACAGTTCACTCATAGGTAATTTGAAAGTTGCTGCTTCATAGCACTGTGTTGGAATGAAAATTAGTAAGCCGAGTGAAAATCGTTTTCTGTGTCGAGAGGACCAAGTAGTGCAATGGAAAAGAAGAGGCATTTTGAATCGATGTTGTTTAATGCGAGTACAGAATAATGCATGTTAAAATTATTCATAGTATATGGGAAAGTAATGTAACCGTGTAGTATATATAGAGAGAGCAGCTCTGTAAGTGCATACCGCACACACGCTATAGGAAAGTCAACGTTCTGGGAAAGGGTAGAATATTGGCCGAAAGAGCATATCGTTATTTTTCCATGTAAAAAAATACCCTTACTTCGATATTCTCTCACCTTTTGCACAATTCCTTTGAGAAATTATTTGTAAAGGTAGACTATGAATGTATTTCGAATAAACCAAAATATTTAACGAATACTACTTCTCTTAAAACCTTGCAGTGGAAAAGCAGTGTATCAAAGAATGTGAGAAAAATCACTGTGTAAAAGTGGATGATCCGATTGAATTAATTATTGCAGTTAATTAAAGTGAATTTTTAATTTATTTCTATGAGTTATTATAGCAACAATTTTTACATGAAATTCGTGTATTTTACATAAAGTCAATATTTCCTGAATACAAAATGAATTTTCACTGGACTTACGGCAAATTTGATGTAATAATTGTTGCTATTATAACTCATGGAAGTAAAGTAAAAATTCACTTTAATTACGTGAAAAATTAACTGCAGTCCCACTCAATCATTCATCTATCTTCACACAGTGATTTCTCACTTTCATACTCTGGTTTCACTGTAAAGTTTTAAGAGCGTATTGCTTGTCACCGTTAGTTATACTTTTCTTTCTTTTTTTTCTTTTCAGTCCGTGCTATAGAGTGCCTCCCCACCCCACTCGCACATGCACTATCCGCAGATACCCCTGCAAATCAAATGAGCTGCAGTAAAACGAAATAATTAGATTGAAAGTCGTACTCTCTCAATTTTTTACAGAAAGAATTTACTGCCCCGCGTTTTCAATTTATGCTTAAAGTCATTATTCACTGGAAAGAATCATTGAAATTCTTGACTCTGTATTGCAGTTAATTTTCGCTGTAAGGAATTTCGAGAGTAGTGGAAAATCGATGCAAAATAACGACAATTAAAATTCATGGGTGATAAATCATTCTGAATAAGTCATACTGTGATACAGTATGCATCAACTGTGCCTGAATATAGTCAAATCTCTCAGACGTACGTTTCCCGAAAAACCTTAGACTGAGGAATAGCTGGGAAGACAAAGGGAGACAGGATTTAGGAACTAACAAAAGTCAGGGAGTATTATAAAGAGTGCTTTTTGCATTCATAAACTTAAAAGTTCAGACTAGAGTTGAGGAAATGTTGTTTCAAAATTTTAATAATATTCAAAGTTAAGCATGAAGTAATTGACAAATATAGGATAATATATCAAATGAACGATATATTAATTGCGTGGTTGCTCGCACGCATAGAAAAGATGGAGGGACTGTAACTGTCACGAGTTAACTTGAGCAAAGCATCACATGCACAGATAAAGCGGTTCCTAATAAAATCGCTCTCGAAAAGCCCAAAAATCCCAGAGCGTCGCTGGTTAAATGAAAAAGAGCTGCGCATGAATCAAGCGGCAAATACTTGTCTGGCCGAGCTCTCGCTATCGCGCAAGGCATAAATATCGCGAATCGCACGAGCGGCCCGCAGCTATACGCGGTGTTCGATTTGCGCGCGGCGCAGTATAAGTTGGGCCGTTTAGTGGGTCTGCGAAGAGATTTTTCAAAAATTCAAGCAATCTCGGCGCGTCCGATCTCGGCGCGTGTCTGGTTGAAGTGAGCGCGCGTGTATACAGCAGCCGCCTCGTCTCTGAAAAAGTTTGGCCTGCAGCAGTCGCTCCAGCATTGCCGCCGCCGCTTGTTTACGAAGAGAACGCGCGAGCGAGAGTCAAGTTGGTCGAAAGTGATGCTAAAGGTTAAGGAGACGCGCGGGAGCCCGGGGACAAAAAGAGGAGCGGCGATATTGCGAGCAAAGCGTGCGGGGCAGAATCACAAAAGAAGGCTTTATGACAACTCCAGAGGCGAAAGTATGGGAGCAGATCGCTGCTGGTGCTGGTGCTGCTGCCGCTGCCGGTGCTGCCGAGGATTCAAAGTATCACCGGGGAGCATTAAAGTTTGAAATGCAATGCTTGTATTCCCAGGATCCCTTTACCCGGGCGAGAAAGGGAGGGACAGAGAGAGAGTGTGTGTGCGCGCCGCGCGCGCGAGCAGATAGAAAGAGAGAACGAGAGAGAACGAGAGAGCCAGAGAGAAGTGCGGTGCGCCGGCTGCCGAGACAAAAGTTATATTTGCCTATCATAAATCTTTAATTTGTCGCGCGTATCGCCGGGAATAAGATACGATCAGCCGTCTCTCGCGTTAAATCTCTCCGTCTCGCTCTCGCCGCCGCGTACGGGGAATAAAGAAGCAGTATGTGTGCGCGCGGATAGTTGGCTAGAGCAGGAGAAAGAGAGTGAAAGAGCAAGAGACGGAGAGAGAGGGAGCCGAGAGCAACGCATTGCGGTGGTCACGTTTTGTTCAGGTTTCGCGCTTCTGCCGCGTGCGCTCGCGCAGGGAGTGCCACTTCGCAGACATTGATATTATTCCCGACGCATTGCATACAAATGCACTCGATCCTACGTGCCCACTGCCCTCGGATATTCCAAAGAGATATTGCCCGGGCGCAAGAGCGGCCAGACAGAGACGGAATAAAACGTCATCGCGGGACTTCAGCCCCTCGAGCGCCGCGCGCCGCCCCGCAACGACAGCTATAGACTCCTTTTTTCCTTCACACCCGAGTCCGCACATTGTACCCCCCACACACCGTCCGTATCCGTAGCCGTGTCTGTGTACATGTACACCCACCTATAGATTGCCCGTGTCGTTTCGACTTCTCTCTCGCGCACTCTCCGCACGAGGGATGAGCGCTGAATATCGACGAGATATTCAATTATCCCGAGCTTCCCTGTGTACGATTCTACTATCCGTACGCCTATATACACACACATACACACATAGCCAGAAGAAGCGCGTCAGGGCAGACAGCGGAATTATATACCGAGTCATGAAAATTTATGCCACTCCGCACGGCCCAACCAATCTTATTGATGTGACAACTTTATTACTTCCTGTGTGTATATATCTATACACCTGCGCGACAGAACGAGTGCCCCACGCGATACAGACGCGTGGTACAATTTTTCGCCTCCCAATCTTCTGAGGTGACGAGATCATCTTTACTTTAACGGAAACTGAAAACTTGTTGTACTTACACATAAAGGAGATTTGGTAGTTTTTAAATAACTCGCGGTTTTTCCCTCTCGCATACACTTCAGGTCGAGAAACAAATGATCTCAACTTTCTCCCTAGTAAAGATGACACGAATATTTCTCTCTGACATTATCAGCAGTTGAGTTTCTTGTGTGGGTTAGCGAAATTCACGATGCACGTTGGTAGCTGGTACAACTAACCAGAAGCGCTGGTGATTTCTTTCACATTGAGAGATTAAATAGACACATCACCGAGATTCCCTCAAAATTCTCCTTCTCCGTGGCGGAACTGGACTTGATTAAAAATTAAAGGCTCGGGCGAGTGGCGGCGAGTTCGAGATACAGTAATTCTTTTCAATCCCCGTAATCATGGAAAATCAATTCGTCGAACGAGCGGCAAATTAATATTCACACCCCTCCGATCCCGCGCGCAATATCAGCGCAATGTGCAAACGGAAAAAGCGCAAGTCCAATACACGGGGCGGATTATTCATCGAGTGCAGCCTTCGGTTGCCATTAATTTATGCAAACGATTTTTCTCGCCCGCTCTGGATATTAGCTGGCCGCCTCGGCTCGCGCGCGGATGCTAATTCACTCGGTCGCCCCCGATGCGAATCCGCTGAGAAATGGTGGCGCGCGACCTATGCACATATATATGCGCGCGTGCACATTAGCGCGTCCACTCAAGATGCATAGGTTGCGAATATTAGGGCGACAATGCTGGGGGGCGATTGGTATCGGGGGAGTGGCTCGATCCTCGACAAACGCGCGGGCGCGACTATCGGCTGCGAGCAGCAGGCGAACGATGACAGGTGTAGAGCGACGCGTGCTGCGCTGGCACGGGCTGACGACGCGCCGCATCCGTTGGGAAGCAGGCGCTAAGTCGAGCCGGCACCTCAGCCGAGATGACCGCGGATCAGCACGTGTCCGGCCGGCTCCCGAATTAGTGCACCTTCGTTGACTCGGCGATCGAAACGTCTCGATCGCAAGTTTGATTCTCGATGTATACATGTCTTAAAACGGCTGAAAAGAGTTTACAGCTTGGAGGAGCGGTTTTAGCGGATTCTTACTACGAGAGAGAAAAAACATCAGGGTACAAAGGTGTATAGTTATGATTAGGCTATTTGTAAGGTTTGTCGCTTCCAGTCACCTGCTGCGAACACTTGTTGTCGGAGGATCGCTCGCGCGCCACCTGATACACAAGATGCCGTATAAAAATTGTCACCCGTTCACGAGTAGTCTGATCTTGTGGACCCTTGAGGAAACGAAATTTCAAAGCCAAAACTGCCGGAAATATTCATCGGAAAATTGCGTCGAGGCTTCCGGGAATAATGGGACAAACACAAGAGGAAGTGCAGTCAGAAATTGAAAAACAAGTGAAAAATTGACAGGGAACAACGGTCGGCTGGTGGAGAGCGAGTTCATCGCGACGTGTAAAACATACGCTATGAGCCGAAAACAGGATGAAATATTGAGCAGGCGAAAGCAAGTGGCGCACTCGTGCGCGGGTGTCCACAGGTGGCGTGGCGTGAAACGTCGCGCTAATCAGCGTCGCGTCATGTAGAGCGAGTAGCTGCAATACAGAGCGAGCGAGAGAGGAAGTGTGTGAGAGAGCGAGGGATGCAGTTGGCGCAGCAGGCTGCGCGTAAATGGTATACGTACGCGCGATAATGGGGGTTGCTCCGTGCAACTTTGCGGATACGGGCCACACGCCGGACCCTCGCCCCGCCAGGAAAGCGGAGGAAGCTGTAAGTAGCCCCGCTACTCGCTCCGCATCTGCACGTGTCACTTAGCTTAATGACGCGTGAGCCCGCTCTAAATCATGCGTACTCGAGCCGACCCGACGTTTAGCTGCCCGCCTATCGACACATCCAAACCAGTTTCCTCCTGATCGACGCTGTGTGCGCGTCTCATTTGAATAGCCGAAGGCTACAACGCGGCTTCCGCGCACTGCGACGAAATTATGATTTCAAGCGACGCGTCCTGCTGTTATTGGGGCGACGCCCGCGTACATACATTTGCACGAGAGCACGTGTGTTTTTCAATGGGCACACACCTCCGACCTTTATCATAAGCGGTAGCGCGAACGTGTATAGGTGAGTCAACGTGCGGTCGTGGCTCCCAGAATATACCAACCGGCAAAGTCTCGCTTAATGTGCAATCCCTGTGCACCACATTAACGTCCGCTTTCCTCTTGCCTGCTTCACACGCGTCCACGCCACCCCCACATACACGTACACGCACACACTACATGGTCGAAGTCGCCGGGACACTGGCTTGGCCTGCGGACCGCACTCCCTAAGCTCTAAGCCTTTTAGTAATGATGTATAACGTACGCGCAAGCCCGTATACGTGCCGGCCCCCCCGCGTAACTTGCCGCGCGTTTTCTCCCTCGCCCACGCTCGCTGTATGTCTTTTGACCCGAAATTTGTAGCACCGCTTCACGGCTCGATTGAGATAACGACTCCGGCCATGTACTAATTCCATGGGGGCTCGCTCACACCTTTGCTGACGGATTGATTAGCAGATTTTTTGCAGAATCACATCGTGCAGAGAGAACGGCCGAGTCGTTTTATGGATAGGAGGTTGCTCGCCGGATTGCTTTCGGCCCAAGTCTCGGCTGTACGATGATTGACGCCGGACTTTGTGATGATCATGCGGACACGTCCAATTCCGACAACGGAGGATCGTAGAATAGTGTTGTGCAGATTAGATGGAAACATGGTCGAATTGTCTAAAGCTATTGACATACTTTATGAAAAACAACGGCGAATGTACTTTTTTACTCTATAGCAAATTGATTTTTCCGTCTGAATCCGCGAAATTTTTCATCGGACCAGGATAATTACGTAACCTCGGTGAAGTTTGACACCACGTAATATAATACAATATTTTGTGAGTGAATCAACCACTGTTCAATCCAATTTATATTCAATATGCATGTATTTTCAATTTAATACGCACGAACAAATGTCGGAGGGATGAAATGTAACGTGTATATCTCGTTTGTTCGATGAGTTTTTACGGTATCAACTACTTACCGATGCAGCTGCATCGGTAAATATTCGGGTTGAATTTGCACGCGAAACAGGTAATATTGTATAGCTTTCAATGCATCAATCATACATTCATTCGCTGTATTACTATGCTGGATCAAGTTCGCAAAATGATTTTCTCAAATTTCACAACGTTCGGATGATTTTTCTATTGGAAGAACCAACACGGGCTTCGATGCACGAATCCCTCCATAGCGAGCGGCATCAATAAAATCCATAGAAAATCTGAAATGTCTACAGTGAGTATTATGCAACGAGTATTTTTTATCGTTCATCATTCAGCCGCCTCCGACTCGGGAATTTTTTCCTGGCATGAAGAAGCCATTGGTATAACCAATCCGAGTGAACATCTCCATCCGAATTTCAATTGTTGCCCAGGGCGAATGCTAATTTGCATCGCAGCAGCGCCTCTTGCACGGCTCGTCGCTCTTTCCCGGGTGCTCTCTCGTTTCTTCTACGACGCGGTGAGATTCCGCGGGCGCCACCGGGTAGATTTAACGATTCTGTCTCGGGCCCGACGTGTTCAGCATCCCAAGGTTAATTTTCCGGGGGGAGCCTCGCCGGTAAATCTCGCCAATCGGGACGGCCCCGGCGTCGTGCGTCACGCGCACGGCACTCGCTGTATACGTGATATGTACAGCGCGGCGCTCTCGCACTGCCAAAAACCGCCTCGTGTGGACCCCTGCCTCTCTCTCGCTCTCGACCACGGCTCGTTGCGCTATACTTACCACTAAAACGACTTCGCCACTCCTTTTTAGTTGTCCCTTTCCTAATTAATTAGCCCGCCAACGACTTGTATTCTCGTGCGTGGCGCATTATTGTCCAATGGTATCTTCCATTGAGACCATTTTCACATTGTTTTCTACCGCTGTTTTTGCATTGTCTGCAGTGAGGAAGATTAGTGTAGACTAGCAGTTATTTACGTAGGGGGTTGTACAAGATAACCAACGAGTCGAGGAATAAAAATAATAGGTCGAATTCTTCTCGAATATTTCTTCACACAATCTGGGTTGTTTCAAACCTTGTGAGACCAATCTCACTAGGAGGGTACGAGACCTCTGCGTGAACAATCCCGATGAAACTTATCGAGATCACGATAAAAGTTTTTGGGTACTCCAGTAGGTTATATTTGCAGCCGTGTAGCCTAACGCCTTCATGTCACTGAGATATCCGTGATTTATTATTTATTTTATGTATTTACAATGTATAAACTTTTACATATATATTATGATTTCTGTACAGGACACGCATGAAATTAATAATGATTGATGAAAATCTCAAGAAAATGGAGGTGTCATAGAACTTGGCTGCAGATATACAATCTATTGGGGGTACTCAAAAACAATCTCGAAAAGTTTCGCCGTGATTGGTCACCCGAAAGCCTTATACTCTCCCTGTCAGTGTAACTAGTCGGTTTTTTTTCTGGGATTGCTCATAATTTTTTCCCGTAATGTTCCTACACATCCCTCTGCCACTGATCTGCGAGTAGTACAGCGAGAAACCCTCCGGCATATAGAGGCAGGTCGATCAGCATATCGGAGATAATCTTATCTTTTGAAGAATTTGATTCATTAGTTCATCGATCGATACGATAAAAGCACTCAATCTGATGTAAGCAGTTGCTTCTGATTCTTGGCGTCTCTCGAGCTATTTCCCGCACGATGATGATTCACTCGATTGCCCACATAAGTACGTAAGACGTTACTCCCCCCCCAGTCTTCTGGCAAACAAGACTGTTGAAGCAAGAACAAGCCCATCAGGGACGCGGCGCGCGGCTCACTGAGAATTGGCTCTCCCCCTCCGCGAGATCGCTCACCGAGTCCATGTTTCAAATTGGCAAGATAACGCGGGGGCGGCAGCGAGGAGAGATCGCGAATCTCGGCGGACGTCCTGTAGTGGCTGGATTCGTCTGTAGCGTTGCCTCCTCGGCACGACGAATCCCGTCACTTGGGCTTATCGGCCACCCGAGCGCAACGCGACTCGTCGATATCTTGCCGCTGACCGGCATCTCTCTCCCTTTTCCGCGGGCTCCTGCAGCGCTTTGTCCAAATCGCAGCCGGCCAAAGAGACACGTACATATACACGGTGGGGTCGAGTTGGTGGGGAGAGATAGTAAATGAGAGGGATAAGCACCGGCTCCGAGACAAATGGCAAGGGGCGAACGAGTTGAGAGAGCCACGAGCCGCCGAAACTGAGTCGACGTGATTCCGACCCTGATAAGGATAATGAAAATGCCCGCGTATCATTCTCACCGCGGACGATTCAGCCAGGCGCACACGCCCTTCTTTAGATACGCTTGCGCTCGTCAACACGCTCGATTGCCATACGCGCTCGATTGTACTCTTCCCTTCTGTTGGATTATTCACGCAATCTATTAGCAACTGCTTTCATAGCGTGTTTGGCTGTACTCCCTTGAAATACCGATAAACATTAATCTATATGAAATGGTTGGTATTCAGGGCTCCATGACAAAAGCTCCCCAATATAGGACTCGAGTTCACGTGATGTATCGATTGACGTACTGGGATTCGTGTGCACCTTGCTGTGCGGCTGGTTGTTGATCCGGGGCAAAACATCGTTGGATAAGAGGCGTTTGATTAGGGAGCCAATTATTCGAAATTACATTGTGCGCAGCGCAGGAGATTCGTCCGAAGCAAGGCTGCAGGGCTGCGCGCAGCAGCTAGCGAGAGGAGCTGCGGGCGCGAGGGTAAGCAGCTACATATACGTATATAAGAAGCGAAGAGCGTTGTGCAGTTGATACATGTAGGTAGCGCAGCGAAACGAGCGCAAATCCCCAGCCCCTCGCTGTGGTGTTTCTCTCTATCTAAGCCAAGTCGTCGGTGCAGTGCAGCGCGGCCCCCGTATAAGAGTGCAATCGCGCGCCCTGCTGTTCCGCTCGGCAGATTTTGCGGCTTTTCATTTTGTTTCCAAACTGGCCAACTGCGCGAGCACATGTATATACGCGTACACTCGTATGCGGTAGCTCGGTGCCGCGCGCGCGAGAGGGCCAGCATCGCCGGGGCTGCGCCTGAGTAACGGGCCACTGAACGTAACGCGATTTTTTGCCTCGATAAGACTTGTCTACTCCATCTTTCTTTCCGTTCGAGCGGCCCGGCGTTTGTTATACTGATTGCAAAACATCTGATATCACCGTGGGGATGCTGAGCTGCAGCGACCGAGCTTTTCTCTCTCTCTCTCTCTCTCCCTCTCTCTGTCTCTCTCTGTCTCTCTCTCTCTAGCGTGCTCGCGCGTATGTGTATGGCTCTCTGTGTGTGTCGCGTAAACCCGTCGTCCGCCTGCTTATCTAACTTACTCTTTCCATTATCGAGCCAGATTCATTAGACAAAACCCCCGGCGCGATACCCTCTGTTTTTTGCTGGATTTACCAGCTAAAGCTTGCGTCCCGGATTTTTTTCGATTTTTCAAACAGCCTTTTCCCATTCAATATTGATCATTATTCCTATTATGTTTTATATAAGCTTGAGATTTATTTGAATAATAACGATATTTTGATAATTTCGATAAGCTGATTTGAATAAAATTAATTTTATGTTATTCGGTGCATGGAACGCCATTTTGCGCTCTAGTGCGTGTTTTGAATGGCCTTTAAATAAGTACTCCTAACATACAATACTGCATCCGACTGGTGCGTTGAAATTTAAACATTGTGTGAACGTGTAACACTCGTCGCCGGCTGCGCCGGCCACTCGGGGATGCGTTCATGCGAGTGTCTACATTTTTATGCACTAGTTGCATTATATACTATTTTGTAGAACTGTGCAGTATACAAGAGTTACTATCTCATATATAGAATTATTCGATGATAAGTATATATATGAGGCATGCTACCCAATATTCTTACATTCTGCATAAGCTAGGCTGATTTTATATTGTATCAATCTTGCGTATTCAATATGGAATTGTTCTGTACTTACAAGTTATTTAGAATAATTGATAAGATTATAATAGTTTATTATGCAACTAGTGTGTATATTTTTTGAGACGCTATTGGGCGTTTCCACGAGTGACCAGCGATGAGTGTACACGTTCACTCGACTGATTGAAATTCAACGCACCAGCTGGATAGAATATTCCATACTGTATACATTTTATTTTATGTTCATTGCAATATTTTATAGAGAATTTTGCAGCAATGCTTCTTTTTTGGGTAAAAAAAGTCAGAAGAAGATATGAATTTTCGAAAAAGGAGGCGTTGTCACATAATATTTTCATAGTCATATTTTATTTCAAATTTTACGTAAAATACGGCTACGTTTTTCAAAATTTTATTCCCTGAAATGCGCATCAAGTGATCCGACATATTGAATTTCATGAATTTGCCATGAACACTCAAATTATGAATCCAAGCTTTAATTCTTCCTTTTTTATATTTTTGGAAAATGTCTCATTCGACCGAGTAATTATATCATTTGGAATTCTGGTTATTCAATTGGTAATTCCCAATTATGTAACACAAGAGAAAAATGTATAAGATTGATTGGGTCAAGACGATTCATGAATAAAAATAATTTCAATATTTTTTAAAATTGTTTAAATCCTAGAAATTATTTCAAAGGCGAGGACGCTACGTCTGGTAATCATAAAATTAAAATATCTCCAGGAAAACAAAACGTTAGACTGGTTGAAGATATAAGCAATTAGGCTACTCATGAACTATCTCACAAAGTTTTATCGCAATTCGACAACCGGAGGTAGCGTCCTCTCCTTGTGAGTAATGATCACATAATCCTGTCTTAGAAATCATTGTAGTTAGATTTGAAGAAATGTAAAATCAGAAAAATATTCATTCTTTACTTTTGAATGTACTAAAAATAATATAAAACTATTCAAAGAAAATAAATCATATATAGTTAGTTCTTAAACATCAATTTAGTTATAATCTACTATTTGAATTTCAAATAGTTTCTCTGATACGAATGAAAAATCAAATTTTTTAATGAATGATTCCTAATCCGTAATCAATACTCTGTATATTCAAGAAAATAAATAGTTTATTTTTCATCGCTGAATTCTCAGTCAATTCTTGGATATTTTGTATTGCTGATAGTCATTCCTGGTGAGCTGCTTTCTTGTAACTCTGATCCTCGACTATTTCGACTTCTTCTCCATACTTTTTTGTAGAAACAATCTAGAATAATATTGAGTTCTTTACAGCCAAGTACAACAGAGTGAAGTGTAGCTACATATTAAACCGTAATGTTGTTTAATTATTGTACCATCTGAGGTTGAAATAGAGTTGACTTGATGACGTTTTCCTATATTTTCTTCTGTATCGAACTTTGTTGTTTGATGCGCAGGATTAACTGTAATCCATTTATATGTTAATTTTCGATACAATTCAGAGATAATACGCAAATCACATTTTGAAAATATTAGCTGCTATCTCGGCTATTCGACTACCGAAGCATATCTCACGCTCGATGTTGCCGTTGCGGTTACGTCCCCCCGGCCTATTTTCGTCGTGGTTCAACATTTTTTCTCTCTGATCATGTACTTTTTTCTTGTTGAACATCTTTTGTAGCGAAGCTGATTCAGCATTATACAATAATCAAGATGCACGGCAGCGCACCTGATGCAAATCTTATGCACCGCACTCTGATTTGTTTACTACCAAGTCACCTGTCGATTGAATACATTCGCTCTCTCTCCTGCTTGCTCCCTCCCTCATTCAAATAATTTACATTGTACTCAATCTTATTTTTGGTTATCGTTAATTATGAGACTATATGTCATGACTTATGTAGTCGACTAAGTCCTGGCTTGAGAGTATTTTTTGTAAACACGGATTAAGTATAGCTTGACTAAAACGAATAGTTAAGATGGGCTTATGCAAATTTCACTACTAAGGTGAATGTAGCACTGAAGCCAATGTGACACTCATTTAATATTTCGTATTTCTGGTGCTTTTTAGACACCAGTGAGGCTCGAGTTGTGTTGATAGTATCGAAAGAAAATTGTCGGTAGCTTCCTCACTCATTTTGAACTTAAAACGACGATTTCATAACAGTTTATTTTCTTATTTTATGGTGTAATCATTCTAATTCCTCTACATGTGACTACTCTTACAATTTTTCACACGACAGATGGCAAAAACATCTGAATTGATGAAAGTGAGCCATGCTTGGAAACATTGAGACAGGCGAATCATAAGGAAAACACATTGACTACACAAATTTTACAATGCCCAATTTGAATGACTTTGGTTAATTGCCATTTTGTATTAGTTAAAATGAGTAAATGGTGGTTATAGTGGTGGTTTCCGATAAATTTTGAATTGACCTTTAACATACCGTTTGAAAAAGTATGAAATTTTAATTATAAGGACAGATTTAGAATGTGCATATTATAAGGCCTATTTTTGTCTTTTATTGGAGATGTTGGAGACATTGGAGACTTGACATTCGTCTGGAGTCTGGATCGTATGTGCGACGCATCCCAATTTCATTTGTACGCAAATTACTATATTCCCGCATGCTGTGTGCAAATAACGTAGGAGGTGGCGGTTTATCGCTATGCCCACGCACTGTGCGCAGTGCGTCTATAGACAGTAGTCACATAGCTTTTCTGCAAGCCGTCGGAATCAAACCATCTCAAGTCTCGTGTCAAAAAATAACGGGTTCAACTTGTGCACAATTGGTGATTTTGCACTGGTGCGATTGCCATACCGAAACGAATTGCGAGCGAGCGAGCATTGGCTCACTTATGCTAGAACCACCAACCTCAAGAACTAGTTGCACAATATGTTCAGTTTCATAGTTAGTTATATAAAATTATACTTTTCACCTCGTATTACTCGCATATATTTTAGCAACGAGAGCGCGAGTGGAGAGCGGAGTCCCCACATCTGGTCGGCATACCCGACCATAAAAGTACCGAGACGGGTCGCAATCGGTCGGAAAACATCCCGCGCCCGATCATAAAATGATCAAGGTGGGTTGCGATCGGGTAAGCCCCAAAATTGCAACGGGTCGGCGGCAATTAACCCGGCCTAAGACGCCCGCGCGCATTGTTTCTTGCACGTTCTGGGCCCATAAAAAGAGGCTTCCGCGTCACACCGAACCATCGCCGCGCATTCGGTATCCAGATGTTCCGGGTTATAAAATCCGATCGACGCAAAATCCGATTCGTCACTTTGGTAAACGCCCCCCGTGACCGATTTCACTAATCGAAAAAGTCTTCCCCCGAAAATGGGGCTGAACTTGAAACTAGCGCGTCTCCGGGTCCTCTCGCATTCTCGAGAAAAATAAGATTAGCGTCGTCCTCTGAACAGAGCGCACGTGTCACTTGCGAAAAAACACTTGTATTATTGTGTATCTTTACGTTCTAATATCTTTTATCAATTTTATAATTTAATTTGTGTATGTTAACCAGATTTTTACTGATATTAAAATTCATATATCCAAAAAATTGTGTTGAAATTCAATAATATTATCAAATAGTCATTCGAAATTAGGTTTGCGAGTGACAGTACTAACCAACCAATTGCAGTACAAAACACAATATGAGTACTATATTTTTATAGAATGTTCAAAGATTTTTTATGTTACATTGTATTGTAATGCACGTTGCTAAGGTCATATGAAATGTAAGCCTCAATTGATCAATCAATGAGATCCACGGCGAACGAAAAAATTCAACGGCACAAGCCTAGGAAGAAATAAACACGAACCAAACTCTGCGTCAGAAGACTTGTCAATCTGGTTTCGCTTTTGTGAAACCTGTCGACAGATTCCCTAAACTATCCGTATCGATCATGTTGCCGAGCGAAGTCCGCTACAAATATATCTATACTTGACATGCGGATGAGCGCATATCATTGCGGAAGCTCGATTACACGGTCCATTACAAAACGAGTCGGCTTGGTTGTATACAGTTGCTCGCAACTGTATCTCGAGCTAACTCGCAGCTGCCCCGTTAATTATGTTCAATGCTCATTACACAAGTTAGCTTTTACCATCGCGTGGCTATATCTTATCGCGATCCCCGCCCATCTCCATACGTTCCTCTCGATCGCGAAATGCACCGGCTGCGGAGAGAAGTTCGAGGGACGAGCAACTATGCGGATTATTTCGAATTATACGCGTTTCTCGCCGCGGGGAATGCTGAAAATGCGAGACCCGGACAAGCGCAGACCCCACCGCTCCCGCCGCTTTTGAACACACGAAAACATCGTTGCGCGCTATTGAGCATTGAAGTGAATGTGTGTGTATATATATACACGCGTATGCGAATGAGCCACGGAAGTCGCTCGATATATAGGTCGGCCCGGCGAAGAAGGAGGAGCTACTGTCCTACGGACAATTGGCTGCATCTGAGCATTGTTTGCAATTCCATTATGTATTGGCACTGCACGCGGCTTAGCGCCTAGACAGCGAGATTTATCCCATTCGGAAATTAAAAGGAGAAGCCGCGACAATGATGGCTTTTCTTTGAACCATAAGCATTGTAGATTCCGAGTAGGCTCTGGCTATATCTTATCTACATTCAGGACAGTTTAATTATTCACCTTGTACTCTGGTATCCTTTTGTATTGTCTTTCTGAATAAGCGGCCATGAAAAATCCTCCGACCGCGAATAATTTGGGTAAATTATTTGTAGAAAAGGTAATGTAAGGCAATGTAAATTCGGTAGAAAAGGATCTGAGCGTTGTAAAGAATCTGATCTTGACAATAAGACGAGAACCTGGAGAACTAAATGAAAGTTCGCTTGGCTGTGCGATGTTGCATTGCGTGGCGTCAGTTTATTCACGTCTGACAGAACATGAAAGAAACCTTGTGCTCAGCAGCTGAGATGTTTGGATCACGAGAACTTTGAAATGAGCATAAGACGTAATTTAATTAGTCGGTGAATTGGAAAAACAATGTCTAGCTTCAACAATCCAACGAGTCAAAAAATAATCTTAGTCCTAATGCTCACTACACTGCCAGTGCTACGTCCCTTTGGGATATATCTGAATGCGAACTAGGATCTCTTTAATTCAAAGACTAATTGTGATATTCCGACTGAAAGCTCTGCTCCCCCCCGAAAGTCAGCTAGCCCCGAAAAACGGGGTCAACGATGGCGACGGCGTTGGATGTTTTCGTAGCCTATTAAGGTAAACTCATTCCGCATGCCAGAGTGACTGCGGGGGGTTGGGGGAGGAGAGACAGAGAGAGAGAGAGAAGAGAGAGAGAGAGAGAGAGAGAGAGAGAGAGAGAGAGAGAGAGAGAGAGAGAGAGAGAGTGGGTATTTTCTTCGGGAAATAATGCAAGAAACGCGAGCATAAACACACGTAGCCAAGGCGGAGCAAAAAGAAATTTTTTCTTATATACACACGCACAGCTCGAGCAGTCGGAGAAAAGAGTGTGCTAAACAGAGCGACGGGCCGAGCTTATAGCGTGGCGCACAGGGTTTCCCGCGGTGTTTCCTCCGTCGCCAGCAATGAGTGGCTTACTCCACCGGTTACTTTCATTACCATTTCAAATACGCGCGCGCAGCTCCGAAATTTATTCAATATCGCGGCTCTCCATTAGAGCGGCGCGTGTTCGCTTAAAAACAATGTCGCGTGTAAATCGATTCCTTATTCCGCGTTGCAGTGTGCATCATGCGCGCGGCTAATGGGGGCGTCGGCTGACCGCCCGGCCGGCCAGCCCTGTTCGTTATACCGATCGAGCGCGCGCCCGCGCGCACCCATGCTTTATGGGCTTTCCTCGTGCGACGCCGTTTTCACTGTGTATGTATGTATACACGAGCTGGCATATTAATTTACGGCCCGGCTTGCTCGCATTAATTTGCGCGTTTATATGAACTGGACGAGATAAAAAGCTCCGATTATGCTATTTTCGGGATTTTTTTTTTCATTCTTCGCACAGACTTGAAAGGTGTTCCGCGTAATTTTGGTAAAGATACGAATCGAGTTAAATCAATTTAACAACAGCTTTACTTTATGCTACTGCAATGTTTCGCACTTTGATTTACCATTTTTAGCCATTATAATTTGCTGCGTTCTATATCTGCGAATAAGTTAATCTTACTGTTTCCCATTTATAATATCTAGGATTTATATTACTCTGAATTAAATTATTTTGAGTAAAGTATACGAATGAGTAAAAACAGTGTTAGATCTAAATTTTTCATTAAATTGCAAAATTCTTGCCAACGCCTCTAGTGAAATAGTACTCGAGGAGAATGTTAGAGACCATTAGTACAATTATTTTCAATACAATAGCAAAATTGTGTACATTCGTTTTTTTTCCTAGTTCTGTATCTCAGCGTAGAAACGTCCAAATTTAATTATACGGCTTGGCTCATTTGGAAAGTATTGAGTAGACCTTCCATTTACTGCCAGCAACCTTGGAAAATTCGCTCTTGACAAGGTGTAGTGATCATTCTCGTTTAGGTGGCACATATTGAGTACATGTACCTTAGTTATGATACTTGTGATTACAAACCGAGTAGCTAATACATGTACGCTAAAGTAATTACACACAGTATGTGCTTATATTTAATAAAGTAAAAATCTATTTATCGCTCAATTCCTCCCCGTGAAATCTCACCGTACTACTGTGAAAACCGATAACTGTAGTTATTGGGGGTGAACGAGGTTTGTACTGGAAGCGGCATGCTACACACACACACACACGCACAATCAACGCAGAGACGCAGCGGATTTGAGTTGGACACTCGTTCGCTCGAGCGTCAAACCGGAGCTGAGTCGGGCCCGTTGGCTACCCTCAAGTCGCACCTATCACAACGCTGCCTATCACTATAGTATGTATATATATGTGCAGTATATACGCGCGTGTTTGCTTGGTGCAGCTACGGAACATACACGTCTTCTCTTGACATAGTCCGGACGAGAACTCACGGGATTTCCTTTTAATCTGACTGTAGTTACAGTGATCATTCACTGTATTGTTAGATTCCTCTGTAATATTCATTCGAACTATTCGTACTATAGTTGGAATGAAATTTTTCTGTAACTACAGTGAAGATATTAATATAATAATCTACTTAAGTACAGTGAAATTTTTATTGTGAAGAATTTAGAGAGATGCTAATTCCTTCCCAATAACTTGTATATATATATGCATTAGTTCATAGAATATTAGTTCGAATCAAATGTTAGTAAAGTCTAGTCGTCTTATGATCCTTCTTTCTGCTTCGCAATTTAACGAATATCAAAACGCTAATATTATCATGTTAATGTATTAATGCATGGAAACTATTTACGTAAAAGGTTCACGTGCCCCGAATATTGACCAAATTCGTGAAAATTAAATCGGGTTCGAATCATGTGCAATCAAATATACCCATCAGAACCCAGAATCCGTTTGGGAGATATTGTATGACGAAAATGTCACTTACACAGACACGCGCGTGCGCGCATACGCATATGCACACGTAAACCTTTCAGCGAAACATAATTCTCTAATTCGGGGACTTTGAAAACGAGCTAAAGGGGAACATCAGAATCTATGATTCCATCAGAGGAAAATCAATGTTTCGTCAAAGCAAAACGCAGATTGAAAAATCATGGTTAACAAGAAGCTACACGTAGCAGTTGAGAGAATCAAATACGCTCGAGTCCAGGGTTGCCCTCTAAATGAAATCCCTCGACAGGGCGGGTAGGAGAGCGGGAGAGGGCGAGAGTGCTCGAATTAAAAACATCTCAGTCATCCGATGCTAATCGGGTAATCCGGGGCTCAAGGCGTCTCGCGCGTGCTGCATATTCATCGGGCCAGTGGGGGTGGCCAGGTAAGAGAATCAACCGCGTGTAAGCCGGATCAGAAGTGCTCGCGCGCGCAGGAGGAAAAGCGCAAAAGAATCGCGCAGTGTATCTGATGACCGCGAGAGGCTCCGAGTGATTTACCATATATACTCGCTCATCAGGCGTCAAAATGGAGCTGTCCCGAGATAAGGAGTCACGTGTACTCGCGGTATAATTTATGCGTTTTATCGCCGTCCGGATCTGATCTCTCGCCGGTCTATCGTGTATATGCCGCTCGCTTCCTCGGCTTTTCGTGTTTCACCACCCAACAACTCGCGGACCGCTTTCCATTTCTTTCTCCAGCTGCGTCGTCCCTGCCTCCTTATCTTTATGGCCATGTCGACTGTGTGGCGCGTGTATATCGGCCAGCTCAGCTTTAACGTGTCTTCCTCCCCGAGAACCGAGTGCTCCGTCCCAAGCGGGCGTGACTGATTGGACGCGCTGTGCGGACTGGTCCCGATTCCGGATGAGTGTATGCCGAGAATTTTTCCCGGGAACGAGGAGATCAATAAACTGATTCATTAATTGATGAAAATCATCCGCGATTTCAGTGCTCGAGCTAAACACGGACAGGAATGCTCGTGAATAATGGCGTGGCGGCAGTATCAATTTGCTCGCGGCCGAAATCAAAATCGAAATGAATCGCATTATAGCAGCGTCCCGATTAACAATAGCTCGTCTGCAGTGTGATTTTAAACGAGCTCGGGCGCTTTAATTCGGCGCTTTAATCTGGCGCTATGGGTCGGACAAACGCGCTCGCAACGTTCCGACATGGCCGAAATGAATTTGTAAAGCGATAACAAGTATTAGATTGATTGAAGCCTCATTAGCGACCACCTCCCGGATGGAAATCACTCGCTGACCAGTGCACCACCATCGGCTCGGCCGACCATACACATCCGTTTGCTCGTTGCCTCGCGATTGGGATCCGAGCTGTCGCAACAGAGCTGGACTCGAGCCGGTAAGACAATCGGTCAAACCATTAGGCGAAAAGCGCGTCGAGAGAAGCGAGCGGATCGATCCATCACGAGGATTCGACGCTCGCGAGCCGGCCAGCTGAATATTCACGGGTGTAGGGTGTGCGCGCGCAGCCCCCGGACACGCGGCCGAGTGCCGGGGCATTGTCAGGCGGGCTCGCGCCCCCCAGGTCCTCTTAATAAATCGTCAAAAAGTCAAGAGCGCGCGAGCGGCCCCCGAGGGTCAGCTGGCCGGGAGAGCTGCTCGAGTTTACGTAGTCCGGCGGCTATCGCGCCCAAGAGAGAGAAACGTGCGCAAGAGTGGAGGGCAAACTTTATTAATTACCAGACACCTTCGACTCGCGGCGACTCGTGCCCCCCTGCCAGGGGCTGTTCTAATGGCTTCCGAGTGTCCAAAGACGACCGACTACTCTACTTAGCCGGCCCCTACCCCCCCAACTTGTTACTCGTTATACCCCCCTCCTCCCCCCGTTATAGCCCCCTGTTTGCCCACACCTCGACTTCTGGCAGGTTTTTGCGGGTAGGGCGGCGGGTCCAGCACGCTCGACTGCCCGGTCGTGTTTGCTTTTTATTACTGCGCTGCTCTGATAGGGTGCCAGTGATGCTATTGACTCCGCGCCGCCGCCTCTGCGCTCGCCTCTCCTTCGACTTTGGTTCATCTTGTTGAGATGATAGTTTTCGGTGCGGCTGTATGGGGGACGAATAAATAATCCTTTTAAATAATCCGACTGTAGGTCATCTCTCGGTTACACATTTTGCTTTTACGCGATTCGTTCATCGAATGATTTGGTCCATTGCGCAACCACGGCTCGTGTGTCGGAGAAAAAGTTATTGCCGAAAGTAACCGATGAACGAGAAGCATCGTCAATAATCACAAAGCGAAGATAATGTTGTTGAAAAAACAACCTAATCATCCACGTCTATTTTGAAAATTATAAAACCTATCGATGAAGTTGCAGTTGACGAAAGAACGGGATCACCTACAGTGATAGTATAAACCTCAAACTCAGATGTAATTGTACACTAAATGGCCTTGCAATGTTGTCAAGACCTCCACAAAGACATGAATAAATGTGGAATAAATATTTTTATTCTCTCTAGGACAGGCATCATTCTGTAGAAGTGAAACACTTCTTTTTTATCTTATTCTAAAATGTGTTTGATTCTATTCTCGAGTATAGAGGTATTTATATAGTTGATTCTATCAGTATTATCAAAAAGAGTTTCTATTCATTGATTCTTATGATCCATCTATTTCGCAGTAGTGTCTTACGACAAAACTCTTGTAAATGTTTGATTTTTTCCGCTAAATTTTCTTCTGCGTATACATATACACTTTTTTACTTTATTGTTTTACACGTACATTGTGGGGGGGGGGTGCTAGACTTCCAATCTAGACTTCCTCTGTATTACAAGTGTAGTTGAACACTTGTGCAAATTAGATTGACTATAATAATCTACTAATAGCAATTCTGGGAATGCTAAAAGACTCAACTATATGAATATTATCTCACCGGAACTGCGGTATCCTTCAACAACGAGGCTTCTGTGTATCAGTTAGTATGACTGTTTATAGAAATAACAGAGAGCGATAGATAGAGTCGTAATGCGTGAGATGCGTAAGTTGGATCTCCTTTGAAAAAGGATCCACAGCATTATTCATTCTGTTTAGCATTATCGTATCTTGACAAGTGTATAATCACTAGGAGACATTTTTACCCATGGGTCACTGATCACAATGAAACTTCATTATGTTTTCAGACACGTAACTATAGGTCATACCTGTAGCAATTTCTACCGAAGGGTTTACCATCGATATTTTATTAAATATTCAAGGTTTTATGCAGGTACACAGTATATTTATATCTTTGGAGTTTCCTTTTGTACACAAATAACTGTGCACGCATAAAACCAATAACGTATCAAAGAAATCACAACGGCATGCCATATATATTGATTCGCTCATCAGATTCTGAAGTTATTTTAATTAGACATTCTTCACCCACATAATTATCATCTATTTCATGGAGCCGTTTTATTGTTTATCTGGAAATACTAGCGCTGTATTTTCGCGTATATTATTGACAAACCTGGTTGCCGCAACGTATTTTTCGACTTGAGGGGTCGCCAAAACCACTTGTTAAAATGACTCGGAGTTCCATGATAATCGCGGTGGGTATAGCATAAAAAGCGAGAAGCGCGTTGGAAGCATGGAGATATGGCCGACGAAGCCGTGGGGGAATTTTTTACGTCGGCTGTACAGAGCGGCGATATAGGGCTCGGTTGAAATTCATCGGCAGCTCGGCACGCTGCACAACAGAGAGAACGATAGAGAGAGAGAGAGAGGGAGAAAGGGAAGGAGAGAAGGCTGGAGTGAGGGCGAGCGTGCCGTTCGTGACCTTATAATTCAAGAGGTGCGCGCAGGCGGGCTTCCGGGGGTGGCTGCTCGCCGTCTCTATTAGCCTCCTTCGCTGGCCGTGACACACGTCGCTCGCGCGCGCATCTGCCGGCCCAGCCACGTGCACCTATACGTGTATACAAGTACGTACGATCGAATTCCTCCTGTCTGCGGCTCGCTGCGCAGGATAACGTCTCGTGTGTACAGCGCCCTTTTTACCCGCGCCCCCGCCACTGTCAACTGCATTGATCTTAATTGAATTTCCGAGGCGATATACCCGGCGCTAGCGTTTTTATTGCCGTTCGGGCGCGCGACGCGCAGCGGGTATTATTTGCCCGAGACTCGCGGTGTATATAGACGTATCGGCCGGGTATATAGGAGCGAGTCCGACGTACGCCGAGCTATTTATAACCGCACGCGTCATTAATCGCAGGGCTCGTCATGTATACACCCGAGCCGCCGCGATTGATCTGTCACGCGCGTCGAAGAGAAAGTCATCTGTACTGTCGGGATTAAGAGAGACAGGTTGATTACTCACCGACACGCCGGGATTTCTGTCGGCCAGTATTATTCTCTCGGAGAACCGGCCATTCGATACAGGCTCTCCTACATGTCGCGGAGACGATTTTTGGTGTTGCCTCTCTCTCACTCTCTCTGCCATATTGGCATACGTTTGATCGTGCTTCTATTCAATCACTTGGTCAATTTCGAATAGACGTTGCGACGAACCCAAACGATCTGAATCAGTTGAATGGATTAGTGGTAGAATACACAGCTAGGATTCGTCAGTAATCGCGAGAAAGACGGGACCAAATGAAAAGCCAGTCGGGAGGACAAAAGCTAAGCTAAGAGCAAGTAAAGTGCCGCACGTGGCCGAGGCGAATGAAGGCATCGGCCGCATATATACAACCTACGCGGCGCGGTGCAGCCGAACAGTTTTTCCAAGCTCGCTGCACTTGGGTTGGATTCGGAGAAAGTCTGAGCCACGTCCGCCCCGTCAATCCTGCAGCCGAGCGCGTATAAGAGCATATCCCGCGCGTAAGGAAGCCCGCGTGGCCCCGCGACCGGAGCATTGTTCGGGGAACACTCGTCGGGGCGGCCAATCAATCGAGACACACACACACACACCCACGCGTGTGGAGAGGCTGCAGGACGTGGCCGCATATCAGCTGATGTGGGTCGGTCGGCGCGCGAGGTGTCGGGCGCACGCGTGCGTGTACGCGCCCGCGCGCGTTTCAAGTGGCCGTGGTGCTCGGCGCGATAATCCCCGGGATATCGGGCAGGCAATCCGCATAATAGCCGCGAGAGATATCTGCCGGCCGCCGCCGCAAGACGGATCATCGGCCGGCCGCTAATGCGCCCAGTCAATGCGCGCGCCAACCCGCCCCTGATTTATCGCTCGATCAGCTCCGCTATACCCGCCGTCATTACCAAACAATGCGCGCGCCCGCGTTTTGTTTAACTTCCGATTCCCGACCGACTGTGCCCGAGATCGCCTGCAGCCCCGAATCTCGGCCCGTTCTTGCTCAAGATTACTTTGTTCTGGACGCGCGAGAGATCGGCTCCGCGAACTATTGATGATGACAAAGTACAGCTTTGTCCAACATTCGATTTTCTCAATTAGTCAAACAAAACCAATGCGCGCGAGCGTTACGGCCGCGTGATTTACGACGCTCGTGTCCGATCGAATGTTTACTGCCCCACATTCGATACACTTTTCTTCGCGTGTACCTCGTGAGCTTTTCTGTTTGGGGAAAAGTTACGTTGGCGAATGATATTGCGGGGGCCGCACGATGAGATTTTACACGAGACTCCGTGAGAATATATACATCACACACACGAGATATCGTATTGCTGCTAGTTGGTATTTATCCTTCGATGTATCTATCCATCATACAGAAGCATCCCCTCGTATCCGCCATAAAAAGTTTTATGTACCATATATCAGCCATGCGGATAATGAAAGCGCCAGAGCAACGGCGCGCAGTGTTATTTCGATATGCGGAAGACATCTTTTGTTGCGCGTTAATCAAGGATCACCGTACACGTTAAGCGTCTGTATGTATATATACAGCACCGATGAAAGTGGAGATCCGAAATTTGACGTTATTCGGGTATACCTGTACAAGAGGAACGCGCGGAAATGAAGGACGCCGAGAATGGGAAGGGAGAGGAAGGAAAAAAAAGTTAGCCCGAAGAACGGCATAAGAGAGGAGAGAAAACATAAAAGAGAGACCGAGTTAATGGGAGAAAAAGAAAGTCGGAAGCAGAACAAGTGAGTTTTTTTATCTCGTCTATCATGATATTGCTTTATGAGCGTCATTACGCTTTACATTCTCTTTGATGCCGGGCTCTGCGGCTGAGGAAGCTCCTTTCGCTCGACGTGACGAGCCGGTGAATGCCAATTTTAGTTTAAACGGCTTATTGTAGCCGGAGAAACATAACTAATGATTATGATAAGGAAAAAAGCTTCTTTTCGTTGAAAATTTCCGTCCCGCCGTTCTGTATGCCAGCTCTTTCCCCACTCCGGGCGCTTTTTATATTGCTATCAACTTTGCGTGAGACGGGCGGCACGTAATACACGGTATATTGCATTTTTACTACTGCGTTATTTTCACTCACCAAGTCGACAACGGATGACTGGCTTTCAAGCACATTGATAATTTTTATTACGAATACGGGGGGTCGTAATGTGATGTAATACCATCGATCCATGCAATCTTTGCTTTCTCATATAATGAGACCTGATTACCTTTGATAATAGAGATTGATGAGTCCAGGGTATATAAAGCAACTTGGCTCTATATAGTCGTAACTTTTCCAAGTGCTGCAATATCTAAATTGAAAAAGCATCGAAAGTTCATCATAATTAATTCTTATACATTTGGCCACGTGACGTCGAGCATCAGGCCAATAATAAACTATAGCCGTGTTCATTCCAACTGCGGAGCAATTTTGTGTAATCTATCCGCAGAATCTTAACCGCGCTCGAGTCTAAAACTAGTTCACTTGGGCGTACACATGTATATGCTGCGCATAGGGATTAGCGTGTGGGGTATTGCCGAACCGCACACAATAAACCACCGAAGTCGATGAATAATTTCGCGGTACAATCGAACAGCCCCGCGGGTGGTTACACATATCATGGATGACGCACAGTCATAAAGACACCTGTTTTTCGCGAGCATACTCTGCCGTAGCGCAGTGCGAGTATAATAAGAGAACGCAGCTGTATATAAGCCTCGGCGAGAAGTTGCGCGATAGGTGTTGTATAGAAAAAGAACGAAGCGAGGTGTGGATGCGGATGCGCGGGTCTCTCTCTCTCTCTTTCCGCAGTGGTCCGCGGCGGCAGTCCGCGGAGCAGGTCTCGCGTGCGTGCGGCGGCGGCGCGAGGGAGCGCGTGCCGGCCGGGCGACGCGGTGGGGGTAGCGGCGCGCGCGCCACCGAGCGCCCCACGGGCTGCTGGCGCTCGGATCTCTGGCGCGCGCGAGCAGTCGGCTCGTTAGGCCCGCCGCGTGTGCAGTGCCAGTGCATATAGTGACTCTGCTGCTGCCGTCGCCCCGCGTGTGACCGGGGACGAGCTGCAGCTGTCGCCGGTGGATCGCCGTCGCTCTCTTTCTCTGTCTCTCTCTGTCTCGGTGTGCTGTGTTTCCTATTCAAAAGTGGTGCTTCGACGTCGAGCACGACGACTACGTTGTCGATTCGTCCACGCCCGCCCCGAGTAAGTTTCACCCACGTTCAAGCGCGGCTGACATGTAGCGCGATGTGCTCTCGGCTCTTTATACATACACGTATACGTACACGCCGAGGGCGCGATACGGACCATTCACGATCGCGAGCGAGCGAGCGAGCGCGGCTGAGTAATTGGATCTCGTCAAAGTTTCACTACGCTCGCGAGAGCACGACGCCGAATTCGCTGCGAATTACCCTCCTCAACTTCGTTTCGGCTCATGTATATAGACGCGGCTGGAGTAGCCTCTGAGCGATGCTGTTCATTTGGATCAGCTAATGTTGATCAACTTCTCGCTACCCAAACCCCCCTACGTGTGATTATACGCCCGTGGTCTCGATTCATTATGCCCTGAGTGTGCCCCGACTCGGTGGTCGGGTTTTGCTTCTTTTTCAATCATCATACCGCGGAATTATCGATTGCACGTACGGCCGAATCGTGCGTAGTGAATTATTTCAATATGCCGCGCGCAAAGTTACGAGAGTTCGACCCCCCCCGCGAAGTGGAAGTTTAACTGTCGGGGCACGATGGCTTCTCCCTCGTCCATAAAATCTGAATAGATAGAATGACGATAAGATGATGGAAGATTTGATATGTAAATTGAATTAAGGTGTAGGCTGCGGCTAGATCGAACTCGTAATTCCTCCGGAATACCCAGTTTCTCGAAAATCTTGCCTGAATAATTCACAAAAAAGAAGTGTCGTTAAGGCGAAGATGAAATCTGCTCGTCCATGTCCTACCCGTTCTATCGGATTCTTTAGATCTACGCTGTTTATATGCTTCATTAAAGGGATATTTACTATATATTAGTATGATTCAGAATCAAGCCAGGGAATTTTATTACATTTGTATCTCGAATGTTTTCCACTATCTCAAAGGAGCTAATTAATTTCGCGAGACTCACGATTCGACACGAGACGAACAGAGCCCGGATTCATAAACTGAATCACGGTTTTTGTCAAGGGAATTTAATTGTATTGAAAATAATTTTCGCGACATTTGACGATGCGTTATATTTGGGAAAGCATCATTCGGAATAGATTTATTTACGAAATATACATATACAATTGAAATACAATTTCTCGATTCGCAACAATATTTCTTCGTGAAATCGATACCCATACATGCGTTGCTGCAAGGCCGTTACGTGACCCATGCCTTTGCATTCGAGTTTTTGCATTCGGTATATATACGTATCTAAAACCATCCCCAAAACTATGATTGGTGATCAGAAGGTGCGTTACCGGTTCGTTGCGCGTATCACTTACGAAAGACCAATCGGCTCTGTTCAATCAACACGACGCGCGGCTGCCGGGGCGAACGACGCAGTCGCTCGCAATCACGGAGCAAGTGCTTGATAAAAAACAAGCGAGCTCCTTTGGCGAAGAGGAGCGGATCACGTAACGTCGCGCGCGCGTGGGCGGCTGCTAACAATAAAAAGAGCCCCCGGCGGGATGAAACAAATTAGCGGAGGGTACAGCCGGAGCGCGGGCGACGTAATACGCCGGCGTGATACGGACGGGACACGGACGTAATATTAAGAGAGGGTCGCGCGCTGCCGATTAGCGCTGAGGAATTCCACGGTCGCCCGGGCGTCGGTCCGTCCGCGTCAAGAGACACTGATCCCCGCGCGCTCGCCACCAGGTATTTATGCCTCTCCAATTGGAATCTCGTGTTCGCGGCGCTGATTAACGATCGAACGTATACACAACGAGAGACGGGCTCCGCGAATTTGGCTTTTAATTGCTTCAGATTTGCCGAGCCGGAAGCCGGCCACGGCAAATTGACGGGCACAAAGAGTCGGCCGACGCGCGCAAATGTGGCCCCGTGTGATTATCTATTGCGCCCGGTTATATATATCAATCTCTGCGGGGGCCGATCGAGGGCTACGCGCCGCGGATCTATAAATTAATTAAAGGCCGCGCGGTGGATTTCGTTCGCAGCAGCTCCGGCTAATACAGTAGTTGCTTTGAACATCCGCAGTGAAATGTGCCCGGCTCAAAGCCGGCTTTGGATTTTCATGTCGAGCGGAATTTTTACCCCGTGTCCCATCCGTGGTACATAGGGTCTTTTGAGGAGCTTTGCGTTTTTACAAAATCCAATCGCGTCGGAAAAACTGTGTTTTTTTTTGTTCGTTTTTACCTTTTTCTTCCTTTTTTGTCATCGAATGAAACACCCGAACGGGAGAGATTTTAATGGCTCTCGTAGCCCGGACGAGCTGCCCAAGTCACTGGTAATTCATCTTGCGCGAGCGCGCGCGCGTATCGACTCGACCAGCGGATACATCTTTCATCACACGAGTCCCCGCGCACTCAATTCCGCCTCGTCGATGCATCATTCACAGATCATTTGCGCGTCTTTCAAAATCGTGTCCCCAAGTATATGAATACACACACAAACACTCACACACATATTATACATATATGTACATACGTATAGGCATAGAAGTAAATCAGGTAAATGTTTTGTCGGCGGCCGTCGATCGTCCGCTTATGCGCAGCTGCAGGAGATTACAGAGCGGAGCTCGGGCGCGAATCGTCGGAAATTTCTCGCGGCCCGGCATAATGCGGGGGAAGCCCATCCGTCTCCTGGTCGCGGCCGCGCCTGAGAAATGGATGCAACTCGAGGGCCGCGCGCCGCTCCCGATGTTTATTGGGCCACTGCGGGCGGGCTGAGCGCGCGAGCGGCGCCTCCGGCCCGATATTTCACTCCGCGCCCGGGCGAGTCGCCCTATATGTGTATATGCGCCCGAGCCCCGATTGATTGATCGGCTGATTTATGAGTATTAGGCTGGGGGACAGGTGGGCCGAGATTGAGCCTCGGTTAATTCGTTCGGAGAGCTCTGTGCGAGCCGGGTCGGCCACTGCACATATATGTGTGTGGGTGCCGCGTACACGTGGGCCATGGGGGGTGGAATAGAGGGGGAGCGAGCTGCCGGGGGAATTCCTCCGGGGTGAGGTAGCGTGAAATTGCACGCGATGAAGGTTGCACGCCCGTAAAACTGCGACACAACTGTACTTATTTCGTGCCCGGCTGTGAATGATATTACGCTCGGAGCGCGCAAAGCCCGAGTGCGGCGCCGAGTTTCACGTGCGGACTCATCGCGAATTCTTATCGAACAGGCGTGTCGGTTTTCATAATACTCTACGGGGAACAGCGTCTCTCGACGAGTGTTTCGACAGCTCCGGATGCAAGACTTTGTTTCCCCCACCCCCGACCTCGTGTTTCGCTTCGTATTCTCCCTCTTTTTTTCTTCACTACGACGGATCACGTCAGCGACACGTCGTTATTCGAGATTCGCGAGTCTCGACTTTGATAGCGACATGACTCTCCGTCACGAGACCATGGAGATGAGTTTTACGCTCCGCCGCGCGTCTCTTCTTCGCTCATGCATTAGATGCGTTTCTTGCCCGAACTTTCAAAATTGAATAATGTTAAGGTAATTCGAGATTGAATTTCAACTTGCTGAGAACTACATCCTGCAGACACAGTTTCTATTCATTCGTATTCTAAACAGGTGGCTATAGTATCTCCACCTGGTGTGTAACTTTTAATTCATTTGTTAATTACATCATTCAACTAAATTCACACATGGGCGATTCCGCTGTAGCTCGCGCACTTCTTGCTTACAATATTTCACGCGAATTTTACGTGATAATTACCACAAAATACTTTGTTACAACTTTTATTATAATTACACCTCAACTAATGATTCCACGTGAGTGAAACTACGTGATGTGGGTTTAGAAAGAAAAAGAAAAATATTCTCGCTCTTGCATTTCGAATTTGAGTTCTGTATACTACGAATTTATACGTATTACAGATCAAATCCATGGCGCATACATATATACATTGCGTGAGAGATTCGCTCAAAAGTGTTGAACTCGGTATTTTTTTTAAAAGTACGCTTTGACCTATCGAACGGGACAGATTCAATATATCCGGTTTTAGAATGTAAAAAATTAGTCAGCTCGACCAGCTATCAGAATAATTTTTATGAAATTCTCATTCAATAGATCCAGAAACACTAGAGTCTTTTTCGAAGGCATTTTTGAACCTCAAGCGTGTAAGATATGGTAGGGTCATCTATCTGGTGATTCTAATTATAAATGGAATTGTTTGATCACGAGTTTGAGTTCGCTTATATTCAAATTGTTTTCACGGGACAGCATTTTCTTTATCATCATTCAGCCACCCTCGTACTCGACGCAAATCGCATCGTTCGCCGCTCGGCTAACATTACTGCGCCAAGTCAGCGTTCGGAATTTGCCTAAGCTCGTCAACTGCACTTTTCTCGTGCTCGCGGTGCATCATTCTGAGAAAATGATCTGAGCTACTTCTGCGAGCCGCCCGGATCGTCGCGCGTTTCCGGTTTCGTCGATTCGAGCCGCGACTCGTACCCACACATGTATTACCTTTCCCACACTGCCCGCGGGGCACGTTTCCTCTTCGGCGAATCAACAAAATTACGAATAAATATGTAGACGTACACGCGGGGGACGCGGCGAGGTTTCGTGGGCGCTAACTTGACTCGACGCACTGTCCAATCTTAAAATAAGTGGCCTACATATTGGCGAAGGGTCGGCAACGAGCGAATGCACACGGGCAGAGGCGCGTTAGCCCTGTATACTCTCTCGCGGAATCAATGAATATCTGCATCGTGGGCAGCGTCGCGTGAGATCCCTCCTTCGCCTGTCGAATTAAAAAGGCCCCTCTGATGCGCGCGGCGCACATACAGGACCGTGTGCACACGCCCGGCCAAGACGGTCGATATATCGCCGACCCCGACAGGTGGTTATAAATTCATAAACGAGCCGGCGCGACACAAAAAGCACGAGTGTGTATACTCGTGTATACGTCGAGAGGCTAGTTCGGGTGAGCGTATTTATTCGAACCGATATCACGAGACGAGCCGCAGGCTACGGCCCGGCCGTGGCTCTGCTTCTACGTGAATGTATACATACATATTCGCTGCTGATGTTCGACGTTATTTAACTTTCAATCGGGCCAGCAGCACGTTTTTCTTTGCCTTGGGTGATACATAACGATTGGATATCCCCCAATACCTGGCAAGTATCCGCGAGGAGAAAGAGCTTTTGTCGTTACATTCGCAGCTCCGATAGCTGCTCTTCTTTCTTGCCTCTCCCATCTATTTAGCGATTCTCTTGGAGCACCAGCAAAGATTTTAATAATGGATCGC
Organism: Aphelinus atriplicis; assembly: GCA_020882685.1. Classification (NCBI taxonomy): domain Eukaryota; kingdom Metazoa; phylum Arthropoda; class Insecta; order Hymenoptera; family Aphelinidae; genus Aphelinus; species Aphelinus atriplicis. Next base: position 25,964,550 of record CM037074.1, on the reverse strand, counting down.
CTTTAAGATAGCTTTTTAGATTTGGAATTAGGGACGTTAGCGTCATCTGTGCACTTAACTGCGGACAAAGCCGCATTGGCGCGTCTCATCAAATATCTAGAACATTCACATCCGAATTCAATTTATTTGTAGAAAGTTTTGTAGAAGAATCAGAACAGTCCGGAGGTAAACAAACGACTTATCTTGGAAATGGTTTGGAAAAAAAAATGATAATAACCAAGCTCACCTCAAACTGTTAACTTTGCGCTGCTTTATGAGCATCAAGGAGATAGCAACTTGCGTTGGAGCAGTGTACAACTCTATTGTTTTCAGTTTCGTCTTTTCAAAGATTGAAGGAACACAGAAAGGAACGCCAAGTAGAATTTCTCTACCGTCCTCTCCTCAGAAGGACGCTTTTATCTGTAGGATGAAAGTCCGCTTCTTCAAAGTTGTGTCACGACACAACTTTTCTAATTGAATTTGACTCGGGAAAACTGTTGAAGTTATATTTTTTGCTTCTGATCTGATTTAGAATTATGAAAAACTTGATACTCCATGATGAAGTATAATTAAGAAATCACCCGAAGCGATCTATGCATCGCTAATTTTAAACAAAGATTAATGAAAGATACAATTTTCGGAGATACTGTGATACTACTCAATAGAATGTCGGAATCTATAGGTTAATTTTGGTCCGAGTGTAGACTGAATGATTATTTTCTAACTCCGAAATCGTTGAAGAATTGTTTTGGAAAATCATACGATAAAATACATACCTATTTATGAGAACATTATCACATTGACTTTTATGATGATGCTGATTGTTCCTTTTTTGGAGTCTATAGCTTTATTCGTACAGATTCAATCGAAACCGCAATCATTTATCCCGGGTCAGACGCAGGAATTCTAGCGATCCAAAAATCACAGCTACGCACCTCGTTAGTATAGTTCATCGATAGCCAACAACGATCGATTCAGCTCGAAAAAGAATCATAATTCACTGCGCGAACTAAACCGGAAAAGGTAATTTCGAAAAAATCCCTCGGACAAAACCGCGTTTATCTCAATCGGCAATCTTCCTTTCAACGGGCGCGTTGAAAGTTTAACAAAAAGGTATACACACACACACGGAGGGGTCGCGGGTTAATTCCGCCATCAATTTTGAATAATCTTTCGCGGTTCGATGAGGCTCGTTATTTTGTTTCTCACGCACGCGCGCGCCACTTCGAGCGCAAGATATATTCCGATAGAATTTTTCAAAAAAAAAAGGAAAGAAAAAATACGGTGTATAACGAGCATAACGCCGCGCCGACCACGTACACATATCCCCGCACACACGCGAGAAAACGAGCTGACGCCTCGGCGCATGTAATGCACGGATGCTGCAGCGGGTCGGCTACCATTATACACATCGCGCCGATGCATCTAAAGGGCCGTCGGCGTTTCTTTCTCGCGCTGCTACCTGCCCTCCGTCTGCCCCCTTCCCGATCTCCCCCCCTCCCCCTCTCTCTCTCTCTCTCTCTCTCGCTTTCTATCTCCCTGTCCTTTTCGCTCTCTCGAAACAGTGGGAAAAAGGCATACGGCTGAGGAAGGCAGGCGCGCGCGCCCGGTACGATCTACATGATTACTCGCCGCCGAAATTTTTACCCAGCAGCTTGCTGCTGCTGATCGTGCAGTGCTTTTTGTGATGCCGTCACTTCTTTTTTTTTTTCCTTTCGAGGCCCTCTCGCTTTCGTGCGCCTCGCCACTTTTATAATTGATTCCTTAGAATTACTTATCTTTTTATCCCTTCGCCCATCGTCCACTGCAGCTTTGGTGGAGTTTGAGATTTTCAGTGTGTTTACGGTGCAGCTTCCGTCATTGGGATACGGTTGAAAGTTTGCATTGCCATTCATGAATAAAGTTGATGGACAACTGAAACATTTTGTTCGCCAAAGTTTATAATGGGTATACCGTTAAAAACAAACTGAGATGAACCGTCGCTTAAGTTTGATGCTACGAAAATTGTGTGTACTCGGCTTTTCTCAAACGCACACTCTCGTACCGATCATTACTTTAATATCTTTAATTTTTCAGTAAATGACAAGTTTTCGTCGGTGCCGAGTGATTCATGTGACAATCAGTCCTTCGAAGATTATAGTATTTTGAAATTAAAACCACCATGTCCTTGGATATTTCCGTAATGATATTGCGCCGAGATGAGTTCTCGGGAGTGAAACTCGAAATAAGTTCACTAGAAGGAGGTTCTGATTTTCAAAATGCCCGACAATATTACTATCTTGATGTATTCGATCCTTCTTCAAGTTATTCTCGATTGCTCTGAAATATAGCTTTCTAAGCAGAGCTCCTCCCCTTCTAATTTAATCATGGCGGAAATTTTAATATTTTTTCCTTAATTAATCTTCTGACCACGTCAGCCTCAGTGCTACTTTTGCGGTACATTAACTTTGAGTAATACGACTTAATTTACATGAAGGTAATCTGCATAGAGAGTGTCCTTGGAAATTAAAGGGGCGAAAGAACATTTCAGTAAGACATAAAAACTGTAAATATTAAGAATTTGTATGTAGAACACTTTTTTCTCATTCAACTCCATCTCCTCAAATGGAGGAAGCAAATTCTCTGTGCAATTCATTCAAATTTGAGGGGAATTCTTCTTTCTTCATTTGCTTGCACGACATTCGCTATTTTTATATGCAAAATACACCAGTCCTTTTCCCCTGTTGTCCAGATAATTGCAGTGAAAATAAAAGCCTCCAGATGAAAACACGCAGAAACATGACGCGAAACGCGGAAGCATATTAAAACAATGGCGTTGAAATGATCCATGACGAATGGGGAAGTCGAGCGCTCGTATCTCGTTCAACGTGCGATTATAGGAGCAACGATAGTCTTTCAATTAACACACGTACGGTAGGATTCATAGCGTACAGTGGGCGCCGATTGTATACGTATTTGTCTTGTTTCCGTGGGATTGGCGGCACGCAGCCAGTGTTCAATTCAAGTCCCGTGCGCGCCTCCATCTCTCTGTTTCTCTCTCGTTTTTCATCGAACATTTCTATTAGCGTGTCGGCACAGCGCCCGGTCAGATTCAACAGATTCTCAACGGGTTTATCGCAGCATCACCCTGACAGATTACATCGGATGCTCAAAGTTTTTTTTGAAATCCGGCACACGAATTGTTCGAGCCACCGAACTTGCATTATACGTTTGTACATTTGAATTTTACCCGAGGTTAAAAATCCAATTCATTTTAAGGACGGAATTGGAATTTCGAAAACTTATATCAGATAATATGCAGCTGCGGCGGCTGCACATTATTTATACAAATCCGATGGACGAAAATTTTTATAATTTTAACATGTACTTCGATGAATTATATATACTATACATTAACAGCTCGCCAAATATTAAAACATTACGCGCGGGATTTGGATTGAGAATTTTTTTCATTTATTACTCCGACGAATCCATCCATTCGTTCGAATCCCTGGCATATTGAATCAAATTATTCGGAACTGACGCGCACGTCGGTTTTTTAATCTTTAGACGTGAGCGTGTCATTTCCACGAGTGATGCCCATTGTTGCATGATCAATTACGACGCGACGCTCATTTCAAGATTGGAGTGTACGCTAGAGCGAAAAAACAAAATTAGCCGCGTCCGATGTATGAAAACACAGGGGATATGAAGGGTGCGTTAAAAATAGATTATACCTCATTTACGTGAGAGCCGCGTATTCGAATTGGTCACGCCGGCTGGTCGCGCGAAATTGGTTGTGCGCAAAGTGCAACGTGAAAATTTCTCGCGCGGCCCCAGTGCTGATTATTGGCGGACGCGGAGAGCCGGGCAAAGGCGCGGCGCGACCAACTCCCGTATTATTCTTCGCTGCAGAGTCCGGATTGATGCACGGGGCCGTCAATTGGTGCGCGGGCGGGCGGGCGAATGTTTCAACTGCAGGCGCGAGCGGCCGTCTGTATAGAGCACAGCGAGTTGAGAGGCGTACGCCCGAGAGGAGAGACGAGCGGCGCGCGGCGGGCAAATCCGTTCGATGTGTAACGGCCAATGGAATACAGGAGTAACGAAAGCGCCATCGGCTTTCTCGTTAAGTCGATCAGCATGAAAAATGCAATAACGGCGTGGCCGATGTGGGTCGCGCCTCAGGTTGAAAGCTCTGAATGTTTCGCGCGGGCAAAGCAGCGGCAAACGCGCGCCGGCGCAGAGAGACACAGCCAGGGGGGACGAAAGTATATTATACATCAAGCGCGCGCGCGACGCCCAAATTTAATTTTATGGCTTCGACGAAAGGGGAGGAGGAATAGAAAGAAGAGGCTGCTGCTGCTGCTGCTGCTTGCCGCCAAACGGGCAAACAGCAGGAGCCGAGTGAACCGAGAGACACTAGGAGGCGAACAGCCGAGGCTTGGCTCTAATGCCTGTCCGCCTCTAAATGAACGAGCATATAGAGACTCTCGCGCGGCTGCCGCTTGCGTAGTATAAATTCAATACGTCCGCATCTTCCTCCTCCTCTTTCGCTCTCTATATTCCATTCTTACAGTTTGCGGATTCTCGGCTTCTGCTGCTGCTGCCGCCGCTGCTACTTTTGATACTCGCTAAAGTCGTGTTGCAATAAGGAGCGAACAGAGGCACAAGGAGGCGCACCAGCTTCGAATAATCACTGATGAAGCGGGCGACGCTTGATAAAGTTGCGCGACTCGTTTAGTTTTTGCTTATTTAAATTATGTTGCCCACGCTCGCGCGTTCGCGCGTCTCTCCCTCCAAACTTTTATTACATCCTGCGTCCCCGCCAGGTTTCCCTTCGCTATATACGCTATTATCTTCGTACAATGCTCCCCGTGTTCCTCAGCCTGCACATACCCTCCTTCTTTTTTCTCGTGCCGCTTCACTCTCTCTCTCTCTCTCTCTCTTTCTCGCTCTTTATTGAATCGGTAAGATGTTTTCTTTGTAAGGGGATGAACGATTGTGACGCGCCAGCCTGACTCTCCGGCGATATCCAGTTTTGCTTTTTGAAAGTGAAAATCTCGGGGGGCATCAGTCTCTATTTTTATGACCGCGAGACTTTTATGAGTATTGTGAGTGTAGTGTCTGCCCGTTGAACTGTGCGTTCATGCGGGTTTGGGCTCGCGTGTCATATTATAAAAGTAAAAAGTGTCGATATATATTTTCGTTTTATTGACACGGGAGACACCGGTGTTTTAACATTCGCCGTTATATTGGTTTTTGTACAGGGGGTAAATGCGTTTGTTTGGTTTCTGATCTATATACTTCTTTATACTTTTACTCTGTATACGATTCACGGGCCACAGGGCTGAAATAACATTCAGTACTTTGCTTCGAATTTTGCTCTTTTTCTATATCATTCCTTATCCCGTGAAAGATTGATTTTAATATGAAAAAAAAAATGTTTTCTCGGCGCCCGATCAATATTGGTTGAATAGATTGAAACTTACAGTATAAACGGTATTAATATTTCGCAAACGAAAAACGGGTGATCGTTTCTTCATGCACCACACCGAGCTGGTATTGAATAGGGGAAAAGTTTCGTATTTGAATATGGTAAAATTTCGTATCAAGAGCACGAAACTCTTCAACCCTCAGAACTATAAGAATCCGATGAAAAATAGAAGAAGTAAGCCCTTGCTATTGAATCGATTCTACTGTACTCGGGCTGTAGTAATTGCAGGATGTGCTTCGTATTCGCGAATGGAACAGTAATAAAGAAAGGTGAAATGGCAAATTACATTGTGCGGCCATCATTATGTCACACGATGCGCCATTATATACATAGGTATGTTGGCCGAGCGCAAAATCAATGCAACGCGCCCGGCAGCACACGGGGCGCGTTTACAGCGAAAAGAGAGCAGGTGGTATTTAATAAAGTCTAATTTCCGCTATAGAAAGAAAGCAAACGCTCATGGTGTAAAATGAATTCACTCGCGTTAACCGCCACTGAAAAGGCCCGCATCCCCTGGAAAGTAAAAAAAAAACGAGGCAAGCCGGAGAGGCCTACAATAAAATGCTCTAACGGTTATCTTGAGTCGTATACACATTTGGCGCTTGCGTGACTTTAATTCGCTGGCTGATTGGTGCGAGGGTCAGTAGCCTGGACGCGGCGGCGCGTACGTGTGGTGTGGTAAACAGCGGCTGCGGCCCGGGTATATATATATCATCGTCGCCTCATACAAAGTCCATTTCAAATGGCCGATCAAAACTAGAACATTTTGATTTACGAAAAAAACTGGTACATCACGGAACTTGCGATAAAAATACATTTTCCAATTTCGAGGACCAATCCCGGGTGTTTTGGTTCATGGAAAATATAAATCCAGAAATGTTTCATTTTGTGGGATGTTTCACCGGCAGATGTTACTGGCCTCATCAGTATGTTAGCATCGAACATAACACTCAATTATACACTGTCATTTTGATACAATGATGTTATCCAAATTTCAAATTTAATTTCTATTTCGTAGAATTTTGTGTCGGAAGAAAGCAAATAAAAAAAATCAGTGAGTAGAAAATTGAGGTTTGATATTTTAAAAAATTCCAGTGATTCAAAACTCAGATTCCTGCGCTTATATTTTGTTTTTAAATATTTATGTAGCCCGGAGAGGAAGGCAACAAAGTGCTCGGAACGTTGCGTCGTAATTTTTTCGACTAACGATCTAACTACCTGGCGACTGTTTGCCATAATTTACGAAGTAAGTTATTTATTCGCGTAGCACAATTCGGATGTGGCTCTGAAAAACTGTGAAGTTAACTGCGCTTGTTTCTGTCGGGATATTCGGGACGTGCTTCTCTCGGCCAACGAAATCCGAAAATAAGGCAATTCTAATGAGTCACTCGATATGTGTAACAATCGCAGACCGCAGGAGAGTGTATTATTGAGGCTGGCGAATCGACTGGCCGAGGCTGGCGGCGTAATCACGCGCGCGCGCGCCGCACAAAAGGGGCCTCGTCTTGCCGAGTGGGGCGGCCGGCGCTCTTATCGGCCATTGCTGCGAGATGCATGCGCGCAGCGAGTCGAGTGTGACTGCGGGCCGAGTGGCTCGTTGACCAAGAGCCCTCGGCTGCCTCTCCCCCGCCAGGGCACAAAATGGAAATGTTTTAAGCAATTCAACGGCCGATACAAAGAAGCTCCCCAGGCAGTCCGAAGCGGCTGTTTGGACGAGACTCGCAGCGATGGCCGAGTTTCTTTCACGTCTATTATAGTCTCTCTCTCTCTCTCTCCCTCTCTCTATCTCTTTCTCTCTCTCTCTCTCTCTCTCTCTCTCTTATTCTCGCGAGCGACACGTGAGAATTGGGTAATTGGCCGACGGGCTCGGGCGTTTTTGCACGTTTCTCCGAGCGCACCGACTGATTTGCGCGCCGAACATTTCTTGCCGGGGGCAATTGATCGCCGCGAAAATCATCCAGGGGACAATGGGCCTCGGTCGTGCTCTGTTAATTTTCGCGATGAATGGGACTGACCGCTGTTTTGTGTCCCTGCCAATTTCATCTCACCCGGAACTATCCATTTCGAGGAGAATTTTCGAAAGAGTATACGGTTCGCTGCAGCGTGATTTTGGGAGATTCCTCCTAACTTTGGCTCATCGGCGTTTGAAACAATGTAATCGTTGCCATGTATTTATGTATCCACTCCGCGAGCTTAGAGTGAACTGTACACATATTTTCGAAACCGAGAAGACAGAAAGAGAAAATTGACATGACATTGTCCGAGACGAACAAAGAAAGTGTGAGTGTTGGTGGATCGTATTGTGGGTCTGTCTATAGAATTAAAAAAGTGTGCCGCATTCGTGAAGTGAATTGTAGGAGATCCGGAGAAGAATACTACCCTGTCCACATTATGAATCTATCCACGCAGCTGCGGTCAATAACTCACGCACTTCAGCCTCGGGCTTTGCATTGCGATTTGCGAAAGGTTCGAGTCGTTCCGACCGGCGCGGCCCGGCGTTTATCCACTCAATTCGGGGGTGATATAAAGTGCGCGCGCGCGCCCACGCGTATTAGAGAAAAAAAACGCTCAGGCTGATCCCGGCGCGGGAAGCTTTGCATTCGAATGAGCCTCGCAAGCACGGCGGGGCCGGTCGTCGGGGGCTTGCGCGCCTTTTAGGAGATTGGCTCGACAAACGCGCTCGAGCTGGAAAAATGCCGGCCGTCGCGAGCGATGTTGTGTCTTCAAATATCGGGGAGATCTAACGATGTTTCATTCATGAAATCCATTTCCTTGGCTCGCGGGCACTTTTGCCTGACTCGCGCGAGTATTAAATCACGGGACGAAAACACACAGCCGGAGGCTCGCGGGTACGGGTCATGCGCGCGCGTTCCAATGATAATGCGATGTGCGTTCAACGCTGCTGCGAATGCACTTCCGCTAATTTGATATATGAAAAGTATTAAGGCATCGTTGCCGCAGACACATATCCGCCGGATTAATTAATTTTTGCTTACACTGTCGTTCTGCTTTACACGCGAACAGCGCGAATTTCGATGGTAAACGATTTTAATTCAAATTCATATCATGACAGAGCTGCTTTGTACTGTGGAGAGAGCTATTCTCAATATCCAAGGGGTTTATTGGATTCGCATTCGTTTTTAATTGTGGAACACGTCTCAAATGAAAACATCAAATGCTAAAGCCAACGAAAATATCCGAAGCCGAGATAAAAACAACCAACGCAAACCTATGCATAAACGATAATACTGACGTTTATCGAGATTTCATTTTTTTTCCTTCCGTCTGAAAGTCTTGTTTTGTCTGAATGCCCACTTTGAAAACCAAGCGAAGCTTTTCGTGAGAGAAAGCTGTTGAAAAATCTCCTCGAGGAAAACTTTCGCGTAAACCGGCCATGCGAAAGAAATAACAAGCACATTTTAATTAATCAAACAACATAAGCGAACATAACATTAACAACATTAACAACAACAACAACAACAACAACAACAACAACAACAACAACAACAACATTAAAAACAACAACAATAACATAGCTGGAAATCATCTACAATGCGTTTAACAAACGACAATGGCGGGTGAGTGCCACCCGACGACCTGGCTATAATCAATTCGAATGTACAATTTTCCGTGTTTGTTCAACGTAAATAGAAAACGACGCGCTGACTCGGCAGTGGTGTACAAACTTTCGAGTATCCGCATTAAAGCCTCGCTCTTTACAGAATTACTTGGACCAACTCTGCGGAGGGGGTTTTATGCAACTTGTAATCGTTATAGCTTCATGAGTGTAAATTCGACCCGACCATAGGAAAACTTGCGAAATTTTCCCGGTGTATATACATACTAGGCGTTGCAGCGTCTGGTCCCGGGCACAAGTCGACAAAGGCAAAGAGCGAGAGAGAGAGAGAGAGGTTTTCTTCGCCCGCTCGGTTTGTTGAACGAGCTCGTTCCGTCCAGGCTAAACGGGATTGGAAGTCACTTTAGTCAAAATTCCATTGATTGTCTTCCACGCTAGCTCCCGTTCTAATGAGACCTGCGACCCGAACAAATATTTGATCGCCGATAGAGTAATTAAATTACCCTGTTCAGCTATACGAGATTTACTCGCATTTTCAATCTTTGGTACGAAATTAAAACTCTCGAACTTCCACTCTTATTGTTCATTTGTAAGGAATGCGCACCCGGCCGATCCACAAAGAAGAATTTCAATTAGATTTTTCACGGTTTAACAAAATCAAGCCCGCTCATTTTTCCAATCATAAAAGAAACCTGGATTACGACGAAATATAAGCTTATTTCCGTGTAGCAATCTTGAATATATCCCCTCCCGTCTTCCCAGCTGATGATTGCACTTGGCTAATTCGCCTCCGGCTAATTCAAATTGAACGTACCAGACATAAGATTATTAATCGCGCTGTTTTACCGGGGGTGAAAAAAAAACAAGAAAATTCGCAGTGCAACACTTAGTCGAATTAACATTTTCGAAATCTCGTCAGAATGTAATTTTGCATACCCTCTTGATGAGGGTTTTTTCTTTTCTTTCGGTCTGACTGAAAAGCGGGGAAGGCACACGAGGAATTTAATTAAATTTCGCAGGAACAGCAAAAACAAACATACCGATGGATTTTTTCAGGAAAGAACAGCGGGGCATTATGCGCGCGTAATTTGATTTGTCCGGTGAACAGCCGAGTTCGACGCTTCTACGTTCGAAGGTATATATGTCCGCCCGTTGAGCGATTCCCAGCCCACTGCGACGAGGTCGCATCGATGAAGCGGTCGGCAAATATGGCCTCACGTTCCACGGATACGTTGAGAATGAAGGGATGAAAGGAGCGGGGGTGGCGCGCGAATACGAGGGCTTTACAAAAGATCGGCGGCGGCGTCGTGAGACAAAACGAGAGACAAGGAGGGATAAGCTCGTAGCGCGGGCTAGAGGCGGCGATGCCTGCAGCGCGATACGCTTCATAAATTGTATCAGCGCATTGTTTGTTTTCGGGGCCGCTTATCTCAGCCGAGAGTCGGGTCGCTGCATGTGCGTGCAGCTCCTCCTCCGTGGAGGAGAAGTCGAGCGGCACGTAGTATATCCTAAGCGCTACAAGCCGATCCGGCGTGTCTAGTGTGTGTGCGTTTCGTGTGAATGTGTATCGAACAATGAGCGCCGACCGGCCGCGTCGTCTTATCCGTGCGCTCTCGAGTGTGCGCCCTCCAAATTTCGAGAGCGCGCCAGTTGATAACGCCGACTCCGGAGGGGATAATCGTTACTCGCGCGCCGCTTGCCTGCTACGAGCCACGATTAAGTGTGAGCAGCCAAGCTGTTCATTCAAGTTTTGTGCCGGGCTCGTAATGAACGAACTATGTCAAGTGTTTTACGTCTCGGCTCGGGTGGAATAATTGTCGCGGGTACAAGTGTTACGTACACCTTCGACTCGTTCGAGTGCATAAACAGCCTAAATACACAATCGAATCTTTTTAAAATGTTTTTCTGGCCGACGCTCCGGATATTCGATAAACAGATTAATCTCAATGGGTCGAAATGAAATATGCCGACAAGAAGAGGATTCGGAAATTCCGTTGAATCATTCGGACGTGATTCATTTGTCCACATTTTGTATGATATAACATAATTATCGGATGTTATTTTTTTCTTTCCTTATTGAAGTATCGAAAATGAGAATCGATAAAGGTGGTTTGTGTTCATTGAACACGTTTTTGGGACACGTTTCACATGTATACGCTAACAAAAATAATTAAAAAAGTGAGGTTGAACACGACATTGGGCTGTATATAATGGCTAGTCGCGTCCCCACGAGCGCTTGCTTATCGTCATACTGCTATACGTCGTCTTGCGAGTATTGTTTCGGAAATATGCAGAGATAGCTATATATTTCTCATTGTAAATTATCAAGAGCTCATTCGTTCCGAGCCATATTGTACAATCAAGTATTTTCAAAAGAATTATCATCATGAAAATTTGCGTGTCTGATGGAAATACGGAACGTTATGTCATCGTCTATATGATTGACATGGATAAGACGTGATTCAGCAGTTTACTCCCGTGAGTTGCTCGGCGTGACGAACGAACGCTTCTGAAAATAATATGCGTATCCATAGTTTCAACGCCGAAACCTCATTTGGGGGTTGAGACTCTTCTGATCCAACACGTTGTGCCGCGTCACAGCTGAGCTGTCGAAGGTTCGCATTCTCGAGGGCTATTATCGATTTGGTGGGAGCCGGTGAAAAGATAATTGATACTGTGGCTGTTTTTCGAGAGGGTGAATCCCCGTCGGGTGTGTACTTTACGGTGTGTCAATTATCTCTTTGGCAATATGATTGAAAAAACCGCTGCCAAGTGCCTTAGCAGTATGCTTTCTCAAAGAGGCTTCAACATCACCCACAAACGCATCCCAAACCTGTATTTTCACCATCCCACTAGCGTAGATACTATCATTTATTTTTCAAAAATTACAAAAATATCATTTAATCAGTTCAATTCGTATCTTTGTGACTGTGTAAAGTGTCGTTCTTTTTCAATTGACCAAACTTTGTCGCGACTGTTGATGTCTGCCCGGGCTCTCTTATTATTTGATCAAATGCAACAAAGCAAACGGTTCTAGGTTATACACGATGCGAGACATTTGGACCTGCATAATTTTTCGATCAATTCATCTTGTGACTGTCATACGGTTTAATGGCGGTCAAAATCGATCCGCCCTGCCCTTAAGTCCGTATTTAGCACACTTGAAGACTCATTTTGATCATTTTCGACGGCTGAGGTTGGGAATGATGAATTCAAAATCGATTTTTATCGGCAAAAGACACCAAATTCTCAATTTTCTCTAAATTACGTTGAAAATACTGGAAACGAAACTTACATCAATTTTTTTCCCCATTAGCAACGGTTGCTAGGGCGGTAAACAACGGTTGCTAAGGAGCTAATTGGGAAGATTTTGTGTCCTTTGCCGTCGAAAATGATGGAAATGGGTCATAAATTAAAGATTTCCAACCTTCGTAACTATTGCTCGGGAGGTAAACAACCGTTGTTATGGAGCAAATACAACAATTCAGTGTCCTTGGCCATCGAGTGTGATTTAAAACTGATTTTCCGGCTTGCCCCAATGAGCACTCATAAGGATTTGTGAGAAAACATGTTAGGAATGGTTGCTAGGGAAATAACCAACGGGTTTTGCTGAAAATTTAACTCGGGCTAGATCTTGTCACAACTAACCGGTGTGCAAAATTTCAGGACGATCAGACAATTCCTTCGAAAGTTATCCTAGACGAAAGAAACGAAAAAATAGACACCTTAACAACGGTTGCTAAGGAAATAAACAACGGATTTCGCTGAAAATTGAACTCGCCCGAGATTTTTCCGCGATTAACCTGTGTGCAAAATTTCAGGACGATCGGACCATTCCTTCGAGAGTTATCGTGGACGAAAAAAAAACGGGACGCACACACACACACACACACACATACATACATACAGACACTTTTGGATTTCCATGTTTTTCGACCCGTAGATCACGAAAATCGAGGTCCCGAGGTCTGATTCGGTGGGTCGATTTTTGCCCCATTACAAAGCTTTCCCTTTGAGAAAGCAATAACGCGTTGCTCTGAATTGCAGGGCTCGAAACGCCTAGTTCTTTTGCTTTCTCAAAGAGAAAGCTTTTTGCTTTCTCAAAGAGAAAGCTTTATAATGGGGCAAAAATCGACCCACCGAATCAGACCTCGAGACCTCGATTTTCGTGATCTACGGGTCGAAAAACATGAAAATCCAAAAGTGTCTGTATGTATGTATGTGTGTGTGTGTGTGTGTGTGTGTGTGTGTGTGTGTGTGTGCGTCCCGTTTTTTTTTCGTCCACGATAACTCTCGAAGGAATGGTCCGATCGTCTTGAAATTTTGCACACAGGTTAATCGCGGCAAAATCTCGGGCGAGTTCAATTTTCAGCGAAATCCGTTGTTTACTTCCTTAGCAACCGTTGTTAAGGTGTCTATTTTTTCGTTTCTTTCGTCCACGATAACTCCCGAAGGAATGATCCGATCGTCTTGAAATTTTGCACACCGGTTAGTTGTGACAAGATCTAATCCGAGTTAAATTTTCAGCGAAATCCGTTGTTTATTTCCTTAGCAACCATTTCTAACGTGTTTTCTCACAAATCCTTATGAGTGCTCATTGGGGCAAGCCGGAAAATCAGTTTTAAGTCACACTCGATGGCCAAGGACACTGAATTGTTGTATTTGCTCCATAGCAACGGTTGTTTACCTCCCTAGCAACAGTTACGAAGGTTGGAAATCATTAATTTATGACCCATTTCCATCATTTTCGACGGCAAAGGACACAAAATCTTCCCAATTAGCTCCTTAGCAACCGTTGTTTACCGCCCTAGCAACCGTTGCTAAGGGAAAGAAAAATTCATGTAAGTTTCGTTTCCAGTATTTTCAACGTGCTATAGAGAAAATTGGGAAAATTTGGTGTCTTTTGCCGTCGAAAATGATCAAAATAGATTTTGAATTGATCATTTCCAATCTCAGCCGTCGAAAATGATCAAAATAAGTCTTCGAGTTTGCTAAATACGGACTTAAGTGCAGGACGGATCGATTTTAACCACTATTAAACCGTATGACAGTCATAAGATGAATTGATCGAAAAATTAAGCAGGTCTAAATGTCTCGCATCGTGTATAACCTAGAACCGTTTGCTTTGTTGCATTTGATCAAATAATAAGAGAGGCCGGGCAGACATCAACACTCGCAACATAGTTTGGTCAATTGAAAAAGAACGACACTTTACACCGTCACAAAGATACGAATTGAATTGATAAGATAATTTTTTTGTAATTTTTGAAAAATAAATGATAGTATCTACGGTAGTGGACAGGTGAAAATACAGGTTTGGGAAGCGTTTGTGGGTGATATTGAAGCCTCTTTGAGAAAGCATACTGCTAAGGCACTTGGCAGCGGTTTTTTTAACGTATCACTTTATTGCTCGATTTCTGGATCAATAGCAGAAACCAGATGAAATACGATCAGCAGTATACACGACCCCTCCAGGCGTATACTTAATTAAATTGTATTAACATTTACTGAATAACGACAAAATAACTGCTCAGCAAACGTCATCTGCCTCAAAAATAAATTATACAGACATTTTCGGATTTCCATGTTTTTCGACCCGTAGATTACGAAAATCGAGGTCCCGAAGTCCGATTCGGTGGGTCGATTTTTACCCCGTTACAAAGCTTTCTCTTTGAGAAAGCAAAAGATCACCAATTTGTCACAAATGAAAATTTGCGAGAAAAGTCCAAACGTTGAATTATCCTTTGCCCCAAGTAACGACAATCGTCGATGTGCGTTATGAATGAAATTCGAATGAAATCATTGGACGAGAAAGAGTGTCGAGACGGATGGCGCCGCACATTTGCGGATTAATTCACAAAGAATTTCGCCGCTTAACGTACGCGCGTAACGCAGCCACGTCGCTGTACGCTCAGGGCTGAGTTACGGTCGGCGAATAAAAATGCCAGAGGCGCGCAACAAAATAAATAAGCGAATGAACGAAAAACAGTATATAGGCGGAGGGGGGAAATATTCAGAGCGAGAGCTGTGCACGCGGGAGAGCGCATCTCAACCGGAAACATCCAATAACGCGGCTATTCATTACGCCGTAATTTTCGCCCCCAAACCGCGCGAGACCGGCCCATCCAAATTGTTTCCCGGTATATACGTAGCGCGCGCGCAGGGTTATAAACACGGGGCTGCGATGCGAATAAAAAAACTTCTAAGAGAAGCAGCAGCAGCAGCATCGACGAAGAGCAAATAGTGCGAGCGGCGGCGGCGGTTATAACAAGCGGACCGACGAGGCGAGAGACGGGCGAGAACGAGAATTATTACTACTGCTCGCGGGGCCGCGTCGAATAGCCTCTCCCTCCCATGTCAACCGCGCGCGAGCTGCGCCGCCGCGGGGCCCGATCAAACTTTCGGATTCCATTCCGCGCTCTTCCCATTCTCCGCTCGTTTCCCTCCAATCTTCGGGATCCCGGGCTTCGTTAGACGGCGCGGCCCCCAATATGAACTCGCCAATTTCTCAAACTCGCTGATTCGCGGGTTTTGTTACGATTGCCATTATTCTTTCATTACTCTGAACTGCGCAAGGGACTATGCCACGAGAAATATCAACTGAATTAGGATTTTCCAGTGTGCGATTGGAGAAACGGTGCGGCAGAGAGTCGAGTGAATACGACGTTATGAACGACGTATCGTGAGAAATTATCTGTATGATGTCTCGTTACGATTGACCTGCCTCGGGTTGGATGATTATCGTTCGAACCACCGGCGGGGGAAGACTTGATGAAATTCACCGGGCAACGGTATACACCGCATTCGTCGACCCGTGAATTTATCAAGTCGATTGGATAAGTGCAAAAAAAACCGACACACGCGGATGTTTGAATCACTTTTTGACTTTCCTTTCGGGAGGATTTTATCAAAGTTAGACGAGGAAAGGATCCATTAGCCCGGATAGTTTCGCAGACGCGGAATCCGGGAGGATATATGGTTTATTTGGACAGCGAAAAAATCCCGACACCCGGGCTTTCCACCTCAAGCGCAATTCAATTTAATTTATATCAAATTTTTACGACCTCTCCAATGGCCGCTCACGCGAGCGCTGCAGCAGCAGTGGGCATCAAATACTCCTGGAAATTGGAATTCGAAAAAATACCTCGCGCACGGTCACGGGTTCTTGTCAGGCACGTCATACACACACACTCACGGGTCCCCGCTCGCCCGCGCACGCACGCAGGCACAATGAAATGAAAGAAGTTTGCTCCGCCCAGATTTGACATGTTTATCAGGGTGTATTTACGAGCGGGCGTTGATATGTATGTATTCACGCGCGCGCGCGCACACACACACACACTCATATGTACATGCAGAGGGAATATCTGTGGAGGGAATCTGGCAAGTGCGCGCCGACGACGCGACGCTCGCGCGCATATGAATAAGCGGCGCCGCGCGTGCAGCAGTCGAGCGATCGTGAGCGATTAGCATGGGTGTATATAGATGGGGATTGTGGATTCTGTCGTGCTGCTGTCGGTCGCGGCTCAAAGAAACCCAACGAGGGCTGATGGGCCAACAGGAGCACCACGGAGAATCGAGGCACCCGTACCGCGCGGGAAAAAGGAGGATCCGAGACGTGTCGGGGACGTATAGCGAGCTGCGATGGCTTGTGTTCAAGCGAATTGCCGGCGGTAATTGAAGACGCGGCTCCGGTCGTTTGTGTTGCAGGTGGAGAGTTGCAGAGGCTGGTTTTGGACGCGGCGCTTTGGGGTCGCGCGATGCCAGCCGGCCGCGGATAAGCAGTCGCGAGGGAGACAGACAGACAGGGAGATCACAGGCTGGTGGCGGTGGTGGTGCTAGTCGGGCGAGAGGAGTGAAGAGGCCAGGCGACTACGACGACGACGGGGCTGTGACGTGAAGTGACGCGCGGAGGCGTCGGCGGGACGGCGCGGACGAGAGCCTGAGTCATGGGCGGAGGGCTGCTGCTCTGCCACTCGAGGCTGGCGCTCCTCGCGACCCTCGCCCTCCTCGACTCGTCCTTCTGGGTCGACGCGGGCATCACCAACGACGAGATAGGTGAGTCTACTCGCACCAATTCTCACCATTCCCCCCGCATTCTCCACCCCTCCACTCTAATTTCGTACTCCCGATTGACTGACGCTCCTGCCTACTCACCTTTCATACCGAATTTCACCGTCACATTTGCTATTTATGTTATGTCGCGCGCGAATCGGAGAAATCTTAGGATAGTCTGGATATAATTTATTTTGACTTAATACAATTGATGCTTTGT
The DNA here is from genome assembly GCA_020882685.1 of Aphelinus atriplicis. Lineage (NCBI taxonomy): Eukaryota > Metazoa > Arthropoda > Insecta > Hymenoptera > Aphelinidae > Aphelinus > Aphelinus atriplicis. The sequence continues at coordinate 25,947,246 of CM037074.1, read as the reverse complement.
ACTACGGTAGGAAGGTGAGTATATCTCCTCGTTTCTTTAATTGATAATTTTCCCTTCTGTTTCTCGCGCTGAAAAATCATACGTTTACATGATTACATGAAAGGTGAACATGATTACATGAAAGGATCGCACTGGAATCGAACAAATGACGAGATTACGTCGGTGTCATTGTGAGCCGAGAATAATTAGGCCCTAATTGACGTAAAGTATAATACTGAATGCAACACGCCTTTCCATGCAAGCTAGCTATATATCACCGAAAGCTTGTTGCACTATTACACCAGATTCATGTAAATCTCAACAGCTCCTAGCCCCAGTGCAAGTTCAACAACTTCCACTGCAATTACGAGCTGTCTCACTGTTACTCAAGTGTCGTACACAGACGCGGACTGATAGATCCGTCCAACTATATACTGCTAACAGCCTGACATTTTTTTACCGTTCGAGTTTGATCTATGTACATGTGGATCATTCTCACGAAAACAGTATTTTTTGCTAGCGAAATTAGAAATATCTAATTCATCCTCATGGTATCTTTTTCTCCGTTGATTATTTTTTTCTGGCATCTAAACAAGCTTATACTCCTTGTGGCTTCTCTAAATCGACCAAATGTATTTTTCTTCAGTCATTTTTCTATTTTCATGGTTTTTTATACTTGCTACAGTAATTCACGTTCTTAAAGATAACACAGAAATAATTTTGAAATGTATTTGTTTCTGAATCTGATGAGTGCTTTAAATCTTATGAATCTTTTCTTCTGTAAACATTTTTGTTAGTATCATTCTAAAGCGTTAACGTTATTAATTTCGTCAAAGAAGCGCTTATGCCAGAAATGATATATGTATTTTCTCTGGTAATTCCCATGATTCCATCAAATTCATGGAAAAATACATCCTACGATGAGAAAAATATAGGAAGTAAAAAGTGAATGCTTTATTTAGGCATTTTTTTCGTATTTCACATGCGAATTACTTGAAACAAGTAATTTTACGAAAATGCTTCATTGTCATTCTACCAATTATTGCCGTTTGAATACGGAAATAACGTTGCTGTGATGATGTTTGCGAAAATGACCAAACAAATATGATCATTGATTGCGAAAGGCAAGTTTTAAAGGTTTCCACACGTATATCAAACTAGCACTTACAATTGTATGTAACAGAATTCATCTGGTCGATAATCAACAGAGGGACGGTAATATCAACTTACGTTTGTAATCAATTTTGAGAAGTATCCACGTGCTCATGATTCGATTCAAACGTACCGACCAATTATTATCATTCAATTGTTGGTATGATTAATCAGAGTGAACTTGTTACGAACAATAATTCCAACCTGTATTTATAGTAATTTTGAGAAAGAGGCGAATTCTTGGGACACAAACTGGATGATTCAGATTCTCGCGAAAAATTCAAAATAAGTCGACAAAGGGAAAATTGAAAATGTGCATATTGTGCACATTTTAAAATATTATTTTCTTCGTAATTTTTCATTTATAAATGATTGCAATTATACCATTAAAAATATGAGAATATGAATTCGGGACGCGTTACGGTAATATGATTTTGAGCTTTCAGGTGCTCATTCCCATCCGAAAATAATAATTTTAACAACTTACTATTTAGACTTCAAAAGATTGCAACTACTCTGAACTACTTGTAGCATTCAGGAATAGAAAAATGTATGTTTTTGAAAAAATGTCACGTTTTCACGTGGATAACCCATATACCATGGGTATCCGTCTGTCGCGGTTAATTTATTTGCACCAATGCGATTTAGAGTCGTTGTGGCAGGTCCGAAAACTCGAAACGTGAAAAATCATTCACGAAAAGTATAGCATAGCAGAACATTGAGACTCGAAATCGTCGATGATCGGCTGTGTTCTTACGTCTGTCTAACGATATTATCTCCACAGCTGGATCGGATCGTGGGGAAAAAATGTACCTCGGGAATCGCAGTTTCTATTGCGGAAAGTTGCTCGATCCAAGCCACATTTTATCCTGCGAGTAATTTTGCTCCTTCCATTAAGCACTGTTCGGTAGGGGGAGGGAGGGGGGAGGCAAAGTTCTTTGCTCGGAGAGGGATTCATACGCGCTCGCGCACTGGGAGAAAACGGGACGGGCGGGCCACTCGCGCGCGCGCTCAAGAATATACGAAAAGTCGCGGAGGAATTCGGCGAACTTTCCATAATTCGTTGTCGGTAAATTTTTCATAACAAACTTGGCCAATCCCGTGGGAACTCGTTAAATCGCGAACCGTATATCTCGGCCGACTTTATAACCGAGCCGTTGCGCTTGTATGTGTGTACACGCGCGCGAGGACACGTACTCCAGCTATATATGTGAGTCGAGGCGGGGAATTTTCCTTGTGTATATGCGAGCGGGCGGGCGAGAGCATCTGTTCTTCGCCGGCCACTTTGCCTCGTTGCTGGATACTCCGCCGACCTGCTGCTGCTGGTTTACCAAGCTAAAGTGGCCCCGGGCCATTAATTGAAATTTACTTAGTTCGGTCACTTGGCCTCATATACGTCGGTGCTCGCCCGGGTACCCGCGCGCCTCGTTTGCCGCGAGCATCGCTCTTCGTTTTTTTTCCTGTTTACCCGTGTTGTATGGTCGTTAATAGCTGTTGCGCAACAGTGCATCCCGGCCCATTTAATTAGGCCAGCTCGATCGGTAGCTTGTATGGCTGCATCGATGTTTTCCTTGCTAGGTGCATGAGGGTGGATCAAAAATGTCCTGACACGTTCACTCCTTGTACGTCTTCTTTATAGAGATACGAAGAGTTTCGCGCATGAACTGATCGAATTAACTTCAACGTTTGAACTGATGAAGTAACATCAAACCGTGCTAAACGTTATTAAAGTTTTGCGTAATATTTAGAATATATATCATCTTCCAATGATTTTATACTCTGCCTATATGGATAGACAATATTCAATTATCAATCACTTTTCTAGTTTCAAAATATAGTTCCTTCACAATCTCACTCATTCACACCCATGAAAAATGTTATTCACACGCATGTGTCGGATAGATTGAAGTTGAGTGATAAATTTTTAGGGCAAATGGACAATCGACGCTAACACGTGCAAGTGTCCCGAGTGTGAAAATGGCATATTTGCTCATTAGAAGAAGATAATCGCTCCGTCACATGACTATTCAGCAGGGATGTTCTCATTCGCGTCAACTCGCGTAGAACGGCCAGCCGACGAAATATGACTATAGCGATCCCGGCCGCGAGCAGCGACGGTGTTCCGTTCCCCTGAAACCTTCAGGCCCCTCATGAATTTGAGCGAAACAAAAGAAAACTAGCGCGTTATCCGGATCGCGACGTTTTCGGATAGTCGAGCTATCGGCGGGGCGCGGGGGCGCGAAAATCCACGCTGCGCGAGCAAGTCGAAACAAAGAAGCCGGGGGGATCCGCGCGGGCCAAAAATACCAAACGAAATCCCGGCGGGTGGCGGGGCCGAACAAAAGGACGCGCGACAAAAGGAACTTGAGCGAGTGCAAGGAGCCGCGGCGGCGGCGCGTCGGAGGGCGCGCATAAAAATCGAGTAATCCCACAAAGGGCGAAAATTCAGGATCCCTGCCGGGGCATGCGTCGGCCGAATTAAGCTGGCTGCAGTGCAGCGGCTTGAGCGCGCCTTCGTTAGCGCAATCGCGGACGAGCGAGCGGAGAAAAGTCGCAGCGCCGGGCGCGGCAGGGCGAACGAAGAAGCCTTGCCAAACCGCCCCGGTGCCTCTCTCTCCCTCTCTCGCGCGCCAGCTCGTGATATATCGATGCGCATTATGTAAGTGGAGCGAGGGGGCATAAATAATACCGCGAGCGCGCGGCGCGATAGAGAAATGTGCCGTCTGGCCGCTCGAGCGCGCCCTCCCCGCTACGATCGCTGCTCCTTCTTGGCTCGAGCTGCTCGCGCGCGCGCGGCTGCAATTCGTCGACGGCCCGCTGCGCGCAATTTGCCCGCGAGTCTCGGCCGGGGCCAATCAAAATTTCCCGTCGCTCATTCGATTACGTCGCTCAATCATCCGTTTTTCCCGCGGCGGCGGCGAGCTCGATTTTTCCCCCGAAAATATCACGAATGACCCGGCCGCTCAGGTTCCATTTGCAATTCGATTTTGCCTCGACACTAGCTGTCGGCGAGTGCGCGCGTTTCCATCGTTTAATTTTATCCCCGTAGAATCGCGACTGGCACGGGTATATCCATATTCCACACAATTGCGCGAAATGTATTTATAACGCGTTTCAGTCCGAGTAATTTCCTGTGTCTCAAACGTTTTGCTGCCTGAGAAAATTGCCCGAGGAATCCGAGCTGAAAAATTTCAAAACGTATACATCTGTCTGTCGAAAGGTCAGCTTGAGCTTTCACCGGGAAGTAACGAATCAAACGGAAAAGAAAGAAAATTTCTCCGCTAACTCGTTCCCTTCAAAGAACAAAGAGATAAGAACCGAGACGCTGTTAAGTCCGATGTTACATTTAGTTCCTCGCTAACATAGAAAACAGTTTCTCAGTTCCCCGACGAGAATACTGATCCTTACGTACTGTATTCTATACCGTTTGATCGACTTCAATTCAATTGCCAAATACTATCCACAACTCTATAAAACCCATGGCTTTATTGAATATTTCTATAATAAATATTCTTATTGGTTAATATAAAATAAATAATGGTAAATAATACTGGGAATGCCTAATTTGCATTCATCAACTCAGAAGAATACTGAGTCTGCATTGACTTTTGTTTGGCTTTCGCCATCATTATCCTTTGTATCACTGACCAATTATTTTTTTTCTCTTGAACGTAACTAATATTCAGACTTATCAAATTAATTGCGAAATCAGTAAACTACTCGTGAAATTGTATTATCAATCGAAATAATGATAATATTGATATTTTATTGACTGAGCATTTTAAAAACTGTTTCATTGAAACAATACGTATTATCGAGAATTTATATTTATACATGTCCAAGCCACGTATAGCAAAATTGAGACAAATATTGACGATAGAATTTCTACTTCAACAATTTCACAGTGTCGGAACAGAAGCTCTTGTTTCCTTCTGGAAAAGCATGGAGCGTGACAGAGTCGTGAAATACAATGGGAAACGAGGATGTAAAAACAATCAAAAGCTAGCTGCAGTCGGATGAGAGTACAAGCTGAATGATCGTGCGGCTATGGCCGAAACCATTTCAATAAAACCCCCTACCTCTATAACACTTCCATAACAATCGGGCGCTCGGACCAATTGATTCCTAACGTGGTATTTGAATGTCAGTTACACGCAACTGCTTCCCGTAGAAATGGATGAATCTTCGTACTTGGCACTTGGAGGCCGTGGCTTCGTTTGCATTAATTGTTGCGTATATACCAACACTGCATAAATCAAAAATGGAAAATAAATTGGAGACATTTTTAAACAGGAATCAGTCCGAGAGTCTAATTGAATACCAAATTTGAGATCTCTAATCTGATTGTAAAAGGTAAATATTCTAAATATTCGTCAACGTGAAACCGCTCATTAATTCATATTAGTATAGAATATTCAAAGCATGAGATGGGAAATGAGAGAATAAATCCTCTCACAAGAACAGTATCAGGCCTTTGGGTCTCTGGTCTTGCTGGAACTCTGAAATTTTGGTTTTTTGGCATAATAGCTCACATGTACAGGCATTAGACCTAATGATTTTCATTTTCCTGGACATGTCTGTGGATTATTATTGATTTCATATGGATGCAGGATATGTATGTCTACGGGTTTTCGTGTATATATTAATATACACATATGTATTTTGAGCGTGCCACTTTTAAGGCATCAGTTTGATTATTGATGTCCACGCAAGAGTGCTATTCAACCCCGGTACCCCACGATACTGTTAAATCGATCTCATACAACATTATGTTATGAGTAGCCAAAGGCTTCATTATTGAGCGATTTGTAAACTCTCCGGTATTCGCTTGTGACGGTACACACACTACCATACCGAGATCCGGTAATAGCAGCAATAAGCGGCTAGTTACATTGAATCCACATGAATGCCCCCAGTTTGCCGAGGGTCGCTCGCCGTCGCGAGCTCTTTTTTTCCTCCCGCGTCCCTCTTATAGCGCGCAATTCCAACTAATTTTACGAACGGATCATCTGCTCGATTGAGTGGAAATCCCCCTCCAGAGGAGTAGATCCCCGGAAATACAGGATAGATACAGCGGGGGGGGGGGAGGGGTCGAGAGGAAGTTGGTGCGAAATACCGGGGCATGGGGCGTTATATTATGTATAGGGTCGTCGGAAAAGCGAAAGACAAACATATATCCGCGTGCCTGCCATCTCTCTCTTTTTTCCCTCTCTTTCCGAGTCGCGCGAGCAAACCGAATAAGTCGAGTGCCACAGATAACTTCTGGGCTGGCTCATTGGTGTATAGCGCGTGTTTACGTAGGATCGCGTTGGGCGCGATCACTTGGATATACATGCGTGGATGTGACAACGCGTGTACAATGCAAGCTCGCGCGCGCACTTGGTCCTGCGAGGAAATCCCTTTGACGCCGTGAAATCGCATTCCTCCCCGGCTCTCCTCCGCCTCTCTCCCTCGCGCGAATTCGCGTGGGACGTGGCTCGAGAGCCACTCGTGCCTCTCGCTCGGTGTGTATTGCGCTCGATTGAATATCGGATAAAAACGGGGACCCGGCCGCACGAGCGCCGGTGCGGCGTCGTCGTCGTTCTATATCCGCAGCTGGCGCTTTTATTGCTGCGCGCGATCGCTCGGCGGAGCTCGTGTGCCACTGCGATACGAACACCCCCGCCCCCTCGCCAGTTAATATAACGCTAGAGAAGCAGCGGCATGGATATTAACTGGTTCAAGCGGATCCTCCTGATCGATGTGGTTGTGAGTGTGTGTGTGTGTGTGTGTGGGTGGGTGTCGGGCCCGACCCGCGTCGCCGGTGTGTACTCGTCTCGTATATATTCGTGATTTATCGGGTGCGACAAGATGGATGCGGCTTTGTTTATTGTTAAAAGCATGCGCGCGCAATATTTGCCTGCGATGCATATCGCACCGCGAGATCATTCGGTGGATATATGTTTTCGCGCAGTACTGCTGATTGTTTGACAATCAAATCAATATTTCATAATGCTCCAGTTCATTTTAAATTCCGATACGTATATTGATGCGCGATGCGTTTGCACAACCCTTTCAACCATGTGGGCACAGCTCCGGCACCGAGATTCAATTTTACCGTGGACCTGCTCCCCGCTCGGCCGTTCAATTACCAAAACATAAGGACGCGCTTTGTTCGACGCACATTGTGCGCGCGCGTGTGTGCGTCGGAAAAACAGTCGCGTCCCAAATTTTATCTTGAAAACGAGCGGAAATCCCGGAATGTTTCTGCGGGACTGCGTTAATACACGATCCAATGGTCCTACATATATTTACAGGGCGCATCGGCGAACAATCGTTCGCGAAACAGTGATCGCGCGTGTGTAATCTGCATCGAGGCTCCGGAGCGATGTAAAAAAAAAACAAGAATCTTCTCGCCCGGCTGGAACGTGTCGTTGGTGCAGCGGTAACAGCAGCAGCCGTGCTGTACGTATAAACACGGGCCAGATCGATAGGCAATTATCGCGATTATCGATATTGCAGGCGGTACATCCGCCGAGGTGGGAGCGCGAGAGCCAGCAGCAGAAATCGAGCTCACGCATAATAAAGCAATGAGCGGGTCGTATATAATAAATCACCCTCGCAATTTCCTCTGTCGGCCGTGTGTGTGTGCACGCGCTCATTTGACTGCGGGGCCGCGACTGCCCGGCTGTGTATTTCGTCAAGCGAGTGGCCGTCGCGTCTCGGCGTGCCGGCGGCCGATCGATCGGCGCGACGCTTCCTCGGACGAAAGCCAAACGCCTCGCGGCTGGATCGCGCTCGTAATTTTTCATGCGCGCCGCTTCGGCTGCATCGACTTCCGCCCGGGAGCGACGTTAGAGACTAAAACGATTCATCATACAGAGCCAGTCGAAAGACGGCTGGCCCGACGCGCCACCTTCGCCTACTCCCCCGTCCCGAGCCAGCGTGCGAAAATTCGAGAGGCCACGCAAAAAACTTACAAGTCCCGCCGACGTTTGCCGGGGGAAATTAACGACGCCATCCGACGCGCGGCTGGAATTATCCAAAAACGGGGTGGGACGGGGATCGGATGCGACGACGAAGACGACGAGGACACGTTCTTTTTGCGCGCACCGCGTCTGCCTATTCATTGCTTACGATTACTTCACTCGGCCATGTCGAGCCGGCGCCTTTGTGAAGTTTTTTCCCTGGAACAAATAACCTGTTTCAAACCGAAGCACCGCAATCGACGTCAGATCTGCCATCATGAGACGCCTACCTGATCGAGAGGAAATGATTAGCAGATTTGGCTGTCTAGCAAAAATCGCTGAGAAAAACTGCTGCGCCGTTCTCAATGATAACGAACTTGGCGCTGTATGGGCAAAATATATATCAATTGCATTGTTATACTCCAATTAGACACGGAAGGTTTCTTTTAAATCGAGTCTTCAGCTTTCTAGTTGCTATGTGAAAACTCAAATTTGAAATGTAAACTTGTGAGAATATTCTCACAATTTAGTGTTTTTTCTTCGCGTTGAAACATTGCAACAAAGAAGATCGCTGAAAACCTGGATATTATTGAAAGAACGAGAATAAAATATTCAACGGGACTCTGAACGACTTTATAGAATACGAGTGGTTTCTCGAATCAGAATATATAGACTACCTGCCAAGCCACGCACCGTCACTCGCATGCCCATGTTAAATTCTCTCTCGTCGAGGCTCCAACTGGAGTGGAGCAAGTCTTGGATTGCGAGCTCGGGAAGAACGTTAAAAAATGCCAACTTTTCCTCAAGTAAGCTCACGAGCTTAAGCAGTTTCAAAAGAAGTCCAATTTTTTTCTTCTCGGTGTAAAAAATCATCCCTCGAAACTGTCGTGAAACGAGCGCGGGTATGTATTTAAACATCAGACCGTCGAATAATCCAGGGAATGAATGGAAGCTCGCCTTGAAAAGGAGATATCTGTGCTCTCGAGGTATATATACCAGCGCGGCGTGACTTTCGTTCAGGTAAATGAAGAAAATTACATGTAACGAGTATAAAAGATCTCGTTTCCCATTTACGAAACTCGAGGCGCGGGAAATACCCGCAGCAAGTTGCGAGTCAAGATTTACTCAAGCGTCGGGTAAATTTTACTTAAGCGGCACGCCCGAGTGACGTATACCCGATGGAACTCTTTCGCGGGCGGCTGGCGCTCGAAAATCCGCGCAGGCCCGCCGCGGGGAGCAATTTTTCCGTTGCGATTTCGAGGGAGTCGCAGGAGTACACACGCCGATGTGTAATCTCTATCCGAAACTCGAGCCGCGCGGCGGAAGCGAGGAGAGACACGCGCGCAGTGGCTCCCCAAAACTTAATCCCGCGCGTTCATTTCATTTTGTGAAAAGTTCGCGTGCCGCCGGACTCTCGCCGCTCTCGCGAATCTTTTTTACAGGTCGCGAATTCCTTTCACCTTGGTTTACCCCCTTGACTCGCTCGCAAGCTCTCCGGGCTCGCTTTTTTTGCCTCTCGCGCGATCTCTGTTTTTCGCCGCGCGCGCGCGCGCTATCTCATTCTCGTGGGTGACTCTATTCCCGTACCCTCTCTCACTGTTTTCTCTTTTTTGCTCGCCGCGCGCGATAATGACGCTGCTTCGCGAGAACTTGCAAAGCAACTTCCACTCACGTAGCAAACTCGCGAAAGTATTTGCGCTTGCGCGAGCTCAGCGTGTAAGCGCGAGGTATTAACGCGCGAGCCTGCGCCTCACTCGCTCTCTGTCTCTCTCTAGCGGGCAAACTTTTATCTGCAGGCTAGATCGGGAAAAATTAATTTGGGATAAGCTCGGAATATATAGTTGCTCGAGCGTTTTTTTCTCCCCCGCCCGGCCACCCGCGGGCTGTAGCGCGAGCTGCTTAACTGCGCGCGCCAAGGTGGCCCCGCAGGCCCCGGGGCAGCGAAGCTACCTCGGCCGCCTCTATTTTTCATAACAATGCTGCAATAAATATCGCCGCGCAAAACTCCGAGGCAGGCGGTTAACGTGATATTCAAGGCGTCTCCTGCAGCGCGCGCGCGGAGTAGCCGGCTCTCGCTCGGCCGCGATTATGCAGTTGCCTCGAGACGCGATGGCGCTTTAATTTCGAGCTCGATCTGGGCTACGTTTTCGCGAAAGATATACCGAGCCGGGCGGCGCGGCGCTGATGAAGCGTAGCCCCGAGCCGCTCGCATCGGGCTGTTTATTGTGCGCAGCCCGGCTCTTCTCAGCGCGCCGCGCGCACCAACTGTGCATATATACACGGACGAGCCGAGCACCGGCAAGTTTTGACGGTAATGCAGCTGGAAAATATTCGCGCAAGCGCGCGCCAGCTCGGGTGGTTGTGCGTTTGAGCTTGTTGTTTCTCCGGGGACGCGGGAACAGCCGCGCGCCAGACTGCGGGTGAAAAGTTGCGAGCAGCTCGCTAACCCACCTGTAACCCCCCGTGAATTCATCCGCCATGATTATCGCGAAACTTCGGCTAGCAATGCTGCTTGTACGTGTGATCGCAGGCTCGATTGGACATTCGCCCGGTTGCCGCTTGATTTTTCGCTGGCTCGAGCCCGAATCGACCCACTCGACTCGGCGCGATCCCTCGGGTTTTCGGACCGATGAAAAGCAGAGTTTACGCAGTGGGTGTGGTACTGCGCGTATCGGATAACGTTATATCCCGGTCGAGAGAGCGCCGGTGGCACAACAGTCGCGCGCGAGAATCACGGCGACAAGCTCGTAAACAGCCGACGACGATCAAGCTCGGCGCTTAATTAAAAACGGAGCTACACGTCGGGAGCCGAGTCGCATTCGAGACGACGTGCAAAACGAGCCGTTAAATTCAAAGTACCGCTCTCGAGCGGGAGTGCGCGAGCGTTTATGAATCCCAACGACCGACTCGCTGATAACTCCCCGGAGGCATCGTTTTCTCACAATAGACACGGGGGGGAGAGGCTGCAGCTCCACTCGCGCGGAATTGAGAAGGCATGAGCGATCGAACGAGGCTGCAGCCAGGAAGAAAAAGAGAAGCCGAACAAAAGGGAAATACTCGCCAGCGCTCGATTGACGGATGATTGTCGATCGAGGCGGCGCGGCTGGTCGCGATAGTGCAGCGCCCGCTCTGCGACTCGCAAACCCCTACCGCCGAAATTACCGGCAGAGCCGTTACACGCGCATCGAATTAATCGCCCAGAATAAAAGTGGCCCGTAAGCGTCAGGCCTCATATACGTTCATTTGTCAGGGGGCCGCAATTACGCTTACCCGCGGGCAAGCCTCCGCCGGAATCGTTGCCGCACTGCGCGCCTCCCCCCCCCCACAGTACACAACATAATAATGGATGCATTTCCACCGGATATTTATAAAATTACTCGCGGCGACTCGTCCTCGAGCGTTTTTCCGCTCGTAGGGGAGATTCGATGTGTGTTTGCGCGCGTCTGTACTCGGCCGAGTGCGTGTGCGCGTACACGGTCTAATTGAGATGTTTTCATGGATATTCGATTGACGCGCGGATTATCGGATGACGGGACGGGCTTCAATCGCAGTCGTTTTCTTTTGATTTGACGGATTAATCGCCAATTCATGTAGTCGAAAGCTCTGTATACTTGCTTCGAGCTGAGGATTATCTGGTCGATAAACGTATCTCGAGCCTAATTCTAATTGAGTTCAACCGCTGTCAACTGCACTGGCAGTATCGTGCTTTCGTGAAGTATAGCCACTCATGGTTGATGTTGGGAAACATTGGTATCATGATTTTGATCAGAATTCATCGGGTCTTCAGTTGTGAAACACCAGTGGCGCTAATACTGCAAACATAGAGGTGAAATAAACAAAAGGAAAAAACTCTAATAAAGTCTAATAAAACCAGAATTGTTAGCGAGTGTGTGTATGTACTTTGTTGAGGTTTTGGCTTTTGAAAGTAAACTTTGCTGGCTCATGAATGAGGTTACTGCAGCCAATGTGCCAACCCCTAAGGGTTTTCCGCTTGGCTATGATACAATTGCAATTTCATAATTATGCAAACAGCATCTTAAAGAGTAGCTCAAGACCTATCATAAATCGTTGTAGCCATCACTTAACTCTTTGAAAATATGAATTAACCAAAGTCACTCAAATTAAGTTACTTGCCCCAGCATGGCTCCTTTTTATCCATTCATATATTTTCACCATCTAACGCGTGTTTCAAAATCGATTCACATTTGATATTTCCATCTGCATCTAGTAATCATTCATGAATTGTGCGTATTAGAGGTATTCCCAGGGTTTTCCATATGATTAGTCTATGAGGCACTTTTTCCTTTTATTGTTTGCAAAAAAAGAGTATTTTGAGTAAGTTGAAAGAAAAATGACGTGGCCAATTGAAAGATGAGATGTTTGTACATAGGATGGAGTAGTCAAATGAGAATAATTGCACTTGTTTATTGTTATTTAGTTAGCAGAGTGAAATAAAGAAAAACACAAGAAAACAGGTAGTAAAACTTTAAACTGTTGTAAGAGAGTTATTTCAAGCGCTAAATGAGTGGGGAAGCGACCGAAAATTTTCTTTTAATACTCCCACTATAACTCAAACGCTACTGGTGCTCAGAAAGCACCGGAAACGCGAAATATGAGAAAAGTGCCATATAGACTACAATAACAGAATATTTCATGAATGTAATGCATAGTATTTGCTTAAAGTTACCATGAACCGTTGAATATGATTAAAAGTAATCACGCAAAAATAAGGGCCGAATGCCTTCTAGAAATATTGAAAAATTAATTTGTCATATTTCGAAATCTCGAAATCTTAAATTTAATTGTATTATTTTGATCGTAGTTACCCATAAGTTTGAATTATTGAATCTTAATCCAACCAACTCTTTCAAAATTTACTCAACTCCAAGTTTGACCATCCTGAACATACATTTGATAAGGGTAAAGGTCCTAAATGAGTTAAGGTATGTACAAACTTACGGAACTGAATGCCCTTCAAATTGGAGCATCCTAATCAGGCCTTTATTTGCGAAGCCCTGCTTTCTAGTCTTAAAACCTTTGATCTCATTAAATTTTGGAGGGAACTAATTTAGGTCTTATGCACGAGAATCTAGGGTTTATCAAAGGACATTATGCAGGCTTACAAAAGCCCATGTTATTGGAGTCAAATAAGCAGATTCAAGCTTATAAATCTAATCAAGGTTATTCCGCAGCTTAAACCGTAGAAAAGTAATTTTTTTGTTGACAAATGTTCTTCTCGTGAAGATACATTTTCGTGAAAGCATACCAATACGGTCGGTAGGTTTTTTTTTGTTCTGAAGCGCAATTATAAAAGATATTCCATTAGCTTTGAAGGTTAGAATTATTCATTCGAGTAATTCTCACAGATATGTTGTTTCTCTTCCTTGTCATTTTGTTTCCCAAACTGAGCTCGACTACGTGAAATGAAAAATTGTAATCCCGAGACGAAGCCACTCTCCCAGCATACAACGTTCCCATTGTAATAATCTCGAGTGGGAGCCGCGCGAGCTCACGAACGATGTTTTGCTCTCGTGTTCCTCCCCCTCGCCGCCTTCCCTTCCTAATCTCCGAACGCCTCAGCCGAAAACCCCAATGACGAATGGCAAATTCAAACAAATCGGCGATACTTATTACCGAGGCGGTCGCGCGTGCTCGCACAAGCTCGGCCGAGAAAGCAGATACACGCCTGAAACGTGCTCAGTTTCTTCCTCTCGATAAGAAAACGAATGAGCTGACACAAATCAGCGCGGAAACTCATGAACTCAAGAGTGACGTTGATCGATGGCTCGGAAGACTACTTGAGCGTCGGTGGCGGCGGCGGCGACGTATATGATTATAGGCGCGGTCATAGCCCGTCATACCGTCATTTGTACTCTCGAAACTTCCTTTCTCTCTCTCTCTCTGCGGCTCTCGCTCGGAAACGGAGGAAAAAAAACTTGCGGGGAAAGAACGCCGGGGAGAAAAAGGGAATGGTCTGGGCGGCGGCGACGCCTTTCCGAATAAATGCGATAATGTTCTGGGGTCGGAGAAAGGGGCGCGATGGAACGAGTTCATTCCGCAGTTGGGACGGAGCGGAAGCCAGCCGGATGAATGAAAAATATGACTGGTGGTGAGTCGGTTTAATAAGGGTAGTGTGTCCTAGTCGCCAGATTGATCCGGCAATCGGACGATGAATATTCCTGCTCCTGCAGTTTCCCTACCATTTTCCCGGGCGCGACCAGCTGAATATTCGCAGGCTCCCGCTGCAGCCTTCTTTCGAACAAACTTTTTGAATAGCCCGCGAGTTCAATAAATATCTTCTGTTGCTCTGATGGATTGATACTTGTGTATGAACTTGCTGAGGAAATTGCGTGAATAACAATATGGTGGAAAGTGATTGATGCCATTGACGTCTCTGATATATGTTATGCTTCTACAGGGCATCACTCTACAAGCTAATACGGACTGATCGTAGAATATCATCTTGAAATTTTTTCCATCGAATGAGATGTATTAGCCGATGGATGAATACGTCTCCCACCACAATGAAATCACAAACTTCTCAAAGACGTCGAGTGTCACGTGAAATTCATTACCGCATATTTGCATGATGAAAATTATCGATATCCCAAGTATAAGTTGAACTAGACCGATAACAAGCGAACTATCGAGGGAACGAAGCAATTTAGCGCAGCGCGCAGCGTAAGATTCGGCTCGCTACAGAGATTTCGTCAAGTTTGCCGAGCGTAATTGGTGTATTTCTAGCCTGTTTTTCAACGGTCGATTTTCGCAAAAGTTTTGAAGTCTATCGGTTGTAAACTGCGCCCATAAACAGGAAGATAAACTTAAAGCGACACAGTTGTACTTTAATCGTCAGATAAGTTGAGAACGTCGTTATACGAAATAGAGAGCTAGTCGCTGTTCTATCCGAGTTGTACAATACGGAATCGTTTGAATACACTCCCATAACAGTTTGAATAAACGACCAAGTTTACGCTTGGATAATTTGCTGTCCTCTCAAAAAGTCGTACACGGATAATCAATACATATATTTCCCGTCCGTTTGGTCTTAGCTCGAGGCCAGTTCGTTATAATACGCACCGAGCTAACCGAACTTGGCCCACCTTAAATTTGACGAGTCTTAGATTCCTATCTCTGCTCTCGAGCGTCTCTCCTCCCCAAAATTTTTTCATATGCCATTCAACGTGTGTCCCGAGAAAATCAGCTTGCATCGACTCGCTGGATCGGTCGTCGCGTTGCATGCGCTTCAGCTCGTCAGCACCAAGTGGCCGCGGGTAGGTAAACACGTAGCTAACATAACCACCTGGCGTGTATTTACACGAGCAGCGGCAAAGTTTCAAAGTCAAGTACACTTTGGCGTAATCGCGACATGCGGTGGCTGTAGCATAAAGCCAATTGTCATATACGAGCCGGGCGCCGCGAGGCACGAGTGATTCGGCGAGTCGCGCTAAGCTCCGGAGGCTCCAAGTAGCAGCAGCAGCAGCAGCGTCGCCCTGCAAACTCGGACAAGCAAGACAATCAAGGGCTCTTTTGTAGTGGACGCGCGTCCAGCCGGCTCGCCGAGCGGAACGGGCTCTCGGATAATTTCCAACGGCACACCCGGGACGGGACAGTCAGCTCGCTCGGACTCCCCCGGCTGTCGGCCGCCTCTCCCTGTGTAGATGGAAAACGGAAGCGGCTACATGGGAAGTTCCGTGTGTATACTCTCGTCCGGCGCGCGCACACACACACGGCAACAGAGAACAGAGATCGCTCTTAGGAGGAGGAGGAGGAGGAGCAGCAGCAGCGACGGTGGCCCCTGGGAAATTGGTTGCGCGCCTCTTCGGAATCGCAGCCCCCTCGCGAACTTTTATTTTCTCCAGGGGAGCTCGCGGCCCGGCGACAGGAAAATAGCGCGAAACCGAGAGCTGCCGGCTCGCTCGTTCGTTTTGTCCGCCGCGGCGCGCGCTCGCTCCCCTTATCGCCGGTTAACTTATGTTACGTACGATCCACTTGACAGCTGGCTCGCGCCGAGAGCGTTTCCCCCGGAAAAATAGCCGAGGATGAACGAGGCTTTATCGAATCGTTTTTCAATTCGCGCCACCTGCTCTTAAGAGCAGAGGACTCACGTGGGGATTCGTCGTTAAGTTATTGCGCGTCGCGCGCTCGACGCAAGCGCCACGGACTCGTTTGCCCGGGCTTGTATCCTTATGATTTTCCTCCGCGCGTATGCGCCGCGTCCCCAACGAGACCCACTCGCGCCTTATCCGATCGATTACCGAACGGGGGTCATTCTCGGAGCTCGAGCTCGAGTCTCGACGGAACGGGGCTACGAGACGATCGAGATACGATCGACTCGCGGCAGATTCAATTTTTGATTGTATACGCTCGCGAGCGCAAGCTCCGCTGGCTTTTCGCTCCGAAAATTCAGCGAGCTACGAGAGTTCCCTATCCCACCCGCTCGATGACCCATTGCATTACACGCAGTTCGATTGGTTACATCACGAGAATTGCACTCTGCCAATATACAATCACGAGCCGGCAATGCGGCTCGTCCTTACGTATATATATACACCCGGACATACGATGATGGGGAAAATCGGTAATTTTGAACGAACCAAATTACAATATGTATAGTGGCAATCTTCGCGTCGGGGAGGGCGAAGCACTCGGCCTCCGCTCAACGGCTTACGTCGTGAACGCGCCGAAGAATACTTACAATCAATGCGCGATTACACCTCGAAGATGCGCGGCGATACCCGGCCCGCTCGGCCGATGCGCGCACGTAATCGAAAACAATTTCTTGCCCCCGGGGATAATCGCGTATATCCGACCGACGATCCATCTCGCTTATCGACCACCACCGGGGTCGGGAGGGTCGTTAATTTGGCGAATATAAACAGCGCGCCGTGGCAAGACGCGAAATTGAAAAAAGTTGGCGGGCGTGACTTTGAAAAACTCTCGTCGGGCGCGCGCGCGGTAATTAGTCCCATCCGTTTCTCCACCCTTCCCCCGGCCGCAGCGAGCGAGCGGCCAGCAGCTCTTTTCCCGGATTCCGCGCGCCCGTATATATATCTGCCCGGCTGATTAGTTGATTACCACGTTCGCCGTGAGCGCGCGCGGCAATTGCCCTTAATAACGGCCCTGTTTACGCATCCAGACGCTCGCGGCCTCCGTGGCAGTGTTATCTCGCGCGCGCGAATAAGGGCCGCTCGAGGAAGAGCCAACGGAACTTTTTGAATTTCCGCTCGGTTTTTTTAAAGTGCACACTTGGTGCACCGAGGATTTTTCTCCCGCGGCCTCCGCTTCACTTAATTGTGAGGACCGCCTGCCCCTCCCCTCCCCCCTCCGGCTCTCCGGATTGCGCGCCACCGTCGCCGCCTCCCCCGCGCGCGGATCCAGGAATTTCGGCGAGTCGAGTCTCGGGTATAAGCGAGTGGGTATTAGCGCTCGCGACGACGCTAAGCTAATTTACACCAGCGCTAATTGAGGGAATCCTCGCAGTTTGATCATAACTCGGATGCCATTACACGAGCTCTTTTCTTTCCTTTTTTTAACTTTCTATTAGCATTTCGCAATCTTGTCGAAATCTCGAGACTGAACATACCATACTGAGCCGTGTGTTATTGTTTATCTACAATTTTTGAAACTCAATCGCTTCAGTATGGCTTGAAAATAGAACTTTTGCAACGAGCCCATAAATAGCGAATAAAATTGTTATACATATTTTGGAATTTCATTGTTGAACGTAAAGTCCCAGAACGAATTTCGAAAGATTTCGTGAAATCTGAATCAGTTGTAGTTATCTTTGTCGACGTACGTATATTCTATTTCTCCCGCATTTTCCCCATCGGATTGTAGCAGCTGGCACACCCGGGTGACACGCGAGTCCACCGTGCCAAAATCTCGTATATAATATATTATTCCCCGCGGCGATCGTCTGTCGAATCGTTCATATAAGTATTTCGGTGGCAGCGTCGCGCGCGACAACAAAAAGCTCTCGCGCGCAGCGGGAGCGAATTAATTATAGGCGCAGCCGGCGATCGATCGAGCGACGTGCGCGCAAGTCGCGCAACCGTGCCGTCAATTTGTCGCGGTCCGATGCCCGGCCAAGAAAGCCGAGAACAATAAGAGGGTATACAGCGTCGCCCGGTTCGATTGCGTATATATATGTATATATATATATATATATATGAGACGCTCGTCTTACTCAGCCCCCCCCCGCCCCCGCGTCCTTTGTTTTGCGTCGGGAGCTCGCGAAAAGCCCAATTTCCCAGGCTCTGTTTTTTTCCTGCAGCGTCAGACGGAAGGAGTGTCGTTGCGCGCTGAATTTCACTGAATGCTTCACGCACGAGAGCGCGCTTTTTTGAGCTCGTTTTCCCGTTCTTTGTCGCGCGCGCGCAAGCGCCGCCCTGTCTTCCGCGTCGCTTCAGCCCTGATGCCGTGCCCGCGCGCAATTCTGATGGTGATTTTCTCCCTCCGCCTTCACTGTTGTACCACTGACACGGCTCCCGCTACCGCCCCGCTGCTACTGCCACGGATCATTTTTTTATTATCCGACGGTTTTGTCTTTTTGTGCGCCGTGTGCGAATGCTGTAGGACAAAGTGACATTTTCCACGATGGTCGCATTTTATATCGTTAGCTCGTCTCTACTCGCATCGAAGGAAGTGTCAATTCGAGGTGAGAAACAAAATAGACAAGTCGATAACAAATCTGTCGACTCGAAGGAGAAAAAAAATTTCACAATTTTATTCGTCACGCAACACACACATACACACTACCGCCGCGCGCCGGATGAAACAGCTCGCAAACTCGATTAAACTACAACCAAAGAGATCAGTCCAAATCTAATCAAACTCAAGCACGTCCAGAAAATCTTGGGTCGTCTGTTTCTCATAAAAGTTGAAAACAGCGATTGCTAAAAGATATGGGAGCGACGAGCGGGCGAATAAAATTTACACCGGGCAGATTTTTATAAGTAATCGCGTGGAAAATGCGGTGGTTTCGACTCCATTAACCCGCGCGCGCGCGCACACGCGAGCTAGTGGAGAACAAAAAACGATCCCGGGCCGCTGAAAGAAACTGCGTAAGAAGAGGAAGAAAAAGAAGCAGGGGAGGAGGGGCTGCAGATACTCGCGAGTTGAATATGGAAGGAGAAAAAAAAAAGGGAAGCAGCCTATGGAGAGAAGCGCGCGGTGGGTTGTTCGAGGCTCCGCCGGGGATGGAGTAGCCGATGAATTTTCAAAAATTAATTCGCCAAGTTAATTAAGAAGTTCGAGAGCATAGCCGCGCGTGCAGTGCTACGGCTGAGAATTTGCATAATTGTCAGGGAACGAAGTGCGCCACTGCCCATTGTAGGCCCTGCTTCTTCTCATTCTTCCGCAGCTCGCTAGGCTCTCGTATCCATAGGTACGCGGGCACAATGGCTAAGCGCGGTTCGCTTCTTCCATGCGCTCGCGCGCGACACTGCGATACCGTTAAAAACCAAAGTAGGTGAAAGAAAAGGGCTGCTCGGGGAGCGTCGCACGTCGGGGATCCCCAGCCGGAGAGAACAGACTCTTATCGGTAATTAGGGGGTTACCGCGGCCACGCGCTTTCCAAACTTCTGGAGCGTAAATCAGCTTTTTATTCGCCCAACCACTCGAACAGATGTTCCCCAGCTGGCCTGGCTTCTTTATAATTGCGTGAATAGCAAACTGCACTGATTGAGATTCACAGTGAATGCCGCGAAAAGGCGTCTCTGAATAAACAAGTAGAAACGCAACGTCGGAGCTTTTGTTTCAACCGGGGGGAGGGCGGGATTCAAGCTGGTCTTGTATTACAAGCTCAGCGTAATTCACACTATGCCTATTTGAGGAAGTACGCTATATTCAGCGGCCATCGTGGATTGAGCTGTTTCGCATCATGTAATATTGCGATCCGTGATAGCTTACGGGGACAATCCGTCTATCCGTCCGTCCGGCTAATCCTCTCGAGGCTCCACCGTATCCTTGCGATCGCACGACGGATTGAAAATTTCCCTTGGAGTAACGTAAACAAGCGCGCAGGTCAGGTGATCGAGTCGCGATCGGTCAGGCGCCGATACAAACGACCCAGCGCACACACTTTCTCAGGAGGAGCGTCGCGCGGCGTTGCAAAAACGGTTGGCGAGATAAAAAGCTGCGCACAAGTGAAAGAGAGCTTTGTTGCGGGCTCGGGCGGCGGCGAATGGAAAGCGACTTTTCTCCCTCCCGAGCAGCAGCAGCAGCAGCAGTAGCACTAACAAGCTGTAAAGCGGGAGGCCGTTTCTCACGGGCGCAGCTACGCCAGCCGCAGCCATTGACACCATCCGAATTCCATCCATTACGCGGGGGGCGGAGGGAGGGGAGTAGGGCGAGAAGGAGGAATCGGGCGGCGCGGACGACGAATCTGGCGCCCGATCGGGAGTGCCTGTTAGACCGCGGACGCCGCATTGCGCTTCCCCATAAACTTGCCGCCTCCCCACCTCGACAGCCGCTCTCTCTCTCTCCTCCGCGAGCCGAGTATTATTTTGCTCTCACCCCCCGACCGACTCGGCTCCCCGGCCGTTCCTCTTTTCTCCCGGTTTACCTTCTTCAAACTTTTACACCGCATTGAAAAACCCAATTGGTTCGAGCTTCTGAAGCGACGTTGCCTGTGTGTTAGAACACTTCGTACTTCGCTTAGTTCTATTATGAGCTCTGCCCGAGTTTATAACTTTTCTTCTAACGGTGCGGTGAGTACAAGAGCAGCGAAAACACGCTTAGTCGGGTGTGTGTACCGGAAAATTAATTTCGAATACCTTCGTGCGCCTTCTGTCGTGATGGCGAATTTCTCTCTCTCTCTCTCTCTCTCTCTCTCTCTCTCTCGACTAACAAGCTTTCGAGAGAACGAGAGAAAGAGAAAGAGAATCGGATTGTTGAACGTATGGTCATGATATCAGCTGTGCTCATCATCTTTCCACGGGAGAAGCATGCTCGAACACGTGATTCCACTCTCTAATAAGAAGTCCAACTACTCTTTGGAAGTGAAGTTTAGTGAGAACTAATGAAACGTTATGAGTTTAGTGCTAGTTCTACTATCTTTTTAATTAATTTTCCATAACTTTCACGAGTTCCCTGACGACTGTGAACTTTTATTTTAGAAATTCCATCGGTCATTCACTTTTACAGTGACATAGGTTAAAGGAAGTTGGGGAAGTGGACTTGTCCAATTATGAAATTTTAATATCCCTTTCTCGAACTTTTTACATCATCAAAATTTCGCAACTCCCGACCAAGATCCACTTTTAGGAGAATTTTGAGAGCTCGTTTCGTTCCGCTAAGCTCCTCCCTCCTCACGCCATGTACACCTTGGTTCCTCAATATTACACGAGATGCGAACGTAATACTAAGCTTTTCTGAACTAAATAGCATTATGAATATGAATGCGATATATATTCAGCGTGTTTTATGAATGATTGATCCCGTATGTAACGACCCGAGTGATTTTCACTAGATTTATTAGCAGAAGGTCAGCTCTTTGAATGGATTGACCGAAAAAACTTTTCTCGAAAAACAAACTGGAATGTGAATTTTGTTAATTTTCAACCCAGGCTTTTTCTCATGTTCGGGTGAAAAAGTAGCGATAACTAATGAAAATTAGTGTGAAATTCTCAGTCAACATGATGGCGAGTATCTCTCGACTCTGAAACGTATCAGCCGTAAAATAGCTGTAAAATCCGGCGACAAACATAACCCTAACTCACGCGGCGGCTGCCACTTTTCAATAAGATCCCCTCGCTCTTGGCTAATCGGTCCTGGTCTCTCGCTCTACTTCACTACAGGACATGAATCAGTGGCTCTCGCGATGCTTCTTTTGGTATTTTTTGGGTGCCCTTGCCAAAGCTCCATTGGCTGGACACGTGAAAGAGAGAGCGAGAGCTAGAGAGAGAGAGAGGGGGGACTGGGAGGCAAAGAGAAGAGCCGCTAGCTCTTTATTTTCCAATCATTGATTCGCTCGGCGGGACGTTAATTTACATCGTGGCGCGCCGGCGCCGCGGAGAGCCAGTAGCCGAATTAGTGACTTATGCGCGCCGCCGCCGGAAAGCTTTCTGCCCCCCATCCCAGAGCCAGGAAAAAGAGAGGGTGGGAGGCTAAGAGCCGAAGGCTGAGCTGAAACTTTGCGCACCGCCAGGCGCTCGACCAAGATTGAACTACTTCGTGAAGCGCGAGCTTTTGTACGCGATTTTCAAGGCAATTAGACTATCGCACGCGAAGTAGTTACTCCAGAGCGCTCCTTTTTTCCCCTCCCCCCTCCCCCTCTCGTTCGCTTCGTCTCCGCCACTGACATCTACGGTTTTTCGAGGGGCCGAGCGAGAGTCATTGAGCGCCGCTCGTAAGCTCTCGCCCCGATGCAGAACCATTCTGTAATCGCGAATGCGCTTTGGCTGAGCGTCGGGGAACAAAACAAATGAGCAGCCCACCGGTATAAATCTCCGGATTCACTTTCTCTGTCTCATATTTCCGGGGCTTTGCAGTAGCAGCAGCAGTAGCAGCAGCAGCAGCAGCAGCAGCAGCATCAGGTAAGCTCTTGGATCCGACGAGAGGCAATAAAAGAAAGAAACTTGGAAAAAAAGTCCAGTGTGGACTGGGTTTAATATCAGTTACCGCTGCAGCAGCCACTGACACTCTCTCTCCCCCCCTTCTCCTCCTCTCTGCAGAGAGCCTTTTCAATATTCGCTGGCTTCTCTTAAAGCACTTCGCGCCTCGAAAATCGTAATATCAGTTTAACGCGGCGTCTCTGCGCCGGTCTGTATAACGTGGCGTGCGCGCGTGAGCGCGTGGAGCAGGAAACACGGAAATACAAAAGCTCCCCCGCACGCAAGCGTCGATGTGCACGCGAGAGACTTTTCTCAGAGACGTCGTCGCGAGAATTTCAGTGTAAATTTGTTCCTGGGCCATGAGCCGTGCCGTTCCATTGTCGCGCGGGCGCCGATTTCATTTTTATGGATGGCTCCTGCGACCGAGACGTTGATGGAATTCGATTCGGATTGCCAATAGATATCGCTCGGCTCGCGCTTTCCCATCAATTCCGTCAATAGGAAACTAATAAAAATCACTTTAGCTCGCCGGCTGTTCCTCGAGGGTTGCCTGTCAAGACGCTGCTTGTGGATTCATGAAACCGATTTGCCGTTCGTTCATGAGTGCTTTTGTCGGGCCGTGCTCAAGACGTTGTTAACATTGCCCCGAGATCCCCGCGCTCCGAATATATTTTTCCGCATTACCTATGTACATTGTCGATTGGAAATTCAGATTATAGCCCACCCCACGGGCCGACCTACATTTTTGTTTGACCAGCAGCGAGGGGCTTCGCAAGTTCACATACGCAAATTCCACTACCCCCTCTAAGCTTATTCGGCTCGGAGTGACAATAGTCTCGCCGCGTCGGTCCCGACTACAACAAACAGACTAGAACTCGATGGTCGATTCCTCTCTTGAAACAGTGATGTGAAGCCAAAATGGACACGATTCGATTCGATTCGCTGCGGAATCCTGATTTAATCCATCGCTCAAGATTTAGTTGAAAAATTTGAATGTTTTTAAGATTTTTTTTTTTAAATAAATCTATGAACACAGCATACGATATAAATTGGCATCATATGATACTGGAATACGTAACTCCTGGTTGAATGAAAGTGATATTTAGATTGTTTCATTCGTAATAATTTTAGATTTTCATATAAATAGAATAATATTATTATAATAAGTATACACAATTAACTGTTGAGATCGAGTAAAGAGCACTTGCATGTAGTACATTTGAAATAGCCAATCTTATTAGTCTACTATATCTTATTACCGACTATGAATTAGTCATAGACATACATCATTGGCTGTCTAAGCATTGACAAAGGCTGAAATTTTTTATTCTGATAAAATTCACAAACGAAATGTGTCACCTTACAAAATGTGCATTCAACATTAATCAATTCACGAGTACGTTTCTATTCGAAATATACTAGAAACAAAATTTTATTTGCAACTACAAAGAAACAGTACTGCATACGAAAATACTTAAGGATAAAGCGCATACTATTCCAAGCGCACTGCTCCGAAGTTATGCGGCTCGAGTATTTGAATAAATCAAAATTGTCCCGAGCTGAAACATAATAGATTCTCTTCAATCAGCTAGCCCATGAAGTTCTTTGAAGTACTCTGTGTTCGTCTCCTTTCCCTCACATTCATAAGCGGATGTAAAATCTAGGCTGCTAGTCGTTTTTCGGCTGCGGTGATAATCCTTTGTGTAAAACTCGACGATTCCCCAATTTCATTTCCATTTCCTATGAGATTCTGATCATCGTAAGTCCGTTTGAGTGGAACTCGCTCCAATCACCCTTAACTAAAATCAATCCAAATGAACGGGACAAGTTCTCTTCGTATATGTACGTAAAAAGCTCGCGAAGCATCTGAGCAAGCGCGCGAGTGTCCCCGATGTATCGGCATAGCTTGCTATAAGGTATTTACGACTTTGGGCCTTGGCCTAAGCATCGTAGTTGGGTCGTTAAGATCGACTGGTTGCTTAGCTCGTGGCTGGCCTTATCTATAAAATCGTTGAGTAGCTGGGCGAACGATAATCGAAGCATAACCCGATAACGCGCAACTGCGGCCCGTCTCTGCGCATAATACTGCCGGCCGCACGCAGCCGCCACGTATTACGCGGATGACGCCCCACCTGTGTAAACTAGCCCCTACATTTGTACACGTGGCCTCGAGTAAATATGCTGAAATGAGCTTGACGCGGCTGCGGCGAATGCCCGTCTGCAGATTCCACCTTGTTTGGCTGTGCTTGCGCCACGCGACTCCAAACGTTTCAACGTTCTTGTGTCGCCCAATTTCGCGGCGCGACTTATGTTTCGCTATTCCTATGAATTCTTCAGCGAGGAACATCACTTGCCACTCGACAAAAAAAAACATGCTCTATTTGAATTTCATGTGAATTGGAATCGAGTGGTATTTGCAAGTTTACGCCGATTTTATCTAATTCGCTCTGCGTCCCGGTCGGCATGGGGACGGTCAAAGTTTCCCCTTTCTAGTTTTGCACTAAAATCCAATGTTATATGCGATACATTTGCTTATTAAAAGATTATACGCTTTCTAAAGAAAATTGGAAAGTTACTGGAAATAATATTAAATTTAATCCCCTTTGATTAATTAATCTCTAAAATTTAATAAGTCTCAACATAAACTTTGATAATTCTAAAAGCCAACAGGTTGATAATCAAATTATAATAACGACCCTCAAGATTATCAGAAATTTATGGAAAATTGATAAATATTAACACAGATTCCAGATTCATCATCGAATTGAATCAATGAACAATATTCTGAAATGTACAATAAATTTAATAATATCGACAAAGTAGCGGGCACGCAGCAACTGCTCTTCGACAGATTTATTTGGTCGAAGCAAAGTTCTTGATCAATGCACTCTTCTCGAATGACAATGACTCGTTGAACTTTGATTCGAGTAACTATATACCTATCAATTTTAACATTGGCCACGAGAGTGTCTCGGTTGAAGCTTAACGCAAGCGCAGTTGGCACCTGTTTTTTGTTTATTCGCTTGATCTCGACAACTTTGCCCGTTACTGCGTCCTCGCGTATATACGCAGCTCTGCTCGCTTCGTCTAGTCGCGCGCTTCATCGAAGTTTCTCACAGCTGCGCGCTGATCGAAGTCAATCTATCCGCGATCTAAACGAAATGGCCCGTAAATGCGCGAGGTGGAAAAATGTAAGATACCCTAGGTGGAAAATGTGCAATCTCGTTTGCGTAAACTCACACAGCGCGCGCAAACTCACGTACACATTTACGAACTGCGCGCATCCAAAACAAAAGACTTACAGCTGAGTTCGGCGCGGCCGTTTTCGCTTGGCTGCGTAAGTATAAGCCAGCTCTCGGCTTCTCGCTAGCATTTGTGTATATATACGTGTGTCTATATACATACATATAGATATATAGATATATACAAGTATGGAGGGAGCTGGGCCAGTTCATTGGGGATTCTTCGTCGCTTTCCATCCGGAGATTGCATTGTCTCGTGAGCAAGTCGACGTTGTAGCTCCGCGACGACAGCGAAAACTCCTTTGCTTGACACCCTTCCAAAGAGAGCAAGACCGGGTGCAGAAGGGGTGGAGGGGAGTGCGACCAGAGAGGAGGAGGAGGAGGAGGAGGAGGATTTGCTCCCCTCTTCCCTTCCGCGTACCCAAGGAGCAGAACGCAAGAGGCGCGGCGTGTAAGAAAAGGACGAGATTACTTGGTTGATACGAGCGCTGCAGAGGAGAGGGCTATAGCCGGGACACAGATGCGTTATGGCACGGCATTATGAGCTCGAGAGTCATTCGCGAAGCTCGTTCTGGTGCTGCTTGCAACGAGCTCCGAGTGCTTCGAGCTTTTTTATTCCGCACTGTCGATATAGGGTGCAATTTATTTTGGGCCAAATTTACTACGAGACCTGACTCGAACGCGATAGTCGAGCGCCGTTGAAGTACTCTCTAAATTTTTTACAGTGAATATCTCACCGTAGGCTTCATTGAAACGCTGTAACGCTGATTTGGTTGGAATAACTTCGCTCACTGAAAACTCTAAATCCAAAATAGTAAAAAAAAATACCATTTCAATAGTAGAAGATAACTGCAGTGGAATTTCACTGTAAGTACACTGAATGACCTCTGTAAGTACAGCCAGATTGATCGGAAATCTCGAGTTTTTTCGACCGATGTCGAGATAAGAGTAGGTTCCGTAGCTGCCGAGCAGACACGCGGGTATATACTGCGCATTGTGATAGGCAGCGTTGTGACAGGTGACTTGAGGTCAGAGCCATGTGCAGTGACCGGCATTATTGCTGGTCTGGCTGAGGACAGCCGAGGGGCCCGAGTCAGCCCCGGTTAGTCCCGGTTAGCCCGAGAGACCTAAAGCTGGAGCGAACAAGAGCTCAGAGTGCCCAACTCAATTCCTCTGCGTTGATTGTGTGTGCAGCATACCGCTCTGCGCAAACCCAGCCCTCGTTCGCCCCCCGCACCAACTACATCCAATATTCACTGTAACTACAGAATGATTCTCATTGAAAGCGGCAGTGACTATTCATTCTATTACAGTGATCGACATTTGATTGAAGCTCACCGTGAATATTCACTACATTACAGTGCGATTTCACTGTGAGGAATTTAGTGGGTAACGTGTTCTCGCTTGAGTGAGGATTTTCGGATTCAATTTTAACTCATAAATTTTTCACCGATGACTCTCCTAATGGCCGTTGATGAGTAGACAAAGAAAAGATAAAAGGATTGATTATTGATCAGAGCATTCAAAGCTATACACATATATGTATTCAGTAGGAATCAGCCGTTTTCATCGATTACATAGCAAAGGCTTTTGTCTCTATGGTAACGTTAATTTTTAAACGCTGCCATGAATCCCTCGGTAGCGTTTCCACAGCAACTGTGCGGTTGGTGAATTTTGCCAACTGTCCCATCGTAATTAACCGATCTGTTTTCGAGTGGCGGGGTGAAAATCGATTTAACCTCGTTGACGTGGGAGACAGTGTGTATGTGTGTGCGAGAGAGAAAGAGAGAGAGAGGGTCACGTCGCTGGAAGAGAACGATCAGAATTAAAAAAAAGAAAGCGAACGATCAAATAAATTGTCGCGCGATCCGTCAGAACGTCGCTCAATACAGTGGCGCGCGAGCGCCACAGTGCCACGTGATCGCCAAGCAAAAATAACATCCCTTTCCGCGCGTTCGCACGAATCAGCGTGGCATAAATTTCGCGATAACGGGCGAAAAAAGCGCTAACGCCACAGCGAGAGGTGGCCGTTATAAATGCAATGGAGAAAATATAGCGGATCATCAAGGGAAAAAGATGTACAAAAATTCGTGATACCAAAATAGTAGAGTAATGCAAAACGTGTGAACATTTCGGAGAGAGGGAGAGATAGGACAGAGGAAGGGAGAGAAAGAGAGACCAAATAAATTAAAAAGAAGAGTAATTACATCTGTAATTGCATCTTTTAGCAATTGAGGAGATAGTATTTGCCAATTGATTATAATAATCAATTTTGTAGCAATAGACAAATGTATCATACAAATTTTTGTTTTTACACGTGTATCATACACATGTATATTTAAAATATCTAAAAATATACTTATTGGATAATATGTTGTGTGAGATTTGATGAATGTTTTATAAGGGAGAATAGAATCACTCACTGATGAATAT
Organism: Aphelinus atriplicis; assembly: GCA_020882685.1. Lineage (NCBI taxonomy): Eukaryota > Metazoa > Arthropoda > Insecta > Hymenoptera > Aphelinidae > Aphelinus > Aphelinus atriplicis. The sequence goes on along the minus strand of CM037074.1, from coordinate 25,918,935 downwards.
TACTATTTATGATTTGCATCAGTGTTATATTATAAAAGAATAACAGTGATTTTGCTATTAAAATAAGAATATTCATTAAAAATATATAAATAGAAGTAGAGCACTAGGGAGCTGAGGTTGAATTTCACACACGCACACGCACACACCTACACACAAACACAAATTGATTTTAGGCGTCCTCGCTCTGAAACTTTTTCTCTGTAGTTTTTCCTATGCCAGGAGTTCTCAAGTGAATCTTGTTATAGCGGGATCAGGGATTTTTTCTCCCGTAATTTGTAGATCTTTTAGATTTAATTTCACTGCAACGAATTCCTCGCTGATTTATTCAATTAGAATTTTCGAGAAACATTCCTACTTTGTGATTCGATTGAAATGAATCGAGACGGCTTGGGTCTACCGAAATTTCAACTTTGTTGATCATAACTCAAAGAGTACTTTCAAATATTCAGTGAATACTGTCAGTCGATAGCAGACGCACCTGAGACCTTCTGAAATACTGCTCTTCTTAACATAAAATATGCATTATCACGAGAAGGAGAGAGAGCATAAAATTTGATGGAATTTAGTATAAGAGTTTCTTTTTATGGTGCATTTGCATCGCAAAAATTATTGTGCTACATAAAAATTGCTGATATCAATATTGAACTACAGGATTACTTGAAATATACTACTGAGAATTCTTGCTTGATTCCATATTATTTGTTTTGCCATATGTACGCATTATATTATTATCAAACTTGAGCTTAGATCACAATTGTTTTCTATGCATGAAGGTTCCCCGATACGATCTATACGTGCAAGGGGGGTTCGAAGATGTTTTGAATGGCAACAGAATGTATTGTTGAATTCATATTCGTATTTTTGTTGGCGGAAAGTGTTTCCAACATTTCTTCGTTTTCCTATTTAGTGATCGTTTTGTCTGTGAAATTACGTTGAGATGACTATTGAAAGTTACAGTATGTTTTGTGTATAGAAAATTATATTTATCCGTGCGTTTAGTTTTTTTCTCAGTTTCATCTTTTTGTGAGGTGGAAAAGAATCATTTTTTCAAGCGTTATATAATCATTTAAACAGTAATTGAATGGAAGATATTACAGAAATTAAAATGAATATAAGGTAACTGTACCCAATGTGCCCCCCCCTAAGGGTTTTTCGCGAATTTGACTATGATAGACTTCGAATTTTAAAATTCTGTGAATGGCATCTCAAAGCTTAGCTCAATACCTATTAGAAACCATCTTCATAATCATCATTCGACTACTTTAACCTATCGAAAATCGCAATTAAAAAAAAAACGCAAAAAGGCTAAATGCACAAAACGTGTACCCAATTTGGCACAATTTTTTAATCATTAGCTACAGCCTATATAGGCCTACAGGGACGATCCAATTGGCATTGAAATAAACTTTCAATTATGTTCCCAGTGATATTTATACATATATGTCTATACAAATATTCAATGATTTCACTCAATCTTCCCATTTAAAAACGCGTAGAGGGGCACATTGGGTACACTTTTTTTTGATGCGAAAAACAGCAATTTGAGTAGGATAAAAAATAATTTTAGGAAAACTGATGAGACCAATCGAAAGCTGAGATGTTTTTACACAAAAAAGAGTAATGACACTTTGAGAGATAAAAATTATTGACACCTGTTTTTTGAGGTTGAGTGTGAAAAGTGAAATAAGAAAATGGTGAAAAAATGAGTAAGTGAAAGTTCAAAGTGTTGTAGGAGAGTGGTTTTAAGGGCTAAATGGGCGGGGAAGATACCGAAAATTTTCTTTTAATTCCCCCAACATAACCCAAGAGCGACTGATGCTCAGAGAGCACCGGAAATACGAAATCTGACGATTGTGCCAAATTGGGTACAGTGCCAAATTGGGTACAGTTACCTTACATGTCTATGGGACGATCTGAATAACTTTGAGCAGAATTTTTGTAACTTTCCAATTAATTAATAAAATAGAAATCCGGCTCTGACCATTGTTAGATTTTGGCGAATATACTTTTTCAGTCCCTGATTCCATTAGAAGGGGCGAAGGTGTTTCTTTTTTCAAAGAGACTTCAAACTGGACCCAAAGAAAAAACCCAAGTACTTAGAGAAAAAATTTCTCAAGCAAATCCGGAGGGGTCAGTCAGATCGCTGCGTGAAGTGACTCACAATGCTCCATATATATTCGAAGAACTGCCAAAATGAGAAATGACAAATTTAGTTTCCATGTCTTCTTTATAAATCTTAAAAATTAACATCTTTTCTGAGCGAACATTTCGGCAATGAGTTAAATACACAGCATACCTTCAATAGACGTACAGAATTTCACTTAGGTTGGATTATTCACGCTCCACTTATAACCAAGAAAATCGAGGCAGTCTTTTTGCTGTGTGGGAATATGACCAGTGCTGACCTGCGGCAAAACGATCTATTTAATTTTTTAGCCAAGTAATCCATAAATCACTCATAAACTAGCACGTCCATGCGGGCTTCTCCGTGGGAACAATTTTTATCCGATACTTTGTAGACTCACTTCTATCTCTTCCTTTCTCTCCATCTATGTGTGTGTGTGTGTGTGTGTGTGTGTGTGTGTGTGTGTGTGTGTGTGTGTGTGTGTGAGAGAGAGAGAGAGCGGGCGCGGGGGGGGGGAGAGAAGAGGTTAAGTTGGCAAATGTTTAAGCTCCAGTGCATGAAGTTATGAACGTAATTCAACAATCTCGTGAGTTTGATTGAATTGGTCTGTTCCCGCGCGTGTGCAAGTTCTGATGCCAGCCTAATGTACCTATACTCTGTTATTGACTGGAAGAATGACACACTGCATACAAGAGTAGTTTGGTGAGCACTGGCATAATGATAGATCTTGTAACTCTTGGTAATGATTTTGACGAGCTAGCTGCTCTTGGAAAAATTAAAATTTATGCTATCAAATTGTATGTGTTAATACTAGATTTATCTTTTGGAGATGCGTCACTCAAAATTCTCATTTTTAAATTTTTTTCAAATGAATTTCTCCTTTCTCGATAATAAATTACGACAAATTATTCTTCTAGTTGGATATCGCGGTACAATATGGTTTCAAGTAATGAGGATCATATAGAAACTGAATGAGGAACAAGATTGAAATAAGAAATGAGTTGTATGATTGAAAATTGATAACCTCCTGTTACATTTATCTAAGTTTGCTATCGCAACTACTAATGTCTCGCTTAAATTACAATCCTTACGATAATTCCATCCAATTCTACTCCTGAAACGTTGCTTCTCGAGCCTGTTTTGGAATCTTGAAGATTGAATTTAGTTTCTCTTCTTCGAAAACAATCAAACGCAATACTGTGCTATAGCAGATATCGCGAGATTCAATCAAACGCAGTACACGAAGCTAGAAACAGTAAGCTTTATCGTGCAGTTCATTTCGGCCTAACCACCAAAGGCCATCCAGCTGTTGATCCACCTGAGCCACTCTTGGCCTCTCTCCGAATGAGGTCCATAAAAAGCAAACAGCGCCGAAAACTCGGTGCGCGGCTTATTCGTTCATGGGAGCTGATCTCGCGACGTTTATTACGTGCGGATACGCGTTCCATTTGCATATAACAGGGCCGCTCGTGCGTGCGCTTGTTAAGATTTCGGCCTCACTCGCCGTGGGTGGCTGTCGCAAGTGATCCGACTCGTCACGACCTACATTTTCGAGCTGGCGACGAGTGAACGAGTCGCTTGTCACAATGCCGATCGAACCGTTCAGTTTTTCGGTGTTTTCGTGCAAGTCTTATCGAAGTGGATGTCCGAAGAGTTCGCCTCGAGATAGATATTTTGTCATGATATGTTTCTGTTTATTCCGAGTGACTTTCGTTGTTACGAATTTCCCATTTTCTCGATCATATGCTGAAAGCAAACTCACAGCCCGTGACATTTTGCAATGACTGTCACCAACTGTCAGTAAAACTGTCAATGGCGAAGACGAATCATTCGAAGAACATAATCAACAAAATGTTTGGCAACAAATGATGATCAAATACATTTTTAAAGTGTGAGATTTTGCTTGAAAACAAGATTTTTTTATGTTTTCTATTCTATGAGTTTAGATATCTCGTTACCTAGCTGAAACATTTGACTTCGAATTGCTTCTGAAGATATAATTGTTCATTAATCACAAAAACCAAAGTAACATGATAGTTTATGTATTTAAGAACTGAACTCTTGATCGTTGCGGATTGGGTAATATTGCGAGAGAGATTAGTTTGAGCTCCAGGGACAATGAACCGAGGAAACGCGCTGAAATATACCAACTCGGCGTATACCCGGAGTGCACGTATCGGACATTGGTATACAAACTACCGTACACACGGCATATACAGTCTGTCGTAAGGTCGTTCATGAATATTATTGGAACGAAGCCTGAAAGGGGAGCGCAGTGGCGTCGGCAGATATTCATGGGAAAAAGGACAGATTCAATCGGGGTATTCGCCGATATCGGGTTCACACTCGCAGCGATGGGTGCGCGCGGGCCCGTCAGCCGCTGCGGAGCACCAGACAGCAGGAATTCGACTATCAGGATTTCGCGGCGGACCGCGCGACCCTCGTCGCCGCGCGATCGACATACCGCTTGGGGTATATACGCCAAGAATCACGACGCCGCGAGGGAAAAATTCGCGGGAGCAACAAAGACGGCTGCACTGGCGCGCCCGCATACGTATATATATAAGATGCATGCGGAATGAGCAGGCTCGCGGATATATGTGCGCGTGACAGAGCCGCGGCTGATCGAGAAGCCGAGACGCGTGTACATACACGACAGTTTGATGTATAGTTTGAATTTTCATGCTGTCCATGCTCATTGGCGCGCCCGTCGGCAGGCGAGTCTCCGATGCGCCAAGGGCGGCAGGCCCGATCGATATAGCGCGCCGACTGATTTATATACGCGGATCGAGCTTTCGTCTCGCGTGTACACGCGTGTGTGTATCTTCAGTGCACGTGTGAGTGACTTGCTGCGAACGCGACCCTCCCGCTGATGCTGATTTTCATCGCCCCGGCTGTGCGGGAGGAGGGCGAGTCTTTCGCGCTCCTGTGTGTGTGTGGCCTTTGTTTCGGGGCAGGCGAGTGGAAAAATTTGCGGGGTGAAACACGTCTCGTCAGAGCTTAATGCGCCTGTGCAGAGTCTTGAATGCCTGATCTCCGAAGGGGTCCGCAGGACCGGGGATCTCTCTCTTTTATTTGTAACCGGCGTCGGGCTTAGTGGTGCACGCCCGCCGCGCCCAACATATCCGAGAGCTCCTCGATCCAATCGCGCCTCTGCCTACGATTTTTGCGCTTCGCCTGCTTTGCCACAAGTAGATATTTATCACCCGGGTTTGCGGCTTTTCGTCCTCATTGAGATTGAGTGGCTGCTCCAGTTTAATTGATTGAAATTTATGGATCGGTAGGGGAGCATTTCTGATGAGTTACTCTTGCTTAGACGATTCCGGGGGCCGCCGAGTAATATAGAGACAGTTTGGATTATGCGGGACGCGACACAATTTTTTGTGAGGGAACGTTACTTTTAGTCAACCTTATCCATCAAGTTACCGAGTGCATGAGATTTTACTGGGGATCTGTCTTGGAGCTGACGGGTTGTATCGTGCCACCTCCATCTCCGGCAATGTATTGTTTGTCATGGAAAATTCTTCAAGACTACGTCAACAAAATTTTCAATAATAAGTAGTTCCTGTTGAATTGAAATTGAAATTGCTCCTCGTAAATTCTCCCATCACCAAGACGAATTACTAACCAGGAGGAAGAGTCACGTATGAAATACTTAATTAAAATGGATTTGAAGACAAGCGCTCGTGAAAAACTTATCCTTTCATATAAAAGCATAACGAGGAAAATCTTTCGCTATTCCGCGTGCAAGTCCTCCTTTTTAACAACCTAATAAGCATTCTTTCTTTTTAGTATCTTCTATATGGAGCTAGCTATGTGAACTTGGAAAGTAGGCGTCTTGCGAGTCGACGCGCGCTCCTTTCCACCCCCTTCGTCTTCATTCCGCGCGAGTGATCCGCAAATTTTGTGAATCTGACAACGTACGTGTCGCTCGACTGGTCGCGGCGGTAGAAACAAATAGACTAGGGGAGGAGATTTAATGAAAGCATCACGTGTACGCAGCTTATGAGCAATGACGCGGGAGTATAGGCAGCATCGCGCAGGAGAGGAAGGATAAAAAATTTCGTCTGTGTAAAGATTTATGCGGTTGATAAAGGAGAGCGCGCGAGAGAAGGAGGAAGGGAGAGAGAGAGAGGAGGCGCCCACTCGGCGTTTTATGAAAACATGTCACGCTCCGTCTTGTCTTACCATACCACGTCGCCCGCTCGCCCCGGATCTTTTGTCACGAGCAAAATATATAACGAAATTTCCCGGAATACGCCTTCGAAGAAAGTGAATAACAAATGGTGGATTTATTAGAAGGAGAGGAGCAAAGAGCTTTGCCCCGAGAAGTTATGGCGAGCCATGCTGCCCTAATTACCAGGGACTTCGAACATTTTGTTCCTCGAATTCACCTCATATTTCACAATTTTCGCGTGTATAAGGAAAGGGATTCTTGACTCGGTTATCTTTGCGGCATTACTGTATCCCTTTTCCCATGCTCATTTTTCTCGAGACGTTGGAAGAGGTATTCTTAAAGGAAGAAATTGAACGCAATCAAATTTTAGCTTGGAAATATAATTAGCTCATCTTCTATATTTTTCTTGAAAAATCCAGTAAAAGAAATTTTCGTCTCACATTTCCAAGATATTTCCGCACCCACTAAAGTTCCGGATTCACGAAGATTCAAATCTCTTGTTTCCATTTGTACGTTATAACTTTAATGAAATTTTTCATAGATATTCGGTGCAAGATATATTGATCGAGATATTTTTAATTGAGCGAATAAAACGGACGAGGGACAGCTTTTTCAGTTAATCTGGATTACTTGACCAACAAATACCAACAATATTATTTTCACAGAAAATTAAACTCTCCTGGAGCTGAAATATCGGGTATACGATGAAAAAAAAAGAAAAATAACCAATTGATAATTTTCGCTTCTCGACAATCGAGCGAAAAGAGCGATAAAAAACTATTCCCACGGTAAAAGCAATAACTCATCGGAATCGCAGTGATCCTTCCCACTGGAAATTCATCTCTGCCCTGGAACCAATGCCGCGAAAGAAAATCCGTCTCGCGCGCGGGGGCAAAAAAGGTCAACGGTGTGCGCTCGCGCGCTTGACTCGGTCGAGCGGCTTAAAACGCGTTACCGCAATCAATTTCCTAATTGACTTAGCGCGCAGTGTAAGCAGATGATATGGTTTGTCGCGAACAATCCGTTCGGCCCTGTAATTGAGTTTCGAATGTTGCCGGGGGCCACGAGTCAGGAGGAGCGGCCGCGTCGAGGTCCTCCCTCGAATAATAGGAGTACGAGCCGCTCGGGAAATATTGTTAGCGAGCGGCTCGCCCCTGGGCCGCAGTAGCCCAACGCTCGGCCTACATACCCTGCTTGTACCGCTAGCTAACTCGTCCTCCCTTATACGCGCGTATGTGTATGTGTGCGTGCGGATGGGCACGATGTTGTTGCTCGCCGCTGCTGCCGCTGCTGCTGTACCACAACTCGTTTGTTTCCCCTGCTGACTTTGGACCAGAGTGGACGGGATTGCGAGAGTTGCTTTCCATGCCCCCCCCCCCATCCACATTTGCTTGATTAGACAACTCTTTCTGGCACGACACGTGAATTCGTTACAAATCAAAATCTTGCGAATTCAAGTACAGAGGAATTGTCTTCCCTGCATTCGATAATTCAATCAATTTTTTAGATATCAATTTATTCGAGCCCGATACTTGTAGAGCTGACCTGTATCCCTGTTTACTAGCCTTGATTGCGTTGATATTAGAAATTAACTTTTCTTTTATATCCAAATCTTCTATACTTGTACTTTTCCGAGCCTTGATTCCATACTTTGAACAGTCGTCAGCGTTATTAGACGCAGCTCTGTGACAATTTCTCACCCTTGAAAGATTGCGCATGCCTTTATCGTTTCACTTCAGGTATGCAGCCACTTTTACTTCCCTTTAAGGCTCCGTATCAAAGGGAAATTCTTAGGCAAGGCGTCAACGTGGAAATGCCAATATTTGAAAAAGCTCCTCAACCATTCGTCGATGGCATCGTATAACACAGTGAAAGTCCGTGTTTTTCCTGTGCAACACATTACTCCAATTTAATGAAAAGAGTATTCGAAGCTCAGCCAATAGCTGGGTCTTGCATAACTTTGATAATTAAAATAGTTTTATAAAAAGTGGAAAGTAGCATACACTGTGTAAATCTGCCACTCAGTATTTAATATCACCGGCGAAAGTTATCACGTCCATAATAAACATGCAAATATGTCCAAAATTATGTACTATGCGCATGGAAATTATTATTTTTTGAAAAAATTCTTTTTATCCTAGTTGAAATTGCGATTTTTTGAAATATTTCCTCCAGTATACAAATATTGAAAGAACGTTTGTTCGAATTCATTTTCAATTTCATTTCAAACTAACTCGACTGTAAAAATGACGTATGTACATAATGGGAGGATGCAATTGATCCATCCAAAAACTCACGTTGGATTTTTCTTTATGTTTCAGGTGAGTCAAATATCCCGCAACTCATGCTCGTTCCTCACGTAAGTTTATGATATCGCACAAGTTACGGTGTATACGTACCGAATAATTCCTCGAGTGGATATCAATCACCCCTCGGCCATTGCTATTCACAGCGGGGGCCACTGAAAAATCGGGGAACTAGTCGAAGGTCAAGTGGGAGTGCGTCTTTGGGAACGAGCTCATAATCGCAAGGCGCGTGCATAAATCCTCGCAAGTCACGAAAATTCCCCCGATGGGTCCAGTTATTTTTCCGTGGCTCCCCGGAGAAGTGGATTTATCGTGACTTCCTTATATTTTCGGCGCGGAAAAGTTGCGAAACAAAGTTGGCCCCTGCCTCCCCCTCTCATGAGTCATGCATCTCTCTCGGCTGGCGCTTTAGCGGCTATAATTAATTCCGGGCGCGAAGCTCCGGCCTATAGCGTGGTCGGAAAAAGCACTGGCACTCGGAGAGAGAGAGTGAGAGAGAGAAAGAGAGACCGAACAGGGACGAAAGTGCACGCAGGTTGTGGAAGTACGCAAGCGAGAGAGAAAGGGGCCGGGGGGGGGCGAGGCGAAGAGAAAAAGTATACTGGCGCTGCTCGACTTTTCGAGTAGATGTAGCGCGCGCGGCGCTGCGTTCGAAAGAGAGATCCGGCGCAAGTGAAGGGGAGGGGGGGGGGTTTGGTAAGAGAGCAGTACGATAAATTATATTACGTCAATGAACGCTCGTCGTAAGCGACGTGCGCTTGACATTTCATTAAAGTGCCACGCGATTGAGCTCGAGCGAGCGAGAGGAAGAGAGGAAGGGAGAGAGAGGGAGAGAGCGACTCCGAAGCCGCGGGGGGAATTATTGAAATGCCCAATAAATATAGGCAGCAGCGCCTCTCTCTCTCTCTCCGCCACTTTCACGCCGACCCGCGTACAAATGAATCCCATAAATAACGGGGGAGCCCCGCGCCCAAGAACGATCGGCGATTCTCGTTACACTCGGCGCCCGCCCGTTATTAATCCATTTCTCTCGATATGAAAAGTAGCCGCCGCGGTCCCGCCAGCGCCGCTGTCCCGCATGTCAATCCGCCCGGGCGAGTATAGAGTCTTTGTCGGACTGTACGGCGCGCGACCGATACAGAGACAAGCAAATCGAATGAAGTGGGGGGAGGGTCGGCAATCAAGAGGGTCGTAAGCTATATATGGAGTGCCGGAGTAGCCGTGTATATACTGCTACTTGTGCGCGCAAGTGAGCACAGCCGTTTTTCCCCAAGCGCCAATTACTTATTTATTCAAATGAGCGGTTGCCGCGCGCTCGCGCGATCGCATTTGTCGGCGATCCGGCCGGCGCTAATTGCATATATTATTGAAGAATTCGTCCGGCCATTATCGTGATCGTCTTTTTGGGGCAACGCTATGTTCATCTGATTGGCGCTACTCGAGTGGAAATGCCGCGCTACTAACGCCGATCTCGTCGCTCAGAAAAATTTATCATTTTTCACGCTATTCTCCTCGTACTTTTGCGGTCAGTGCTTACTTTGCACTACTTATTTATGCGCGAAATCGACTGACGAAAGCGGTACTCACACTTTATGCTACTACAAATACTACTTGTACGAAATGAAGTGATAAGGTTATTCACTGATCATCTTCCAACTATTTCGTCGAAAATGTGTATCGCAATGGGATGAGGTCCAGAACAAATATTCATGAGAGTTCCAGAGGCAGAATTAATTACGGTTCCGCCAATTATCTCATAAAATATTTCTGTGCAAGGATATCCTTACGTTCGATATATCTTCCCATCTATAGATTCCCACTCAGTCGTTAATCGTATAAATAGAAAATACTGCTGCCCTCCTGAATATTAACGATAATTACGTTTCCAGAATCAATGGAAGCTCACAAATTATCAGTTAAGACGTTCACGCGAAGCCAGCAGCTTAAAGCCCGCAGAGAACAGTTTATAATTAAGCCCTCAGAGTAAAAATAATCCGATATATCGTATTAATTGCGTATATCGATAAGGATGCAAGTTATACGCGTATGCGCACAAAAATAAGGCACGACGCGAAATTAATTTTCACTCATCGACATATTATCGGATGAGGTTTTTGAGACGCGGCCGATACAATGAAACTCGTGAGCGTCCCATCGATCGGGATACTTACCGAGCCTCAATTACAAAATTGTAATGGATAAACGGAAGCTCGCGAGCGAAAGAGGAAGCCATTCCAGCAGCTCATAGCCGGCGTGTACCAAGCGCAACTGCGTCTCGCGTATAACCAATTTTCCCTTCTCGATTCGAATCTTGAAATATAGTTGATCGATAGAACGCTCGAGAGCGACTGCCAGTCGGCCGTAGATGCTTATTTCGATTTTGCAGTTAATCTCGCCGGGACGGGGTTCAGCAACAAGCGCCGAGAGAAGGAAAGTCGATGGAGGCAACTAGGGGTATACGTGTATATACATATATATATATATATATATATACACACATCTATTGCGCGCCGTGTTTTTGACATTCTTTGCACGATTTTTTTCGAAAGCGCGGGAGGTAAACTGTTCCTTTTCATTCAGCAGCCGCGCGCCCCCGACAGGATAAGGCCATTCAATCACGCCGATGCCCGAAACCCCCCCTCGGGAGTGAGATCGCTATCGTGCTTTTGTTGCAAACTTTTTACCGTAGAATTTAATACCTTGGACAAATAAAACCGGGGAAAAACATATAATCGGCTTGGAGAAAAACAAGCCCTTAGGGCATGTCAAATCACAACAGCAGGATTTTTTAATCTTTTTTTTTCCAAATGCGTCAAAGAACGATATTTGCTATCGAGAGGAAAGTTACTTTCTAAATCGCAACAAAATAAATAAAGCACCGATACTCGAACCGATGGAGAAAAGCTCGTTTCGTATGATAGTTTTTCGATGTGTCATATGCCATGTTTCAAAAACAATCATTCCATCAAAGTGCACGAAACAAAGTTTCTGTCACGTACGTCGAGTCCCGGAGAGCTTGAGATGCGTAATGAAAAATACGCGATGTTTCACGAGAAAAGTTTGCGGAATTTTTCATCTATACCAATTTGACGTACCGAATATACGCTCAAATGATTTTCCCAACGATTGCTGAACGAATTCAATTTCAGGATACGTAAACATGTGTATATGGCTTTCCCTAGCGAACTACGTGCATGTTTGAAGCGCACTGCTGCGCTGCGTTCTTTCCGAAACGGGAAATGGAATAAAAATCGCGATGTTCAAACTTGTGCGTATATGCACAACGCGTATGCGTATATTACATGTTTATCTTTTTTTCGCGAGAAAAATGATAAAACTGCAGTGGGAGTATTGGGGAACGGTTCTAACGCGTTAGCGGGAGCACATCGTGCGGAAAACGATAGCGCACGACTCACGGGAGGGGAGACTCGTATGAATTCCCAAGAATCGCAATCTGGACCAATCTCGTGATGCTCCACGGGAGGCTCGACACAATTAAGTTGAGTCGGCGGCGTTCAGCCGGTCGGCCGCCGGCAATAAGCTCGCGGGCTAAATTTCCATATAGGAAGCCGGGCTCGGCCGAGCGAAGACGCCTCGGGTCTGGTATTGTTTGGCCAGCACTAAGTAACCGAATTACGGCCAGCTTCTCCCGGAGATTAGAGCGGGGCCCCGTGCACAATCGAAGGCGAGCGACTATCAGTCAACGCTCGCAGCTCGCGCGCGCCACCCGACGCGTTTGCACAGTGTCAGCTCTGCGCCGTGCTCGCGCTGACGGAAATGTATGTCGTCGCAAGCCTGGGGGATCCGGCTCCGGGCAGTGGCTCCGACACCTTCCCCCTTTGTCACGGCGATTCGTTTGATTTCTGAATTATTCCACTTTTCGAGCAGCTGCCGAGAGAATTTTCAAAACGTGCCGAGCTCCCGCGAGCCGACTCGAAACGACGAAACTTTCAGGAGCGGGGATTCGTCTACTATCGGTTTAGATTGGCTTTAGATTTAGATCGGATTTCAGCTGGCTGTTGAGTAAATCCACCGCAGTTTTGTGGATGGATCAAATTCGTCATAACAATAAGGAACAATCTAGATATGGAAAGATTGCCCATCATTCATTGCTCCGTGCGAGCACAAAAAGAGGAGGACAGACGAAACCAAAAATGGAACACCGCACGGATAACGATTATGTATGGTGAAGAATCCGAGGGGAATTCAAGAAATACACTTGCGAACACGTGGCACACGAGTCGAGTCGGATGGCTCCGGCATAATTAATCCAATCAGCATATAGCCAACGACTTCGGAAACTCGGGCAGTAAATCTGGTGGTACGTTATCAATGGAGGAGAACACTTCATTTACCAATTAGCGAAAAAATGCCGAGTCCTCGCGGGACTGGGTCCATTCGGTATAGCGACGAGCGCGGCGTTGATTCAACGAAAAGTGTAATATCACACGTAAGAACGGGAGAAAGTACCATTAATTATGCCCCGGCTAATTGCCCATTATTCCGCAGTTGCGCCGCTAATTACTTTTGTTTCAAACGGACAATCAAAATTGCAAATTAAAGCCGAAATGACGAGTAGCGAACAGTCCGAGTGGTGGGGGGGGGGGCAGAGTAGGGCGGAGAAAGACTGACGGATGGGCTCGCGAATTAATCCGGCCGCGAGAGGGAAAAGTTTTGGCGAGCTCGAGCTCCACGGATACCCAGAGTAGGGTCTCGCTCGCTATGCTGACTCGAGCACGCCGCAAGAGAGTCACGTGCTTCTGCCCTATTAATGGACGGCTCATGCCGAGTCCCAACGAGATTCTTTCCCGAGCTTCCGACACGAGGACTCCCTCTCGTGTTCGCGGTAAGTGTCTCGCGTATTAGCTGAAACCGTTCGGTCGCCGTGATTCCCAAGATGTTCGCTACTGCTGACTCGGCGGCCAGGAGGATCATGGATTTGTCCGCATTCCATTAGGCTGATGAAGTTAGCTAAGTGTGTGTGTGTGTGTTGGGTGAGTTTGCATTGTCGGGCGGATTTGCGCTACTCGTTTTGTGGTCCATTATTAAGGGGGTTTCCAGTCAAATTATGCATATTGAATTGCTCATTGCAAGAATAACAATAGTGGGATTCTATATAGTAGGAGGATTTCAGTTTGATTTTTCCAGATTCCAACTTTGCTTATTTAACATTTCGACGATGATTCACAGAATGAACATTTCACATGAGTATTCGGTGACTGCTGAAATTGTCATGCACCTGGTTAGAATCAAATTTTGAAACAGTAATAAGATTTGGTGAACGTTGTCCATTGATAATAAGCTGACTGTTTGGCAAGTGATATTATAAAATTAATGCTCTTTCCAAATTCCTTGTATATAATGAGATTGCTTACGGGTAAAAGAAGAACGAAATAGTTCGTATCGATCGGAGTTTTCACACGGAAAAAAGAAAATTACAAATAGGAAAAACATACAACGAGAACAACGAGTTTCTCCTCAAACACCGCTCCAGACACTTTTTAACTTTAATTTTTCCCTCGCTTTTGTTCTGACGATGAGAATAATTCTGTGCGAAAGAAATTTGAATAATATTTCGCGCTCGCAAGTTAACTTGGTTTGGGAAAACCCGGAATGTGTATCTTACAACTTTCGCTTTGCTTTGCTTTCGTATGCGGCGGAACTTTAGAATGAACTCAACAAGTTTGCTTTGGAATTTCTAGTGTAATTGTTGTAACAGGCATAGATCTGAAAATTCAGCCGCCCCCTGTACCACGAATCTCGGTTCGCGTATATATTATACAGCTGCACTCTCGCCAACTCCGCACTGAATTCTCAAAACTACGCTCGAACGGCCAAACCGAATTTTTGCAGTCCAACTTGAAGAGCAAATCAAAGATCGCATATCCTGCTCGAGAATTGTGCCCCCTGCCACATTACCATACTTGCAGAAACAATCGCTTCCTCTCGGTATAGCTACATGCGTATATATACATGTATTATGTATAAGTGAGCGCGCGAGCGTATCCGACGTCGGACGATTGGGCACAAAGCGCGTGAAAGCACAGGAAATTCATCTAGCCCGCGAGCTCTTTTTCTCGGAGCGTATATAGGTGAGCGCCGAAGACTCGGCTAGAGAGCACTCGGAGCTAGGGAAAGGGAGAAGCGAAACAAAAATCCACAGACTCGATGTTGGTCTTTGAAAAAAGTGAAAGAGAGAGGGGAGAGGCGGGTGGGAGGTATAGAGGGCGAGCAGGGCTCGATCTCGCGGAAAAATGGCCGCTCGCGCGAGCGCGCGGACAATTGGACGCTGCTCCTCGTTCTTCTCGGCTCTCTATTTGGTGCTGGGGCTCTCGCGCGCGCTGCCGGTTTCCGATCGCAGAATGGACCGCTCCCGACTCTTTTTCTTATTTCCCAGGAGTGAGGAGGAGGGGAGGAGGGGGCGCGTACGAACACGCGCGGAAACCGCCGGACAGCTAAAAGGAATCGGCCGCTGAATGGACGAGCGGCTGCGCGCATTGTTGGCTAAGCACGAGGGTGGGCCGCTCGATTCTGGCAATATTTATGAGCGTTACCCGCAGAGAGGAAGAGAGAGAGAGAGAAAAACATCTCGAGTCTGTTCATCATTCGGAGGGGGTTAGGACACCTCGGCAACGCGCGACAAAGAGACCCGTACGCGCGTTCGCGCTTTGCATTTTTGAACGAGCCGAAACACGAGTTGTTTCAGCGCGCTCGATCGCCCGAGACACAGTCGCGCGCGCGCATCTCTCCATAGCCGCCGCGGGTAATCAAGCATCGTTTCTCTCCTGCGCGGCAGCTTTTCTCTCTGCGATCGCGCGTCTCGCGCAAACGAGTGAGACGTTCGCGGCTGAATGGCCCAAGAGTGTTCGGTTTTTTATTTGCCTCCTCCCCTCCCCCCATCCCTTTGTGTACGCGGGGCATTTGAATTCAGGACTGGATCTTTTGTAG
This sequence comes from Aphelinus atriplicis, assembly GCA_020882685.1. Classification (NCBI taxonomy): domain Eukaryota; kingdom Metazoa; phylum Arthropoda; class Insecta; order Hymenoptera; family Aphelinidae; genus Aphelinus; species Aphelinus atriplicis. The sequence continues at coordinate 25,903,379 of CM037074.1, read as the reverse complement.
CTGCATGTTCGCGTTGTGTTCTCATTCGAATGGGATGATAAGAGATCTTTTCAAATGATGAATTATTGTTAGGCCATAAAATGAGCCGGTCGTGTATTTATTCGGTCTCACTGCCGGTCTCCAGATTTTACTCGCCACTATGTAATCATGATTTAGTGCTAGGCTATATACTTTTATATTCGAGTATAGAGTTGGTGTTCAGAGATCGAATTTGGTTGAATGAGTACCCTTCGGGATCGTTCGAGCGTACTTGGCTGTTGCAAATAATATTATCGAATCTGTTTCCACTACTGGCAAATAATTTATCTGTAAAAGTATCCCCGGTGCGAATTTCTGTTCCACGATGTGGCGTGTGGAGTGTGGAGATGGAAACAATATTCAAAACCAATGATGTGATAAGTTTAATTGAGGAACATGTATTGTTTACGTAGGTTATACAATACTATGCCATAAATATCATCATCGAGGCCAGTATGCTCGAATCAATTTACTTGAATATTTCAATATCTATCAAGCACGCTTTAGTATTCTTACTTTTAAAAATGATAATGAATGCTCTCAGTAACATCGAGTACTTCATTTCAACAGTAATAATCTCCTTGTTAAATCGCCTCTCTCTGAATTCCTCAATAACTCCAAATTCATCAATTCATTTTTCAAAACATATTTCTGAACAGCGAGCTGTGATCGCTAGAAAAAATTCACTTTGCTTATTTGTTTATTGTGAGTTTGCGCTTCCATCTTCTTTTAATTCAACCAGAGCACGATCATGCCCGTTGTAGCAATATTCGAATGAATGTTTTGGATACAAATATAGTATATACAAATATAGAATATACAATACAGTTTGGAATTTGTTGGATGTAAGGTAACTGTACCCAATTTGGCACTGTACCCAATTTGGCACAATCGTCAGATTTCGTATTTCCGGTGCTCTCTGAGCATCAGTCGAAAATTTTCGGTATCTTCCCCGCCCATTTAGCCCTTAAAACCACTCTCCTACAACACTTTGAAGTTTCACTTACTGATTTTTTCACCATTTTCTTATTTCACTTTTCACACTCAACCTCAAAAATCAGGTGTCAATAATTTCTATCTCTCAAAGTGTCATTACTCTTTTTTGTGTAAAAACATCTCAGCTTTCGATTGGTCTCATCAGTTTTCCTAAAATTATTTTTTATCCTACTCAAATTGCTGTTTTTCGCATCAAAAAAAAGTGAACCCAATGTGCCCCTCTGCGCGTTTTTAAATGGGAAGACTGAGTGAAATCATTGAATATTTGTATAGACATATTACGATGATTTAGACGCGTATTTTTGAGTTGTATGTTAAAAATTTTGTATAAATATCACTGGGAACATAATTGAGAGTTTATTTCAATGCCAATTGGATCGTCCCTGTAGGCCTACATAGGCCTACAGTAGCTAATGATTAAAAAATTGTGCCAAATTGAGTACACGTTTTGTGCATTTAGCCTTTTTGCGTTTTTTTTTTAATTGCGATTTTCGATAGGTTAAAGTAGTCGAATGATGATTATGAAGATGGTTTCTAATAGGTATTGAGCTAAGCTTTGAGATGCCGTTCACAGAATTTTAAAATTCGAAGTCTATCATAGTCAAATTCGCGAAAAACCCTTAGGGGGGGCACATTGGGTACAGTTACCTTATAATATGTTATCATTAATAAAGTATCGATATATCGGTAATATGATATGAATGAGTTATGAATTATTTCTCATTCCCTTCGTGTTGTCCGGAATGACTTCATGATCGTTTAGTTATTAACTAAAATTTCGTTTGTAGCGAGCGTAACGAGCATTTGTCGCTAGTCCACATAAACTGGCAACAATATAGCAGTGGTTAATATAATGTCTTTCGAAAAAAGATGAATGAAACAAAGAGAAGCCTTTCATCCAACATTGTAGGGGTTTATCTCATGTTAGAATAAAAAGGACGTTAAATAAGGTTCAAGAGGCTAAGCCCACTTGAGGTTGGTTGAGCATTTTAAATGAATACAGTTGTGAAAAAGTTCTAAGCTCGGCAGCTCTACTTGGGCCACTTCATCACTCTATCTTTCCTCCTCCTCTCCCTTCCCCTTCCCCCCCCCCCCCCCCCCGCGCTCCCGCGTTCGCGTCCGCCCGCCATCCTCCCCCGGCACCCTCTCGCTCTCTCACGGCTCGTAGCCGAAGGTGCGCTGCAAAAAGTGAAGAAAGAAAGATTTAGAAGGGGAACGGTGGCTTTTCAATGTAAAGAACTGCTCGAGTGGCTTGATAAAATGGAAGCGAGATCGCGTTTTAATTGTCGAGCCTCACGGGCTCGCGGCGCGGTGTCTCTCGGCTCTGCGGGCCAGACTCGAGTGCGGGCCACCGCGTCGTTTTCATCCGGCCAACTTATCTCGTTGGCTCGCGGCTTTCTTTCGGGCACAACGACGACGACGGCCCGGAGAACAAACAACAGAGGCTCGAGTTGCCGGGGCGAACGATAGGCAATTACGGGACCAGCCTCAATTGCGGGGTCGGAGGTAAGTTTGGCGTCGCGCGCGCCCGTCCGCTGGTCGTTCGAACGCTACCGCCGATCAACAGGTGATGTACTTTAAGTTGGCGCGGCCTGATTTGTGTGACTTGTCGAAGAGACGGATATAGGTATATAGCCCCCGGGCCCTTCCGATCGGGAAAAACTTCCGTAACGAGCGGATATCTTACGGATGAAAAGATCTGTTACGCGGCGGGGGCGATCTATAGTCGCCGGAAATATATCAGGAGAGAAATGGGCGCGAGACCTACCCACACTCTCGAGCTTGCCATTTCAACTTTTGTATTTGAACAAGCCCTTGACAAATATGGCGTTTTTTTTCGGATGAGCGATAGAGAGGGGGTCTGCTTTTTTATTCGACAATGGGCAAAATTCAATATTTGTCATTTGTTACGAGCAGGGTAAATATGTACGAGGACACCGAACGTGTTGGTACACATGTCTGACCGAGCACGACACTCATCTACTCGTACTCGTTTTCAAGTTACGCGTTGAGTGGAAATGATTTTTCATAAATATAATCAAAAGATGTTTTCGCATCGAGAAGAGATTTAATACTACCTTCCCCGTATTTGCTAATTGATTTCTTACCTCCTGAAACTGATGATGCCAGTAAACACAAATTGGATACAAATTCGTTAGTCTGGCTACATAAATTCTTCAAAGGGCGAGAAATCATCAGCCCATGAATTTCGAATCACTCAGCCAGTATTCGCTTGTGAATTTTTAACGTGTCAACGGTTTTGCAGTTAATTATGATCGCCGTTCCAAGAACCGATGGAGAAATACGTGAAATCGAGAGCAGCGTTGGCGTTCTTTCCCCTATTTCGACAAAGAATATCGAGCTTTCTGGACGTGGATTTTCTAGCGAAATAGGATGCGCAACGGCAGCCTCGCAATCGCAACTAATCAAGTACACGCGCCCCTATACACACAGCCACTACCTATACGTATATAGTACCGTATAGAATAGCAGCCAAGGGGAAAAAGGCGTAGCCGGCCGCTGAAAGTCCGGGCCAGATGTCGCCTGAAAAACGACGTCAACTTTTACAACAGGTGTACGACATGGGCAGCAGCGCCGCCCCGAAAATTCGAGGGAAAACTCTTCTTTTAAATCAAAACGCGCTTCTCTTTTCTCCCTACCTCCCCCCCTTCTCTCTCTCTCTCTCCTTGCGCGATATCACGAGAAATGCACATCGTTTTGTTTTGCTCGTGTGTTCGAGCCGCGAGCGCAGTTTTGTATTTGTGAACAGAGCAATAACGAGAGCACGCGATTATTCTGCGGCTAATGTCCACTCGACAAAATGTGAGTGCGCAAGCAAACCAGCGATTTAATTGTCATTTTGCTCGAAATGCGGTTTACTCCGCGGTTAATTTTCACTGGGCGAAGGAACAAACTGCCCTCCCTCCCCTTTGATTAATATCGTACACACGTATATATCGGTGTACGAATTTTCAAGAAATTTATCATGAAGATTACATTGCTTGAGTGAAAAATTACGTCGAAAAATGGTGAAAAATGGTATCTGCTACATATTTCATACTCTTTCAGTCACGTAAAAAAATAATTGGGAACAATTTGGAGAAAAAAAAACAGGTGAATTTAATCATGATTGAACTACCAACACAAAGTTGGAAAAGTTATTGAAAAACATATCGCAATCACTTTTTTGTTTTCCAATCAAATTCAATTCATTCGGATAGCCGTACACAGATGCTGCAGTCTCCCTTATCAAAGTTAATTTGTCAATAACAAACTATCGTTAGACTCATATTGCGGAGAAAAAAGAAATTTCAAATTTGAAAATCAATTTCATTTGTCATCGAAAGAACCTCTCTTTCGATTGTTGACGAAACTGATTGTTTCTTAAACGTCCTGTCAATATTCACCCGTCAAACTATAGTTCGACGTGTCTTACGAAGAAAGACACATAACTGAATCTGTCCGCGAAGAAAGACACATATCCGAATCTGTCCGCGAAGAAAGACACAACTCGCAATCTAGCCACGAAGAAAGACACAACTCGCAATCTGTCCGCGAAGAAAGACAAATGTCGGAATTATTCTCCCGCGAATATTAACGAAAAAAGTGTTTAAACTGTAGAAAAGGCTTGTTTTTTTTTGTCAATGATAACCTACTCATTCTAAACTTTCATTCCATATATTTTTTACGTCGGAAAATTGTGGGATGTGCGCCATGTATCCTTTTTGCGGGCAGACGCGAGTTGTGTCTTTCTTCGTGGCTAGATTGCGAGTTGTGTCTTTCTTCGCGGCTAGATTGCGAGTTGTGTCTTTCTTCGCGGACAAATTGAGATGTGTCTTTCTTCGCGGACAGTTTGAGATGTGTCTTTCTTCGTAAGACACGTCGAGTTCAAATCGAAATTAATTCGTAAGATTCGTCTTTCTCGTATATGTGCTTATTGGGGAGAAGCAATATCTCAACGTGAAAAAAGCAAATCCTAATGACCATGAGTTGCAGCAGCTTTGATAGTATCGCGACTTTGGGTCTATTTGCCGTTAGCGTAAAATCGCAGCAAACTGTAAATTTATTGCGAGGCATACGGAAAAACAGAAAAATTAATCTTGGTGGCGTATGAGAGGAGAGGCAAAGGCAAGCGCACAAGCACAAAGACAGGAGAGAAAGAGAGAGGAATCCTATAAACTTGTAGCTGGGCAATAGCAAGTCGAAGCCCGAGACCCGCCCAGTTTTCGGTAAATCACGCGCCACGTAGTCTTGGTGAAGAAAAAAAAGGAGGAGTAAAGAGACTCGCTGCTGTTGGGCAACGTACGACGTTTTGGCGCGTAAATCTGAAACAAGTGCAAGGAACGATCTCGTAGGTGGATGGAAAACGAGATACAAACACGAGAACTGCCGCCTCCACCCGTTGATCTCTGTTGTTTTCTCGGTGCTAATTTTACCACGCGGCTACCGTGAAAAACGAGCGTGCTCAGTCGAATACTGGTTTTAATCTGTTGATTTTTTTCCATTCGTCATACGACACAGCCGTGTTGTGTTTCTTGTTCTAATATTTTCATGCGTATATTCTTGTGTGGGTTCGTGCAATCCGATACGATGAATGTCCACTTGATTCGGACCATAGAATATTGTTGTTCGCAGAGAATGAAATACGGTAGAAAGTAAATAGAGTAAGTGGATCTGTAGAGTTTTTTTCCATCGTGGCTACCATTTTTTTGGATGTTTTTCGCGTACCGTTCAAAAATAACGAAACAAAAGTAAATTCCAAATCTTGGGGGTATTGGGAAGGGCTTTTATATTTACTGACTCGAGTTTGTTGTACCACGAGAAATTCTTGCGTGAAAAAATTCTAAAATACACGGTATGGGAGGGGGATTGAAACTTCACATCTTGATAAAGTAATAAACATTTCTCTCTCCCAGAGATTTCAACGACATTTCAACCGAGTGGTGAGTTTTCTCTCAATCGTAAATTAATGGAATATCTTCCGATTCATTCCTCATCGTTGAAACAATGCATAGTAATTCCAAGCTCATTTGAACATTGAATTTTGATAAGAAAGTAGGGTTATCGGGTGTTTATGGGTTCGTTTCTTTCAAAATGAAACTCATGAATTCAGTGAATCGCGGATTAAAATAATTCCCAGCAGAGATGTGGCATTGCTTATCGGAGGAAAGTATCATCGAAGCATCGGCAGAAGTGAGTGAGGTGATAATTGAAAGGCATAATGGAAAGAGAAGGGATCGAAGGGAGGTCGAGTCATTCCTAGCGAAAGTTCAATTTCGCTGGGTCAGAGAAAATTCAAAAGCTCGCGTATACCGCTTGGGCGCGCCGACTACAATCCAGATTAAATCAACATCCGCGCGCGCCGGAGTTTGCAGAAATGAACAACGTGGGGGCGAAACGACTCGGGGCAATTATCTCCAACAACTAATTAAACTTCGATCCGAGAGGGAGCATCAGAGAAGGGAGAGCTTCAGCTCCGAGGCATATAACATGCCCGTTTAGCTTGCTGCGCCAGCGAGCCGCGCCTGAGCCGTCGTCAGAGCTCCTTACTCTCATCTCTCTTTCTGCCGCTTTGAGCGTTATTTTTAAGGAAACAGAGAGAGAGAGCAATTCAAGAGCCTCTGCATCGCACAACGGAAGGTCCTACAATTGAGCGTACCAAGTGCCGACGATCCCCGGGCGTGACTTGCGTTCCCTTAATCGCGCTTAATTGCGCACAATTACTTCAAATGGGGAAATAACAAGTTGGACGCGGATAGGCGCTGGCCCACCCCTCCTCCGCCTCTCTCTCCCTCTCTCTCGCTCTCTTTATCTCGTCACGTTGCTGTATAAGGCTGCTTTTTGTTTCCCTGAGGGGGGAGCGACCAGTGGAATCTGCAGCAATTAAAAGAGCTGCCGCTGCACACGTCGGCGACGCATCAGCGCGAGCTTATATGCTCTCCTTGCGCTCTCTAGCCCATTTTTGCCTTTTGCTCGCTTTCCAGCGTTGCTGCTGTTGCTTCGAGGAGCCGACTCGTGGATCGTTGAGAAAAACGTCACGTCTGCAAGTGTTGCTTTGGGTTGGAGAAGTTTTTCCCTCTGAGAAAGGTGCTCCAGGGAAAATGGGGATTGAGTACGGTGATTATCGGGGATGCGACTTATTCTTAGTCGCACGTTGCTACTTGTTGTTCGTGGACTTTCTTTAAATATTGCTCCTTTAACGACGATCCTTTCAACGAAATATTACCGCGAATTATCTTGAGTACATGCTACACGTTTAGTTTGAAAATTTATTAGCCTTCAACTCTCTTGTTCCAACTCTCAATCAGGCCAAAGTTTCTGAAACATTTCGTGAACTAAATTAAAAACTAATTCCTTTGTCTCTCAAAGAGAATGTTGAATATTCAATGAGAACTCGATGATTATTTTCTTCTCTCGATTACATTTTCAGCCTTTTATTTATTCCAGTTAACTTTGTAACATTGAAGCTCCATTGATGGTTTTATAATATATAATAATGTAAATAACGCTATTTATGGATGAACTGGCGATGAACTGGCTAGTAGGTATTGTTTTGTAGTACTTAAAATTATACAGAAAATATCAATTATGTAAATGGATTTGCGAGCGAGAGAGCTCGAATGCGCATTCGAAATATTAAATAATTGGGCTAATTGAATGTTGAATAGAGTGTAGAAAAAGGTGAGATGAAAACAGGAACTGAGCAAAAAGGTCAAGGCATTTCCATCATGGTTATTTCTCGCAACATATGATTTTTCCGCGTTGTCATTAACATAACTCAAAAATGTAACATTTCAGCTTTTTGTCTATATTTTTCATTGTAATAGAATGGAATGTAGCTTACGGTTTCCTACAAAATAACTGGAACACCAAGTCTTTTCTCTTTACGAAAGAGATAAAATACATTGATGAAACAGCAATATACATGCTACAAAATGTCTAAAAAAATTATTTAATAATTTTAAAAAAATTGCCAACGCGAGAAAATCTAGTATCCCGATGGTAATTTTTCCACATTTCATAATGAATGTTGAAGATGACGATTTCATAACTTAAAAATGTCAATCACAACATAGAATTCTACTATGAAACGACTCGTGTAATTTCCAACGGAAAATATATGCTACTTGTAAAAGTTGGAGTACTAATATAATTGGCACGTCATGTGCGGAGGAAAAAGCCCCTGCACTCGGAAAGATTGAAGGTCGTCGCCGCGAAGACAAACAGCGAGGATTAGCATAAGAAAGTTTTGCGTAAAAGAATGAAAACTGATAAATTATTCAGGGCGTGGAAATTGAGTGCGAGCTTTGTGTAAAGAAATAAACTAGTGAACCCTGCTGCTCAGCTGTCATGCCGTGGAGCGTCGCGCCGCGTCTCGCGTGCCGTACAAAGACAAACTTTGAAATGAGATTCGTTCTAATCTTCTATTTGATTTGAGTGTCGCGCGTGCGAAAGTAAGTCGTTTACAAGTTTGCCGCGCCAGATCCAGCCTGAGATACGATAAGAATCGAGCCGAACAGGAGAGAAATGCATCGAAGACAAGAAGTGATTGTATAATATTGGATGGAAAAGGATCAATCCCCCGTAGCTTTTTAATTGAATCAGTATTTTCTTATTCATTTGATTTGATATGTCATTGAGCATCTATTGTTGAATAAAGATGAATCGTATGCAAATCAGTACAGTAAATATAATATAAATAATAGAAACTCATGAGATATTCTAAAAATTAACTTCGCTCTGTGATCAATTAGTATACACTCTGTACTGATGGGTGAGTAGTTTTTGGTTAAACTATTCGCAAAGTTTCATTTTTTTTTTCAACGATATTTTATGCTCAAATATTTTAGCTCCGCTTCAGTTTGGTTTTATATTGATTCTCAATGCCTTCAAATTCACCTATAACTACTGACATGACCAGACTCCACCCGACAAAAATAGTAAAAAATATCAAATTTTAGTTCGAGTGAAACTCGAAACGTACTGATATAGTCGTGATAAAAAGTTGAAAAATGTTATTTCTCGACAGAATCTCCCAAACGCGCGGCTATTCGGATCCCGGCGAGCTCGTGCTGCTTTTCGCGTGTAATGTATACGTGTATATGTATGTATCCGCGTAATATCCGTGCACAATTTTTCGGGAAATCTTCGAAAATTCTCGATACTCCGGGACGAAGAAGAGGCCATAAGCGCAGACGACGCGGGAGGCGACGTAAGAAAGCCCCATTGAAATCCCGAAACAATCGGAGGTGGGAAAATGATCGGCGCGTGGCATTACGCAAATGAGTGGTAAGCTTTCAGAGCCTCGTCCGTTTGTTTATAGCTCGGAATTGCGGGGAGGCGCGCATTGCGCCTCGGTTTCGGTGAAAATGAGAGGCGGAAAAGCAAAGGGGGCAGAAGCGGCGTGAAGCGATCGGTCGCCTGGTTTGAGCACTGGGATAATGACGTTGGGAAACAATGGGAAGCGCCGAGTGCGCCGCCAGGCGACAGAGACGGGCCAGAGCCATTTGGGAAGACGGATCGTCGATCTGACTCTGGACGTCTTTCCCTGCGGTTCCCGCATCCATAGATATATGATTATATGCACGGGTCGGCTGTGTCGAGTCGGAATCACCTCGGATATCGGAGCGCGAATGCCGCATCGCAGCCGCGCCCGGGTATTATCCGCCAAGGGTCGTTTTTCGCGAGCGAGATAGCCGTATACGCGCGGGTGGGAGCTGCCTCGCGCGCGTGCGCGTATAATTACAAGGCCGCGATCGGGTTTCGAAAAGGGCCGCGAGCGCGCGCCAGAAGCGCTGATGCGGCTTTGCTTTGCCGAATACTCGCCGGGGGAAAACGGCTGCGGGATAGGGGGGTGAAAAATTTTCGTCGCCCGCCACTGAATGGAGGCGTAACGAGGCTCGAAGCTGTAGCTCACTCGCAGCCCCATTATCTGGCACTTCTCTCTCCGAGCGCCCGGAAATTGAGATAATCGCCGCAATTAGCATCGTGCTGCAAGCACAATCTCTCAGGCGCGTTTGAGCCACTCTTGGCCGGTGTTGCGCGCTATACGTATATGTATACGTATATACTCAGCGGGGGCGGCTGACCGACCAGCTCGGACGCTCCAGCGCCCATCTTCGGGGGCCCGAGAGAGACACTTTTTCCCATCTCTCCCTCTCCTGAGTTTCATCCGTCTCTGTTTTTCTTTGTTTTCCCGTTGTCTCCCATTTGCGCGGTAGTTTTTGTTGTCCCGCTCTCACTAATTCCCGCATGCTCTCATCTTTTGTATGTGTTTTACTCTGTGGATTTTTTACCTTCCTCCTTCTTGTATTTCCTTGACATGGACATTTTTCCTCTTCTTACCTTTCCCCCGAGCATTCTCAGCTCGTTCGACTTTTTCTCCTCGAGAGAGTACAAGGAGTACTGTGGTCGAGGCGCGCAAGCACAAGCGAATCACGTCGTGCACGGACTCAGCGCCACGTCAAAGGATACTTGCTTTTGATTCACTCGTTCAAATAAAAATTAATTTACGTCCCGGCGATGATTGTTTCATTATTAAGTCGCTCGCTGTAGGCCCGTTTTGGCAGGCATATACGAGTGTCACTCGGCATAATATCAGCCGGCGACGGCACGGAGCAAAGTGAGGCGTACTAATTAGGAATACCTTTCGTTCTGGTAATTTCCACTCGCTTTGATGTCGCTCTTATTGCGACGGCTCATGAAAACTATACAACGTTATTTTTTCGCGGCAAACTTTGATGATATTATTTAAGTTTACTACATAGAGAGCCCTGCCGAGTGTGGCACGTCATGAATTATTCATTTCGCCCGCACTCAATTTTCCCCTCTTCCTCCCCCTCCCCCTCCCTCTCATGAAGAATAATAGCAATTTCATTTCGGCGTCACGCGAGCATGAAATCCAGGTGGATTAAAAAAAGAGGATTTATTCAGATTCAAATATCTATACTGGAGCGCCATTGTTTTCCGCTCGCGCTCGCGGTCTTTCGTGCGCTTCATCTTCCTTTGCCATATTCAAATTCATAAAAACTAATTGAGAAAGAGCAGACGTGCGGGTAGCATTACCCGCGGCTGCCTCGGTCGACTCTCTAAAAACACGGCGAGAATATTCTGAAATCACATTATATTATTTTTGTGCCCTTTGCACGGGGAAGGAGGAGAGACGGAGGGGAGGCTAGCGCACTCTATCTCGGCGACTTTTTTTCCCGCCGCCGCAGTTCTTTCCTGTCGAGAGCGAGGGAGAAAGAGAGGCGCCCACGTGCGCTTTTTGCGTGGCCAACTTTGGTACTTTTCCGGTAACGACGCCGCGCTGCGCCGCGCCACCCGCGGTTTGTTACGATCGCCACCCCGTGACGCTGCCACTGCCGCTCTGCCATTTTGTTTTGCTTCCTTCCACACAGCGGATAAAGATAAACATGAGGATTTATCGATTGGACACGAGCGGACAAGTTCCACCTGGGCTTTTCCGATCGAGTGCCCGCGGATACAATCCAAAGTGGGACTCCAAGGGAGGGTCGTTGAGAGTAGAGTAACGAGTGTTTTCAATTACGAGCAAACGTCTCCAGTGATCGGGCGATCGTGTTTCAGAAGGAGTTTCGTGGCCCTGCAAAAGAACGCCCCTTTGGAAAGGATAATTCTTGCCAACTATCCGCGATGCGAGTGTTGTTTTTCAAGCGATTTTAAAAAATCGAACACTTGAGCTAGTCGAGGTTGCCCGGACGGCTGTGTGCATGGAATAAGCATTTTTGTAATGTTGCGAAGTTTCCTCCAACCTCCTAAAGTAAGTTTGATGCAGTTCTGTTGCATTAGATATACTTTTTCGTAAACTGTATATATTTTGAAGACGAATAACTCTCACCAACTCCGTGAATTTCTTCCATCTCCGTATTATTCAGATTGAGAACTACGCTTGATATTTTTATTATACGCTTTTATTCTACCTCGCTCACAGTTATGATGGAATTTCGTAATTTAAAATGTAGGCACTTAGTAACTTTTCAAAAATGCAACATTTTTTTTACAGTTCGCTTATGGCAAAATGCATTATCACGAAAATATATAAGTCTCCACAAGGTTTTATGTTAGAACATTTGATTTTGAGGAAAACATGATATTCGGAATTGTTAAAAAACTTGTTGAGGTGACGAGGTGGCGAGTCAAGAACTCGAGGCGAGTTTTTGGGAATGGCTAGTCTCGCGTGGTTGGAGGGTTAGTGGTGCGAACTTCGTTCGGACGGGTTTGAAGCAGCTATGGCTGAATGGAAAAATGTATTATATAAGTACAATAGAATAAAAGCTAACAAAGAAAAAATAAAGTTGATAGGAAAAAAACGCTGCCTTGTTGGCGAGCGGTTTGTTAGAATATGTTCGAATAGAACTATTTGGCAATCCGATAAAAATTTTCAACTCGAAACCAAGTGGTGTAAATTGCAACTCCATACCTGGAGAGGGAAACCAAAAGCATAACGGATCTAGGCGTCACCCATTCACGATACAAAGAACAAAGTTATTTTCCAGGATATGCTTTTAGTTTTTGAAAAAAAGGCGAATTATTGGTATCAATAGTCAAAGTGATATCGTGAAGTGGTGATGATTAGACTTTTCACAGAGCGCCCCGGTCTGTCGTTCTGCTTGCAAACATTGGGAACAAACATTGTTTATACCTTTTTCCGTTGAAAAACAAGAGCATGTGTGTTCATCGAAAATAATGCAACAGCTGTGATGAGAAAAACTTCCCTCTCTGGCCCGACACACGTACGCGCGCGTACGCGCGCACACGCAGGTCCACCCGCAAGCTCGCGGCTCATAAACCCGACTCACGCTCTGGTATTGCGCACGCGTGCGCAGCTGACGAGTCATAAATAGCTCTATCTCGAGCGACATCAATTGCTGTTACTGCTCGCGCCCTGCGCGAGCCTCCCGAAAAGCTTGCGTTGCGCGTGGAAAAAAGGCGGCACCGACGAATGCTAATTAATTAGCGCTCGCGCGCGCGCGCAGCCGAACTGATGAATACGGGCTGTGGCGCGGGCGCGTTGGGGCACATATAACGCACATAATGTCGTGTGCATGCCCGGGGGCGCCTGATCGCCGCTGACCGCTGCTCAGGCGCGCGGCCAAGGCCTAAAGTTATATTAGTTGGAAAACTGGAGTCGCGCGCGCGCCGGCGAGCATTTGCATGTACGAATGCTGGGGGAATCGAGGAGGGTTGATGGGAGGGAGTCGGTCGGGGTCGGTTGGCGATTTTTCTTTGCGCGTCACTCGTGCAAGCGCGCGCGCCAGTCGACGCGAGAGTGAGAGAGTTCGGCGAGGCCAGCACCCGAGTTAAATAAGTTTCCCACGAATTAAATGCGTCGGCCGGGCTAATGAAGCCGCTCACGCCCATTATAAATTTAAATGTTCTTGAAAAGAGATGGGCTGCTTCCGCGCCGCACCAGAAGTTCGCTGCTGCTGCTGCTGCTACTGCTCGGGGTTTTGTTTGACTTGTGTCTTTCCTCTGGGGGGCGACTTTTACGCGGACGCAAACCGGAGTCGCTGTCGCAGCAGCACACCTATTTCATACTGAAAATTCGTCGCGCTCCCTGCTAAATTGCAAATGCGTTTTCTACCGGCGAATCACGGTTCCTTTGTTTGTTTAATATTTCAGTATGTCCCCGACGTTTACGTTGAGTTTCTTATCGCGTATTTTTCAGTCATTTCGGCAGCTACTCCTCGCGTAAATACTAATTGATCCACAATGTGTTCTTGAGTTGCGACTCGTGAAGAACGAGTTTATACTTAGCGGGCTTGATACAAAGAGACGTGTGATGATAATGATAATCCGATTTATTGAAAGCACCTTGAGCTGATCCTTGTGAGCGAGGTGAGTTGGCCGTCGGCCGGACGGAGAGTGAGTGACGCGGGTTCGGAAGCGAGCGGATCGCTCAATATGGCTGATACCGACGGATTTATCGATCACAATCTCGCGAGCTCATTCAAATTTAATGAAATTAAGGGCTCATACTAACCAGACGCACTAAAAAAATGAGCTTTATTTGGGAATTTTTTTCTCGGTCACTCATTCGATGTATCAAAAATTGTTTTCATCTGCATTTCAGATACAAAATAGCGTCTCGGTACTAGTGTGCACTCTCTGTGCACCACCTATAGAGGAAACAAAATAATTTCTGAATCTTCATTAGTTTTTTCTTGAAAGTGCCTACAATCTTAGATTTATCTCAAAATTTCACAAATTCACACCTGTTGGATAGTGCATGCATCATTTGAGCTAATGAAACAGTTTAAAAGAAGTTGGTTAGTATAACCTCTGTACAGCACGAGCAGTTTACATTGAGAACTGAACTGAGAAACTTGACGTGAATTCAATGATAACTGCATCGTGGAGTGCAAGTTCTTCGTGACTTACGATATACCTGTGTGAGGGTTTTTGAAAGAAAATGTAGGCAAAGATCAGAAGTCGAGGATCTTTATAATGCGAAATTCATCGTCCGTATACTCCGTGTGAAACGCGCTGAGCCATGAACTCGGAAAAGCAAGTGTATCTTACTCGGTGTTCAGTGAGAATCGCTGCTCAAAATCTCGCATCTCTAATTCCCGTCTTGCCAAAGATTCAATAACGGAATAGCCCCCGCTCGCCTTCTTGCACTCGGGCATTTTCATTACTTTCAAACCTGCCGCGCGGTGCGACGCTATCTCCAAAGGAAGAGAGAGAGAGAGAGAGTAAGAGGGCGGCGGGGGAGGAGGGGGAGGAAGGAGTAATACTGCGCAGCAGCTCTACGAAAAGGAAGCAAAAGGACGGTGATGCTGCTCCGGAAAAAAAAACGACGATTCGCCATTAATCTTCTACTCAGCCGAGAGTGTAATTGGGCCGCGACGTTTATCGGGCGTTAATCTTTTCTCGATCTTGTTGGTTGCGGGGGTGGGCGGCAGGTGCTTTATGGGTGCCCTTTCTCCCACCCCCTCGCTATATATATTCGTATATAGATACTCGTTATACGTCGGCGAGAGAGAGAGAGAGAGAGAGAGAAGCGTCCGAGATAAAATTTGTACGGCGATCGAGCGACTCGTGACTCTTTTATTTCGGGCTACCTCCTTCCTCGCCGTTATTTATCGGCATATTTGCGCGCGAAAGAGGTTACCTCGTTTATTCGATGGGGCTCGTGCCGCGACTCCCTGCGCCTCACTCAGCTCGCCCTCTGCAAGTGCATTGTTATTGGATTTTTACAGAATGGAGAATGAGCAAGTTCCTTCGGCTTTCCTTACGTTTCAATTTTCCCCCGAGCTTTGGGGCTTCCCTTCACTTGGCATTGTTGTGTAGGCGCACGACGTACGCCAGTTAAATAAGTGTCATCCGCCGGAAACATTTTTCGCGAATGTGATTTTTGCTTCCTTGTTAAGAGCACGTTAGAGCAAGGTTTCGGGTCATAAAGTGTACACCGGGCATTATTCTAAAGACAGCGAAGTGTCCTTGCAATTAGGCGATTCTCACTAATTGCTCCGCTACATTGACGCGAAACCCATTTCACACCTGACAGCTTAATAATCACTGCTCCAGATCCGGGCAGAGCGGCTCTTATCACGCTGGGACGCGCGCGCCGCTCTTAATTGAATAAACGAATGTGAAAAATCGGCGGGGAAACGTTGAAAAATTTCCCTCGCCCGTCCGCCATCAACTTCGTTTCAGACTCATTATTTTGCGAAAAATAAAACACCGCGCGATCGGCAAAGCCGAAGCGTTGTGTACGCGCAATTCCCCGCCCGTTCGGGGGCCAATTACCTTTCATTCATAATTGCCGGCTCCGCCGTAGTCGGTCGAACGACTAGTAAGGTAACAGCTGATAATACTCGCGATGCGCACGCATACTTTCTCACGGTAATTGCCTTTTTCTCGCCAGTGTCAACTGCCCGCGCCTTAATTAAAGGAATTGAATTCGCCGAGCAAAAGGACGAGGAGCCAGCGTCCGGATCGACCGGTTTGCCCCCACCGCCCCGCGCCGGATGATTATTAGCTTTCAATAAGGATCCGCCGGGCCCGCTACTGAGCGTGAAATCAAGCGAGCACGCGCGCGACGGGATTAATAAGCGCGTGCAGCGTCCGGGATTTCGACGGGCGAGTCCGGCGCGCGGCTTTTGAGCGCAGGTGTCGAAGAGCCGACGAAAGGTATACGGTGAATGTTTTCTCCAAGATACAGATCGGCGAGGAGCGAGGCGCGGACTTGTTGTGATCTCGTTATTCGCTCGTTCTAGAATGAATGAGCCGAGCCAAGAGTGTACAGGCCCCTTCGTTCCTTCGGGGATGTTACTGTCGCTGCGGCGATTTCGCGCTCGATGTTTGATGGAAGATCTCAATTATGCTAATTGATGATTACGTCCATGTAGATGCCAGATCTCGCTGTTCATTTTATTGGCCACTGCGGCGTGTTCTCCTTTTTGCGTCGTTTTCTCATCGTACAAATTATTCAAATTCATTGTGAATGTCCGGTCAGATGTCTTTGATTGTTATCATGAATGTTCCACTATTGAAATTTTTGCCATAGTATGGCTTCAACTCTAAAAAGAAGTTCGCGAAAAATGTAGCATGCATCTAAGCATTTTGGACACGTTTGTGCATATTTACGTAAAAGAGCGCCTCTACTGTGGAGATAACTTCGTTGACATGCGTTTTAGTTATATTCCAACGGATTACTCAAAGGCTAATCGAATTGAACGATAAACTGCCGGAAAATTTTCATCATGAAGATGAAAGGAAAAAAGTTGAATAAATAATGTCTCATGTTTGCTTTGAATTTTGATCACACCGATAAATATATATCACCCATGAACCTACTAATTATTCCCGTCGTTAATAATGTAATCGTGCGGGTAAATGGTTTCAGTGAACGAATATGTGTCACTTTCATTTATTTTCTGAATTATACATAACCAATATCGCCGCGACCAATGAATAATAATCTCGTTCATAATTTCGAATACGTTTTTTTTTTCCAATGAATGCGCTATGTATCAAACAGTGTAAAGCTGATGAAACGCTAATTGTTGCATGCCGAGAATGCATGTGCAGGTGATATTATGAAATCAACTGATAGAGAATTTAATAAATGTATGATCATATCTCATTACCTTATTTAATAAATTATCTAAATACTTTGTCACCCGTATACAGAAGACAGGACGAAGACTCGTGAGAACCGAAGTGGGGGCGATCCATTACGCCTGATGTTAGAGCGTAAATAAATTGAGAGCTGTGGAGTGGCTCTCTGAACGTGTTAGAAAAGCGGACGCGATGTCGAAACTTTTCATTTACATGATACAAGTGTTGCCGTCGAATTGAGCGACTTTTTATGGGTTGCGCTGACCTGTGCAGTACTCGTGATCGCCATTCCCTGCGAACCAAATTGGCAAACGCGTCACGTCTGCAACCTTGCTCACCCTCGTGCTAGACAAGCGAAAAAATTCTAATTTCTTGTATATTTGAACAAATATTGAGAACTATCTAATGGTATTGGCCAATGATCTACAGAGGAATAATTTATTAAAACTGCGTAAAATTTTGCAAGGTTTCCTTATAGTCTTATAAAATCCTAAACTATGTAGGTTATTCTAATATATTATGTATATTTCTATATGACAACATCCTTCATCTAATACCTTATATGTAGTTTTTATAAAATTTTTCTGCATGGAAAACTGATTTCTGAGTTTCACATCGATTTATGCGAATTTCCGCTCTTTCAAGTCAATGTTGGGAGAATTATGTTGTTTTTACGGTAATGAGGATACTTCATTTTATTGCAATGCAAGGATCAATTTTAATTGCAAATCAACTTCTCTTCAGAAACGCCGTCTACTTCATTTTACATCAAGGGGTTGGCTATTAGAGCATAAAATATATGGAAAAAATTCTGATCGTTTTGCTTTTATATTGTATCGGCGCATGGATACTCCGTTTGAACGTGCTAACTGAGCTCATTTTTTCAAACAAGGTCATTTTTGCTTTCACCAACAGCTGCAGCAGTAGTACAGTGGAGCATACGACACTTTGTATAAAATTTAACTATTCCGTTCCTGCGTGGCACAGCTTTCGTTCAAGGGCGTAAAGTTACTCTACGTTCGCACAATCACCCATGGGTGTGAGTTTGTACCCTACGCTTTTGACACGAAGATAATATTTCGTCAGTCTAAGCTGCTTTTGGCCTTGTTTTTTCGTCAAAAATAATTGCACGAGCAAAGGGAGTTGCTGTGGTAACAACGCAAAATGAGGCCAACAACGCTCAAAAGCTAGATCAAAACTATACCGCAGTATGGTTAGCATAGTAGCTCTAAGGAGTGAAACTAAACTTTTTACTTGCAAAACAAGACCAAAAACTACTTTACGCTTACTATGAAAAAAAGATCATTTGTTTCCGCAAAGTAACAGTGCTCATGCCTGCAAAATTATTTTAGATTTCTATTGGAATCAGTCAATGTCTGGATACACTGAACGAAAAAATAATTATTGATTTGAAATTAATTTGCGTATAGTTCAGGGTGGTCGAGTAATGTCGCTATAAGCCTGCAAAAGCTCTCACACATATTTCGAACTATATGTCTTATCGTTCGAGCGCACCAATAAGGTACGGACAGTTAATTTCGGAAAAGTATGATTTTTGCATGGGTTTTCTACCCTTTTAAGTGTAGCGCGCGTTAGCAATCCGGTATCTAATTCGCAATTCACCGCAATACTTTGAATGACGTCCGTTCGGGAAGGTAAAAAAAGAAACGTGATCAAACGCTGCAGAGTCGAATGAGCAAGAGAGCGGATGCAGACAACCATGCTTACATAGTAACGCTAACAAGGCGGAGAAATTCCCTTTGCCCTACAGAGCCGTGCGTCACTCTCTCTCGTTCTCTTTCTCTTCCTGCAACGGAAAAAGGAACAACTTTAAACTACCATAATCGCATCGGGAACTCGTCGGCAAAGTGAGATAAAAGCAGCCAAGCTGCAGCATAATGAAAGAAAGCGGAAGCAGAAAAGCGACTCGACAGAAATACCGTAGCGAGGTAAGGGATGAGGAGGGAAATATGATTGCCGCGAACGATTCCGCGCTTCCCTGTTAACCCATTAACAATTAAAAATTAAAAATTAAAAATTAAAAATTAAAAATTTTTTCAACTTTATCAATTTTTTTCTCGAAATCTATGGACTTTAGAAAAAAATTCATAAGAACAAAAATGTCTTAGAATCACTCGAGAAACATCCTAACATTTTTTCAGAATTTTTGGAGACATTTTTAAAAATTCCATTTCCCAAGTTTCCCGGACAATCAAAAATTGTTTCAAAAAATTCTGAAAAAAATTTAAGAATGTTCCTCGAGCGATTCTAAGGCATTTTTGTTTTTATGAATTTTTTTCTAAAGTCCATAGATTTTAAGAAAAAAGTTCATGAAGATTGAAAAAAAAAATTCGTTTTTCCGCCATTTTGTAAAGAAGCGATGGTTCAAGGTCAACAAAAAAATTCCCTGTTAAACTTCAACTCCCATGATCACCTTTGATCACGGTTGCAAGGTGATATCTTCACCGTAACACTTCGAAAAAAAATCCTAAAAATTTTTTTTTTCAAAAATTTAGGTGTTTTTTATGTTTCAATCGAGCATATCTCTTTTCCTGTGAGTTTTATCATAATTCTGGCAACGGATTCTGGAAGAGCATGAAATTTTACATCAGAATATGTGGTTTAAGAATTTTTTTAACGCCAATTACATAGGAAAAAATCACTTTGAAAACGTGCAAGAAATTTTAACATTTTGGACGTTAATGGGTTAACAAGCACCACAAATCAATATTTTTGTTCCGACACATTTTTCGCAGCACTAACATCGAGAGGAATAATTTTGCATAACTCACCGGCAAGCTAGAAGTTTATGAATTTTTCATGGAAGCAAAATATTGCCCGCGTATATTTTATTCAAAAATATAAGCAGCGATGTTCCCGTCGCGCCTAAATTATTCCGTTGTCCACGTGATACTTGTTAATAATGAAAGAATGTCGGAATACTCTTCATTAATAGCATATATATTATGGCGCTAGCTTATAAATACACACAGGCACCGACGGCAAGTCGAGCATCTGAAGAATTTCATAAGGATCGTCTTGGAGAATTTCTCTGGCTGAAAGGATCTCGTCTCTGCAAAAGAACATCGACGGTCGTCTTGCCGTAGCTCCACCTCCGAGTGAGAGAGCAGAGCAGAGCAGCCGCCCCAGCTAATTACAATAAATTAACATTCGCCCACTGGATCAATCAATAAACGGCTACCGCTGCTGCTTGTGGTGGTGCTGCTGCTGCCGCTAGCACCGGCACATTGATATTCGGCGAGGAAGGGGGCGTCGTCTCGTCGTCGCTGCATTATAATTGAACATGAATTATTGATATAATTCGAAAACGATTGGCCGCGCGCGTCGCCCATTAATCGAATCCACCGCTTACTTGCATACGCAACGAGCCCGACAATTAAATATTGACGGAGAAGCCGCGGCAGTAGCAGCTTCGGGAAAAAGGACCGCTGCGGCGCCCTACGTACGAGCGTAAATCCACAACTTTTTCCGGGCGCAGCGTATGGCTGTCTGAAAAAAGGCTCGCCGGCTGCATTGTGTGGCCGAACTCTCTTATATCGCGAGAGGGGCGCGGATTTAGTACCGGCTGCGTTGTAAAAAAGTCATGGCGCGATATTGGCGGGCTCGCGCGCAAAGCGATGGTTTAGAGGCGAGCGCGCATTGTGCGATTGGTAACGGTTGATTGGAGCGTGAAACTGAGCTGGCGACGCGCATGCTTATACCCATTACATATGCAGCAGCGCGCGGCCCAGCCTCGCCCCGATATTTTGATACGCCCCCACCCAACTGCGTGCTTTATCAATTTTGAATTCGGCCCTTATGCTCGCTGGATATTGCCCGATATGCATTCCCATAAATTTTAATCGGCTCGCGCGAATAGCGCAGAGGCGGCTCGAAGGGCTCGTTGTGAACCGGGCGCGCACTGGATTATATGAGTGGCTCTCGAATCAAATGAAACGTGTTGAGCGATTCTTCGCGTGCCGCGCCGATGCGCTCCCGCGGATAAAAATCGCGCGAGCCGGTGTGCACAACTCGACGAGTCGTGCTGGGGGTCTCCCGTCCCGCCAAAGAGCCGCGATTAATCCGCAATCAGAGCTCGAGCCAAGGTAAAAATAGGCACGAGTGATTGTGGGCACCGCGGATCGATCGGCGGCCGTGGCCCTAATTAATTCCCCATCGTTCACAGCCGCGTGGCGCTTACAAGCGGCCGGGGCAATTTATATAAAGCCGTACAAGCCGGGCTACACGAGCGACACGACGCGCCCACTGACCGCCCGCCGGCCGCCAGTGGTGAAGATACGAGCTCTCGGCGCGACTTTTTCCCCCCCGCTGAGAACCGCGTAACAGCTGGCGGAGAGGCCATTTAACTTGTGTGTGAGAGAGCGACTCCCTTCCAGCCGCCCCCCGCGCGCGCCGTCCGAAGACTTCGGCGCCGGCGGGCTCGCATAGCGGCATTATAAATTTGCGGCCCGGCGAAAAACTCCCGGCGAGCGGCCGAGATTATCCGAGCGTGCACGGCCATATATAGTGTCTCTCGAGCGATTAGCGTCAGCATCGACGAAGTCGGCCCGGAGGAGAGGGTGCGACAGCGGCTCGTCCGGGGGTCGTGGCACTTTTGCCCCGCACCCTCTCGGTGTGCGCGACGTATAAAGCAAGTTTACGTATGCGTCGGAATTTTCCGCCGGGGGCCGCGTGCGTGAGCGTGAGCGCGCCGGCTCTGATTTACGGAGTTGCGGTCCGGCTGCGGATTAGTTTCGGCTGCTCGCCCCCTCGGACCCTTTTATTTGATCGCGGTGGAAATGTGCAGTGTTCGCGGCGAGCCGAGGCTCTGTAGCTCGAGGTTATTTCTGGCAAAATTTACCCGTGAAAATTATTCGAAATATGCCGTTGATTCGAGTTTTTGGAATTTAAATTATGTTAATTTGGCACGAGCCGGTGAAGGGTTAGTCACTGCAGATTGCTGTACTTCGTCCGAACGTTATTTGAAAAGAGACACGTTCGTGACGTGACGGCGAAAGCGTAGGTTATACGTATATATATTGCGGTGCACACTTCAATGTGAACGTTGAAATTACTGGTGAAATTTCGTTGATTGGGAAACATGTAATGACCGATGTGAATAGTTCTCAACGATCACAGGTTGCGAGCGTAATAGGAAACTTGAATATTAACATTTTTTTCTATCAAAATGAATGCTAACTAAAGTGAAGACCCAGCGGTTTTTCACTGTAAACTTTTTAGAGAATACGTAATATTGCCCTGCATCCGCGAAAGACTTGAAGATGTAGGCATAGCGTTAATAAATCCTTGCAACTCACCTCACATTGCCATATTGCATGGATAAAATCGAATAATGCTCAAAAGAATGCTGTTTCAGAAATTTGCTTCTTTTGGTATGAACTTTCATTCAAAATCAAGTTCCGTATTGATTGCATCGAAAGTAAGTTACGGAAGTGTAACGCGCGAGTCACGGATTGTCTCGCGTTAATACCACTGAAATATCAAATATCAATTCGATTAGTTGTGCGCTGGTTGCATTCGATCAAACACACACACACGAGTATCATTGGGAGGCCTAGTGGACTCGGTAGCTAATTAAGTGGCATCCAGTTGCCACCCGTCAGTTCAGTATACACGCGTGTACAGACGACACTGGGCCCGCATCGTAATGTTTACCCTGGCGACCACCGAGTGTACCGCGCAACTGTGTCCTGTAATATATTTGTTTCCCGGCAAAAATCTCGATTGGTCCTCCTCTACTTCCGTTCAATTTCACCCCGAGCCTAATTATCTCCTCGGAAAATCCGCCCTATTTGATACTGTACGCGTAGTTGGCGGAGGATGAGAAAGAAGGAGCAGGAGGAGGAGGAGGAGGAGGAAGAGGAAGAGAAAAAGAAGGAGGAGGAGGGGATCGCATTGGGAGTATCTAATGCCGCACTTTGCGATGCGCTTTAAGACTGCTCCGCCATTACGGGGGGGTCGCAGCCTCCCTCGATGTAGCTCCCTCGCCCTCCTCTCCTCCCCCCTCTTCTCTCTCTCTCTCTCTCTCTCTCTCTCTCTCTCTCTCTCTCTCTCTCTCTCTCTCTGTCTCTCTTTCATTCGATATAGTTCTCCTCTCCCACGGCTTTGAGCGGCTGCTCTTTCCGCTGGCGTGCAGCACGGGCCTGCACATACGCGGAGACCAAGATTGCCGTGAACACTTCTTTCTCTCTCTCTCTCTCTCTAACTCTCGCTCTCTCCGCCGACGCCGGCTAGAGGAGGAGGCCACCGGCCGATCCCACCGAGAAAAAGCTTTCGCTCTTTTCAGTGGAAGATATTACTATTGGTCCCAATGGCGCAGTTAAATCTGCACGAGCAACTCCGCGGAAGCGGACTACTAGCCAAGCCTGCGAACTTCCGGCCGCTGCAAGCCGCTAACACACTATGGACTTAGCTCTTTCTCGCCCTCTCTCTCGACCAATTCCTACGGAGTGGATTATTTCTTTATTATCCACGAATCCACCGATTCAACGACCATCTACGATTCAGTGGTTGTCCTCGTACTTGTTACGTAATGCACTATTTCAACACTCCGTGTGGAAAATTAGTATGCGCGCTCGTTGCATAATGTATACTGTTCCACGCACTTGAGCGTAGAATACTCATTTTTGAACCCCTCAATGTGCGTCGAATCGACGTTCTTATCCACTATTGCGAAAAAAACACGTGCGCAAGTTTTATATTTTCGTGTGATCGTGCGACTCTTGTTTGTAATTTCACGATCACGCACTTGTATCGAACTGTACAGAAATCTGTACAGAACTGTTTTTCCAGTTAAGGAAATACATTGGTCATTGATGCATGCTATTCTCCGTATAATAATCGATTATTGATATCTCATTTGGGGAAATATCACATCTCCGGGTCGCCAATCATGATGAAACTTTGCGAGACGGTTTCGGGATACCCAAATAAAGTCATAGTGTAACTTCCCGATAGTCCGAAGCTAATCGTGAATCATAATTGATTACCGCATGCACAGTAAACACGTATATCTATATGTATCAGTTTGTATATCACTTCATATACGGCCTATCAGAATCTCCGATAATCGATGAATCCGTAATTGGCGAGCTGTAGATATGGTACTCTCTTGGTCAGTCGTGTAAGCTTCTCATTATTATAACATAGAACAGGCATCAATCACCTATCACCATTGGATTTGGATGCCGAGTGAACCCGATACAGCTGGCCGAAATTATCAGGCGTCGTATCCGCGCGTGCACGTGCGCCCACCCACGGATGGAGCGAGAAAGCGTAGATGATGCACTGCAATCAAAACTTTGTCCATGCGCGCGCGCGAGCATACGTTTATCGTGGCTGAATTGCTCTTTTATCACCCCCTGAATGCTGAAAGGGAAGAGAGCAGAAACGAAAGAGTTTTTAATTAGCAACGTAAAATTAATCCGGCTCCGTGCGCTCGAACCAGCTTCTGGCCCCCGCAACGCCTGGCTCCCGAGCTTGCCAAGCGTGCGCGCACACGCTTGCCCGGATACTTTGCAGCTCTCGCTACGCTGTTGACTGTCCGCCGCGAGAGAAGTGTTCCACTGCAGCGCCGACTCGGTGAGAAAACTCGCCCGGCTGAACGGCGTTTATTATTGAGCCGGTGCGCGGTTTTGCTGCGCTTCTCTTCATCTGCGCTTTGACGGCGCACTTGCTGCAAGCCAGCCCCTCTTTTTCCCCTTTTCACAATTCAACGTCCCCGCGAGAAACGTAAATAACTCATGCCCGCGGCAAAACGCGAGAACACAGCCAAGTGGCCGGATGAAAATTTCCAATTCGCAACTGGCGCGTGATGAGTTCCGGATCTGTCGTGCAGGTTTTATCACGTGTTTCGGCTTCGAAATAATACAATGAAAATTGTTTTTCGATCACGGCGGACAGACTGACGGA
Organism: Aphelinus atriplicis; assembly: GCA_020882685.1. Taxonomy (NCBI): domain Eukaryota; kingdom Metazoa; phylum Arthropoda; class Insecta; order Hymenoptera; family Aphelinidae; genus Aphelinus; species Aphelinus atriplicis. The sequence goes on along the minus strand of CM037074.1, from coordinate 25,878,347 downwards.
TAAACGGAGGCTCTGGAGAATACGCGAAAATGCAACTCAAGTTTTTTTATTATATTCTGACAAGAGCCTATAGTTTTACGATGTTCCGTCTTGAAGCTACCCAGGTATACATATATATGGTTTTGTCAAACGTTCACAGGCTATGAGTAAGCTCGAGAAAATCCGGAGGGACGGGATGGGGGAGGAGGTTGAAAATCGATGGATCATACTTTTATCGCGCGGTGCTTTTGAATATACGAAGGGCGGACACATCGAAGCTGCCTACATTGCATTTCATTTTCTTCGACGTCGAGTGCGAGACGTATACGTATGTAGTGCGGCTTGGTCGCAGCTGCTCATATCTCACCGTCATTGTTTGACTTTGAAGTGGCGGTATCCTAGCGCGCCGTAAAAATGTGAACTTTACGCGGCATTCAACACACTCGATGAGGCTCTTTCTAGCTGCGCAAGGCGCTTGATTTATCCATCGCGTATTACTACTCCACCCGCTGAGCTTCCTCCTTTATCTCGAATTAAGTAATCTCGCTCGATTCCCACTGCTGCCGCCTCCTCGTATTCTCCTCTGCCCCTCCCATCCCCCCTTTTAATTCCACTCCCTTCGCCTTACTTCATCTACTGCTGAAATTGCTTGCGAGATAAAACGGAAGGGACGCGCGCGGCTGTGGATATATAACCGGGATCGTCTCGCGTGCGCACCGGAGGGTCGGTTATTCCCAGAGCTTTTTTACCCCGGGAGGAGTTAGAGTCCAAGTGCCTCCGGGTTATCGAAATGTGCGCGCGTGCGACTCTACTCCATTGAATTTCGATTTTTATTATGTACAATGTGTGCGGCTGTGTTCTCTAGTTTAGTGGGACGCGTATTTGCTGAGTTTTACGGCTCCTCCATGGAGAGCCATTTTACGGTATAGGGTTTCGATGACTTTTCGCTTCGAGCTTCTCGATCCGCGAATAATTGACGAAACTCCAAATGGTTTTGCCGGGTTGGAAAAATGTTCGAATGATGAAATTGGCATGCGTCACCGGAGTGAATCACCCCTCGGTCCGGCGCGTGTTGATACGGTATTACAAAATATAAGATGAAGTGAAACAATAAAATTTTTCATTGTGAGCATTGAGAGCACGAGAATATTATTCTCATATCACGTACCGTTCATCGCTCCGGCTCTCGCATGTTTACGAATCAGGGCACGATTCGTTCCATAAATTTCTCCCTGGTAATGACGCGAAATTTCCCATTGCTATTAGAGTCAATTTTGTTCTAGCCTCATACGGTTATTCGCAATCATATATTACGAGAACGCACGAGGTTAATTGCACCGTTCGAAATCGAACGTTACACGCGGAATAGACACATGAATTGGCTTCTAATAAGTCGCATGAATGTTCGTTGCGCCCTAACGAATATCAATCGCCCTTTCTCTGGCGCAAACACACTCGTTACCATTCGTCCACGCGGGCCGTGTGAGATTGTGCGAGTAAATCACATGGTGCATAAATTTTCACGTATCAAGCGCGCGAAAACGAGAAGGAAGAAAAAAAGTCGCGCACCCGGTGTCGCAATTTACGAGATCGAATCGCTGACCCAAGGGCATAAAAATCATATCGCATTATCTGGCGCGCGGGCCGGAAACAAACAAATCCCCAGCTGGTCGCGGGTGAGCTTGAAGTTGCAGAGCAGCTGTCCAGCAGCCGGCGTGTGAAATCACGGAAAACACTTTGTCGGACAATGGGCAGTGGCCCGTAAAAGCCCAGATAAAAGGAAAAAAGAAAACAATTCGCGCGCGCGCGCTCGTGGACGCGGGTGCAGTGTGAAAGAAGCAATCAGGTAAAAATCAAACCGCAGCAGCAGCAGAGGCAGTGGCAGCATCGGGGATCCGGACGCTTTCGACGCTCGGCTGGATCGGGGTGCGCGCGGCACATACATTAAACATGTGCGCGCAGTCGGCAGCCGCGTGTAAATCCGAAATCAGCTCGTTCGCGAGTGTAGCATCGATCGCGCGCCTCATAAAACCCGCGCCCGTCACCCGCCGCGCGACTCTCCCGTGATGCCGCGAGCACACGCACGCCCACATTTACCCGGCCGCCGCGCGAAGCGTCGAGCGATGATTAATGAGCTTTATCACTGCGCCAACTTTGGCGAGCGCGCGTTTTAAGGGACGCGGAATAAAGAGAGGAGCGCGCGCACAGAGATGAATAGGTTATTTTACAGAACGTGCGCGCATTTGTGCTGCCTGCCCCGAGACAGACGGACAAAGCGTTTCGTTCCGGCGCGCATTATACGAACGATGAAATAGAGTCGAGGCTGCGAGTGCTATTGGCAGCTCCGATCATTACCGCCAATACGATGCGCCGGACAACTAATCATCGCGAGCCGCCACGGCTGTGAATTATTAAACAATAATTTTTGTCCAGTTGAGCGAGCGCTGGATTTTCTGCGCAAGCCGGCCCCTCGCCCCCCCCACCCCACCCCTCTTCTCCGAAATATTATGGTTGATGATTCGCGAGCGCGCGGACGCGTCACCCGTAAAACACTCCTTTATGCGTGCTCATGCGCGATCCGGGCCGATCCAGCTGATACTGGCCACGCCTGAGGATTCGCTCGGGTTTGTTTGCGAGCGACAAAACAATATTGAGGATGAATTGCCCTTTTCGCCAGCGCATCTCCTTCGCGTAATGGTTAATGGGAGTGGCCTCTATTGATGACGGCTATGTAATTCTTGCCCGCAATGAAGGAGTATATGGATATTGAAAGGAGTCCTTTATGATGATGTACATTGATGCCGATGCTCCACAAGGCTCTATAATTTTAGGGGTATTACACTATTCTAAATTCAAAATCATCGAATTTGTACTTGTTATTTGATAATGAGTTGCATTAAAAAGAGAATTCATTTTGGTCTCTTCCTCAGAGAAGCTTTGGAATGATGTGATTAATAAGCCTCACAGAAATGCTTTATTTATAATTCCAACTTCAGGGTATTTCGAATGGAAGTCTGCAATGTACCTTTTGGAATAACAGCTTTTACGGTACAAGGCTTCACGGAAAATTATCGTACGTAAAGTCAAAAGTAAAAGGAACTCTTCTGAACTAATGCTCTCTACTTCGAAACACTTTTCCCTTTCTTGCAGAGAGAAGTTGGTTTTTGAAATGATGAGCTGCCTTGTACCAAAGTGCGGTATGAGAAAAAAAAGGAGTCAACGTTCCGAGCAAACTGTAAACGATAGACCGTGAAATAATGAAAGCTTTGAGTTTTCAGTTCAATTTTTTCTTTCATACCAAAATTATTTTATGCATTTCATGGAATCTCAACTCGTATTTTTTCAATCTCTCTCAAAACAACCAATATCGTATCAAAAATGACTACGCTGATTGTAAGCTATTCTGCAAGTTAAAGGTCAATGCAATAATATTTTTTACTTTTTTTTAAATCTTCGTTGCATACTTTCAAGTTGATGAGGATTTGACGCAATTTGATGGAAAATAGACGTAGTGCCGGTGTATGGCTTACAAGCGTGCTTTTTAGGAGAGTGGGTCGGATAAAAATGTAGTAATTCATCTATGTTCTGGAATTTTAGCCTTTTATCAAATTGAACATGTAAAAAAGTGATGGGGGTCAAAGAGAAGCCAGTTAACTCGTGATTTGATTGGTGTAGACCTAACTACGTGACGAGTCGAGTAAAGTATAGATATAGATATAGGTAGTGAATGCAGGCAAGCGAAAAACAAAAGAACAATAAATTTTGAGGTTTAGGCACGTATACTGTAGTCTTAAAAAGAAAATAAAAGTTTTGAGGTTGAAACAACTAAATATTCTTGCCAGCTGTTGAATAAAATCTAAATACAGGTTTTAAAATTGCATATTATGGAATAAAGCGTAAATCGCGCGTAGCGCGTCTAAATGTAGCTAGTAAAGGTAAATATCTCAACAGTTGCCTTTCGTCGTTTATATGAAGGATTTTTTCCTAGTATTCGTAATCAATAACGGGTTGAAAAAGATTTTTTGAATATGTAAACATCGATACAAAATGAAAGTCCAACTTGACTGGAACATTTTTAACCGATATGTTACACTGCATGGATGGAGTGGAATGGAAATACAAAATATTTTTCGAAAACAAATTCGGAGTTGTTAGAAAATCTGATCCCGTTGAAGAAATTGTTTATTCACTTGCGATAGACGAGCATTTGCAAGTATTATAGAAGTTATCCAACATCTCATTTTAGATATTTTTTAATTCCTTTCACGACCAACAAAATTAGTTACCCTTATAAGTCATTATTCGAAAGTATTAGATTTCAATAAATGTACCTATTAGAAAATAAATGATTACTTATTACTGATCCATCAAAAGATAAGCTAACATCGAGATGGGAAAGATGACTGATAAAAAATGCATTCAATCCGGTGCAACTGGCGCGTTCGATTTATACGTTTCCTAATCTCCTTAGTGCGGTATTTTGTTTTGCCGTGTGCAGAGAAGCCCTGGCCATTGTCAATATAGTCAGGCGTTGAAAAGAACGTCGGGCAGGTCGAGTTTCGCGCTTAAACATTTTCCGGTGGCGGAAGTGTAGTTTCCCGGTTCTCTACTCCTCCTCGGAGAGCCTTCGGTTTGTCCCGGACAAACGGCAAGATCGACGTCCTTTGAGTCGCGGGGCGGCGCGGCGCGTTGGTGGCCAGCTCATAGCATCGTCCCGCAGCGGCGTACGTGCATCCGCGCGCGTGCGGCTATAAGCTCGCCTCCGTCGGGAACGAAATTCTTTAAAAGCCACCTCAATCGCGAGGATAGATAGACGCGCCGGGTGGATCGCAAAGAGGAGCGAGAGGAGTGTACGTTGTAGACGGCCCGCTCGATCTCGAGTGTGCGCATCTTTTTTGCCCAACTGGGGGTCAGTAACAGCCTTTTCAAATTGAAGGGCGAAAGGCAAAAGGGAAGGACGGAAAGAGGATCCCGACGTACAAGAGCAGTTTGATTGGAAAATTCATTGCGCGCTCGTCACGATTCTCATTCTCAATCTGAGTAACTTTGCGGGCCAGCAAACAAGCAGCATGAAACGACATTTCTCGATGAAATTGGCAATTCTTTGAGGATACTCAACCGTCTTCCTGCAATTCCTGAAGAAATTTGACGAGTAATCATCGCTATCGGCCGATTGTCTGCACGCAAATTCACCCTCAATAAAAGTCACGTTCGTTCTGCCTTTCTAGTAATCGTCGCCGTATGATTGCATCGAAAATGTATCGACTGTATGAGAGAACGTTACTTGACGAAAAATCAATATCTCGTGGGATAGGTGTATCTGTATGGCGCATCAAATGATTGGGGCGAGGCAATATCCATCTTATCCGTATCCTAAACCGACGGATCATCCGAAACTAGGATTACCCCAGCAAGTAGTCACGTCGTTTCGATCGGATCGTTCAAATCATGCTCGGCTTCAGCTACAATGCCTTCTGTCGTTTGAATACCAGGATGATCCACCGAGCACGAAGGATTGGAATACCTCGAGACTCTACGGAATATAATCTAAAAATTGCCACCCATGTTCATTTCATAATCCTGTAATAAGTATGAGACGAGGAAAAAAAGACACTTGAGCTCCGACAGCAGTCAATATAGGAAAATGGCTCTTCCATCGTCATTAACATGGGCGAAGGCGCTGATCAGGCTCTTAATCGTGAAATTGCGACCTGAAACGTGATAATCCATAAAAATACATAGTAACTAAAAATAACCTCGTTGACTCTGTTTTACAGTAGGGTGGGGTCGAGGGGTGCATGATAAACGAAAAAAACGCAGTTACCCTCTCTGTTTCCGCGCGCTAGAAGTGTGAAAAAGGCGAGAATCAGCCAACGGATAACGGGAAAAATATCATGGACAAGGAGTCCAAGAGGAATAGCCACTCCATACATTACCCAGCTGTGGTTCCTTCCGCTTCCCCGTATACTTGTGCGACTCCTCTATTTGGAAGGGGCAAAAACCGGTAAAGCCCGCCCGACAGAAGGGAATAAATTCCAATCGGAGCGCGCGCGGCATATTCTAATCCCTCTTGGCACAAGCCGCTTCTCTGTCTACTGGGCGATAATGCGCCGCTGATGCCACTCCGGCCCAGACACTTTCTGGGTCATTCCGTATGCCAAATCGATCGGACGCTGAGTAGGCGAGGAGCGGTGAGATCAGACGCGATGGAGTGCTGCTGCTCCTCTGATGCCGCTTTCGTATTCTTAAATATTGGAAGAGCGTTAGGGTATGAGTTTTGACGCCCCGTCGCCGCCACCGCCGTCGCCATGCCACGATCGGTTATGCTAATTTTGTTTGCTGACTCTTTTAATGTATATACCGAGCCGAGCGTGTTTTTCGCAAACTTGTTCCGATAGTTTTCCTCTTATTATCCTCTTATATTATGCACTGGCTTCGATGAAGAAAAATTGCTGCCCTGCAATATGTACGAGTAGCAGACGGAAGGAAAACGTGAGTACGCCTATATTATCGGAAACAATTCAAAACATTCAAAACAGCCTCATCGTTACATATTGATGTTTGAAGTGACACTTCTCTTGGGAAGCCTCTCGGAACTAGCTCGAGATGAGTGGCCATATCACATTCATCGGTATTCTCTTCAAGTTTTCAAAATATATCGAACGCAATGAGTACCACTATTGATGCACTTTTTTGCAAGATATCTTGAAAATATCCATTCAATAAAGGATGTATCATATTATAGTATCCCTAAGCCAATTGCATTTGTTATGTTATGCACATGATTGACACAAGCTCATGGACGCTTCCATGGATGATGGTTCAAGTTTCACATCGGCCGGGTATCCTACGACGCGTACATTGATATAAAATACAAAGCAAGCCAAACTGCAATATATGTATACCTCCCTACGCTGAGAAATAGGCCTTGCAAAAATTTATCTTTTCTGGTTGTTAGACTTGTAAAATCAAGTGTAAAACCAACAATTAAACGAGCTATTTATATAGAAACGTATACTCGCCCTGAAGTGTTCAAATTTCTCCTAACATGCCTGCATGTATTGTATACATCGTGAACTTTATACTATACAGACATGCTTATAGTATACACGTTTCAATATCGATCAGTACATTTAATAGATTAATTATGGAGGGCTTTGATGAGTGTTCATACACTGAGAGTGCGTGGAATAAGGTCAAAGGAGATTATACTATACCCTCTAAGCCTCAAATCATTAAATAACTCTAGTCGCATACGAACTTATGAACAGGTATATATATGGGCATGTTGATTCACTTCACGCAGCTACCGGCCTAACCGTGTATATACATACATATATATATATACGCGTGTGTGAACATATAAATTTGATGTACGTGTAGTGTACATTGAAAGTTGTGTGAAATGTATAAAAGTTGGCAATACGTCATGCAATTGATAGATTGTTTCTACTGAAACACGTTTAATAAATATACTAAATATAGAATTTCTTTCTTCTTTGTTTCAGGTAAGTCAAGGATTAACAACAACAACAATAATCTTAATCTCTAATTTGTGATTCATCATTGTAAGTAATTATCAAAATTTATATCTAATATATTGTAATATTTTCCTTGATTGAAATAATTTTTCCAATAATATCATTCATCAAAAATTCAAAGTCAATTTAATAGTTTCCAGCCTATAAAAGACTGGTTTCGCCACTCTGCATTGAAGCGTGTTAATTAAAATATGCGGGCAATATGCCTCGACTACTAAATATTACGAACCTTGAATCAATTTCTGGAAACGGTGGGTTGAGAAAAAATAAATGAAACTTATTCTGCTCATAAGGTTTGAAACGTCCAGAGATAAGTGAACTTGAATGGGATAAATCTGTATCAATGACTGACCCCTCGGCATTTCAGTCAGCAGATAGTTGCCATTCTTTGTTTTCATTCGGTCAATACAGCTTTTGGACTGTATCAGCTGATGGAATAACCTTAGAATGATTCATCGTTCATGACTATCAATAGTGATTATTCGGTATCGATTCTTTGCTAAATACTATGATAATCTATTCGAGTACTCTTACTAAATCGAATCTTATCGACTTCTATATCAACTGAGACTGTATGCGTTTACCGGCGAAAACTTGATTCTCCAGGTCAATGAATCCGAATCATTAAATAGAATTGAGTTATCTCGCGGTACGGGAAGAACGAAGCACCTCAGAATTTGGCCCTCGTGATCCAAGATACAGAGTTTGATTCGTTAGCTTGCCTCCTCTCACAGAAGAGGGAAGAGAGAGAGAGAGAGAGAGAGAAAAATTTCAAGCCACTCGGAAGACGTTGCCTGGGGGGTGTGAAAAGGTGCTGACAAGTAACCTCAGCTCCCGCACGTAATTTACGGCTCAAGGCGTGAGTAACCCAGAGTCGCTAAGCCCCCGCTCTAATTCGTCGGCATTGTAAAAAGCTCTCCAACTGTCCGTCGCGCGGCCACAATACAAGGGCCTTTTATCTCGGCTGTGTAATCGTCGGGGGAGGGCGAGCACCTTTGCCGGGCTGGTATTAACGTAAGTCGACTGGCGGCCTCGGAAAGCTCGGGCTGGCGCGCTTATGTGATTATGCCGCGGGAATCTAAAAAAACGCGCGCGCGCCCGCCCGCCCGGCGAACGAAGCAGGCGGGAGCAGCCGCGCACAGAGAGACAAAGGCCCGCTCGCTCTCTGTCTCTCTCTCTCTCAGAGCCGCCCGCGCCGCCGCTGCTGACGGGCGGCCGACACCACCGCGTGCAAGCTCGCACTAACGTATACTTTGACGCTTTGTAACTTCGGAATCTCGTTTGGCCGTCTGACGCCGCACTTAAATTATACCGAATTCTTTGGCCCGTTGGCAAGGGATATTGGACCAGAGCTAACTGCTCGCTGAAAAAGTTCCCGCCCGTGAAATCTGCTCTAGACCAATACTTTCGGATGGTACACGATTTCACCACGATTAATATTGTTGATATTGAGGGCATGCAACAAACATCTTCAACCTCTGCTCTCGCCTCGAATATACGTTCGCTTCACTCGATTCTGTGGTGCTTTGTGCAACAAAATCTGGGTTAATTAATTTCACGAGTAAGGTCAAAATTTCGATGAAAAATTTGAGATTTTAATCCCTTACAAACTCACCGATGTATACATTTCTATATTGGAAAAATTCATACACGCATCAATTTTTCACTTTGTGCATTGAATATCGTTTACAAATGAATCGTGAGTGATAACGATAATGTACAGTATTTGAGACGTCTGCAGTTTTCATTCAAATTAATAATCGGAATAATGAACGGCACCAATATAATCAATCAGTTATGAATTAACCGGAAATTGAATTATATTTGCTTTCTCGTTATTTCTCGTCAGAAGCAATGAACTCGGCGCGGATAAACAAACGCGTTTATGACCATGAGTGGTTTTATCAAATAAAAGCATGTGACCTATCTCATTATCGCATTCTGGTTGGACGTGAAAAATATAAAAGAAACTGCGAGAAAAGAATGAAACTAGGCGAAATGGGAAAAATGCGATCAAAATATCTGAATTTGCATGAAAAAGTAATGTACACGAATAAAAATGTCTTGCCACGTTCCAGTTATACTGCTCCATGTTTAAAATTGTAGTAGCCCAAAAAGCGGTCAAACGTGTATGCGACCTTCTGAATACATCCGCATTTTCCTTTTATTACGTCCTTCACAATGGTGAATCGAGCGTTGAATCTTTCCACTGCTCAATTAATGTGCTCTAGAATACGGTCACGGGAAGATTAAATATTGAAGAGTATGAAGCTCGCACGTGTCCTGAGCTGTAGACATGAAACTTCACTAAAGAATATTCATTCGTTGATTAATGTGCTCAACATTATCCTCTCCTCTGCATTGAATAATTTGTATGCCACGGGTCATTGATGTTATATACCTGATCTTTCATCACCGACGATCATGTCTATCACATCGATCTTCATCTAAAGTAATTTCTCACGGACGCAAACATATAGCTCTAATTTCACGGCAAGCTGATTAAGCTACTCATTTAACTAGGTTAAATACATTAATACACGTTGTATAATATACTATTAGTAGTTATTAAATTCATGAACTAAATAAATAGTAATTCTTAAACTTGTGTTCCTTTAACTCGTGGAAGAATTCTCTTTTCCCAGAGGGAAAGTCTTTCACTCGAATAAATTACATGTAAATGAGAATCCTGCGAACTCAAATTCATCTCGCCAGGCAAAATTTCTAAAACTCAAAGTCTGCCTATGAAGAACCTCTATGACTCGAATTCTTTTGAGACACTTTGTTTGTAAATATGCGTCAGCCGTCTACCAGCTATGAATTCATATTTCGAATCAAAAATTTAGAAAAAGATTCTTGAGGAATTCGTAATTCACGAGATGATGGTTCATGATCCAAGGATGAGTTGCAAGTCAGCAAGAATTAAATATTTTCGACGAATGGATTTATTACTAGTGGAAAATAGATTAATTCGAAAAGAAGCCGATAGTTAAATTAGAATCTATCTGTTGCTGTTTATTGAAAATTTATCGAACTTTAGAGAATCTTTGGCCCGCGGTGATGGTACGAGTTATAGAAGTTCTGCTGTATTATATAAATAGCTTCGCGTATTATGTTAAATGAGATCTAGTAATATGACGGAAATTCGCATGTTCTGACTTTTAAAATTAATAAAAGTACAACATTGTCACGAAACCTGCTACATTCAGATGTGTTTCTCCTAATGCATAATGAATGTTATATTATTTGATACGTGAAATTGCATTCCACGCACGCTCTAGTGTTCTTTTTAAATGTCCTTTAAATGAGCATTCATAACATAAAATATCGTTTCCGACTGGTGCGTTTATTTTTTAACCGCTCTTGCGAATGTGTAACACCCGTCTCCAGCTTCACCTGCCACTCATGGACACGTCTGCACGCGTTTTCAAAAATTTCACGCACTAACCGCATAATATATTTTTCGTACGACAAAAACGGTACTACTCACAAGCAGTTCATGTCAAATCATTTCTTTTCGCCATAGACTATTCCGAAAAATATTATGATTAAGCTGGGCACGAGTTTGGTAAAAAAGACGCAGAGTACAATAGGCTCCTACCAAACGAACTTTATTTTTCAACGCGCAACAGAGCAGAGACAGCCCGGGCGCAATGTGTGGGAGCCGAGTGCGCACGTGGCACAACTCCCGGGGAAACCACCAAGCCAAAACTAGTTACCCTATCCCGCGGTGGCCGGCAGCACCCGAGAGAGATTCCAGGCCGAAAATACTCGGGGGAGCCTCGAGCCGGGCGTTAGTAATGACGGCGAATCAGCACGTCGCTGCGCGTATACATATACTTGGAATAACACTGTCACGTCCGCTCACGCATTTGGCCAATCTCACGCTCGCACGTTTATGACAAACTATATACGCCCGGCCGCCCCCGACACTCCCAACTGTCCGCGAAGTCGCCGCACAAATTGACCCCGCCATTTTCCGCCAGGCTATACCCTTTCCTTACTTGGTCTTGGGGCGCGCGCGCTCTAATCACGTTCTGCGCGTATTGGCTCTCTCCGCGAGGTGTGGATTACTCCCTGCGCCAACTATGCGCTTTAACCCCCAGTTGCGGCCGGAGCAGTTGCGCGACCCACAATGCAATTTCGGCTTATGTCGTTTCGCCCGATTAATTCGAACGATTGCTCTTTCATAAATTGTCATCGCGACACTCGTCCTTCGCCCTCATTTCTTCATTTGCCTCAAATCTGTGTAGTACAGCAGATTATACTCCTCCCGTCATGTTCATTGTGCATTACTTTTGTTCATGCGACACTCATAAGAGTAGAAGCTTAACTGTTCACGAAATAACCAATCTTATCGTATAATTCATGGTGAATCCAATTTTACCTGCGCCAATGAACGAATTGTCGATCAAATACCAGTTTGACCATGTGCTCAGGTAAATTTCATTATTCCCCAGAGTAGAATGTTGTGTCTGACTTCCATGAGAATCAGATAAAATGTCTGCAGCAAATAGCACGTAGAACTTGAGAATACTGAAGAATTCGAAATAACCCAATGTTTTTTTCAAATCGTTGATTAAATTTGAACTCACGATCATGACAGCGGTTGTATCAATTGAATATTGACGTCGGTTCTTTTGACCGAAGTGACAAGCAATCACCGGGAGGCAGTTGTCGATGGGCACTCAAGCACGTCCCCGCATGGGTTCTCGAAGACAAACCGCAGCTCCGATCACGACAATAGAATCTAACCTTGAGTGTCTCCCAATGCAAATCAGAGTGTGTGTGTGTGTGAGAGAGAGTCGGTCGCGCGATCGCGTGACAGCCGGCTTGGCCCGACAGCACATCGCGACGACGACGACGCGGGGAAATGACGTATGGTCCGATTGACTGCCCGACGGGGCGATTTTCCGAGTGCATTCACTCGGCTCCGAGGCCGTATTGACCGATTGGATGACGCGCTCCTGAGACTTGGGCCGCGTCCGATTGCACCCGGCTGTTAGCCGACTCATTAGCCAGCCCTCGTGCTTACGCTTGCGCGATGTTTTAATTAGCACGTGTACTTGATATATTTCTCCGTCACGCTGTCGTTATCGCGCCGAGCCTACTCAGCGACGCGACGGTTGCATACCTGTGTGTCGGTTGTTCGAGAATGGGCGCAGGAATACACACGCTCGCGAGCGGCTGGAGGGTCGGCGTGCCCGGTGTACGTGGTCTATCAAAGGAGCGAACTATGGCGAGTGTCAATCATGTGATATAATCGAGCGCTTGATTTGCATCGACGATGTGTAACAGATCGGATGTGTGTGATACCGAAGGAATACGCGATAAAACTCTACGTGAAATTTTACACGTGATTCGAAAGTACCTCGAGTAGACTTTGCGTGTCTCGCGAGTACCCGTGAGAGCTCGTGAGGATGTACGAGGGAGGACGAATATACGAATCGAGCACTCGACCAGTGACACAACTCAAGCATCGGCCCGACGGTCGCGAACAATGCTGCTCTCGACTTTCTTCATTAAGTCGCGCTGGTTTTGGTTGTACCGGCCCGAGCTGTGCACCCTGCCTCAGCGTTAATTAATCACAAAGATTTCGGGCACTGCAGGCTTTTCGTGCGCGCGACACAACCCTCTAGAACCTTCTCGACCACGGGATCCGAGCTGCATGCAGATGATCGTCATATGTGTGCCGCCCCGGCAATCCCGAACAACGGCTCGTTCGTGCTTCGCTGCTTCGCTGGCCCCGACTTGATTGTTCCTGATGGCCATCGACCGTCATAATCACGTTCATTAATCCGACTCGTCGGTGCATCGTTGTACACTTGGAGTACTCTTAATTACACTCGCCGAGATTAATTAATACTGGCCAATGGATATCGATGAATTCTCGACCTTGATGGTACATCTGTGCTGCAGGTTATCGCACGGAAAACTAGTTCGTGACATAACTACATCAGGTGGAAATCGCATTCGTATTTATCCGGGGGAGATATGCATCTAGCCTCTAGTGTCGTTCTTTTCCGCGACACGCTCGGTTTGTTTATCCTTGCTTCGCTTAAACGCCGGACAATAAATCAGCAACGTGCATTATACGTTTGATAAATATTTTGATCATAGTTGCGCGTTCGTTCGTATTATTCGCGATTGTTTTGCTTTGAGATTGAATCTGCGAGTGCTTTGACATGTGGCTTTCCATTTCGCTGTCTTTGCAATTTAGTTCGTCATAGTGACGTTGCGTTTGCAATATGAATTTGCATACTATTTTGCTAGTGTTGATGAAATTCTAATTCTATCCACGCCATATATGAGAATTCGTCTGGTATTAACAGTATGGATGCTGGAATATATGAACCATTCCAATCGCGCCGCGTACCACTCTAATTTTGCGTTTCGTTCAAAACAGATCTGTTTACAATGTTTTTTTCTCATCTAGATTACATGGAATTGTCACGAATCGAATTGGGCTCGCTGACCGGTTCAATCACGAGCACGACGACAACTCGATATTTCAATTGATCGTAGAAACCAATGGCTCTTGAACACTCGCTCTCCATGAATTATCAGCTAGTGCAGCCGCGTGCTAGTGCAAAGTGTCATTTGCCACGGGTCAAACTACGATTAGGAAGGATCGATGAACCGGGCATCAATCACCCGGACCAATTGATAATGGATCAGAGCCAGCCCCCGTCGGCAAATAATCGCGGCCCGCGCTATACGCGTATGGAACGCCGCGCGCACTGAATCCATACCGGATGTTACTTCACTTTTTTTCTCTCGCTCGACTGCTACCCGTATGTCTATACCCGACTAATCCGCGTGTACGCGAGCAAACGCGAAACTGCAGAGCGTCGTAAATTAGTACGTCATCCATCTTCGGTGGATATGTTGCGCGGGCGGGCGTGTCTGCGTAATACAAGTTGGCACACCAATTGACGAGCACCAACGACGCGCCGCGCGCCACGGAACCGACGCTCCTCACTGTTTTGAGAGGCTTCGCGTAACTAAGGTGGGTAATTTTGCCCTTGATATTATTTCACTTGCGAGTTACTCTGCATATAGATACAAACATGCGTTTGCGCATACACGAGCTAACGCCCGCTATTAGCACGGGTATTTTGCTTTTGAACTTGGCTTTGGCAGGTGAGCTACTGAGCCTGCAGCTTCTCGCGAGTGTAAACTTATTCTGTTGTGCCGAGGGGAGAGCTTGCGTGCGTGAGCGCGCGAGAGCTTTATTAATCTTTCACCCGGCCTTATAGGCTTCTCTTTGACTTATTAATCGACGTGTGCACGGACGGGTACGCCGTTCCGCGTGGATCCAACGTACACGGCCGAAAGCTTAGTGAATATTATGAAAGACCGCCGCTTCACGTTATAGTCCCTCGTAGATCTAATTACTTATCCTTGATGGTTCATTTTTAATCTTTCTGCGAGGGAAAAAGCGTACTTTGCAAACTTTGAATGTAACGTCCGCGGCATTCATTGAAATTCATACTGTAGCGCGCATTTTTCGAATGCTCGTTTCAAATCCCACAGAAACGAAACTTTTTACGCGTACCTGTGCCTGCCAGAAAGTATCCGCTCTGTGTTCAACATTAGAGCACTCACTGAATTCAAAGGGATTTAATAGTTACGATTGAATTTTTCATTTTCTTTCACATTTAATACACGCTGTCATATGGATTAAACCATGAGAGTTAATGTTTGTTCGCGTTTTATTACGTTTCAGTTTCGAATGTGAATCACATCGAGCTTCATAGTCGCATTAATAATAGTGTGTACTTTACATTGTTCTGCTTGAATTGGAATACAAATAAATGATTTCGTGCTAAGATCTTCTTCCTCGTGTAAGTGCAACCACTGCATTCTATTTCCCAGTGCTCTGTGGTTATTTATACAGTCAGACTATCCTTGGGTATTCCAAAACATAACTCTTGTCCTGATTCAACTAAATCCAGTTGTATTGTTACGGATAACTGATGTTGATCCAACGGCAGTAAATATCTCAAGCTACATGAGTTTTTTCTTTCAAATTCAAAGAGCTGTCGTATGAAATTTCTCTACATTCTGTACAGATTTTTTCATGAATTCTCGACGTTCTCAGCTCAAAGCTACCATTTGACAGTTATACGATGACTTTTTCTATCATTCAAATCTCATCTAATCGTATAAAAGGAGTCGATGTGACTACTTTGGAGAAATGTTGCTGTGATGAAACGTAATTGCTTTCCTTCACGTATTACATTTTCGCTGTATAGAAAACCATTACACTCGAGGCACGCGAATTTCCATGTACACGGGTATTTTGCGCCTCAGCTGACGGGTTAGTTCAAGAATTCAGAACGATCAATTTACATTCCCGTCTGATATTCAAATGAAGAACTCGGAGCTCGGAATCGAGGAATAAATAAATCACAAATTAATAAAGCTGGATGATTGATATCATGACTTTCCTAGTGTTTGATTCATTCTCAATGAATTCTGGAAATTTATCTTCGAGTCTTCAATTAGAAAATTTCTCAGCGGAAAAACAAGCAAACGTGATTGTAAATAGTTATATATGTATAATTGCATATTCAGATCCTTTATTCATTATTCAGTATTTCTTCATTAATTAAAAAAGTATACTTATTATAGTGTTATTAGAAAAAGATGAATTTCGAATATACATCTAATGATACCGGGAATTTGGTAGGAAATTCTTATATTTTTAAATGTCTATTTAAATATATTTCAATTTTTAGAGGCTTTTGAACTTTAATCCTGAAAGTACATTCATGGTCAGAGCTAATGTGATGATTACAAGTTCTGAATGTACTTTTGCTAGTGTGAACTAGACGATTAGGAAAACTACACGTACGATAATTTGTTAATGCGTCAATGTATTTGTATTTTTATGTGGGGCGGTTTTTTAACGAGGATATCTCGAGGACCCCAGTCAACTTTTCAAAGATTTATTCATGCTTAAATTTACAAAATCTTTACAACTTAACATAAAAAATTTTTAACTTAACTTAAAAAATTTTTACTCAAAAGTTTTGAGGAAAAACTTCTTAAAAAATACGAATAAATTACATTTAATTCAATAGCTTTATACATAAGAATTTAAATCATTATAACCCATTTCCAAAGTTGTGAAACCTATTTAAGGACGAATGATCATTGCACATAAAATAAGCTAACGAATAAGATGATTGCGGATAATACAGCTAGGCAGTCAAAACGGCCACACATTTTTGTTATGAGAAAAAAGGGTTTTGTAGTACCTATTGAGACACAATGAAGTGCAAAAGGTGTTTTTTAATTGCCTATTTTAGAAGGGTAACGTGCAACCGGTCTTTTTTTCAGATCATATTAATCAAATTGTATATTATAAAACTAGTGAGCAAAAATTTAAAGAGGCATGTGGACACGTCTATGAGTAGTCGGTGAAAACAGTGACGAGTGTTACACGTTCACACAAGTGTTTAAATTTTAAAGGCCCGTTCAAAGGCCATTTAAAACCCTACTGCTAACGGCATTAACAATATTATTTGTCAAAAAAATATGATAGATGTCTTTTACTATCGAATTAATTTTCCGTCTGTATTTGTACGCATAGACATTTTTTGGATTCCGTGTTATTCGACCCGTAGATTATGAAAGTGAGGGCCCCGAAGTTTGATTTTCGTACCGTCACAAAATTTTTTACTCTTTGAGGAAGCAAAATACACTAGTACTTAAATGGCATTTCACGCATCAAATGGCATGAAATAATTTTTAGCAGAATTGCAAAATCTTAGATCTATATTTACTTATTAATTATTGCACCGGGGCATACAATCACAGCATTCAATGTCTTGTTAAAAATCCAGGTGGAATCGTTGTTTTAACATGATTTATCACACATTCAAAAATGATAATATGTTTCTGGGGCTGTGCAGGTAAAACGGTAATGTCATATTTTATTCCATAAAATTTCACTCTAACGGGTCGTTTTACAACTATAAATTGGTACAATACGATGACATGATTTTAACGTATCGGAAATAATGTAGTGACAGTTAATACTGGGGCGAAAATCCCACCGGGATCTTGTAGAGCACGTGAAATACTTGTGTCCCATGTTTACCGTACAATTTCCCAGAGTATAGCTGTTTCGCCTGTATATATTGGAAAATCAGCTATTTTCAAGTTATATTTCACTTAAATAATTCACTTAAAACTTTTTAAATCCTATGATGGCCGGCTTATCGGCAAGAGCCTCATAAGCGGCGTGGGCGAAGAAGCAGTACATGTATAGCAAGTACGCGGTTCTGTAATAGTCGATCCCATTATAAGTTTGTCGAGCGCAAATGCCGTATAATTAATCGAGCCCATTCGGAAGAACGGCTGAGATCGAAGCTTGATCAAGCGCAGTTTGACCGCACAGCTCAGAACGTTGGAGGTGAAAAATGCGAGGGGCGTTGGGCGAGGGGGGGATATCTCGGTGCGAAATGCGAATCGATGCAGACGGGGGGTGGGGGGCCGAGGTGGCGCGTGCGGCGTTGCGCCGACAGGCCCTCGAGTTTGGTCGCATGCCGGGGGGCGCACGTGTCGCGACGTCGCTCTGACCGCAACTCCTCGTGGGTCCTGAATAACGGCATTTCGAAGTTGGCCGCAAACGGCTGGCGTGAGCGCGCTCGTCCTGTTATATATACGCGGGCCGGGCGACGATTCGAGGAGAGGGGCTGCGCCGCGGCTAATGCTCGGGCTGCTGCCGACGCGCGCGCATTATTCAAAAAGCCTGCAGATTTACGCGCGCGTCGCCTTTTTTTTCGCGTTCGAGGTGTAGCTGAAGTGGTGCACAAAGCGACCATTGTCTCGAGCCCGGCAGTCGCTGCTTATTGTTATTTGATTTGTTAAAGTGTGTGTGAGCGCGCGGGCGTGCGCCCCCGCTCGAGTGGGCCAGCTGATGAGGTTTGCCCGGCTTTTATTTGTGCACTCGACGCGCGACACTAATTGCACGTATCGCTCCGCTATTTTCGCTCGCCCCGGCTCTCGTGGGAATGGGTTCGAGAGCTGCAACGGATCGGAGACTTTTTTCCGAGCGCGTTTTTTGGCCGAAATGCCATGTTCCCGGAGCGCACACTCCCGTCTATCCTGCATACATTGATACATTCCAACCCGGACACGGATTACTACTGTGTTTCAATCTAGTGATGAGATTCGCCTCTTCTTCGCGCCAATGTGTATATTGTATGTATATATGTTTGATGGAAGCGTATTAATTATATGGAAATTAAGTTACGAGAAGATTTCCGGGATCGTTAATGTACAAAGGAATTCACTTTCGCAGTTTGCTCGCTCTTCCCGCGGATGCTAGTCTTCCAAAGTATCCTTTATAACAGGGAAATTTTCTAAAAGTCCAAGTACTGCTCTATGATACTATTACGAACTTAGGAGGTGCACAACCTTGTGCAGAACTTTGTTATACGATTAGATCTCGTGAGTTGGAATATTAATTAGTCGAAATCATTCTCGTAACTATCTGTTGAAATATTCACGATACACTATTACGTTATGAATATCAATGCTACGGTTTAATGCTGTGATATAATTATTTCTACATGAACTGATCGAATGAATGGTAATGGATTTTGAGTTTTCCAAAATATTCCTCGTACAGCGTGCTTCGGAATGATATACTTTCCAAGCAAGTAGTACAAAGTTTGATTTTTCGAAAATATACAGGATAAAGTGAAAAGTGTGGAAAGTATGATGAAAGTCTGCCCACGCTCTCTAACAATGCGGGAATAGGGTGTTATGCTTATACACAAATCCGTACGCATAATCAGGCACTGTGCAAGCTGTTTGCAATTATTATTTTCTTCGATATGAAAATACGACTGTCAAAGACTTCATTGCCAGCTTTGAGATATTTTCTGCTACAGTACTTTTGAATATACACAGTATCGATGCATTTTATTGCATAAACTCTCGAGCGAATTATGTCAACGTGTTAAATTGCATAATCTATGTGCTTCATGTAAGCTCTGACAGCATCATTTTTCTATCCGTATCTCAGCTTGTATAACCTGTTTCCACCTGCGTATCGAGCAAGTACGAGTAAACTGCTCGTCAAATTCTCAATCAATCACTTGCATGCTGCACAGTTTACAACGCGCTCTCCATAATCCATCATCTTAATCCAGGAAAGGTCCTCAAACGAACGGTAGCCGCGAACGGTTGCCGTGAGCATCCCAGGGGAGGGGGGGAGGGAATCACGTGATTCTTCCAGAGCGTGCAGCTCAAGAATCATAGCCGGAAGATTAATGTGTTGATTAGTCCGATTTATGTGGCACGTGGCGTGTAACAGTACGCTCACGCTATACGCCTCGCGTTCCCCGTCGACACTGCACAAAGGAGCCCCGAGATGCAGGCGGATGTTGCGCGTCCGCGACTCCTTTGCTACGCAATGAGAGCGGAAGAACAGGCGGAGAAGAGTCTCTTGCTACGTGCACTCTGCCTATATCAACTTGACGGCTGACCACAGCGATCGATTTCTACTGGGGAAAGTTGCCTGGCTACTAGAGCTCGATTCTACAGCAGCTGCCTCTCGATCCAGTAGATTATTTGAAATGTTCGGAGAACAAGACTGAACTAAATGGCACTTGAGAATTTTCAAGCACTCGTCAGAAATTGATTGAAATTCTTAATTTAAGAGAAAAATATTCTCCCAACGACGCATTATGCAAGCTGATAAAATAATCGACATTGCGTTCTTCAAAAGAAAACTTTGTGACGGTGCAAAAATCAACTTCTTGAATCAGACATCTGAACCTCCATTTTCGTAATGTATGGGGCGGAAAAAAAATCGAATCCCAAAAATGTCTTTGAGGCAGGTTACTGTCAATTCAATTGGCAGCGATTGATGCAATCGTTACTGGGACACACGTTTGAGTGAAAATAATTAATTATCAATTATATGAATATGGTACACAGTCAATTCTCTTTTGAATTTTATGAGTGGATTATGGAATGTTTACCAAAACAAATACTTTTCCTGTAGTATTAATATCACATCTAACATATTTTGAATATTGAAATTTAATTGCATTAAAATACATTTTAATAAAGAATTTGACAACATTATTGCAATTTAAATAATATATTTTGGATTATTATCAGTTCGTTTTACGTATCAAAAGGCAGAATTGCGTCATTATCGCTTGTTTCTTTGGAAGGTGGATCGCCGGCGGCACCGTCGACGCCAGAACTGGGGAAATTGATAACAGCCGCGCCCAACACGAACAACTCGTGGATTCTTCACAGCCACACATACGTATATGTATACAGGATAGAATGAAAAGAGTTTCATATTTTACGTTTTGCATTTCTACATTTCTCATATTTTTCGCGTTTGTCCGAAGCGTTATGTGCTCACTCTTTTGCTATCTTCTCTCCTCCAAAAGAGGGCTCGCTAACAAACGAAAAATTGTAGCCAACGTTAGTACGAGCGTTTTATTTGCAGAATTTTACAGATATTTGACTTTTCATTTTTTAAACGTTATTAAGCGATGAAGATCATATGCAAGAAAAACCTTTGAAAGATCATATTATGCGCAATATCCCAAGAACTCATATATAATGTTTAACATTGTCGCTCAAGTGCCGCTCTTAGCAACTAAACTCCAAGAGTTTCACAAAATGTTTTTCATCGTGACTGAATGAATTCTCGCATGGTGTTATGGGATAAAGCTGTGTGTGTGTGTGTGTGTGTGTGTGTGTGTGTGTGTGTGTGTGTGTGTGTGTGAGTGTGTGAAGGGGGGGGTGAGTCAACAGAAAATTTCTAATAAATTATAAAAATACATCATCTTTCGTTTTTAAGGTTAGATACATATGATGATTTCATGTCATAACATTTCTTTGAACCTCCTATATTATTTGAAAATCACGTAAAATACGATCTTCGAGAGGTAATCCAATTTGGTATCGAGGCAGGGGAAGTCATTGCTTCCACTTCCGAATATTATAATGTAAATCGTCGTGAACTTAAATAACTGGTGAGAAATGATTGCATCGTCGAAAGTTTGTACACTATTTGCATTATTAATTTACTGTTTCGTTGTACCCCCCCTGCTCGCTTCGCTCGCCAACCCCCCAGTTCTTGTTTAAAGTTTAAAATATGCCATAAAAAAAAGTTTTATGCAGCTGACATTTTTTTGAGTTTCTTTTAATATGCGTAAGCTACAAAATTACGAAAACCTACGCTCTTAGCTTCGGACTAACAATCGGACTAACAATTCGGATTCTAACAATCGGATGACTCATTTCTATTTCTCCCAATGAACAAGAATTATTTCATTTAAAATTAATTTTGTTTCGAGTTAGAGGTGCAACTTCTTTTGATGATTTAAAGACATACAATAATACTGCATACGTTAATTTCACCGAAATAGCTGTAGCTATGGGACTTGTAGAATATGATAATAGTATATTATGCACCCGAGCGAGATTAGGCGATTTCGGCACGAAAAACGTTTGCGATCCGAGCGCAGCGAGGATTGCAAGTTTGCGCGTGCCGAAATAGCCTAGATGAGCGAGGTGCATATATGTTTGATGAAGCGTGTCATATTATGTTACCTAAACAATTACGAAAATTTTAATCTTAGTAAGCCTATCTTTTCTCTTAAAACCTGGGAAAAATTCAAATGTCACTTCCATGAAGATTTTTCGGAAGAACCTAAGAATAATTTTCTAAACGCTATAAATGAAATTTTGAAATCAGAAAATTATGAATGTTCAGATTATGGCTTACCAGATCCTGTCATATCTCATAAATTGATTGAAAATATAAATATTGGGACTTATAAAAATTTGTTTTACTTATCATAAAAAATCATTAATCTGGTGATAATAAATTAATTTTTATTGATGGATCTGCCGGCACAGGCAAAACTTTCCTTTTTACTTGTATTATTTATTATTTTTTAAGCATAGAAAAACAAATATTATATATGGCATGGACTGGTATTGCATCCATTTTATTACCCAAAGGTATGACAAGTCATAAGACTCTTAAATTACCACTTGATTCAAATTCCTGTCAAACATTATTCTTCAGAAATATATCAGATAAAATTAAAATCAGAGAATGTGATGTCATAATATGGGACGAAGCATCTATGATTTCCAAAAAAGCTTTGGAAATTGTAGATCTTACATTACGAGATATTTATAATAATAATAAACCTTTTGGTGATAAAATATTACTTTCGGGAGGAGATTTTCAACAAATTCTCCCAGTTGGAACAAAAATCTCAGTAATAAACGAAACCATAAAATTCTCTGCTTTATGGAAAAATTTTTAAATTTTTAATCTACATCATAATGTAAGATCAAAAGATGAAGAGTTTTCATCTTTCCTTATAACCAGTCGTAATGATGATGTCCGAATAATTAATGAAAAAATCTTAAACAAAATTGACAATGAAAAAAAAATTTTTTATAGCATGCTGAATTATCATATTTTACCTATTCTGTTTTTTAATTCAATGAGGGATTAAAATGAGGGATAAAAATGAGAGATAAAATGAGGGATGAAAATGAGGGATAAAAATGAGGGATGAAAATGAGGGATGAAATTTCCACGGCGGCGGCGGCGGCGGTCTAGCTTTTAATATAGAGAGACTAGCTACATTCAGACGCGCTGAGCGCGATTTACGCTTTATTTCATTATACGCAATTATAAAACCTGTATTTAGATTTTATTCAACATCTGACAAGAAGATTTGGTTGTTTCAACCTCAAAACTTTTATTTTCTTTTTAAAATTACAGTATACGTCCCTAAACCTCAAAATTTATTCTTCTTTTGTTTTTCGCTTCCCTGCATTCACTACCTACATCTATATCTATATTTTACTCGACTCGTCACGTGGTTAGGTCTACACCAATCAAAACACGAGTTAACTGGCTTCACTTTGACCCCCATCACTTTTTTATATAAGGATCAGCCTGATAAGCTACCAGTGAACCATGCTGACAAATCGTCGCTAAAATTAATATATGCGGTTTTAATTTTTCTTTTTTATATTCTATTATGGATTGGCCCTGGATTATCGTATCTCACATGATTTTCATTATGCAACACTTTTGAGTATTATGAGAAAAACATCCAAAGTGTTTATTCACCCATTCAGTTCACATGAAACTGCTAAGCTATTTAGCATTTTTGAAGCTCGAATTATGAAAATTCACTTTTCATTATGCGTGCTAGAAGAGTAACACGCGGTGAGGAGATTATGCGCCTACTAAATCGTCAATTATATACTCCGTGTTTTCTTAACACTCTCAAAAGCGTTGCAACCAACGTAAAGCTCCCGAATATGTCATTGCAAACAATGCACAAAGTGTACGATCGACGGCATGGCGTATGCACTACCCCCAAAGCTATGTAGCACCACTCTAGCACATATACAATGAAAAATAGTATCAGCAACTCGTGCGGTATTGTCAATAGTTTGACCAATCTAGTTCTGACTATACAACTCCATTTTGAAATAGACAATAAAAGTGAGATCATAGGTTCAATGAGTAGTATAGCTATGGGGGTTCTAATGCATGGGGGTTCTAATGCAAGCGGATTCTAATGCAGTGCATTAGAACCCCCTGGGGGTTCTAATGCACTGCATTAGAATCCGCTTGCATTAGAACCCCCATGCATTAGAACCCCCATAGCAAGTTTGACTGTGCACGGAAACCACATACACGGTGAATTCTGGTGGATTTGAATGCATTATTGTATACTTAGTTCTACATCTGCATTAGAACCCCCAGGGGGTTCTAATGCACTGCATTAGAATCCGCTTGCATTAGAACCCCCATGCATTAGAACCCCCATAGCAAGTTTGACTGTGCACGGAAACCACATACACGGTGAATTCTGGTGGATTTGAATGCATTATTGTCTACTTAGTTCTACATCTGCATTAGAACCCCCTGAGGGTTCTAATGCATTGCATTAGAATCCGCAGCGTGTTGTGATGCTCTGCATTAGAATCCAAATGCATTAGAACCCCCTGTATTGGTGTCCGCTTAGCAAGTTTGACTGTATGGGAACTCCAGTGATAGAATTCTTGTGGATAATATCCCCCCCCCCCCATTAATGTTGCAAAATTGTTATTAACAATTCAATGGAAAAATCGTGAAGAATCTTTTCAATGTCATGTATCGTTAGGAAAGAACGAAATATATCTTTCTGATTTCGGTGAGTTTGGTTGAAAAAGGCTCCTATCTCATGATATTTGAGTTCAAATACCCAGTTTTCACAGGGTAACATAAGCAGAGAAGAGGTGGCATGGGAGTAAAATGCATATAACTCGAAATGTGAGCATTCCTCGAGAAAATTATAAGAGAAGAAAATCGTTCAATTTTCTTCATCACATTGATATATCACTTGAAAAAATGTTGAGGTGTGATGTTACAAAAATGTTATTAACAATTTAATGGAATAGTCGTGAAGAATATTTTTTAATGTCATGTATTGTTAGGAAAGAACGAAACAATTCTTTCTGATTTTGTAACTTTTGCTGAAAAAGCTCTACTCTCGAGATATTTCAGTTTAAATGGTCGTATATTCAAAAGTTGATTGGTTCGACACTCAAATAATGATATCTTGAGATGAAAACCTTTTTTCCAGAAAACCACATGAGAACAAGAATGTCTCATCTATGAATCCATGTCGATCTGTGAGATGAAATAAATATTGCTTTCTCGAAGAGATAGCTTTGTAATGAGACTAATATCGACCCACTGAATCAGACCACGGGACCTCGATTTTCGTAATCTACGGGTCAAAAAACATGGAAATCCAAAAGTGTGTGTGTGTGTGTGTGTGTGTGTGTGTGTGTGTGTGTGCATCTATCTTTCTTTTCCGTCCACGATTACTCTCGAATGAATGGTCCGATCGTCTTGAAATTAACCGCACACAGGTTAGTTGTGGCAAGATCTTGACCGAGTCCAATTTTCAGCAAAATCCGTTAGTTATTTCCTTAGCAACCGTTTCTAACGTGTCTTCTCACAAATCCTCATAAGTGCTCACTGAGACTATGAGAGTCAATGAGAATCGATGAGAATCAATGAGATATTTCCCATAACAACCACTGTTTAATATTTTTGGCAACCGTTTGTTTAAATCCTTTATAGAAACCGTTGCTTCGGAAGCCGGAAAATCAGTTGTGAGTCACACTCGATGGCCTAGGACACTGAATTGTTGTATTTGCTCTATAGCAACCGTTGTTTACCTCCCTAGCATTCGTTATGAAGGTTGAAAATGATCAACTTATGACACATTTCCATCATTTTTGACGGCAAAGGACACAAAATCTCCCCAATTAGCTCTTTAGCAACCGTTGCTAAGGAAAAGAAAAATTCACGTATGTTTTGCTTCGTGGGTGATGTTGAAACCTCTTTGAGAAAGCATACTACTAAAGCACTTGGCAGCGGTTTTTACACATTACCACAACATTTTGTTATGAATATCGACGGCAAATTGTATAGTGATTTTCGAATAATGAATAAAAGTGTTATACGCGGCAAATCGTATAATGATTTTCGAATAATGAATGAAAGTGTTATACGCGATGAATCTTTGCCACATACCGAATCGAGGGAGGAAGTATACGCGGCAAATGCTGATTTTTCAACCTTAATTTACGCCCTGAAAATAACCTCTGAGACAAAAAAATGAATTGGACATTTTTGTCAGTGAATTACCTGAATTTTATAGAAAAAATAGCACATTAAGTACTCCACATGATCAATTGGAATCTTTATTTTTGTACCCTGGGATTACACTCGTCAAGAGCCTCACCCCATGAGTACTAAAAGTCGTCTCATTCCATGCCACATACAGCCTATATAGTAAAAAATGTATCTGGGCTGTGGAAGGTGTCAAAAAATTAATATATTAGCTCAAATAGGTATGAAAATGGGCTAAAATGACTATTCAGGCGACCCATGCAATGCCAACACTTCTGAATTTTGCAAACACTTGTCTGTGGGTATTATTACAATAATTCACTGTAAAAACTCACATTCTATCATGATAATACATATCCTGAGTTATCAATATCATTCATATAGATATGGCATTACTAATACTGGACGCCACCTAACTTTCAGTAGTTAAATGTATTAATCGTAAATATATTGTTTCTATTGTGCTACAATGTACAAGAAACTATTAATAAAGAATATGTGTCATCCACTAGAAAAGAAAGCTTAATCCAAAAAGTAATTTATGAGCTGTGCATTACTCATACCTTACACTTCCTACCTTACACTAGGAGGTACATGAATTACGTATAATTTTGTTAATATCGACAAAAATATGTTGATGTTCACTTCCTCCGGTAATATTTATGAATATTGAACTCATGAAATCCACTCATACTGTATAAACTGGATAGCGACGGTCCAAGCAACCTGTTGAAAAAAAAAAAATCATATGGAAAATCCAGATGTGTTTCCAACTGGATAAACCAGACTGGAATCCATGCGTTTTAATGGAAATCCATTTGGATTTACCAAATGTTTGAATGGACTTTCCAGGCCGAGTCTCAAGGTCTCGTATGGAATTTCCATACAATCCGTATGAATTTTCCATGCATCCCAAATGGGATTTCCATGAAACCTGAATGGGATTTCCATACAATCCGTATGGATTTTCCATGGAACCCGTATGGATTTTCCATGCGATCCGTATGAATTTTCCATGCCTCACGAACGGAATTTCCATACGATTTGCATGGATTTTCCAAGCATCCTGTATGGAATTTCCAGGTCATCCATATGGATTTTTAAGCAACTCTGGATTTTCCATGCCTTCTGCCTGGAATTTCCAGGCGATATGCCTGGATTTCCATGCATCCCGAATGGTTTTTTCACGCCTCTCGAATGGAATTTTTAGGCGATATGCATGCAATTTCCATGCATCCCGGATTGAATTTTCACGCAATCCGTATCGATTTCCCATACAATCCGTACGGTTTTCCTATGGAACCCGCATGGATTTTCCATGCAACCCGAATGGAATTTCCTTGCATCCCGAATGAAATGTCCTTGCGACCCGAATTGAATTGCAAGACCATCCGGATGGATTCTCCATACATCCTGGATTAAATTTCCATGCAACCCGTATCGATTTTCCATACATTCCATATGGAATTCCCATACAATCCGTATGGTTTTTCCATGCGACCCAAATGGAATTTCCATACAATCCCTACGAATTTTTCATGCGTGCCATATGGATTTTCCATACCATCCACATGAATTTTCCATGCAACCCGTATGGATTTTCCTTACTTTCCGAATGGGATTTCCAAGCAATTGGCATGGATTTTCCATGCATCTCGAATGGAATTTCGATGCATCCTGAAGATATTCGCGATCTTATTGGATCGCTGGTATGCGGTCATGTTGAGCTATCGATAATCAGCTCTCATTTTTTTAATTCTACGTAACTTTTTTTATCTTTCGGATAACTATGTTTCTCTGAGTACTGTTTCTTCTGTGAGGATACATTTTTATCCTTCACATCGAAACGAGTGTACCCAGACGAACTCTGATTCTGTCCCATGTTTACTATTGCATAGACCAAAAGTGAATGATAATTAGTGGTACGGTACGCAACTTATATGCACGAAAAAAAACGCGCGAGATCTGCCGCGTACTGCAGAGAGGTTAAAATGCACCAGAGATCCCGTGACTCGCCGCACACAGGCAATGTAAAGAAAGCGACTTGCCGCGGCCAGCAAAGAGAACGACTAGCTGCGCGCGCATCATATTGTGATCGTGAGAGAACTTGCTGGAACGTGGATATCCTCGATGAAGAATTCGTCTTTTTACTGGCTCTGTCAGCTGACGAATGATCTTCGGTGATAATCGTGTGCGTTACATGCTCTTTTGGGATGTTCTAGAACAATCGATGGAGAAGTAAGGGGGGGGGGAGTAAAATAGGTGTTATACAGCATTTGTTTATGAATTTTTCCCATACATGATATTCAGCATACATACTATTGCTCGTATTTCTTCCCCGAGTATATTTGGTATTCTCTGTATGCTTCAGACATATATATATATATATACATATATATATATATATACCCATCTCAATGAAGGGTAGAATCGTGGACTAGATCAAGTTGTGATTACTCTACACGGTCTTGTTCTTTTTCTAATCCAGGGCTCTTCTTGCAATTGAACGATTTTTCTTATACTTTTGCAATCGGTTTCCATTTTTCCTTTTGTTTCGGGTAAAAGAAGCAAATTTCTCCCGACAAAAGAATAAGATGACGACATGATGATGAATGGATTCCATATGATCATGTACATGACTTAATACAACAATGTAGAGTTGATGAACGGATGCGGGGGGGGGGCAGTGTGGACGGAATGCCCCGAAAAACGAGGCGGCACATCTTACATAGAATAATTTAGAGTAACCATTGATTCTCTCATTATATGAACAACTTGTTTTCACTTTGGTCTAATCTATCTGCATGATATCATATTACAATTTCGTAACCTTTGTTTTGAGTATATACCAAATATTCATTAATATTCCAGTTAGATGCTGCTTGCAACTGTAGTGTATATGTTCACTCAATTCTTCCAATATTTCTCAATTCAATATATATACAGCTTTACGAAGTTGATCAATAATAACTTCTTCTTCCTTCGGATATCTTATTCCTCTAGTTATAAGGAATCGAAGTCAATCAACCAAATCGTTTGGATCATTCCAGTCTGAATAATATGGAGTTGGACATCTTAACGGTGGCGAATTCAAATCAGGTTTCGAATACGTCTATTTCCTACTTTCGCAAATATCTCAATTTTCAGATATTTTCTCTGATGGTTGATAAAATCGTTTCCTATTAGAGTTACCTTTCATAAAAAACCTCTTTGGAGATTTTCTCTTGGGACATTTAAAATCATCGTCGTTATCAGTGAACTCATCACTGCTGATAATACCAGATATAACTGTTTGATTGGTAGAAAGATCAGAGTTATGTTTAACCAGACTATCATCAATCATTAAATAATCATTTTTTCTCTCATCAGAATCATGACTACTATCAACAAAATTTCTCCAAATTGAGAATTTTTAGATTCATCATTGGAACATAGAGAACTAGTCAAAGTTTTTTTCATGTATATTATTTTTCAAACATTCATGAGATTCTGAGTTTTGCATCTTTTCAGTTTCTTCATTTTATCGACTGTTCCATGAAAAGACGACCTCTTCCTTTCATATCATTCCTTGATAAATCAGTTCTATAATCATTGGATTTAATGGTTGGATCGTGATTAGTTACATCTTGCCGAGGATTTATCTGACGATCATCTCGATGACTACTAACTAGGAGACCGCTTGGGATGCGGGTCACAAATTTTGACCAAAATTTTTTTTGGTGTTTCTTGGTGACAAGAATAGAGAGTATGCAGAGTTTTAGTATCAAACTTCCAAGATATGTATCCTGGGTGGAGCTGTTGTTCTCGTCCCAAATGACATTATGTCATCTGAGATGTATTTCCCTCACTGCACTGCACTTTAACTGTTCACACTTGACCACCACATCACATTCTATCCTAGAAAACATATATCAGGAGTAAATAGCGTGTACATGCAACAAATCTTACTTTCATGTCTTATCCACATAGAGTAAAACATGAAATATATGGAAAAATCAACGATTATCAACTTTTCACTCTGTGTTTGGATACTGAAGCAATAATAACACGTATCCAAGCACAAAGACAACAAATGCATTATAATTGGACGACAATTCAGTGTCAGGATTGATTTTCACTCATGAAAAACTTCAATTCTGAGCATGTGTCAACCAATATCATACTATAACCAATAATATTAAAATTTATCTACTCACAGTTTTCTTCTCACTTCAATGCAGTTTCTGGTTCTGTACAGAATACTTGGAACACAAAAATTATCACAGATATTGCTTACTCTTATGAGTAAGCAATGTCTAACTAAACATGGTGTTTACAAACGACGCTTATGGTATACTGCAGCGCAGTACCTATGTTACTGACTCCGCGCTGCAGGTTACCATAGGCGTCATTTGTAAACACAGTCAGACATGTAATGTGTACTCAGGTAGACATTCCTAACTCACAAGAGTTTCAGTAATTGTAAGAAAAGTTTTCAGATTAATTTCCACCACAGTGTTCACCTGCAAGTTTGGAGCTTCATCGTGTGCAGCAGCTAATGGATTTTCATTCAAGACGCAAGGGAATTCAGATAAGTAAACTTAACCTTTGCCTCTCTTCATACATGTTTGAAAGATATTTCTTTGTGATAATTTTTGTGTTCCAAGTATTCTGTACAGAACCAGAAACTGCATTGAAGTGAGAAGAAAACTGTGAGTAGATAAATTTTAATATTATTGGTTATAGTATGATATTGGTTGACACATGCTCAGAATTGAAGTTTTTCATGAGTGAAAATCAATCCTGACACTGAATTGTCGTCCAATTATAATGCATTTGTTGTCTTTGTGCTTGGATACGTGTTATTATTGCTTCAGTATCCAAACACAGAGTGAAAAGTTGATAATCGTTGATTTTTCCATATATTTCATGTTTTACTCTATGTGGATAAGACATGAAAGTAAGATTTGTTGCATGTACACGCTATTTACTCCTGATATATGTTTTCTAGGATAGAATGTGATGTGGTGGTCAAGTGTGAACAGTTAAAGTGCAGTGCAGTGAGGGAAATACATCTCAGATGACATAATGTCATTTGGGACGAGAACAACAGCTCCACCCAGGATACATATCTTGGAAGTTTGATACTAAAACTCTGCATACTCTCTATTCTTGTCACCAAGAAACACCAAAAAAAATTTTGGTCAAAATTTGTGACCCGCATCCCAAGCGGTCTCCTAGTTAGTAGTCATCGAGATGATCGTCAGATAAATCCTCGGCAAGATGTAACTAATCACGATCCAACCATTAAATCCAATGATTATAGAACTGATTTATCAAGGAATGATATGAAAGGAAGAGGTCGTCTTTTCATGGAACAGTCGATAAAATGAAGAAACTGAAAAGATGCAAAACTCAGAATCTCATGAATGTTTGAAAAATAATATACATGAAAAAAACTTTGACTAGTTCTCTATGTTCCAATGATGAATCTAAAAATTCTCAATTTGGAGAAATTTTGTTGATAGTAGTCATGATTCTGATGAGAGAAAAAATGATTATTTAATGATTGATGATAGTCTGGTTAAACATAACTCTGATCTTTCTACCAATCAAACAGTTATATCTGGTATTATCAGCAGTGATGAGTTCACTGATGACGACGATGATTTTAAATGTCCCAAGAGAAAATCTCCAAAGAGTGTTTTTTATGAAAGGTAACTCTAATAGGAAACGATTTTATCAACCATCAGAGAAAATATCTGAAAATTGAGATATTTGCGAAAGTAGGAAATAGACGTATTCGAAACCTGATTTGAATTCGCCACCGTTAAGATGTCCAACTCCAGATTATTCAGACTGGAATGATCCAAACGATTTGGTTGATTGACTTCGATTCCTTATAACTAGAGGAATAAGATATCCGAAGGAAGAAGAAGTTATTATTGATCAACTTCGTAAAGCTGTATATATATTGAATTGAGAAATATTGGAAGAATTGAGTGAACATATACACTACAGTTGCAAGCAGCATCTAACTGGAATATTAATGAATATTTGGTATATACTCAAAACAAAGGTTACGAAATTGTAATATGATATCATGCAGATAGATTAGACCAATGTGAAAGCAAGTTGTTCATATAATGAGAGAATCAATGGTTACTCTAAATTATTCTATGTAAGATGTGCCGCCTCGTTTTTCGGGGCATTCCGTCCACACTGCCCCCCCCCCGCATCCGTTCATCAACTCTACATTGTTGTATTAAGTCATGTACATGATCATATGGAATCCATTCATCATCATGTCGTCATCTTATTCTTTTGTCGGGAGAAATTTGCTTCTTTTACCCGAAACAAGAGGAAAAATGGAAACCGATTCCATTTAAAATTGCAAAAGTATAAGAAAAATCGTTCAATTGCAAGAAGAGCCCTGGATTAGAAAAAGAACAAGACCGTGTAGAGTAATCACAACTTGATCTAGTCCACCATTTTACCCTTCATTGAAATGGGTATATATATATGTCTAAAGCATACAGAGAATACCAAATATGCTCGGGGAAGAAATACGAGCAATAGTATGTATGCTGAATATCATGTATGGGAAAAATTCATAAACAAATGCTGTATATCACCTATTTTACTCCCCCCCCCCTTACTTCTCCATCGATTGTTCTAGAACATCCCAAAAGAGCATGTAACGCACACGATTATCACCGAAGATCATTCGTCAGCTGACAGAGCCAGTAAAAAAGACGAATTCTTCATCGAGGATATCCACGTTCCAGCAAGTTCTCTCACGATCACAATATGATGCGCGCGCAGCTAGTCGTTCTCTTTGCTGGCCGCGGCAAGTCGCTTTCTTTACATTGCCTGTGTGCGGCGAGTCACGGGATCTCTGGTGCATTTTAACCTCTCTGCAGTACGCGGCAGATCTCGCGCGTTTTTTTTTCGTGCATATAAGTTGCGTACCGTACCACTAATTATCATTCACTTTTGGTCTATGCAATAGTAAACATGGGACAGAATCAGAGTTCGTCTGGGTACACTCGTTTCGATGTGAAGGATAAAAATGTATCCTCACAGAAGAAACAGTACTCAGAGAAACATAGTTATCCGAAAGATAAAAAAAGTTACGTAGAATTAAAAAAATGAGAGCTGATTATCGATAGCTCAACATGACCGCATACCAGCGATCCAATAAGATCGCGAATATCTTCAGGATACCACGAAATTCCATTCGAGATGCATGGAAAATCCATGCCAATTGCTTGGAAATCCCATTCGGAAAGTAAGGAAAATCCATACGGGTTGCATGGAAAATTCATGTGGATGGTATGGAAAATCCATATGGCACGCATGAAAAATTCGTAGGGATTGTATGGAAATTCCATTTGGGTCGCATGGAAAAACCATACGGATTGTATGGGAATTCCATATGGAATGTATGGAAAATCGATACGGGTTGCATGGAAATTTAATCCAGGATGTATGGAGAATCCATCCGGATGGTCTTGCAATTCAATTCGGGTCGCAAGGACATTTCCATTCGGGATGCAAGGAAATTCCATTCGGGTTGCATGGAAAATCCATGCGGGTTCCATAGGAAAACCGTACGGATTGTATGGGAAATCGATACGGATTGCGTGAAAATTCAATCCGGGATGCATGGAAATTGCATGCATATCGCCTAAAAATTCCATTCGAGAGGCGTGAAAAAACCATTCGGGATGCATGGAAATCCAGGCATATCGCCTGGAAATTCCAGGCAGAAGGCATGGAAAATCCAGAGTTGCTTAAAAATCCATATGGATGACCTGGAAATTCCATACAGGATGCTTGGAAAATCCATGCAAATCGTATGGAAATTCCGTTCGTGAGGCATGGAAAATTCATACGGATCGCATGGAAAATCCATACGGGTTCCATGGAAAATCCATACGGATTGTATGGAAATCCCATTCAGGTTTCATGGAAATCCCATTTGGGATGCATGGAAAATTCATACGGATTGTATGGAAATTCCATACGAGACCTTGAGACTCGGCCTGGAAAGTCCATTCAAACATTTGGTAAATCCAAATGGATTTCCATTAAAACGCATGGATTCCAGTCTGGTTTATCCAGTTGGAAACACATCTGGATTTTCCATATGATTTTTTTTTTTTCAACAGGTTGCTTGGACCGTCGCTATCCAGTTTATACAGTATGAGTGGATTTCATGAGTTCAATATTCATAAATATTACCGGAGGAAGTGAACATCAACATATTTTTGTCGATATTAACAAAATTATACGTAATTCATGTACCTCCTAGTGTAAGGTAGGAAGTGTAAGGTATGAGTAATGCACAGCTCATAAATTACTTTTTGGATTAAGCTTTCTTTTCTAGTGGATGACACATATTCTTTATTAATAGTTTCTTGTACATTGTAGCACAATAGAAACAATATATTTACGATTAATACATTTAACTACTGAAAGTTAGGTGGCGTCCAGTATTAGTAATGCCATATCTATATGAATGATATTGATAACTCAGGATATGTATTATCATGATAGAATGTGAGTTTTTACAGTGAATTATTGTAATAATACCCACAGACAAGTGTTTGCAAAATTCAGAAGTGTTGGCATTGCATGGGTCGCCTGAATAGTCATTTTAGCCCATTTTCATACCTATTTGAGCTAATATATTAATTTTTTGACACCTTCCACAGCCCAGATACATTTTTTACTATATAGGCTGTATGTGGCATGGAATGAGACGACTTTTAGTACTCATGGGGTGAGGCTCTTGACGAGTGTAATCCCAGGGTACAAAAATAAAGATTCCAATTGATCATGTGGAGTACTTAATGTGCTATTTTTTCTATAAAATTCAGGTAATTCACTGACAAAAATGTCCAATTCATTTTTTTGTCTCAGAGGTTATTTTCAGGGCGTAAATTAAGGTTGAAAAATCAGCATTTGCCGCGTATACTTCCTCCCTCGATTCGGTATGTGGCAAAGATTCATCGCGTATAACACTTTCATTCATTATTCGAAAATCATTATACGATTTGCCGCGTATAACACTTTTATTCATTATTCGAAAATCACTATACAATTTGCCGTCGATATTCATAACAAAATGTTGTGGTAATGTGTAAAAACCGCTGCCAAGTGCTTTAGTAGTATGCTTTCTCAAAGAGGTTTCAACATCACCCACGAAGCAAAACATACGTGAATTTTCTTTTCCTTAGCAACGGTTGCTAAAGAGCTAATTGGGGAGATTTTGTGTCCTTTGCCGTCAAAAATGATGGAAATGTGTCATAAGTTGATCATTTTCAACCTTCATAACGAATGCTAGGGAGGTAAACAACGGTTGCTATAGAGCAAATACAACAATTCAGTGTCCTAGGCCATCGAGTGTGACTTACAACTGATTTTCCGGCTTCCGAAGCAACGGTTTCTATAAAGGATTTAAACAAACGGTTGCCAAAAATATTAAACAGTGGTTGTTATGGGAAATATCTCATTGATTCTCATCGATTCTCATTGACTCTCATAGTCTCAGTGAGCACTTATGAGGATTTGTGAGAAGACACGTTAGAAACGGTTGCTAAGGAAATAACTAACGGATTTTGCTGAAAATTGGACTCGGTCAAGATCTTGCCACAACTAACCTGTGTGCGGTTAATTTCAAGACGATCGGACCATTCATTCGAGAGTAATCGTGGACGGAAAAGAAAGATAGATGCACACACACACACACACACACACACACACACACTTTTGGATTTCCATGTTTTTTGACCCGTAGATTACGAAAATCGAGGTCCCGTGGTCTGATTCAGTGGGTCGATATTAGTCTCATTACAAAGCTATCTCTTCGAGAAAGCAATATTTATTTCATCTCACAGATCGACATGGATTCATAGATGAGACATTCTTGTTCTCATGTGGTTTTTTGGAAAAAAGGTTTTCATCTCAAGATATCATTATTTGAGTGTCGAACCAATCAACTTTTGAATATACGACCATTTAAACTGAAATATCTCGAGAGTAGAGCTTTTTCAGCAAAAGTTACAAAATCAGAAAGAATTGTTTCGTTCTTTCCTAACAATACATGACATTAAAAAATATTCTTCACGACTATTCCATTAAATTGTTAATAACATTTTTGTAACATCACACCTCAACATTTTTTCAAGTGATATATCAATGTGATGAAGAAAATTGAACGATTTTCTTCTCTTATAATTTTCTCGAGGAATGCTCACATTTCGAGTTATATGCATTTTACTCCCATGCCACCTCTTCTCTGCTTATGTTACCCTGTGAAAACTGGGTATTTGAACTCAAATATCATGAGATAGGAGCCTTTTTCAACCAAAATCACCGAAATCAGAAAGATATATTTCGTTCTTTCCTAACGATACATGACATTGAAAAGATTCTTCACGATTTTTCCATTGAATTGTTAATAACAATTTTGCAACATTAATGGGGGGGGGTGGGGGATATTATCCACAAGAATTCTATCACTGGAGTTCCCATACAGTCAAACTTGCTAAGCGGACACCAATACAGGGGGTTCTAATGCATTTGGATTCTAATGCAGAGCATCACAACACGCTGCGGATTCTAATGCAATGCATTAGAACCCTCAGGGGGTTCTAATGCAGATGTAGAACTAAGTAGACAATAATGCATTCAAATCCACCAGAATTCACCGTGTATGTGGTTTCCGTGCACAGTCAAACTTGCTATGGGGGTTCTAATGCATGGGGGTTCTAATGCAAGCGGATTCTAATGCAGTGCATTAGAACCCCCTGGGGGTTCTAATGCAGATGTAGAACTAAGTATACAATAATGCATTCAAATCCACCAGAATTCACCGTGTATGTGGTTTCCGTGCACAGTCAAACTTGCTATGGGGGTTCTAATGCATTAGAACCCCCATGCATTAGAACCCCCATAGCTATACTACTTCAATGCACTTCAAGCGGTGGATGCAATGAATCTGGGCACAAGCCAAACTCAGTAAAGAAATCTCTATGCAAAAACTGAAACTCTTGAACTATAACGGGGAATATCAATAAGATTATTTTCCTTTCCCTGACCCCGTAGTGTCAGTTTCTCATTGGTGTGCTATAAGAAAAATAGTATAGGCAACTCGTTGTGAAGTATTATTATCGATTTTCGTGAATGACATATGGCTCTTACATTTTCGAGATTAACACTTAGCGCACGAGTGGCAGATCGTACTATTTTAGGATAATAGTAAGTCTACCAATCGCAATGTGTATTACAACAAACGAAGTTATTTTTTAATCCATAATCTTGATTGGAAAATGTTATGAGTAGATCAATAATCGGTAATACGAAAATAACATTGTCTATTTTATATATAAATACTCTTCAAGTACAAACTATAGATAAAAACTGAATATAGCTCAGGTGAACCCATTCTTTTTGCACTTTTATAGAAGAACAATCTAGGTAGTGAAGAATTGTTGAGTTGGTGGTTTTCAATTGAGATAAATTATTCTTCTATACAAGCGCACCAAAAAATGGGTTCAACTGAGCTATATCCAGTTTTTTTGTCGTTTTCATCGAGATTAAATACAGATTATATATGATTATTTTTGTACATAATCAACTGGATAAAAACTTGACATTCTATTTTTACTTGGGCTAGAAAGAAAAATATCCATGGTAGAACGTAGGTTAATACGAGATTGAAAATACGTGATCTGCACACAGTGATTTTGAACAATTGTAAATTCCTATAGACTTTTGCATAAAAATCTATGACATTGTTGCGATATCTTATACGTCCCTCTTGCGCAATTCTCATGCAGTGTATCGATTGGCTATGGAAACCACGAAATCTGAATATCTTCAATCTCCGGACACTCGATACCACTTGGCACACGCAAAGAGCCGTGAGAATTGATTTTTCCAATTATCGAATGTCGGCATGTCGGTGAATTTTTACGATTCCACGCGATTACACGACGAAGTCAGTGTGCGGTTGGGCGATGCAAAGCTTCGAAGACGGACAATGGAGTTGTCGGCGAGTAAAGGAAATAAAGACAGCTGAAAGGAGGAGGCGAAGGGAAACGGGCCGAGCGAGTGGCTCGCGTACGCGAGCGGTCGGAAAGAGGGGCGCGCGTGCGAGGCGCGCCCGGTCATGCGGAAAAGAAATTAAATCACGTCGCAACGACCGAGAAACCCAATACCGAATGAGCATCATAACAGTTTGGCTTAACTCGCGCGTAAAGCATACACGTGCCAACTTTCCGCGAGCGGCCGAGCGAGTCCAAGTGACTCGTCATAGCCTCTCTCTCTCGCTCCCTCATATTCCCCTCGCATCCCCCCTCCTCTTTTCCTCCGGTTATTCATTCACGCGCGTGTCCGCGTGTATTTTCTCACGCCTTTTTATCTAGCGTCACGGGGGCATAAAAATACGATCGCACATGGGGGCATCCCGGGTCAAACCGAGCGCCGCATTGATATAATAATAAACACACAACATAATGACGGAGAGGGCGGGGAGGAAAAAAACGAGGAGCTCGCGGAGTCAATGCGCGCATAACGTGAAAAGTTTCGCCCTACGGTTAGGAGGGAAAAGTTGAATTGTTTTATGCGCGTTCTCGGGCCAGGGCTTGGTGAGCCGGGGTATGTAAAGGGGAAGCGCGCTGCCGAACGCGAAAAAAAAGCGAGCGGAAAAAATCAACAAAAGTCCATTCTCTCGTTCCGCTCTTCTTTTATTTCAATGCGCAGAAAAGCCCACGACGTACTGGAGAAAGAGAGCTAGGAATAAAAAAAAACACGAGCCCGCATTCGAGCTGCTACTGCTACTGCTCGAAAACGGAGCAGTTGGATTTTCATCCGCGAGGCTGAATCTACCGCAGCGCGCGCACGCCCGCGATAATGCAGCCGCGCCCAATGAAGCGAGAGCTGTTCTTTCTCTTGCCGCATGCTAATATAACAAATAGCGGAAAAAGGGGAGATCGCAGCATATAAGCGTACTCGACCGTTTTTTCAATTTCTCGGGCGTGTAGTTTTGAGCATCTTTTTACACCACGCTTTACCCTCTTTTCCTCTGACAAAATTGCTATTCATTTTTATTTTATACTCTCACAATTTGATCTGTCGATTTATTTGTGTTACTTCTTTGGGATTGATTCTTAAATATAGAGGACGGTAGAAGGCCATAATATGGAGAATAGTCGAAGAGAAAGAAGGTATATTATGATTTTTTTCGATGGATATAAATTTCATATGTTCTCAACCATCATCAATCAATAAAGAAGTCAAACATTAGGATTGACTTTATTTTTACAACAGCTCATTAAGTATGCGCGATGCTCTTCTATTGAGGCTGCTTAAATATTGAGTTTCATTGTCTGAGATAATTCAATCGAAACCAACTTGACGATGAAAATTCCAAAATACATAGAAATGACTATGATTTTTTCTTGTTCCAGGTGAGCATATGATTGATCATCTTTTACTTTCGTTTGAGTACTGAGTGAGTAGAATAAATTATAGCTTAAAATTTAATCCAATATCCTTTGTATGAGTCGGTGAGTAACCTCTAAAGAGGAAAATGTTATTTTAATTCGATACCTACCTTGTTAGCTTAGGGGAGGGCGACTTCCTTCTTCTTCCGTTCGTACCTTCCCGGCCTCCGCTTTTTTCACCCACCATCGGACGAGCATTTTTCGTGCACATGCGATGAAGAATAGTATGTGCAACTTCCGTGGTGTGGTTGCCAATAGCGTGACGCAGTTAAGTATTGCAAGATAATTAAATTTGTTGTTGATGACAGGGAAAGTTAATCTCATGGAGAACGAAAGTTTTTAGAGAAAATTCTGGGCTTCTCGGGAAAACTATCACAAAGCAAGGGTGTTATGAGTGCAAGGCATACTATTCAATATTCATATAACCATTATTTGAAATGATTCATTTTTTGAAATTCCCTTGTGATTCTTTCAACTCAAACGAATAACAAGCTGACTCATTGTAAATTCATTTGAACGAGGGACTTCTCACTCTAGTACTCTCTCCAAAATTCGACGGTACTCTCATAGTTTTTTAGTACTTCATGGTTCTAAATTTGATGGCATTCAATTTTTTATGTCATCAGGATAAACTTATTGTATTTTAATCCAGCTTGTCCTAATCTGAGGAATAGCACTTGGTTGATATTGGTAAGAATAAAGAGTACTATTCATCCATAAACCCGCAGTACTCCATAAGAACTTCATAGTGCTTCCTCTGGGAGTACTGCAGTGAGAAGCCCCTAGTATTTGAATGAATGAATGAATGAATATGATGCGATTCATGCACTTGCTACTCAAGTTGATTTGCAAGCATAAACATTCTCAGTGTATTTCATGAAAAAAACGTTCTCTCCGCATGAGCTTTTTTGAATTTTCTTGCAACAACTTTCGAAAGTACCTATATTGCATTCACCCTCGAAGGGAAATTAATTTTTTCGACGTTCGGTATTTCAAACGTGATAGCGTCACAAGCCCACTCGAAGCCCTGAAAAGGCTATACAGGTAAGCTTAATCCTCGATACACAATACCTCAGTCGTGTAGCGTTCAACATTGGTTGTTTATTTTTTACGCAATGAAATTCATTATAACTCCGCACAACAAACATACACAAACAGCTAAAATTCCCAACGAATAATTTGGTAGTTTGTGGTAATGCGAATTGAGTTTCGA
The DNA here is from genome assembly GCA_020882685.1 of Aphelinus atriplicis. Lineage (NCBI taxonomy): Eukaryota > Metazoa > Arthropoda > Insecta > Hymenoptera > Aphelinidae > Aphelinus > Aphelinus atriplicis. The sequence continues at coordinate 25,837,397 of CM037074.1, read as the reverse complement.
AATGTTTGGGATTGTTTTCTTTGACTTTCATAAACTAACACTACCCTAAACTTTTGACAGTATTAATTTTGAAATGATCACGAGGCCCCAAACAAGTTGTGACGTCAGTCAAACTATCACGAAACATCAATTTTTTTTCGAGCTTTTCAGAATGGAACCACGTTATGATTTCTCTCTTTTGTCTTAAACGGTTTAACAGAAAGCGGTAGCCATTGTTCATTTGAAAAATAACTTACATTTATTACCAGGGCCCAGCCAAATAGCAACACTTGTGCTGACTTCAAAGTCATTCATTTTTACGAAGAGCTAATTATTAGTGTGGCCTCTTTTTACCGTCTCACCTTCGAGCTTGGTACAGTTCAAAGCGCGGCGGCAAGCGAACATCAGCAAACAATTATACGCCCTGCGAAGTAGTTGCTTTTGCGTGTAAGGTGAAAAACGCGCGGAAAAAGCTCGACGATGGAATGTAATCTGGGCGCGCTGCTAGTTGTGCTGGCGGAAAGAGAGCAGACGCGCGGCGGACGCGTAAAGAATAATGGAACGTGGCACGTGTAATGGGAGAGCTCTAAAATCGTCGTGAGGGATTAGTTTCACTGATTTTTAATTCCTCCTAAGTGCTGAGCAGGATTTGAAGACTCTCATTAAATATCACGCTGCAGCCCAGGCGCTATACTCTTTTTAATGGTCCTCCAGTGATTCCACCAGTTTCACTGATTATTTCTCGCGGGGGATTTTGATTTTTTTTAATCTTTTTCCGAGTGTGAATAATTAATCGTTCTTTAAAAGCCGTCTTTAAATTTTAATAAGGTAAAATTTTACTAGGATAAGAATCAAAAATACATTCAGTCGTCAGAGATTTTGGAAATGATCTTAATCTTGGACGAGCTAAGCCTGTCGAGTTAAACTTGAGTGCATTATTCCTAGTCGAATTATAAATTTCTAAACAATAGACTAATGAATTATGACTCGAAAGAACAAAATATAATCGTTGAGCATAATCAGAGTATAATCTTCTTCTTTCTCAGGGAGAACGATCGGATGATCGGAGATGGAACTTTCTTATGATAAAGTGATGTTTCTCAATGAACATTTTTGAAAGAATCAACATCATTTTCCTCTCTACATTGAATTTGTTTGTTGTAGATAGCTTTTCACGCTTAGTCTATTCCATCGGCAATGATTCTTTTGCAAAATATTGTGTTAAGAATTTACAAACTTACAAATATCTTATTTTTTCTAATATTTTTAGTATTAAGTTGAGGTAGGCATAACTTTGACTGTAGTTTATTACATGTTGTATGTGTTGTCATGAGTAGAATCAACTATGAAAAACACACTGAGCATGGCTAGTTTATACGGTGACATTCCATCTACAACGAATAATTATACATAGTATCGTGTATTTTTTAACTGTCCCCCGATACAGAGCACACTTTTCTAGGTATTCCAGGATTGACAATTATATCTGGCGTAAGAAAATCGAAATAAATTTATGAAGCACTATGAGCTGAGTAAAAACACGTAAATTGAAAAGAGAACAAGAAAAAATTTAATGAATGTATTAGATATGATCTGAAAGTGGTGTGTTGCTGATGCATTTCATTGAATTCGTAGTGGGCCTGCCGAGCTTTATACTTATTTCAAATGAATTCGAATCAAAGACGTTTGATCTAAATCTCGTAAAATGACGTGACACAGAAACATGAACTTTTATGTAGAGCAATATCAAATTTGTCATCTCATTGGCTTTGAAATCTAAGAGAGAGAGAGAGAGAGAGAGAGAGAGAGATTCCTTATATTATGCGGCCAATACTGAACTCCAGATCAAGGGTAGCTACCTGAGTGCATGCTTTGTACTTGCACACGTGTATGCTCGCTCGGGAGTGGCACGCTGAAGAAAGAAGTACAACTCGGAGGCAGGTTTCCCCTCGAAAACACGTGTGTGCTAGCGACATCATAAAATAAAGAGCGAGGCATACAAATAAAGCAAAGCAGTTTGCTCTGTCTTGTGCCAAAAAAGATCCTAATCATACTCCCCTCATATCCGGCAAATTACCCACAAGCTTTTGTCCCTCTTTTTTACCGACTTTTCTCTTCTGTCACCGGTGAGAAATAATTTTGCGAGAAATATGAATCTAGACCAAGTTTATATTTCTAAACGACGAATTATTCAAAGCTCATGCAAGTTTCAAAATCAAGCCGACCTTACGCATTATAGTTCATTTGAAAACACGATTATTTTATCAGGATATTTATCCATACTCCAGTGTTTCAATCGATTGACGATGGATCTGATTCGTGATGTGAAATTTGTATAATTCATCAAAATAGAAGTGTGGATCAAAGTAGTTAGAAAATCGATATTTGCAATTATCGTATATATCTTGTTCTATCAAATCGAAAGCGACTCCAAAACCACAGCAGAGATGAAATGCATGGGAGGTATATTGCCAGGCAAATGCAGAATGATTGATGTTGATTGAAAGATATGTTTGTCAAGTCGCCCGAGAACAGTCGTTGTTATAAATTGATGGCTCAATATCCGTCGATTCTGTGAAATTGAATTTTCGACGAAACGCTTACTCCGTACATCAACCGATAATATAGTTTCATGCCAGACACGTAAAAGATTATGGGAGATTATCTGTAATATAAACACAACGAATGATTCATATCCTTGAGCGTACACGTTTTCTCATTTTAAAATACTAATTCGCACAATTCGAAGCCCAAATTATCTATGCAACGCATTATCAAACGACGTAATATTTTGAATAGCCTATTTGATCTTTAGAACATCGCGTACTAATCACTGATCGCCTGATCAAACTCATCGAATAGGACACTCTGCAAGAGGTGTGATTTGCTCGAACCGCCCTTTGTGCAGAATATTCGCGCATAGCGAAGCTATATAGCCGCAGCTTACATTAACCGTTGTTCGCACAGTGGCACGTCGATCGGATCGGGATCTAAGGGCCCGGGGCCATTGGCAGAGCCAGCTTCCGCCCCCCAAAGACACCTACAACAATATAAACGCGAACAAATGGCTGCGTAACTGCGCGCGGGAGTCGAGTGCGATATACAGGGGCTCAGCCGGCTATTTGGCAACGGAGGCCGTCTCTGGGGCGCGACCGCAGTCCAACCGTCGCAAACCGTCACCCCCTGCCACTCTTTCGAAGGCGCGCGCGCTCGCCAAAAAAGCGTACGCACTCGCGATAATGCGATTGCAAGCCACAGTAAAGGCTGAATATTCTATGTGATTCTCTCGGCGTGTATACTTGCTGCCAGGCTCTGTTTTTGCAGCAGCCGATCGCATGAATGTACTCTACGGCTGCGGCGCCGTTTCTTGCTTAGGCGTTTCTAATGCCAGCCTGCCGCGTCGGGCCTCGTGTTTAGCCTTGCTTTGACGTGTGTCTCGCGGAACCAGCTTTGTTTGCTTATTAGCTCTTTATGTGCTTTTGATTTTCTGCTGCCGCATGAAATCCCCCTTCCCTCCTTTCCTCCCCCTCTCTCTTTCTCTCTCTTTCGCGTCTCTATTGATCTGTCTGCCTTTTGTGCACCGACACACGAGTGATGCATATTATTCACACCCCTCGCAGCAACTATTATCTCGAGCACATACTGATGGATCAATGAGTTTTATCGACTTTTTTCTCATTTATTTATTTACCCCCTGCCCCTTTAGCATGTGCTAGGGGGCTTTGATTGCATCCCAAATGAACACAAAAGCTATATCCAGCGCTGGCCGTTGGGTGCGGAGATAACGAGAATGATCTAGCTTTCTGCAGGTTTGGGATGAGGCATCCCAAGAGATTATCATCGTTTTGTGTGAGAGGCTGGAAATGAGTTTGCATAATCTTTCGATTAATCCAATGTATTCGGTTACACGTTGATATGCTGAATACGCACAAGAGTCAGATGATGCCATGGGCTAAGTTGGCCCTTGCTAATATGGTGGACACGAGCGGAAATGAACGAATCTATATATGGAAGACGTTCGCGTGAATCCCTCTTTTACATTGACCAATGAATGCGTTTTCCCGAGGCATTCAATACGTGATCAGTAGTAAGCCGCGTATTCACGAAGTGAACCCTTCTGCTCTAGGTTGTTGCCCTAAATTCAGTGGCCTCGCCAAGCAGAAAGATAGCCACCAACGCTCGAATATGGCTCAAAGCCGCCGCGGAGCAGTTCCATCGCGAAGTCAAGGAGTTCTCGGTCTGGAGAAGTTGCGGATGTGAGGCGCGGATTAAAGAAGGCGAACGTGGAAGAGTGTGTATGCCGCGCACGGCAATCTTCACAGCGGCGCAATCCCTTCGTTATGAAAGGCAAGCTCACACGCGCGAGCCGCGCGCACAGCTGATTTCGCTTTATCGTCCTTCGAAGTCAATTAGCCGGGTGCGGCCTTTCCTCCGAACTAATTCGCTCTAATGGCCGGTAATAAATTGGCAGCTCCGAGAAGCCGAGAGTGAGACAGATGTTGAGAGCACTGCGGAGCTCGTGGATAAAAAGGAATGGGGATCGTCGCGAGCGCGTCGGAGCCATTTACATACCGCGCTAAAATCTATTCCGTTTGAGATTGTACGATCCCCGCGCGCTCTGTACTCCGCTGCGTATCAGCCATTGAAAGCATCCCGGTGAATGATTCAATTCTCGGGGGGCAAATGGTACTAGTGATTGGACATTTTTTCTATCGCCTTCCATTACGATATTATTTTTTTTTATCCAAGTGCCACATATTTCTCAGAGGGTTTAGCTTCTAGTATTGGGGAGTATACATTCTCCCACGATTATCCTCTGGTAAAGAATGAAAAAGCTTATGGCCTTGCTGATTGAATGGAATATATGGCGAACTGATGTTTAAATTTTGATTTTTCCTCTGTGGAAAACGAGAAATAAAATTCACAAAAATTTGAGTGACGGGATTCTCATGGATTTGGAGTTGTAATTGGATATATTCTAGTATGTAGTCATTCTATCAGAATTGAACTATGAATCTCTGACAATGCTCTATAGTACTGTTTAGCCTTTTGAGTTGTTAGTAGTTTTAATTTATTATACGACGTATATTGAATTTATTCTCCGATGCATCACTCGAAATATCGTTGATAATTATAATTGTCTTGTATATATGCTGCCAGCCCGTTGCCCATACTCGGAAATGGAACTCAAGAATTTGATTTTCTCTTATATTCCGGGAAAATTAAACTAGACTGCTTTATTACTCATTTCGTTTGACAGTGTTATTTTTTTGTTAGCGAAAAATTTGAGGAAAGATGTTTAGACATAAAACATTCTCTTAGTGAAATTGAAACAAAATAGTTGTAAGAAATACAAAGACACACACATACATACTATCGCTTTGGAATTTCATTAATAGAACTGAATATTCTTTCAGACATTATGTGGGGTACAAATAGTACATCGATGTACTGGTGTAATCCAAACAGACATTTACTGATATCGGTATGTCATATCCGATAATTCTGAACAGATATAGTACACACATTCCTCAACCATGAGCTCGAAATATCAATGACACCGAGTAACTGCGCGCACTCAAATTTGATGGTAGATATGTTGTTAATTTTGTGTTGTTTATCACCTCACAGATGCTGTTGGAATAGCGAACAAATATTACTGATAATGCTATCACATGAGAGCAGTAATGATTTCGCGGAAAATTCAACTGCAAGTTTCGTCGATAAAACACGCCCAATGAACGGATCAATATAGAATGTGAATCTCGCATCTATGTCTATATAGAGTTTCAACTTTGATGTATCAAAATATAATTGACGAATAGAATTCGCGGAAAAACAGGAGGAAGAGGGAGGAGGGGGCCGAGTCGAGTCGTTGGGAGAGTTCTCGATCAGCCGTCCCCCTCCGCCCTTCCCCCGACACGCGCGCGCACCGAGTATATTGAACGCATACGTTTTATCCTCGCCCGTAATTTCGCGCACACGTACGGGGCGCGCATACTGCTCGCACTCAGGTTAGCCGCAGAAAATGAAGAGAGCGTTTTTCGAGCTCTCCCCAGGTGTCGGACTTACACCGGACAATGCCTGCGGGTTATTGAATTATGCGATTTGTGCATTCAGCGTGCGCCGTACCCCCACCCCGCTAACCTCTCTCTCTCTCTCTCGCTCCCCTATACATAAATGTACCCCGCCTCCCCATTCGTTTGCGTATATACAGTGCAGTGCGCTCGCGCGACTTCCTCTCGCTTCCGAGCTGGGCATTCTTTTATTTTTTTCCCCCGAGCGTATTTCACTCGCTCTCGCGTTTCGCCCAGTTGTTCTTCCCCATACACATCTTTTCTACTTTGTCCGGTTTAGTTCTGCCGAGACGTGTATTTATTTTGCCGATCGATTGTGCCCCGCGAGCTGGAACCTTTTACTATATTGAAACGCTTTTTCCCCGGGAAAATGACTGGTGCGCGGGCGCGCGCATCGAGTTTCCCCCGCAACAACCATGCAAGAGTCCGCGGCGATATGGCGGCATGCGCGGCCGCTACATTGCTTTGACTCATGTATACGCATATGACGTGTCGGAGCTCGTTGAGCCGCCAAGCCCATTAATCAATCGGTCGTTTACCGCCCGTTTATGACGGCAGTTTAAAACCTACAGCGATATAGCGTGAGTTACCGGACGACATCATTCCCAGCGATGGCTTCGCGCGAACAGCTTTAACAAGTCCGATTCGATCAGCATTTTCCAGCTGGATTATTCCGCGATCCACAACGTTCAGCGCGCTCAACGTCGAGCACGTTCGCGACTTTCCAATCCCAGTAGGCAATGGTCAACCATCGTCGCAGCTCCCTCCCCCTCTCTCTCCCTCTCTCTCTTTCTCTCTTTCGCGCACTACCGTGAGAAGTATTCGATAAATAGATCGATTCAAATGATCGGTTGGCTGGCGGCGATGGCATTACGATCCGTCTTATTCCGTGCGCGCATCTCGGGGGCAAACTTCTCTGTCTCGCTCTCGTCTCGGCGTCCATACATTGCCGACTCGATCCGTCGGGCGTCTGGCATTGAATAGGCTGGCGCGAACGTGCGCGCCTTGGAAATCGCACCAACTTATCAAAAGTGCCCGCGGGGGCCGGGGCGAGCAGCCGAGCGAGAGCCAGAGCAATACCACCGAGCCACGTCAGATTCATAAATTCGCGCGCGCCAACTCGCGTATGGGATCCCTTCTTTTTTCCCCTTCCCACCTTTTTTTTCACGCAGTTTCCCTCTCGCTACACTGTACTTTAACGGATGGCAGTTTATTGTTTCGGAATACTTATTGCTCGCGGGCCGTTCTACCCCCCGGCGTAATTGAAAGTTTTCATGAGCTTGAATTTGTTATCTCTCGCGTTGGCCCTGCCTTATTCTTTTTCCGCGTGTTTGCCCCTTCCCCGCTATGTACGCGCTGAATTAATGAACGCGTTCGTTCTGTGTACTGGCGGACTTTTGTTCGCCGAGTAACTTTGCGAATTAGGCCATTGGAGCTTGTTTTATTTCGGATTATTAACGCTTACCACGCCTTTTATTACTATGCTTGTTACATAAATTTCCTTAACGGGGTGCCCCATCCGCTCTCGCAGTTTTTACAATTGCTCTCGCGAGCCGCCCAGTGCAGTATAGCTATCGGCCGTAATTCGGCTATCCTGCCGCGATCGATCACGGCTCTCAATTATTAATTTCTCGGATGCTCAATGGGCATTTAGACTGTCGCCGAATGCCCGGGAGGGATACAAAGCGAGAGATCGTCGTCGCAGAGTACGGCCATGGAGGATTCAGCAATACGGAAAAAAAGAGCACACGTACACGAGCCGGCGCACGTACAATAAGGATATACGATCGAGAAAAACGCCGGTAGATAAATTAGAATTCAAGCGAATGCCCGACGAACGCAACTCTCGATCGGAGCACATCTGTTTCTGGGAAGGCCCTTTTAAGAGCTGCAGCCCCGATCGATCGGCGTAATTCGCAATAAATTATTCACGAATTTGCAGCGATGGGTATCCCGCGGCTGTGGAGCGAGGAATCGAAATAAATTCCTGGCGCGAGAAATCTCAGCAGCGCGCGCGCACGGCGGTCTACTTGCGACTCGGCACCATCGCTCTTCCGGAGGGGTGGAGGGGGGTGCCGAGAGCCATCCGTCGGCTTCGTCCCGGGGCTAACCTGACCCTCCCCCCGATCCCATCCCCCAGTCTTATCTCGGCCTACTGGCCGCGATAAACACGCGATTCCGCCTCGACAAGTGTCTCATTTTCGATTGCTCGCCAAACTCGGCTGTGTGCTCGAGACGTTCCCATTACTCAGCTCGAGCTCGAGCGTTAATCTAGCGTATTCAATTACAGGCGTCCGAGTTTGAATTGAAGGGGGTCCGCTTGTCCCGCGGGGGAGAGCCGCGGCAAGACCGCACGCAAGATTTCCACTGTTACAGTTGGTGCACACTTGCAATCTGAACAGAGACTGGCACCCGCGGACTTCAGCTACTCACCGATGTTGCTCATTTAACGATGGCGTCGTGTCGTACACAATACTGGCCTCTCCGTTTCGGCACAGCGTATTCCCTTATGCCCTCTTGGAGCATATCATCAATGTCGTTCAGCTTGTATTGTTTTACTGACGCTCAAGATCCCATGCCGGGAATAGTCGGAGTATGAATGTAAACGGTTGTAACCTTCAGTTTGCCTATCGGATCTTCGTCTACCATGGATCATTTCATTTATTCTTCTCCACGTGATAGCAGTTATACTCAGGAATTACGTTGTTTCCTTTTTCAACTCTCTTTTATCACTGATGATGAATTCGTTATGACTTCCTAGTGGTCTATTACATTTTTTTCTTAGTTTTCCTTGAATTTATATGAAAATTCTTTCCGATTCTTGAGAATATATGCATCAACAACTTTTTGAATCGTCAGAATTAGCAGTTTTCTTAGCAGTTTTCTAATTTTAATAGGACCTTTTTGTGAAATGGATTTATACACTGCTAAACCTAATTGAAGATCCTTCCAAAGTCTTGCGATGGACATTGCTAATTTCATCAGTTGTTTATTGATAGTATACAGAGTATATTGAATATATAGTTTATCAAAGTAAAGTTTGCTTACAGCTAGCGCTCATACTCTTGCAATGCATCAACATATTATTAACAGTACTTATATTAATATGTACGAGTACTAGTATTGATCATATATTTAACTTGAGCAAACTAATTTTGCTTTGCCAATGTCATATCTGTATACGATATTTGAAGTAGTGAGTATAAATAATCCATGAGTAGGACGTACAGAGATATATTGATAACTGAGTGCAAATATGACGAGAAATTTAACGTTGAATTTAATCGGCTAAATTCAAGTTTTTCCCGATACTCACAAACGAATCAAATAAAGCTGTTTATCAAATAGCAATTATGTTATTCTCGGCATGGCGCATGTATACCCGATAATCGGTATCAAAATAAATTATTTCCCGGTAGAGTCGAGGTGCCAAAGCGGTCTCGAGGAAAATCCTCCCAATACACACGCGCGAGAGGGCACAAGCGCTCGTAAATCCCCGGGAATCAATCTGCATTCACTTGGCTGAGCATTCCAACAGACTCAGCGGATCGTCATCGAGGAACCGTACCTTCGCGCAGTCCTGGCACCACCGCTCTCTGCTTACATCCCGTTCGTTTGCCCTTAAAATGTTTACCCTCTCGGGCTGCGCGTGCGAACGAGCCCCGATGAAATTGAAAACCGCGCGCACCTGCATTTTGACGCAGCCACACTCGCGCTGAATAACCAGAATCGATCGAGATCGAAACGAGAAGATCGATGTTTACCCGCCCGAGCGTCGGGACTCAGCGAGAGAGAGAAAGAGAGGAAGAAGACGCTCTCGAGGGCCGATCCGGTGTCGTGTGCGCGCGTGGCATTCTCCTCTCTCGTCGAGTGTCGACGGACCCACATTGTCGCTTCTTTGGCCTCCCTAACGACCCTTTAATTCGAGCTCTTTGTGCGGAAGCTTTTTTTGCGCGGGCCTGTTTAATAGGCAAATTTACTTCTCGACAGTTTTATCCCCGTCGTAAAGTGGACACGTCGATTGTTCGATTCATGATCAACAAAAAGAGCGCGTGCTTACGAGCTGGCGACACGCGTCGCCACTTTCTCATTAGCGTCGAGTGCCTGAAAAACCGCGAGCTATCACGGCCCGACGATTTCGTCGCACTCTATCAACTTTTTCCCCGGGAAATTCACCGCCTGTGGACATGCATGCATGCGGGTGGGAAAAAAAATGCGGAAAAAAAAGTAGGTGTGTTTGTTGTTGTGTCAAACGGTCTTGCTTACCCGCGGCGTTAGTTGCATAGTGGTATGTTCGGTTTCGAGGAAAAAAAACGTTTTACACAACTTTCCAGAAGGACTTCAGATTGTACTTCACTCAACGCATCGAAGTTTTTTTTCATAGGAGCCGTTCGACTCTTTTTTTAGGAATTTCCCGTCCTTCTATAACTGAAAATGCGAGAAAATTTTAGAAAGCAAAAGTTAAATGGTATAAAAGTTTCTATGTTATTTGATGCGTGAAACGGCATTTCTCACACTAGTGCATTTTTGAATATTCTTCAAAAGGAAACTTATAATATGAAATATCGTATTCGACTGGTGCGTTAAAATGTGAACACCTGTGTGAACGTGTGATTCTCGTCGCCGGCTTCGTCGGCCACTCAAATGGGCGAAAATGCACCTTTGTATCATTATAAGAGAATAAAATAACGGAAAAAACTTAATCGATCGCCTCTAAACTGGAACTGTTCTTCACGTGTACAGGTATATTTTTAGGATTCGACAATGTAGACTTTATAACAATGATTTATCTTTGGAATAGCAATAGAATAGGAATATCAAAATTGTTTCCATAGAATTGAATAGGGAACGGTTATTTCCATACGAAAACTCGTGATCGTTTTATAGTCTTTGCGTTGCGTGAGAAAAGAATCTCTTGCAAATCATTCTCAGATCCGTCGATATCATATTCGTTATCTTTAGAAGTATTGCCAGTCTTTTCTGACTTCCTCCTCATTTTACTGTGATTCCCGTAATGGAGGAACTTTTTAATCGAAGCCATTCACAGAAAATCGCTCTTATATAGAGACTATAAATTTTATGACCGTCAGAATGGCAGGATTTCAAATGTAATTTGCAGTATCTTCGTTCAGAAATTTTCGAAAGTAGCAAATGGAGTTGCATGACATAGTAACTCATGGCATAAGTATTCTTTGAATTAAAGTACTCTTTTGTTGTATGCTTTGACTGTATAATAATATATCATCCTCGTATGACTTATTCAACTCATGTCTGTCTGTCTGTCGGTGGCGGAAAGGACGCAATTTCTCGAACAAATTTCAATCTATTCCTCCATTGGTCAAAATCTTGAATTTGGCACATATAATATACGGTTATTCAATGAGTCCACCTAATGCTCACTACATCAAATTGCAGAGGAATACAATTTTCACTCGAATTTCTTTCGATAACTAACGGATGATTCCGTTTATTCATAAAAATGTCGGTGTCACATTGAAAGTACTCTTTTATGTAGAATTTGAAAAAAAGAAAGTAATTTCTATCACTTAAATATATGTCCTGGTTGTTCTTTGTAAAAGTGTGAGTTACTTGTCTGTAGACGATGAATATAAAACTCACACTTTTACGAAGGTCTATACATTTGAGTGACAGAAATTATTTTCTCCTTCTTATTCGTTTTTAAAAAAGCGTAATTATTAAATATAATATTTAGATAACATCATAATATTATATTCCCATTGATCGGTGGAGATAACTTGCCTCTTCAGTTTTAAACTTGTAAGAGAACAGTCGAGTGCAAAGTCGACTGCTCATGTAGCCCATCTCACATCCGAGAGAGGCGCTAAGTCTCAGGAAAGAAATAGGGACGTTTATTACGCTAGCGTAGTCAAAACATAAGGATATCTCATTCTATCATTCGGGAAATTTTTGTAGAAACAGAAAATAATAAATGGCAATGAATTTAATCGCGGATTTTGTGATTTCCCATTATCCGCGTACATAGTTTAATTTTACAGCTACTTGTATATGTTACGGTTACTTTATCATCACCAGTAACTTCAAAACCTGCATATCGTAATAATTAAATGCATACTTTATTGCTAATTTTACGATGAAAACTGATGTAGCAGAAGAGCTAGCCAATATAGATATGTAGCAAGAAATTAGCAGTAATAACTTGAATTATGCAATAATGGGATCAACTGGCTTTGATATCGCGTAATCATGTACAAAACAAACTGGCAACTAAAATAGTACATTTCGTATATAGTACTAAAATAGTACTAAAATAGTACTTTTGGTCTAGTATCAAACAGTATTTTTTATCACGAGTGTAGAAAACTAAAGTTTAATGATCAACTTTTCGATGCAAGTGATGAAAAGTCTCATGTCAAATAGGTGAGGAATAATTAAGTACTATCAACGTCGGCGGGATGGGTTCAATTACGTACAATATCGATCAGCTATAACACTGCAATTGTATGCAGTAACAAATTAATTTTGAAGCTTAGAGTGCTGGTTGGTTTGGGTAGTTCAATTTTCCCAAAGATTCGACATTACTGATTACTTTATAGAGAAAAATTAGCAAAAAGAGACGCAATATATATAATTAAATTATTATATGCTTACAAAGGAGTTAGAGATTAGCCATACTAGCGGATTAATATAGATTTCAGAAAATAGCCAAGCTACGAAATTACCATGTATTTCATTTATATCGGTACACAGATTTCGATGGACTCATCTAATTTTATGCAATTTCTAACACTATAAATCCTCTAAGATTTGCAATGTATCTTGGGGGCAAGATCTCTCCTGTAGGCTCGGATGACTTATTCCCGAGGCGTAATTTAGTCGAAGTAAGCTTGTCATCAGAGTCTTCAACTTATCTTCATTTACGGGAAGTGCAATAACGCCAGATAGGAGACTTCCGCATCTGTCTGCGCATTTAGCTCACGCGTTGAATTCAGTGAAATTATTCTGAAGATGGCTCCATGATATAATCCTTTGGAGTGACTACATCGCCATGAGTTCTGTGAGTATAAAAATAATCAGCCCACTTAGCAACGAGTAAATCCAAGCGATCAGCAAACATTGCCAGTTCTCTGCACTACGTCAATAGACGTACAAAGCTTTATGATCGCATAAGCGATTTGATCTCGTTAAAATCGACGGGCTCGTTGGATTTTCTCGGCCAACAGTAGTCGAGCGCTTTGTTCTAATGCAAGACAAACAGCCATATTAAACTATTCAAATTACTTGGTAGACGTGGCTCTCGTATTTGAGTTGAGCGGCCGAAAACCGTGGAGTAAACAGAGCGACGAGCAGTAAGAAGCTGGTAAAGTTGGTGGGAGGTGCAGCCTGTTGTAAATGGACCCTAAGAAGGCCGTCGATGAATGACGAGACGAGGCGAGAGCGAGCGGGGCTTTAATCACCGAATTCGCTGCGTCTACTTGACTCATAGATGCAAGCTCGTCACTGATCAAAGTTCGGGATTGAGTTACGCGAAAGCGAACGCCAAGCCGCCCTCAGACCATCGATTTCGGTGCGCATTCAGCCTGAAATCTTTGAGATGTTACGCTACACTGAAACTCGATGTCTCAAGGCGTGCTCTTTGACGGCCAACGGAGCCAGTTTACTCCATATTATTATGGTTATCAAATCAATATATTCCACTCACTTCTTATATACAATGCGAAATCGATGGCGGAACACATTTGTGTCTATAATAGCCGATAGCTCGGACGTTTTATTCAGAAATTCGCGAATATCTTGTTCTCATAGAGTTTCATAGCTATATTAGACATGAACAATTAATATTTTAATCCCAATTTTTATTCACCCAATTCCAAATTTTATATCCTCACATGTACATTACATTATTTCATTTTTATTTTTTCTCGTACTTCGTATATACATTGGATTGTACAATTCTATTCAAATTCGATAAATTGTGTGAATCACTTTGAAAAAGATAGTCAGAGTGATTTATTAAATTAGAAGCCTTGATAAAAAGCTCCCGTAAAATCGCTACGCACACATTTGGAAATGTAAATCAGGAGTGTTTGTATGTGATTCATCATTACAATGAATTCTCGCTGCAACTGCATGACTCCGCAGGATTTCGATGAAAACTTCGTGGCATACGTACCGAACAAATTTGAAGCTTTCTGCTCAAATCACTCGCGCGAATAGGGCCTACATGCACATCAGCGAGTTTGGGAATTTCCGAAAATCCCTCGTCCGTCGTGCCTTTGTCATCGTGTTTTTAACGTTTTTTCCTGTTCAGCCACCGATGCCAGCGGATTTTTGACGCGATTACACGTGCGCCGCGTGTAAACGTGGGATTGAAAACACCCCCGCCCTTGTTCATTGCGTGCATGAGTATCTGCGAGGTGACATGGATGATTTGCATGCGCGAATGATCCTTCTGACGCGTCCTATTATCTCAATTAATTTGATAAAATTTTCAATTACTGTGTTCAGCGTGAGAGATGATTTCAGTATCACTTGTCGAGGCCATAAATCACTTTAAATGTAGACAACAAGAAAAATCAAGCTTGTCCTGGTTTCAACTTGCAAAAATTTCACTAGTCGATAATTGAACGTTTAAAAAATCACTCATTCCATGAAAATTAATTATTTCATTTGCCAACGGAATTCTCTTCCACATCGTACTATGTATCTATAATATAGATTTACACAAGTTTATTTGTGTTTAATTTCTATTTGTTTTTAATAATAAATATAAAAATAATCAACCCGTACTTTTTGCTCTTCGATTGGATGAAAATTACAGGAAATACAGCGATTTCAAACTCCATTGAAAATCCGCTGTGAGGTAATAACTTCACATAATATAGATATACAATGAATAAGCGACGTCACGACTTCTCACCGATTCTCAAAATCTAGACAATATTTCAACTCGCTGTATCTCCTTGAATTTTCGTCAAATTAAGAAACAAAAAGGACGTGTGAATTATTTGTACACTCACAAAAATAAAATTCTGGTTCAAGAAGAAATATGAGTTTGAAGCTATAGTAAGAAGATTTATTCTTGTGCTCATCTAGGAGGAAGAATAGAGTCTTAATTCAAGAGGAAATCTTTTTGCTATAGCGTCAAATTGACTTTTCTTCTTGAACCAAGACTTTATATTTGTGAGTGTAATAGCTTGATAAAAACAATCAAGTTTTTTTATGCTACTTGTATAATATGAAATAACTGTTTATAATGACTTCCAAAATGAACCCAAATGCATTTGGATCTTCAAAAAAATCACAGTTTTGGTCATCATAACGTTTCTTTTTAATATCACTAGGGGGGTACCCCCCCTGCTCGCTTCGCTCGCCAACCCCCCGTGTGTTCTTTAGAAATCAATAATTTCAATAATAAGTGTAGTAATAATTAAAAGAAAATTACATTCAAAACAATAAAACTTTAAACTTGAACTTTCGTTTTTGTTCGATTGAAAAGAATACTGAACGAACGATTCGAATCCAAATAAAAGATTAATGTCAGCTATATTCATGTTAAACGTTTGTTGCTTTCTCAAAGAGAAAGCTTTGTAACGGGGTAAAAATGGACCCACCGAATCGGACTTCGGGACCTCGATTTTCGTAATCTACGGGTCGAAAAACATGGAAATCCGAAAATGTCTGTATGTATGTACGTACGTACGTACGTGCACTTTTTTGTCGTACGATAACTTTTGAGGAAATTGTCCGATCGTCCTGAAATTTTGCACACAGGTTAGTCGCTACAAAATCTCGGTCGAGTTCAATTTCCAGCCAAATCCGTTGTTTATTTCTCTAGCAACCGTTGCTAACGTGTTTTTGATAAAAGCTCCAAAAATCATCATCAATGCACGATGGGTCTCCAATTCTTTCGACGATCGATGAGAATCGATAAGACATTCATTTTGGAACAACTATTGTTTATTCTCTTAGCAACCGTTGCTATGGAGATACAAAATTCAGCTTCAGACTGACTTTTTTGTCGTACGATGACTTTGGAAGGAATAGTCCGATCGTCCTGAAATTTTGCACACAGGTCGGTCTCCGGCAGATGTGAACCGAGTTCGGTGTTCAGCAACATCCGTTGTTTATTTCCATGGCAACCGTTGCTAGCGTGTTTTCGATAAGTTTCCATATAATTCATGATAAATGATCATTTGGGTTTGTATATTTATGGGATTCTATAACAATCAAAGAGATCTTTCCCGTATAAACCATTGTTGATGTCTCTAGCAACCGGTGTTTATATCCCTTGCAACCGTAACTAGGGAATGGGAAAAGTCAGTTGGAGGTTCATTTTTGGAACTGTAGATGACTACACTCACAAAAATATCTTCTTGTTCCCAGAGGAATTGGTCCTCATACAGAATTACGCTATTTTCAATCGTAATATATTGTTGATTGGAGAAGAAAAGTCTTCTCTCAAGAAGATTCCGTTTCGGAAGTAGCAGAAATTCTTAATGAGGCATAATTCCTCTGGGAATAAGAAGATATTTTTGTGAGTGTAAGAAGTAAGAACATCGAAGCTCCGACATTTACCATAGCAGCTGTTGTTTACGTCCTTAGCAACCGTTACTATGGAGTGGGAAAAGTCAGTTTGAAGTCCATTTTTGGAACTGTTGATGACTAAGAAGTAAGAACATCGAAGCTCCGACATTTACCATAGCAACCGTTGTTTACGTCCTTAGCAACCGTTACTATGGAGTGGGAAAAGTCAGTTGGAGGTCCATTTTCGGAACTGTTGATGACTAAGAAGTAATAACGTCGAAGCTCCGACATTTACCATAGCAACCGTTGTTTACGTCCTTAGCAACCGTTACTATGGAGTGGGAAAAGTCAGTTAGAGGTCCATTTTCGGAACTGTTGACGACTAAGAAGTAAGAACACCGAAGCTCGGATATTTACCATAGCAACCGTTACTATGGAGTGGAGGAAATAAGTTAGAGGTTCATTTTGCTTTCTCAAAGAGTGGTGATTAATGCAAATTGAGGTTCAATTGCAATACTTTGAGAAAGCATACTGCTGAGGCACTTGGCAGCGGTTTTTTTTAGATAAATAGTGGGTTTAACTTTAGGTTAATAGTGACATGTGCTAGATCATATTTTTTGGTTTGGGTATTCCGCGTGTTCCATTTCAGATTTTCAGCAGCAGATTTTGAGTAAGATTGCAATGGTTGCTAGACACGTAAACAATAGTTGCTATGGGTAAAACGGAGATTTTGTATCCTGTGCAGTTGAAAATACTGGAAACGAAACTTACGTGAATTTTTCTTTCCCTTAGCAACGGTTGCTAGGGCGGTAAACAACGGTTACTGAAAAGCTAATTGGGAAGATTTTGTGTCCTTTGCAATCGAAAATTATGGACATGGGTCATAGATTGATCATTTCCAACCTTTGCAATGGTTGCTAGGGAGGTAAACAACGGTTGCTATGGAGCAAATATAATAATTCAGTTTTCTTGGTCATCGAGTGTAACTTAAAATTGATTTTCCAACTTTCGAAGCAACGGTTGCTAAGGATATCAACAGTGGTTGCTATGGGAAATATCTCATCCGATTCTCTTCGATTCTTATTGATTCTCATCAACTCTCATAGTCCCAATGAGCACTTATGAAGATTCGTGAGATAACACGTTAGGAACGGTTGCTAGGCAAATAAACAACGGATTTTATTGAAAATTGAACTCGGCCTAGATTTTGCCGCGACTAACCTGTGTGCAAAATTTCCAGGAGATCGGACCATTGCATATTTATTGGAAATAAATAATTTATTCGAAGGCACGGGTGGAAAAAGAGGATGGAAAAAAGAGGTGGAGAAAGGGGTGTAAAAAGAGGTGGAAAAAAGGGTGGAAAAAAGAGGTGGAAAGACGGATAAAAAAAGGGTGAAAAAGGGGGGGTGAAAAAAGGGTGGAAAAAGAGGGAAGATTTTGTATCCTGTGCAGTTGGAAAAACCACTGCCAAGTGCCTCAGCAGTGTACTTTCTAAAAGTATTGCAATTGAACCTCAACTTGCATTAATCGCCACTCTCTGAGAAAACTAAAGGAACCTCTAACTCATTTCCTCCACTCCACAGTAACGGTTGCTAAGGACGTGAACAACGGTTGCTATGGTAAATATCCGAGCTGCGATGTTCTTACTTCTTCGTCATCAACAGTTCCGAAAATGGACCTCTAACTGACTTTTCCCACTCCATAGTAACGGTTGCTAAGGACGTAAACAACGGTTGCTATGGTAAATATCCGAGCTTCGATGTTCTTACTTCGTCATCAACATTTCCGAAAATGGACCTCTAACTGACTTTTCCCACTCCATAATAACGGTTGCTAAGGACGTAAACAATGGTTGCTATGGTAAATGTCGGAGCTGCGATATTCTTACTTCTTCGTCATCAACAGTTCCGAAAATGGACCTCCAACTGAGGGGTGGAAGAGGTGGAATAAAAGGTGAAAAAAGGGGGTGAAAAAGGGGGTGAAAAAAGGGGGGAAAAAGGGGTGGAAAAAGAGGCAGAAAAGGGGGAGCCAAAAAGGGGAGCCAAAAAGGGGAGCCAAAAAGGGGAGCCAAAAAGGGGAGTCAAAAAGGGGAGCCAAAAAGGGGTCGAAAACTTTCACGGCGGCGGCGGCGGCGGCGGTCTGGCTTTTAATATAGAGAGATTCTATAACGACAATATTCCGTGCCGCGACTGTGCTGAGATAAAATTCAAAGAATGGGGCGTTATTGGGTACACCTACTTTATACAGTCAGTTTGGTGTGGAATAACGGAGCGTCATCTGCATATGAGTATATTGGCAACACACGATGTAGGGGGCACAACTTCGTAGCAGAGGGTTTTGCGAAGTTCTACGGATCATCACTGCGTCTCGTCATCTCATGACATTTACTTTGATCGACTCTAGGAATCTAACAGTTGGGACGGTAAATAAGCCACACCCTTCAACGTGATTTTTGTAATCAACCCTCGAGAATAAAAGAACTCGATGTGATAATGTATAGGAAAGCTGTTATTGAACGAGATTGATTGAGGAACGAGCGTTTCGTTGTACGATAATCACCATTACTCATATGAATAGTCAGCCCTGCTTAACACGAAGGGTCTACCGTTTTTAATGAAGCGTCAATCCCCGTCGCAGAATGTCGCGACCGTCAGTTGGCAATCGAACTGTATAATGTTGTCGGCGATGATTAACAGCGGCGATCGATAGGAGAGCTGGCCATCCATCGATCTCACAGGGCGCGTCCGCATACATCACTGCGCGAGAGCTGGCTGCAGCCGATAAAATCATATCGCGATAAATCCCCGGGGAGGATGTTCGCGGTGAAAAAGCGACGGGGATATTTAACAGGCCTCGGACGAAAATCCAGTCAGCTCGACGAGCGACGACGGGTAAAAAACGCTGACGCGCGCGAGTATGAGCCGCTGTAGCTCGCGGATTTTCACGAGTCATTTGGATGCACCGCACCCCAGGCTTTCGCTCCTCCAGCTGCGACCCTCCTTTAGCGGAGGACGCGGGCGCGCAACCCTTCCGCCGAAAAGGGCGGGGCTGGCAATTTTAACGGGGACGCGCGGCAACAAAAATAAGACGTGCATCCAGCTCAACCTATCCCTCCTGCCCCCTGCACGACCCCACGTGCGAGCTCGTTCGGAAGGAGTCGAGTTCAGCCGCGTGTGTTTCGCCAACAGCGACGCGTGGAGAGCTGCTATGGCGCAACACAACGCGCGAGGGACGTGCACGAGAGAGATATACCCCGATGCTGCAGGCTAAACAAAGAGATGAAACGTGCGCTGCGCGATTTGATTAATAGACGCGGCCGACGGCTGCTGGGGAGTTCTTTTGCCGAGGAAAAATATTTTCGGTGGAGAGAATACACCCTCGTCCTCCCGCGCCTCCCTCCACCCCCGAGATGACAATTCGAAACGGAAACGAAGTGAGAAGAATTTTTTCCTCTTTTTCTTCCCTGCTCACAAGTTTTCTGCTCTCTTCTTACAATATGATTTTAAGTCGGTATGATTTACGTTCACGCGAACAGTATGCTTGTTATTATATCGTCGATCCGGTAAAAACAAGCGTAGTATTATTCAATTCGGATCCCAGAAGCCTTGATCTAACAACGAGCCAGGTTTTTTTATTTAGTCTAGAGCCTCTCGATATTAATTATTTGAGATGAACCCTTGTTATATGAGTTTCCGATGTGGCATTTGGCGTGCGTGATATTATGTATATGATTATGTTTGAATGAAAATAAAAGGAAAAACTAGAAGTTAACGAAATCAAATATCTGCCCCCGATCAAAGGACGCCGATTGTAAAACTCGAGTTTGCCAATTATTTATAACGCGAGCACCAACGTATTCGCTCGTTCAAGCACGAGCGAGTATCAGCTTCGCCGACCTAAATATTTATAGAGCATGACGCTGTAATAATGCCCGTTCGCAAGCTCGATGGTAAAATATAATCGCGACAAAATAATTACATCTCTCGGCAGCTCTCTTCTCCCGCAGCGAGCCGCATCTAGGCGAAATATTCATTTATCTCCTAAAAAGTGCCGCCTCGTGGCCTTGTTCATTAAGAGCGTACGCGCGCGGGCGCGGAGGGAAAAAATAAAAAGAAGAGAGAAGAGAGAAGAAAAAAAGCTACAGCACTCTTGACGTCGCGCGCGTAAAAATCAAACTAACAAACGCGCGGGCGCGCGGTCGCGAGTATCAAGAAAGAGAGGAGTCACATCTGGCGCGCCCTCGAAAGATAAACAAAGAGGGTCGGTCCCGCAATTCATTTGTGTGACGTGCCCGAGTGCAGTCGGCAGCGGCGGCACCTTGCCCAATTAAAGTGACGGAGCGTCAGACAAGCTCGACACGCCGTATCAGTGCAAAACGCCGCGCGTTATATTCGTCCCTCCTCCGCACGACTCGCTCGTCCCTATATGTCCTATACGCCCAAGACTCCTGCAGCGGTGCCCACTGACTTCGAGCTCGAAGTATCGAACCTCATCCCGATCACACTCCTTCTTATCCCCAGGGTCACCTTTTCAGTTACGCCCCCGCGCCTACGACTCCGATTGTTTACCTTGAAATTTGCGTTCGTTAACCCGTACGTGCGATGCGGAAACTGCTGCTCGTGCATCTCCGTCCTTCCCTCTTATTCTCTTCTCTCCTCTGCGAATTGAAAGGCGCTGACTACCAGCTCATGTTGTCACTGGATCGTATGTATATTGTTATCGTATGGAAGCTTGGCGCCACTGCGAAATAATCAGTAGCTGACTGATTTACGTGTTCTGCTTACTGTGTATTCAATTATTATGACTACGTGTAAAATTTTTCATCTGTCGCTTCTGCACATTGACACAGTGCTGCAAATTTTATATGTATTTCCCTCCCTTATAAGTTTGATTCTGTTATTTTTCTGTTATCTTTGGGATATTGCGAACATGTTTTTGGAGTGGATTCAATAATGGAAGATTAGTACGCGAGGTCACCGTAGATTCACAATGAAAACATTACGCGCGGCTTTTCGATGAATAAGTTATTTTAATCTGTTTTATCGAGAAACTCGGTATTTTCACGAATGTTTTCCAATTTATCAAACAACCTGTGACCCATGTGATATAGTACGCAGTGAGGACCCACTAATCCTGGAAGTAACACACTGCATGGAAATGTATTGTACAAAAGCTGTGCATACATCAGTAATCATAGAATAATTCATGGATGAATGATTTGTCAGTGATTTATTGTGTATTGCCACACATTGTGTCGTGATCCTCACAAAGGCAAATTCAGAATTGATTTCCAAATTTCCAAGCCTAGCATGCAGTATAATTATTCATTTATCTGACTCAGTGTAGCATTCCAAATCATTGCAAAAGTGAGATTGCGAGAGAAAAAAATTACGTTCCCCGGTCAGCCGCGCTGCCATTTGCGCCACCGGGAAGACAATTGTCCGTTGATCCTCGATCGTTGCGGATCGGGTGATATTGCGAGAGAAATGAGTTCATGCTCCAGGGATGTGACGAACAGTTGTCTTCTTGGAGAGGCAAGTGGCAGCACGGCTGACTGAGATTCCAGAGAATGCTCGTTCGAATCCAGCCCGGGATAAGCGAATTAATTTTTCTTGCAATCTCACTTTTTTAATAATTTGGAATGATTCACTGAGCCCAATAAACCAATATTTCGCGTTAAAACTTGTGAACGTAAAAAGAATAATTCCAAAGCAATATAATAGACCATTTTATGAGGAAGTTTAAATTTGCGAGCTATATCACACGAATTTGCGAATTCTGCGAAATGTTTACAACTTGGATTGTTTTTGCATTTTTTTATTATTTTGATCATAAATTGAGGCATACCAAGCTGGTACCCATTTTAGTATGTATACTTTTCTCATTCAATATTGAATTATGTAATGAACTAATCACGTAATAAATTCCTTCCACACATGTTACCTCTAAAAGCTCTGTTAACACGCTAAATCGATATCGTAATTTTCATTAAATAATTTATAATCAGCAAGACGCACACTCGCCGTTTCAACATATTTTCTACTTGATTATTTTATCAAATCTGTGCATCAACTTTATTCCATTTCACTCGCATTTATATGCTAGTAGACCGTAGTAGACCGTATACATGTATATGACGGCAACGTTTAGGTTGAGCGGGAAAAACGTTAAATCTGCTCCACGTCTTTGGCTAGGTATACTCGCGTACATATTCGCGAAAGAGAAGGGAAAGAAAATTCGTTGCTGCAAAAAAGAATTTATGCACTAGTGAGTGAGGGTGTGGGTGTGTATGTGTGTGTATATGAGTGTGAGGGAGAGAGAGAAAGAGGGAGAATACGAGGCGGTAGAGCGGCATTGTCGGGGCCGATAAAGCCTCAAAAGCCTCTTCATCCCGGGGAACGAAAGTTTCGTATTATGGCTGGAGATTATCGGGTCGACGTTTCACTCGCTCGCTCGCGCATTTAAAGAGGTCAGAGACAGTAGGAGCCCTAGCCTGCGCTGTTGCAGCCGTGGGATAGAAAGAGAAAGCCAAGACGAGAGGCAAGGCGCAAAATGCTCGTCGCGCGGCGTTTCCTCCCCCCAAGAGCCAGACGTCGTCGTAGTCGTCGTCGATCGGGCGATAAGACGGACGAGCTGGCGTAGCCGTGGCGCTGCACAGAGCATAAACACGCCCGGCGCATTATACGCCCGCCACCCGGGTGTGCTCCGGCTGCAAAGGCAAAATATACTGGATCGAGAAAGGCGCGGCTTTGATTCATTTGATTAAATTTATTATGGCCTCGTTTCTGGTGCCGCTGCTGCTGCTACTGCTGCTGACATTGAGTGCCGCGAACAGTCAGGCTTACTGATAATTCGGCTTGGCGCTGAGAGACGGCTTAGAACTTTGACAACTAGTAGAATATTCGCTGAGTTAGTGCGAATATCGGAGTCGGAAAGAATGCAATTCGAATAGAATTGAAAGGGGAATTTAGCTGGCTGTTAGGGTGGGGGAAAGAGCTTTGAGAGCTCTTGAATCGCAAAGCGAATTGGTGAATTTGGCTAATTGGAATTTTCGATAAATCGCGTGTGTATCACTTTGGGTTGAATTATTTTAAATACGTAAGGTAACTGCAACCAATGCGCCACCCCTTAAGGGTTTTTTGCAAATTTGACTATGATAAACTTGGAACTTTGAAATTCAGTGTCTTATAGCTTAGCTCAATAGACCAAATGCACTACACGTGCAGGCAATTTGGAACGGTTTCTTAATTATTTGTTACAGCCTATATAGGCCTACAGAGACGATCAAATTGGCATTGTAACAAACTCTCAATCATGTTCCCAGTGATATTAATGCAAAACTTTTGACATTCAACTCAAAAATACATATATAAATCATCGTAATATGTCTATAAAAATATTCAACGATTTTACTCGATCTTTCGATTTATAATCGCATAAAGAGCCACGTTGGCTTCATTTATTTTTGATGCGAAAAAGAGCAATTTAAGTAGGATAAAACATAGTTCTGGGAAAACTGATGAGACCAATCGAAAGATGAGATGTTTTTACTTAAAAAGAAGAAATGATACTTTGAGAGATAAAAATTATTTACCTCTGATGTTTTAGGTTGAGTGTGAAAAGTGAAATAAGAAAAAGGTGAAAAAAATCAGTAAGTGAAACTTGAAAGTGTTGTAGGAGACTGGTTTTAAGGGCTAAATGGGCGGGAAACAGATCAAAAATTTTCTTTCACTTAATACCCCCAACATGACCCGAGGGCGACTGATGCTCAGAGAGTACCGGAAATACAAAATCTAACAAGCGTGCCAAATTGCCTGCAGTTACCTTATATCGAATTATTCAAAACGTACTCATTATGTGCACGGAGGATATATTATTGTGAAAACTATGATGGTTTACAGTAGCGCATGTGACGCCAGTGACGCACGACCTTTACGATAATTCCAACAATAACCTTTGGAGAAAAAGTATAGAAATATTGAAAATTACAGTGAACCTAGTGTTTCCCCCTGCATTTCATGTAACAATAAAGGCTATCATAATATTTGCGAGTTGCTACGTGGGAATGTAATTTCGACAACAGTTTTGTCCCGTGTACGTGTGTCATTCCACAAATTGTCACGAAATACGTCGAGTATATACAGTTATGGGGGAAACACACTGTAGTCTTATTGCACATTGCTCGGCGAGATTGTGCGTGGTCGGTGCGGGTGTACGTGTACAACAATGCCGAAACTGCCCGCGAATCGCGGGGAAAAACACCGAATTGAAATAGAGCCGGCGCGGCGACGAGGGATAAGGATCGCGCGTACCCTTGTACTTGGATGAGTGGCAGGCTCGGGATGCAAGGGTGCAGAAACGGGCGAGCGGATCGATCCTCGTGTGTGTGTGTGTGTGTGTGTGTGTGCGTCTCAGGGGCGCGAAAAACGCGGCGGAGAGTATATAGCGCGCGCGGTTGCGTGCGTATCGTCGGGGCGCGATCTTGCGCGACACGAAGCCGCGAGTGTTTGCGTGCACGCGGCATTAATTATTCGCGCGAGCGCAGACGCAGCTCGGGACGATTACGCGTATCCGTGTACATATATTATACCCGGACGACCTTCTCTGACTCCACCCCCCGCCCGCCCCTCCGTCCTCATCGAGCTCCGCGCGGCAGCGAGCTCGAGTCATTTGCAACTCGCGCGCAATTTCTTGTCTCGTGTATTTATCCGCCGTCGCTTGGGAACGAGCAATGAAAAGTCGCTGCTTTCGTCGGGCAAGCAAATGTTTTGAATATCATGTTTTATATGTGTATGTGCGTGTATATACTTATGTATGGGTGCAGTGCGCGCAGGCTTATGTGCTCCGAGGCTTTCTCTTAACCGAGTGGCGGGCTGAAAGGCTCTCGGGGACGCACTTGATTCTCTTTTGCTTTCTCCGTGGGGGATAATTTTCAATTAATCCGCCGCGTACGCGATTTGTGAAATACGAGTGCGCTTCGCTCGCTCTGCCATTTTTTGAGCATCGATGAAAGTCGAGAGAAACGGACGTATGCTCGTGAACGAGAGACTCGAATGATGTATATTTGCTATTTACGGGATGTATCGACAAGTTTCCAATGATCCTCCTCTAATGGAACATTTTCCATGAAGGATATTCAAACGCAAAGCCGGGAAGAGGTTTATTTGCAAATATTTTTAATACAAGCGGTTTCCCATAATCTCACTGGCTTTGGTACCGTACATCATATACTAACACTCGACAGCATTCAAAATTACTTTACGTCAGTCCGAGTAGATATTCATGGGAGCAGGTGGATATTGAAACAAGTATTCGTTAGAATCGAATCAGCATCGTTAGAAATCGCTAAGTGTTAACTCATCGAAACGACATCCGACTGGCTTTAATTCAGGCTAATTGGTTGACTAACTCCTGAGAGCTCGGTGATCTGTGAATCCAAGCAACGTCTTCTGGTGCATCTCGTGGATACGAATGGTCGAAGGGCCAGGGCAAGCCAGTCAAGCTGATCTCGCGGTATCTCTCGCCTCTAAAATACATAATTTGCTTAATTAA
This sequence comes from Aphelinus atriplicis, assembly GCA_020882685.1. NCBI lineage: Eukaryota > Metazoa > Arthropoda > Insecta > Hymenoptera > Aphelinidae > Aphelinus > Aphelinus atriplicis. The sequence goes on along the minus strand of CM037074.1, from coordinate 25,811,283 downwards.
ACTGTCTCGGAGTCAGGGGCCAATTACTTGCAGCAAACGTCTAATTTGAACTGTCCAATCTTGGGGTTGGAGTACACGCATACCAAGGATGTTAACCGACCATGTCGAACTACTCGAGGGTTAGACTAGTTGCGTGTACGCAGCCATCGGATGGCTTGTCGTTCGTGTAAGATGAGCGTAGCCAATGCGGTTGGCCCTGCCACTGCAACTCGAGGGTCGAGGGTCGCTCTGTCGCTACTGTAATAATGATCTTGCCTTCGGCGGGTGCTTGTATATATGTGCAATATGCATACGTGCATATGCGAGATTGTCACTCTATATGCCATTGAGTTTCGGCAAAGATAATAACGCGAAACAAACGCTGAATAAACAATGTCTCACTCTGACACCATTAAGTATTTACACAATGTAGAATTCGGAAGGTGTTACACGAAAACATTGAAACAAGTTTAGAATTGTTTGAAAGATACCAGATTTTGTACGATAACTAGTTCGCTTGTAACAGGCGAAAAATTGTTGTGGCGTCTATCAGAATCGGTTCACAATAACCTATACCAATGTAGATCGATGAGCTTATTGTTACATTCGAATGGCGACAGAACTTGATGCTACTGTCTCACTACACAAAGAATAATTGTGAAAAAACGTTTGTGAATAAGACGATTTTATAGAAAAAGTCGCCGAAATGTCCAGTAAAAAGCAGAGTGACTCAAGGGAGTTCTATCTTGGAAGGGCTAGTCATAATACAACCCATTCCCTACTTGATTCACGTGGTGTACTAAATATGACAACGTCGCGTGACACTGGTTAATTTGTAACTGTCTATCTACATCTGATGGAGCCTCCTAAATTTCAAGTGAAGAGTCAACCAAATCATAAGTTAACTGGCTTCACTTTTACAGGCCATCACATTTCAAATAAAGATCTCCTTAATGAGTTCACAATTTCACGAACCTATGGAAACTGGTTGCTTCAGAGGAGGTAATATTTCTTCAATTGATCTTTAACTTATGTCTGTGAACGTTAACATTTTTGAAACATTATGCTGTACGAATTCACAGTACATCTGCGTTATCGAATATATCACTTGGAACATGTGCTGGCGAGCAAGGATAATTGTACAAAGAGCTGATGCATTGTTTGATGTTACAACGGTACGTCAGGATTAAATTTTGAGCTTATACGATTTTCCAACAGACAAGGCGAAATGCAACAAAAAATGGTTATGGATTAAAAGAGATTAACAGACATTTATACTATAAACATTTCTTCGTACCATATGATTATTAGTTGAGTTTGCGTTACGCCAGTATTAGCCCCCTAGAGATAGTTGTAGATAAACTTCACGTGCAACCATATATCGATGCTACAGCCATTTTCACTCCCGGCGAGGCAATCCATAAAGTAACTGGCTGAGCTATGAGAGTTTAATCTCGCGGAAAAAACTTGGATCGGCCCGCTATATATGGACGGATCTAAAGCTCTGGCGATACACATTGGCAGCGAGTGCATCAGAGCATCTGCAGCAATTCAGCAGAGGTGGGCTGCTCGTCATTGCGGGCCGCGTGTGCATGTGCACACTAGACGGCCGACTGGCGCGCGCGTCTCAACTAAGAAAGTTTAAAGGACCTGCATCCACGGTCTCTTGCTTTTTTTACGCGGGCCGTAAAAACGCGTATCGCGCGCGCGAGAGCTGGCCCCGTGTATAGCTTTCGTAAGATACGCGCTACCCCCGCGGCTTTTTCTATTTTCGCTCGAGAGTGCGTTGTAAAGTTCGCTAGATGTGAGCTCGGGATGTACGTGGGTTAATACGCCTTTGTTCCCCTGTATTTCAAAGATTCTCCAGCGATATAAATCGCTTTTTTATACGAGCGATGCGCGCGCGCAACCCCCGACAGCCTCTCCAGCGGCCGAATTTATGTCTCACCCGCGAGATATGTCGAACTGGGTAGGGGGTTTTTGCGCGCGAGAGCCGGGGTAAAGGGGGGCGCTCGTCGCGACACGACACAGACGAATTAGCCGTGGTGTATCGCTGGGGGACGGGGGGGGGAAGGCGATATCCGGTGTGTCTTTGTTTCTTGCGACGAGCTCGCGTATACACGGGGTGGCCCGGGCTCGGAAAAAAATCGCGTAACAACGAGGCGGGACGAATCTATATAACCGAGGGAAAAGCTGACGGAGGAGAGCAAACGTCTTTGATTCTCGGCAGTTCTTTCCGTCGTATCGGAGCCGAACTCGGCTTTAATTGGCAATTACATCGTAACCAACTGCAGGCTGACATTTGTCGGGAGTCTGATTGGCGAGGCCCAGGAGAGCAGCCGGAGGAATCCCGAAGATTGAACGCGATCCGGTAGCATCCGGAAGAGAGACGCGCCGTCGGCTGCTGACAGTGGCGGCGTGTGTCGCGACTTTTTGCGATAAAACAAAGAGACTCGTTGGGAGGAAAAATTCGCGATTGCAGTGGCGCGCGATTTTCTCGACCCCGAGCTCGCCGTCACCGCTCGGCGGCGCGCACGCGACACGACAACGGGGCACGTGCAGAAATAAGCGAGCCAGAGACAGAGAGTAGCTATAGTCGCGCGTCAAAGGGGCAGCGCCATAGCTATATAGCCGAGACTTTAGTTCCTCTCGTTTTTCAACTCTCTTGATTTTTCGCGCGCGCGCGCCCGCTCACACACGCCCCGAACGACGGGCCAGTTGCTCTGCTTACAAAATAGTCGCTCATTGTCTTTTGCGAGCTTTGTCCTTCTCTCTCTCTCTCCCTCTCTCTCGCTCTTTCTCCCGACTAGCAATCAGGCATATGGTACGCGTCAAAATTGCGCGTGTAAGTGCGAGCCTTTTGTGCGCGCAGCCTCTTTCTTCTTTATTTTTCACCTAAAAGTCCATATGCCAGCCGGCCAGTGTGTGTGCGTGTGTGTGCGTGTGTGTGAGTGCGAGAGAGAGAGAGAGCGTGTGTGCGTTGGGCTACGCTCGCGCCCGCGTTTAGCCGCCAAGCTTTAATTCGAAACATTATGCTGGTGACTGCAATTATCCGAGCTGGCCGGTTAATGGTTTTTTAAGCGCTGAGAGGCGTGTCAGAGGCACCGCGAGTTAACCAGATTACCGTTATTATCGGATCTGCTTGGTGCTGTCAGCTGAGCGATGACTTTTTCTAGCCACGACCGACCCCCCATGGATGCAGTCAATTTATTCTGAGTTATGATGAGGGTTAGTTAGATTCGTTTGTCTGTAATTGTTGAGTTTTTGGATTGATAGATCAAGTTTTTTCATACCCAAGTAAAAAATTATGAATAAATCATGCCTAGGAGATTATATACAAAAATGGACTGACATACCCTGGGCATAATCAAATCATAATCCAAAAGGTCTAATACTCTATACCTTATCTATGCTTAGTTTAGGCATTCTAACGGGATTGTGCATCGATTATACATAGCTAATTTGAAAGTTTAAAAGGCATAGGTCAGATAAATCTTTCTCATCAATTATGTTAATAGATAGATTAAAATTTTTCAATGGATATTGAAAATAAGAGTTGAATTCTAATAATATAGTTATTAATATTTCTGCTCAAAAATCATTACCACAGTATCTTTGTTTTAAATAAAATTCCTGTTGAATTGTGTCATATCAGCTGCTTGTACTTGACTGTCAAACTCTGCTACTTTGCATGGGGTTTCACAAATGCTAGACTGCAAAACACTATCGGATTACTAAATGCAATATGAAATTCGTTCATTCTCCCACTAAAATGCACCTACACCCGAGTGATAAAAATGAGGCAGTCGAGTAGAATTTTCTGTTAGACTCTCTGCCAGACGTTCCATGTTTCGAACGAACATTTCAATCCAATAAACGTTTGTCTTTACACTATTCTAGCGTAGCCGTTAACTTTTCCTAAACATGCGAATAAGACATCTCTTTATTCTGCATGATTGATAATATCTTCTGGTGACGGGCTGCAACATGTTGCCCGACACCCTGCTCGTAATGTATCCATGTTGATTTCGGGATAGCCAAACCCCCAATAGCCATTTTTTTCGCTAAAAAGATGTCTGATCGAATTACGCCGCGTGTACGTGCAGAAGTCAAGAAGAAGCAGTTAGCGTGACATTCTCACTGCGATACTCATAGCACTAGAGATTCGAGGTACGCCGGGGGCACAAAACCAAAGACTTGGCGCGAGAAAAACGCGCTCGTCAACGCGAGGCGTGTTGCAAGAGAAGCTCCGTCGCGTGCGGCGACGGAAAAGCCGCACGCGACGGAGCGCGCTTCAAAGCCACGCTCAATTCAAAACCCCTTGGCCATTAGCAAGAAGCGCGGGCTCGGTGAGTGTCTTGCGACAACGCGGAGGGAAAAAAATTTCCTGCATATATATATACGGACGAGACAAAGCAGAAGAGTCTCGGGTCTGTGGATCGACGCTTTTTCGCAGAGACCGTATGTGATGTGATGAACTAACTCGGAGCTGATATCCCCGCGCGAGCCCCCATGGGGGTGGACGAGCGGCCGCGGTCTCGCGCGCACGGTTTATACCCAACAGGCAGCCGCGCTAGACACTCGTGGACAACGGCTCGAGACACGCAGATCGTCCGCGAGCATTTTAATTCGGCCCGGCAAGCTGGCACGGAGCGGGTGGATATTATAATGCAACGGTTTCGTCGTCTCCAGTTCCCCGTCCCTGGCCGGTTTTGTCTCCCTCGTGACGAGGGACACTGGCTTGCTGATTAATATCTCATCGGAATAGTTTGGTTTCGATTGTCCGTGGGCGTGCGGGGTATATATTGGCAGAATCGGTCGGATTCGATGCTTGGCGAGTGCGAGCGCCGCCCTGATCGTCGGGTCGTACCCTATAATGCAGTCGGTATAGTCGTTCATCATTGCCACAGCGATGCGTGGGGGGATATTCGCCAATTATACGGGCATGATACCGTCCAGATTTAGCTACTTTCCCCGAACGGATACGATTTCACTGAACCACGTGGAATTCCAGGGCAAACGCAAATTGAGAGGAATAACGAGCCGGAGGATATCGCGGATTATGCTCCAACGGGATTGCATATGATCACGCGGGACTTGCTTTGAAGAAGCATTGTCCAACAGTGGATCGTCCGAATCGAAGCCGAAATCCGGATAGAATGCATTTGGCGGCGCGTGTTGTGCTCGCGATCGATCGCTCCTTTTCCGCGCGTTTCATTATTCAAGCGTCCGCCACCGCGGCCGTGTACCCAACGAATTCCGCGCACGATTTTTTTCTCGCGTAATACAACGCGTGGTGCCTTATACCGAGAGGAGCAATTCGGCAGAGTGCGACAAGGAAGGAGCCGCGTAACGGAGCGGCGCGCGCGCATAAAGCGGGCACGTGTTTATGCATGCGCGGCGGGCGCGGCGCATCAACATGCACGTAACGGCTTCGTAATTAATGTATGTAGCAGGTCTGTCGGCGTGTGTGCGCGCCCGCGCGCGAGAGAGAGAGAGAAAAGCACCCTCCGTCGAATCAGCCCGGCTCGCCCCGGCTGCATTACACTCTCGAGAGCGCGGCCCGCATTATCGAGCATTATCAGCTCGTCGGCGCGGGCTCTCCTGCTGCTCCTGTCACTAAGTCGACAATACGATCAGCCGCAGTTAACCTTCGCCACTGCTGCACAATTCATTCACAGTCTGCTGACTCGCGCTCGCACTCGGCCTCTTCATTTTTATAATACCGAGCGCGAGCGAGAGGAACCTTTGCGGAGAGCCTCTCGAGTGGGTTTGCCGACACGCACCGATGCACACAATTCTAAGGATCACTCGGTGAAGTTATCGACAGCTTATTAGTCGGGATTGATGTTGATGATGATAGCGACGACGACGACAATGACGATGCTGATGCGGATTCTGTTATTCTTGTCGTTGTATGTTGCCCCCATGATCATTGACCCCCATCACCATTTGCCATTCGATCGCATATTCTCTTCGTTATACATCCGGCTCCTGTTATCACATTATCACATTATCCATACGGTTGAGAGGAAAATGCCACGATAGATCGCTTAATGATCCGTCGTACCGAGATTACTGCAATATGTCTGAGAAGAGTCAAATGAGTAGAAAGATCCCGAAAAACGCGACGAAGCGTTCGAAAATTCGTATGGAATTATTTCTCTTACAATAATCTGGCGCAGTAGACGGGGGGCATCGGAAAACGGCTGTTTTCATTTGCAGGACCGGGCAAACATATCGTTTCTTTTTTGCTCCCCCTCCCGACGGTCAGCCAAAAACACGCGTGTCTACCTCGATTCTCTCGCAGCGGAGCATTGTTCACCCGGGGTATGGGCGAGTGGAGGGAGGCGGCGCTGGTGGTGGCCGTAGCACGCGAAAGAGCAGCGCGCGCGCCAGCTGCAAAAAACACATGGCAAATCCGAGTGGAGGCGTCACGTGGTGCTCGTGAAAACTTGATCAGCAGCCGCAGTCGCAGGGTGTGAGAGCGGGCGGCCGTTCATAAATTCGAATGCTCGCGCTCGCGCGCGCGCGCGTCCGAGAGCAGGGGGCAGGCTTTCATCGCAATCAAGCACTCACACGCTGGTGTACACAGCCGCCCGGGGAATTCGCTCGCCGCTCCGCCAGCGCGTAATTATCGAGTTATCGACTTTGCCCCGTGCCACCGCCCAAATATTATTGTTTGACGAGCGGCGAAAGGATCGCTCCGCGAGGGACGCGCCGAGCATACTCCCCGATTGGGATTATTATCGGGTTTGCCCCGGCTTTCAGGCCCTTGTGAGCGAGCTGCATTAAAGTCGAGCCGAAAGTCGCGGATGCTACTACTACTACTACTACTACTACTACTACTACTACTACTATTACCACTACTACTCGGAGCCCCGGAAAATAGTTACTGCGAGCGGTGCAACTTGTATTTTCACCGGGATGAAGTTCAGGTGAAGTTTGGCTTTGCCTGTGCCCGTTCTCGGCTCTCACTTGGCTGCGCAACCTCGAGACAGCTCCGATGTGTTGCTCTTGGTCGTACCGAGTTGGCCGTAGCGGGGGATGGGACGCGAGCGACGCTCCAAGCCTCGCGCGCCGCGCAGCTGCCCCCAGCTGCCGCTTTATTTCCACTGCGAAGTTGTCTTCTTCGGATGAGTCACCTGGAAAGCCCACTTGGATGAGTGGAAACACCCTGTTTACTTTATCGACTAATTATGCGATCGAGAGTGGCCGGTGTTTTTCTTCCTCGTATCAATATGATTTTTGGTGTGTTTTATCTGTTGGAACGGAATTTTCATTCTCCAATTGATGTTTGTACGAAAATATTATTTCACCGCGGATGAAGCTTTTTGTATACGTGTTATTCATTAAAGATCAGTTTTCCAACTACAAAATGAAAAAGGTTCTATCCCCTGGAAAAAAAAATTACAGGCACGCATTTCAATTGTGAACACTCGAAGGATACAAGTATTTTTTCAATAATGTGCGTAGTATGGTATTTACACATTGGAATGGGTGCATTTTCATTTTTCAAAATACCGATAAAAGGGTGTTGTATCACAGATGATCCGTATATATACCATTGCGAATAATAATAATATTTAATAAAATAAGTTGGAGATAACGTTATTGCATCAGGTTCACCTTCTCCATACATATTTGATTTTCCACTCTAGAGTGTTTGGAAGGAAATCCAGCCATACGAAATACCGAATTGAAATTTGACGGCGTTGTCACGTCGTCCAATCTTCATATGTGTCATGGAGACTAAATTTGAAAAAGTATATGCCCTTGAGGAATCATAAATATTTCATGACGTCCCGACCAACAAAAATCCTTCGAGTTACGATCTAGCTCGGACTACAACGTACGGAATCTTATTCGCCGACATCGCCCGACTGGATTCTATAAAAGTATCCGTGAGGTGCGAGGTATATCAGAAACGCATACAAAGGTCTTGTCACTGGCCAGCCTCGCTGCAGGGTTCGAGAGCTCCGCGATAGAGCACGTATACGTCACCTGACGAGCCCCTCCAAACGTCCAACGTCCTGAAAATGAAGTTCCTTCCTCTAACCCCTATTTTTTTTTCTCCCTCCTGGCAGGGCGACCGTCACACAGTGGGACGAAAGCGACTTTTTTTGATCAAAAGGAAATTCAGAGCGTTCGGAGATACTTAGAGAAATTCTGATGTGACCAATCTAAAGCTGAGAAAATTTCCTACAAATCTGTCGAGTCGGTTTTTTTTACCCATTTTTGATATGTTACATTCTGAAAATGTAATATCCTTATGGAATAATATAGTTTAATGAGTTATATGTGTAGTCAAATGTATGAATATGACTATATGAATATATGTATATATGGATTTATGATATGGATATGGATGTGGATATGGATATATATATATATATATATATACATAGTGGATGGGTGGGTGGTTGTGTGTGTGTGTGTGTGTGTGTGTGTGTGTACACATTATATCAGCGAATCTATTGTAAATCTGCTCCACACAGAATAGAATAAGAGAATGAAATACAGAGACCAAATCCAAGAGATATTATGTCGCCTAGGTGATACAAGCTTGAAAGTAGCTGACACATACAGTATCAGAATTGAAGGATTATAGAGGTAAATTAGATATTTTCAATATGAAACCAGTTTGGGTACACGTAACTATTGTATGTGTTTATTCAGCAATTCGCTACAGATATTGATTATTATCACCATCACAATCATCATCATAATCTAAAATTTCTACATATACATAATTGTATACATATAATATGTATACATGTATATACATATATATCCATATCCATATCCATATCATAAATCCATACATACATATATTCATATACGACTGCATCATACATTTGACTACACACATAACTCATTAAACTATATTATTCCATGAGGATATTACATTTTCAGAATGTAACAAATCAAAAATGGGTAAAAAAAAACCGACTCGACAGATTTGTAGAAAATTTTCTTAGCTTTAGATTAGTCACATCAGAATTTCTCTAAGTATCTCCGAACGCTCTGAATTTCCTTTTGATCAAAAAAAGTCGCTTTCGTCCCACTGTGCGTCAGTGTATGGAGTGCGGGTGGCATTCATCGGACTGTGAATGAGAGAATGTAATATCTGTAAACATTGCGTTGGGGGACTCTTTTGTGTACATGTATTCGGTTTGTCCTATACTCACACGTCTGCGGTGTCGCTCCAATGGATTTTTCATTTGGGCCCCCCTCCAACTTGCTATTCGGTGTGGTTTTCTCAAGCCTCCGTGGAGGTACTTTCTCTTCTGGGTTGTAGTTGCTTGCTCATTGATGCTTCTTCATGCCTTATCCGATGTTAGTTACGAGCCCAAACTCGCTTGCCCCTAATCGCCCGCCATCGCCTCTTTTTTGGCGAAGACAACGGGGACATTATTTGCAGGATAAAAAGCTTCGATGGTTATGCAACTTCCATAACTCCACGTGCAATCTAACGGTCTGATCCGATTATCGGAAAATCAGTAATTGTGTGAAAACATTACGTAATAAAGAGAGAGAGAGAGGGGGGTGGGTGAAGAAAGATATATATCTTGCGAGGGAGCATTGAGCTTCATTTGAAAGGTATACGAGGAATGATCATAGCTTTCACAACTTATCGGATGATTGGGAAGGGAGTTATACAGTTTTGAAAAAAAAAAGTTAAATCCGACAAGCTAAGAATGTCGAGGAAAGAAAAGCACAAAGGCGAGAGCAATGAAAAAGGAAGAGAAGCACAAAAGAAAGTGAAGCTCGCAAGTAAAGTGCGAGTTGGACGCTCTTGAGGAGCACGTCATTATAGATTCCCGGAGCTGCTGCCTTTATGGCGCGAAATCAATTTAGCTAATTAAAGTCTTGTTATAACGAGAGCCCAGGGGGGAGGAGCGAGAGCTGCAGGGATCGCTCCGAGCACTTCAGCCGCTTTAAAAAGTGGGCGGCGGCGGCGGCGGCGTCACCGCTTGTTGAAAGTCGCTCCCTTGCAATCTTGGTATATAGCTATATCTGCTATATACATATATACGTATACAAGGGCGAGCGTCGCACTTTACTCGCACGCCCCTTTCTTTCCCCGGCCCCTTTCACGCAGTCACACGTCTTCCGGCTCGGGATTTGAGCGCGCAAAATTAAAAGCCCGTGGCAGCGCGACAATTTCGCACTGAGCAACTGTACTCTGACGGATATGTACGCGCAGTTGCAACGAAATTGCTTTGCCTAGTAATTGATGTTTCTCACTGTGCTCCTCTGTCACGATGCTTTGATCTTGCGCGCTTTCTAAATTTCACTTGCGTCGCGTAGATCTTGGTTATACTTCCAGCAGATATATATACATCCCTTGTTTTCATCTTATTTTGGTTATTATGCTCTCTACCTATATGCGCTTCTTACTTTGATCGCTGTTAGTCCATTAGAATACGATATCGGGCACTGTTGTCGAATTTCGGCGAGGCATTGACAGTTCAATCGCGTCAGGCGAGCCAATCGCAGCAGAACCAATAGACACTGCCCCCGCATCTTCCTTGTATCCCCGCAGAGCATTCACGCGGGCGAGCATATATATATAATGTGTCCTCCGGTGAAAAAGGTCGCAACACGCACGTCGCCAGCCACGGGAGGGCGAACACGCGCGTCTCTTCCGAAATTTGATCGCTTAGCATAACGTCGCGCGGCCGCGCAGTATATTTACGTGAGAAAACATCGAGAATCGACGCACGAAAAATCGGCTGTTGGGGGGCGGCGCGATCACGTACAATCCGGTCCGCGCTCGCCTTTGAAATGGAAAAATAAAGAAGCGCCGCCGCGTCGAGAGGGACGCGCCGGTCGGCAGTGGAATATGAATGACGCGAAATCCATTCGGCGCTCACGTCCGCGCGCAGCGCGCATCTCCCGCTCCGGAAACTTTATTCGGAAACCCGTGTATTTATGCAGATGAGTGCAGTTCGACGAGAAACCGCCTGCCCCTGCCTCCTCGCAGTAGCTCTCCCCTACCGCATATACACACACACACACACCCTCCCGATATAACTCGCGCCCCAACGCCCACCAGTGGACTACTCGGATTCGCATTTAATCGGCTCGTTTTTGCCTCATGTTCGCCGGCGCCGCGCATTATTTCGCGCTTCCTGAGCAGCACTCGCGGCTCGGAGCTACTTTTGATGGGGGAGACTGGCGGAGCTCAACCGCCCCAGCCACACTATGCTACGCTAATCCGACTGGTGAACTCCGTACTTAGATGCGGAGGGACGCGGTATAATGTAGTCCGTTTCAGTCCGTTGACGAATAATTCAGTCTATATTTTATGTATGATTTCACGGGCGAGCGGACCTGCTCTCTCGGCGAATCATTTTTCAACTGCTAAATGTACACGTGTTGATGTTATTCTCGCACCTCTGCGTCGAGACTCATCGCTTGATGAGCAAATATGTTATTCTTTTTACGCGAGATTTTCTTACTAGGGATTGAGAGATTTACAGAGATCATGTACCCGTAGTTCAACAAAATAGTTACAAGGTTTTTTCACTAAAAATATCTGTGAGCATTCGAGAGTGGACTCGTTCACAGGCGAACGTTTCAAACTACAGTGGAAAAATAACTCGGAGATTATTTCACTGCTTCGTTCATTCATTTGTTTACTGATTCGTAAAATGACACGATCTCTAGAGCTATCATACATACAAATAATAACAAAGTAGGTGGACGAAGAGGAATTTCAATTTACAACTTTTCCCCGCTTGTTTTTTAATTTATTTTTGGAGTCTTGGTATTTTAAAAAGCTGCATGCCATGTAAAATATAATCTCCATCGTAGCTTGAAACTGCGGCTTGACAAGAATATTTAAGCGTTATATGGCTCGGTAATTCACGAAGCATAATGAGAAATGCTCTGCCAAAAAGTTGCGTTATAACATAAACACGCCTATTCTGTTCGTTGTTTTAAGTAAATAAATTTAATATTTTCAGATTTTAAACATTCTAATAATGAGTTTAAATTTGTGTATGCATGTTTCAATCACATTCAATTTGATTAAGCAATAGCTATAGCCGAAATCATGGAACATTTCCCCCACACACGTTGTTTTTCTCGGCGTATTAATGTAGAAAATCTGGAAACATTTAATTTAATTTTGCGTACAATAGCGACCAGGATAATACGTCGTACGAAATTATTGAGCTTAGCAACGTGCAACAACAGTGAACTTTTTTTTTCATTTGCTCGGCAACATTTTGACCAATATTTTTAAGCAGCGTTGAGAATTTATTACAGCCTGCAACCCATTACAATCAAATTCTGAAAGTGGGATCTTGATTAGATTGCAGCTTTATTGCTGAGGTAACAACTTAATTTTAGTAAGCCACTTTAAACTTTATTGGATGAAAGAACTGAGGTTACTTTAACAAAAGTCTATGCCCACGGGAACTGCTGAGTAATAGTCGCTTAATGAAGGTACCGTGCGACAGCTGCAGATGCAATAATAGAAGGATAGTCAACTGAAAATTCACTATGTTGGGTTTAATTCGACATGGATAATCGCCGACTTTAATCATAAGCAAATGACGAATACCAACCATAACATTCTGATGTTTGTCAAGAGAATCACTGATCCGTGAATACATATTGCAGGAGAGAGCATGAAATTTCCCTCTAAAATCATACTCATCCAGAGTATCGCTGGCAAACCCCCATTGAAAACCAAGCCCCCGTCACCGCGCGCATGTACAGCGTGAAAATCGAAAATATGCGCTGTGGCAAAATATATAAAGCCGGCTGATAGAAAAGAAATGCGGGCATTGATGTGTGCTCAGTTCGTGGAAGGTTGCGCGCGTAGCAGCAATCTTGGTAGCATCGTTCACTCACGTGTCTTGTCTGCTCTCGGTGTGTTTCAGGGACAATGAGCGAGGCGCAGGCGGTGGCTGGCAATATCGCTCAACTGCCGTGCGACGTCGCGCCACCCGTCCCTGGCGACAAGGTGCATCTCGTCATCTGGTACAAGGATCCCGCCGACTTGCCCATATACAGGTGAGCCTAAACATCTCTATCCGCTTTCATGCTCGTCTGTGCGAATCCATTCAATGTGCGGCGAACGGCTCACCCCCGTATCGCACTCCCGCGTCGACTTTTAATTTATATGTATATATATGCTAGCTGCTGGGATTTGAGCCGTGCGTGTTTCTATAGAGGCGGCCTCAACATTGTGAGGGCACAGCTTTCTATATTTTCTTTAATATGAGTGGGAACTTTGATAGGTTACGTTATAATCTATATGAATGGATTTTATCTGGACAAGTGCATGCATTGATGGGAAAACATTTAACGTATATTCGAACTTTCGATATAGTTTATTCAAATTTCTTTCGATTCATTGAGATCACTTGGTAACTTCGTCAGAGGTGGATAATCAGGTTTTGAAGACATTCATTGGTCTAGATTTTCCTTTTTTTTAATGAAGGGTTTTATCTAGTTTCAAAGGTATGTTAGTTTCTATTACGTTTGATAATACGCAATTTTTTCCATCAAGTTTACATTAAGAGATTTTCATGTAGAATGAGTTTCATTTTGACAAATATCTGTTTCTCTTTGTTCACACGTGTAAGATATATTTAACCGTCGATTTTTCAAGATTTGCTCCTGAAATAAATACTCTTTTCTAGCAAAATATTCAATTATCTCCCTGAACAATGGAATTCTGAGACCATTTCTGTGACATCTATTGTTTTCTATTTTGAACCGATCTATACAAACGAAACAAATTTATTACTGGATGTTAGTGTTCAGTTTTTAGTTTACTCCTGATTAGTATCAATCTGAAAACTTAGTATAAGATAAACATTTTTTTCCGATCAAATGATATTGAACTGACGGAAATAGTGAACAGTAAATTATTAATTAATGTGCAATATAAAAGTGTCCTTAATAATGATTTTCATTGGGCTTTTTTCACGTAATAGATGAATAACAATGTAGTCATATCAAGTTCATATTCATTGTACTTATATATTCACGTATTCAGAGCTATTAAATGTGGTTTACAATATTTATTCATACTGTTATGTAACTATCGGGCAACGAACGTTTACATATTTTTAGGACTTGATTAAAACATCATCATATTTTATAAGTAACTTCAACGAAATTTCTCTCTCATCACTTAATCCATATATGCTTTTCTAAAATATCATTTATATTGAAAAATGCTCCGTTAATATCACTCATTAAAGTTTCGCAGCGTATGCGATCTTTATTATCCATCTCAATTTTGCTCCAATCATGTCTGATTACTCGGATTCTCGCTTGCCTTGGATAGAGTTATTACCAGTGGAAGTTCCTCCATTGGTCTGTAAAATCACGCCCGATTTAATCGATTATTCAGACTAATGAGAAGTTCGATTTTCTTCCAGATTGATCCATTTAATATTTGGTCACCTTAAAATTATAGGTATTAAACTGTATATTTGTCACATCGAGGATTTAAAAAATCAAAGATTAGAAATGCGCTTCTGCTAGATTCTCCTTCTCCTTCTTTTACATTCTGAAGATACAACGCACTAAATAATAACTATCCTAAATGATTGTCCTACCCTAATGTTTGTTCATCGGTTAGAGGGTTGAGCCACTGTCAAATTTTCAAAAAATCTTTTTTTATTAGTTTAATAGATGCTTAATTCATTCAGAAATATGATAAAACCCGCTTTTTCCCAGATAACATTTTTTTCTGTATGCTCAAACATCATAATTCTATGAAGTTATGCCATTGTAGAACGTACGATTGAAATTTTAATCGTGATCATCTCCGAACTTTTAAAATCGGCTTAACTCGGTGTTTTTCAGCCGATTGACTTGAAATAGATTTCAAAGAGGAACACCCATGAATTTTGCAAAATAGTGAAAATTGTAAAAGATATTAACGAATTTCGGATGATTTTTTTTGCAAAAATCAAAGTTTTCTGTTAAAAGCTTGACATTTTCTGAGGAATCAATATGTCTAAAATTCTGTACGTATTCCTCTAGATAATTAAATATAGTTCAACAAGAATATTATTTATTCGTTACACTATCAATTACTCTAGATAAGCAAGCACCGAAGGCACTCCAAAAAGACAAAGATGTATTTTTGGGAATTTCACTGAGCTTCCGTTTTGTCAAATTAGTTGATAAAAATGAATACATATCTACACCTCAATACATAGTATATAAGCATGTATGTGAGTTTGGTTTTATGAATGCATTCTTTCTTTACTTTTCAAGAAAATGTTCAAACAGTACTTCATTTTGAGGCCACTGCAGTGGTCTAACCTCTTAATTGATTGAGTATCATCACTTTCTTCTTTACCATTTCACTGAGTATAATTTATCCTATTACTAAAATATAATGCATTTCTGCTTTGAAGTTATTCAACATAACTTCGTAATACTGCTCTATGAGCACGTAAATCAATAATATTCGTGTAACCAAGTTCCGACACTGTTACAAACTACCACGATTTCTTGGGAACCGGTGACCCACAGGCTTGAGGTTCAGCATCTGAGCAATTACGCTTAAACTTGCTTCCTCTCTTTCCCTCTGTTAACCCCTTTATCTTTCTTTCTAAATTCTAACTGATCATGAATATAAACTCATGAAAATAATATGAATAATTAAAGTAATACGTGATTGACTAAAATAGTAACGAGAGTTCTATCGTCTTGCATGGATAATTGTAAATTTTTTATATATTCTCTCATACCAATACGTACAAAACTTCAAACATAAGAGAGATAATAAAAGATAAAGTCAGTTTTTAGGACTTAGCCCACCCATTTGATCATCGTTTTTTTTCTCGGTTTTACAAGTCTAATGACCGAAAAATACATTTTTCTAAAAATGCTAGTTCACAGCGTAGAGAAGTTCAAATCTAACAGAGCTTAGCTTATTTTGAAAGGTCTTATACAAGCTTTTCATTAGCTACAAGCAGCTTTAGGAAACTCTGCTCGAGCGCAATGTAGAATCTATTCATGTTAGGTGAGCCCTATGGGTACGCTCAAATTCCATTTCCACGAAAAAGGTGATTTCTTAGGGAATTTTAATTTCCTATTAATTTTGCTTCATATTGTGAAAAATTTTTCCATAATTTTCTGATTCCGGATCCGAAGAAGTCCCACGATTTCCCGATTAAGTTCTCTAAACTTCCTTCTGGTTCCCATGGTCTGCTCCCTGCCCCACCTCGAATGAAGGATGGGGGGAAGTAACTTGAGATTTCATATTTCAAGAAGACCAAATCGTTGCTTTGAAAAGAATAAGAATCAAAGAATTTAAACAGAGGTTGATTTTATATTTCATTTTTATCCTTCAATTCTTATACTTTTTTGTAAAAATGAGAAGCTTTTCAATTAAAATAAACAATAATTAGTTGCTTGAATCATGATTTCATTTTGATTTTCGGGAAATAAAAATTCCTTCGCAGGAAAGGCACAGTTGCTTTTATACCTAATGAGAACTTCACGCCTCCACTTTTTTTTTTTAAAGTGCTACTTCTCAGCAAGTTCTGTGATGTCTGATTCTTGTATTTTTCAGGCACGATTGAAACCTCTAAACGAAATAGTCGAATAACTTAATATCAGACATAGATTTTATGACACACGTATCACCTAGTTTCATTGCTTCAGCCACACACCGATCGTACGCACTAGTATTTCTTTGAGATGGCTTCCTAATCGATTCGTGAATAATTGAGGGGAAATTTTTCCATCATTCGCTGCTGAGCTTCTTCTTCCAGTCTTTTGTTCATGTTCGATCACAAGATGGATTTCTCGTCCTTTCAGAATTTAAATTAACTTGGGTTTTGCTTAAAAGCATAAAAAGATATGAAAAGGATAAGAAACAGAAATGTCGAGGAAAGAAATGGAACGAGGACTAGATGAAGAAAGTAAAACACACGACTGAAAATCAATTTAATTTTCACTCTTTTTATCGAGACTTTGAATACGTTCTGACAGTTTTTTCGAGATAGGGAGCTTTTGATCTCATTTTCTTTCCAATATTTGAGCAAAGTTATCTTGATGGAGAACCTAACTTACATCGAAATCCGACCATTTGATAAAATATAACTTGTATGGGTAGTGCAAAAACACTGACTCAAAAGAATGCGAATATCATGATAATATTCTAGACTAGTAGTTAAATAAATATGCGTATTCTCGATTTGAACTTGATGTTTTTCCTCCTCGCAATATCGTGATCTATAAGAGTGTCCATATGCAGTGGCTTTTTCAAGATCAGCAAACTCAAAGATTTCTTACCTTTTTACGAAGCTTCGACTCACGAGGAATAGCGGCTTTGGCACAAGGGAAGCACTGGCAAGATGCGTCCTTGGGAGGGAGAGCTTTTTTCAAGCTACCGGATACACCGGCCAAACTCAATCTTGAGTCCGTGAAGGAGACCGATGCTGGAGTATATCGTTGTCGAGTGGACTTTAAACAGTCACCCACGAGGAACAGCAAAGTCAACTTGACTGTCATAAGTGAGTCAAACACTTTTATTCTCTATTTTTATTTTACATTCAAAGTCATAATTAATTCAAAAATACATCTAGAGTATTTTATAAATATGAATACCACTTACGAATTTTGAAACTCCCTCATCAGTTCCCCAAATTCATTCCCTCGCCAGAGACATTTTCGATCAAGCCTTTTTGCAAACTACTATTCAAGGGAAATAATGGACAAACCGCAAATTATTAGGTCACGAGTAATTAGCCCCGAGACGCAATTTTAGCTACTGAAAACTACAGGAGAGCCGACGCGGGACGTTGACAAAAGGTCGTGACAGTGTAATTGCATATAGAAATCAGTTAGCGCAAATGGGATGCCGGTTGATCAGCCAAGCGAGTGGGCCCGTCAGTTCATCGCCAGTCCGCATCAGTCTTATTGAACTGGAGCTGCGTCGGGCAAGAGGGCGAGGCACGGCTTGGTAACGGCAAGCGCGTTAAATGCAGCTGAAATTCGCGCTCTTGTCCCGAGCTTTAAGGCTCGTGAGAACGGCAAGTTTAGGACTTGAACCGTTTAAAGCCTTCGGCACCCCCGGGACTAGCAAACGCAGTTATCCGCGAACGAGATTAAAGCAGTGGCTGAGCAGAAAGCAAGCGAGAGGAAGAGAGAAGGCGCTTTATAGAAATTATAATCATCCGAAAATTACCAGTGGGCTTCGGAGGCATTAACGTGCATAACGTGGCGGCGGCGGCGGCGGCGGCCCCCGTCGAATTTCAGGGTTGAGAGAGCCGGCGCTAATATCGAATTCGAGTCAGGCGTCGAGCTCCAGCGACTATAACGCAACTTGTACACCAGGGCTGGCGCTCCTACTGCTTGTGCAGCTACTCGCATACCAGTCTCACCCTCCCCCTCTACCCACAATCTCCCCAAGTAACTTACAATTAACGTATATAAACTCGAATTTAATATCTCGTCCTCTCGTGGTGGCTCGAGAGCCTCTCCCGCGGGACCCAGCGGCTCTCTCGCTCTGCTGAGTAAGCATCGTTAGATTGCCAAATTAAAACTAGAAGTGTATAGAGCGACCGTAACATCCCAGAGATGAAGCTTGTATTGCTCTCAATTATGTGTCAAACAATCAAATACCTCATTGGTAACCCCCGAGAGTTCATCAACTTATACATTTCATAACATATTTATAATCCATTCGGACACAATCATGTATCATTTGTCTATACATCAGTGGAAATGAAAGATTCTCTTGACGGAGCCTTTATTTATTCGTTGCAATGGAATCCAAGACTTGGATTCAGATCTTTTTTATTTATTCTTCAAAAATCGCGAAACACGTAGACGCGCGTAAAAGTGCGATAGAAGTTTGAAATCAAAATTGCCAACAATCGATAAACTTGCTGCTAATATTCACGTGAACACAAAGTTACGCAAGAAGTACGCTCAACTCTACAGTCCGACCAGCCCACGACCCATACTACTTGCGCACACTGCTACTCTCGTCTTCGCATCTCTTGTTGTCAAATCTTCGCGAGTACATCCTTGACGTATAGATGGATAGCTATATTTCAAAATGGTAAAGTGTGCAAACAATTCCATAAGAGATCACGATATATTTGTGCGAAGGGTATATAGTTATTGATTCTCAGCCCCTATATAGTAATCACACACGATACAGCAGACCCCAGAGACAACTATATATTTCTCCTTTCTGTTTTTTTTTTATTTTCCTCGTACTCTATATAAATTACCTGGATATGAGAAATGTTTCGTCAAGTATCGATGTATTGCTCAACAGTTTCAATGATATAATCGAAGTTGAAACGCGACTTATATCTATGTAAGAATTAATGATTAAATTGTTGTTTTGTGTAATTACACGACATATAAACAAGTCTCATTACATCAAGCTTCTTCTGAACCATGATCATAATCTACTCTGAACCATAAATACAAATAATGTAGAATGTGCAGTCGATGAAAATGCTAAATATCCGTCTTATAAATTGAGCAATCATTCGCATTATTAACAATATCATAGGATATACTTTAGTTTCAAATTTTTCCATTTCTAAAATCCTCGATCGTTTGTCGAGACGACAATCCTAGCTCGCGATAACCATCTTTTTCGCCGTCTGACACTTGGTCGAATATTAGGCTAATGAGCATATTCGCTTGTAAACTGCCTGACTCGTTGCAGCATTGTCATAAATAAAAAATGAGCTTGGAAGAAAGAGGCCGAACAATAAAATATGCCCGAGTGGTGCGGGGCGGGTATACATAAGCAGGCAAGCGAGAGGCTGCTTATGAAAGTGGGAGGGGGTGTATAATGAGCGGGTGGGCTGGGTCGTTGACTGGCTATACGTATACGTAGCGCGCCAAAGTTCATTTGGGCCCCTCTCGCCGCTTCTCCCCGTCTAACTCGTGTTGCTTTCTCGTGTCCGCAGTACCGCCGGAGCAGCTCAGCATACTGGACGGGGACGACAAGTCGCACATACCATACTTCGTGCTCGGCCCGTACAGCGAAGGAGCCTCTCTCAACATCACCTGCGTCGCTGCTGGAGGTCAGTATATATATACACATACGAGCCGGCCGAACGGCCGGCCATCAACGGCTCGCTAAATACACTATGATACGAGCTGTTTCTCTATTTCCTGCACTGTATACCTGGCTATCCGCCGACAACGTGCTTGTACTTGTGCGCGCTCCTCAAATACTTATCGATATGCGATTAACTTACTCGAGTCGATTGCTTGTTTTTTTACGTTTCGTTTCTCAATTCCATTGGGTTATTGAATCACCACTTCTCGTTGGGTCACTGTATGTTCTCCATTCGTTATTTATTTTCATTCTTAAATTTTACGTACTATAATGTAATCATGCAAATGCTCAAACGAGATAGTTTATTAATCTCAAGCAAAACACGAATTATAATGGAGAATGCAGAAGCTGCGATAAGAAGCTTATAATGACGCTGAACATTTGATTATGAATATTCCATGTTGTCGATGCTTCACAAGTGCGCGCAAATAATCGAAAAACGTGTGGAGTACAGAGTTGACACAATTTACCATATCTAGGGGAGGATAATTATTAAGTATAACGGTATAATTATCCAGAGGGAAATGCAATCCGAGGAGGCTTGAAATTTGGCGGATCGATACAGCAGCTCTCAAAGACTGAGTCTACAGATTTAATGAGAGAGAATCCTCTCAACAATATTAATCGTATTGACAGTAATTTGGAACATGAATGATGCAATGTTGTATCTATATCTATTCTACAGACTAATTAAAGCTATTGCAATTGGTTCCGGTGGAGTACAATAATTCACGTATACGTCCTATTAGTCCCGGTATTTCTCATACCAACGTTCATTAATTTATACTTTATAACAACGATGCTCCCGGTCATTTTAATTGTCAATAATTATATCACGTAGAACAGTTATAACTTAATTGGAGTGATTGACCAGTATATAATAGAGGTTGGATTCTTCATAGTCAATAAATTTCAAAACATATTACGAAAGACACGTTTAGTCTCAAGAACTGCGACTGTAATATGAAATTATTATTATCACCTCGTTAGAATTTATCTTCATCTGATTTGGAAGTTTGTAATGGGAATTTGAACAATCATTAGAAATTTCTGCGAGAACTGCATACTTTTACACGCGTGAACAGTCATCAATACTGAACAATTGGGAGAAACTTTTTGATAAAATTACGAATACATCTTGGCAATAGAGGCGCGGTAAAATAACTTTCGATGTCAAAAGAGCTTTCATTTCAATGGAATATGTTGAAAAAAAGCTTACCCGGAAATGGAAGAGCGAGAGAAAGAGAGACGGGGTTGGTTCGGATCCTTCAGTGGCGTAATACTCGGGCCGCGTGTTTCCACGTGCATTACCTGGGCGCACGCGTGCAAAGGAACTTTTAGAAAAACAGCTTGACTCAGCTGGATCTCATATAGATCGACCTTATTCCGGCGAGATCGAGCATAAAATTCCGCTCGCTTGCATAATTTGGCCGGGGAAAAATTGGCCAAGGAGAGAGAGAGAGAGCTGGCGCGCACATCTCTATGTATACGTGCTGGCGCATCCGGCCGGGTCCGAGTGCAGTACGCATGAGTTCAGCAGAGATGAAAGCGCGCGGCCCGCTGCAAAGCTTCGGATCCCGCTGGGGGGAGGAGGGGAGCCCAAAGCAGCTGCAATAATTGCACCTTGGCGAAGCACAGCCGCGGCGAATGACAATGATTCGGGCCGATGAGCACCGGTTGACGGGTGCCTCTACCCCCCTCCCTGGTCGAATTATGCATACGACGGGCGCTGGCGGTAAAATGAAGCGGGGAATTTTTGCACGCGGCGAAATTTTCCCAGATCTGATTAGCATACCGTATCGCGGGGGCCCTGTCGCGCTTATACTTGTTGCTAGCACGTCGTCGCGCGAGCGCGCGCGAGAAAAAGCCCCGCATTTACATAACGCTCCAAGACTTATTGGGAGCTCTCGCACGGGCGTCCTCCTCCGCATCTGCAGCGCGATTCACGTTACAATTGAGAAGCCAGCCCGGTTTGTCGAGGAAGCCCGTGATTTTTCCTTCAACTACGACGTCGTTTATTATTCGAACCGAGCAAGTCACGCGTTTTCCGCTTCGTACGTTTGCGCGGCGTACTGCACCGGGCGCGAACGCAAAATCGAGCTCCGAGCTCCGGGCGCGTTCTCACGCTAATTCGCTGCACTGCTTGCTCTGATGGGCTCGCATTTTTTCTTCTTCTCCCACTGCCGGTCCGTTTGAACGAGAGCCACGTGTCGCTGATTAAAAAAAGCAATAAAGTATGATTAATGTGATATCCAGTGCCGTGTCGTGCTGCTGTTCTATGCTTTGTTAGCTTTTGCCATTTAATCTGTCAGCCAGCACGTCCCCGACGCTGTGTACACTCTCGTGTAATGAAAAATACAAAATTCTGCATTACTGCGTCAACTTTGATTTTTCCTATTCAATTTTGCATGTTGGACTATATTCTTATTAATTAAATATTTTCAGTGTTATTCTTTTGATCCCGGCGCGAACTGCCGATAATATATTCGCAGCGGGGAAACTCACTAATAAAATACTTTTCATTTATGCTCAGGTGGAATTCATACGGAATATATTTTTCTCTCTCTATATGAACTTTATATGAAGAGAGAAAGGCAATGAAAAAGGCATTGATAAACAAGGATCGGAGCGCGGCTCACTCGTGTAATTTCAATCATAACTTGAGAGTAAACTTTCTTCGACTCAGGTCACTCTCGCGAATTGCGTATTATAAAACTGCTAGCGCTCCTCATGACGCACGTATCCCGATCTTTCAACGTGAACTTGATGAGTATTGCAGCTTGAGTGAGGTACTTGATAACGTATCATGCCTCGAATGAATGAATTGGGTCAAAGGTACATATATGTATCTTGTTGACATTCGGCTCTTTCTTGTTTTGCCTCACACATATCTCGGTTGTGTCGAATGTGAAGCCAAAACCTCAATATCGAAAATGAATAATCCACTCTTGGATTATTCTCAGACTACTCGAATGATCACTTGAGTAGGTGTTACTAATTTCACTTGTCTTTAATTTGTTGAGCCAGAGTAAGAAAGTAGTGCAGTTTGAGAACTCTCTGGCAGCTCATAATGCGAACTAATTCAAACGAATTAAAATCAAACCTCTCTATCGCGACGCTTTCTTCTAAATTTTTGAGCATTGAGTTCCTATACAATTGATGAGCAATTTTAATATTTATTAATAATCACACCCGCATGTGGCTAGCCATTGTTAGTCCATACGAAAATTGACAGCCAAGCTTTCAACACTGCTGTGCACAGGGAACAGCGTTGCATGGTTTGCGGTCGCGGTCAACACGACCTCATGGCATCGTTAAAGTATGCCAAGCTCATATTTCTAGCTTTTCGCGCAGATTAAAGTTGCCGTATCACGCGTTCCGTCCTTTTCTACTCTCGACGACCCTCCGCGATATAATTCTCCGGCGCGGCCAATCGAGAGGAAGGAAACAAAGCCACGTAATAACTTGGCTTTCAAATCAGATCGAACGAAACGCAGATGGCACGCGAGCACAACGACTCGCGAAACTGGCGATGCGATGAAATCGCGCTGTATTCCAACTGGCAAATCAAGTCATTACCGTAGAGCCGCGTCGCCTGAATTCCAACCTATCATTTCCCAACGCGAATTGGCTGAAATAAGAAGTGGGAGTCGGGGGGAGATGTAGATTGCCAGCGCAGCGAACTCGGGGGAGGCGCGCTTTGCATTCCGCTCGAAGAATCGTATAGCCACGGCGATGTAGTCGCGCGATAAGTTGTACATACACATATATATGCGAGTGCGCTCACGCGTAGTGAGGTGGGGGAGGGCCAGCGCGCCGCATGTGAGCATTTTGAAAATGAGTCGCGCTATGGTTTTGCAGGGAGACCGCAGCCACGGGTCACGTGGTGGCATGAGAATGCTCTGCTCGACGACAGCTACGAGGTCGTTGGCACGAAGAAGGTGCGCAACGTGCTCAAGTTGGAGAAGCTCGAGCGTAAACACCTGCACGCCGTACTCACCTGCCAGGCGTCCAACAACAACATGGTCGCCCCGATATCCAGCTCCGTCTCCCTCGAGATGAATTGTGAGTACGAATTATTGCACTCGCTATTGTTTATACCCAAACAGCCCGACAGAGCTCCTGACTTTGTGGACAGACAGCTCCTGCATCACATGCTTTGGAAGCTGAAATTTATTTGTCTAATTCAGCATCACTAGGACAATTGGAACATTTATTCATAATATTACAAACGGAACTTGAAGAGATTTACATTTTTTTTCTACAATACAATGAACCTATCCGTAACCGGTCGACTCTATTCTTCAGAATTCCTGCGAGAATTTAATGGAGAGGTTTCCGGTCGATGAACAATGAAATTCCATAATCTCGACAAGATTTGAAAAATTCATTAGAAAATCTTCCTATCTTTGGTCTCGTGTGTATGTATGTCTCGACGATTGTAGAGACAAAAATGAAAGTAGAATACAACGGAATTCTATTGATTCAGTGAATATGTGTTTCAACATTGTAATATTATCTTCAATACACGATCTTGAGAAACGAGCACCATTGCCATATCAATTCTTACTTCGATTATAATTTCCATTGATTATGAGGAACAATTATATTTTTTTGAAAAAATTGCGACAATTTCAAAAGATCCATCGAACCTTTTGGTTACTGTATATGTAAAATCTTCAAATTCCAAGTGGAAAATGGAATACGAAAGAAAATTATAAATTGATGTCTCCTGACTTTCCTGTTAATATGCAGATGTACACATAGAACAAGCATTTCTTGAAAAATTCTTCCATTCGTGTGCACGAGTTTCGACATATCGAACGTATGATATTTGTTGGAAGTTTTGCAAAAGCAGTAGCGGTAGCGGCAGCAGCTGCATTCGTGCAACGGCCAAAAAAGCGATAGTGCGCGCGTGCCATAATGTGCCCATGTACATAAAACAGCCGTATATCGGCGGAGACAAAAAGGGCGAGTGGAGGAAGCGGAAAATCTGAGACGCCAGTGGCGCGGCTGCCGTTGCCCATATAAGCCGCCGAAAAAGTGAACGCATTATATTTTACAGTGAGGCCGTTGTGGGTACGTCTGCAGGGGGAGAACCGGCCATTGAGCGCAAACCAGACTGCCGAAATTAGATGCGAGGTAGTTGGTGCCAAGCCCGAGCCGACGATCGAGTGGACCAAAGGAGGCGTCGCTCTGCGCAACGTCCGCATGACGGTAAGTAGAAGATACCGCTTTGGGCTGTACATGCACACGCACGCACACACACACACACACACACACACACACACTCACACACACTCGTGTCGATCAAAGATTCAATGCGACAACTTTGGATGCGGGTCGTTCAATGCAGGAGCTTCGCTGTATAATCCGAAACCATTGGATGGATCGATACCATAGCTCATTTTATTTTTTCTTCACTCTTGATGGGTTATCGAAATGCTGATTCGTAAGTGCAAAAAAAGTTCTTGGTATTCGTCTAATGAAGAGACGCGCAAATAGTAATCAACTTGGATAAATATTCATTATCCTGATAAAACAGTTGAAGGCTATCCAGAAAGATTAAAATGTATGAATCGGGATTGGCTCTATCGAGAACTCATTAGCAGGGCGGGATTCTGTAGATAGAACTTGATTGCATAATTATACGATGCCCGCAGCGATCATAGCGCAAGACTGATGAACGCGCACCGAACACACTAGACCGGCTCGTCCAACTACTAAACCTCTTAAGTTGCGCGTCCGGTGCCTATCGTCGCACCTCCCACCCGCCCTCGGCCTCCCCCTAATTGGGTCGTGTGCAGCACGGGATTATATGCTCCCACGATTTTCGCGAATCGCGTACACATTAATGGCTCCCACGGCGGAAATTCCTCGTCGTCCGCCCTCAATAGTCTCTCCGGGGGCTGCGCTACCCGACTCCCTTGCGCCAGCCGACTTTTCGATTAAGGCACGTGCTTTTTTTGGCTAGCTATTCGCTCTCAAGGTGGATGTGACAGCCGTGATTTCGACCAGGTATAACTCGATTTCTGCCTCGCTTGACTAAAATTAAACTCCGACGACATTAACGTGCACGTACCGGATTGCTTGTATGTTGTTGTTCGTTTTCGAGATGAACCGTTTTGCTGTTGTCGTGTATTCGCGAATTTTTGATAAAATACAATATAGTTTGTTCGAAAATAAAATTAGGGTACCCGTTTTTGTCATACAAGCCAGAGCACGTGAAAAACTCTGCGATCTTTACAGCTTGTTTCATATACTTTTGGGTCATAGATATTTTCGAAAATATTATTGGATCTTTCGGCGTGAAATGATTATTGCTCGACATTTCAGAATTCAGCTATTGCTAAATTGTTTTTGCTACCTTTGCATTATTTTTTCTGTCAGTTTTGACTGTTTCATCTCACTATTGAAAATTACCAAGACAATCTACTTGTACAAGTGGACTAGAAAAAAATCTGACAGGCATCATAAAAATAATGGTTACAGATGAGTCCGGACGGCAATACGACAACGAGTATCCTCAACTTTGTGCCGAGCATCGAGGACGCGGGCAAATTTCTGTCGTGCCGAGGTAGCGTCGCCGAAATCCCGGACTCCGCAATAGAGGACGGCTGGAAGCTCGATATACATCGTAAGTACTCCCCCAGTAGCTCCTCTCCCTCCTCCTTCGACGTCTACCGATTGTCCAGGTGAGATCGAGATATATATATAGAGAGAGAGGGGAGGAGCAGAGCACGTTGAATAATTTATGCCAGCTCACTGTCATGCAAATTTGCGTGGTGCTCTCATAATCCTCCGCGAGAAGCGGACTACTGAATCGAGCGAGGCAGGAAGGAAGAGAGAGAGAGAGAGAGAGAGAGAGAGAGAGAGAGAGAGAGAGAGAGAGGGGGGGGGGAGCGAAAAAGTAGCGCCGTCAAACAAGCTCGGTGATTTTCGGCACGATCCATTGATACACCTTGGGCCCAATATCTATATAGGGCTGAGTTTTCTTACGCGACAGGAACTCGCTTTATGCGCTGAATATAAAAAGGCTGCCCTCAAAGGTCGTTATTGTAAAGGATCCAGTCGAAGTCGGGGGAATTTTTTTTTGTTAAGACTTTTCTTGAAGAAATTTAATCTAAATTGGAAGAAAGTTTCCCTCCACTGTGGAGTGCGTGGTTTTGAAAAAAAATCCGGTTCAGAATGTCTTTCGAGAAGAGTGAAAATAGAGTATATATTTCTGAAAAGATTTTATTCACATTTGTTTTCAATTATAATTTTCCTGGCGTTCACGATGAACGGATCGGTTGAATTGGATTTTCTTCGGGACGCCTGGGCTTTTATATAAATATGAATGAAAAAGCGTCGTGAAAATTGTGAGTGCCTTGCTACATCTTCCCTAAGGAATTATATTCTGATGTATACAATTAGAATGTGATCGCCGCGCCTGGCACAAATGGTTTATTTGATTCTGTGGGAGGAATGAATGAATGAATGGAAAAACGCGTGAATTCATTATCTTTTCCTTTTATATTTGATGAAACCATATAGAAAACGTGGAGCAGAAAAATGGATAACAGACGGGAACGGCATTCCCACACGAAATAGCACTTTTTCATCGATTCAACAAATTGACAAATCCAATAGTTGAACTTGACGTGGGGCAGCATATCGCGCTTTACTCTTCTCTTCCTTTCTCCCCATCAGGATAGTTCAATCTCCTCGGCTCACTGTTGGCAATCATTACAGACGCGCCGGTAATCACGTTAGAGCTTGGCAGTAACTTGAATGCGAGCGCTATTCGCGAGGGTCTGGACGTCTACTTCGAGTGCAACATCAAATCCAATCCATGGGTCTACAAGGTCTCGTGGAAGCACAACGTAAGTACCGCATTAAAAGCCGGCACACTGACTTCACTCCAATCAGAGTCGAGCTTCGGAAAGAAACGGTCGCGCGACTCCGCTAATCCTATAAAGCTAGAGAAAATCCGCTAAGAGGGAAAAACTGCATCCGCGAAAATTGTCGTACGCGAGTTACACTGATGACTTTTTTTGATAGAGTTGGCTTGCCTTGGTTAATGCCCTGAACATAACACAGAAGACTCAAGTGACAAAATTAAGCTTTAAAGTTTTTATACAGCTTTAAACAATTCTGTAAGAAGAAATTATACAGATGCTATTGCTTGTTGAATATCAAATCTATATACACAAGCTTGGCCGCATTTGGATTAAAAATCATGTGAACGAAAGTACAGTTTCCAAACAAACCGCACGCGCGCACGCACAAATATTGGTTTACAAAAGATTCGATCGTTATCACCCGGACTACCGATAAATCTCATGCATATCCCTCAATCCCCATTCAATCGAATTAAAACCGGCCACGCAGCGTGTGATTTTTTTCCACGTATTGTTTGCTTCACGCGCCACAACTGAACTTGAAACGAGAAAAAAAAATTCTACAGGGATTGCCGCTGTATCACAGTCCGACGAGCGGCACGATAGTCAGCAATCAGAGCCTGGTGCTGCAGAACGTGTCGCGAAACAGAGCCGGCGTTTACACTTGCATCGGCAGCAATCAAGAAGGCGACGGCGAGAGCAATCAGCTGAATTTGGACATAAAGTGTGAGTTTCCCCGAATGCCCGAGTGCGTGCAGGCTATCGATCGGAATCTGCCCCGAAAGTTGGCGGACGAGAGCGGCTGCATCGAAATTGAACTGAAACTTTCGACCCGCGCGCCAGCTACTCGATGGGAAAGTTGAATTCAAGCCCGCCAGCGGAATTCGAGCTTACGCGTACATGAATTTTCTTTTCACTTTTGTCGATTTTTTTTTACTCGTAGCAGGCGCTTCGCCACCAGCTAACTCTCAAAATTCCGCAAATTAGGAAGCGGACTCGAGCTACTCCTAATGAAAATGTATTATGATCTATACCGTCTGGAGTTCCGAGTTGATATGATGGATGCACGGAGCGTGAAATATCGAGCAAGTCGAGGTGTTTTTTGATGTTTAGATAAAATGCGATATGACTGAGAGCGGTTGAATATGTTCTCTGTGAAAATAATTTGGAGAAATTCTTCTGTAAGACCTTTCAAACTTTGTAGCTAAAATCGACGTTGAAAAATCTAATTTTAATTAAACGCAGAAAAAAAAGCTCGTTTGCTTTGAAAGGAAAATTCGTTTAGCGGAGCGCGTGGTTTCCATCCAATTTCGACCCTTTTCGTACCTTGCCAATTTTCCTTTGATATTTTTTCGGCAAGACCACCAGGGTAAAACCAAAACCGCGAATCTTACAGAATCCGTGCACAGATACCATCAGGTCAAATCGAGCTATAGATGTACAACGTGCCCATAGAGGATAATTGGAAATTCAAACACGCGAACGCAATTATTAAGGAATCCTGAATGGCTGGCGATATAACTTTCGACATAGTAAAATTTTTGGTCAAATAATCCTATTGTAAATAGCTACGATAACTTTGACACTCGTTGTGTTTTTTCATTAGCGAGCTCATTACATATGTAGTTGGAGGTTGCGGGGGTTGTGCGCGAAGGGCCGACGTGACAAGGCCTTTATGTGCTCTGTAAACTCACATCGGTACGTGGGAACTTTGCTTTCAACTGCAATTTCCGTATACTTGCTCGAGGCAGCAAGAAACTGCGGTCTCTTCAGCGATGAAGACTACACAGAGGGCGCACTGTAGTAAACCACAGAATCATTTGGCACTTAATGTTCTTCCGCGCTCAGTCGTATTTAGCATTAAATGTCAGTTGCAGTCTATGAGTTTCCACGTTGACTTGGCGAGTGCAGATTACATTTTTTCTCGTGAATTCTGAAAACTGACAGATTGATATATCATTGTACAGCGAAATTTGTGTGGGTCGGTAAAATTCTCAAAAAGAAAACTCTGTGTTCAAGTCATTTAGAAACATATAAAGCTGAATTTACTTGGGTTGATCGAGTTGGAATACACGTACGTAGCTACGGCCTAGCCTTTCCAGGTATTCTCTTGTACGTGGGGCTTTTGACTCGCAGTAGGTTATTTGCATGGAGGCTATTGCGGATGAAAATTTGGATAAAGTTTATTTTACTCACTCGGAGAACTGTCTTTTGCTCTTCATATTTAGAACTGAATGCGAAGTAGCTAATGTCACAGAAGCATTTACGAGGAAGTATAAACGAAGTTATTGATGAATATCTAGAATGGAGCAGAAGGAAAACTTGATTACATTTTAGATTGAACGTTTGATATTTCGGTTTGCACAAATTTCACGGACGAAATAGCGCTTTGCCGCAATGGAAACTGAATAGTCCCCGGGAGGTTAGGCGAACTAGCAGAGCTATATCGAACTTGGACCCGTCGGGTGTATGAATGAATCCTAATTGAACAAAGAAGTAACATTGGTCGAGAGTATCTGAATGTCGAACCCCGTATTGTAATGCACTTGATACTCTGTTGAAGAAATTGAAAAAACCTAATTGCTAATGACTTGTGCATCAGTCGCACCCGTTTGTCGACCGGGTCAGCCTAAGGTGTTTGGAGTGGCGAAGGGCGAAACTGTGCGGATAGGCTGCGATCTGGAGGCGAATCCACGCGAGGTTCAGTTCACTTGGAAGTTTAACAACTCAATGGAGGCGGTGGAGATCCCTGCGGACGTGGTCGAGAGCGACGGGGCCCACTCCGTCGTATCGTACACCCCCATAAACGAGCAGGACTACGGGACTCTGCTGTGCGCCGGCAACAACGAGCAGGGCGCTCAGACCGAGCCGTGCGTCTTCCTCGTCGTGCCTGCTGGTGAGTACATTGTCCTATATTGCCAGACTATCGATTCATCTTCGCTCGAGGCATTGAATCTCAGCAATTTACAATTCCTTGCAATGATATCGTACTCATATCGTTTATGGAATGGATTTACATCAGTCGCAGCTAATATTTATCACTTCCTTCAAATTTTTTCTTTCGAGTATTCTTTGATAATTCAAAAATAATATACATTTTCCGAAAGCAAATAATATTTCTCACGGTGCAAAGGGGAGGCGATTGATTTCTTACTTGCTGACTGAACCATTGATACTGTATACTCGCAGGTCCACGATTAAGTTATCGAGTATAGAGGTTAATTAATGAACCTGCTCCTCCCTCAAACTTTCAATCGAGTTCCCGAGAATAAAATCTACTTTTAGTTCGAAACATCATTCATATGCAACTTGAATACATGAATCTGGAAAAGCTCCTGCTAATCGAAAGACCAATAATGTAATTACGAATTGGTCATTTCGAATTGTTTGAAATCTCCAAACACACGAATTGGGATTGAAATAGTGAGATCCATCCGGGAAAGCACGAATCACGCGAAAGCTCGACCATCAAGTGCGTATACGAATGGACGATTCCAGGCCACCCAGACATGCCGCACAACTGCTCGGTGCAGAACACGACGACGGACACGCTGCACGCGGAATGCGTGGAAGGCTTCGACGGCGGGCTGTCGCAGAAATTTACGCTGCTGGTGGAGTTGGAGTCGGGGCCGAGCGCCCCCAAGGCCGCCGGGCTCGTGTACAACCTGACCAGCCACCAGCCGTCGTTCAGCATAAGCGGCCTCGAGCCCAGCTCCACCTATCTGCTCACCCTCTACTCGAGCAACTCCAAGGGGCGCAGCGAGTTGGTCTACCTGCGCACCACCACCCTCACCATGCCCGAGCGACGCCTAGGTGAGTCTTCCTCCGTGCCTTGTCTATTCCGCTTCGTAATAAACTTATCAATTACAATTCATCGGCACGCACTCGTAATCTCGCATTGGGTTTGCCGTGACGGCTCGGGAGGCGGAGTTCACAAGTCGAAGACACGATGTTTCGCTGATACTCGAGACCGGCCCTTTGTTTTCTGCCCGGAAACTCATACACTCGTAACAATGCCAGGCTATTTCTTGTTCATTAGAAGTTTCTGCTTCAAACCGCCCCCATGTAATACTGTGAATTCTGTGAACAGCAAAAGCTAACGTCAACGGTGTATGGAGCGGCGACCGACAATAGTAAACTACGTGTACAATATGGATAATTTAAATGAACCATGAAATGAGTTGGGCGGGCGCGTATTACGTCGACGAATACTCGTTCGTGAATTGAATCAAGTCGTGAAAACGCGTTCTGGAGATGTAATTCGAATGCTGTGTCGCGAGAGCAGCTCTTTCGCGATTTCCTTTACCCCTCGCGTTTGTTCAAACGTAATGGAACGATCCGCTTGAAAACAGGTATGAATACCATTACACGCATTATGCACTGCGTTGAATTCGCCAAGGGAAGAAACGTCGATCCCTGTCTCGGATGCATTAGAGCACGCGCTTACATTATTGCCCTGCAAAACTGCCATCTCCGCACTACTTCGCCGAGGCTGCACAAGTCGCGGGGAGCACAAAGCTCGATCGCTCGTCGGCCGAGTCGAATCGATCAATCAGTCGTTCCGGCTGTGCCCGTCAAAGGGCGACGCTTGAGTCGAGCATCGGCACGACGCGGATGGCTCTGATTGAGTAAGCACGATAGGTATACGCGCGGTAGCAGCGCGGCGGCGGCGGCTCCGTTCACGCGCGGCCTCTTCTGCATCGCATCAGGAGCTCGTGTCCCTGCGGGCTCTCGCGTCTTTCTCATTGATTGTCCTCGCCAATGTAAATATACACTGGGGCCGAGCGGTGCGCGCGGCCTGTACGTACATGTGTGCATAGAGAGTAGAGCGGGCCGCATCGATCGACGACTAAACAAACGCGTCAGCCAGCCGAGGACGTCCCGAGCGCCGCTCGCTCCGGCTTGGAGGGGCGTTTCGCAGACTCGGCAGACTCGACAGAGACTATGGAAATCGAATGGGCCCGCTTAGCTATCGGACGAGATATCTGGAGAATGAGGGCGGAAGGAGCGCACCGACGAGGGTTGCACGCGGCTAAGGAAGCCGCGCGCGCACCGCTCGGCTCTCACTTTTACCCCGATTCTATCTCTCGCTCTTTCTCTTTTTTTCCCCATTTCACTTTGGCTCGATCCCGCGATCGGCACGGCCTCGTTCCCGCTCGATTTTCCTGCGGCTTCGTTCATTTCCTGATTGATTGGCATTTTTTTTCGCTGCGCGAGCAAGGCTTTACTGGCTCCCCATTCTTTTCGACGGATCGCGAACGGGAAAGAAACGCTGCAGTTTGAGAGGAAGGCTTAATTCGCCCGGATCTTTCGGTCTGTCGATCGCCCTCTCTTCATTTGAATTCCCACTCGAGTCGCGATAGTTGATTTTTCATGCGAGTCAAGTGACTTGTCTTTCTTCTCCGATTAATTATCGTCACAACGAATATTTGACAAAAATGTCTGTAGCAATTCGCCCGTGAGGCTTGAGGCGTAATCGAATATATACATGTGAAGCGTATTTTGATCGTTGAAAAACACCCGTAAGAGCAGAGTTTCGAAGTAATTTGAGCGAGAACGATAAACTTGTTTGAAAATTTAAAATTTACATATTCCAGAAGAACAACTTGGTCAGACCAGATTTGCAGACACGCAGCTTCTTATTTTCATACACAATGGTACTGATTTTCATTTGTAAAAAATTTTTTTCTCTTTGGCATAAAACTAACTGTTTCATGGTTAAGGTGTTTCATCTAATGCTATATACTGTTTGAAATTAATCGAGTTCTTGGTAGAACTATAGCCAAATTGGCTTACCGATACTAATCATTCGGATTCAATCTATTAATTTGCATGAAACGCGAGGAAGGGTATTATTAAAGGCGTTTGTGGCAGAGCTTTCAACTGACTTAATTTTCTGACTTCAATAAAAATGCAAACTTGATTACCAACTTCGTTAAAAAGGAATCCAATCGAAACAATGTTTGCGTAAACAAGAGTGAATCCGTAATATCTCACGGATATGATTGAAATAGTGTGTATAATAAAGGAATGAAGATATTTTTTCATGCCTAAATTTTCCCGCTATTCCCAAACACAGAGTCAAAAAGTTTATAATCTTGATTCACGTCTCATAAAATTATGACTCAATCATAATGCTGCGTATGTTTTGTTTCCTTCTGAAGTGAGCGTACGATTATGTTGATAACGTTTGTCCCTAATATCATTTGCAATGAGGACCTTAGGCAGAAGCAAAAGCAAAGGAGAAACGCGTGCGCATTATGATTCGGCGTCCATTCGAACAAAGTATTGCGCCTGTCGTACATGCGAGAGAGGTTTAAAACTTGGTCCGTCTAATCGGGGAGATTAACGAGAATAGCTTAATACTCGAGGCGGGCATACATTGTGCGGAGAGCGAGAAGCATTATAGAGCGATCGATATAGGAAATGGTGGATAACAAAATCGGGAATGGAATTTTATCTGATAAATACCTCGGGGGGGTCATGAGGAACAAAATTGTGAAGGTGGCGACTACTCATATATCTGGCGTCTTGAGTTACAAAGGTTTTAGTGAAAATTTTTACATTTTTTTCATGTGTTGTTAAATAACTCTGAAACGGAACAAAAAATGTTAATACAGTGTATCGGGAAAGTTGTAGGTGATAAAATTATCTTCAGAATAAGCTAAAGTGCGTCAAAATTTGACTTACCCGAAAGTTGCAAAATAGCGTCAAAGTCAGAATATTGATTTTTCGAAATCATTCGATGATTCCTCGTAAAATAAAGATAGGTTCATGAAATTTGTGTTTTTTTTGAAGCTCCAACTTATGATACAATAAAGTGCATAATTTGAGAAATATCGATCAATTAGGTTCTCCGTAATTCATTTGTTAATTAAAAATCTCATTTTTTTTATGTCTAACTTTTGAAAGCATCGATGAAAATGTTCATTCAAACACTCATACGCTTTAAAATGATCACTACTTCAATAGAAAATAGAAAGTTCAATAGAAAGTTGTTTTGTTTCATAAAAAACAACTTTTTTTTTATTTTCTATTGAAGTAGTGATCATTTTAAAGCGTATGAGTGTTTGAATGAACATTTTCATCGATGCTTTCAAAAGTTAGACATAAAAAAAATGAGATTTTTAATCAACAAATGAATTACGGAGAACGTAATTGATCGATATTTCTCAAATTATGCACTTTATCGTATCATAAGTTGGAGCTTCAAAAAAATCACAAATTTCATGAACCTATCTTTATTTTTCGAGGAAAGATTTCAAAAAATCAATATTCTGACTTTGACGCTATTTTGCAACTTTCGGGTAAGTCAAATTTTGACGCACTTTAGCTTATTCTGAAGGTAATTTTATAACCTACAACTTTCCCGATACACTGTATTAACATTTTTCGTTCCGTTTCAGAGTTATTTAACAACATATGAAAAAAATGTAAAAATTTTCACTAAAACCATTGTAACTCAAGACGCCAGATATATGAATAGTCGCCACCTTCACAATTTTGTTCCTCATGACCCCCCCGAGGTATTTATCAAATAAAATTCCATTCCCGACTTTGTTCTCGGATTCGTCTTTTTTTGGATAGATCTACCGCTCTATTATCGCGTGCAATCGAGTGGAGTGGGAGCGCGCTAGAGGAGAAATGTGAAAAGGTGGACTCGGTCGGCAGGTGAGCGGGTGCGGCCTCCGTCGCCGGAGAACTGCACGATCGTGGAGGAGAGCGTGGCGAGCGTGCGGGTGAGCTGTGCGGAGAGCGAGTACCTGGAGGCGAAGAGCGCGACGTACGTGCTGCAGGTGTTCGACGCGGAGACCCGCCGGCTGCTCGCCTCCGCGACGAGCATGTCGCCGACGATGCTCGAGGTGACCGACCTGCCCGCCGAAAGGAGCTCCGGACTCATGCTGTCGCTCAGGGTCATGACCGCCGACGCGACCAGCGACGCCACCGTCCTGCACAGCCAGCACCTCGTTAGGCACGGCACCAATCCCGAGCACCAGATATTGACAGGTACCACACTGCGCCACCATCCAGCCCGACAACTCCTCACCCTCTGACCCACATGCACCTAGCCCGCTCTATGTGTTTTTCTTGCGTTAGCTGTCCGAAACCTCTCCACCAAGTGTAGAACATTTCAAACTCACCGCGCACCACATTTCGACATCCATCTTCTTACTATTTCCCCGGTAAGATCTGATTTTGACTTGATGAATTGGGTAAGTCGAGGCTTAGTACGAATCGAAGCGCGATCGAAATAATTCACACCGCACTCGTCCAAAGTTGTTTTTTATTGTGAAAAAAATTGAAAAACAACTGAATAGTTCCTACTTTTCGCAAAGGGTGTCCATTTGTAGCACCAACTCGAATAAGTGTAGATTTAAAAATGTTCTTAGGCTGGTGATTGTCATTATCAAATTCACCATTCGGTTCGTGATGTTTTTTTTTCACGATCCCAAAACAAACTTGAAAGTTTTGAGATTAGCGCGAGAGTCGCAACCATAGAATCTCGTTAGCCATATGAATGATGATGTTACTTTACTCGGTCGCGGACGGAATAAGACAGCAGAGCCTCATTGCTTGAGTATATAATAAACTTTCATAATTGAATTAAATGCTCGACTAACTTGGCGTCTCTTTTGGAGACACAGATGGATATTAAACCAAAACTAGAAGTGAAAGGAAATTCTAAGAACCCTTGACTTTGAGAGGGAATTTCTGTAGATAGCTCTAGAAAAGTTCGTGGGAAAGTTTATTTAATAGGAGGATATGATATTGCATAATTAATTATTTACTTGCGTCTTGAATTTGTTTATTCATAAATGACGTAGATTTATACATGAAGATACAGGTGGATTTGTTGTGCATGTTTGTTGATGTGGGTACGTTTCTTGACGTTTTGATATTAGTTAATAGGTCATATACATATCATAATAATCCTCATTATACATTACACATCAATTTTGCAATAAACTGATGTATGCTGCACAATAACCTCCATTAGAAGGACAAGGCGATGATTTTTCAAACCGAAAAAGCAATAGTATATTATTATTGTCGATAATTTTAAATTTATACTTTCGTCCCTGAAAAAAGATTCGTTCTGCATGTGTTATATGGTATATGTTCTTGTCAGGAAACAAGATGTTTTGAAGGATCAATTATAGAAATGAGATTATTAGGTGGAATATAATGATGATATAATATGTTTGGCTGATATAATGATCTCATGTATTACCGTTGGAAAATAGTGTCTTAAATAAGCTTTTACAGACAATTTCATTGATTTATCCTATAGATCCTACTCATTCATCCACATGATGTTTGAATGGTAAGGATTGTATGTATTTTTTTATAGTTCAATTATCATATCTAGATAAATACGATATAATACTCTGAATTTCTATGAGAATTGCGAGACCGTATAACAATTAACCTCAATATCAAAGAGACACAAGACATTTATTGAATTTATATTGATGTATGAACTTTAAACTACGTAACGTAATTAGTCTAGTGAATATTAATCTGGGAGTAGAGGGAGCCAGTGAAATTATTCAATACAGTTTTCACGACGTCTTTAAATCACGCTCCAGCGAAGCAACGTGGGGCTTCGATATTGACATGATATTGATGGAAATGTTTGCGCACACACACAGCTTCAAAAACTAACTTTCCCCTCTTATTTGCTTGTAGACTTGATTGCATGCTATATTCATGAGTTTACTCTTTTAAAATATTAGAATAGCAGTAGCGAGCATCTGTAGGATAAGTCTGAATCTTTCCAAACTACTCTAAAGTAATTAGTTCTCTTGATATGTTCTCCCACTGAAATAAAGCATGTCACGTATAAACATGAAACTAACAAAAAAAGATCTACATTATCTGATATGTCAGTAACTAACCCAACAAAAACTCATTGTCCCATTCATATATTTTCAATAAAAACGAGCTCTTCCCTACTTTCGAACAAGAGTATTACTCGTTGAGCGTTCAATTTTCGAAACGTCTATTTTCACGTTCCTTTGGAACAGCAGCGCGTTGCCAGAATCATTGACGTCGATCGTCACTATCGTTCTTTCTTTCGCCGGCTGCAGCTCTTTCTCTTCTTCTCTCTCTCTCTCTCTCTCTCTCTCTCTTTCGGAAAAAGTATACTCTTGCAGAGAAGTCGACGATAATAGAAAAGCCCGTTCGATCGGGAGAAAGAGCAGCACGTTGCCGTTGAAAAACGAACATGCGAGACACGTCAATGAAGTTTCGCAATGAACTGGAAAAGAGAATGAAAAAAAAACACCAACAACGAGGGAATGATTGATCGTTGCAATTTGTCGTTGAACGGACACGTGAATGAATGATCAAGACTCCAATTGCCGGGAAAGAAATTCGTGCATGGTAAAGCGTTGATTTTGATTAAAAGTAAATTGTCATTAATCTGGACGGATTGATTTATTGCTATACGAGTACCACAGTATTCTGCACGTGTTTGTTTTCCCGAGACGAGCTTATTTATTGTCCGACCGCATAATGTCGCGAGTTTATCGCGCCATACACTTGTAATCGGGAGCATCGGATCTACGCGAGCTCGAGTCTCACGAGTGGACAAGGCAACGTTGAACCGTATAACATAACAGAGGTGGTGGTTGAGATAGGACTGGCAAGCTCGACGAGGCAAACACGCGAGCTAAGCCGGAGGACGCTGGGCTCGGGCACGGGAGAGTAAATTTGTCGCTATTACCCGTAGCTCTGTCGCCGGTGATCCTGTCGCTGTCGGGTCCGCTGATGGGGATAGTGGTGGGCGCAGCTGCGGGCTCGATAATCGTCGTGTCCCTGATCGTGGTGGCGCTGAGGCTGCGCTACCGGCGCCGCCGGCCCCTCGACGACAAGGACTCGCAGCACGACGACGGCGGCATGGCGACCCTCACCGCGCCCAACGACAAGACCGCCCAGCTGCCCCTTAGCTCGGACAGCGTCGAGAGCTTCGAGAAGGACCCCGACATCATACCCCAGGCTACAGGTTAGTATGATCAATCAAGCTACGGCCCGAGCTACCAGGCCGCACTCGCTTCACGTATCCTCCACTCACTTGGCTCGAACCGATGTGATTCGTCCTGTGCGCCTTGTGGCACAACCTTTGACAAACCAATCGCCATAGAACTTTGTGAGATAGTTGTTGGCTACCAGCTAATAGCTTATATTTCGAGTCATATGCAGTCTAACGTTCTGTAATCACCAAGATATCCTGGCAAACATGTTGAATTTCAACCATGAACAGTAAATTCAAACAGACATAAATATAGATGTACTGTTAAAATATAAAATAGAATGAATTGACAGAATGAATCTGGACTGACAATTGTGACGTTAGACTGAATGGCTGTAGATATACGATATTGGGGGACCCTAGACCATCTCACAAAGTATCATCGTGATCGGTGACCCAAAGGTGAGGATCATCTAAGACTGAGGTCGGCCGGAAGCGTCTTATAGAAATCACGTGGCTTTTTTCCGACGCTTGATTCGTTGGAACTCACTGGTCTTCGGGGATGACTGTTTTACGCTACTCTCTAAATTCGTTACAGTGAAATCTCACTGTATATTCACTGTCAGTTTCAGTCAAATGTCGCTCACTCTATTACAATGGACATTCACTGTAGTGGAAATGTTGGGACAGAATGTTACAGTGAACAATCCAATGCAATTACAGTGAAAAATGTTTCATTGGTGCTTACAATGAGATCTTCACTGTGAAGAATTTAGAGAGTACTCTTGTGCTGTTGATGAGGATGGTTCTAGTCTTACATATATACGATTGCAAGACTGTTCTCATCGATTTCATGATAGAATTGATCATTGAACATTTTCCGGGGAGTAGCTTATTGATAATCGTTCGAGACTTTCAAAAGGCTAAAATTAAAAGTATTTCCGTAACATGAAAAATGAATAATGACGCTGCTTTTTCAATGGATTCCAGACAATTCATACGCGGAGCTTTGCAAGGGGACGCTCCCGCGATATGTGCTACAGCAGCAACAACAACAGTGGCAGCAGCAGTCGCAGCAGCAGTCATCCGGGCTCGAGCCCAATGCTCTTGGCTCGATAAGCAATGTGAGTGTATTTATGGATTGAAAGAATTACATTTTTCTCGCGTATGTATCTGCTCCAATACGCACTTGTATCAAAAATAGCTTTCGATACCTGTAGCGAAAATGTAGGTCAGGAGGGCTATTCTACGTGAGGTTGAAATTTGACGTTTTTCAAAATTAAAAGTTGCAAAAATTTCATTCCCAACTGCTCAATGACAACTGTTTATCCAATAGAATTGGCTTGATTTTCACGTAGCGGTTGTGACTATTTTTTCCTTACAAAAACCTAATCTGACCCGTGTCGATAATAACTATATATTTTGGGCGTAGAAGTCGGTGCAAGACGTGTACGGTACGATCGCTCGGCAGGCGTCGAAACTACAGTACGCAGACCTGGCGAACCTGAGGATGAACCGCCGGGTGCCGCCCAACTGCTACCAGCCTGTGCCGGTGTCGTCGATGCAGCGGCCTCAGATGCTTCCCATGTCGACGCTGCCCCGACGGATGCCTTCCGCCGAGCCGACACTCTATGCCCAGCTCACCGCCCACCCCTCCAAACCCACCTACATACCGCCCCCTCACCAGTACATGAGTGCCCGGTCGACATCCATCGACGACTCAACGGCCGAGACCCCCCTCATCGGCTGCGACAATAAGGTGAGCTTGTCTTGCTTCCAACCTTCCCGACCGTTTTTATCGCTCGTGGGCTGTTCTCGCGCAAATCAAGTATCACTGAGTCACAGCCGAGCTGTACTACAAACAAATTGTCAAGCCTGCAAGTATCACGAGATTTGGGGAATCATTTGTGAAACAGTTCAATCATATATTAACCTTCTTTAGAATCTGTTACCGGCAAAAGAGAAACGGAAGAGATATCTTTGTTATTGTTTTTTAAGTCCAGTACGTATAATTGCATCGACTTCGAAATTTAGGTTGGGAAATTCTAACAGACTTGAATAACATTTTATAATGCGATAGCACATGTTTCATTCATTCTAACGATGAAAAATATCTACCCTCTTAAAGAATAATCTTTGAAGGAGTGGATTACTCTGCGACGAGCTTTTTATGCAATTTAAGAATTAGTATCTATTTAGGAGTTACATTTCCGTGACTCTGAGCAGAGTTGGATGATATTATAATGTGAAAAGTTAGTATGACATGAGAACCTCTTAAACTTTAGTATCGTATGCTTAGGAATATACAAGATAAACATAAAGTGTCTTCAAAATTTCCAAGCAGAATTAATTTTCCATAACTTTATTGATTATAGTTCCAATAAAAACTTTTGGCTTTAAGTTCGCTAAATTTTACGAAGCATACGATTTGAAATTTTCAAGAGTCTTGACAGCGAACATTTTCAACGAATCATTCATATTTCGTGGATATGTAATTAAAATAATTGTTTTATCAAAGTAATAACTTTGATTTTTCATTAAATTTATATAATAAAAGTGCTGCTCGACGTTGCATAAGCATAATAAATTGAACGTTTAATGATACTCGGTGCAATTTTCCATGCAAGCCAAATTGATGAGTCTGTTGGATTTGACAATTCAGAATCTCTTTGAAAATGTTTCCTCAATATGAATTACTCAAAAATCCTGGTAAATGGGTCATTATAAAATTCACGTTTTCAATAGATAACGACTATCACCGAGGCGGCTAACTCGTGGCGTGCAGATCCGTCGAATTCAACGACAACAACCACATCGACGACATGACTCTGCGAAGACTCGGAGGACGTTGTTGTCACCAAGACGATGAACACCGTTCTCTAAGCGCCATCGTCGCTGAGGAAGCCCATCTTCGAGGCGTCTCGCGATGCCAACTGTTGCGTGTATCATAGATATAAATTTTGCAATACGAAAAATAAAAGGGGGGAGGAGAAGGGAGAAAGAGAGAGAGAGAGAGAGTGCGAGAGGGGAAGGGAGGGAGAGAGGGAGAGAAAGAGAGCGAGAAAGCGACGATAATATTAATATACCAACTAAAGAGATAAAATTATAACGTCCACATGGACGAATTGTTGTTAATAAGAGAAACTGAGGGCGAGAGTCAGGGTTCGAAACTGCGCGCGCCTGCGACAGGATTGTACAAAGTTTTATTTATATTACGACCAGCTCGGTGCGGCCCTATTATAGTGTGTAGTGCATGTATACCAATGGTTATATTCTTTATTTTTTTAAACAAACAATGATGGCGTGTATTATTTGCGGCGGAACCGTCTCGTCTCAACTGAGATGTGTTAGCCGCGTATGTTACACGATATTAATAAAACTGCCACCTGCATATATCGGAGAATTCCCGGCCTATACATTTTCTGCCTGAACCTAATATTCACGTCAGTATACCGAGCTTGTATTGGAAATTCTGGCCAGGTGGCAAGCGTCAATCAGTACACTTTATTCAGACGAGCTTGATCGATATGGC
The DNA here is from genome assembly GCA_020882685.1 of Aphelinus atriplicis. NCBI lineage: Eukaryota > Metazoa > Arthropoda > Insecta > Hymenoptera > Aphelinidae > Aphelinus > Aphelinus atriplicis. The sequence continues at coordinate 25,768,825 of CM037074.1, read as the reverse complement.
TCTGCTAAGGAAATTGCGTTTATTTGGAATACATGAATGAAGGCTTTAACATAGGAAAAATTTTAAAGAGAGACGTTTCGAGTGTGTATTTATGAATTTCCATCAGATTTTTAATGGAAAGTGAATGCGAAGCGTGATGAACGAATTTATTATCGATTCTCAGGGAAATCCGTCATTCTAGGGTTTCTATTTTCTTTGCCAATGTGATCATGACATTATTGTAAATTGAAGATAAAATATTATCTGATAATGTATTTGATAATATTCTAAATTTCTTATGGAAGTTAGTTAGAATTGGATCAAAATTAGTTTGTAAGTAATGTGTTTCCATTAATGAAGAATGTTATGGTTAGAGAAATTTTTCATACTGTTGACTTTCGATAATTTTTTTGCGAGTTTTGATAAAGAAAAATCTTCCTCGGCATTTCATTATGGATCTATGAAAGCTTTGACATGGTTGCTTCATTATAATTTGGGACGTTCATTTTGAAATATACGTGATTAAGTATGTACAGATTTATAAATTGGAATTATTATGACGTTTCATGAAAATTTCAAAATCCGTCCGAAAAATTTAAGAGCTAAAAGATAGAACTGCCAAATATGGGAGAAGCCGCAAGAGACAATGCAGGACCATATGATGAATAGTGGATTGGATGATGGGGAAAAACCAGCGAGAAAAAATTTTGTTAATCAATGAATAATGCACTGTTGTATGTCGTCCTAGATTTTTCAGAACGAGCGCCTTAGATGTTATGCTCTCTGTTACAAGCCTATATACTGATGCATGTGATAATTATGCATCTACGTGAAAAAAGATATGCTGCTGATACGGATGATGTGCATTTAGAAACGATTAAATTATCGAAATATCACTGGACTTTCATTACTATGATATGAATTCCAAATCGTGCAGATGATTATAAAACCGATGGAAAAATAATTTACAGATATATTTATGATTTTAACAAAGACTGATGCAAGGAAAGTAAAAAAGTGAAAATTGTGCAACAAAGTGGAAGGTACCCTGGAATTTCCAATATTTATGTAGTTTTCATTCCGCTTCTTCTTCTTTTTCAATTCATAGTGCCATCATTTGTTCGAGAGCGACAATTATTTTAGTGTGTACGTTTGTAAACAAAAAAAATAATTGTAAAAGTATTTGCGTACATTTGCATTTTTAATGGCAATTCTACTTATCATGTACATTATCAACATGAATCGACAATTCTATTATTTAATCAGAATATATTTATTTGGAATGTAACATTTAATCGCGATGCCGCATTATATTCTGTAGAGTATTTTATGTATAGTTAAGAATAAGTAACACAATTAAGTCGCAATTTTTACTATTTATTCATAGAATATTGTACAAACTTATGGCTCTTGATATGGAGTTTCATTTCAAGATTAATATTTTATTCACATGAAAGACCACAAGTGACTGAAAAGTTTTGAATATTGACACACGTAATCAAGATCTCATTTCGATGTAAACTTTCTTAGAGCAATTTTTAGTGATCAGAACCCGTTCCAAAATCTCAAATATATGTATATTCTTTTGAACAAAAAAGTATACAACGAATACAAAATCACTTTCTACTGTAGAAATATACTCTCTCTTCTATAGTTTATTTTCTTTCATTTTCTTCTTAAATTTGCAGGAACCATCTTTGTGAAATTCTTCTTCTATGTACATTGAAACTCTTTCGGGTTTGCACATTTTCTGATCATTGGATACAAATAGTTTATATAGTACATGTGATAAAATAAAAGAAGTCGCAAAAATAGACTTGTTAATGTACGAAACAAATTAGTGACAGTAATTTAATGTTTCTAAGGTAATGTAACAAGCATAAAAATCCTTTAACAACAGAGTAGAAAATTCTACTTCTACTCTTTTAGGAAGTAAAACTGTACAATTACTACAATTTTCAATGCATTGATACAAGTTGAGATGGAATGACTTACATAACTATGCTGCCATTGAAAAGGATTGGATATCCTTGATTATTTTACAAAGTGAAATTCAATGTAGCAAAAAGTAAATAGATGTAACTCAAATTGTTTTCAGTATCGAAAAACGCAGGGAAATTTTACGAGCATACAAAACATAATTAATCAAAACTTTCTTGTTACCAAATATATCACTTGCGTATTGTTACTTTGTAATTGCTTGTGAACGTGCGATCCATGTAAATAAACAATCAAAAGAGTTATTGATTTGACTGTATGTAATGCCCAATTTATAAATCAAGAATCATTCTAAACAAAACTTGATTAAAGGAACCTGTACGTATTCATAAATAAAGATATTATAATTCTAATTATCTTGAAGTTATTATTCTAATTAGAATTAAAAAACTATAGAAATGTTCAACGTTACAATCGGTTATTTTTTACAAAATAATTTATTTATCTTTCTGAAAATGTAAAAATATATACAAAGTTTCATTTATGCTGCTTAGAGTTATTCAGAATAATAAGTCTCTGAATGTAGTGTTCAAATGATTAAATACAAATGTTTTTATCACATTCAATTGACTTTGCACTGAGACAGTTCTTTTACAATATAAAGAAATTCATTTGGATATTTTTAAGTCAAAGCACGCTTCATCTTCAATATCCAGTGACTCAGGAGTTTCATCAGTATCAATAATGTCTCCATCAAAATAAAATTTTATTTTTGATTTTGGGATATTCAGTTGCTCAGAACAAGCGTGAAGTAAACTTGCAAATGATTCATCATTCCTCAACGATATTGTTAGAGTTCTTTTGTCTGATGCCTGAACTTTGATTTTACAAGTATTCTCTTGTACATCTTGTGCTTTACATTGTGCTTCTGAATCTTTATTCTTTTTTGCTATTCCCGCACTAACAATGCCTCCATCTAAAAGAAAAATATTTTTGAGAAATTCTATAGCAGTAGAGAAGGTTAAAGAAATATTAAGAGTTCAGCATTAATATTACCCAATATATCTATAATTGACCAGTCTATGGACACAGGTGAATCAAAAGGGCTTATTTTTTTATCCTTCTTCATTATAAGTATTTGATCTTCAGAGACTCCTTCTAGTTTAGCAAAGTGTAGAAATATTTTTTGGAATGATTCGTACTGGAAAAATTGAAAACGTTTTAATATATTTTTAACTTGATAATATAGTTTTCATGACTGATTATCACACTGAATTCTTGTCTGAGCTGCTTTGATTCTCAATATGATTGATGAATGGTATTATAGGTAATTAATCTTCATTTTTATTAGTACAGCCAAGCATTATTGATTATACTAGGCTATTCAATATTAATTGATTGATTTTTTTAAACAAACAAATTGCATTCCAATATAACAAGGTAACAAATTAGTTCAAAGAATACAGTATTTTCGATTTTTGTGGCTAAGTTAACAACAAATAATACCTACTCTTTTAATTTCAAAGCGTTCCACTTTATTTGATCTCCACTTCACTTTGACATTTACTTCATAGTTATCATTATCTTTTTTTTTACTAAGAGGGGGTGACCCTATGCAAATATAACTATCATCTTGTGAAAGGTTGAGCGAATCATAAGTATTGTCCAACTCATTTTCTATATCATCAACAATTACTACATTGTTTTTACTATTATTCTCTTGTGCTTGTAGCTGGGTCTGCAACATACGAAATAATAATCAATTTTTCTGAAAATTATAAAGTGTTGTCATAAAAGTTACAATCACTTACAGCATTATTTATTCTGGCACAACTACGAGTGTATCGACCCTTTTTGCGTGGAGATGAGTCACTATCGGAAGCATCACCAATAAGAACAACTGGTTCATCCACTGTAGTTATATTATCTGTACATTCAACGTCATCTCCACTTTCTGAATCCTTAGAGTTGGAGTGAATAATATTTTCATTTCTGTTGTTAACTGGTTCAATATCAATTTCACCTGTTTTAGTTCTATTGTGAAATAATTACGTTTTTAGGAATCTCAGAACGGTTTGGTGAAAATAGTAAATGCATGTTTACAGTCATACTTTTCCTGATGTTCACAGATCATTTTATCGTCATCTTCCTCATCATCCTCATCATCATCATCATCATCATCATCATCATTAATGTTTTTTTGGTTGCGATGATTCAATGCTAAATGAATATATTGAACAATGTATTAAATAATGATTTTAGAATAGTCTGATATTTTTTCCTCCCAAGGATTATTCTGAATAGTCTCATTGGATTAGTTTCATACCATGCAGTTTAGAAGCAGCATTCACATAGAGTTCATCATCAGATGAACTGTCTGACTCATTCATTGTCCTTCTAACAAAAACAAAATAACAGATTATTAACAATATATTGATAGTAAGAGTGCAAACAACAAATACACATATTTTTTAAAATATAACCTTGAAATACTTGAGCGTTCGAAACAACTGAAATATCTCAAGAAATACCTGTAGAGAACCAACTGATACACTTACTATCGAGATAGATTTAGTTTTTCGAACGAAATAGTATATGTTTTCGAAAAATCTCCAACTCCTCACAACTTCAGTGTTGTTTGAAGAATAACGATCATCAACAGAAACCGATGAGTCGATATATATTCGACTATTCGATTCGAGAATTCGAGGCTGCGTCAGCGGCGCCCTCCCTCGATGCGTTTGTACAAGCCGCGAAGTTCTGAATCGTATCGTATAATATAACACCGTATAACATTCGTATCGTTCATTATCGTGATACGGGCGAAAAAAATCGAGCGATAGACACCATTTTTTCTCTTCTCATTTCACCTTCATAATCATTTCCTTTATCTATCATCATACGCGTGTCTCTTTCAACACAAAGTATCGTTTTCGCTTTCTCAAAGGGAAAGCTTTGCGACGGCGCAAAAATTGACCTCTCGATCCTGACTTCAGGACTCATTTTTGTAATCTACGGGTCGAAAAACATGCAATCCCAAAAATGTCTATTTATATACGTATATGTATTTAACGATGTTTTGTGATGCGATAACTCTCAGAGAAATCGTTCGATCTTCCTACAATTTTGCACATAGCTCAGTCGTGGCAAAATGTGAAACTAGTGAGATTTCCAGCAAAATCCATTGTTTATTTCCCTGACAATCGTTACTACAGGAAGGAGGAAAATCATTTCGAGGTCCATTTTTCGATGGCAAAAGACACGAAAATTTCATTTTTCCCTAACAATTGTTGCTAAGGGAGTGGATATTGAGTTGAAGTTCTTTTGAAGTACTTTTGAGGACACAGGACACAGTACCTTTGTATTTTCCATAGCAATTGTTTTTGATATCCCTAACAATCGTTCATTAACAATATTTTTTCCACATAAAACCCAAAGCATACTCTTGACAGCGGTTTTTTTCAAAGGGATTCGATAACACCGGGCTCCTGAAAAATCATTAATTAATTTGCTCTCGATTCCATCAGTCTAACGATCAAAACTGATGCATTTTTAAAAGTTCTATGTCTCACGGTGTAGGATTGTTCAAATCAAATGTAATTTCGTTTATTTTATAGCCCTTATATAGACCTTTCATACGTTATCAGCTACCTTCAAAAGCTTGCCTTTTAAGCGTAGTGTAGTAAATATTCAAATGAGGTGGGCGTTTATTATGAGTATTTGAATAATAAGGAATGAATAAAGTGAAGTACATAATAACCATATGACGGTGCTTATGCGAGGTGGTGAATGTCGTACTAGCGGAAATGGGAACAGGTTATTCTAACGACGATAATATACGCATTGAATCATTCGGGATGGAGTTATTCAAAAGGGCAACGAGCCTCGGGTCACGTCTCGCGGGCTATATCGTGCTATTGACCCGGTGGCATTCAAAAATCGTATTTAAGGGTGTTTTGGCTACACAGTCAAAAGTTGGGTAAATCAGTAAAACGTTTCTAGAAATTTAAGCTGCAAAAGATGTTCTCGTATGTGATATGAATAACCGTATTCATCGCTGTATGAAGGATTTTAAGCAACGTAAAATCACATTTGAGCTCGTTTTTATAAGCACGTCTTGAACTTTTGAATCTGATTATTCTTCAAGTTATGACTTGTTTTTTATTCAAGTTTTTTTTTTCAAGTGTTTCAACAAGTTGTAACTGAGAGAATAAAAAACAATTGATATATCTTGTTCTACAACCAACTCAGGCATATGTTATTTGCATTTATCCAGTTATTGGATATTATTCTCTCGTTTTCAATTGTTTCCTGAGATTCTGACTATTTTTCCCATTCTTTACACATAGCTTAGAGCATAAAAATAAGACGTAACTGCAGGTAATTTGGCACTGCAGCCAATTTGGCACGTTTGTCAGATCTCGTATTTCCGGTGCTCTCTGAGCATCGGTCGCCCTCGGGTCATGTTAGGGGTATGAGAACATATGAAGAAGTTTTTCTTGATATTTATGAGAAAAATAAACTAGAGAATCTAGATTTCACTTATAAATTTATTCGATCTTGACAATTTACAGAAGTATCGTAACGTAATTGAAAAATGATGCTCATTATCCAATGCAATCAAAGTGCGACGCAACTGACAGTAGAACTCGCCTTGCCTTCTTCTACACTGGATCTGTCAATGTTCAGATTCCACGCTCCAACAACGAGTCCCCTGACCGATAATGTCAACGAAGCGTCTGTTTTCACACGCGCAAATTTTCTCGTGCTATACACACTCACACACCCAAAGAACAAATTCACTATGTCGTAACGATGAACCATAATATTTTTTATCGCAAGACGAATTATTCGTCGCACATTTAAATATATATTTATATATATATATTTATATATCCAATTGTCTAAAAATAAAATAGCGTCGTAGAAGTATGTTACATATATTATATATATATAGCGATCCGAATGAAAAAGGAAATTATCGCCGTGATTTTCATTTTCTTCATTTTCCTCTTGAAAAAATATGTGCAATAGCAACAAACTTTTCAATCGGCCACTTGTCCTTTTAGCATTCATCTACATTAATTCTCATGCTTAATCCTTTTTTACGATCACTTTATTTTCCTATATATTCAACAATATATTACGAGAACATCACGGAAGTTCGCTTGCGTTTTGCTCCATATAAATCACGAAGAGGCGAAAAAGTGCCTCGCCGTTAACAGAGAGTCATGAGAGAGACTTAAGGTACAATCAACTACACTGAATGCCAGAATATCATCTTTTTTCTAAGCGAAAAGTACGTGCGTGCCGCCACGCGCGTATACCTCGCGTCGCGCATTATGATGATAATTACGATCGATACAATTGATGATGACAATTATTAATTATAATCCGTATGGTACGTACAATCAATTATAAATTACGAGGGAGATGGGTCGACGAAAAAACTTGGCCAGAGAGATTTATATCGTAGCAAATCATTCATTCGTTATATCACCTTTACCACTTAGAAATTAATACTTTCCACTTATACGTTTGCGGAAACTCACTTTTTCTCACACATAAAGACGTTTAAAATCTATCTAACTAAGAGGATTGTCTGTTCAGAGTCTTTTTCATTCATATGTTTCACGGCCTTATCAATTTTCAGTTTGATATGCTGAACGAAGAGTTGACTCTTCACTTAGCAATATGTTTTCTTCAGAAACATTCAAAACTAATAGTTTCAAAATTTTTCATTTAAGTCGATTCTTTAATTACAATATATTCACTTTTTCTTTCATATGAAAAATAATTTTTTCTCAACATGAAAAAGAAAAACTTTTAGATTCAGCTCGATGGTTTTGTTGAATGAAAAAGACCCCTTCGGGGCTTCACTAATATTAGGGGAAACATTCTTCTTACGTGTCACAGTTTAGTTCTTTCTTTATCGTTATCTTTTTTGTTCCTAAATACTTTGTAAACGCGATGAAGATTGTTTTAGTGTTGTGTTTACGTTTTTGTGCTTGAATTGACATAAAAATTGTATAAATAATGATGAAATAGTGAGATATTCATTCATTCAATACTTTGATTTCTGGGAAATTATTAAGAGTAACTGCTCACATGAGTGTACGAAAGTCAAAAAATAATAGGAGTTCAGTGTTCGAAAGTGATTTTGAAAAGTACATTACTAATAATGTTTCAAATTTTTATAATCGTCAAGAACTCTTTGGAGGCAGTGAAAAAGTGCGGAATTATGTAAAGTGCAGACGATCTTTGACACTATACAAACGCATTTACTTTGGCACGCGTATACAAACTTTCGTCTAGCTGATTTTATTTCTGCGAGTAATAAATTTTTCTTTTGATTTATGCGTTACGAAATGATCAATCTTAGAATACTGAGAGTCAATGGCGAAGAAATAACTATATTTTGCTGTGCATTCTTAATTATCTCATTTATTAGCAAAATATCTATTCCACGTCATGTAGAAATGACTGAACTTTCCGTAAAATAAAGTCATATATCGACCGATGCAAATATCACCTTTGAAAATATTTTTTTTTCTGAATATTGCGTTAGTCCGAATCATATATCGTACGTCAGGAGTTTAAAAAATTTAGCTATGTCAAGAAAAATATTCACTCAAATAGAGCCTAATCATCATTGTTCCATTGCTGGATTCAATCGCGTGTGCTATTCGTCTAAAATCTACCATCATCCAATTACACAATGACTAATTTTAAATTATGCCCTATTAACGCAAACATCCTCCAATTATTTCCTTATAACGTTATACATAAGCCTTTTCATCTGGTTCATTCCGATCAATTTTTTTTAGCGCAAGCATCTACTACTGTCTATATTTCCATAGACGCTGATTTTTGGCAAGATTTTCTAAATCCCTCTCACACTCACTCTATTCCTTTTCTTTCTTCACGTACTTCCTATAGCCATTTATCCAAATATCGTAGTTAAAAGTCAACGATTAGTTACCAGAACACAAGGCACTTGGCTTACACATATTTTTGTCTGTTTAATATATTATATTCATTTGAGTTTTTTTTTGGTATAGCTCGGTGTCGAAGTAGCCAGTGACCGCCAGTTTTGTCCATCCAATTATAGGTCATCGCTTATAATTTTTTTTCTCTCCGTAAAATATCCTGTCGAATTTCATTAAAAGGATCTTTGAAGGTGGATCGCAAAGACAGAACAGAACTGGCGGCTCGATGAAAAATAATACGCATCAGTCATTCATAATATTTATAGAAGAAAATAGTTATGTATCATCGTACATCGTACATATACACTATGTATGAATGCTATAATAATATATATATAATATTCTTTATATATTCGGTACTTCATTATATATATAATCATTTATAAACGACATTAGATTATTCTTCATAGATCTAAGTACTAAAACCATTTTGTTTTTATTCCCTTTAATTTTTGTAGCAGTATATTTCAATAGGTTCATTTCTCATATTTGATTTTGTAATTTATCCAGCATGTCCACTTCATGAGACTCACGTGAATTTTACTGTCTCTTTTTGATATAATATTTCAATTCTTTTCGTATCTCTGTGCATTTTTGGTTTGTGTTCAGTTTTGAAAAAGAGGTAAGAGAAAGTTTTCGATCCTGTAGGCGTTACGTGTATTGGTCGAGACGATGTTTTTCCAATGGAAATTTTTGCTTTTGATTCAATTTAGTTTTGATATTTTACCGGCAATTGTCATGAAACAGTATCTGAGACAAAACTTGAGGCGCCAATTAAAATGCAAATGGATGATAAATCTCATTCATTTTATTACAAGAACAATAAGTGGTTGTCAAGTTTGTCTTTCTTTGACTTGTCTTCTTTTGATATTCGTTTTTGTTAAAATGATCATATCCACAAAAAGAAAGAATCTTTTAATTTTTAATTCAAAGTAGCGATAGAGAGGGAACGCGATATTCATTTCTTCATATGATTATTTTTGTTTTTCTAATCAATGAATAACATCAAGATTACCTAGCTAGCGAGTCTAAAGTAATATTTTTCATATGTCCACTTCCTGACTCCTTATATTCTGTACAACTTACGTGGGTATACAATATACTTATAGCACTTGCATCGTTACATATCATGAGAATTATGTCGCTTCCATAAACATTGTGTACATATCAAATAAATTGGTATGTGTATTTGTATACGCAATATAATATATAGGTACTAATGTAATATATAATTATTGATTTAACGTAATACTGATGCACAAAAGTTTTGCCTACATGGCTAAAACTGTACTTTACTGGTCATAGTTAGTCTTTTCTGCTTTCATCTCTAATTGTTTAGTTGTCACTTCATGATATTTCTATTTGGTTATGAGTATCCCCTGGATTAAATGGCGATTCTTTTATTCAAGTTATAATTCATTAATTTTTAATTAGTCTTTCATATGAAGTCGTATTAATTTAATAAAATATTGTAGAACATTTTTTGATGGATAATCATAAAAATTTATATCTTTTAAAAACCAAATATTTACAAAACTATTTATTAATGGAATTAAGTAATTATGTGAATTGGTTAGTTGTTAAAATTTAAATAATTTTCTCATCATTTGGCTGCTTATTGATAAAACATTCCTGAAACTATAATGGTTTCAGTCTTTTAGCCTATTTTATGCAATTTCTCCAAGGGATATATAGTTTTCTCACGTACTCGTTATTGGATAGAACATCCATTGACTTTGGCATCATATTTCGTAATTTGATTTCTATAGCCGCGTAATTACGTTAACAACTCGTTACCATATCGCACTAGAATTGACTAAATTGTTTCTCAATAATGAGACGTCGTGTATCATGATTTCATTATAGGTATTAACGTAGACTTTTATATAAGATAAACTATGCATGGTCAAATCATTCGAGCATGAATTGGTTAAATAAATTCGGAAAATGGAAGCGTGAAAGTGGAATCCTGTCTTGATTTAGAATTGTAGTGACATACCTATTTCGAATAAAATAGTGGAATATGTTGTAAAATTTCCTATTAGCTTGGTAGTAGAGTCTTTGGAGATTATTTTATCTAATACTGCCAGCTGTAGTTGGCGCATGAGTTTAGATTCAGGTATAATTATTGAGTTGCGAGAAGTTTATTGATGAGCATTGATAATTGAAATTGAAACAAGCAAAGCTCTCTTCAGAGTTAATAAATAATTCATGTTCATTTCAGTTCTTACAGTGACGAGGTTTAATAAGAATTGATTGAAGACTTTATAAACCTTCTGAATTGCTTTTTTACTTGGACATTCGTTTTGTTGAATATTGGAAACTGTTTTCACAGATCAATTCTAAAAACTTTCAAAAGCTCGAGATTCTTCTTCACCAAGTGCTCATTATCAAATATTTCTAAAATGCACCCCTAAGACATTTAATTTTCTAATGGCCGGGACGTTTAATGATTGTTTTATGCTACTTAAATAGAACTAATCATCTTCAAATTACGGTAGCACAAGAAAATGGATAGTACTAGTGGTTTCAGGAATATTGAGAACTAGAATGAAGCAGATTAGTGCAAAAGCAACGACCAGAGCGTGCTCATAATATCATAGTATCATTTATATTGCCATGGAGAATTGCTATATTATTTATACAAAGATAGTATGAGTTTGCTGCCTTCAAAACTGGCATTTTCGATGTCTAGAAAACTGTTGTGAGTGATTACAATAAGTATATGCTTTTTTCCAAACAACCTAAATATCTTAGTCTAAGACAATTTCTTTACATGGATTCCTTATGAAAATTTTGACGTTAATAACCAAAATTTACAAGAATAAATTTTATGAAAGAGAGAATGCTACTTTGGATTTTGTACAAATACAAATTGTTTACTACCGATTGCACCATTCGCATTTGGAAGAACTAAAGCTTTTGATTCATCATGTTATCGAACAATTTGATACTCTAATGATTTCTTAAAAACGAATTAGATCTAGTTTGATTGAAAAATGAGTTTATAAAATATTTATTACCAGAAAATCATTAACAGCCACGGTATTACTCTACAGCTGGCGAATCGCTTACACGCATTACACTAAGAAAGCTCTATTCGATAATCATTAAGGATTTCTCGTTTGGATAAGTATTAGGACTTGATAAAGGCTAGATTATGATATAATTGGAAGTAGTATGAATCATGCTGGTTTTAAGACAGTTATTAAAAAAATGTAATAAATATGTATAAAGACGATATATTATGTGTGCATTACACTCCTTTCCAAATATCCAAATATTATTCATTTGATCTGAAACTTTTATTGACGATTTAATAATTAATATTTTAAAAATTGTGATTCATTTAGATTAAATACATTCGTTCTTTAAATACGATTCTCCCTCTCTAGTGAGCTGCACCAATATTGTTGATTAGATCGTTGAATGATCATGTAATCAAAGCTACTTATTTCCATTCAGTTATCATTTTAAGAAGCTATATGAATATCGAAACGAGATGATAGAACAGTTTTTCTGAAATTTCTGAAGAAAATTGTAGCTAAATATGAAATCAAAGTTTTCCTGGCGACAAATCGGTAAGGTAGTTTTTATCATTTTGTCCGTAAAATAATTCAATTCCGATAAAATTTCAGCTACATTTGTTAATTTTTTGACATTATTTTCGTATAAATACATTTTTTCTAGCTCATTCAGATGTTGCGAGTTTTACTTATATACAAATATGTGATATAATAATGGATAAAATTGAAATTTAAATACATCACATATTCATCGATTTGATCCGTTTATGTAACATTTTCATATATATATTTTTTTCTGTGACGTGGAGGGACTCATTTGTACAATTCATGCATAATGTTTTCGTTACTTGCTTCATTGCTTCGTTACTGAATCTCAGTTTGTTAGAAGTAGATCCAAATGAATTTGATTTATAGTATCCTTTTTGATTCCATAGATCCTAAGCGCACATGCCTCCAGCGCGTATTGCGAAATTTTGAATTAACATAATCTTTTATTTGCAAGTCTTTCTTCTACATCATGAAATCACGGTATCGATTATTATTATTATCGAAATATTATCGAATCAAGATAGAAAGAAAGACTCGTTTCAAGTTTCTGATGCCGTTTACTTGATCAATATTTTCAATCGTACTTTTAGTAGTAAGTTTGTTTCCGCGTAACAATTAATGTATTGTCCTTAAATGATATGTCCACGAAATTCTTCCCTCACTTAACCAACACTCACCCGACTTTATAGTATCCAACCAACTCATGAAGTTGAACTAACATCATCAGTTTATTACTGAAGAATGAGAAATTACACTTCCACAAAGTGTTATAGTTCTTTCGATTTTTCTCAAACGATGCATCATATCACTATGTCTCGATTAAGGCGCTGGAGAATGGCGTTTTATATAAATATTTTGTTATCGTACTGTTCCTTAGTAACCCTCCGTGCGATAAAATAATTTTGTTTATTCAAATTTGTTAGTGCACCTCGGATAGCATTTCGTTTTTTCCCTCAATCAAATGTCTTTTCACTCTTCATAAGAACACGAGAGTTTTAGGCATCGAAGTACGGGCGTAGTTTTGATATGACTATAGAATTTATTCGGTAGCAGTTTCATCTTCCATTGCTAATGTATATATACTGATCCCGTACTTGCAATGTAGATTTATGGCACATTAAACATTACATCAAGAATTTAATCACGTACTATATAAGAATTTTCTCTTGCTCTCACTGAGTTATTTGCAATCATTCTTCAATATATCGTTAACACATTTACTACCTTTTTTTTATCGTTTACTATTGAGAATACTTCATAGAAAATGAGTATTTTCAACCATATTATTTCCAAAAATGAATTTGTATCCTTATTATTTGGGCGGAGATTTGATTTGATAATTTGGTGATCAAACTCTTTAAATAACAAAACATGAGCAAAGTATATTTATAAATATTTTAATTTTTGAGATAGTAACATAAAATAAAGGAAATATATTATCAAAGCATTTTGTCTGTAATTCGTTTCAGGGATAATTTTGTTTCGTATTTTTTATTTCTGAAGAACTTAGAATTAATACTTTCTAATTCAGTAGACATATTTTCAAGATCGAATGTAATGGTATCAGTAGAGGAACATTGACTTTGTAACTCACTAGATATTTTTCAATATTTGGCAAACTCTTAATCATCTCACAGATTCTCATTTGGAAAAAATGTCCACATGTTAAGACATGATTCATATATTGTCGTTAAAATGATAAGTCCAAATTTTAGTACAATGTACTATACTATATAATGTTCAATGAGATATTATTCGATCCGTAAATTACAGTATTACTAAATAAATTAGTGACTAATCAGTATAAGGTATAATTGAGAATGAGACAGTACGTATAGAAACGTAATGAGATGTAGTGGGCTCGTGAATAGAATTGAAATAACGTATATTATAGACTAGAATTGAGTTTGCTAGATTTTGGCTTGGTAGACTTCACAACGTAGAAAAGGAAAGAATTATTCATGCATAGTCATAAAAACTAGATCCTTTAAGTTTCCTTGAAAATTATATTAATATTACGAAACCTAGCTAAATAGAGCGACATCTGAATGATAGGCTCAATGAACACATACATTTGTATACTTATATCCACTAGCATTTACACGCACTATCTACATTTGAAGAGAATCCGATTTTGATTCTGTACGTCTGAGTTAAATGTTCAGTTCATTTTAAACTTCTCTGTGCATTATGTAATATTTATTACACTTCCACGTTTCAAAGGTATATCTGTTACGTACCTCATATTTTTCTTTCACTGAGGGTGTGAGTATAACCCATTCAGCGTAAATATGCTACACGAATCTCGCTAAACTTGAACAACTTCTTATCTTGCAAATAAATCAACGTCCGAGAAGAACAATCTTTAGTTTACATCGATCTTTTGGTTTATACACATATACATTAGATATTTATATTACATACATAATCTATCGATATATGCATGATAAAATCAGTTTATTCAAAATTAATGGATAGGAAACTAAAGGATCCTTAACGAAACCATTTTATTTTGAAAATCTTTCAGATTTTCAAAACACAATGTTAATGCTTAACTAAAATATACACGTATATCTCCACCTATTTTACGGGAGAATAAGGACAGTAATTTTTATAGATTGATCAGCCATTGATCACTCTGAACCAAGCGACTGAAATATATTACCCACTTATTACGAAATGTAAATATAACGCATATGAAGCACCATGCTTATAAGGATAAAAATTAATCTCTTATTATACTAACTTTACATCGATTTATATTCTCTAGAGCGTATATATTCTTTCTCTGCTTTTGGTCGAACATTATATACATACCACATGTAAACATACAAATTTCGATCGCTAAGTTCATTGGATCTTTCGGCACAGAATTTAGAAAGCATGAGTTTGAAGTTGTAGACAAGAAAAAGAATAGTCATAGATTGTAAAGTGCAAAAAGATGCAACAGGTAACAGTAATGTACTTACGCGGCACAATTTCAATAAATTGCAATTAACCGAATAACTGAGCAAGTATTATTTTTCTTCATCGGTCTTTCTCTCGACTTTACATTTTCAGGTCTCATTTGATTGGTGACTTTTTATATAAGCTTTTTTTGTTAAGGTTAGTAATGATGCAATCAAGGGGTTTATTTTTATTCCGGGCTTCGATATTTTTCTGATAAGCCGTTATTATGTCCTTAGGCCATTCATGATCGATGGACTCAATCCGTTTGGGATAATCAGCTAAGTACCTAGAATTTACTTCGATTTTTACCAATTTATTTTCATTTTCTAGAACGCGATTAGTAAGCGTTTAATCTTTATTTTATGCACGATTCTTCAAATATAAAAAAAATTATTGATATCTTAAATGATTTTCAAAAATGGCCACACTTGCAATAAAATCGTTAGATACAAGAGTAACACCATAATCTTATCGTCGTTATTCAATATAACTAAGAATATTGCTTACGAAAAATCTTAAAAAAGTTAAAAACTCTTCGGATCAGCGGTGACTGACGAACAGAAATAACATTGGTATCTAAAATAAATACGTCAATATACAATAGTCGTAAAAATCATGTAAAACATTCAACCTTTAACTAGTATCTTCGGTAATCCTTTCATGTCACGGTAGGCTACTTCTTAGTAACCTTTTACCACCATAGGTCGATTGATTAAATGACTAAGGGTTTCGACGCGCCTTTTCGGAAGATCGAGTTGTCAATCATCACTATTACAATTCCTACGCGCATATATTTTGATTGAACAGCCTTCGTTAAGGTATCTTAAGTGTCGCCGCGCAGCGGATTTGATCCTATGGCGGTCGCAGCCTTGGTGGATTATGCCACACGTGGCCGTTTTGAACGTCGCAATTCGTCGGAGTGATTAAACTTTGTTGATGATGTTGGTGCTGGTGGTAATTTTGGGCATGGATCACAAGACGATGACCTTGCTGCTGATGGTGGATTTGCACATTACTTGGCTGGTGCGCACTGGACTGAATGTGTTGAATACTAGTTTGTAAGTGCTGCTGCTGCTGCTGCTGCTGCTGCAATTTTCTAGATTCCAGTACCGTTGAATCGGGTGACGGTATTGGCCGATGAGACTTCATGTGAGCACTTCTGCTTTTCACTTTGTTGAACACTCTGTTGAAAAATTTGAAAACAATCATTTTAATTCGTCACGTAAAAAATTTTGAATTTTTTTTAACTGATTATGACATGTCTAATTGAATTTTCGTTTCACATTTTACACTTTCACTGATTACATTTTCACATTTTAAAGTCGTTATAAAACATAATGACCATGCTATTTATTCATCATGCTATTTGTGTTTTAACTAATAACATGGCTAATGATATTAATAAACATGCGTGCTCGATGTTATATCAGCATGAGTTATTGAAATGATTGTTTTTTATCCTTTATAAGACTTTTATACAGCCTCGAAAATTGAATATTTATAGATTTTATTTGAGTTCTGATTTGGATCATTTAATGGTTGTACATAATTTTTCGTGTGATGAAGCTATTATGAATACTTGACAATTGAATGATAGATGCAAAATCATTCAATATATACTAGCACAAATAAATAAATTTTGGAAATGGTAGACGCCAAGCAGTAGCAATCGAATGTATATTCGAGGAAAGAGAAAAGTTATGAATGTGTTAGTAAGCTTTCTAAGAACTAACGGTATCATTACTAGCATAGTAAAACTAATAATACAAATTATATTTGTTGAATAATGTTTTTGTTTTCATTGTAAGTATTTTGGTGTATGTATATATTCAAAAGTTTAATCCAGGTAAAAGCGCATCGTGATATACTTTGCTTATTAACTAGATTCTAGAAAGCATTTATCTCACCCAGGTTATTTATGAAGCAGACTTGGTATATTATTTATTCATATCATAGTCTTTTTAATAGTATTGTATATGTTTAAGCTCTATTGAAATCTAAGTTTTTGAGAAGAAATCATGAATGAAACTAAATCGAACAATTTCTAGTATGATAAAAAATGATGAATCATAGAAAAGAAAACTACTATTGATTCAATATTTTTTTCTCTATCTCTCGTATCTTTTGTCGTCACTTCTTTGCTGATGCAGCTATGTATAAAATCTCATTTGAGCCGCTTCATTTTATTGAAATTTTATAGAAAATGACTCAAATGTACAAGTTCTAATTGTACATATACACTTGATAGAGTGTATATGTATAATATTTTGCGAAGTGATAATGATTGGACGATTTAAGATTAGAGATTTAGAGACTTACTTCCCGCAAATCTTGCAAGGGTAGTGGAGTGGGGTGGGCGCGGGTACTTGTTGCTCGATACTAGTGTGAGTTTGTGAGTTGGTGTGGTCGACTGTAGCGGCACTACCGGCTTTACCGGCGCAACCGAGGGCTCGGATGCTGCCGGCCATCGATACTGTTACGCCCCCGCTAAAGCTCTGGATAACACAAAGAAAACACGAAGCCAAAATAAACAACAAACACAACACAAACCTTCTTCTGTTCTGTTCCTTACGTTTCGATGCCTTCCCATCGCGAAACTTTGTTTGTGTTTATTAAAAAAAATAGTGATAACAGTAAAAATGTACATACAATGCGAAGGCTCTTCAACTGGGGATAAATTGAAAATGAGAACAGAGTATGCATAAGAGAGGACAGAAATTAGAATGGCGTATGAAGCGTATTTAGAAGAACGAATAATGCAATGATGATTAATGTTCACATGCAGCAGCTAATTAAGGAGTCAACAATATAATTAGATGTGTAGCTTTAGTGTTAATATAGCAAATGCACACAAATGTTACAGCAATTTTTTTCTACAATTTTCCTCGTACAAAGTTTCAAAATTAAATCTGTAATTTTTTTTTAACTGTTTGCATAATGATTCAATGTTCCAATTCTCATCTCCTTCATCATTCAGTTTCGAGATATGCAACTTGATTTATTTAGATATTCCAGTTACATTTACTTACATCTTGACATTCATAAGCGAAAAGACGCAATTCCCCTTCACTGGTTGTCAATGTAGCGGAATTTTCTCGCTCATTAGTTGTCTGCATCTTGAAATGCAAAAACAATCAATTTTTCATTCCCAGAATATAGTATTCCATAGTATTTATATAAAAAATTAAATATATTCAACGTCTTGTATACTGACAAGGAGATTATTAGGCTTCTGAGTCTCGGATCTTACTGCAACTTTGTTAGATGGTTTTCGGGTATCCACATAGCTCAAATGTACAGTATATCTATATCTAAGCCATTCAGATATTATACTGTTCATATATAAAATCAACGAAAATGTATGAATATCTTCAGCAAATTAAAACGTTAGGCCGAGCAGCTGTACGCGTGATCTACAGAGATACCCAAGAACAAACTCGAAAACTTTCAATCAGAACTGAGGTTTACAGCACTGATACTTTCCTTGAGAGTCAGAGAATAAAAATCAAAATCCGAGGATTTACTCACCAACGTTCGATGGAGAATGGACTTTCCTTCGCTGAAGTCTAATTCTGTCACCGAGGCAATGGCATCTTGTAACTCCTTCGAGTCCTTAATATCTTTGCATTCACTTTTAACTTTGGGCTTTCCGTACCGCAATCGTAACCACTTATACTCTTCAGGACACAACCGTTTCCACAAGTAGTAGAACTGCACGCACTGTTTCGTACACTTGGTTCCGATTTCCTGCGATATCGCTGAAAAGTCTTTATTGTATTTGAGTAGACATTGATAAAACATGTCCATCTCATGTGACGTCCAACGATCAGAATCGTTACATTCGTAGCTACGAAGTGGATGATCCATTGGAAGGGTGGGTGTTGGTCGCATAAGTTTTAACATAGCCTCCTACGAGATCAATACAAGTTGTTATAGCAATCTGATTCCCATAATTCGTAGATTATAGTCATATCATCATGTAGTTAGACATCAAGTAAATAAATGTTACTCACCCTGATATTGCCTCTGCACATGTGCAAAAGATGGAAGGCGTATTCTTTGTTTCTCCCACCACCAGGAACAGCAGCGCAGCAGGCGAATTGTAGATACATTTCCACTGTAGTTTATGGAAAATTAATTTTTGAATATCAAATTTCACGATCAATAAAGTATATAGGGTTGAGAAGAAACTCACTCTCAGTTTCTGTAAGAGCGACATCGATGCCTGGGTCCCAGAGTAAATGATCCATTTCGGGTTCTGTGGCAAGTCGGTCGCTCATACCTTCTACCATTTGGGGTATCGTAGCTTGATACCTGGTGCCGATGTTTATTCTCGGAGGTGGTCCATCGTTGTCTTGAGCATCATCCGAGCTTAACTCTGTGGAGTCTCGCTCACTCTGGTGCAATCGGGCATAAAGACCCGATCCGGGCCTCGATGGATCCAAAGTTGGTGGCGGCGTATAACTACTGTCCCAGTGTCTGTCGCAAGCTCGACGCAATCGCGATGGGTAAGACAATTTGCCGTTTATAACTGAATTATTGCAGTGTATCGGAACATCAAGGCGCGGTCGCTTCCTCTGGTGTCGCGGACTGCCCGAGGTGGCAACGTTGTTTGGACTCAGGAAAACATCCTCATCCATAATTTCTTCTTCCTTGATTTGGTCTACCGAGACAGGGAGGCAGCTCGGAGCCTTGTGTTTCAAGTGGGGTTTTGCCGTTTGATTGGTCTGTATGAGAAATCTCGCCGGATTTATGGCCTGCTGTAAAATTAAAGACAATCACGTTTGATTGCCGTACCGTGCCGATATTGTGTGAAAATTTGGAGAGAAAGAAAACCAACTAACCTGTTGCATTAGCGTCTGTTGGTAGACATTGTTCTGGAGATTCACGTTCTGACCATGACCGTTGATCATATTGACGTTCAAGTTGTTCTGCTCAATTTTAGGGGCGGCCAAGCAGATCTCCTTCCTGAACGAGAGTGCCGAGCTCAATGCTCCCGCCTGCACGTACACGTTGGCTTTCTGGAGTCCGGCGGTCTGTATGAGCTTGAACTCACCGTTGTTGTCGACGACGATGCCGGCGACGTTGCCGTTGCCGAGACCAAAGTCGACGAGGTTCTGGTTGGTGATGAGCTTGTAAGACTGAAATTCAAACTTGCGCCTGCCAGCAGCAAAGTCCTTGGGGCTGGAGGAGAGCAGCGGGTCCTCGGAGTTGGGCATCATCTGGCTCTGGAGCGTGTGGTGGGGCGACATGGGGAAGGCGGCTGTGGCGAAGCTGCCTGGGCCGGGCGACGAGACCGAGGATGGCGGCAGTGAGGAGAGCGGCGAGGGCGCGGGTGTCGCTGAGAGGGGGCTCGGCAAGGGCGAGTGCGGATTCGGGCAGCCCGAGCTGTACAGGTCAGTGGTGTCCGCGTCCGCCTCGTCGGGCAGCACCTCGCTGAGGGCCTCCTCGATCGCCGCCGCCGACGACATGCTCGTGCTGTAGAACGCGGCGGACAGCGGCGACGAGACCGAGTGCACCGCGTCGCTGTCTTCCTGGGGACTAAGCAGGGGCAAGCTGCCGCTGAGCAGGCCCTCCTGCGAGGCAGGGGGCGTTGGGTACGTGAAGCTCGGGCTGTCGTGCCGCGTCAGGGGCGACGGGAGTGGAGACTGGCTCGGCAGCGTGTGCGTGCCATCGCTGTAATTCGCCCCGTACGTGCTGAACTCGGCGAGCGAGTCCGGCAGCGGCGAATTCACCAGCGCCTGCAGATCTGGATTGACCGTGTGCTGCGACGAGAAGCGTTCCTCCAGGTTTATGTCCGGAAGAGTCTCGTTGCCCGCTTGATCCTGCAGTAGACCCGATGCCTGGAACTGGTAACACAGTATTGCCATTCAACGTCTTATTATTAGGAAGTTTCGAAGCGTTGCGAAAGAAAAGAGCAGCTGGATAGGGTCTTTTTTTATTCTACTAGTAGTTACAGTTCGTGTGTGCTGGTGAAAAAAAACTCTTGACTCGAGATGGATTTGTATTAATGTATGAGCAAAGCATCTAGTTGAAAACTTCAAGCTTATCTATGTCGAACTGTCACAACGGCAGTTCAGGTAATTCCTCTAATTATCAAATCCCAAGACTCTGATTGGATTCTCTTGTTGTGATCTAATTGATACTAAAGCGTTCTCACGTACGCAACTGGAGGAATCCACGCTGAGTCGCACACGACCTAATTAACTCGTCAAAGGATCACTCCTAGCTACATTGCGTCTTAATATGCAATGGTAGAGACTTGCTAATACTCGCGTTCTTATTACCCCTTAAACAATATATGCGGGAAAAGAAAGAAAAATCACCAAGCACAACAGGAATATAGTCATTTGACTCTTCTCCTCTTCTCATTGGCTCTTTCTTTTTTCTAGAAATTTTAGGCTCTACTGGCGGTTGGTCATATATTATTTATGGAGGAATGTCGTTACAAAGTTACTATGGTCATGTAAATGAAAATGAAAAGTGTCTGGGTACACGTAAATGAAAACCAACTCTTTTAGAGGTGGTGGGGACGGCCTTTGAAAGAAGTCTCGTGAGTGGAGTGCAAAAGTACAAAGTTCATTCTTTATATGTGTTTTTACGCTTGTGCCTGATTCAACGACTTGCAAATTTCAGCTCCCCCTTTTTTAACATTCCTAACCGAGTGAAACGTATTTTTTCTTTGGCTCGTTATTTTGTTTGATTAATTTCGACATTTGGTGCGTGTTCTTTGGTTTTTTTTTCTAAATCCAGAAAGAGTCGTAGTTGGTGGTCAGGGACAGTTTATTCAGAAAAGAATATAATGAAAAAGATAGTAAGCAACCATTTTAGATTATATTCACTCGACAATCGGCCGCTGACATTGACAGCCAGTGATAAACTCACTTGTATAGCATCTAGCTGAGAGGCATGCAAAAGTACGTTGTCCGGCACCGAGGTTACCTGCTGGAAGACCTCGTCCTGTAGGCTAGGGCTGAAGTATCCTCCGTCCTCCGGGTAACCGGTCATCGTGAAGTTCTCGGTCATCGGGGACTGCTGCTGCTGTTGTTGCTGCTGCTGCTGCTGCTGAGTTTGTTGCTGTTGTTGCTGCTGCTGGTTGTTGACCACAGGGCTGGTCTGGTACGTCAGCTGGACCCTCTGGCCGGGATCGGAGGTCGCGCGCTTCACAGCCATCTTCGTCGTACCCTGCAGAGTTTACGCGATAATTCTTTATCGATGGCCTCCCCAATCGTCTATTGCATGTCTATACTTTGAAATCAGACTACCCTCAAAAATTATCCATTAACTTTATCGGTGCGCTATTGTGAGTCTACAAACGATCTTGTATTCTTTGATGGAGATTGTAACATATAATTGACTAGTTTAACTGGTTCATGAATTCACGTGCATATGAAACGTTGAGACAAGTATGGTGTATCCGGCAATTCAGCTTACTGTAGTAGCTGTATACGCTGACTAGGAGACTGCACACCCTTTGGGTCACCGATCACGATAAAACTTTGTGAGATGGTTCATGGGTCCTCTAACAGCTTATATATCAAGCCATGAAGTCTAGCGTTTTGATTTGCAGGAGATATTCTGACAATTTACTCGATTTTATTTATTTACAGTATATTTATATTTATGGCTTTTTGCATATATAGATATACTGTTCAAGCTTCAAATCCAACATGTTTGACAGGATAGCTTCGAGAAAACAAAACGTTAGACTGTATATGACTCGATATATAAGCTATTAGCTGGTAGTCATCAACTATCTCACAAAGTTCAATCGCGATTGGTTTCCCAAAGGTTGTGCCCACTCCTAGTGAGACTAATTTACCAAAGGGAATAATAAGAGCAGGTCTCACCTTGAGGATCATATCAGCGAGAGCTTGAGCTTGCGCCTGAGTAGATGCTTCCTGCATTTGTTTCTGTGCGGCAGTGACGTGACCGGCGATGGTGACGTTGGGTTGACGGAAATGTTCGCCGTCCGACAGCCGGCGGATCTTTTCGGCTAGCGGCGGCGGTGCCGGGACCGCGAAATTCATCTTTCCTATGATCTGTGGTCCCTGTTGTTGTAGCGATTGCTGCGTCTGACCGTCAGCCGTCGATGTCGCCGTCGTCGACGCTGTCGTCAGCGTTTGACTGGAGAATGTCGTGCCGTTCGCTAGCTGATGCTGGCTCGCATTGGCGTCCGTTGCTGAAATTCAAATTGATTTACATGAAGGAACGTTGATTCGATCGATGTTTCTACTTCGGCCTCCATCGTGTCCCATGACAATCCATACGGAAATACGTTTATTGCTTCCTGGAAGCTTGGAAAACACAGCATTATGAATGTCTATTTTTTCTCAGTTTCACCAGTCTATTCCCATTTGATTAGATATTGTAAATCTAATATTTATAGCACAACGAAGAAAACTTCATAATTCTATTGAAGAATTTTATCTCTTGAAATGAAATAGTATTCAAGTTTCGCAATCGAAAGTAATTGGTCTACTATTTAATTATCCAAAGTTTTCTAAGCTTCTGAAGGGAATTATGTTCTGAAATAGCTAATTTTGTATGATACCGAATAAAAGGTAGAAGTAAAAGTGAAAAATAGTCGGCGAGTTTTGTATATAAACCTTCAGGTATGGTAGGAGTGAAGAAAAGTTTCTATAAGTAAGATCGGCAATAAAAGAGCTCACGATACGAATTATCCCAAGCTCGCGCGGCAGCACCGTATACAGATATTTATTAATCAGCGAAACTTTTGGGCTCTCGTCAAAGTTCAATCTACCCCGATCGTAGCGCGCACGCGACTTTCCTGTTCGCCTTTATCTCGCGACTCCTTTCTCCCGATTGCACACGCTCGCGCGCACCCACGGTAGAAGTTGTACAAATTAAAAAGAGGAATTCAAAGAGCACTGCGCTCTCGCAATTTCCAGAAGATTTGCTTGGCCATTGGAGAGTCGCGATGAGCAAGCGCTGCTGAATGGGGTAGCCCGTTGCTCTCGTTTATTTTTTTAATCAGAGCGCAGGCGGCGAGCGAGATATTCAATCAGGTGCGGAGAGAGGGAACGAGAGAGAGAGAGAGAGAGAGAGAGAGAGAGAGAGAGAGAGAGAGCAAATATTTGAAGCACGAGCTCGATCTCCGAGGCCAACCTGGTAGCGGGGACGAATAAATTGATGTGTCGAAATAAATACTGAAACTTTCTGGCGGAATTCAACAATATATAAGAGGAGCAATGTGTGGGAAGAAAAAATGCGTGTGCTTGATATTCATTATTTTTATTACGATAAGAGTGTTAATGAACTATGTCTGGCCGACATGAAGTGTTTAGTTGAAGCACAATTATTTTATTTAATGCAGGTGTCTACTGATTCTGGGCAGAGTCAACGTGAAATGTCTATTGAAAAACGGACTCGTAGTGGGTTAGTTGATATATTAATAATGTTAATCTGCAATAAATACTAAAAAGTAAGAGGAAATATTTTACAGCCCGAAAAGAAATCCCGATGAGATGGAAAATCCGAAAGAGTCGAGGATCCAATCGAAGTTCAATTTCTACCACCATACTTGTTCTTTCAATATTGCGCACAAAATGCGTCCTCTTTTCGAGTCCGAGTTGTACAAGGGGAGTGTATATCCAGTCTACGATAAAAAGTATGCCGATCCGATTGATTCCGCATCTGCGACACGACGGAATGAAACATGGTAGTACACAAACGCGAAAATCGTAAAAGATTTTTCGGCACCCAAGAAAAAGAGTGAGTGGGGAGAGGGGGAGCACAGGCACTCTTCCCTTGGGCAATACTCGTAAATATTTCTACCTCGTAAATTTCCCTTCGATGTTTACATAGCACAACTACATGTGTATATATATAAGTATATATATGTATACATCTATATATATATATATATGCATGTGTGAGAGCGCACGCGCACAGCTCGGCGGAACGAACTGCCTGCCTGGATATTCGCTTCAATATTTATTTTGCTGGAAAAAAATGCGCTGTAATTCATGATTTACAGCGCAACGTGATATACCCCGAACGAGGTGTTACAACGAAAAATACTAAATTATTCCGGGAAAAAAGAGGAAGCGATGATGAAGGCGCGCAAAACGATATCTCGTACGCAATTGCAATGGTGTTATTGAAAAATGATAAGCGAAATCATGACCTGAGCATGTAAATATGAAATTTTCATGCTCATTTAATGAAAGTACAATCAGCAGTTTTTTCAATCACAAAGACATTCTCCATCAATATACACTCTTTGACAGTCAGATATATAGTATAATATGCCCCCATTGATCATACATTAATCAAGTCAAACGGAATTCGACATTGGCTGAGAGTATAATTAAAGCGGCAAAATGAAAGGGACGGATTGTATGTCGTGCATTCGCCGAGAGCAATCATTATATACAGACGTTTATGTAGGACTATTCAGCGTAGCGGAATCTATACGGCCTACGTGGGCCCGTTTATTACGAGGACGTGTTCGTTTCTGCCGCGAGTAATAACCAGCGGAACGGCTGGGGATTCTCCCATTCGCAAATCCTTTTCAGAACGAGCTCGGCCGCTCGTACTTTTGTATTATTTTCAAACTTGAAATTTTCCAATAACGCGCCTTTGACGCTCGGCGGTGGCGGCCGTCGGCTAACACAAGCCGCGGGCGGACGCGAATTGGGATTTTTACAAATTGGCAATCACCCACCGTGTAGTCCCGGACAAATTGCTTTCTCAAAGCCGGAGAGCTAATACGCGCCGGGGAATACGTGCGGCCATGGCCGAGCCAACGTACGTACGTACGTGTACGTGTATGTGGTACCGAGAGCGCACGCTTGCTGGTCATTAAACGAATTGAAAAGTGAAGGGAAAAAAGCGCTACATGCTCGCCTAATTACCGCAAGATTTTTATACTCCCCTTTTCGCGGATATAGAAGCCCGAGTGCCGAGTGAGAACAGCCAGTCGAGCACAGCTTAGCAGCCGACCTCGAAAATGACGTTAGAAATTTCCTACATCGTTCAAGGAGTTTCTAATTAGCACAAAGTTTCAGCGTTCTTCTCCTGTTTTTCCCCTCTATTGCTTTGGAAAAACGACAGCATACAGTTTATAATCATTTTCATAAGCTAGGCTAGTAGCTTTGGGGATAATTTTTGCTTTAAGCATTTCAACACCATATCGCGGCTGACGACACATTGATCACGTCTACTGGATCTTCACTCAATACGTCCGACTTATATACTCGTATTATTACATATCGTGGAAATGGCAATAATTTAGATTGGAAATGTAGAAAATACAACTTTATATGTGTAGTAGAGGTGCTTGCTCTGTTCGGCAACCCCCCCCCCCCATTCTTTAATTTCACTATTTCACTCTTACGATCCACTTCACATTCTACTACACTAACTGTGTGACTCATTCTCCAATGCTTGTTTTGGGAACGAGACTCAAATATTGCCACTTTTTCCGGCCTGTATTTTCCAATTCGTGTTCTATTCCGAAATTACAACAATTTTTTTATTTCTCTTTTTCCAACTTTTTTTATTCCCATGTTCGAATTTCCACGCATCAACGTCCGTTCTCCAACACCCATTAATTGGCTCTCATTATATGGTTCATATTATCCAACCCTCACTTGACGATTACCATTTATTTTATATGCAATTCATGCTATTTCAATTTGTTCTCAAAGATCAAAATTTCACTTACACATTTTCTGATTCTCAATTTTCTGAATTATGTTTCACGATCCAATTTATTCAGTATGATTTTTTCTGTCTAACACTCGTTCGTAATGTATGCAATAAATGTAATGTATGTAATCGTATGTTATTCACGGTATTAACGAAGTTTTGGGCTGAGTGAGAAGTCAGTTACGTCTAGACAGCTAAGAAAAAAGGAATGCTTTAATATGTCAGTATCAATGAAATCTACTCATTGTTATTACAACGCTATTTCAGAGCGTAAATTTTACTGAGTATGTTAGCTCTCTTTGGAAGGATATTAATAACAGTATATCACAACCCAGCCCTTTCTTTCGATATTTTGAAATTCTAGAACGGAACAAGTCATGATCTGAATTGGATTTTTCTGTATAACAACGTTATTAAAACTTTGCCACTATTGGATCTAATACGGATGCTAGTTCATTAATCAAAGTCAGCTGGAGAATACGTTTGAATTTGAAACTATAATGAATGTAATTCTGAACATGATGAATAAATTTATCGCAATTAGTTTGTTCCATATCCTAATTGATACGAGGCGTCTAAGCATACTGAATTTCCATATTAATTAACAGATTGGAAAGCTATAATTGATATTTTCTCACAGCGATTATATGATACCCATTCGGCGTTCCAACATTATTCGGTAGTATTACAGTCGATACGGCGAGAGCTGCTGAGGCAAAATATACGTCGGTTCAACTAATTGTGGCTGCTCCGCAACATGATTGGGAAAATTGCCACAAATTACTAAGGATAGGCGTGGTAGCAGTTGAATAAGTATACGCGCGCCCAATCGCCGAAGAATCCGGCTTTGGAAAGAGCTGAGCATCGCGTCCTCATCAATTTCGTTCGCGTCCCTCTCTCCTTTAGTGTTGCGCGAGAGCGACGGAGGATGAAATCGCAAATAAATCGCTAACGACGCGCGCAGTTTCGTTACTGGCCGCCCGTAACCACTGAATTCGCTCGCGCGCTTTGATTTATCGGGCCGACGTGGACAATGCGAGAAATATTCTGGCGTGCACGCTCGATAAATTATTGCTGGAACTCGCCCAGCTCGACGTTTCCTTTCTTTGTCTCTGCCTATATTTTTTCGCCCTTTTTCACGCGGCGAATCCGTTTATGTGCCCGTCGGGGGGATACGTACGTATGTGTGTACGCGCACGGGCGTCGCCGAGCCCGAGCAGATTAAACTCGGCGATTTTTAAGCTTTCGCACGATCGGCGGTTTAATATTTCTTGCGTCGCGCCACAGCCACGGCGAAACGGATGCGTATTGATCTTAAAAGAGATTCGGTTTCATGGCTTTCCGCTCGCTCGCTCACTCGCCGTTTTTTGCCCGTCTGATATTTATCGTACACTATTGTGCGCGGCTTCATCCTTTTATCCCACATATATAGGGTGTGTATCATAGAATTGGCGACTTTCATGTGATGGCGGCGCGAGATCCCGTTTCAAAAATTCCATTGATCATGCTTTTTCAGAAAGGTTCATTTCCTAAGTTGCAGCTCTTGAGTTATGGTTATTTCCATTGGCAGATGTATTGTCTGGTGATCAGTCTTGAATGCAAAGAATTTATCTTCTGATTATTTTCATCGTATTCTTGGTTTGTATTTTCTATAAGATATTCTTATTACAATCTCGAAGTATTGACGAATAGTAAAATGATGTAGAAGAATATTTGCCGATTATTTACTGCTGACTTGGATTCTACTGGAGATTCGATATTATACGTATTTTCTCATAGTTTATATCCACGTTTCCTGAATCAGTTGAAGGATATTGTAATACAAGGTAGTTGGACGAAAAGCTCCCTTCTGATTTAATTTACATCATCCAATTTTTTTTTTCATCATGCATCTTTTTTATCAATCGTTCTAATAGGTCTTCGTTTTAGTGTCGTTGTATTATGCTTAGTTAATTTTGAAGATATTAAGTATTCTTCTATTTCTAATTGCGAAATTCACATTCAAATGATGTAGTGACTTTTCAACCTGAGATGGCTCAGACGAGGTACACCTGCCTCGTTAACTTTTGTTAAAACTGGTTCTAAATGAAATGGTATGAGATTAGAATTAGGGTGTATTCAATATTATTGAATATTGGAACTGAGTAGTAATTATTTCAATCCAAGAATTAAGGTAACTGCAGCCAATGTACCACTTCCTAACGATTTTTCGCATATTTGACTATAATTAAGTTAGAATTTCATCATTTTGCGATCAGGATGTTAAAGGGTAGTTCAAAAGCTATCAGAAACAACCGCTATTACCATAATTCACTCATGTTAACTTATTCAATATGTCAATTAACCAAAGTCACTCAAGTTGAGCATTGTAAAATTTTGTGTAGTCAATGTGCCTTCCTCATAATTCAACCCTCTCAACGTGTGCCAGCCACTCACTTAAATCAATTCATATATTTTCACTATTTGAGGAGTTTTTCAAAATCGACTCACATTGATATTTCTGTCTACATCTAGTAATTATTCATGTATTGTACATATATTTGAGGCATTTCCGAAAATTTCCATATGAGGCATCTTAGCTTCCCCTTTATTCCACGCAAAAAGAGAGCATTTTCAGTAAGATAGAGTAGCCACTTGCGAATTAATAAGGATGATTACACTCATTGGTTAGCACAGTGAAATAAGAAAATAATTCAAAAATGAGCGAGGGAGCGACCGAGAATTTTCTATTAACACTAAAAACATTACCCTAAGTGCCACTGGTGCCCAGAAAGCGCCGGAAATACAAAGTATCAGAAGAGTGCCACATGACCTCACTTATAGGCATAGCTGTAACGTGAGATGAGGGAAAAAATATGAATCTAACCTGTTGTTCTTTTCTGGATGATTTTTTCTTCTATGAGAGCTCGAACACTGACGGAAGCTGTCTGTAGTGGAGGGCCGACAACTTCCTTTTTCTCACTCTTTTTGTTGTCGGAATCCTGGAATAGAAAAATAAATTTATGGCATTTTCAAAATATAAGTATCAAGGAATTATTGTTTGATCCGGATATAAGTGGAATGAGCTTACGCTGTAGTATCAGTTTGATTACACTTCGCGTATAGTAGACTACGATTAAATTCCACCACGATTCTCATTCAGCCACGAAAATATGCAGTTAAACGAATTAGGCCAGTCACCGCGCGCAACATCAAAGGTCTCATAATGTATCTCCTTTAGAGTCCACGAATTTTCGTCATCACATACCTCTTGAACAATAGGTGAATACGTTTTTCGTTATCGGTCGGCAAGCTTTGCACCTCGCCTTCCTGCCTCGCAGTCCTTAATTGTATTTAATTGAAAGCCCCGCGCTCCCGCGGCTCGTGTAATTCACGCGCGTATGAAGCTGTGCCAATTCAATTACAATCGACGATGTTCAGTAGAGCGGAAAAAGTAAACGACTGCAGGCAAATGAAGAAGTAACGGCCGATTAAAAGGTCCGTCGGATTGATAGGCCGCATGTGCAGACGCTTGACGCCCAAGCGCTGGGCGTACCCAGCCGCGACGCTGTGGCTAATCACTGAGCGAAGCTAATTGAAGCGACATTCAATTATCCTACGTATGTATAGATATATGTATGGGCGTTTACGGTGGGCAGCTCTCAGAATAGTTTGGTACATCTTAGTGTCTGGATCTTCAGCCCATAGCCCCTGATCAACCCTAATTGCTCGAGCACCGATAGGTGCACAGTTTCAATATAAAATTTTGCCTCGCTCGGAGATTGTGTTAGTGAAGAAGAGCCGCCTGTACCTCGTCTGTGACGTAGTTTTTTCAGGTTCACGATTATCATTTTCAATTCAGCGCGTTTTTTTATTTATAAATAGGCTGTAGTCGACAAGACGAATTGTCGTTATTAGGGATGCGGAAGCATGACACATAATGGACCTGTTTTTGAAGTGGAAGCAGCCGAGAGAGCAGTGTCGGCGCGCGAACACAGTCGGCCTGTGTTACTGTGCGTGTCAGAGTCGGCCAACACCTGAGCCGACAAGCCCCGTAATCCAAACTCATCCTACTGCGCGCGCGAGTACAAGCAGCAGTGAATCAGCCGGTCAGACAGGTCCGGGCATTCGGCCGAATAGAGGCGCACACTCCCGCGTGTGCAATCGGTCGCCTTGGCATTTCCTCGGCCGGGCTAATGTGCGTTGCCGGGAATCAACGGTAGCGGCAGCAGCGGCGGCGGCTGCGTCCTCCTCGTCCCCCGGTGAACGATCTCAATTTCCCCGAGCCTTAGCCCGTGTGTATACATCACGTGCGAAATTGAACTGTCTTTGACGCGGCGTCATGAATATTGATCGCGCCCCGAGCCCAAGCCTCGCGCGCGCGCGCGCGTCTCACTTAATACGATCGATCGGGCCCGGCTGCTCTTCTCCTTTCGCCAACGCTCCGACAGAGATTTATGCCGGCCATACGCGCACGACGGATATACGCGCGTATATATATATACACACGTATACCCAGTCGCGGGGCTGGCTGATCGAGGGCCCATCGCCGCCCAATTATCGCCGATCGCGGCTCCTAATGAAGACGCGACTCTGATGCATGTCCGCCATATCCTCGCCGATGGTGCGCGAGATTTTGTTTGTTGCACACCAGCGCCGGCCCCAGGGGCTCGCAGGGGGATTTGGTTAATGGCCGCGCGGACTTGATGCATTATAACGCTCCCCGTAAGCCGATGCTCTTCGGCCTCGGGTATAATGGGTGCAACGGGTTCTTATGCGCCGACAAACTACACGCCGCGACGAACTGTGCGCAGACGATATCGAAGCTCGGCGAAATTGAGATATGCTTCATCGGAACGAGCATTATATGAACAGAGTAGTACGCGAATGAATATACGCGTGTAAGCGCGTAGTTTTGATTTTTTTCGATACTTCGTTATACAGATATGGAATTTTTAAATTCTCGTCGTCGAATACGCTATTGGGGTTGATATTGTTTTTTCACGCGGTCAAATTGAACTAGTGTATTTATTTTAGAATGAAACTGATCTTTTCCGAATGTTGAAGAGTTGGAAAATAATAGAAGCATCCTAGAGGAAATACGAGAGGAATGGAGGGACAAAAAATAAGAAATCGAAGCGGCATGCCCAGTTGTTATTTCAACAACGAGAGCACTCATGCGCGCTTCGCTTAATCCCCCAGCTCCGATTTGAAACCTGGTCTGCCTTGAAGGGATCGCCGAGCCACACACTCGATTCACCCTCGAGGCACCGTGCGCCAAGTCAATACACACACGCGCGCGCGCACACACACATTGCATGCGCGCACGCACATATACACACACACACGCAGATGAGCGAGTTCGTGGTTGGCTTTATCCTCTCTTCCTCTCTCGAGCGAGGCTCCCCGGAATCAAATGCGCTCCACTATAACGTGCATTAATCCAGATTTCCCGCTGGAGGACCATCGAAACTTTTCAATAAATCTTGAGCGCACGACCGCCAGCCAGATTCAATCTGCATAATGGAGCCGCGCGAGACAATGTTTGCGCGCGCGGCGCGGCGTTCGCGCTGTTTTTCCCTTCACCCCTTCGCTCTCGCTTCATCCGGATTGCGCACGCACAAGCGACTCCTTCGCCGGCTGACAACAAGCCGCGATCCTAACGGTCTGTTAATGGATTCGTTTCGATTCGATCATCCGAGCAGATCCGAGCCGTGGCGCTTCGACTGTTCAATCTGGCGTCGAACGGATTGGTTGGGACGACGGGGGGAAGGAAGGGGCCGGCATACCCTCCCAGCACCTTGTCTATGAACGACGAAGGCTTTTGTGAAGACATGAATACCGGCGGAAATGGAGATGGGCAGGGACGGGTAGGAGAATAGTGTTTTTGAAATTGTCGATTTTCCTATTTCCCTAGCCGTGACCTCATTAACACTTATTCTTGGCTTGGGATTTCTTTCGCGCGTCCGAGTGCTAGTTCCGTCGAGAGCCAAGTGGCGCGAAAGGTTGCACGAGAAAGGCTGCAGCCAGCCGGTATTCTCTCGCTCGGAGCAGAGCAGACCCCGTTCTGCTTGGTGGTTTTCGTTATGTTAATTCAAGCGTGAGCCAGAACCCGACAAAATGGATTTCAATGTTGCGCGCAGGGCGGCGCGAATCCTTCCGTAATTGTTAAGCGCTTTTCTACAGTCTCGCTCGAATTGCCCCCCGACATCATTCTGTCCCATTATTTTAATTGCGAAGTGAGCGCGCAGTTATGAGCAAAGTTCCGAGCTATTCTCCCGCTGCTACGTACCACTTGGCACAAATCGATAACCTGTTCAACTTCTAGTCTATTGGCGTTTTTTAAAAATTCAAAAGTGTTTGGATATATTGACGTATATTCACACCGCGAATACGATGAAATAATTGGCTAGTGAAATTTTTATTCAATAATTTTAGTCCATTCACGTTTGGATCCGGATGATCATTGAGTACCGGGCTTTTGTGGAATACTGGAACACTATTGATTATCCGTCGTCTACAAGTATTGCTTTCAAAGTAGTTGAACCGGAATTACAGACTGTGCTATTGAGTTTCCGTGGGTCAATAATTATGCATCTCATAGCAAAGCGAGATCTATTGAATCTGCCAGGGCACGGAGCTCCTTTGAATTGGGGTGAGATTATTTGACTCATACGCGCACCATCGTTTATTTTTCTTCCAGGTGAAGGGCACGCATCAGGACGAATCCATTCCGAACTGTTCTGAATTCAAGAAAACATAATGAAACTGACCTTTTTGAAGTAGCCACCATGCAGTCTCATGTGGCCATTGAGGGCCGGTATGTTTTTGAACTTGCGGTGGCAAAGATTGCACTCGACCGGTTTAGGCTCGACGGGCGACTTGCCGGACGACACGACGAGACCAGGGGATGTGGAGCTGCTACCGGGCGACGGACTGCCGCCGATTTTGCCGCCACTTCCGCTTCCGGGGGAATTCGCTTGAGTTTGCAGTTGCGGCTGCTGCGACTGCTGTTGCTGCTGCTGCTGTTGCTGCTGCTGCGACTGTTGCTGGGCCTGGTGCTGTTGATGCTGCTGCTGGGCCTGCTGATGTGACTGCTGCTGGGCTTGTTGTTGGGCTTGTTGCTGAAGCAAACAATTCGACGATGTTCATTAGACTTTTAATATCAATGAGTGTCGCGCGTTTTTAGAGTACTGTCAGATATACTCGTATGTCAATTTTTCATTTAGCATTTTAGTAATAGGGAAGAATGAGTGATGGCGCTGAGTAATGCGACGCATCACGCGTGCGCTCCGTGTCTATCCTGATGAAACTTAATACATAATTGAGTTCGTCAATTGAATTAAATTGTATTGAGATTGGCGAACTTGGTTCTGAATGTTATTTCGCTATCGATCCTAGAATAATGTGTTGACGTTATAATAAACAGCATCGATTTTCCAAAAGTTTTCGTTAAAAAAAAATGTATCGATCCGTTGAAAAGACTACGTTGCTTTAAGCTTTAAAATTTACTCCGTGAATTTAAACGAAGTGAGCTAATGAAGAGAAAGGAAGTACGGGGAAAAGCCACACAGCCCCAGAGTCCATCAGATGGACTGTTCTGAGCAGTGCTTGCAAATCTGCTAGATGAAGTGGAAGAATATGGACAGGGAATGGAGACTACAAAGAAAACCGGAAGGACCTGCTCTGATATCAGTCCTCGTTTCGTGGTAATTCAAAGAGACTTTTCTCTTTGACATTCTTCACTTCATCGTTAATAAGAACACGAGACAGACGTCCCGAGGATACGCAAAGAAGACACAGGGTAAAAGCTCATTCATATATATATACATATATAAAAACTCCTGATATTCTCTGTGCCCTTGTCTCATCCAAGCTTGCATCCTATGCTCAAGAAATTTGAAATAGACAGTTTTACAAAATTTCCGCCCGTCATTTTATTGTTTACCCTGCAGACATAAAGTTGTACGCCCCACCTCTCCCTAGATAAATTGTTAAAGTGAAAAATTTGATCTGGCAAAATTCCGAAAAGATCCGTTGAAAATCTTGCGACATGCCAGGCTGAACGCGAGCTCGATCTTTAGGTTCTCCGGAGCTTCAAAAGCTGCAAAACTCAACTGTCGAAGAAATTATTCCGTTGAAATTCGACAGAGAGGAGCGAGAGGGAAGCGCGGGCAACGCAGGCAGACAGCGATAATAACATGGCAATGTAGGATGTGAAATTCCGAGCCAAGGCTGAAGCGGAGCTCAAATACACGCGCGGCTGCGTCTTTGCCCGAGGAATGCCAGAACTCCATTGGAGGAGCCAGAAACTGCTAACTACAAATCGGAGCACCTCGTAATTTTCACCAGGGACCAACCGAGCGCCTTCGACTCTTACTCATGCAATTAGACAAAAGCAAGCGTCCCTGTGACTAGACTCTCTAACGTTGGAGAACGTGATCGCGCTGCGCTTCGTTGCCTAATACTACGTGACGCACGCACTCCCTCTCAACTGTACGCGCTGGGATTAAGACTCGAGGGCCTTTGATAATTCTCTACTGGCTTCGTTGAAAGCTCATTGATGAGATGATTGGTGCCATTTGAGCCCGACTGCAAGTGAATAATTTTCATTGGATATGTGAATCTGTAATGCCCTATAGGCTCATAGTTAACATAGAGAAATCTTCTTGACAACATGCAATTATTTACGTCTGTCGTTTCATT
The DNA here is from genome assembly GCA_020882685.1 of Aphelinus atriplicis. Taxonomy (NCBI): domain Eukaryota; kingdom Metazoa; phylum Arthropoda; class Insecta; order Hymenoptera; family Aphelinidae; genus Aphelinus; species Aphelinus atriplicis. The sequence goes on along the minus strand of CM037074.1, from coordinate 25,733,034 downwards.
GGAATATTCAGTATCTCGTCTCTTTTTCCCATCTTACAATGTTTTCTTTGATTCACATGACTAACGCTAACATTCAGACCTGTTCCTGTCCAATTTATGCCTCAGTATGGTTAAGAGCTTTTCGAAGATATGGGGATTTTTGGGACAAAGTCAATCTCACGATTAATACCACTGAGCACGTATATATCCATATACTGAGATCGTGTGATACAACATGGGCATGTAAAACGGTATCGCAGAGCCGCGCGCCCGAGCGATTAACGTTGTTCCGGGATATTCGCGAGCAAGATTCGTTGTCGCGCACATTTACCACCGGTAATCCCGTTGAGGCTAGTATCGAGCTGATCTTTTCCGTCCAGTTCTGAATCAAAAGCTTCGCTGCGCGATTCTTGGTAAGCTCCGGGGCTACGAATGCAGGAGTCAACTGGCCTGGATTAGACTCAACTGAATAGGGCATTGGCTTGAACGTGCGACTATTTATCACGAGTACGGTTTTAATTCCAAGGTTCAAAAGACGATGGTGAGATTTCCAGTTAAGTAAAGATTTATCACGTTATTTGAAATGTGTCAAGGGGGGCGTTGGTTTCATTGGCAAAAAGCCGACCGTTGAATCTCGCATCCCCACTAGAGCTTGTGCGATTTGTACGCTACATTTCGAGAGAAGCAAGCCTCTCCATGGCAAAGGAAAACACGCGGACGTGAAATAATGAGGGAATTGAATGATATACCCGCGCACCATACAACTATCTGTGCAATACAAAATGTCTGGTAATTCAATAAGCCCGCATTTAGCCAGGGTCTGAGGATGCCCAAACAAAGAGCACAATATCGGCAAGCGCTTTGGCGCTGCTGCGCTGTCGAGCATTCTCCAGCCAATTACCGGGGCGCTCGACTCATTTGGCGTGCTTAAGAATTTCATAAATATCCCCCCATTGAATGGGTGGGCTCTTTCACTCGATGCTCGTGACCATGAATGACGTGATCCGCTCGCGTGCGGCACAAAAGCCGCGGGGGCGCACTCCGAGGCTACTTCCGCGAACAGTATGCGCGCATTCCCATCGCGTCTCGCGCTTCCAAAGCCCGGGCACATTCATTAGCGTGCCAGCGACGGCCGAGTGCGCCGTGGTATTAGCGAAGCATCGCGCGCAAACGCCAATGATACGAGTCGACTCCGAGAACTGAGGCTTTGAGTACTTTGAATCCTTGCGCCGGGCTCTTTGTCCCCCTCTTCTGCTCCTCTACACCGTGTTTATTCGTATGAAAATTCTTCGGATTTCCTCGTGTCGCATGCAGATTCACCGGACAAGTACACGGCACGCATGGAATTTTCTCGGCGATAAAAATAAATCTAAACTCGGCGATCTCTTTGTAACAAACATTTGTACACCCTTCATCGCTGCCTACGGGCGAAAAGATTGTATATATAGTTCTTCAAGAGAATCGGGCGGGTATTTGGTGAAGTTCAAGGGTGTTAGAGCCGAGCGTACAGGGACAAAAGGGAGCGGGAAAACAAGTTCACGAGTTGGTACACGAGACACGGAAATCGAGGAGGATTAGCTTTGCGAGGCGTTATGGCGCAACTAAGTATGTAAGCGACGAGTAGGGGGCGGTTCGCTCGTTACTATTACAGAAGCGAGACAGCACGCGCGAGAGCTTTGGGAGCCGCTTCTCGGGCTCGAGTTCGCGGTTGCCGCCGCTGCCGCCGCCGCTGCTGGTCCCGGTATGTATGATTAAATTAGAACAATGTCAGCATAACTTGCCAGTTACCACTTACTAATACACGAGTGAGTAGTTTGTGAAGTTGGCCGCGCGCACGCCCGATCCGGTTGCAGCCCCGCAGATTTGCCAATGCTAATGCCGCATAGTTTTAGCGAGCCCCTCGTATTGTGCTGAAATTTTCGACGGATTATAGATCGGCCGGCTCGAGCGGCGGGTTTGTTCGTTGATTGTTATTCCGCTCGCGCAAAATTTCCGAATGGATTAATTGTGGCGGGCATTCCTCGCGCGAGCTCGGGCTTTTGTTATCCTGCGCGTGATTCGTTAAATCAACTTTGGAATTTTCGCTCCGGCCTGGGAGAACGCATTCGTGAAACCCGCGCGTATTACACGTTCCTGTATATATATTTGTGTGTGTATATACGCTCTCGGGCAACGCGCGAGATTTCCTTTGGATATATGTCGGATCACGAATAACTCATCATTTTTGATTAAACATTGGATCAAAATGAAACGGGTATTCTCTCAAACACAAAAAGCATCGGCTCGAGTTGAGTATGCTGGATATGTAATGCGCGCGTGCGCGTTCGGCCTGCGAAACTCGGCTAGCGTTTGTGCAAAAAGAGCGTTATCCCGATTTAAAGTAAACGGCCCGAAAAACGACGAGATTAATTTAGTTCAAGCCGAAGTTTCACGCTGCTGTCGGGGAGAGGCAAGCTCGCTAGATAAATGGCTGGGGATTGCGAGGTACGCCGGTGCGCGCGCGCGCTTCAACGAGTCATGTTTTTAACAAAAGGAGCAGCGCCGAGGCAGCAGCTCGCGCTAGAAATTGTCCGATTTCGTAAGTAAAGAAGGCTCCAGGGAACTCGACAAACTAGCTGAAAGATTTACGCGGGAGTGTGCGACTGAGCCGAGGATTAAGGGCTCGACAGGGATTACAGGTGAATATTTGAAGTGTCCGTGCCCGCGAGCATTCGCCAACTCCTACGGGTCCGAAGACGGTTTTGCTTGTTTTCTCCGAGCAACCTTTTCCACTTGCCGCATCACACGACAAACTGAGCAGATTCCCCTAACCAGTTGCTCGAGCAGCTCCGATTTATTGATGAGATTTTAATGAAACTCTGGTGTTCTATTGCGAGATCCAAGTACGTATACCCAACTGTTTCCAATCGAGTATTTGGAAAATCCAAATGAAAGACTAGTCTTTGTTCGAGACGGTATTGATCCTCTTATATGTTTTTTTATTCGCTGTTAGCGAACAGGAGACTTATCAAGCTGAACAATGAGAGGAAATAAAACTCGAGAGAAGAGACGGAGAACACTTGGTAGCTAATGTGATTGATAGCAGCTTCAACTTCTATTGCCGCATCTTTCCCATCCTTTTTCATTTTCGATATCGAAAGAGAAGAAAATTTCCACGGATTCGTAGCCGCAAGACCAAAGCAACTGCACGTAATCAAGTTTGAGCGAGGTCTCGCGCTCGCGCGAGTGGTGACTCTCCCTTTGTTGCGTCAGCTGTCTCTCTTCTACTTCTATTCGTCGCCAAAGATTCTGTAACTCGCCGAACGAGAATTCACCCCGTCCCCTCACCATACGACCCCTTTTTTCGTTCTATCTCAGCATCTTTCCTTCATTTCACCTGGCACCCTTACAGGTCACGTACTTCTTGATTTTAGAACAGCGCCGAATGAGTGGAGACTGCTGGGAAAGGTATACAATATAAAAATGGACGAGATGTCGGCTAATTCAGAATTTTGCGATCGCAGATAAAATGAGTTTTGTAGAAGGATTAAGAATAACTTGCTACGTAGTAATCATTCAATCGAAACAAATATTTCAGATGGAAAACTTCAAGGATAATGCACACCAACGGATGATTGTGAAAATGAATGATGCAAAAGTTTTTCTGTAATTTTTACATGTTTTTAATACGTGGGAATCGCGTGGAAAAAATTGTGTACCATACATGAAACAGGAAAAAAAATTAATATTCAGAGACTAGCGCATCATTAGTTTACGTTGAAGAAGTCGCTGAACGAAGAAGGATACAGGTGCGCTATAGAACCACGAATGGAGAGAAATAACGAGGACCAACCTCGGGCTTAGCATCTTGGAGCCGAAACGAGTATATACACAGAGCCGCAGCGTAACGGCGACATTTCAAAGCTCGTATGAATGAGAGCGTGCGCGCGTTGACAGAGGATACAGCGACAAGGGGATGAGTGGGCGCGCGCGCGGCACAGGGAAGTACAGCTGCAGTCGCTCGCGCGCAGTAATGGAAGCGGAATGGGATAATTCCGCGGACCGACGCGGTAATTGCGAATAATTGCATTGTCTTTGAGTCAGCGGGCTCCCCTTTCCTCCTGACAAAGACGTCGCCCCCGCTCGCGCGCGCGCGGGCGAGCGCCTCCAATATATACATCGTACACATCCCTCGGTCTGTCTCTCTGCGCGAGCCGAGGAGCCGGATGCTAGAAATTCGCCGAGCGATTACAGGGAATCTTCGCACGCTCCACTCGCCTACAGCTCGACTCGTCTCTTTTTCCCGATCGTGCAGCCGTCTTTAAAAGGCTCCGTTTTACGTGAAAGGACTGAGGAAATGAAGAGCCAAGACTACGACGTCGACGAGGACGACGACGAGGACGACGACAACTACCTTCTCCCATGCGGAGTTGCGCCCGCGCGAGTTTAATCCCTGAAAATTTCATTCCACTTTTGATGCCTTATTTGCTAGATAGAATTGCGTCGAATTTCAGAGCGGCTCGATTAAATTGCAGGACGAGGGCAAAGCCGGCCTTTTTGGAGCTTCATTCGTTTGAATTAATTTCTCCGCAGTTTATTACATAGCCACGGGTCTCAAGTAAATATTCCCTTTGATATGACTGTGCGAGGAAATAGTAGTACCAATTTGTGTGTTTTAATTCTTCGATTTCACAGTATTTCGAGATATTTTTGTTTCCTCGCGACACGCCAGTGTTTCTCATTCTGCATATGTCACGATTCCGATAGCCGGTTAAATGTGAATCTTGCAATATTAGAGTAATCGGATTGGGAGTAGATTCGCTCGTTACACGTTCCGTTGCTATTTGTCAGCTTTCCAATTCAAGTCGTGGAACTTTCGGCAAGTGCCTCACGCCCGAAGAATACATACGAGTTCATCGATTCCGAGTCCGGGCGCGTCTCCGACCCCCGCGTCGGACTTGCACTAGAAATTGCTGAGTCTATTTACACGGGGCTAGCGTGTCGTACATTCGGGAGTTTGAAATACGAGAAATCGTCGTGCCTGCGAAAATGTTCCCTCCATCCAACATTTTATCGATGAAATCTACATTTTTACGATGATGAATTTTCCAATATTGTGACAATCATTTCTGTTGATTTTCCCAGATAATGTATCCCTGTAACAATATGACATCGTGTATTGTGTTATTGTATTGTCTATCAATTGATTAATCCTTTCAGGCACGTGATTAAAGGGGGGACTAATGAACATGGAAATACTCCTACCTATATACAATATGCTAGGGGTGACTATGATTACGAATCTGATACTAAAATAGTACTATTGAATTGTTCAGATAAATTAACGCGGAAACGTATAAATTTTTGATGATCCGAAAAAGTTTAAGCTCAAAATTTTATTCTGCGCCAAAATCTAGGCAAGCCTTATCACCTGAAGAATAATTTCATTATTCTTAAGTTTTGATCATCAATAGTTTTTAATAGTTTATTATTCTTTGAATAAATGACTCATGGTTATTAAAAAAGGGTGGCAGAATCATAAAAGTACTTTTTTGAATTTGAATATTTCAGATCGTTCGTGGCGAATTCAATACCTGAAACGTAAAATTAATTATTGAATATTGAATATTGTAACACGAGAAATGTTATCGTATCATTCATATCACGCTGTGACTGGAAGAGTCAAAGTAAAATAACGCAACGAGCTGAGTTTATAAAACCTTTGATTCTATTTGAGAAGTATTTCAAAAATATTATTCGTCGCCCGATAACTATTCAATCACTCGATTGACAGAAATTGGCAATGCTGCATAGTCCGAAGATCCTTGTATCTTGTGAATTTCTCAAGTGATTACGTAGTACCGTTTGTTATGACAAAAGTTGCCCCTCAGAGCAATGGTCACACGGCGAAACATTTTAATAGCAAAGGAGTTTTTCCATTGAAAGAGTCGAGCAACAGCAGCTCGAGTGAGAGGGTGGCCACCGAGGAGTGAGAGACCCGGATGGTACAGCAAACTCGCCCGCGTCCCCGTGTAGATTCACGCTTTACTGATTACTCTCGACGCGCGTCTTTCCAGACTCGAGCCCGAGGTGATGAGATAAGGAAAACCGAGAGGAGCCGCGCGGCAAAGGAAAGACGGGAGAGACGGGAATGATGCGCTAGGCAAACTGTCTTTCGCTCGACAATTGTACTAATTGCGCAGCTGTGTACCAGCTCATTTCCCCTTTCGACCTGACATCTCTTTGCGTCTTCGCTCATTTGTTGTCCTCCTCACGCTCTCCCTATTTCCCGTGTACATCCAGTCTACGCGCGACATTGAGAGAGGGGCGCGCTCATTTCGATGCTTGCACACGCCAAACCAATCCCCGAAACGAATGTGCATCAATACACACGAATCGAGGTAGAATACAAATGCCTGCAGCCTGCAATTTTTTTTTCATCAAAAGAAAATGGCACAGCATCAAATATGACGCTTGTGGGATTTCGTTTCGATTTTCGGACGCCACTTGCATGTACTCGTATATATACAAACGACCTTTGCTTTTACATAGTACATAGAGGAGAACAACAAGGCCATAGAGTCTCGCCACAAGGGGCGCAAATGAATTTGCTGCCCGTTGTTTGGAGAACGGTGTAACACGCACACGTATACAGAGAAGCAAAAGCGTCGTCCAGCTAATATACGCATTCAAGGGAGTGAGTCGGCAATTTCTGTAGCGCGCACATAAAAAGAGGAGGAGAGCATCGAATTTCCCAGGCAATTTTCCAGGCTCGTAGAGATGGGCGCCCGCGCTCGCGCGCGTCGTCGTCCCTAGCAGATACAGCTGGCGAAGACGGGGTTGCTGCTGCACGGCTCGTGTATTAAACAGAACTTGTACGCCGGCGCACCGCTGCCTCAGCCTCCATCGTCGCCTCGTTTGCTCGTCTCATATCTCCGGGCGCGTATAAAGACGCAAAGCAGGAGCGAAGGAGAAACACGAGGCACAAAGCAGCGCCACAGCTAGCAGCAGCAGGGGCGAGGGAAAACACGTGGGTGGGGGGACGTTATTCACAATGTCATTATCCTTGCGAATTTACGGAAGCTCCTCGGCGAACGGCTCAGGCCAAAGGCGGCCTGTAACGAGCTGTGCGGAAGCACGTTTCCCTCCCGTGGATCTCGGCAACGATGGCGCTGTGGTATATAGAGAGAGGTGAAACGGATGCTCGTAAAAATCGGCACGGCCAACTCGCCTACGTACAGACGAAAACAAACGCCTCGTCTGCGCATCGGCAAACACGCCGCCGCGAACGCACTCGTGGATAAACACACATATACACGCGAACAATCAGACGAGGGAAGCCGTTGCTCCTTTCGACACTTCATCCGACTTGGCTCTTCCTCCCCTTTCCCTCGCACTCGCTTCGTTTTCCACCGCTTCTTTTTACGAGTTTTGTTTTGTGTCTTTGAGTTTGCCGCTGATTTTGCCCCGCCGCGATAATCCAACAACACAAAGGTCCTCGAAATGTTGCCCTCAAGTTTATACGGTAAGCGCAAGCGACCGGTCGCAGGAAAGAGCGAGTCAAAAACGAACTGAATAATGGAAACGAGATACTGCTATCATAACATTTGATGAAATAATTATGTGTGGTGACAAGCGCCTATCATGACGATTACACGACAAACTTTTGCAGCAATGGCGCAAATAATTCATTGAACAATCATTGTAAATTCAAACTTTTCGTGCGAGGATTTATAAGATATCGTAACTCGACAGATTGGCCGCCAAACTCGGACTACGAGAAGCTTGGGTGAACCTTATATATAAGGTAGGTGTACCCAATATGCGCCAGGACCCAATATGCGCCACCCTTCGTATTTCATATATACACGCGTCTAGAGCATCGCCGCGACACAGAATCTTGTCGGCAATGCTAAATAATGAGGAGAGAAAACATTTTCACCGGTCGGGAACCCTTATACCAACTTGTTACAGCTCGTTTTATCCATTTTTTCGCCAATTTTCATTCTCGATCTAATTTCGCTAAGGTAAGTGCGAATTTTTTTAATACCCTTAAACTGGGCCAAAAAAATCGAGCGACATATCATTCGATTCCTTGACATCCCATCTACATCATCCAATTTTTTTTTTCTTTGTATGACCTTTTTATCAATCGTTTCAAGAGCTCTTCGTTATTTTTATCAAATGTACCCAATATGCGCCACCCCTATTTTCTTGCTCTAGAAGCTACAATCAACCCATTGATGGTAAATATCCGCCAAACATGGTGGAAAGAGAATTTAGTTCAAGCTCTGAAGCAGGTCAAAAAAGGTGAGATATCGCAGAGGATGGCTTCGACTATATATAAGATACCTCTTCGAACATTTCAACGATATGTCAAACAAAACATATCCGAGAAAAGCAAAATGAGTCGACCATATGCGTTACCGACAGTACAGAACGAAGAATTATGTAGTCGAATTAAACGCTTAGCAGATATTGGCTATCCTATAACCAGAAAAATGTTGAGGTTATGCGTTTATAAGTACTGTCTAGGAAAAAACATCAGACAGAATTTTTTTACCATCAGGACAATAGCTAGTCCCAAATGGACTCGGACATTTTTAAAATTGAACTCTTTTATTTCAATGAGAACATCTCAATTATATTTAAAATTATATTAAAAATAATGTTCATCAATTTGAGAGATTAATATTGGAATTAGATGTTGCATAAGATAATTTTTTTAATTCAAAAACAACGGTTTTTCATGAATTTTAACTGAAAACAGGATTTGATTTAGGTTGTTAGAAGTTCATATAATCTATTTACTATGGTTTAATCAAAGACAAAATGTATTTTTCAATAAAATTATATCAGAAATATAATTTTTTGTTTGTATTTTATCCATTCAGACATGCTTCATGCTTCAAATTGGATGAAAAGAAGTATTTTCAGGGTGGCGCCATATTGGGTACACTAAAAATTTTTTCCCGAAAATTTTTTTTTTTTTTAAACCGCGGTATCTTAGCGTAGAACTGTTCAAATAAAAAAAAACTTTGCTCATTCTGTAGGTATTGAGTAGACCTTTCATTTGACACCAATTATGTTAGAAAATATTCATTTGACGCGGCGTAGTGACCTTTCTCGCTTAGGTGGCGCATATTGGGTACAGGTACCTTATATATATATATATATATATATATATATACATATATACAAACGTCAATACGAATCCACATGCTCAGCTCACGGGAATGGGAGATAAAAGACTCTCTTTTTCAGTGAATTTATGCTCTCTGATCGGGATTTAAAAAAAGTCGGATTGGCAGAAATCACGAACAAAGCAGATCAGGGCTATGCTTTCAGTCATCGATATTATTTCTCTGTATCGAAAATGTATAACGAATCATTCGATTGAATGATAAAAAATATCGAGAACTTCCCCTTCAATCTGCGCAACAGGGAATATAATCCTTCTCGAGCTGAAATATTTATAACTATATGAAAACATCCGTTCGCTGGCCAAACACTCGACGCTAGAGCAAATTTACATCGACGTCCCTTAATCAACGGGGCTGAAATTTTAATAATGCAGGGGGGAAGTGGGTGGGTAAAAACGCGCAAACACAGCAGAGAGAGAGAGAGAGAGAGAGAGAGAGAGAGAGAGAGGGTGGGGGGGGGGTTGGGAGAGAGCAGGCAGTCGGGCGGGCGGACGGGCGGGCGGGCGAGTTAATACAGCACACAGCGAGTAATAACGGGGTTGCTCGGCTACAACAAAAACTATACGCACACAGGGAGAAGGGCGCGCGCAGCGATAGCAAGAAGGATAGCGGACGCTCTCGCATTTAATGGGCGCGCATTACTCTCAGGCGGTGTGCTCTCATTTGGTGCCTGCAAGAGAGACCACGACGGTGAGATAGACAGACATAGATAGAAAGAGAGAGAGAGAGAAAGTTGGCGGATTAGTCGACAGTACGCGCGTCTTACGCGAAAAACCCGGCTTAATTTACAATTTACAATCGCCGGGCGCACGTCCTATTATTGAGTGGCTGGAGCGCACGGCTCCCAGGGCAGCGATATCCCTGCACGCGCGTATTGGCCGACGATGCGTTTGCTTGGTCCGCGCGACGTTCCCCAGCGTGTCGTGCGCGACAGATAAGCTCTTCTGTATGTATAAGCCCGAAGAACGACTGCACTCCCGCGAGCGAGGAGAGCAGGACTTGCTTGATGGATGTGAGCTCGCGGATCGGGAGGGTTATTGGTATGATTGCATCGGACCATGTCATAAGGGTGACTTTTCCGACTCGCCGGGCAAGACCAAGGGTAGTTTGAATAAGTATGCTATTATATTCTATTCTTATCTTCATCGTGACAAGCGAGTTGCTCCAACTCGCAGAAAGAATCTCATTGGAGCTATATATTCATAGGGAAACAATATTTTTTTTTACCACCAGTAATAGAACACACGCCCAAAACGGTACTGCGTTGGTCATTTATGGTGATTTTGTATTCTTTCGTCCATTAATACATTTGATTTTTCAAATGGGTCAATGTTTGCGTGGCTTTATTTACTCTACGTACTTCATCGTCATTTGGGACATTACGTGAATTTGCTGAAAAGCATTATATATGATGGTAAATAGAATCAATTCCTTTTGTCTGTATCCATACTCAAATAGAACAGTTTCGATTCGGGCATTTTTCCCAGTGTAGTGAAGAGAATATCGTCGATAAATCACCAAGTATTGGACGATAAGAATTATTGTCGGAAAAGGAGAAATTTAATTCGAATCGCGGTGATCAATTGCATGGGTGGTTGCGTATATAGATCTGATGAAAAGAAAGCATGCCGAGTCGGCGTCAGAGATCTTAGTAGACAGTCGAACGTGGGGGGGGGTAAGTTTTAAAGAATGATGTAGGAACGTGACGAGAAGAGATGCTGCAAGATGCAAGAACAAACGCTAACGAAACAGCCAGGTATGCAGAGATGAGTAAAAGCAGCGGCTGGCCGGCTGTTTATCTCCCTGGATATCCTCGGCGAAATAGCGATATTTGCACCATAATTCTTTCTCCGCCCCCTTAGCTCCAAGTTTGCCCGATTAATCTTGCGCGAGCTGCTCATTTCCGGGCGGCAAGAGCATTGAACCGTCTCTTATCTGGCTCGCTCGAAACCTCCCGGCAAAAACAGAGCGGGTACGCGCGGGGCAAAGTCAACGGATGTATCGCCGGTGAATAAGTTATGCGCGCGAGCGAGCGAGCGAGCGGAACGAGCACTCGTTAGGCAGGCCCAGGCCATAATTAATCAAGAGCCCGTTTAATGAGGGCGAGGGACCAAATCGCTAATAACGAATTCCGCGAGACGGAAGAGCGCCAGACGTGGCCGGGAACGCGAGGAATTCGCCGTGGCTTGCGTGAGGGACAATTAGCGTCGTAGCACCGCCGTCGTCGCCGCCGGGCCAGGAGAAAATGCGAGGAGCGATCGTTATGCGCCAACTTGAATTTCCACTTTCTCCCCCCCCCCTCGTCCCCCTCGATGATCGCTCTCGTCCGCAAGCGAACATGGGACGTCGGATGACGCTTGCTGGGGTGATTCGGCATGACGATCGCTGCACGTGTTGCCGCGAACGAGTAATAACTTTTAGGACTTCGAGCAGACGGATGGTAATTGAACTTTATTCGGGCGACTGCTCTGACCGATAATTGTGTTCTTCACGAGTATCAAAGTTTCTACGAACGTAACGATTTGTGCTGTCACGCGTGTTATGTACTTCATAATGAAAATTTATATTGGAAGGGAAGTTTGCGAAGGAAAAATTGAAAAACTTTGCGACGACTTCGTCGTTCTTGATTGGGACGCTCTGGATATACTTCTCAGACACATGCGTCTTTAGTCGTGGGCTCAAAATTGCACCATATATATATATATATATGTATATCCTCTACCGAATCAGCTAGTACTTTATAACACTGAGCTTTGCAGCCAAGTAATATCCGTACAGCTTACGCGGATGGATTTCGAGTCGAGAGGAGAATGCAATATTCCAAGAGTACGTAAACTCCAATAATAATTAAATTCATGAATGAATTTATACTTCGTATGAATATGCAATTTCCAAACGGCCGTAGGCAAGTTACGATAATCAAGCTTTGTAACGAGTGCATCGAAAAACAACGTTGCCTAAATTGAATCGAGCAAAACGATCCTGCCGCACTCAAAACCCAGCAAAATTTACTCTTACGACATCCGGGCTTTGCTCTCAATGTACAGCGCATAGCGCACTCACGGCGATATTATACACGAGTAAAGCGCGTATCAAGACTGGCTCGTTTAACCCGAGCAAATATACGGAGTATGCTCGTAAACACGCGGGGCTCAATCTTCGGCAGAGTCGCCAAGTCCAGCCCGCGAGAACGAGGATAATGGTGGATTTGCCTCGAGACCAGACGCGTATACCTTATCCATCCCCCGCGGGATGAGCCATACCAAGTTACTCAAGGAACGTTGCATTCCATATAACCTTAATGAAGTGCAAGTGCTTATCAAATTACTAGGATCCGGGATTTTTCCAAAGACTTGACTTCTTTAATTAACGAAAATCAGAAAATGATTTGAAAATTTGTGTCTTTTGATTATTTATATTTTTATTATTAACTCGTGGCCTGACTAAAATTTGATACCGCATCACTATTTTCGCTAATGTTCTAATGAAAGATCCTGCAGACATACACGAGTATCATCAAACAGGGGAGGGCGGGAAAGGAGGGTTAGAATATAACGTGAAACCGGTATCCGGTTAAAATAACGCTAGGGGGGATCAATCATTTGATATTGAAATTACTGTCCGAGGTAACTCAGGAGTTTCAATCAAATGAATCATCACAGTAAATCTCTCTCCATGAAGACAAGGGTCGAGTTTCATCAATGATCATTTTCAAAATACGCGTTTATTACTGTACTCTTGTCATTTTTTTTGTCAGTAGCAGAATGGTAAGAATAGCTTGGATACTAAATAATGAGATAAAAATCGAAAACTCAGTTCACAGTTTCGTCTTAAATTTTGATGATGACAGGTTATAATAATTTTCCCGTAACAAGTGAATTTTTCCATGAACTATTCTCTTGAAGTGTGATGATTTTAGAATCTCGAGAGCTGATTACTGTTTCTAATAGATAACTTTGATTTTTTCTAATAGATTACCTTAGTTTTTTTAGTTTTGGGAAAGACGTAAATGAAAAGAAACTTTTCCATGAATATGCTCTACAAAAAGTTTACTGAAAAGTACAAAATAATAACTCGCCAATTATGGAATTCAGTGACCTATTAAGATAAACACAAAGAATGTCTATATGAATGAAATTGTAACCTGTTTGAATTACATTTTACGTTTTTCTAAAGAGGTTACTACACTTTAGAACTGCCAGGTAAGTATTTTACCTTTTTGAGTAAGCTTTTCATAAAAACATATTCGTGTAGTTTCCCCACTGTTTTGTCGGAAATAAAACGAAAAGGGATTTTTCCATTTGATTTTTCCAAAAATTAAAGCTCACTGTAGTGACTGCCAGTGTAGCCGCGTGTACGCATATCAAACATACATTTGATATTATATATCGCTGTAAAATGTGCAAAGACAAAAGGATCGAGCTTCTGTAGGGTCAAGCTCGGTCAACCAAGCGAAGCAGGATCGCGCAATAGAACGTGCGTACAATTTGCCGCCGTCAAATCCGCTCGTTCTCAACCGGACCCAAGTCCTTTCTAGTTTGGCCCTAAAGCTCGGACAAAGGCCGGTCGGCGCGCATTCACACGCCGTCTCGGGAGTTTGAGTTTTACGTCCGGCCGTAAAGTCGACGACGTGTCTAATTACTTCGCACAAAGCGTCGCACTCGAACGTCCCACTCTCTGCCATGCCAAGAGCTTCGAGAAACCTAAAACAAATGCGCGCGACCAAACTGTACACGCGTGCGGTGAACGAATTTCAAAGCTCAGATTCAAAATGACATACAAGTGTTACACGCTTTTATACCTGAAACTCTATGAATTTTTACATCGTACTTTTTACTTCCTCGTATTTTTTTCAACCAACAGTTGAATTAGAAAAATAATCAGTGTTGAAACCGCTATATTAATTACAATTTATCATTTTGTAATTCAAGAGTAATTTTCAGAATTATTAGAAGATTTTGAATTTTGCGTAATTGAACTGTCACTTTTGTGAGAAATCATTCCAGTCATGAAATTTTTTATACAAATAACATTTTTTCATCGCGAAGAACAGTAAAATGAAACAATTTTCCTTTCTTGCACAATTTATTTTTCATGTCCGATCATCAAAGATAGTGATGCACATAGCGAACCAAGTTGCGAGTGCATAACTATAATTTTCGAGAGCAAGAAAGTCTAGAAAAGAGTCGTTCAGAGTAGTACTTACCGAGCATCACATTGTGCAATTACGGCTACAGTAATACGAAAAAAATGCTCTAATTATTCACGGGAAACTGTGCTCAATCTTCAGTTGGTAAAAAAATAAAAGAAATAAAGCCGAACGAGTCACATAATAAAAAGGGTAAAAGCTCGACGGAAGAATCGTTAGTTCGTCGCATTCTAGCGGGGCATAATAGCGCAGCCGCCCCGGCAAGAGGGTATTCGGTTCGGGCTGGCATTGTGCGCCCGCGCGCCTCCGCCTCCGCGTGTATACACGCTGCGGAATGGCTGCGCGACGCTATTAAAAGGCCAACAAAGGTAAACTAATGTCATTGGCGGATTCCGCGTTTCCTCTATCTCTCTCCCTTTCCCTCTCTCTCCCTCTCTCTCTCTCCGCGACAGACACGCGAAATTCCGCGAGAGAGAAAATTGCTCCGGCGGCGCAGCACCCCGCGAAGAATGGAATAGGAGCGCTCGAGAGAGGGAGAGAGAGAGAGAAAGAGAGAGACAGTAGGACGCGCACAAAGTCCATCCCCGCGATCGATATAAATCGTGTACCATTGTCCCAGAGGAAGCCTTTGTCGATAAACGGATTACTATTGGCGTGGCGCGCGGCGTCACGCGCGTTAATCGATTTCTATTATTTATATATGTCCACGCCGAGTGCATTTCTCCCCGACTGCCATTATAATGCAGCGCGCCCCCGATTACCAAACGACATAATGGTTGAGCCACGTCGTCATTTTCAATTCTACTTTGTTCAAATGAAACCTTGCGTCGTGCGCTTTTGTGCTGAATATTTTCTGTCCTCACTTTTAGTTTGCGTGAGAACTCTGGCGAGGCTCGAAACCGCGGATAAACAGTTGACTGTTTGGGGGAGCTGCAAAATCGTGCGATCCGCATTGACCGATGTTCCTTCTTGTTCCTAGGGTGAGGGAGTATTTCCACGAATTGCGAATGCGTTATTGAGATTTCAAGTCCATCGTAATGATCATGAAGCAGTCTTGCGAGTAATACAATCCATTGTTATATTTTTATTATTGATGTTTAGACTCTCGTAGAACCTAACATGGTATATAACTCTATTGGCTAGCATCTCTCTCCATTTTGTTTGGGTTAAAGCCCTGCGTATCCCTCTTTCGGGAACATTAATATAGAGGATGGTATGAACTTTGTGTTAATAAATCCTTTGAAATGTATTTGAATAATCAAATGTGTTACGCGTATATAGGACTATCCAATCAATCATTATTGGCATGTTTCGATTTCCCGAAGATATTTTTGCATCATCGTTTTATGCACGTGGAGTGAATTGATTATGGGTACAGAAAGCCATTGATATAAATCTATACTGTAAACGCATGGAGTCGATAATGATTCAAGAATATCTCCAGAGAATCTAAAGGTGGGATAAAACATTGAATATCTGTACAAATGGCCTATTCGGTTACTCGAATACCATGCCACAAAGATTCAGCGTGTTGGGTGACTAGAGTTCAGACCTTTCCTTAGTAAACGGAGATCCTGAGCGCATATCTGAAGGACCACAGTCGACAGCCCATGCAACGACCGTCACGGCTATAATGAAGAGCACCTCGAGATGCCGGTGGTACTTTGAGAGCTACTCGTTCGCTGCACCACTGGACCCCACGACCCCTTTGAATTGAAAAGTAGCCCTCTGCAGAACATTTACTTCTCAAAACGAAAGGATCTCTGGTTTCAGGTGGGATTTTGCGAGCCACCGAGTCATGGTTGGATTATTTAATGATCAATATAAGACGTGAAAAAAATGAGAGATGCACGCACCGAGTTACTTTTCCAGTTCAATGATTTGAATAGACTAAATAAATCAGATTATCAAAGAGAAAATCACTGAACAGATTGGAGAAAAAGTCATACATTTTGTTCATTCCAACATGTAGTTCTGCTTTCAAAACTGAATATTAATCTATCTGGCGTGCTTTATGACTTCATTAAACATTAGAACAGCCATAAATTTTAATTTTCAATTGCTCAGTTTGTGCGAGCCATAACGAATTTTCCAATACCTATTTGCATACAAAACACCAACTTGCATCATTCCAACACACGATATCATATTTTCAGCGCGTAAAATCAGAAGAAAATGAAGGACAGAGAGATAGAGAGACGTAAGCTGAGAAATTACCTGTAGGGAAAATCGATAAAGGTAATCCGGTGGATAATACTGAGAGTAATGGTGATTTTGATGGCTAGCCGGGTCATGATGGTGATGGTTATGGTAATGATGATGATGCGGCTGCTGATACCAGCTCTGATTATATCCGTCCATGTCACTCGCGAGTAACGTACGGCTATCACCTTGAAACTCGTGGACAAGCAAAGCACGAACATAGCACTCCCATGCCTGTTCTTATCACTCAATACAATATCACTTTACCGTAAAACAACATTCGCTTGAATGAACCAAGTGATTAATCGAGTTAGAAGTGATTAACCGAAGACGGAATATCGCGGGATGGATGAGTCTGGGACAGATGTGATATAGCCAAAGGGAAAATAAAAATGTGTGTCTGATGTTCGACGACACGTTGGGTGGGAATATGCTGGTGGAAGGTAAGGGATATGTGGCAACAGCAATTAAGGCTGTAACTTTACGCTTCTACGGTCGCGCTCATTGTGTGACGCACTTCGTGATTTTGCTCGGCTCGGAAATTTTTCCCCTCCCCCCGTCGCGGTTGTACGTTCGTTAAAACTTTGCGGCCTGCAGGTAGCGTAAAATTGTTGGGAGAAAAAAAAGAAAGCAAAAAACACGAAAGTGGAAATGTAACTGAAAATGGGAAAAATAAAAAGCAGGGAAGGAGTGCGGAAAGCGCGCGTGAGAGAAAGAGAGAGCGAGAGAGAGCGAGAGAGAGAGAGAGAGACCGGGAGAAAAGTTAAACGAGGCAAGTGGAAAGTAAAAAGGAGAAAACAGTGCAATAAAAAATAGTGGCAGGGAGGGAAGGCGGGAGAACGGATTTTAAGCGCCGATAATTACACACGTATCGTCGTTCCGCGTCACGGAAAGCGCGCGAGCGCGCGCAGCCGGGTTAATTAGCAAAATAATCTCGGGCAATTATTTAGCGCTTTACACAGCGCGCGAATTCCCGAGTGCGCGCGCGCGACAGAGAATTATTCCGTAACCGCGTGGATTAAAGTCGCGCGATGTATTGCGAATTGCGCGGGGTAACAGGGTGCGGGGCGGGGGATATTTCCACGGGCAAATTAGCAGGGCCGCCGAGCAATCAGCTATAGCACCGATTGCGGCCAGACACTGCGATGGGTTTTTCACTTTGAGCCGCTTATCGCTCTGACGCGCGTATGATTACTGCACTGCGTGCGATGATGAGCGTCGAGTGACTGAACCCCGAGTTGGCTCGGTCCAGCCTCGAGATTCCCTATTTCCCTCCACACCTCCCTCCCAGTGTCCATCTTTTCGATTCGCGACGTGGAGGGAGGTGAAATTCTTTCGAGCCAGGCGAAGGAAGCGCCAGACCGGATTTCTAGGCGGTTCCTGGGGGGTCGCGGGCTCTCGCGGTGCCATCGCACAAACAGGAAGGAAGGGGTTCCTTGCATCATTTCGAGCAGTTTGCTTTTTTCCCCGAGAGAGTTCGCTTACAATGGGACAGATATGCTGCTCTACTGGTAGCGACGTGGTGTGATCGAAAAGGGTTCAACAAATGTATGGGAAGATGCAATGGCTGCGATGAATTTCCGGGTTAGTTGCATAGAATTGCGACCGGGTTCGTAGAGAAGCAGTAGCTTTGTATATCACTTCTTTTGCTCATTTTATTGTTCTCTTGCCTCCGTGGAAAATGAACAGACTTCTCGAGACGGACCCCATAGAGTGACTAAATAATGCTTTCTCATTGAAGTTTAATTTTCAGTAAAGTCACTATATATTCACGAGTGTTGATAATACATTGAACGAAAGTAAATAATAAATGCTACAAGAATTTCACATACTTTTTGTATATGAGATGTGGAAAAATAGAACCTACTTCAACGAGATCTCGCACATTTCAAAAAGAGTATCCGAGCCTAATTGATTGATTGGGCAACACTAAGCCATATGAAAACCATCCTCGCCTCTATTGTTCAGAATATAATATTCGCTTTACTCAGGCAAAAGGAATACTTTTACAGAATTCGCATTTGAATAATAATTCAATCATATTCCGTTTCACGCTGAGAATAATAAGGAAAATCCACGCGCTCAGCCGTAAGAAGCCGAGAAGCGAAACAGAGAAGATCCATATTTCCGCGTGCCGTAAAAACTTGAACCATTCAGCTGGAACGAGACGACTACAAAGCAGCAGTAGCAGGAGCAGCATCAGAGCTGCCCCCCGCGAATCGAGCGCATCGCCACAAAGTTTCCCTCGAGCGCGAGAGAAAAAACCGGTTTCATCGGGGGGTTCACCGGCCCTACCCTAAGTCGCGACTAGGACCCCGTTTCCCCGCTCGTTCGCTCGCGCGCGCGCGTGAAAAGGTAAGTCTAATAATGGCCAGGACAAGTGTCCACATCGAGCGGGAGTAAAATTTTCTCTCAACGCTAACGATTCCCGATATTCAGAGCACACAATTTTTAATAACCGTGTGACGTCAGGGTTTTTTTTTTGATAATTTAAAAATATTATTAAATGCTATACGTTTTCCCAAAATTATCTGAACGATAATTGTTCAGCTGAATTGCTCGAGACTTATTTTTCTGTTGAAACTGAAATGTATCTGAGCTTGAATTCGAGAGATAGGCCGTAATTGAGTCACAAGGGTCGAATGAGATCGATCCAACGAAACTCACGGGCTACTTTATATTTCGTCGTTTGATGAATTTCAACGGACTACCGGGGGACAGATCTGCTTTTTATTCTCGACGTTATCCAGTTTTCATTTCCAGTTCCAAGTACTGATGCCAAATTCATCTTCCACATACATGCGTTCTTTTTATCAATACATCGGACTTTAGAGAATGCGATTTCGCGATGGGCTGGATGGAAACAAAAAAAAAATGCAATATCAGCGTGCATCGCTCAATTCAGCGAGCGCGGGCGCGCTCTGAACAAATTTCTGCATCCCCCGCGAATTCGAATTCCGCGCAGCATAATACGTCGCATCCAATATTCACACGTCGTCGATCAAATATGCCTTTGAAACACATTTCGACGTCGATGCGTGTCAAACGTCCGGGGCTCTCTAGTGGCGTAACCACGAAAAATGTGATTCGAGAATAGGAGGCGGGCGCGGGTACTTTAATATCCGCGGCGGCCCGCGAATGCGCGTTGGCATAAATTATAATTACGCGCCCGAGGGAGAGAGGGATAGGGGCGGGAGGGGGGTGTGGGGCCGGGGGAGGAGAAGCAGGAAAGGAAATCGGGCCGCGCGGCCGCAAAATCCTGCGCGGGCGCTAAATTAAACTCACTCTAGCGGCGATATTACGTAGGGCTGGGGCTCTGCCGCTCGTTCAATTAAGGGATTACTTCCAACGAGCGCGGCTCGAATTGATCGGCGGACGCGAGGTCAAGCCGGCCGCGTTGGATTACTTGCAAATGCGTTCCGCTGCTCTGTGAGTACGTTTTTGTTTTTTTTTATTCCTTTTTGCCGAATCGGAATAATCGCTCCGAGCGCTGATTTGCTGTTAGCTTGATCGTAACAGAGTGCGCTCGGCGCAAATTGTACCTCATAGAGTTTTGTGCGAAACGCGTCGAGCTTTATGATGGCCGAACGAGTTTGTATTGGCTAAATATGTTGCACGGATAATTAAATTGCGCCCCGCGTTCAGACTCCCGGTTATATTTTAATCAACCCTTCGAGGGTATACTTCAAAGCTTGTACAGCCAGTATCCCTTTGTTTCCAATTAATTATTACAGTAAGTATAATTCCGGGAGAATATACTGATTCAAAAGTAACTTCAACTACAAGAATATTCTGAGCAGAATTGATAATACGTTGAAAATTATTATTCAGCTAGTCTAACATACTTATCGCGTCTTTCAGCCTTCATGAATAGAACGGCTGAATAAGAAATAAATCATTTTTCAATTTAAATAGATGGAAAATACAGTTCGAATGTAATTCTGATACGTTTGACTGGAGCAATTCAATGTGATATAAATGCGCGTGCACATAATAAGTGAATGATAAAATTTGTTCGAAAAGAGGAGGACGATGGAGAAAGGGGAGCGTAATTTGGGGGAGGCTCGTTTTGCCAACGTGTGTCGGCTCGTCAAACGATTTGTTCCATAATGCGCGGCGCCGATAGCCGTTTATTTCCAACAGCTGCGGCAATTGCACGACGTAGCTGTCGCTGTACTCTGCTCTACTTTTATTTTCTGTGCTGCCACGCGCTTTGCGGTTATCCGAATATTGAAAAAAGGGGATTCGCGAGGTTTGCGCTGCAGTAGGACGGAATAATAAAAGCGTTCGCGCGCACCCTATTCACGTGGAAAATAAAGCGAAGAGGAGTGGGAGTGAAATTCCTTAATAACAGGGGGACACGGAACCGTCCTGCTTCCAATTACTTTTTTATTCTTTCCCTCTCTTTATTTTGCTGTCTCCGTCGGCGAGAGTCGTTCGGTTAATGGGACCAAAAATTTGCCTTATTTCTGAAACTACGTTTCTGGGAATGGATCAATTTTTTTACAGTGCGGGATTAGTACCGAATCATATGGTTTACGAAGGTCAAACAAGCCCGTGGAATCAACTTGAATATGCAGGGATGTATAATGAAAGTTTGCAGTGGAAAAATACAGTCTGTTCCCAAAAGAGTCATCGAGTAAGCTGTCGATCCCAGTATAAAAAGAGCATAGAGAACGGAAATAAAAGTTTTCCTTGACATTTCATGAAAATATAAAGAAACTGCCGTAGTTTAATCAGTTTGTTTTAACCTTTTGAAAGTAGATAGTATTGATTTTTTTCAAAGCGTAAATTTTGATGTCTCCGAGGCCCTCGAGTCAGAAAATGATGTTTCCCAATAATGTATACATTACTTATCGGTGTATACGTGTGATACTGTATAGTATCCTGTAATATTGTATGTCACGCAATATTTCGTAAAATAATTTTTGAATTCGGATGAAATTTGGTACCTCTGGCAACACTTGATTACTTGACACTCACTGAATTTTTGAGTAAAAAATCCTTATTCTGGTCTACCGGAACTTATGGTACTTTATATATTATATACTTTGCTATATATACTTTGAATGCTACGTAATGCATAGAATTTTCTAGAATTTTGATATGTCCATAGCAACCTTTGTCTCATAATAATTATTATTCGTGGTGAAAAATTAGAATGATGAAATATTCTTTGAACATTTATTTTGGCATCATAACATTTGTCTATGTTCTGTGTTCTGGTCTGTGTTCTTGAAAATCATTTTGCTATGTACAAACTCGTTTATCTTGCGAATCACCTATTTATATTGTAGTATTACAAGTATGAACGTTCCCGGGTTGAATGAGATCATAAATTCAAGCAATTAAAAATTTATATTGGAAATGAAGAACCTCTAGCTTTGTCGACGATTTAAGAAATAAATTACCATGTGAGCTTTTTTCCAGTACAAGTTGTATTTGGATGTTTTTCTGCTGATTTTATGCCCACGCTGTGGCTGGCGATCGTCACGCCTGCCTACGCGTGTAAATATTTTTGAAGATATATATGATTCTCGCTACTACCATTAGAGCCTTGCTCATTATCATCCAGGAATTTTCGACATAAACTTAACCTGAATACATGAATAGTTTGGCATGAATCAATCTCTCGCCGAATGTTCCCCTAGTTGAAATGTCTAAAACGGAGTTAGCCTCAAGTGGAGCTCGATTGAGTTTCACCGAACGCAATTGATAGCTTAGCTTCGAGCGAGCTTGATTTTGATTGTGAAGCGCGTCGCATTATAGATACACGTGCAGCCCGATGCTGAAGTCCGAGACGATATTGTCAAAGGCAAGTCGGCACGACGCGCTTTGTAACGGTTGGTTCGGCTCTTGTAGGAATACTCTTGAAAGTGAATACGGTCGGTGTCCGATTGCGAGCGCGCGTCTCCTGTTGTTCAAAGTGCGTCGCGGCACAAAATCGAGCGGGTGCTTAATTGGCAGCTTTCCTTTCAACGACAGACGCTCCGGGGCTGAAAAAAAGCGAATGCACGTGGAAGTGAATGAAACGTTATGCTGAAAAATTAAACCGAGGGTGCGTGTGCAGGTGGATGGTGAAAAATACGCTCCGAGTGAGAAAGAGCTGGGGAGTGAGAGGGAGAGAGAGAGAGAGAGAGAGAGAGAGAAAATATTCACTTCAATTATACTGCAAAAATAGCTTTATTTTGATGTTTTGTTTCGTTCCAATAGAAGAGATTGAACAACTTTTTCAATCGAACCCCGATATTGGCAATTAATTTCAATATTCGGGAATATCTATTTTTAAAATGATAATCCTGAAAATTGACCAAATCCCCAAGTATATAAATCTCTACGTTGAAATTCTCGCACGTTCTCCACCAGAACTTGGAAATTTTCCGTTGTAGTGAAAAAATGAGCAGTGCGACTACAACTGATTTAATTCCAGTTCTAATAGATAGTCTATAAAAGAGAGAGAGATAGAGATAGAGAGAGAGAGAAAAGAATCAGAGGCGAAGCAATTCATCCAACGAGCAGTGCTCGCCGAAGTGAATAGAAGATAAGGAGTGTTGTAGGGGAGGTAGCAAACGGAGCACGCGGCGAATTGACGTTCCGGGGGAGCGGAAGTACAATATTAGATAGCGCGCATATTCGGCGAGTTTGATACGAGTAGCCCGAGACAGCGGCTCTCTGGCGTCCGGTGAAATGCTTTTCAGACAGAGAGCGACAGCAGCTCGCAAGTTTATATTAGAGCGGGCGCGCGCGTTGCGAATTATATAGCTATAGCTCGCCGCTGGATTCTTGCAATAACTCCGGCGCGTGCTGCGCGAGTTGCCCCGCACAAACAAACGTCGGAGAGAGATAGGCACGCGCCTGCACGACAAAATTATATTGCCCGACCAGCGGCCCGCTGAGACGACGTCACGCGGATTTGAGACCCCACCCAGAGCCAGAGCTCACTATCAGACGAGCATTTCGCGAGCTTATATTGTGCAAAAGATTTGCCAGCGATGGTTACCGAAGTCGTATTGCATGGAATCAGAGTAAAAGTTCAATTATACATCGTACATGCACACGGGCTGTCCGTTTTCGAAACTCGAATCAATATCTGGGCATCCTAATGATCTATAAACATCGCAGTCAAGAGTTCCAACGTTTTTTACTCTGTTAAATACTTACAACGAAAAACCACTGCATTGCAGTGAAAAATCACTGTAAGAAGGTGGGCGACAAATCCACTGGATTACAGTAAATTTTATGTAAAAATGTTTTCTAACAAAACTCATGGAACTAAAGTGAAAATTCACTTTAGTTACATAAAAAATTCACTGTAATCCAGTGAGTGCCCTCCACCTTCTTACAGTGATTTTTCATTGCAATGCAGTGGTTTTTCACTATAAGGATTTAAGAGAGCACTAATTATTTTCAGAAGAAAATTATACCATGTAGTAATGGCATCACGAATTCCCCAAGAGTCTCTGACATAATTCAAATGCTCGGTGGAAAAATCGGACAAATTTTGATGCGTAATTGGCTTACATCGACGACGCGCGCGTACATTATTGGCACGCGCGCTCGACAGACTCGTTGAAGCAGGGTAATGCGCGACAGTACTCGAACGCTGTGCCGCTTATATTCGCTCGAGGCGCCCTCTACTCCTTGTTGCACGTACTACTTCCCAATTTTGCATAAATAGAAATATGGATGAGGACAGAACGTTACGTGGGAATAAGTTAGGCGAGCCCACGCAATCCACCACCGCCGCTTCAGGTTCTCCCGGACACGAAATTTTCCCTTTGACGGATGGGACTTTAAAATTCTGGCAATGGGAATTCGCGCTGGATTCAGCACAAAGAGCATATTAGTTTGGTCGACGAGAGGGTGAGAAAGAGTGAGAAAGAGGGTGAGGGAGAGAGAGAGCAAGCGAGGGATGGTAAAAAGTTCGTCCCAAACGGACTTTATAATATGGAGTAGGATTATTCTAACTTTTAGTTTTGTAATAGATTTCATGAGTTATGCATAATTTAAATGAGCGCGAATTGAGTAGTAACCTTGTGGACTGATATTGATACGACGTTCTCGTTCATTAGAATACAAAGCCAATCTGAGCATAGCGCTTCGCAATTCTCGCGGAGAAAATAGCACAGACTGGATCTGTATTTTAGGTGTCAAGCAGCTGCATGCCCAAACTAGCTTTTGGAATGGCTCCGGATAAGCATCCTAATCATTATCCCAACCATGTTCGGATGGGAATTCGTGTGGAAAATTTGCTAGAGATGAAAATGTCTAAAAATGCTGAATTTTTTTTCTCTTATTCCGATATACTACGGAAGCTATACTAAATTGAGAGCAAAATTGAAAAGAAAAAAAATTTTCGTTACAAAATTTGCTATAAAAATGGATCAGTTTATATTTATACTAAACAAATATTACAACAATATTTGTGTCCTTTGCCGTCGGAAATGTTGGAAATAGGTCATAAATTTCCAATCTTCGTAATGGTTACTAGGGAGGTAAACAACGATTGCTATGGAGCAAATATAACAATTCAGTGTCCTTAGCCATCAAATGTGACTTAAAACTGATTTTTCGGGTTCCGAAGTAACGGTTGCTAAGGATATCAACAGTGATTGCTATGAGAAATATCTCATCGGTTCTCATTGATTCTCATTGACTCTCATAGTCCCAGTGAGCAATTATGCGGATTTGTGAGAAAAAACGTTAAAAACAGTTGCTAAGGAAATAACCAACGGATTTTGCTGAAAATTGAACTTGGCCGAGATTTTGGCGAGTTTTGCATGGATTGATGAAAAGTATCTCGATAAAAAAAGATGATAATGATTTCGAAGGGAATTAACTTGCTCGGAGCTGCAATTTTAATGAAGTATCTGTCCGTATTCGACATGACTGCTCAGAATGTATCTGATCAGAAAATAAACCAATTTCTAATCCTTCTAATTCTCTAATCCAAATAAGGGATGTCATTAGGTTTGGATCGTTCAACATGATTGACTAAAAGAAGAGATTAGAATCGGATTCAGCACGTGAAATATATTTGTCCCTTGTCCGCAAAATACCTCCTTCTCTCTCTCTCTCTCTCGCTCTCTCTCTTTCTCTGGCATGTATGGCATCATCATTGAACGTAAAGCTTCGAGACAATGAGAAGAAAAAAAAGAGAAGGCAAAAAGTCCAACCAGGGAAATCTAACCGACCTCGGGTGCAACTCTACGAACAACGGTTTTTCGCAACACAAAGACAGAGAGAAGGGAATAGCGAAATAGAAGGCACGGAGAAAAAAAATACGAGAGAGAGAGAGACGCTCGTATTAGCATCTTTCCCGTTTAAATCCCAAGCCGGAACAAATATTTCTTCTGGCCTCCCTTCGGAGCTTACCGGCAAATGCGGACGTTACCAACGGCAGCGCACACGAGGAACGAGGTGACAAATAAGAGACGAGGTTTTGCCAAGGCTGAGAGAGAGAGAGAGAGAGAGAGAGAGAGAGAGAGAGAGAGAGAGAGAGAGAGAGAGAGAGAGAGAGAGCACGAGAGACATGCGGATGTGAGCCGTGTAGCAATGATAACGACGTACACGCGGAGCATCTAGGAGCGTGCGGAAGAGAAAGAAGCAGCTGTCCGCTTTAGTTCCGTATTTCAAGTTTGTTTTTTCTGCTTATTTTTGGGATCCTCCCCACCAGGTTAATTTTATCGAAGTAACGTTTACACAACGTACCTCCCGAGGCTCGAGAGCGAGGGAAGAGGCGGGGACAGCTGGTCGAATCCGAAAAGCGCACCTTCCCGGAAATCTGCAATGGCTGCGTGTTGATTGGTCCGCGGCTACCAGGGGGGTCCGGCTCTACTGGGGGTCCGAGACCTGTCGCTCGGCCGAAGCCACCGACCAACCGGTCCTGTGAGAAGATTCGTTGGCCGGCCGTGAACCTGTTTGCGCCCCCCAGCGGACTCTCCCCTGCGGACTCGTGTCAATCGGCCGGACGGACGGACGTTCGACTATGGAATGCGAGCAGCTCACCCCTTTGTAGGTTACCGCTTGCCCGGCTCGCTTCCGTCCAGGAAGATGCGCTAATGGGGGCCATTTAAATACCCACGGCCTTGATCTCGGCCCGCGACCATCTCGCGTTGTGAACTTCATTGTAAGAGAAGTTCGGATGTAGGCAAATGCCTTTACCGTTTCTCACGCCATGGAAATGCCTAGATCTACGAGCCGTGACTAGGAATACGATGTTCTATTCATGAACTCATATTATGCGCGCTATTTCAATCATACTCTCATACGTATCCTAGTCGTGTGATTCTATGAACAATATGATATCTTTTGAAATCACCGCTTTCTAGCGTACAGAACAATTTCAATGCGATCATGATCAATAGGTGATGTTGCGAAAATAATCCATGAAAAAAAATGAAAAATATACATTAAAAAATGTCCAGAGCCTAATTAATTTGTATCAGAATAAAATATTTTAGAACTAGGGAATACAGTCGAGGAGTATGCTTCGAATCTTTCTACTCGATTCTTTGAAAATTCAACGCTTATATGAAGATGTCTAAGTCTTAGTCTCCAACTTTATGATAAAGTTTCCATAATGGTAGCGAGAAAAGAACCCAGCGAGAATTCGGCTCGTTCCACAGTCTTGCGCGAAAATTGAATCGCTCGTACGTAGCTCGGCATGAACGATGACTGCTGGATGATGTAGGAGGGACGCGGGACTTTTTAATATCGAAGCCCCGAAAAACCTTGGGAACTTTGTGCGGATACGTCGCGTTCAGACTTGATTGCGCATGGGAAGGAGGGGGAGGGCCAGTGGCAACAGATGCGAGCCCGCTCGCATAAGCGCGCGCACGTAAACTCGGAATAGTGCAAACGACTGGGTGGTTAAGCGACCGTCGTATAACGGCGACTCGTAATTCTTATTTTCCCCGAGAGCAACTCTCTCTCTCTCCGTTCCCCTCCCCTTTATGCGCTCACGCCGCGCAGTGGAATTGCGTATTGTTTCCGCCGCGTTGTTATTGCCAACGCGGTCGTCCGTTTTCCGCTGGCGGGAAGGTCTTTGTTTCCAGGGGCAAAATTTAAAGGTGGGAAAACGTATACTTTTGGCTCTCCACACTGAGGAGAGCTTGCGATGCCTCTTCGAAGATGTATCGTGACGCGATCGTCTCGCCTTGTTGCTCGAGTGGGACAGAAAATGTAACGGTTGGGATAAATGACAGTAATATGCGAAGGAAAGAATTTTCCTGAAACGCGTGCGTGTGACAGATATATTACGATATATAGAGAAACTCGTCTAAGGTTTCTGTGATATGTGTCGAATACTTTGAGCCTCGTACACGGAAGGTTGCAGACAATAAAAATCAATAAGCATAAATTCAAAGTGTACTAATTGATAGATTCAGAAATGAATATATATCAAATACCAGTATAACGTCCGATTCAAACAGTTGATAATTAACTGATGAACAATCTGGTAATTTGATAAATACATCACATATATACGGGGAAGCTACTACATACCACACTCTTTCAGTCTGAAAATACAAACCAGCACCGAAGTATAGATGTACGATATACCGATAATCACTGAGCCGAGTCATCAAAAATTACCAATGCCCGCGTCGCATTAGAACTAGAGCAAAAAACATAAAATGCGATATGCTCGGCTCTTCACTGGTGAGCCGCTCAATACAATTCCCGTACCATTGGGGCAGAATTCACTTCTTGTACGCTGACGTCGCGATGGCATGAAATTTCTCAATTTTCGTATGGTGCAAATCGAGCTCGAGTGATTGCACGGCCAGCAGATTTGCATGTTATGTGGAGTGCTGGTGTGTTTATCCGCGTACGGGCTTCCGTGGGAATTCAATTCTGCGCAACAACACTGCTCTATGTTTGTATCAACTTGTTGACGAACCTGTGTTAGAGAGGCTTGGCCAATGAGATGTCTGATTTCTATTCTTCGTACGATCTACGAAACGTTTCAGAAAATATAAAATTGGTCAAGAAGTGAAGCATTATTCAATGGCGAACGTTTATTTATACGGGAGCATTGGGTTATAAAATAATATAGCCCTGTGAAGTGAATTACCCTTAGGAAAATTAATAATGACAGTGAAAATGAGACATTTAACGACTGCATTTTCATTGAATTGAATTTTCGTTACATAGGGTTTCTGTTTAACATTCTAAATAACACGTAACTTGGTTATTTTATGGTAAACGAGTATCGATACTGTCGGTTTTACCACTTAACACCTCGATAAAATCAATTTAATCACTTATCGAGTATACGAGCTAGAAAACAAGAGCTCTTAACTATCTCCGAAAGCCTCTCACAACTACTTCTAAATTGTGGTCTTGGCCTACTTCCAACCACCTGAAAGGGTTACTAATTATTTCAGCATTAAATTGTACAAATTGTTAACTCGAAAATGTAAGAGTACGCTGATATATTCTACAGTATAAATCATCTTGTATATTTAATCGTCAAAAATCCTATCTTCAATTATTTGTTATTTTCTGTGTCTCTATGAAATTTTTCAGAACACTCACAGAGAGCAAAGAATATCTTTCAATTCTATTCTGAATATATATTAATGAACTCATAGTTTGAATGATGCATTTTATAACAGAATGCCCAATCTCAATGTATTTAATTTTTATTTTTGTCTTTTTAACAAATTCAAATATATTTATCCTACAACACATAATAATGCATCAAACTGTCACTAGCTATGAATGCCAAATTGAAAAATTATGATGAAAAAGACGTTTTTTTTATTTTTATGATTCGGTTCAATCAATTAAAAGCCAACCATCTATTTGATTCATTTCCTATGAAAATTCCAATGAAATACACTCTTGATAAATAATCAAGATTATTTTGCACAATATAAGGTAACACACAACAGCTCCACTAATTTCCCAAGTGAGAAGTTCGGAAATGTATATATATATATATATATATATATATATGTACGCGTTACCATCAATCTCACTCAAGTCAATCCGCATGAGATTTTTTAACCGTAATTTCGCGCAACCCCTATCTCGTATTCCTCGCTAATCAAATCAACCGTAAGGAACAATCCATTGACTCTGGGTGATATTGGCGCAATATAACGAGATGTGTGAGTGAGCAATACAAAAATATTTAACGACTATGATGATTCTCAGGAGTACTTTAGCTAAAGGGAATATGAGCCTCCTCGGGGGGAGGGGGAATGGGGGGGAACAAGCGCTGCAAGACAGCTCATACATATTAATGCGAGAGGCCCGATCGATCTGTTACCGCTACTAATCTTCACCTGGCCTTCTTGCTCCCGCGCACACTTCCTCACTTCTTCGCCGCTCTGTTTAGGGAAAATCGACGTTCCAGCGCATAAGCTGTCCTCCGGCCGCACTGGTTATTATGCCATTAACGTGATGAAGTTGAACACATAATGGTGAGAGAACAAACTCGGCATATTGGTTTATCTCTCGAATCGACGCTAAGCGCTAAGCTATTTTGCTCAAATTTTTTCCAAATGTTTAACGGAATGTCACGGATGTCTCGAATTTTCTCACAGATTTCTTTTTAAAATCCAATTCAAGTTAATAGAGGGTCGAACTGCTACTTCTGCTTTTTTGCTTATTAAAGGCATTTTTCACCTCGATCTATACCCGTACAATGAATACAATAATGCTTTATGTGGCAAATTCAATGAATACTCCAGCAAAATAAGTTTTTAATACTTCGGCATCACCCAAAACGATGTTTTAGTTCTGTACGGTTACTCTAAAATGTTTGCAAAAATCTTTCTAAAGTATTAAAAAACTTCCTAATATTTAGCCCAATATGTCTTTTTCAAATTGCGAAATCCCCGTTTTCTGCCAGGAAACAAATTTTATGCATAAAAATCATCCAAAATAGCTGACTTGGTGCTTTATTCTAGTATGTCATTAGCGAATCATAATCAACTAAAAGTTCCGGACAAATTCAGCAAAAACTCAATCAACGTGCACTAAAATAAGCATGCAAATCTCTTTATGCTCACTGGTCATACCAAATTATTATACTATTGATAATTTATTAATCACTCAAATATGTATAACGTGTTATGTAAGTGTTTCCCATTGAATACATATTCTGCTTTGAAATGGTTATAACGAGCAAAAGAAATTTAATTAAATAAAATATCTTTGACTTGTGTAAGACCGAAATCGCTTTACGTTTTTTTTTTAAATCGAATTTTCTAGTCGTCGATTTGATGGAAAATATATAAGAAGCGCGTGGAATGATTAAAATGCATCCGCTATGAGAATGAGTCCACCGAGAGGGCTGGAGAAAAAGTATACCACCTACGAGGCGATTATCGTAAAAGGGCTGACACGTAATTTATGCAGCACATGCACGTGGACAAGTATGTACCCTGTATGAGTATCGAGGGAGTATGTGTCGAGCGTTAAACTTATGTTTTTGTAACGATGTGTGGTCAAATGATTCATGTTTATGATATGTGAATAACAAATAATAAACAGCATTTTATTACAATTCCATGATGCATTACAAATAACAGTCCTCTACATTGTATCAATTAATTTGCAACTCTACAGTAATTCGTTCAAGGTTTTATAAATCAGTACTCAGTATTCAATTTTGATCTACATGTTTTCGTGGATTCGAATCTGGTTTTGAAAAAAATCCTACCAACCAATATATTGCTCCGAAAATTTCGACCTTTGATGTTCCTTGAATCCAAACAAATGAAAACGCAGTACAGATTTATCTTTCGTACCGAAACGTTAAAGAAAAAAATACTCACACAGATTGCATTTTTGCCGCTAAAAATAACTCGAAAATTTGCTCGCCGTCAAAGGAACTCGAATACGTTTTTTTCCCCAATGTAAACCTAGTTCTGTTGCGTGTCGGAATTCCATGAAAATAATATTTTATAGTAAAGTCACATGTCCACTGATAAAGAGATATATTGATACTAAGAATGGGGGGGGGGAGAGTTTTGAAATGTCATGGGCACTGACTCTCATGTATAAAGCTATAATATTCGCTCCCGAGCTATTCAGCGAAATTAAGCGAAACTGTGCTGGATTGTGCTAGTCTCCGCGGTTGAATCTCGAATAGTTATAACTCTTTGCTAGAATCTTTGCTGATATGCTCATCTTTATAAGGAACGATTGATGTATGTAAAAAAAAGAATGCTCTCAGTATTGATTGTAACGACGGATCAATAATTGGAATATTTCCGTTAAAAATGACAAAACCAAAGATGATAATCAGATGGAGAAATCTTCTTGTCTTAGCATCAAACTGATTTTTCTTCTTGAACCCAAATTTGATTTTTGTGAGTGAAAGCTGAATAAATTGGACGTTGAGTTGCAAAGTTTGCACGCAACGAAGAGAAGCCGGTTAGAACTACTTTCTATAATGTGTTGATAGAGAAGTAAGAGAAAGTAATCAGGGATGATGAAAGCACGAGTGAGCCCCCTCATATCTTGCTCTTCTTGATCTTTGCGAGAGGGACTGCGCAGGAGTGGCATCAGGAGAGCGGCCCCGCGCGAGCGTTAACTTTATTCCCGCGATGGCCCTCTTCTGAAGTTGCGATAACGTCTCCGCTTTGTGCGCGAGCTCGCTCCCTTGAAATATTCCCTCGCCGCGTTCCGG
Organism: Aphelinus atriplicis; assembly: GCA_020882685.1. Lineage (NCBI taxonomy): Eukaryota > Metazoa > Arthropoda > Insecta > Hymenoptera > Aphelinidae > Aphelinus > Aphelinus atriplicis. Next base: position 25,700,870 of record CM037074.1, on the reverse strand, counting down.
CTACCGGGCACAGTAGCCACTTCTTGCGTCCCGCGTCCTCTCAACGACACACATTCATCTGCATAATCCTTCTTCCATCCTCGTAAATTCTTACCTTTGACCCTCACATTCCCTCATTTTATTTGCATTCTCATAGCTGCGCCCTCTCCAACCCTATCCGTTCTTCCCAAATTTCAAATTTCATCCCAACTGCGCGTATACGTGAAAATGTTCACTTACTTGGCTGTGGTTCCAGACTTTCGGTTTCGGACTCGATCTAGAATTAGCCACGACGCTGGAATTGATGGGAGTAACGATGGGTGGTGAGATTGTCGTCGTCGATTTGATGATGGGTTTGCCCTTTGTTATCTGGCCATTCGCCGTCGTCGTCGAACTCTGCTGCTGCGTCTGACTTGGCGTCTGCACCGTCACCTGCTGCTGCTGAGTCTGTTGCATAATCTGCTGGATGAACTCGAGATGCTGCTTGGTGAGACCTTCATTGTTACCACCAGCACCATTTGAATTCTGTGAATTTTATTGTTACATAAATTCATCACGCATCTACAGTATTGAATTTCTTATCATTTTCATCTTTGTTTGCACACCCTGTTCATTTCATGAAGTTCAAAACAAATGGGAAATTATTCAATCATATTCGAGACTATCGTCTACATTATGTAGATATTTATTCATATAAACTATTCCGACTGATTAAGAGATATATAAACCCCACCCCAGGCTACCAATCATAACTCATGAACCATGATCGAATGGGTATTTGAAGTATATATACAGATATACTGACACGAATAAAATCAGAAATTATTGACCGAATATAATCGGGAGATTAAAACGCGACTATGTATATCATATTCAAATAGAAATTTGGATACCCAGAAACCATGTAACAAAGTTCTTCCGCAATTGATCACATGGAAGTGAAGCCGTCTCTTAGTGAGACTTACAAATACTGCGGTAGTTTTTTATAGGTATTTATTAATCTATCCATCGATCTAAATATCGAAAGTTTAAGTCCTTCAACAAACTGGACAGTTATTTACATTAGCCAATCTATTTCACACAGTTATTTACGTTAGCTAATCTGTGCAGACTTTTCATTTCAAATGAGAGTCTCATCTAAACTTTATAATAATGCTCCAATTAAACGATAATGAGTGGGTTAGAATTTAAAAGCTTTCAAGGAAATTGAGAACAGTTAGATACCGTTATAATCTCTTATCTATGTATAAAATGGAAAGTCCAAACTTTCGTACCTCATATCTTATCAAACTTAAAAAGACTTTGATATGCATTCACATATAGCATCATAGAAGAAAAATCCTATTGTATGCAAATGAAGAAGCGTGCAGGGAGCGATTAAAAGACAAATCTGGAATATAATTCTTCACTTTTTTAAATGTCAATAATAAGAAGACTAGAACGAGAAACGTACTATCATTCGATATGCTTGAAACAATTTGATAGACCGTTGCTACGCACCACGCCCGCTAATTTAGATTGCCAATAATAAAACCATAGTGCATTTTCCTCTTCGTTTCTCGATTTCGAGTTTCGACTTTGCTCCCCGAACGACTCCTAGGTGTCTGGATGTCCTCAATCAGCGTCTACGATTCCGAGTCGTGGTCTTTCAGCATAGAGAATTGATAATGAACCCAGGAAAATGCGTTTTGAAAACGCCCCCGTAGGAAATGCAGAACTCAATCTGTCTTTTTTGTTTCCTTATTCTTCAAAATTACTTATGGGCAGGGACATGTGGTTTAAATATAGCAAGAGAATATGAGAAATACAAGTGTCGTGTAGATCAATGCAACCGATGGATGAACGTTTCTGTTCCATTTGAAAGAATATGCTCACGAAATAGTCGACGGATGGTAGAACAGTGGGTTGGCAGTTACACTCCTATTCTTATAGATAGATCGGGACACAGTTGTTGCACGTAAATTGCCGCTAGCACAGCAAGCAAGCTTTCTATATAGTGTTTGTCCGAGTTGGCAATGGAGTATGCCAAGGTGCGAGCTCAGCTCGTGGTTTTTTCTCCTCTTATTGCTGCACCCACGGAAAGATGATGGATTAACGCTGAGCTGAATTTAAAGTTTACACCGTTGGAAAGAGGGAGAGAAAAAGTAGTATTCTATAGCAAAACAAAAAGAAGGCGGGGGAGTGAGCAGGTGAACTGTTTTTAAAAATAAGTGAAATAAAGAGTAATCTTAGGATTTTGAAAAACACCATAATGTAAAGAAATATTAATGTTAGTCATAATAGCACAATATAACAAGATCATAGGTAAAATTTCTGACGAGTAAGTAATTCTACGAATGAAAAAAATAAATAAATGACTAAAGGTTGTAATTTGATAAGTTTCTGTTGCATGCTTTGGAAAGCTCTATTGTAAAGATGTAACGCCAATTTGAACATTCAGTGTATTCCTGATTTCGCAGTTGATAGAAGATCATTCTTTGTAAGATGTTTTAAATGGGTTAAACATCACGTCAAAAGCATGTCAAGAAGAAAAGTTTAGAGTTCCTAGATTGGTATTTTGAGTGCAAAAATTTGTCAAGACAGTGAATACGAGGAAGCTGCACTTCTGCATGCTTTTGCAGAAATTTGGAAACTCTCTTTACCGAGGCTCTTCACGCACGTGCAAACCGAGAATATGGAACGAAGACTCTAAAATTCATGCTCCATCATAACGGGTAACACTTGTTTCGTGGGTCGACAACTCGAGAATCGAAAATCGTATTGTCATTGGATGTTAGCTAGCGTGTCTATCTCGCTCTTGATCGACTGAATTTTCTACGCTCCCTTACTCTCGTGCTCTTTATAGGAAACATTGTTTTTATGATGTTCATTAAAATTTCCAGGAGTCAGAGCAGTACTTCATAAGCTTTTTAAAAGTATCAAACCAGTCAGTTCGCATGAAGGCACTCATCAGTTATTCGACTCAACGAGATTTAATCTTATACCCTCTAATTAGCTCCATTTCCACGAACTAGATATTTTTATAATCCAAAATAAGATAACTGCAGGCTATTTTGCACTCCAGGCAATTTGGCACGTTTGTCAGATTTCCTGAGCATTAGTCGCCGTCGGGTCATGTTTGGGAAATTAAAAGAAAATTTTTGATCTGTTTCCCGCCCATTTAGCCCTTAAAACCACTCTTTTACAACACTTTGAAGTTTCACTTACTGATTTTTTTCACCCTTTTCTTATTTCACTTTTCACACTCAACCTAAAAATCAGAAGTAAATAATTTTTATCTCTCAAAGTGTCATTACTCTTTTTTATGTAAAAACATCTCATCCTTCGATTGGTCACATCAATTTTCACGTAACTATTCTTATCCTACTCAAATTGCTCTTTTTCGCATCAAAAATAAGTAAAGCCAATGTGATCCTTTCTGCGATTATAAATCGAAAGACTGAGTAAAATCGTTGAATATTTATATAGACATATTACGATGATTTAGATATGTATTTTTGAGTTGAATGTCAAAAGTTTTGTATAAATATCAATGGGGACACGATTGAGAGTTTATTCCAATGCCAATTTGATCGTCCCTGTAGGCCTATATAGGCTGTAATAAATGATTAAGAAATCGTGCCATATTGACTGCACGTGTAGCCAATTTTGCCCTTTTACGTTTTTTTTTTTCAATTGCAACCTTTGAAAGGTTAAAGTGGTCGGATGATGATTATAGAGATGGTTTCTGATAGGTATTGAGCTAAGCTTTAAGATACTGTTCGTAGAATTTCAAAATTTCTACCATAGCTAAATTTGCAAAAGACCCATAGGGGGTGGCACATTGACTCCAGTTACCTTATATTGAAGTTTGCAAGAAATCAAGAGAGAATTTTTATTCAACAGAATGAGATTGTCCGAGGGAAAATCACGTTGAGATAAATTCAAATTACAAAAAAAGTAGTTGCCACCATGAAAAGCCAGGCTCCGAGAGCATTACATTTGGTATGAAAATTTAAAATACAGTAACGAGAAAAATCCATCATTATGCTTTTTCGCTTTTCGAATTAGTTGGAGCGTAAGAACAGACCATTCACGACAAAAGCATGGGCGCGTAGAATTTTTTAATATATCCCGTGATATTCCCTAACAGTGCGAGAGAGGCCGGGCGACAGCCGTCGCGCAGCGGCGACTCGTCAAAAAATTCCGTCAAGCGACTCTAATTATTTTAATGAAACACGAAAAACGCTAGCTCGCTGAGAAACGTTGACTTCCAAGCTCGAACAATTCGCTGGCCCGAAAATCCTCGCGCAATTTTTTGATTGTGTATGCGCTATCTAGCGAGCGTTCTTTTATCGCTCGCCACATTGGGTCTAACTCTGTGGAAATACATACGAGAAAGAGAGAGGCTGGGTGGGGGAGGGGGCACACCTGGCTGCAAATAATTAGATCATGGAGCGGGACCCGTAATCAGTTTAACGCCCTAATTCAACGATTATCTCGCGCACAGAACGGCTCTGCTGCGGCGAAAGTTTGCACAGCAGGAATCCGGGGAACAAGCGGATCGGGCTGCCGATTAAAATTGGATTTGTTAATTACTACAGTGCGCGTGTTGGGATAGAGAGGGAAAGAGAACGCAGGACTTTGACAATTTTGGCCTTATTAAGCCCACATTGAGTGCCTTGCATGACCAACGTTTGTCACGATTACGGCTTTCCGAGCTTGTGCAACAATGTCGCATCGCGCAAAAAACCAAGCTAATTGAGCTTTATCGTGTCCGAAGAAATTAATATGAAGCAAGAAAATTTCATCACGGATATTTGACCTGCTTTGTTATACCTGCTTCATTATTAGTTTCATAAAAAAATAACTATCTGTTACATATAAAATTAGAAAATCAATAAAACTGGCTTTATACAATAGTTTGATTTCCGAACCTTGCAACGTAAATACCATGATAAAATAATTCGGAGCGTATTCCCAATAAGATCAAAATATAATAAGAATGATATGAAGTCGCCCAGGATCTATTTACAATCGATAGTAATTGGCAGCTGTACAATCGTTCTGTACCCTTCATAGCATTGCGTTGAACTATTAGCAGATTTGTTTTTTAGGTTTTAAAAGTCTTCGAAAATACACGCACTAGCTACGATGGTCGGTATAGGGCAGCGCTACCAGTGGTTGTCAGATCCCAATCGTATAGAGACGTTCTTTGCGTGCAGTAACATATTATATCCGTAAATCGACTACTCTGTGTTGCCTATACGACCAAAAGCGACAAAAACTAAATCATCATTCGGTTGCAGCGTCCTCACTCGGGGGAAGTATTTTTTCATGTACCAGCGAAGCGCAAGTTGGGGGAGGGGGGGGGGTGCTGCGTTAACACGTTTCCTTATCGGCTCGCTTCTTCGCGTCTCCCTTCATTTGGCTTTATCAGCCCCTGTAGTTTTTTGGCGGCCGGCGAGTAAGCATATGTAAGGGAGCGGCTACGCTCCCCGTGGACGCGTATCCAGAAGCAGCAGCGCGTCGCCTCGAAAGTTGGGCGTTATCGCGCGCGCACGCGCGAGTTTTTGACAAATTGCCGCTGTGAGGGACTCGCGCGAACGAGCGAATTCATCCTCGCGCGCCACTTTTTCCCTGCGCCCTCTCGCGAATTCGCCCCTCGCCCCCTTATCTCTTGCGCTGCGCCATGTCGAGTTTTTCGCTCGAGCCTCGACCAAGTTTTGCCACGGGCTTAGCCGAGTGCTTCTCACTCCTTATCTCAGCTTTTAATTAAATGGCTGTTTGATAACTCCTCCGAGCTGCGTTCGCGACATACTTTCTTCGCATCCTGACGCCCCGGCAGAATTTTAAGTCCGTGATCTTGATGGATTAGGTACCATGCAAATACAAGGTTCAGTTTAACCATTTCAATTTTTTGGCGTTCCTTGAAGTCGTTTACACAATTCTTCCATCAATAATTATATTATATCAATAATTATAATTATAATTTCTTACATCAATAATTCCGTTTCAACCGAGAAAACTTTACATTAATGATTAGGGTATATCATTATGAAAATTGTGGTTCCATCGGTAAACGCATATCTGAACGACATAATTGAACTATTTGCAGGTGGCGATGAAATAATATCGTTTGCACGATAATTTTTATGTATTGTAATGTGCACCCTCTATAATTCAAATATGTGTAAATGGATTGGCCCTCAAAGATCGACCATTTACACATATTTGATCATTTTTAAGGTTGTATGGTAAATCTATAGAATTTCTTTCGTTGTCTGCTGCAGTTGAGTTGTAGGTTAGGCCGATTGAAACTGAGAAAATGAATTAATATTTTGCACAAAGGCTAGAAATTATAGACAGTGTGATATTATGCAATATCATATATCTCTTTGTTTAATGCGATAAAGCCACTGAAATTCGATTCTGTAATTATATTTTAAACCGGCTAATAGCTATCTCGATCAGATGGAAACACTGTAGTTCACGTGGTCATTAACAAATTTACTTTACAAACCTTAAAAATGATCGTGTTACAATACTATTTCAGCGCCGCCTAATTATTGTGAATGCTTCAACTGACTCCCAAATTGAACACAATCTAAGCTGATTTTTTCCGTTGCTGGCCTCCAAAAAATACGATACGGACCAAAATATCGAATAATTGAATAATCGATTTGTAATGAATATGTCATGCTCTCTGGAAAGTTATCAAGCTGGTATAGCGCGTGGATCCAAGCGTGGTAAAAAGAATAAAAATCCCGTTGGTCGGAAACAAGCCGCGGAAAATTCACTTTTTCCACGGGCTCCTCTCTCGGCGCAGAGAAACTTGTCAAAAGAACACGAGAAAACCCGGCAGAAGAAAGGAGCGCACCCGGAGAGAAAAGAACCGAGCAAGACGGCTCCGAGCCGCACGGAGTTAAATTAATTAAGCCAGATTATCTCGAAGGGCGTAAAAACTTCAATACTCTTCCACGTCCGGTGCACTTTTCCCCACCTCAAACTTTCCCATGCGACTTTTACCCCTCTCCTGCGCTGCCTCCTTTCTCTCTCTTGCCGGCTCCTTCTCTCGCACTTTTAATTCGTTTATAGATGCGCATACCGCGAGCGGGGACTATTATTAGCCGGAAAAAGAGTCGCATCACGCATTATCCCCAGGCACGAGCGTCAATTTTCATTCGAAAGTTTGCGCGAGCTCGTCCGCTTTTCCTTGTCTGATAGGGGATGAAGGTATGCGTGTATATAACGTGGAAAGCGTTGCTCAGCTTGCGGACACACGTTCCAGATAAGTTTTACCATATCTCCTCACGTTCTCACTTTCTTCCAAGATACTTTTTGTTTGCTTGGGCGCGCGCGAGCGCACGGAAATGGAGAGTGTTCCATCTTTTTATGGGCTCCTCTCTTGCTCGTACGTGGCAAGGTTCATCTCCTTCAAAACAGCTCGAGATTATATTCTTGGAAGGAGACGTTTTCTTTGAATTATCGAGGGTCGCATTTGAAATTCGGGATAACTCTTATTCTCGCTAACGTTTGAATTTTTGGATTATTACTACAAAAGTCACAAACTGAGATAAATGAATCAGTTGAATAAGTCCAACGAAATACACAATTTTCAGTACAATTTCAATTATGACTCGAGAAAAAGTTGTCGTGAGAATTCGTGATTCTTCAACGTAGAATATAGATTTTGTAAATGAATAGCAAGGGTTGCACGACGTTTCTACAGTACATCAATTTATTCCTTTAAAAAAACTGGAATCCGGGTTCGATGCTCCGATATCAATCGGTCGTAGAGCGAGCCAATACTTCTGAAAACTTTAGCGTCCAACTAGTCCCAGAACTTTTCCTTCATTTCAACTCGCCTTCGGAGTTCATAACTTCGGAAAATTTCCTTTCGAAAGGCGTTTAGTTCGACAAACAAATCAGATCTGCCGACAACTTCTCTCGCTCCTTGATTCTTCCTCCCGTCTCATTCTTTCATTTCCCCATTTTATCATACTTCACCTATACCGAATCTACCACGAAACATCAACTCTGCAACTGAATGTTTCTATTACTTATCGAGTAGTTTATTGAATCAGATTTGATCGATTCCGTGGCTGTTTTCTGACTCATATATATGACGTAATGCGATGCTTGTAAATACGTTCCACGAACGTCGTACTTGCTTGGGTATTTTAATTTACTTCAACTGTCTCAAGTCGAATATTCACAATAATACGATATTGCCAGCAAATTCTACAGTCGATCATCAGCTATGTCATGCTTCATTACCCTTATTACCCGGCATCAATATAAATACACTCGAATAAATTCGCTGCTGCTGAGCCATGATAAATTTGATCCCGCATATCAGCAGTGTAACTGGAAAACTTCTCTCTTCATCTTTTCTACTTTCAACTTGAAAATCTCAATCTCTTTAGCGGGGAACGCTCGCACCTCCGCAGTCCAACCAGGCACCAGCGCCTCGTCAAATCCTCTCGAGAGTTGAGCCGATCCCGCACGGGCAAACTTCTCCGTGGAGAGGGTGAGAAATTGTGGCTCACGCACGCCCCGAATGAACTTCATTCGATTCCCTGCGAGTGACACTTGCCCAATCGCTAAACCGACCAACTTCCTCGCTCTGTAAACAGCCGGTCTCATACTCGCAATCGAAACTACGAGCGGGTCTGACGAATCAAGAGCATATAGCGCTGATGAGATCCATGATGCTCCCGATCGCTTCTTTTGACGGCGAATCAGCTTTGGACGGATTCATTCAAATTAGGACGTGTGCAAAAGGACTCGAGAGAGAAGAGCTGTTCGAGGGAGAGGAGGTGGGGAGGGTTGGCTCGGCGATAATCTCGTTCGAAGCGGTATGTTCTGAAATTGCGGATTACTAAGTCACTGATCATAGTACAGGAAAGAAAATAATTTCAGTTTAATTCATTTGTATTCATAGCATCTTTACCACCATCAAAGATCGTTTCTAGTCTGGGTTAGTAAAATCTTTTATATTCTCATTATAATCTCAAGAACCAAAAGAAACTCTTTGGACGATCACCCATGAATTCCTCCTATATTTGAATAAGAATATTGTCAAAGGAAGAATGATCGAAAAATAAATTGGATTCGAACCAGTGCTTGTCCAATGCTGTGTTAATTGAAACTCAAAAAAATCTCTTCAACTGCCCGAGAAAGAATTTCGTCATGCTCTCATTCTCCGTGACAAATTTGGTATGGTTCGACAATTTCATCCAACTATGCAAGTGGAAAATTGAAAACGCGCCCGCGGCTTTCCGCGCATTGAAAGGACCGAGAAAGAGAGAAAGAGAGAGAAAGAGAGAGAGAGAGAGAGAGCGACTGCTTTATACCCGGGATAGGCAAAAGTCCTGTGCAGGTTGAATTTTCACGACGGATATTCCAAAAAGCTCCCGTCAAATCCAGAATTTCGTGGCTCTCGAGGCTCACGTGAGCGCAGCTGTGGAGTCAACGACTCGCGAGCGAGTTCCTCCCGCATTTCGTGGGGCGCGCGTCGCATATACGCGCGGGGCGAGACGTGGAGTAAAGTCCACACGTGTACCTGCGAGAAATGGAGCGAGTTGGGCCAGAGGTATTGCCCTACATAAAAGTCTCTTATTTCCAGGCGTTCCGCGGGATTTAGCGAGCGTGCAAAATCGTGGACGAATCGGTTTTCCCCCGGCTCTCGCACCTCCCAGACAGCTCGAATTGCATCTGGAAGATTCGGATCGAGGCTTTGCCAACCCAGAGGACCGCGCTCGCATCTACATGCGGCCAACTTTTATATGTTCGTTTTTCAGCGGCGACAGGTGGAGATGTATAATATACAGTCTCCCGACTCGTTGTCCCACGACGCTGCCTGTATTGTACAATTTATAGGCCAGGGCTGTGTATGCTTTACGACCGCTGCCTTTCCGTTCGGTGCACGTATAGCCCTTCGCATCATTTCCTCGAAGCGCGCCTGTGAATATCGTCGCGAGAACTATTCTCCGCGCGCGACTCCTCTCGTTTTATGGACACGCCCGCCGTGTGTGGCGTGTACATGATGTCTCAGCCGATGGATCATCTGCTCTTCGATATACCAGTCTTTGATGCGTCGTCGGTCAGACTTGGAGTCGAAGGGTGATTCTGATTACTTTATTGTCGCGATGTTCAAGTCGCGCCATAATCTATGTGAAATATTCTTCGATGAATAATCATTTGTAATGTGAGTTCAGCCAATCTGTCACTGAAGGCAATGTGACACTTTCCTTATATTTCGTATTTGCGGTGTTTTCTGGGCACCAGTTATCACTGTTTTGAGATAGGTGTTTGAGATAGATGTTTGACACGATGCCTGATTTGAATGACTTCGGTTGATTGAAATTTTGAATGGGTTAAAATAGGCAAATGATGGTTATAGTGATGATTTTTGACTAACCTTTATCATGCCGTTTGCGAAATCATGAAATTTCAATTTTATCATAGCTAAATTTGGCTGCAGTTACTTTAATATTCTATAGGATAATCGAAATATTAATAAATCGAAGAAGGTACGTTAAAATTTGTTGTCAGGGAAGATTAACACTGAAGTAGAAACAGTGGCCTTGTTCGCTCTTCACATGAGTAATGATGGATGAAGCATGGAACAAAAAAACGCGAAGTCTTTCACAAGGACGAAAGAATTGACTACTATGTCTGATTTGGAATCGGGGTAGAAATGACTTTCCAATCCATCATATTCTGCTCCTCTAGTTGGATATACTCGAAAGCGCGGGCTATTCCAAATACAATCTCGCTTGGCCGTAGATTTGTAATAACACCCCTACCACGATCCAATCGATTTCTCGTACGTATACACGAGGCGCCTTTCTCCCCCGCATCGCAAAAAGAATACGGACTGTGAATGCAAAGCGAGTGCACACGAGCTGGCCAAGCGGTTATGAATCGTGGCCGGTTTCCGCACCCTATCAAACGAATTCAATTCGGCCTCGGATGTAGCGAGCAAATGAAGTATAAATAACGGCGAGGCTGGAAGGGCGTTGGCGCGGAGATGCTCGGGCGCGATTGCGCCGGGCCGCGCGCAGCCCAGATTTCGATCTCTAATTAGCTGTATATCAAATGAGCGCTCGTGCAGCCCAGCCAGCGCGATCTCCCCCGCGGCGACGCGCTCCGGAATACATGGCCGTCTGGCCTGGCCGCGGACTCGTACCACTGGCCGCTATTGCCATAAGCACGCGCGCGCGGCCGCGCGATCTAACCTTTTTCATATCCCTCGAGAGGCCTGCGCGGCTACGCAACGAATGGCCGCGCAGCGGTACCCGTTCTCGCCCGTGTAATTGTGCCCACTGTTTTGCCGCGCAGTTGTTTTCGCTTGATCGATCGAGCTGCAGATTAGCGCTGGCTGCGAGATGATTAGTTGCGTTTTTGTCAAACGCGGGCTGTGCGAAGGAAATAAGGGAACGCGCGATATTTCACCAGCCCCTTTGATTAATATCAATGTCAGAGTCAACGCGTGATTAAAAATTGGATTTATCTTATATACACTGTCATTGCAAGGTTTAGATAATAAACTGAGTTTATAAAAAATTATTGTTATGGGATTACAGAAGTTTCACAGGATTTCTGGGGGTGAAATCACTACAATTCCAGGATCAGTTTGAGAAAAACTCTCTTATATTGTGTTGCACTACATTTTATCAGAATCGAACGTTATAATCGGAAAATGAAACACCAGAACGTGTTTCGTACCCTCCAGGAACCTGAGATAATCTCAGTACGACCGACGGCACTTCAAGAGATGGGAAATTCTTGCTTCTTCTTTTCACTTCCGTATAGTAGGCTCAAGTTGAAACTCGACAAGTTATCGTGACAATTGCTACTTAGCACGTACTGCATCTACGAGTGTAATCTTTTGCGCTAGCTTGTACATGAGTTTGGCTCAATAATGCGAAAAGGTGCGGGTTCAAGTCAATCATAAGTGATTGCAAAACTGCCCTGAGATATATAGAATATCTTTGCGGGCTCAACTGCGTATTTGCAGTGATTTTCTTGTTGTTTTGAATTATTAGCTTGAGAAAAGTGACGCACGCTCGCTTTTTCTCGTTAAATCTCGATGTGTACAAAGACTTGCTACGATGATCCGTTCCTGGAGTTTTGCAGTTCCCAGTAAATCCTTGTTGATGTTTAGCTTCTCCCGTTTCTACCTTGGCAATGTTGACTTTGATCCTCCGGATAGTATGATTTTAATGAAAAAATCACGACGAAGAAACATTTTCCTTCTTCATTTTTACGTTAGCTTTCCATTACTACGAAATTCAATTTTTGGATATCCTGGAAATGAATTTATGATCCTCTAATTCCGTAGCTGACATTCAATTTCCAAACACTTCCATTACACAGACTATTTTTGAGCTATTCTTATTTTGTTCTCATTCTGATACATTACATATTGTAGTGTCCCCTGGATCCGCCAGGTCCAATGCACGATTTCAGAGTTCACTCGAAAGTGTGCCCCTCCCGCCAACACACGCGCGCGCCACCATCGTATTTTAGAGTAAAAGACTAGGCACTTGCTACGAAGTTTGAAGAATTATTTATATCACGGAAAGGGATGAACAATACTGTGTTTATGAGAGTGGGATGTAATGTAATCGAGCGAGGACTTCGTATAATTACGATCGAACTTCACATACATGTAAGTTTGTTTGATCGGCTAATTATACTGGAAGATTTGATAAAAACTAGTCTTTGATAATTCGACACACTGTATTTTAACGTAGATGGTATGTGATTTTTTATTTTTCAGCTAACAGGAGAAAACTCATTTCTATGTATCTGTCTATACATACAGATGACAATGAATTTCCTGTAAGTGCGGTAGAAATATGTTTGGCTATGGATAACATTCTCATTTTCGCGCTTGAGATTTACATAACATTGAAAGAAAAACTATTCAACCTTCATTTTCAAAGGAACAGAGTCGATCTGCTTATAAAGATTTTTACAGAATTCAAAGAGCGAATCGAACATCAAAAGATCTATTCTTTTCGCGTGAAAGTTTCAAAAAAAGATTACTTATTACTCTACATCCAGCCAATCTTCTATTCTCCGTCCATCTTCGGCGAAACGGGCTTGAGCTCTGTGAGAGCACGGTGAAGGAGGTGCGCGCGCGCGTAACAAGCCTCGTCGAGCGGGTCCGGAATGCGTTTGATTAAAGCTCGCGTGCGCCGAGTCGAGTGCCTTATATCTATCGATAGTTGGCGAACTCGACTGATGCGGCCGAGAGAAGCCCGAAACATCTTGCCCGCGGATGCCAACCAGTTGTTATCAAATTCTTGTCGGTGTCCTCTTATTTTGCCGTTTGTTTCAGCTGATATGTAATCAATTCGTGCTTTTTATTATTGCATCAAGATCATTATTTATTTCTTTGTAGACTTTGTCTACTCTTTAAGACGATCATACTAGATTTTTACACGTTGTAGCTCTCTAAAATGAATGACCAACTGAAAAAGATTTCCAGACTCACGTTTCGTGCTACAATCAAGCTCTGGCAGAGGAGGTAATTAAAGAAATAAAGAGCTAGTGCAACCACATTAGCGCGATTTGCCGCAACGAAACGAGTAAAATTGAAATAATAGCAGAGCACAGATTCACTGGCCCCATTCCGAATTATAAACTACTTGGTGCAGCAACGACAATATGGCTTGGCTCTGCCATTTGTGCCCGCAGCTCAGAATTCAAATCAGCCAATTTTCATAAATAATCATCGCGGGGCGCGAGCGCCACTGAAACAATGATAATTTTTACTGGGGTGCGCAGCTGGAAAAAGCAGCGGTGGCGCTCGGGGTATAACGAGCTCGGGCAATCGTTATTATGCGCAGAGCGCTAGCGTCCATATAATAATGGCGCCGCAGGCCTTGGCCACCCATACAAATGAACGGACTCTCTAATTCTTGTAAAATACTCCGATAGTTGGGAGGAGAGAGAGAGAGAGAGAGAGAGAGAGAGAGAGGAGGGGGGAGCGGGGGGAGAAATGAAAGGGGGAGGGAGGGGAGAGCTTCCCTTTACTATGCATTTTTCACATATTACGGACGCTACATAGCCTTCGTTGTAGAGCGTAGCGCATTACGAAATTATAAATTTCACCGAGCCCTGTAGAGGAATCGACGAGAGTATGCAAATGAGCAGTTCGCAGCTAACTGCGCGCCGATCATAGCGCCCAAATTATTCTTCATTGGCACGATAACTGGCCGTGGGATCCGGCCAATTTGCCAGGCCGAGCTCGAATTTACTTTATGAACGCGCCACAGCCACACACAGCAGCCAGCCGTCCCAAAGGAGTTGGCCGCTTAGGATATATTGGCTGCTGCCCGATTGCCTGAAGCCACAGTCGCCATTATCAGGAAAATTCGATAAAGTGGAAAAATCCACTGTTGGCACAAAAGTGAACTTTATTTTTCAACTAGGCAGGATGATGATAAACTAACCGGCGAAAAAAGCCATGAGTCTAATGCGAACTCATACAGAGGAGCCAAAATTGAACGAAATCAACAATCAACAATGGATGGTCGTATTGGAAATTCAAATTAGGTCATGGTAACTTCGTCAAGGTAACTTGAAAAGCAAAACCGTTTGCACAACTCTTTCTCTTGCAGTACACCTCAAATATCACGAGTATTCCAATATTGCCCCAATATTCATAGAATAAGCTATATACGTGCAATAATCATACCCCAGACGAAATCATCGTTCCCGAAATCAGTACAAAATTACTCATTCACCCATGTCGAATACGCGTGATATGCCAGGAATTTCGGACTCGCAATCGACGTCGACCGTGTTATTGAGCGACAATCAATGTGACGCAATATTGCCGGCAAATAATTAACCAGCCTCGAGGCCGCAAACAAACCACCCACAACAGCCCACGCATCATTTGAAGCGAAAAGCATCAGCGACAGACTCGCTACAGCCGGATCGGAAGCGGATTAACGCGGGAAATCATCGTGAAAAAAGTTGCGACGACTCTCTGGGATAGCTTGGCAAACGGCCAAGGGGAGTTTCCCCGGGCCAAGCTGCTTAGAGACGTTTCTCGCGCGCTCGCAATCGAGGGCCAAGCGACGCGTGGCATCGAACTCGATATCCCGCTCCGACTCTATCTTGTCCCGCAGATCGAACGTATTTACCCGCGCTGAATGTATCTCCCGATCCCACGCTAAAACTATGTGTATAGCGAGTTGCTGTACAGTGCCTGGCAGGAACTTGCAACGATCCGGCTCCACGAGATTTGTGTTCGGATTGATACATCAGCTGAGGTACATGGCACACGTTGTTGACGTTCATCAAATCCAATGAATATTATCTCGTCAGACGACGAGAGGAACCGGAGCGTTGTATCTATATTCAACTGTACCATTTTATCGATACATAGATAGTACCAAACACCGTGCAATTCACAAATCATCAGTTCTATTCATCCAACACATCTGGAGTTTTTTTTCAATCTCATTAATTGATTTAAAATCACAATTCAAAAGCTTCTGACTACGTAGCTTTACTTGGATAGCATGTCGCGAGAGAGATTTATTGCCTAAGACAATTTCGAGCTATAAAAAAAACTCTCTGAATCAACATGAACTTGAAAGAGGAACACTCGGCTTGTATTAGTGTTATCGGTATAAACCCCAGCGTCATTCGCGACCAAAATAAGTCTCCTCTCCCCCAGCTCACAGGAGCGGCTTTCGCCCCGAGCTGTACGACGGATACGTCCTTAAGCTTCTTCCTTCATCCGGTCTCGAGTGCTCGCGATAGAGAGAGAAGACTCGGGGTGGAGAGACAGAGGAAGCTCGCGTCAATTTCTCGTTTCCCGGACTTTGTCTCTCTCTCTCTCTCTCTCTCTCTCTCTCTCTCTCTCTCCTGCTCATCCTCTAGGGGGAGGCGAAGCCATGGACGCGATCGAGGCAACTTGCTTTGGTCCTCCGCTAATTGCGTTAAGATCCCGAGGCGCTGCTGAAATATCGCGCTGAAGATTGAAACACGCGTACGCCGTGTTTTCTCCGCGCTCGCTTACCTCGTGCGCGCACGCTCTTTGTTACAGTTGCAACTTGATGAAACTGCTGCCCTTGCGGTTGATTAATTCGGGCTATAGGAGACGTCTCGCCCAAGATAATGTTACACTGGGAGATTGGCTACTCGCATCTAGGATATGACAGCGGGTCAATATTCTATCAGAGCTTGATGCTAGATGAGTTGATTGAAAACTGCGAGCGTTCAATGATCTACGCTTGAAATTATAACTGTTTGTGAACGCAATATCGAAGTCGATAGCGAGAAAATGTATTAAGAGCGAGCGATACTCGGTATTACTTTAAAAAGTTTTATGAGACTTGAATTAAAATCTTGTATCGCACTTTGGCCTGCGAAACGGAGGGGCTAGCAGTACTCTTCTTAGATTTTTTTTCTCCAAAACTTGCTCGATGCAAACTTGTGAAAAGTGGTTTTACCGATTCGTGATAAACTTGTGACCCTCCGACCGGAATTTCTACGATTTTAATTACCTACAGAATTAATTAACTGCGTTCGCAGAATCCAAGATAAATTTAATCGGGAGGAAATGAATAAATATTCAAATAATATTAGTGAGAATAGTGGATGAAATAATGATATAATACCTTTTTTATTTGACATCTCAAAAATTTAGCGTCGTTAAGGCATTGCGTTGAGAAAACAAATTCACAAATTCACTCCGATAGATAATACGGGACATTACTCTCATCATAGAAGGTCTCTCCTCCAATGATGGATGAACTGAAAATTAAGATCAACATACGCGCCAGCTGTGACTGAATCAGGAGCGCTTTATTATGCATCTCTCTGGAGCTAGCTGTACCTAGTCATAGAAGAGTAAGAGTCGGGACAAATACACCTGAGAAACTCGTGGTCAGTCGGCATCGTCACACTATGGTCGTGACGAACTACGTCTATCGCACGCACAGAGATGTAGGTGTGAATGATGACCATGTTTGGGGCACTACCGAGGGAATATGCGTAAACTTCATGTAACTTGTACAGTTGATGAGCATTTGACGAAATCTCTAGATTCTGTTGATATTCGGGTGACCGACAACGTTGCAACGTGCAAGTGTTGATCTGTATCTGCAACTTCGCTCAACCGACATGTGCATAAAGCGCCACTACGATTCTGGACGAGGCAAGCGACAATCATCTGTCGTAGAAAACAGTTACAGCTTGGTCACCAAGTCGCTACAGAGTTGCTACGTGGTAACTGAAGGCAACCAAGAGTTTCTCAGTAGTATACGGCTCGAGCTCCTCCCTCGCGCATCTTTCAGAGCCGTCGAACTGCATGGGGACTAGCGGTGAACAGATGCAGAGGGACGCGGAGCTTCTACTCGACGACAGCCAATACTCAAACAGACGCGCGTAATTTGCCAAGTTTGGCTTGCTCGGAGCGACGAGCGTGTGCACAGTCCCTCGCGCACGCGAGCGACATCCTTGCGTAAATATATACGTTGCCACGCGCGCCGAATGTGCTTTGCGCACTTTATTTACTCTCTTGACCTCGTTCCTACCACGAGCCACAGATTTCACGTTCGCTCGAGCTATTCTCCTGAATCCGAACGTGCTATTCTTTCTCGTTCGTTCATTCAGGAAGCCGAGCAGGTGGACTTCAGCATTGGAGGTTTTGTTGCTGACGTACGACTACTCGCTAGATGGATGGTGCGTAATCTAGCAAGATCCAAGTCTCACAATCAGTTGACTTTGAGCTTTCACAGAATGCAGTGGTACAGAATGCCAGAAGAGTATCTATCTCGATTTTGTCCTCTAGGATCAACTATAGAAAGGGCTATCAATACATTAGATGACTTGGTTTTGTAAGAAGATTTTGGGATGGAAACTCGATTCGTTGGTCGGAAAGAGCTTGCTTCTTTTGAAAAGCAGGCTTATTTGGTCTTCAAAACTAAAGAGGATGAAGTTGGTCGGACGTGATGCTGTCTGTATCACCCCCTTGCGTGTCTTTAAGAGCAAAATGATGGCTTTAGAATGCTACGCTTTTAGCTGTTCACAGAGTTCACGGATAGAAGTTTGCGCAAAGCGTTTGAAGAAGCTAAGCATTTTCTTCCGTATTCAAATTCTTTAAAGGCAGGTTTCAATTCGTAACTTTTTACCGACTAATTCTTAAACTGTCAAACATTTCGCTCAAAACTATACTCTCAAACGAATCCTTGGCACTTACAAACAAAATGACTACAGACTCCGAGGCGAAATTATTCCTCGCTACACTAGAATCCATTCGTTTTGAAAGAGATTCAAATAACTCTCCGTACAATTCACATTTTTCTCCGATGACGCAAGCCATTCGGGGAGAAATCCATAGCCCTGGGAAAGATTCGGGAGTGCGGCTAGAACGAAGTGCCATGAATCATGTCCACGTCTGAGAAGTTTTTATAGTGAGTGGGCGGGCGGGCGGGCTAGCGTCTTACGAGCGGCTCCGCCGACTTCTCATTACCCACCTTCTCGGTCATCAAATTTTATTAACCGCCTACTTCAGCTGCCGTTGATACTCTCCTTCCACCTGAATGTCGTGAGCTGGCGTGTTATATACATAAAGTTTGGTCGTTGCCAGTACTCCATATCGAGGCCCGGACCAATATCTCTCTTTCACTCTCTGCCCTGGTGCAAAAGAAAATAACCATTCGAAGGTTCGATCCACTCGGATGGGAATTCTCATAGCAAAGTGAGTTCTCTTCCAGAGATTTGTTACGGTTGATCAGTTTCAATAATTCAAACCAACTTTTTCTCATAGGTTTATTCATTTCTCTTGTACAGGTATACTTTTATTATTGCATATAAAATTATGCAATTCCACGAACTCTTGAGAAATCTAAAAATGTGAATTTTGAACAATTGTGATTGAGCTAGAAAATCTTGCCGAACGTCACAATAAGCTGTATTACAGTTACTCCGAAAAGGCATAGTTCTACATCGCACCTCGATATTACGTTTCACGCAAGCCCATTATCCAAGCTTCGTTTCGCATCTTTTTCCCATCCGAACGCGCTTATTGAATTCCGTCATTGTCGCGCGCCTTCGTTTTTTTTGCATTCCCGACTCTTCTTTTTAAATTTTTCATAGCTCTGGCAGCGTGTATTCATTATCTCGCGCTCCCGGAGCAGCAGCAGTAGCAGCAGCCGTCGTCCTTTCATCGGGCGGCGTTCCTCTCTTTGAGCGAGCAATAATTCCGAGCTTCTCGAGCGAGAACTAATTTCCCGACGTTCCGAGCTCTCGTTCTTTCTCTCCCGGTGGGGCCTTTTATCGCTCGTACGTTCGTCAGCTCAGCCGAATCGTAACGAATGCAATAAGGCTTCGAACTTTTGTGTCTTTGGCCCACACGCATGTGCGAAAAGCGCCCTATTGACGGGGCATTGCGTATAGCTCTTGTGAAGGTCTGCTACCGCGTGCCTCTCATTTCACGTGAAGGCACCAACTTAATCACCTCCAGCGGGAATTTCGTCGCTCTTGTTTGGCTCGCTTTTCGTCCTTTTCCTTTTTATTTCTCTTATTTTATTTTTGTTCTAGCATCTATCATCTGGTGCCCGATGTTCACGAAAATTGCTGTGGAACAAAGCTGCAGAGGAATTTAACCGTCGGATATTTTTCCCAAGAATGCTCTGCTGTGTGACGGGATTAATTTTTGCATTTTGTTTTTCTAGCAGAAAATGTTCGTGGAATGGATTGTAGAGGATATTCTTTTTCAAACGTCACGCCATATTTTGATGGAAATCTCTAACATTGCTACTTCTGGGAAGAGTTACTTTTAGCTGTGGAAAGTCGTTTTTACCGTTGAGAATATACTTTTGTACAGCGAGGATTTGTACTGATTGGAAGCGCACAAAGTTCGCTTTCAATCATGAATGAGTTATTGGAGAGGAGCAAATGAAACGGTTCCATGGAATCCGACAGAGTTTGCGTGATTAAATACATTATTCCAATGAATAGAAGCTTTTTTCAGAAGTTTTGACATGATAAAAATAAAATTCCTTGAAAGGATTATTATTTGTATACGGAACGTCCGTTTGAATCATATACTAATGGTTTGCTAGAATTAGTTAAATGATTATTCCTAAGAATTGAGAACAAAAATGAGAAAAAAAATGAACTGTGGAACTGACCAAAGTGTGCAAGAGCCTGCGATTAAATTAGCGGAAGCAGCGGGGACTGACCTTGAGATGTGGAGGCGCGGGTTCGGAGGCCAACAGCTGCTTGAGCGCCGTGTGCCCGTGGCCGTTCTGCGAGGCGGCGGTGGTAGTGGTGGCGGCGGCGGCACCAGGGGTGCTCGGCGTGCTCGGGTTGCTGCCGGGAGTGTTGGGCGTGTTAGGCCCAGTGTTGGGACTGCTCGGGCTCTGTTGCTCGCTCAGCTTGTTGTTATTGTTGGTGGCAGCCACCGCCGCCGCCGCGGCCGCCGCGGCCGAGTGGTGGTTCTCCGTGTGCCGGCGCAAGCTCCGCGCGTCGCAGTACGACTTGCCGCAGCCCTCCGCCTTGCACTCATATGGCTTCTTGTTCCGGTGTGTCAGCATGTGCCCGTTCCTGCCAACAACACACAATAAAACATGGTTAGCTATCCATCTGCAAATGGGTGCGTCCCCAATGATCACATTCGCGCGGCTTTGCACGCGACTTTCTGGGAAAACGTAAGCGTTGTCAACTCGAGCTGCCAGCCTGCCCATTACTTACATTTCCCAGAAAGTCGCGCGTAAAGCAATGTTTGCTCGCTCACGTCCATCACGAGGTGGATGATTGAAAATCAACGCGTCAAGTAGTTAAGCCAATTTACTTTTCGAATCGTGATAGATTAAGCTCATTCGCTCGTTCTTTTCAATCATCGTGCAAGCGTATACATCCAATTATTCAGACTGAATGAGAGAGTATTGTGCAGTTTCTGCATAACAACAATGCTCTCTCTCGTAAGCTAAATATCCTGACGATTCCCCAAATTGTCGTGAGTTGATGTCGTAATTGAAGCTAATAATATACGATTGATACATTATAGTTATTTCAGAAAAATTCAATTTCAAATCAAAAATCGAATCCTCGGGTTTTACAAAAACGAATTTATTTTCCTATAATTTTTTCCCCTTATACATTTATTTTTCAGAACTACCAGATGTGCACCCCGAACAAGTAGAACACCTAGGCGACCAGGAAGGGGTGGGAAGGCGTTGGCACAAGATACGCCGAGCCCTTCTGTTTGTGTTTACGGGAGAGAAAGGGTGAGGGTGCTTAAAATCCAAGGGTCGGGGCTTCAGGCACGATTTTGCATTAAAGCGGACGATCGTCGCTTCGAGAGTGGTGATGAGAAGAGTGGAGGGAGGAGGGGGTTGACAACGGGGGCTCTCGAAAAATCAAAGATGGGTAAAGCACGCTTGCTGCCTCAGCTCTATATTTCTCGCCCTTTGTCCTTCGTCACCGGGGCTCTTTTGCCTCCTCTCTCTCTCTCTCTCCAAGTGTTGACGCCCCTGTGCAACAAGTATGTTTATAAGCGGCTGCTCGCTTGTATCAACAGGTTTTTTTTCCTGCATCGTAGCTTTAGGCGCTGTTTGTCTTTTTCTACTCCATCCAGTTGCATAGCTTTAAATTAGAATTGATAATCTTTGGGACAAACCAGACGTCCGAATAGCGCGCACTCACGATTCGAAGCGCGTCGTTAAAGGATTTGTCCGCGGGTCGAGATACACACACATACAAAGAGCGCGACTAGTTTTCTCGCCATACCACCTCTTCCACCGACAAAGCTCTGAAATAATAAGGCTCGCAGGGATGTTGGCAGTAATGGCAAAATTGATGGATCGAATAGATCTCCGTCCATAAGTCCCCTCAAAATCGAAGCGCTCTTCATTCCTTACAACTCGTAGGCTAGACGAAGGCATCAGAGCCACAAGCTTTATAGCCCGGAAAGCGATAGGTCCATCATTAAGTCGGCAGGATCCACAGAATACTGCAATCTGAAGTCAGCAGTCTGCTAGGGCCATAACACCGGCCAAGGAAGACAATGTATGAGAGCGTACAGGCAATAACTATAGGGCCGCACGCAGCATGAGTAGCTGTGCGCGTGGATGACTCATTTCGATTAATATACTGTATTTATTAATTTCAATGGAATCCCGACCTCGCTTCTAGCGTAAGTGATATTACATTTGATACATATTTTGCGACTGTCGGAGTTAGAATTTTGTTAATACATTTGAAATCATCATGTTGAAAAGAATGACGAGTGTGTATGTGTCTGTAATGACGGACGAATTCTCGAGAACGGATGATCCGAATTCCATGAAATTTTGATTCATTGTGTATAAAATTTTTCTGCGTAATAAATGTAATCTGTGCGTAATCATTTTTCTGTGTAGTAAATGTTTTCTTCAGATAGTTATTAAATGGAGGCGCACAAAAGAGGGCACTACTAATAAAGTATAATTACTTATATATTAATTTGTTATGAACAGTACCAACAGTAATGTTGGACTTTATTCCAGAATTTCCACAAAAAAGTATAATTCACAAAGCATCGTCGATAAAACATACTGCCGACTCAGTTGGCAGTGGCTTTCATTATTAATTTATTGCACGCTCATCTCAAGTAGCTTATTGAGGATCACGGATCATATTGTACGTTTATTTGGTAAAATAGAGTCTAATTAAAATGTTGTTGACTTGTTCGAGGTATGAACGATACTGTGTACGGGATGAGATAAAATTTTATATTATGAAGTGTACGGGATGTTTGAAGGGGAAATTCAATGAAACCATAATTAATGAGGAAAAATGCATGCTCATGGTTGAACAGAAAGAATCATAGAATCGGCATACGAATCGGGTAAGGAAGCTGCCGACCGATTTCGGGGTGACTAAAATAATAATTCAGATTCCGTAATAACTTTAAATATACATTTTCCAAGTCACTCAGTAATTGTAGTTAGAAAAGTATTCCAATCAATCCTAAGATATAACTTCTGGACTTGGGTGATATTCCATGTGCAGGAGCAACAAGTAGCCGGAAGCGTTATTCCGGGGCTTAAATAGAAAAGTGCCGAGCACGCGGTAAAACGGCGCTCCTCTGCAGTTGCTCGATCTCGCCTCTCGCGCGTCGTCTTGGGCGCTCGTACAGCGAAGAGCTCCGTCATAATTGTATTAATCCGAGAAACGCGGCGCCCGCGCGCGGAACGACATCGTTAGAAGCCGGCTCGAGATATCTGAGATTAAGAGTAGATAAAACAGCTCGTAAGCGGCCCAGCGAGTCGCCGCGGGCGATAACTCGCATCCTACGAGACACCGTCGGCCCGGCCACTTTATTCCTAAGTGACGTTATCTGCGCCCGCGCCCGCACTCTCCCTCTGCCCTCCGCACCCGTACTTCGATGCGAGATAGCGCGAGGGCTGGACCGCGCTGGCTGTATGATAAGTGGCCCGAGTCGGTCCTCCAACTGCGCACGAATTTGTGTGTTCTACTACGCGGGCTCGAACTGCACGTTTCTGCATGAGCTATGGGCTTTAATGCTCAGGCTTGTGCGGAGCGCGATCATCCGAATCCAAGATTTTCGTATCCAAAGAAATTATCGAGTTTAGTTTGTTTACGTCGGTCATAAATTCAAGTATAAGAATTTAAAAGAATCTAAGAATTCAAACGGGAAATTGGCTTTACTGATGATGAAGTAAATTTGATATAGCCATTCATATCGACCAGAGTTGAAATATTATCGTTCGTGCTATAGGTAGGTATAGAGAGTTCTATCTGAAATCAGTAAACGAACTAAATGAGCCGATAGTTTAAGACTAGAAGTATTCTATAACCTGAATTTAGTGAATGAGGAATATCATAGATTACGGATTCGATGCCTTTCTTTCTCATGCTAATTCACTCGGGCGATGCAACGAGTGGAATCTTTAATACACTGATTTGTAAGAAGAAATACGGTGAATTTCTCATGTTAAATTATTTAACCTTTTCAATCCTATACTACCTGTTCGTTTTATCAAAGGAAGATTCAATTCTCGATTCAAGAGTTTCTCTTTGTATCCCGTAATTTAATATAATCGAGTTTGCATTGAACGATTCCAAAATAAGGAGGCTGGCTTGCTTCAATAGCCAGTAAGTTGGAAGAAACAAACTGGCAACAACTCGGAGCCGGCTGCACTCTTCTCTTGCGAAATTGTCGCCTATAAGAAGTCGAGGCTAAAGGATTTAAGCACCTGCTTTAAATCTCTATGGCGGCCCGATAAAATCGTTCCGCGAATGCGCGCGGCCGTTGCGAAACTTTTAAATCTCGCGAAAAACAGAGATAAGACTTTAGCCCGTCTCAGTCGTTCTCCCTCTCCTCTCTCTCTCTCTCTTTGGCGCGCGCCCGCGCACAAAAACAAGTAAGGCCGGAACAGCGAAAAGTCCTTCGCGAAGTAATAAAAGTAAAAGAAGGAGGGTAGAGGGGAAGGTGACGTCAATCGACAAAGGAAAGTATCGGGGGACGGAGAAAAGAGAGGTCAGCTCCAAATGCAAATCCCATTCAGGCGAAAAACCGTCCTCGTTAGCGTGTCCGCGTGGCAAATTGGTTTTGAAGCGGCTAACGTCCCCCCCCCTCCCTCCCCAGCTGCCGATTCGAAACGAAAGCCCGGCTCGGGTGATTAAAGAAAGAAAAGTTAACGAGGAAGTGCCGTGTCGACGAGAGAGCGAGCCGCGGCCGATCGAGTCACCGCGCGGTTATATAACGCAAATACGCTTCACTGCCAGCCTCGATTAAAAGCTCAGCATCTCTGTGCCACGATGGGACGGCACGCTGATTTGCGAATTATATGGTTGATGCTTTGATCGAACTTATTTTTCTTTCCGTTGTAAAAAGAAAAATACATGAGCTGGCACGAGTTACGACTGTAGATTAAAAAGAAGATAGTGACCGTATTATTAAGTGAATTACTTTTCGATTGCTAAGAGAATCGATTTCTTGGAAGACTTCGGAAAAATTTTATCAGCTCTGGAATTCTATCTCTACATTGTACGAGCAAGGAATTGAGATTCCTTGGAACTTATGCTCGGGTCGTTCTTCGGTACGGCAGCTGCAAAGCTCGATTATAGACAGTCAAGTACTCTTAATCGATATAACCAAGGACGAGTAATATTAATAATATATAATATATTGCGAATTTTACGTTGATCAATCAAACGTAGTCAACTAACAAATTGGCTAATCATCAACTGCACACCCGTCTAGAAATCGTGTACCTGATTGTGTACGCCAACCCTCGTCTCGTAAGAGGAGGGAAAAAGCACAACCACACAAGCCCAGGACAAATAAGGTACAGGTTTTTCTGCTGCCACAATCCACGACAACGTACAGAGTTGCGCAGCGTCAGCTAGTTCGTGCAGTTCGTCTTTGTCGCCTCTCGAATGAAATACCGCGTGCGCGGCTAGAGAGTGTACACAGCCTGGCCATATCCACGTCGAATTCTAAGGAGGCGGGTTCAGGGGGGCTTCTGGCACATGAGTTTCCAGCGGAAAGAAAAGTTCGAGCAGTTACCTTAAGCACCCGAGCCAAGTTGGGAGAGTCAACGAACGCTCTGACTCTCTATTACTTGCCGAAATTTTTCTCGCTCTCGGGTACACAATACCTCGTCAGTATTGCCACGTTTGTCTTCTGAGCTTTTCAACTCTTCTTCCACTATGTTTGATTGTGTAACAATCGTTCAATCAAAAACGAGATACTCTCCGCGATTCTTTTTTTTTTTCATTTTTTGTTCTTCTACACAAGCCAATCCAAAGTAAGAAAATATATCAAAATAAAAAAAAATTAGAGAAAATCTCTGATTTCGCGTGGCTGTATATATGTGGTTCTCTGTCGGATCAAACATCGAAAAGTTTGATTTGGCTGAGATTTTTCTATATATTCTAGAGGACGCCATATGTTCCTGAATTTTCTTTAGATTTTTCCAGTTACTTTAACTCTAGCTCACAGCAACCCTGGGCTATTCTAGCTATTAGCTATTCTAGCCAATTTTTGCATTTTACAAATATTTTTGGCCGCAATTCACTGCTATTACATTATATCTACGCTAGAAGGTGAAAAGAACATTTTTTTCTAAAATCACCCAAACATTTCAAACAAATTTCCAAAGGCAAAATTTAAAACATCGAGAATTTCAAATTTAAAATCTAAAATTGGATGTACCGAAAATTTTGCTCGTCGAAACCACTCCTCTGAGAAATGCTAAAAAGAGCCTTTTTTCATGAAAAATGTAACAAACATAACCTGCTCTGACAAAATATGAAAAATCTAATTTTAGAATCGGCAATAATTTTCTCGAATTCTCAGAAAAATTCATGACAATTTTTGTGTATACAAAATTGTTGACCTACTGCGTAAAATAGATACCCGTGAATAGATACTGAATTCCAGAAATTGAATGAAGGAAACGACGATATCTTCATAGGATGATGAGAAATTCGAAAAGTTCAGAAGGGTCCCAAGAGTTTAGCGTCATCCAGTAAAGTGTCGACAACTGGATGATAGTCGCTCGCAAGCGAAAAGCGAATTCCCCAAGCAAAACGAGGCCTTGCTGCGACAAATTCGCGATGACGTCATACGCAGGAGAGTCGTGGGATAGCTGCAGCGAAGGAGCGCCGGGAAAACGATATGCGCGCGCCCAAAGAAACGGAACGAGAACTGGCTTACACGTGGGCGCCTGGGATAAGATATGCACACACGCACACACGCACGAGCAGTCGCACATGTAGATACACACATGAAGTAACAGAGAGACAGAGTTGAACTCACAAGTGGTCCTGCCGCTTGAACGCCTTGCCACACATCGTGCAGACGTACTTCCGCTCGTCACTGTGCGTCAGCTTGTGCTTCGTAAGCGCCGATGCGTTGTTGAACACTTTGCCGCATACCTGCGAACACAGAACATATACGTACATCAAAGGCCCGTCGTCTCTACCAATGTATGAGAATATATACGTATATTATATATATGCAAGTGTGCATATTGTCTATTGTCTCGTCGCTTCTTGACTCGAACTACTTGACGCTCAGCGCGTCTGACAACTTCCTCCAGCTGCTGCTGCCGCTGCTGCTGCTACTGCTTCTGCTGCTGCTGTTGCTACTATTGCTACCTCTAACTCTTGGATTGGAATATCGCGAATTTGGGCTAATTAATTCTAGCTGGAGAAGCTGCATTTGTAGCCGAGGGGGAATTTAATTATATCTCGACGGATCCATGAAAAGACATCCGTTCGTGTTACGCGAGACGAGTGACGGTAGAAACAGCTGCTTAATTTCCACCGAGAATGTTTTGAGACTGCCGAGAGGTTATGAGGTGTTGCACGTGTGTGTACGATCCTATTATGGTCGCTGAGAGAATCAAAATATTGACTCTATGATTATTCCTATATCGTGGGTGTTGTCACTTGGAGTGTGATAAAGAACATGGAATGAAAATTCTATCGTGAGTATCAAAATAGAAAATAAATTTTGCTTACGAGTGAGGTTCTGCTTTTATTTTCCAAATAACATCCTACCATGAATGATTATATTCATTTACAAAGTTATTTCACTTTAATCAAAGGATTTTCGATCTTGACTCTTGAGTTAACAATTATTTTCATCTCTAAAAGAACTATATTTACCTTCCCAGCTGCTTCGGTAAAAGCTAAAGACGCTAAAGGAGAAGTTTTTGACTCGCCCACTTGATTAGTGAGCATCAAAAACTAGAGGTATCGAACACGTAAAGTCCCTCGAGAGACAGTGAGAAGAGGGTGAAAAATGGACAATAGGGTCGATTATTTGATCACTGAATATCGGCTTCCCGTATGACCGAACACGCGCAACAAGAAGCGTAAAAGAAAATGACAGAAAGGCAGACTTGCAAGTGAGATATGGACGCGCGCTAAGGTCACGCGTCGGTCTCTCGGCAAACTCACCATAAAATTGCTGGTCAGCAATTTTCAATTAGCATGCGCGGCAGTAATAAAACGAGCCACGCCGGCGAAAGCATTTTACGAGGGCATCCGGATCACTGATGTGGGGGGGAGGGGAGGGGAGGGGAGAGGAGGAGAGGTATATGGCTCCACCGCGACTTCCCCTCGTCCTTTCCGACTTCTATTCCAATATGCGTGCGCGCGGATCCAAACTCGATCTCGCGCAGCGCCAGATTTTCCCACTCGGATGCGCGATCATATTACGGGCTATCGGCCGCGCGAGAGTACTCGGCTTGTTTACAGCCGCGACGTCGACAACGATGACTCGATCCCGGTGCGCCCCCAACTTTCGAGCTCGCTCGCTTTTATGACACTCTTTATTTTTCACGGGTGGATTCGGTGTTTACTGGCCGAGCATATGAATCACTACTTTATGCAACGATCGATTTGAACCTGCTTGCTATTCGCATCGCCGAAGGCAACATCAATTCGAGGTTTTTTTTTTATTCATGCGAGTTTATTAGGAGACGCGCGCTAGCCCATGTTAATCAAGTACAATGCGGAGCAAGGAAGAATCGCCGTCCGCTTGGGATTTGCAATTGAATCGGAAGGACGACGGTGTTTAGAGGGAGCATAACGAGTATCGTATGAAAATGAACGACATGAAGCGAAGCTCGAATGAATTTTGCATAATTCGAAACGAAAATCGTATCCGTGAAATTCCAATCATCGCGCGTAATGCTCAAAATCCAGCGGTGCGTTATTCATCCGAGCCTAATATTGTGCCCCGCGAAATCAGCATCATATGAATATTCATGCGCAATAATTCAGGCGGCCGGGCTAAATAGTGCGCGAGCGGGCGCGGGCGCGCGCGCGCGGAATATAACACGCGATCGGCGGGCGCGAGAGCACCGTAAATTATTTTCATTCAATCGCATTACAATCAATCAGCCGATAAAAAAGCGCCTGCGCATTACAATGGCCGACCCGCCCGGCGGAGATAAACGCTCGCGCGCAGCCGCGGCCGCGAAAGAATTATGCGCAGCCGTGCGCAACGAGCTGAGAATATAAAAAATGCACGCGGCCGATTGCGCCGAGCTAACGCTTATTAGCCGATTACCGGAGCGAAATAGTTGGCAGCGCGAGAATTGATTGGTTCGCCGGGGCCGACAGCCGACGCGGCGGCGGCGGGTGGGTTTTAGTTTTAGCTCGGCTCGCACTGACTAATAGAGCGCGAAAACCACCGACGCTCCCTGCTGATTCGGCGCTCGCTCGCTCGCTTTATCGCTCCATTTGGCTTTCGTTTCTCTCCACGGACGTCATCCGCGCGCAGTCGCGAGACCCGTCGCTGAGCTTTGATGTATACGACTCAGCCGCTCCATTTGGCTTGTTTTCGCGCGCCACCAGAGATCGGGTGTTTTAATGACGAGCCAACTCGTTTCCCAACTCCGTCGGCTTTATCCTATACGCTCCTACAGCTTTTCCATCAGCTGGCGCGTAGGGTGAAGTTCCGCAGAGAATTTCCACTGGCGGGCTCGCGCGCGCTCGGGCTGCGCTTTTTTTTCTTCTCCTTGAGATATTATACCAAAGCGAAGTATCAAAAACAAGTACAAACTCGTTGAAACGCGATAAGCAAACCAGTCGAGCACAACAGCGGCTAAATGAGCCTTCCCACGCGAATGAATGAGCGATGGGCCGAGAGCCGAAACTTCGATTCGACTTTCGTTCTTTCTCATCTCTTTCTTTCCGCCCTTCCTCTCAGCAGATACATGTATACGCGACGCACCGTGGTGTTGAATCAAAATTAGTTTCTAGCGTGCACCTGTGGCCTCTTGCTATCCCCTTCTCTCCCAGCCTCGTCATACTTCACTATAACTGTAACGCTTGTTGTTCGGCTCGCATCCACACTATTTCGATTTTCAAACTCACGAACCTTCGCTATTCTCAATATTCCCCATACTTTATGAATTCGCTTACAAAAACGACAAATCTGCATTACAATAATGATTTAAAAAACATCAAAAGATTCGATGAGATGGAAAATGTTAGACTTGTTTGAGAAAGGTTCGAGAACAAACCAAGTAATTTGTTAAATTAATTTTCATCTCTAGAACTCATTGTTCAGCCTTGATCCTCACTCTCACTAACTGCTTTCATTTAGATACCTCAAATTCAACCCCTCACTTAAAATTTAAAGAGAGTTGACTAATTATCTTACAACGGATTCTGAAATGTGTACATGTTTCTCTCTCGATCAATAATTTGAAAAGGTTCAATGCATCAAGTAAAATGCATTAAAGACTCATAAAGTGAATAGCTCTAGCCATCACTGCATCGATTGGCACGCACTTTTATTCTAGACTCTCTCCCCGCTTTCATTAAAAATTGAAATCGCTAAAGTAGGGAGTTTAACTGCCTCTCAGGCAATTCCATAATGTGTTTGCTTACAGAAGTGGATGGAAGAGTAAGAGAACGCGATCTCGTCATCGTCATTAAACAAGTATTTGTCGAGGGTTTCTTACTAAATTTTATCCGAAATAGATATTTGCCAAAATCCGATATGCAGCTCACTCGTTCGAAAAATTCTCTCCACTGTAATCGGAAAAGCATGAGTAGCAATATACGCGAATCTTCCTTTACGTTCCAACTCGGATTCCAAAATACGTTCCACAAAAAGTCGCACAAATCAGGGTAAAGAGGTTATATTATGGTTATGCTCTTTGTCACCACGTTAAAATTCAAATTATTTAAAGTTGAAAACCAGGCTTAACGATTTTAATAAATGCATCAGCAGCATAACAATATTTGAAAATGAGATAAGCACACTTGACCGGCTGTGCGTGGCCACCTACAGAACACTCTCGCCCATCAAACTCGATGAGACCGGCTGGTGTTGCATCTAAGCTGGGGTATTTAGAGCATGGAAAGTGAGCCAGTGCTCAGCTAGAGACAAGATCTTCCGCACGTATATATATACCACCTTGAGAGAGAGAGAGAGACAGAGAAAGGGTGGGGGGGAGAGAGAGAGCTGCATCGGCTAAGGAGATAAGGATGAGGAGGAGGAGGAGCAGGAGGAGAAGGGTGCAGGTATCGCGTCGGCTTTCACGCGGAGATGCGCGGCGAGCGAGCCAAAGACGAGACGAGATCGGAAATGGGACGTTTCCAGAGAAAACAGACCGAGGGAGTTCGAGTCGTACTTCAAGCCCCTGAGTAGAAAATCTAATATGCGCGGCTTAACCCCCCCCCACCCTCACTCCTCGCGACACATACACGGCTGGCGGGCGGCAGTTCAATTTACGGCGTCGCCCAAGAGCATCGCGCGCGCGTCTTCGTGCCAAAACCCAAATCCGTGTCTCTCTCTCTCTCTCTCTCTCTCTCTCTCTCTCTCTCTCTCTCTCTCTCTCTCTCCTCTCCCTGGTTCTCTCTCTCTATTCGTCAGCCGTTCGCTTGCTCGTCGCTTCACGCGCGCGCACGCGAAGGCCTCTTCGAGAGCTGCGCAAACATCATTACTCTCATCCTTTGACCTTTATCTAGCATCTGCCTTGCCTTGATCCCTACGTTCAGCCACCAGCTTGGGCTTCTCTCTCTCCCTCTCTTTCTTTCTCTCTCTCTTCCTCTCTCTCTCACCTATCTATTTACGAGCTATTCCTTTTACCTCATACTCTTCTGATGCCACGCTTACCAGGTAGTGCTCAATTCACAAGAAATGTGGTGTGGGAAAACTGGATTTTTTTATGCGGGAAGTTTGATGACGAAGAAAAAAAGCGAATGAGTAAAGTGCGGTAGGAGAAATCTATCGCATTTGCGGAAACCGTGGGAACGATAAAATATATTGTCAAACATGAGACATAGAAGGAGAAATGGGAAAAGGAATCGTTGTTGACATATTTTACCCACAAAAGTTCATCAAAAGAATAACAGCTGGAATTAAAATATATTGCATACATTTTTACTCGGGCTCTAATTATGAATGAGCCTTACATAAACATGTATAACCGTCGATGCAATAATGGTTTCATAACTGATCATGAATGACTAAACAAAATATAGTATAGATTCCAATCATACCGTTCATGAATTATCACATGTTATACAGCTTAATTAATGACTCACCAGGAGAGTAGGCACAGCCTATGGGTCACCGATCGAGATGAAACTTCGCGAGATAATTATTGCGTCCTCTCATAGCTTATATCTACAGCCATACATCCTAAATTTTCAAGTTGCCGGTGAGTTTCCAAAATTATTGTTGATTTTTTGCAACGGCATATTTTTATAGATATAGATTCACTGTAAATGTATAAAATCAGATATAACAGAATATATCCGGTAAATCAGCGAATTAGACTATAAAGATATAGATATGAGCTATTATAGTATTCAAAAACCATCTCATAAAGTTGCATCGTGATCAGTGACACAAAAGTTAGGAGTTTCCTCCTAGTATAAAAAGTAATATCTATGAATATATTATCAAACGCCAGCTCACTATTTTATAATATTCGGCTTATAAATTAATATTCTGTGAATAAATGTCGAACTTGAATAGTCGCGTATTGATGAAATAAAACTCTACTCGATCCCCCAGACTAAAAATGATTAAATGCTATACATTTATCATTTTATTCAACGTCTTTGATTTATATCATGAATAGCTTGACTCTGACATGATGATTTTAAATCAACACTTGTGAATTTATTCTCAAGTTCATGAATTAATAATCTTCAAAATTTCGAGCTGGAGGAGTCATAAAAAGTACTGATATTTTTCTACCGAAAACCAATGCATAAATCTAGTGTCATGCTGCGTTCGGAGCTCAACTACCTTGAAAGTAGATTGGATAATCAAGAGACTCATACTCGAGGCATGGTAACTCACCACAAATGCCCAGGGTGAACGGGCTTGGTGAATTTAAGCTGGCGCGTCACGCGTCGGCCGCACGCCGTCTAATAATAAATTAGAGTGAAAATCAGAGGTTGTGCTATAGCAATTGCAGCCGCAGAGTGGCTGCTATGCCGGTGGAGCAGCTCAGCGACGTCCTCCGCGCCAACTTGCTGGGAAGTTCGGTTAATTAAGGGGCGGCCGGCGCGAGAAAACTCGGCTCGCAACATATACGCCTATTCGGTGCATCTGCGCGCACGCGAGGCCAGAGCCCTGTTTTCATTTATCCAGAGAAGAGCTGCCGCTGCTGCTGCTACTGCTCTCGCTCAGATTGTCTGAATATGAAGCTCCGGCCAATCCGAGCTCGCTCAACTCGCTCTCCACTTTATTGGAATTTAATCGAATGAGGCGACCCGCTAACTGATACAATTAGTTACTCCGAGGATAGTTCGTGCAACTGATAGGTAGCAAGTGGAGTTTGCTCCATCGATGGTGGCTGCGTCTTCGATTGCTTAATTACACTTCAGCAATCACGATTGTGATGACCCATTTCTCCACACCTGATTAAAAATTCATTGCTGCTCGGGATCGACCGGACGTTCTGGGGATCCTCCCGATCTTCGCTGCGCAACTTGGTTGCCCCGTCCATCCTTGGAGAGTCCTCGAAACCCACTTTGCCTGGGCAATCGGGAAATTTTAATTGAAAGTAAATGCATTTCCAGTGGGGAGCGGCGCCTCGTAAACATGGATAATAAATGATGATCTCCCACGAAGAAACATGTAGTCGTCCGTAATTCCACCCCTTCGCCAGTCCGCCTCAACCTCTTCTGCCAGCAGCGACGCATCGTAAACAAGCGCACACATCTTTATCCTGTCAGTCGTGGAAACGCGACGCCGCAGCTCAGCTCGATTAATTAACTAAACGACTCGGACATGGTGATCGCTTTGATCTCGCGCTCTTTGATTGACGGGGAACTGTACTCTTTGGCTACTATCGAAAACGGTTCGTTAACCCAAGAGACAGGCGAAAGCTAATCGACGCTCGAGCTTACACGGCAAATTATGGGCAACCGCTCTCTCGACTTGCCTCCTAGTTTATCTTTCGTCTAGCCCCGCTGAGCTCTTTTTTCGAGTTCATTTACCAATTCCGTGGATTGATCGGGCACCCGGACTAATCGGATTCTCCGTCCTATCCTTTTGCCTTTTCCCCTAAAGCCAATACAGTCTGTGACGATGAGCCCGCTTAATTTCAATTAGATGCGCTACGTCGCATTTTGGACGGGCAACGCTTTCACAATGTCCCGGCAATCCTTCGATCCCAGATTATAGTGTGCAAATAAAGATTCCTGCGTGCACGTATGTTCGCTCGTGCACGTATATGTGCGCTCGCGCGCGCGGTTACTTGCTATACAGAAGAGAGAGGAAAGAAGAGGGAGCACGAAGATGAAGCGCTCGCTCTCTCCTTCTCTCTCTCTCCCTCCCACTATATCTGCGAGCATCGAGTTAAGGGGAGACTAATTCATCGCTAACTCGATACATCTACCAGCCTTGTCGAGGGTGAACCCGTTATTTAATTACGCGACACGCGGCTGCCGGAGAAAGAGCCGGCGGAGGAGAGCTGCTCGGGTTGCTGTGGCATCAGCGATCGGAGATATCCAGCTGGATTAGCAGTCTCTAAACACAGTTGGGCTATTGCTCCTGAACAGACGGCTCGGATGAATATTCAACAGCCGGTGGCCACCTGCGAGACAGTTCCACCAAGTGCGCTCTCTACGACCACCCAGATATTCTACATATTCTTGAGAGAATGTGCACGCGCGTACGTATCGCCTTTACGTTCAGCTGCACTAGGTACGTTACGGGTGTTGATGAATTATTTATCACGTTCTAGGTCAGATAAGCTACGGTCGTGTTTGGTCCGTTCGAGATTATCGTTACTAATCCAAAGTGGACATTGCACATGCCCGAATAAGAGAGATTTATGATCAATGTTTGAATATTTTTCAATGTACAAAAACAATTAAACATCTTTTATATTGCTTTTTCTTTGAAACGGCTTTGAAATTGTCTAAATATTCTGGGGATCTACTCATACAGTTTTGATGAATCTTGTCTCAATTTCCATCAAATTTTGGTGACTTCAGATTTCTGAGTTATTTGTATTTTATTTATAAATATTTCATAGAAATTTCATGATTTTGTTGAGTATTGCATGGACACGAGTTGAAGATATCTTAATTTGGAGACAATTTCCCGAAAGAGTTTGGATAAAAATTGAATGACAAAATTGAATGACAAAAATTTATTCTTGTATTGCTTCTCAGACTAATAAATGCAGCATGGTTTGGGATTTTAAAACTAAGAATTAACGTATAGTTGCATCATTTTTAATCTTTCAAATTGTTTTTTCTTCATGTTTGTTTTTTTTTTTAGTGAGGAGCTCCGCTCTACTAACTAAAATTACACGAATGAAAAATTCAAATGCTAATAATGCATTGTGCCGATCAATGGTAGTGATTTCTATCAACTTGTTAATTGATTTTACTCTGTTCTTTATATTCGTGAACTATGAGTTATGAGTCATGATTAAGAAAATGTTTTATTACATCTAAAATCGGTAGATTCGCGGATAATTGCGGATCTGTAGGTTCACGAGTATTTTACGCACACTATAATGTTCGGGCTAAGAGCGTTGAATAATACAATAATTCTAGCATGAAACACGCGGATTTACCAGCTAAGACCCTACTTCATGGGAATACCACAATGGCATATGCATTCACGTATGTATAGGATATGTCCTGAAAGCTTTATTAATTTCCCCACATGCATTACTGCCTTTCGACAAATGTATTGTGTACGTGCGAGCATATCTGTGTAAAATCTTCGAGTAAATTCTCTCTTCGATAAGCTAGAAAAAACCCGTGGGCTAAAAGCTCAAAACAAACGGAAAGTGCGATGATAAAAAAAAGCAGTCGCGCTATGGGATTCGGGCATTACGGAAAGCCATTTACTAAAAGGGTGAGCTGTCCGAAAATACACGGTTCCATCCAAGTTTTGCAAAACTAACGGGCGCAAAGTGGGTCAAGCTCGTTAGTGAGCGATGCTCGCTCGGCCGCAAACGAGTGCGAGCGGGAGATAGAACGGCAGCGGACAAAGTGGCCGCAAAGGGGAGTCGCGCGATCGCGCCGCATTTTTTTAGCGTGGTCGGCGCGTTACTCACTCGGCCGCAGCGCAGCTGGAAAATTAATTTCCCACCTACGGCGTCTCTGGTTCATCGGCACTTTTTTGCCCGCGCGGCTGACTGCACGCCGAGCGTAACCACTGCCGCGCTCACAGATGTTGCGCGAGCCCCACAGCGCTCGAATATTGATCAGGCTTTTGAAGGATGCCACGCGCACCCCGACGTCAGAGTGCTCTGATGCTCGAAATTTCGGGCTGCCTCATGGGAATTTCCGCGCGAACGGATTAATACGCATTCATGGAATCGTACGTATTTTCACGAAATCCGATGAGGTTTTCAGTTCAGTTCAGAGATAGAAAGATAGAGAGAGAAAGAGAGAGAGAGAGGGACAGACAAAAATGTTTTTCAGCTCCGGCCTCCGTCAGATTTCAGTCCAGAGCGGCATCTATTTGGAATTAAACTTTTCACTTTTTTCTGATTTTGATGAGTACAATTGGGCTTCGAAACAATATGCATAGTTTACCTGACATTGCTGAGGCCCTTGTCGATTCGGGGACGACGCTTTTGGTCTTGGCTTTTTGACGCCCAATTTGGCAGGATCTCCCGTGCTCACCCTGGACTCTTCCCCACTGCCTGGAAATGAAAGAATTTCTTTGGTCAGATTTCCTTACACATTATTCATATCATTGTTTATCATATTTATTCTTCAAAATGTTAACCCATATTATAATGTGACCTGATTCATACATGATTTCTTAAAAATAATACACATAGATCGAAAGATTAAATTAAAGTTATGTTCAAATTGTATTTTTCATGTTACCATTCACTTTCGCTGTGTACAACCGTAACTAAGTTCAAAACTCAGTTTAAAATGCCAGGTGAATAACCCACCAGTTCTGGTATAAGATGAATTGTCTAAGAACTGAAGTAAATTCGAAGGATACAAGAACTCAAGGGGATGACTGACTTCCAATTATTCACCCAATTTGCGAACATTCACTGTACACTGCGACGCAAGTGTATATAATCGTTTCTCCATACCAGCACAATAAATTGGCTTCGCCTCTCCAACTTTCCTTTCGCAAATTAAAGTTAGCGGCTTTACTCCGGTCCGTCCATTATAAGCCAACGGGACGTAGAAGAGAAGGAGCACAAGCTCAGGATGGAAATTTTCGCTCGAGTCTAAAAGTTGTACAACGCCGCTGGTGGAAGTTTAACCGGTGAACGTGTACTGGCGTTGGCTGAGGATCGGACAGCACCTTGCATTTAGTTTCGAGCTCGCGCTACTTCTCGCCACATCTCCCACGTCCTTGGGGGATCATCTCCATGCATCTTCCGTTTTTCACTACTCCATTACGAGAAACGTGCGCGAGTCCTGATC
Organism: Aphelinus atriplicis; assembly: GCA_020882685.1. NCBI lineage: Eukaryota > Metazoa > Arthropoda > Insecta > Hymenoptera > Aphelinidae > Aphelinus > Aphelinus atriplicis. The sequence goes on along the minus strand of CM037074.1, from coordinate 25,663,499 downwards.
TGGCCACGCGAAACCTTTTGAAAACTTTGAAAACTTCGAAAAACCGAGTGTGAAGGGGATACGAGTGTGGCTCAAGTAACGAAGACGTAACGAAGACGCGCGTAGCGGAATATTTCGAGAGACGGCAAATACTTCGAGGCTCGATGCCGCTATCCTTCGGAAAACTTTATTGGCAAGCAATACATCGTGTTGTTTTGCTTTTCACTTCGCAGTGATATATGACTGTTAACAGTATCGATATGACTCCTCGACGCGACCCACTTCCTGAAGTATTTTTGGACGATCCTGTAGACTGACAGAACACAACGGGAGTAATTTTGAAGAGAAATTTTGACTTTTTCGAACACGTTCTAGATAATAAACGTCAGTTGTACCTCGTCGCGCGATGGGAAGCATCAAATTATACTCATACAACTGTAAATTGAAAAAAAAATGAAGAAGAATGAGAATGGAGTATCGGCGTAAAGACGCAGTAAGATAGTCAGAGGAGACGAGGGCTTCGACTCATGGAAGATTGATTGCTGGAAGGTGTTTCTTGCGCGAGAGCGTGCAGCCCGAGGGATAGTAGGGAGAGCGGGGGTGGGCTGGATGGGGGGCAGAGCAAAAGAGACGAGTCGGAGATGGTGCGGAGACGGCAGAGACTTGTTAATGGTCGAACGGCTTGCCACCGACGTCGATCCGTTGGCGCGCGCGAGCAGCTATATATACAGAGAGCACCGCGCCGCGCGCGCGGGCTCCGGTGATAACGAATGCTTTTCGGAAAGCTGACTTTGAGGAACGAGCTAAGGTAGCTTTCTCTCCCGTTCCTCCGCTTCTCGGGAAATAGCGAGGTTGACTTTACGAGCTGCTTCCGCGGCGGGGAATTATTCCAGCTTCCCGGGAAATCGCATTATCGCGGCTTCGTGAAAAATTCCCTTCGTTATATACCGGGCGCGGATCGTTCGCCTCCCCCCCCCCTCTCTCTCTCTCTCTCTTCCCAACTGATTATTTTTGCATTTGATAAATTCAAGCCGATAATTCCATAACGATACGATCCCTTGGCATGGAACATATCGTCATTATTTTCTGTCATAGTCATTGCCTGCTCGTGACTCAAACTTGTGCGTATCGATCGAGCCAAGAAAAATTCCGACTTGTTGCTCGTGGGAATAACTGCAATCATACATAACGAAAACTTCAAATTTGTTTGTGACCACCGATTAGCGCGAAGCTTACGAAACCGTACAGGGCAAGATCTCCCCCTGGCAGCAACAAGCCGTGGAGCATTCATCGCGAGAGGAGATACACGAGTCCCGGAAACTCGCGCGTTACGCAGTGTCTAATCCAGAACAGAGAACAGCTGCGCCGGCGAATACCCTACTTCAGGCCTCTGTTTCGCAGCATCCACGGCGAATTCGCTAATTAATTATTGTGAATGGGGTGAGTGCTAGAGCAAAGCCTCGGTAGTGAGCCGAAGAAAGAAGACAAAGGAGTACGCTCGAGTTTGGATATAGGCATCCCAGCTACTCCCGAGTCTCGCTCATACATCCCGAACTTTGTACGAATGTGTGCGATCGCAGCATCGTGCGAGAGTGAAGGAACACAACTATTCAACGACGAAGACGACTATACACGGCATTGCTGCAACGTATTGAAAGTAACAACAAAAACAACAATAACAACAACAATTTTTCAACATTTCCACATTATAATTGTATGGGAATTGCCGAGATATAATTGAAGAATATGAACTGAGAGTGACGAGTCAAGCAAGGCATGGGAGAAAAAATGAGAAACTTTGTTGAGAGCTTCCAAGAATTGCTCCTGGGAACATTAAAAAACGAATGAGTATATTTATTGCTGTCCATAAAATGCTGGTGCAGACATACAGCAAACATAAAATGCTCGTAAAACTCCAAGGGTGCATCATACGTAAATAGTGTACACGCACAGTGTGTCAGCAACAGTTCTTACTCGAGCTATTGAATCGGAGTATTTTTCATCACGTACAAACGGAGAACATGCCAAGTTTGAAGTTTGGATTCAGCTCAAGCATTGTAAAAATTGATGCTGATGAGAATGTGAATTATCACGGTCGATACTACACGAAAGATTCCAAAATACCGGATGAAACTGCCAGATCAAATATGCGCAAGAAACTTGGTGGATGTTCGAGCGCCACGTAGCTCCGGGCAATCAAGAGCTGAAGCAGTACGAGGTCGGGCAATTCGGTCTCTCTGCTGCATACTTTAACGAGACGCAGCCGATCATAGCGTGTGCTCGTAGCTATAATTGCGCATAATTGCGAATTCCAATTCCTCGATCTCGGCCCTCGTCGAGCGGAGAGGTAACGAGCCGAGCGTCTCGCGGGGTGTCAACCGCAATGCAAGGATTACGTTCGGAGATGCGTTTATAATTCAATTACGCCGTAAGTGGCGTCGGCGCGGCCCGCTTAATAGGGTACATTCTCCGCGCGCACAAGGCGACGACGACGACGCTCGTATGTGGCGCCTTAGGCGTTCGAGCGAGCATCTCTTACTTGCGAGTTCATGGGAGAGAAATTTCCCCTCGCCACCCGACTGCTGTTGCTGCTGCTGCTGCCTTGCGGGGATGGTGCTTCATTTGATAGTTAAGCGTCTTTGTTTTGAGTCCATATTCGATCAAATTTATTTCCAGCACTTATTTGTACAAGAATATCAAGATCAAAAATGAGATTTTCAGTTCCTCACTTATACGTACGTAACATCGTTTTGATTCGTGATGAAAAAAATTATTTCAGCCTAGTTCATAAAATAATCCAATATTTTTTTGAGTGTGAATCGAGAAAGCACGTTCTATTTAAAGTTTCTTTTCATGACTCTCGACTTATCAGTTTGATGGAAATTATCCACGGGTTTAACTTTTTAACGGCAGCAGTTTCAGAATTTTGTAATTGGAGTACATTTTTGTTTTCAATATAACCACAACCATTGAAGATGCTACAATTCACGTTCTGTGAACTCAATAGTATACCTTTCAAGAAAGCGCCACGTTCTTTCAAACATTTGTTTTCTGATTTTACGGAAATTTGAATAATATGCTCCGTAGTTAGGATCATCACGGATATGTGAAATAATTTAGAAAAATTTAATAAGAACTCGATGGATGTTGCGCGAGGGAAAAAGTTGAGTTCGCACAATTTCCACCCGCCGAATCTAATCTGCTCAAAACGAATCCCACCTCTCTGATTCAAGAGCGATCTCGGCAATCCCATCAATCCACCGGCGATATTCACTGGAGGGAAAAAGCCTGGAAGAGCCGCGGCGCGGCGACCCCCGTCGGATGTGCGGCCTTAAAATGAAATCTTAAAATTTCCGATGAGACGTGCACGCACAACATTCCTCTCTCTGGGTGCCGGCTAATACCCTTTTAGGAGCGCACGAGCGCGTAAAAGCGGCGATAAAGCTCGCGATAAAATCGCGGCTCGCAAAAGCTCGGCCGGCGCGTATAGTCAAAAGCAGGGGGAGCCCCTGTAAGTAACGAAAGGCCCAGCCGATAAGAGAGGTGGCAAACGGAGATGGCGATATTTGTAGGGAATAGGTAATTTCGGCTGGCGGCGTGCGCGCGCGCGCGTTAGCTAGCGAGCGGTAATTACCGGCCCTGATAGTGCATCCACGTCGCACGGCCTGATTGGTTGCACGGAATTAGCGGTAGAGTCTAATTATGTGGGGTTATCGTTAAATCTGATCGTGATGTGATGGGCACAATGGGTCTTGGGCCAAGCCGAGCTCGGATTTACGCTCACGTGTGCCGCCGCCGCTGCCGCCGACGCCGCCACTGCCGCCACTGCTGCTGGCGTTGTCCATTGGCAAGCCAGAAACCGAAATTGATCGGCGCACTGCCTGCGGCTCGATTAGACATAGCCTGAATTTTCGCTGGGTAAACACGTCCGCCTAATTGGCCGATTACTAGCTTTTAAATATCGATTGTGATCTGCGCTCCTGATTGAATTAGAATGTGCCCAGCCACTCTATTGATGGGCACACACTCGCTCGTGTATAATCGCACACTGATTTGTAGTGGCGAGCCGAACCCTGAATTGGCTAGGGTGTGTGTACGTTTGAGGGTATATGCGCGTACGATGTTGATTTGCCGCATAGTTGCGAGAGCAAACATCGCCGCGTATACACGTGCAGCTCCAGAGACTCATATATCAATCCTCTTGGAAAATTTATGTGCTAAGTAGCAGAGTCTACTCTTTTATGAATTTTTCTGCCCCGCTAACGACGTAATTTTTTTCCCCCGAGCCGAAACATCGCGGAAGTGGCGGAGACGACGTGCTTCCCCCGAAAAACACGCTGAGTCGCCTCGGCCTCATATATCTGCTTTTTCTAGCTGGCGAGCTGCTGGCATCGAAGAGGCCACATTTTTTCACGCTACTCTACCCCCCGTGAAGTTCTCTCGGCGCGCACTGCTCCACATAATTCTCTCATTTTTCAATTTCGAAGCAGTTGCCACGCGCCAGTGGCTCTTTTAAAATTGTTAGCGCGCAAACGGAGCCTCTCCAAAGCCAACAGCCCCTCCAGCGGATCAGCCGAAGTTCGAAGAATCCCCGCCGCTCATTATCGCACGAGCTTTTGTGTGCATATGTTCGAGAGTTATTTTCTGCAACGACGTGTATACGTGTGCTTGACGCGAGCAGCAGCAGCAGCAGCAACTACTTTCGTATTTTTCTCGGGTTTTTATCCATCAGTACGATTTCGCCCTCCCACGCGTCTCTGTCAGACTCGGCACGATGACGGCGATGAATGTGACTCGGTAGGAAAGTTTTCGACGCGCCGCCGCCGCCGACTCTGCCGCCGTCGGTTCGAGTTAGTTCGGTTGCTTTTTCGCCACGGAGGGACGAGGCAAGCCGTGTGTATCGAGTTCAGAGCGGCATCGGCAAAAACGCGAGCGGAGTTTTGAAATGGGTCAACTCGGCTCGTAAACAGCGCGGCTCTACTTTCTGACGCTGCGGCGGCGAGTGTGTTTACGCGAGCTTTTGATGTTGTGCAGCTCGCGAGACGCGCATTACGGCCTATCTCTGTCCGACCATCTCACCGCGCTTGCGTGCCACTGTTAAATAATAAATGCACTTTTAAGCCGATTATGCGTGGCTTTGTTCACGCAAAAATTGCTCAGCGCGTTGATTAATCGCCTTAAGAGCTTTTCCACCTTCGTATTCTTTTTATTCGCCCACGTGCGTGTGTGATGTCTAACTGTTATGAACGATTTTTACGGTTCGAATGCAGATACCACCAAGTAGTACGCTTGGACTTTTCTCGGAATAATTAGATGGGCCCCGATCGAAGCGCCAGCAGATGAAATCGCCAAGTGGCGCGCTTGCAGGTATTTCGACCAAGTAATCCCGAAACTTTATCGAGCTTTTTCGCTTCTCCGCTTTCTATAAAAACTTTTTCCGCGAACTAATTTCGGAGCTTTGAATTATCCTGTGAAAGCGTTTTTCAAAAACTCACCGTATTACGACTCATATGAAGTGGATCAGTTCTGTTTTTTTGTACTAAGAAATTAAAAATAGAAAAACTAATAATTTGAGTGTGATCACGTAGCGTGAAAGTCAAGTAGACGAGATGAAAATGTTTGAAATATTAAAAATTCTGAAGATTAATTTGTGCGTAGCGTGATATGTGAAAATACATTTTCTCTTGTCGGACGAGCTTGTAGTACGTCGATGGGGTATAGCTTAACATGGTTGAAATATTCAAAGTAAAGGAAAATATGAGATTACTGGACTCCATATTACTTGAGCTTTCAAAATTTCATTAAAAAATTCTACGAATATCTGCAGCAGTCCCTCGTACAATGGGAAATTCGGCATGCCAAGCAGCATGGGAGTAAGCGGAAATTCCCTGAATAAACAAACCATATTTGCCGCTCATGTGTAACTCCGGTAACTCGATCATCAATTTACGTGCGCGTCAGCCTTTCATCGCGCGCTTCGGCAACATAAAACTTAAGCGGAAGAGTAAAGCGAGCGGCGCAAAAGAAGAGTCGACAGTCGCGGGACGTGTGCAGGGCAAATGTATTCGAGCTGGCATGCAGCGAAGGCCAACATAAAGCCACTCGCAAAACGCCCGCATAAATTTTACGATCCCCAGGCGAGTCCGGAAAATTGCCAGGAGCTAGTTTGAGGGAGAACCGGCCCAAGAAAAGCTCTATTTTCATGTATATTTCTGCGCAGCAGAGAGAGAGAGAGAGAGGTAACTTCTGACCCCCCCCCCCTCCCCCCTACTCTGGCGAAGGTTCCTCTGTTTCAAGTTATATACACTGGGCGCTGCGAGTCGGGCTTTTTCCGGAAAGATCCACCGTGTTATTATTCTCTTTATGACGGCCGACCATCAATTTCGAAAGTTAATGATCGCAAAGATACGGCTCGTATATTTAATTTTGCTTGTACGAAATTCCGCTCTGTTGTCTATTCTTTTACGGTGACATGCACGCTTTTATATTTCTCCCTTTCAACGCTCACTCTTTCATTTTGACGAGATATTTCCATTCATTGCAATTGGGAATGAGATGGAGCTTGGATTATTATTCTGACATCACGTAGAAGCAATTTGATATCCGTATTTGGTTTCCGAGCTCCGATATTGATAATAATTATAATAGGGAATCTCATTAGTGGTAAACCATGTACCAGTTTTATGCAAGGATAAAGAGATATTCGATATCCCCAAATTATTTAGTTTTTCTCAACTTTTGATTATGACACAACCTGGTTTTCGTTTCCCCAATCATGCCGAACCTTTGTCAAATAGATGATTTTTAATACACAAATAAATGATATTTACAGTCACTCAGTAACGTCTCAGTTCTCAAGATATTCATGAATTATTGTTGTTTGTATGTATGTACAGCATATGAGATATATGTGGGTGATTCTTATGAAAATGGTAATTTTTTGATATCGAATTATATTATATGGAAGTATCTTCTTGGAATTTTTCTTCTTCATTAATCATGTCTTTCTGTAGCAACAGTAGCTAAAACTGTATCTGACTTTTCAAAATCGCCATAACTAACCTTCTTCGATCACTTCCTACTTTTCAGCTATTGTGACAATGACGCGCTTCATGGAGATATTATGAGAGTAAATTTAGAATACATTTATTTCTAAATTGGATCGAATAATCATAAAAGACAAAAAAAGTACGTCAGTTTTGTTTCCATCATTTGTTTGCCAGCCCCCTTTCAACGGAGTTATTAACGTTCAAAAGTAAGCGAAATAGACCAGAATGTATGAATATTACAAAATAGCGTTAGTCCGATGACGCGTTAGCCTGGTGACGAATCGAACAAAATAATTGAGAAGCAAATTTGGAAAGTCTCCACGCATATATAGTAAATATTTAACCAGTATGGGGCAAAATTACTGAACCTCACATCTGACCTTCAATAGACATGACGCTGCAGCGTTTGATTCCAACGTCCACAAAGCCAAATTCATTCTTGCCATTCATTTGTTGGTATAGAAAACTGATCAACAAGCGCGATCTAGACAACGATTTGAACCTGTTGTATTAGTACTTTATAAGAAAACCGTAGAAATATGTAAAATCTCTGAACACAAAGTTTCAGATGCATTTCAAAACACGAAGTAAGTGGTTCAATAATTTAAAAGTGAGTTAAAATTAAGTTACAAAAAAAAATCTGAAAATGTACATATGAATTTGGAATACAATTTTTTCATGATTTTTAAAAAACCAATGATATTTATCTATATACTTATCCAAGGTACACTTAATTACTTTCATCATCATCGAAGGCTTGCAATTTAGTGACTTCCTTCACTAACTGACTTTTTAATTGGAACAGTGCAGTAACGGAACGTTTCCGTGATTGTCTCTGTATGCATACGGGTATAAGCAGTATGCTCACAAAGAGAACTTCATAGGAAACATTGCTTCATTGAATAACGGGAAACAATATTCCCTCTCTAGAATTGAGCAGAACAACACCAAAAACTTCATTTAATACGACATTCATATCCAGCGTATACACACAATAAGTTCGCAGTTTCGCGAGGAATTCAATATTCGGGCAACGCAGAGGATGATGGTGAAAGCAGGGAGGAGCGCAAATATAACCGAATCGAAAAACAGATAGTCGGCTAAGCTCTTGAGTTAATCGGGGAGAACGGCGCACAAGACGAGGCGGTAAAACCGATACAGCCGTGAGGGACCATCCGAAGAAGTGTAATAACCGGCCCGAACCTCGCGCTAATGGGTTGATGGGCGTCCGGTAAAACGCACTACCTGTTCTTTGTCGCAGTAGGTGTGTGGTGAGATACACTAGCGGCATAGCTCATGAGCGTACAAAGTTGGGCAACTCGCGCCAGAGAGAAGTTGAGCTTGAAGGGAGCGTGAATTGTTGTTCGATGAATGAATATAATTCATCTGTAGCCATTGCAGCCTAAACTTTGTATACGACTGTTCTTATTCGAACTCTGATTGTGTTCGGGTAAGTGGGAAGTTTTATATTCTGCGTAGAATGAGATGCTCAATAATTCGTATGGAGTTTCATTTTTTCTTGGTAAAAACACGTGTAGCAGATTCCGATAGAAAAAGCTCGAATAATCAGAAATTAATCCGATGCTGCTGTGAAGCAGCCAGGACACTTGGTCGATACAACAAGTTTGGCGGACGCTCCAAATCGTCGGATAATTCGACGACGTCGACAATTACACGTACGACAGAGCCGTTCTCCCGCGTGACAGCTGCGAAATCACAAAGCTTTTTTGACTGAAATTCCCGAACGAGCAAGCGAACGAGCTCGACTGGCACGTCATTTGTAGCGTCGCTATTTTGCCATAATCGTTTTTAACGAGGGCAAGCGCGCGATATTGGGATTCCCAGACGCGGGCTGTGCATTGCCCGTGTTTCCGGCGTAATGACCGGCTCTCGCACAATCACGTGGCGCGCCTTGTGCCCATCCGCGCGTATCCGTTCCTGAATTTCCAGCTCGTCGCGCCCGAATTTTCCGCTTGATGAGAACGTCGATCAAAATTGTTCCCTTGTTTGTCGGCTCCGCGTTAGGAGCGCAAGCACAATGGGACATACACGCGACGAGCAGCTCGCTTTTCATTTCGGCCCCTCTTCGCCTCGCCTCGACACGCCACCAGCTGCGCGCGTACGCCACTCGTTAATTCAAACTTTGCTCTTTCTGTTTCGATGACGTGCACCCGACCATCGAGTCCCCTGTTGTTTATCTCTCATTTTTTTTGGTGATTCCGATCCACAACCACCGATGCACGGACTGATGTGAATCAAAAAGATGTCGTTTTCCATGGCGGAAAAGTGAAATATCTATTCTGCAAAGTACTGTATTGTTTTGAAAATGCTAGAGAATTTTGTGCTCATAGCAAAAGTCATACGATGTTACTGCACACTACAAGGGCTATCATTCTAAGTAAAAATGATAAGTGAAAATTAAAGGTAAAAAACCAGCAATAATCTATTGCAGAACAGGAAAGTGAATTTGTCTATATTGATATAGTAAGTAGTCGCATGCGAATATAGCCAGACAGCCACATAACACGATTTTTATCTAGACATAAGGATTACATGAAAAATCTCGATCACCCACACCATTGGTCTTTTTGAAACATAGAAATAGTCTCAGCCATCGTGGAACAGCGCTATGTTCAAGCAACAAAGTAATTCATATCTGTATGGCCAACACGAGCAGCCCATCGCGTGTATCAATAGCGAGTCCCCGCCGTGCCGAGGGTATCCCCCGAGCCTATCCATCAAGCGCTGTATTTATCGGGGCACTTATCGCAGCTCGCGATCCCGAGAAAGAAGCGACCAGGATGAAAAGAGACAAAAAGCTATTAGGAAAAAAAGACGAGCTGTATATAAGGGACGGGACGAAAGTGCTGGTCCTGCGACGCGGCACACGGGAGCGACGACCCCGCAGGAGCCTTCCAATTTATAATATTTATCGGCTGTGGGAGCCGATAATGGAATTTCGTCGAGCTATAGGTCCTAAGTCCCGCAGCGCAGCTCTCGCCAAGACGTATGACCCCGCTCATGCCCCTACCCACGTCCCTTCCGTACTCGATATTTCTCTTGTGAAGTACAAACGGCTTTATCGTGCTGGGCCCTGTGATACGCTAGCATTGCGTTTCTCGCTCATCGTGGAGATTCTCTACGGAAGCTTCGGGGATGCGGATATTATTACAACATGTCAGATTGTAAGTCGAAATGCGCGCATGATACAAAGGAATGAAAACTTTTTGGAACAAATGATTCGTTGCTACGTAATACTTAGCGGTTGGGAAATTGAAGATTATATTATTCTTAAGAAACACTCATGAATATTCTCTTCTTCAAAACATATAATATGAAATATCCTTCGGGACTAATTCATGTCACAAAGTACAGCGCGCACTCACTCAGTGTGGCATGTCCCACTTATCTCTTCCAAGAATAATTAGTGTAGGTTTTACAAGCACAACTTTGTCATGTAAGTTCAACTTAGCTTTTATAAGTACAGCAGAGCCATAAAACTATCATAAAAACTCCAAATATAGTATCAATTAAGTCCTCTTTACCTAGCTCGCTCTATTGAATGGAGGAATTTTCACTCTAGCGTCACCGAGTCTATAGCATTTAATACAGTGTATAGTAATCCCGGAAAATAATAGATCTCAGCCATCAAGAGATTCAGTGAGAGAGCGAGAAGTTTAGTTTACTCGTGGGGACAGCGCGTGATGTTGAAAAAACAGTGAAAAGCCATAGGACCTGTTTGTTCCCCAACCTTCGAACACCCTACTTCACTCAGATGTTCTCTTTTCACTGAACATCTCGAGATAATTGAACTGCATATTCAGTTATTAATAACGGCAGCTAATCCTTCGCGAGCACGCGGTTGTAAGTAGAAGGAGGGAAGAAAAGGAGCACGGCGAAGCTTCCTCTCTCCGAATTGAATGCTTAATAAGGGACGAAGGGAAGAAGAAAGGCTGCCGCGCGATGACGTGGCTGTTCGAGGCGAATTTCTCGATAACCCAAGTTATTAACTCATAAAAGCTTAGTTAGGCTCGGGTTAGAGGGTTCAAGCTCCTTCGCATCTCGCTATTATCGTGAATTTACACACCGCTCTGTTGGCTATGCGACGAAGCTAAGGATCCGAACCCCTTTTTACCTCCGACAGTTCGACGATAATGGCGAACGGCGCTAAGTACAATGCTTTTAATTAAGAAGTTGTCACTCTTCTCGTTCTTGCCGATCCCCTGCACGGCTGCAGTGTAGTCTGAGAATAAAAGGAACCTAGCGTCTTTGCACCACCGTTCCGAGGGTCTGCTGCTGCTGCTGCTGCCCGATGTAAATAGGGAATCAACTGTAAAGAAAAGTACAGGGAAACTACTTTTTCCTCGGCTACTGCTGCTGCTGCTGCTGCTGCCGCTGCTTGCTCAAAGGTGAAAGAGAAAAAGGAGCCCACGGGGAAAAGCCAAAGCGACACTCCTGTTTATCAAGCAAGCTGCTCCCGTAGCTGTTGTTTCTGTCATTTGGGGTTGTCTTATTATGCGAATTCCCATACCAGTTTGAAACATCTGTAACCAGCATCTAAAAATTTGGTGACAGTTTATGGGATGAGAATCCCCTTGGATGAAGGTTCAATACATGGAAAGTCGAGCACTTGCTATTGGAGCGGTAGTTTCAATACGATCAAATAAAATTAGACTTTTTTTTAATCAACCAGTAGGCAATAGCATAATTTTTTGACGAATAAAGGAGTTAAAACGATCATTTGAGTAAGATATTTATCATAACCTAAATCACATTTCTCATGAAACACTATTGAAGCAAGTACTTTATCGAAAATTCATATGGGAAAGTTATCTGCATTCTTATACCAAATAATTATTTCGTATCATATTATCTTTGTCTTGTTTTCATCTAGCAAACACAACTCAATGAAACACTATTGAAGCAAGTACTTTATCGAAAATTCATATGGCAAAGTTATCTGCATTCTTATACCAAATAATTATTTCGTATCATATTATCTTTGTCTTGTTTTCATCTAGCAAACACAACTCAATAACGTGAGTCAAAATGAAGGCAACTCGTTGATCAACCAAGAACAATCAGGTCGATAACTTCACGGACTCAGCTGAGTGCAGTCCAGCAACTAATGCCGTGAGCGCAGCCTTGGTGGTGGCAAAGTGCAATTCACCACGCGAGAACAAGGGGATGCAACTAGCTGCAGTTCGCTCACGTGCAACTGCGAATCAGAGCCAAGCGAGCAACGGCGAAATGTGAAATGGCTTTAATTAATCCGCGCTTAATTGTGTTAGACACGGGTAAGGAGTCGCGTCGGCGGGCGTAGACCACCCGGAGATCCGCCGAGATTTCCCGGCTACGTATTAATGTATGCCGCTTAATTATGCATGGGGCCCCGAGCAGGTGAGCATTTGAGCATTAGCGCGCCGCCCCATAACTGCACGAGTGCGCAGCGCGCTAATTGCAACGCTCGGCGGCGTGGCACTGCCGGCAGGCGCAAGCCTCCCTCAGTGACTATCTTCAATATCTCTCCTCCCGAATATCTGCAATTTTCCATCGCCCAACTTGTTGCTCTCGTATTTCTATGGTTTTTCATTATTTCAAAATATCCAAATGAAGCGCCAAACTTGTATTGTACTATTTCCTTTCGAATAACAATTACAAATTGGGCGTGTTTGATAACTACGGGCGACGCGTATTGGTTCAACTCACAAAAACGCTCAACTTTTATTTACGTATACGTATTATTCAAGAGTAGACGACATCTGCCAAAACAATATCGAGTGGAGCGCTCGTAGTAGCGTCATGCTCAGTATACGGTATCCATATCGGGGACCCTAAAAGCTAAAAACGACCGGGTGGCAAGTCACAATCCCCAGTCGTGAAAGCGAACGAGCGAAGATCCTAATCACAGGTATAAGCCGAGCGATGATCGGGCGGTGAAGCGGCGCAGGTGCAGCGGCTCTCGAGACACCTGTTACGACTCCTTGCGGCTATAAGCCCAGCCGGCTCTTATCTCAGTGGCTGGGCCAAATGGAGGCATTAGCGGCCGCGCACCGCGTGTGCCCCGGGAGATAGGGGCAGTGCCGGCTCAAAGAGAATATTAACGATCGATAGTCGATGGTCCTTTGTCGTGGTCGCCCTTCTCTACCGCCGAGGATCAGTCAGGTCCTTTTGTAGCTGTCCGGCTTTTTTCCTCACCCACATCGAGGAGTCTGTATTGAAGCGGACGAGTGCTTTTCCTAGTGCAGCTGCACTTTGGCTTAGCCTGGTGATGAAGGTCGGAAGAAGTAGAGCTTGCGTGTATCAATGGCTCGATCACTGCGGAGATTCGAGAATCCTTGAATTTATACTCGCGGTTCCTGTATTGAAAGCTGAAGGAGATTATGGATAGTAGCTCTGCTCAGCGACGGTAGTTCACGAACAACAAATAATACATATTCACTAGATTCATTTACATCCAAAATTTGTCTGTTATTGGGATGATGTCGATGTTAGTTGCATTGAAGTGACACCATTTTTGAAGAAAAATGACTTCAAACTTGAATTAACGTATTTTTCCACAACCTTCTTGTTTTCATGTCAAGTAACTCTTTTCCCTTGTACTTTTACTCGGTACCTTAACTCTTATCACGTCAGGTGCGAAACTGACTTAGCCAAAGAGGCAGGACTAATTAATTAACGCTCATTACAGAACCTGGAAGACAGGATTTGATAAAGGAAAGGCTAATTAAGACTTTTATCATCGAATTACAGCGTACACCATCTAACGTACGTCCATTTCTCCGTAATTTTCTCGTACCTTCCGAGGCTTTTCGCGCTGAATTTCGACCTTTTTGCTCTATTACCTCGTTTGTGCAGTTTTTTCTCCTTCTGTAATCTGGTGAGAGAAGTAATGAAATTCACCGGCTCATACCTTTGACATCACTCTCAAGATTCCCTCAAGTTTATAACCATCTAGCTAACATCACATTTTCTATGAATCAAATATTATAAACTACAACATTTTCAATAGGTTTTGAATTTTCTTTGACATCCACGTGGGGATATTCCGATTAGGCGATTCTAACTGTTTTCAGAACAGAAACTCACTAACAATTTTCAAGCCTCGACATCGCGTCAACTTCAAATCAAAACTTTTTCTAATATCACGGTGGAAAAAAGAATTAAATTACACTTTGAGCTCGCAAAATTATCTTCTTATTCCTGGAAAAATATAGTTTTTATTAAACGAGAAATATCTTGTCAAAAAAATTCTGTTTGAAGCTTGTGGAATTGTATACGGCACCCATTCAAGTAGGATTGTTCTGAGCACAAAAAGATATTGTTGTGATTGTGACATAATAGAAAACAGATAACTCATCAAATAACTCGTGTATCTGTTGGACGTCATCAGTTGAGGGAACAAAGTAAATCCCGATGAGGTAGCTGCGGCGTGTTTAAACAGTGGGCGTCCTCGTCTGGCCGGTGAAGCGAGTTTAAAGCCCAGTAACGTTGAGACAACGACACAGCGGAAGTTGGACGAGACGAGCTGGCCCCGATTAAATCTACAAAAGCTATCTATACGGCGAAGCCGCGACCACCCGCTGTCCAACTATTCAATTAATTCTCAGCTCGCGCTCCGAGCGAACTCCAGCTCTCGAGCACACACGGCCTGCTTAAAAGTCGTCGAACGAATCACGTGCCAGTACAAAGAAGAAATCTATCCACGGCAGTTGACTTTGCGGTCCAGCCGCTACTTCTGTACACTCTTCACACATGCCGGTCACAAGCAGCGGGAATTCAATTATCGTTACTCGCTACCGCACCAGCTCGATTCCGACTGGCTCAAAGGCTGCCGATATCTCGCGGGCGCGACGCAGCATTGATTGCAAGAACCCCCCTGCCCCTCCAATTAATCGCGCATAACAGACCCACGTCCTGTCTCTTCCGCCATCAGCGACGAACTTGCGAGGCATTCGCCCAAGTTTTCGAGAGGGATTACCCAGTTTGCTTGACTGGGGTTGGCGAAGGAATTTAGTTAGGGAAGACAGAACGCCAGACAACGGGGAGCGACGTAGAGGCACTCCTCACTCCCTGCTTCTCCTTTACCAACAGGGAAGCTTAAGTGACATTGCGATCTGTTATGAAGTCGAAAAAGCACAAGTGAGCTTGTTCATTTTGAGATAACGAGTGAACTGCGGTTGGTAATCATTTACTAGTAATCTTGCGATAACATGAAAGATTGAATATCAGATGTATTACAATGACCAAGCACCATATCCAGATAATCGATTTACATGTTGTCGAATAAAGAGAACATTTCGATGATGAAAGTCGAGATAGCACAGCCGTGAAACTCGGAAGTATCGAGAAGTTCTGCACTCGAACTGCTGTGACACCAGCACTAGTGGTATACAAATGATACATACAGTGTAACTGTTGAAGATAAATTTCGGGCCAGCTGATAATTAAAAATGTCATGCACTCATAAAGCAGTATATTCAATTGAAAACATGACCATGTTAACCACGATTTTAACTCTTTCGCTCAGAAATTTCAGCAGATGAAAATCACGGAGAATCGATTTAATAAAAGTTTTTTCCCATTTTCGGCTAAAGTATTTCAATAATGTATCTTACAGAGTCTGAACAATAAATTCTTCCAATTTGAGGTGCTAATCAATCATTTTGTCGTATTATCACTCCATTTACGACCTTCCACTGTGCTCAATCATTCCTTACCAACAAAAGTACTTCTTGCAATCTTAGTCACTGCTACCCAGCGGGGAATAACTTATTCGCATATTCGTATGCATGGCCCCTTCGTCAAACGAGAAACAAAACAATAAACGGGTGGATCGCGGCCAACCGAGCGAGCTTTTTTCCCCGGCCGGGGTGCAGCTTCTTATTTATTGCGCGACGCATGATCGCGGGAGCCGAGCCAATTTTGGGGAAGCCGCGAGCCGACGGCCACTGCCGATAAAACGCTAAATTTTTCGTTTGGCACGAGCAACCGTCCTTTGTCGCCGTCGACCTACTGCAGTTGTTTTCAAGAAAATTGCCAAGCCGATTAATCGTGGCTTGTCTGGGGCACCGTTGATTCGGTTAACGTGGAAAACGCTCGGAATAAATGCGTATTATCTTGGTGATTTGCTAATCTTGATGAAGAAATAAATTGACGATCATTTGACGGGTGTCAAAAATCCATGGGTTTAATACTTGAGCAGATTGATTGATTGACTGGCAAAAATCTTGTCAAGTGATCATAAGAAAGTGATTATTAAAGGGTAATATACCTTTGTGACTTTTTTTTCCAATTTTTTTTTATTGGCTTAAACACTCCATAAACTACCTAAGAATGATATAAAAAGTCGATCAAGTGGGGGAAGAAGTTCTAAGTGCCTCAAAAAATCGATTCTCTGAACAGAGTCGTATAGTACTAGTACAGTACTCAAAACTTTGAACGCGTTTATCTCGAAACCGTCTTTTTTGACATTAGCCTACCGATAGCGCCGTCAATTTTCGACCGATTCACTTCAAATTTTAACCGTAGCCTGGAAACATGATTTTTAAGTGAACGTCGTACGATTTTTCGATATTTTGATTTTTATCGATTTTATGGCCGATTTTCGATCGATTTTTTCGCGAAAAAAAAAAACAAAAAAAATTCAAATTGACGCCATTTGGCTCCAAATTCGAATTTCAAAAAAATGGCCAGACGTTCACTGAGTTTTCTATTTTACTTCAAAACCTCGTTTGATTTTTTGTTCTAAGTTCAAAATTGTGACCTGTAGCGGTAGGCTAGTGAAGAAAAAGTAAAAAATTTTTTTCTCCTTTGACGAGCTGGTACGCCGCCATTTTTTATTTCTTGGAAAAAAGTGTGTTTTTTGTAGTTAGAAAGTAGTACTTTCATATGCAATAAACCCCATATTCCTAGGATTTTTCCTGCGCTTATGGTAAGTATTTGAAAATGACCTCGAAATCGGAGGTCACAAAGGTATATTACTCCTTAAAAATAGTTATAGATATTTACTAACGAATGACTCAATTAATTTATAATACTTTCTACTATGATGATATGAAGTAAGGTATGTACATATACGGGAGTTGAATTTAACCAGTTTCTAAAAAGTGGACTTGTTCTCTCCTATCACAAACTGAGTTCGTACACTATACACACTGTTAACGGCAGATTCCATTAGCACACATTTTCATATGCATCCTCTCTTCCACAATACTTTTCCTCGTTTGCATTTGCATTAGCCTTTTCTTCGCCCTCCCACCTCTCATTCTATTTAGCATTGTTCGTGTTCAGAAACTCTCGTACGTCCATGACCGCACGTACGTCTTGCCATGCCGGTAGTTATTTCTGGCTGCGATGTATACGCCCGTATAGAAAAAACTCGGAAATCTACTTTCCGAATACAATACGCTCGAACTTTACAGGGGAAAAAGCGGGTACACTTGGAGCTATTTCCCCAGGGGCAATACATCCGCTCGTTCTTTCTTTATCTCCCTCTCTTTCTTTCCCCGTATTAGAGGCGAGCCCGTACCGGGCCGGCGCAGATGAAGGCCACGCGTTTCACTGATTCCCGCGCATTAAAAGCTCTCTCTCTCTCTCTCTCTCTCTCTCTCTCTCTCACTTTATCTGTCTCTCTCTCTCCCTCTCACTGGTTCCGCTGTATATAGCACGCGGCAATTCAACTGTACAACAATGGCTCTTCTCTGGCTCTCATTAGATAAAGGAGCGATGCATACATGTTGGCTAAGGATGTATTGGAAAATAAGATTACTGTCTGAATTGAAGAGCCAAGTGCTATTCGGATTCCTTTAAATTTCTAAATGAGCGAATACAGGATTCCGATCTACTGTGGGCAAACATTAGAAATTCATATATAATTAAGATGAGATTCGTATTTCAAGAAAGAGCTATGATTTATATTACTTTTCAACTTGCTAAAAACTTGGGAAAAGTAGAGATCATATAAAACGATAAAAAGTAATAGTCTTAGACAATTCCAAAGACCACTCGAAAAAGTTTTCAATTTTATTATACTATCAAGTTTTTCATTGTATACTGTTGCGAAGATTGAAAGTCAGTTATTCCATTCATGATTAATAACTATTCCAAACAGCAACTTCATTGTGACATGAAACTACAGTTTAAAGTCAAAATCAACATACTTCTTTGTAAATCTTTACTTCTCATCTCAAAAGAAAATGATATGTACACGAGAACAGTGCAAACTGACTCGAAATGTGAGGGAAACATTTTCAGTACTAGGTGCGATTATAAACAGACTGGAATTTTGCGTACGGCGCGATTTGTCACACGTGATTGACGTTTCTCGACAAACTGTCTCGAAATCACATTTCAGCGACGGAATAAAAGAGTATTGCTGCCTTCGACTTTCCGCCTGCTCGTAGACGAGAAAAACACGCTGGAGTCGATATTGCTCGCCCGGCAAATTACGCGGGCTTGCGTTCTTTCTTTCTCGCTGACTTCT
The DNA here is from genome assembly GCA_020882685.1 of Aphelinus atriplicis. NCBI lineage: Eukaryota > Metazoa > Arthropoda > Insecta > Hymenoptera > Aphelinidae > Aphelinus > Aphelinus atriplicis. The sequence continues at coordinate 25,644,986 of CM037074.1, read as the reverse complement.
GCTAAGAGAGAATCTATACAATCCGATGAAAGGAGGCACGTGACGCTAATAATACAACGAAAAGAGAAAACATGAAATGAAAAAGAAACTATCTTGAAAATATTTATACTATTATATATAGAAACTAGCTACATCTAGCTGCACTGCACGTCGGAATTATATTTCATTGAAGATTATCTTTTTCACATATGTACTAATCAATCGATTGCAATGCGTATATTTTTAAAACCTACATTCATATTTTATTCAGCTTCTAAAGAATAAATTTGATCATAAGAACCTCGTAACACATGATATTTAGCTCGACCTACTGTTTACAAAACAGACTGAAACTGACTAATTTATAACCAATAAAGATATATCTCGTTTGTTCTAACTTATTCTTTCTACAACTAGTAGTTTTGGTCAATATTTATATCTCACTCGAATCACGTGGTTAGGTCTAAACCAATCAAATGACGAGTTAGATGGCTTCATTTTACAGGCCATCATTTTTCATATTGGAAAATGAAATCAGTATGTGTTCTGTTCCATACGTCTGCTTTGTTTACGTTATGACTACACGAATTTTCGTGTGTTCCAAGCTTGGTAGAGAGCCTAACGGAAAAAGACATTTTGAACACACCGTCGTATAATAGTTTTTTTATCACTGTGTGTGTTTAAATGAATATCGAGAGAACCACAAACAATATACAAATGCTAAATGCTCATTTTCAATTTCTGATTCTCATTAGAAATGTTCAATTTGATAAGGGAAGGGGTCGAATAAACCACTGACTGAATGAGTTTTGCTGTGTGATAAGGGAAAGGATTGGGGGAGAGCAGAGAAGGCGCATAGCTAGTGTGGCAGCAGATGGCTAATCTGAGGTGCGCGAGTGAGCTGGGAAAATTGAGTCCAGCGATGGCGGTGGCGTTCCATTGCTTTTCACGCTCATGCGCGTCAGCTCACGGAAAACGAATTAGTCGAGGAAAGACAAATGGCTCGGCCCTCGTGAAGCGTCGATGTGCGAGTATACACACGCGCGAGGCGCATGCGCCCAAATATACATCACCGGGGCTCGCAAGCTTTATTCTCGTTGGCGCACCGGGCACCAAAGCAATTCATTCTGCTGACCAGCGTTATTTTTTTTATTATCTTTGGGCCGCAAAAACGCGTGAGCGTGAATGGATGAAAACAAAACGGGCACCCCGATAAATCGCGAGGAGTCGTTATAAAAGCGGATTTATTAAAATTCGAGGAACGTTTGCGTTGCAGCCCCTGTCGATGCGAGATTCGTAACTCATGTTGCTTTCTCTCGCTCCGTGTTTTTTTGCTCCTCTTTTTTCTACCTCTGCATGCTCTGTAGCGTCGAAGAATTTTCATGTGAACAAAAAAGCGATGACAAACTTTCTGCTTTTCAGAGATTTGAGACAGACTTTTTTCGTGTTTATACATAACAAGTTGTTTTGTCTCTTTACCCTTTCGAAAGGGATTCCACTGGCAAGAATTCCCAGGATTCCATCGAATAAGTACTGCAAAAGTTGACTATCGCAAATCTGGTCCTATGCGTCACACTATAAAATATAGATGGATTTTTTAGCTGCTGCCGTTTTACCCGCCACCACTTTTTGTGACTTTGATCATTTTCATTTTGTATGGTTGGTTCTGTCCTTCACTTTCTAGTTTTAGCACTTGCCTTTCGGCACAATACCAATAGTAAATGATTCCTCAAGCTAGTTATAGTAGGAATATCTAGTAGGAATCAAGCTAGTTATATAGGATAAAACTGACACAAAAAAATTCTTTTTCCACTATTAAATATGATCAATCTCATAGTAAACTTAGTTGCTCGCCATTACGCTCTTTGTTTCATCTGTTCCTTGCTGATGAGTTTCTGTATATATCCAAACTTGTTTCACGATGTGAAACACGTTCAATTAAAGTTCCCTCAAGAAAAAAGATAAAATGCAACCTTGTACCAAATTACAACACAATTTGTTAAAAACTGCGATCACGACAATGTACTCACCTTCTCAACTCCCCTAAAAATGCATCACACTGAGCAAAATACGATTATGAAAGTTTCCTATTTCAATATAGGGGAGAAAAATATAGTAGTCGTTACTGTGTTTTATAAGTCAGTGTTCAATCAATGCTATACTTATCTCATAGTAAAATCTTATAATACTAAATTATAAAGTGATGGCCTTTAGGGTAAATGCATTAACTCATGATTTGATTGGTATAGATCTAACCACGTGATGTGTAGTGGGGCGTATATAGATATAGAGTGAGATGTATATAGATAGAGAGTAGCCGATGACATGATATTATGGGTTAGGATAGTCAGTTTCGTTGATGAAGCTATCATAAGTTTCGACAATTTAATTGATGGTACGTGGATATGTTAGGCTACATTTTAATTTTTTGTACAGTTTCTGGATAGGATAACCTATTAGATTAAGATGTCTGATTTGCAAGTTTTATGTGTTATATGGTTTGATGAATAGTTTAGAGTTAAAAATCTGAAATCGCCTTGCGAGCTCGAGTGTCGATAACTCAGGATTATTTAAATAGAATAAGATGTCAGTGCTCGATAGTTCTTTCTAATACTTACACAGTTTTTACATGGATCATAAGAATGTAGGGTTTGGTTATTAATTTAGCTTTTAGAAATGTGTATTATAAAATGAATTGAGAAGCACGTCAAAACCCGTTCGATCGAACGTTAATAGGACTCAGATGTTATATATTTTAGTAATAGATTATTTAGGATGATTTTCAACCTTCCCCAATGTAATATTCCATCAACTCTCTAAACCGCTGAAAGTCTATAGCATTCGTCATTACTCGAAGAACCACATGCAGTTACTCAAAGCATCCATCGATTCGATACGATGTCCAATCCTCTCGAGAGTCAAGCCACGTGAACTGCGTATCTCTGGTTCGATCCTTTGACAAGCTGTGCGTGACCTCCCTTTGTCCTCGCGCGAACTGTCCGAGAAAAATCCACTCGGTGAAACCCCGAAAACGCAAGTGCGCCTTTCGATCTTTATCCTTTGCGATTCATCTCGCCGCAAAAGAGAATGAAGCAGACCACAGGCAAAGAGAGAAAGGGATTCCGAGAAATGGCATTACCAGTGCACGTCGCATTACTATGACTGGATGACCCCCATTAAAGCCAACAAATTTATTTCCTCCCTTCACTCCTCTGTCCATGTTGCTTTGCCTTTAGCTTCCTCGCTCCCATCATCACGATTTTTTTCCCTTCATTTGACGTGTTTCTCTGTGTGTTGATGCTCCCAAATCTCATTCCCTGCGGCTGTGTCTTCGACTCCAGGGCTTTGTCCACTCTTTGCATCTGAGAATGAGGTTACGTTTAGCTTTGGCAAATATAATTGAACCAAGTGTAAATGACAGTGAGCCCAATGTCAAAGCTATAGGTTCCAGATTGATTCCGGCGTGACTCTCGTTCTACCTCCCTTTGCGTACATGTGTGTGTGTTCGCGCGCGCGCAAGAGCCAGCCAGTAACTACTGATTACATGGTACAGAGAGAATGACGAAGTGCACGTGTGCAGCTCTCGCGTTTTCCCTTTTCACGCGTGCGACAGATATACGTCCCTCTTGCTCTGTCCACTGTTCAACTTAATTACCCTAATGCACGAGTCCGTAGAATTAGCCTGATGCATATTTCGATCGGCTGGCCTAGAGCGGAGAGGGACTGAGAGAAAGAGACAGAGAGATAGAGAGCGAATAGTTCGGGAGCTTTGAACATACTCGACTGATTGAATGCCCAAATCCGTGTTACAACTTGTGCGGAGTGTCCATTAGCCTATGGCTTGCAGGGTCCTAAATTATTTCTATCCGTTTCTCTTCTTTTAATAGTGATCGAAAATTGAAAATATTTCCTTTGAAAGGGGGATGGAAACGTCGAAAATTACTCCTGTTTGCCAAATTATTTGAAAAGTAATACCATGGATGGACTTTTAATGAATATACATTTCTGGAATTTTGGGATGTTTTCACATGAAAATCTCGACATCAAGTCCCATTAAAAAAATTTTGAATATTATTGTTTACCAAGTGATATTTCACAAGGAATATTTCACATTAGTCCATGTTAATCCAAAATGGATATCTGGTTTGTATTCACTTGCAAACATCGATAGGATCAGAGTATATCTTCACAGAGAGCTCAAGTTCCATGACTATCGTCAACACTTGCGATATCGCAGTTCAGTTTCGTAATTAGCTATCACTATTGATCTATGTTTTGGCTCGTTCTGAACTAGTTTATAATCGATTCAATATCTTCCTCTTATAGCGTTAATTAATGAGAAGAGAATCTACTGGATAGAATATCTAGGATATCTAAATATAAACTCTCAGATGTATTTCGATACATACATATATATATATATATATATATATATATATATATACTGTCAGTGTAATCATTCCATCAATGGCTGCTTTCTAATATTTCCATCCATGCCTTTTATGGTAAGAACCATTGTTCAATTTTAGAGCTCTATTATATTGTCTAGAGAATATTGGACTATAATGGAATGATTTTTCACGTTTTAAAGTTCCGCAAAAGCATTTCGTTCAATGATTGGAGTCATTTTAACCTACCATAGTAGAGTATCAAAACAAGATCTCTACTTAATTTGAGAAAGATGAAGAAGTGAACGAACTTGAAAAATTGAGACGTTCTAAAAACTCTTCAGCTCGAAAGCTCGTCTCGACACATCTAATCTCAAACCCACGCACGAGATTCGACGTCAACCACAGCAGTAGCAGCCTCCGCCAAAAGTGTTTTAAACAAGAAAATCCAGAGCGCAGTCGCTGGTTCGTGGCACTCGGAATATTCGATAAGTAGAGGGAGAGAATTGGAGAGAGAGGGAGAGAGAGGGAGAGAGAGGGAGAGAGAAGGGTAAGGGGGAGGCGAGAGGGAGCGAGTATAATTCGTGTGCGAGGGACTGGTACGTGAGTGCGCGCAGCAGATTGGGACGTGCCGCTTCCCCCGGAGATTGGATAAGAAATCCATAAGCTTCGACGTAATTCTCGCGCGAGCGACGCGACTCTCTCAAGCTGCACGTGTGCGTGCGCCGAGCATTATGTAGGCTGCGCGCCTCGGGAATGCCATCCCTAGATGGAAAACTCTCGACCCTTTTTCTTCTGTTCGCTTCTTTTTTGCACTTCGCGAGCGAGCACGGAACGATAATTTCGAGAAGAGTACTGTGCGTTGAAAAATGCGTCTTGCATCACGAGCCCACCAAGAATCGTCAAGCGACTCTTGTACTCATTTTTTAATGAATAATGTTTCCTCGTAGTCGTCTTTGAATTGCAGTAGGCCAACATGACCTGTACTTGGATCAATTTATGGAAGTCTTGCAGCTCAGGGCTGGAATTACGGGATGTCTCAAAGGGCCCCACGTATGAAAGCAAAATCCGTAAATAATGATCTGTTCGCAATTCACATGATGATATTTTAGGGAAAAACAATGTTCGAAGAGTTTAAATGATTATGATTTTCATGCTAGATTTCTTAGGTAAATCTTTAAAAAACATACACCCACTATGCCTTCTTGACCTATGGTAACGGTTTGAAAGAAATCTTGCTTTCGTAATTTTTTTTCTTGTCAAATTTAGTTGATAGCCACTTTACAATTTGTTTGTGGCAAAGATATTGATACAGTATATATATATATATATATAACAAAAACAAACGAATTGTATGCGAAACTCTTGGTTTTTAATTTGCTAAAGGACCTCATTAAACGAAAGTTCTTTCTCTAATCTTTTTACTCATTATTGATTATTTTTTATATCTCGGACAGAATACTGAAAGAAAAGGACTATAGGTTTAAAAAGGATTGCTCGACGCTGTAATGAGAAGATTTCGTCTACTACTAAACGTATCCCTCTAGGATCAAGGTTCTTGATCAGATTTTTCTTCTTGAACCAAGATACCACTTCTGTGATAGAACACCTAAGACGACACAAAAGGAGTTTACATTTAACTTTTAAATGTCGTATTTCTGTCAACATATTCGAATTCTAGAAAAAAATGGAGCGTTTCAAAAATATGTGTGATTTAGTATTATGGTTATATATCGACCAACCATTTTTATCAAAAATATCAATTGTATTCTCATCCATTTCACAGAACACATTCTTAAAACATACTGATGGACTATACAGTTGATATTTCACGTCATGATTTTCTATCCCGACCCTTCCCAAGGTACAAACGAATTTGTATAACACAATGGAACGAGCGAAAACCTTATCAGGAACATCCATACATCCGAATATGGAGTGCTGAAAAACTCGAGCAAACAAATTCGAAGAGCTGAGTTTTGACTTGCCAACGATTGAAATGAGGGCGGCTGACTACGGCGTTATTCACCGTAGCGATTCTATCGCGGCCCGTGACATGATTGATACGCGAGCCGCGGTCAAGCAGAAGCACGTGCGACGAAATTATTGGGCTAATATCGATGAGCGATAAAGCCGGGCTCGCCGATCGAGACGCGCTTTTCATACCGATCGATTTGAGCGCGAAGCGGGTTATTTGCGAAAGGGGGCGCAGAATTGAGCGGGCCACGGTCATAAATACGAAAGTTATGGGCGGCCCTCGATTACAAGCCGTTATCTCTGCCCAAGTAGCCAGGGAGATGACCAGCGCGCTCGCGCGCGCACGGATATTCCATTCGGAGAGAGCGCGCGAGTCAGTTGGGAAAATATCATTTATTTCCGCGCAGCCGGCACACACGGCTCTAACTCCTCTTTCTCGCTCTGCATGCGGCCGCGCGCCACACCGTAAAAACTTGCGGCCCCACCGTGATCTATGGGCACAGTGGCATCCGAGAATACATATTTCACCACGGAGGAGAGAACTCCACCGCTGCTGTGGCCTATACGCAAATATATATTCCAAGATGTACAACGATCGCAGCTTCTTTGACGAATCGATCTTTCGGCTCATAACCCATATTTTCATCTACTATTTTACAAATCCTTGATTTACACTATCCACTTTTCAAACTAGTATATACGTACAGAAGCTCACACAATATTTGATTGATTTGGATGAGGCCTCTCCGAACGAGTCGATGCGGTGACATACCTCTCAAACACCAGAAAAATGTTTAATACTTCAAAACAAGTCAAATAGCACACGCTAGTGTAGAGGGAAGGGCCGGTTGGATGCAGCATGTATGCGTCGGAAATCGCCGGGAGATGAGATGGATCTGTCAGATGCGCGTCCCTCTTCTTCTTCGCGCTCGGCGGGTTTTCTGGGAGGAATCTCTCATGGCGGAGCATATATCACCCTCTCGGTTTGCGGCGCTGCGCAATATTCGCGGGTTATGACTGGGGATCGGATTCGCAATTTGGAGGCGCGGACCGGGGAGATTGTGGAACCCGATAATTTTTCTTCGGCCGTTAGCTCGTGGACGCGACCGAGAGCTCTCCGGTTCTACTGTCATCCTTTCGCAGGATGAAGTATGACTTTGTTAAGTGGTTCGCCGCGATATTGCCATGTTCTTCCTCCGAGTATGTTTTCGCGGAATGGATATGTTATCGAAAACAAGAGTGACAAGCCCTGGCGCATTTCCTGGTCCATTTTTTATTATCTCAAATGAGCTACTTTATTTTTTATCGTGATTCTAATGATTATCGATTCATACATAGATTAATTCATACGTGAAAATAGCTCAAAAACGTCGAAAATACATAATATTTGCTTTGACATCGGGTGTCTATATCACGAAGCTTTTGTTTTTAAAGGATAGGAAAAAGAAATATATAACAGATTCATATTATTTTCTCAGCAAATACATCGATTCGTTCCTGCATCAACAGTATGAAACTAAAACCTGCCAAGATGTTTCTCAAGCTCATGGTATTTGCATTATCCCGAACGGTCAGGAGAAATTTGGAGAAAAAACTCGAATAAATATTTAACAACTGAATGCGTGCATTTCAAAATTGACGAAGTAAGTGAAATTTGATATGAATCACAAGCTCGGAAAGACGAAGGTCAAAGAGTATGAAAAACCTGCTCTATCGCAAGCTGAAAACGGCAAGTTCCTGAAATTATGACACGGTGTAGCGTGTCAGGAGAAAAAGGGGTTCGCGTGTGTACATAACGCGCATGACACTTAAAAATTCATCTGACACAGTAGACCGTCAGGCCTGAGGGGAGGCCGCGAGTCCCGCGACCCGTCAAATAATGATGAGCCAGCGGCGCGAGTACGCGTAAACGACGCACGCAATTCCTACCTACCGAGTGAGCCAGCTTGTGCGGAGAACACTGCGGAGATTGATATTTCAGCGACCGGAGAAAAGCGCAGCACGTAGTGCGCGTAAAGGCCCGAGCTCTCAGGTGTGCCGAGTAGAGGTCCCCCGATAATTGCTTCGACTACGGAAACTACAATATTTCCTTTTGCTCGTGAATACGAGCTCGATCTTACTCTGTTGCCTTTATGCTCTATGCGGCATGACATCATCTTGATCTCGCAACGCTCAATATATCCCTCCTGTGTCAGTCTCCTCGAGATTCCATTCTTGCGTCTTTCTATTCCTATACGTTGTACCCCTTTTTTCCCTTTCCTTTTGGCTACAAGTGCTTTTATGCTCCAGTTGCACGACGACTGGTATTTACTACATGGTTCACTCATTCGTCAATACGTTAAAAGCGCATTTGATTGCTCGAGAGGAGCAGTTGTATTGAAAAGAGAATAGGTGAAGGTTACTAAATTTCTGGAACATTTCCATTTCAGCCACTTAAATCATTTCAAGTCATTTGCCGTCCCATTCGGAATCCCATTGCTGCAATAAATGAATACTTCTCAAATGGGATGAATGGTTTAAAAACTTGTTAAGATCGATCATCGAGCATAGTTTTATAGTATCATTATCCAAACAATTTGATTCTACAACAAGTGATAGTTTGACTCCTATAGGGTATCAGTCGAAAATATTCACCTATTCAATGTGTCTACATCAAAGTCAACGAACGCGTGCTTCACCGATTGGAACAAGGGGTCGATTTTGGGAAAGTATAAATCTTCCAAAAAGAAACTCTCATTCGTAGGACGCGACGCACGATATAAATCATACGCATGCGCACACACGCGCGCCCCTGCACACGCACTCGAACACACGAACAACTCACCCGGCACTCAAACAACGCATCGGTCGAGGAGATTAAGGCTGGCGCATCGCGTCTTCTCGCAGCCACCCCTATCAGCATCCCCCGCTATTCGTAGAGTAACGTGACGATATGCAAATGGAGCTTGGCAAAATTTATTCATGGCCATAGGTAGGCAGCGAACGCCCGGAGCGCAGTCGCAAAATTACGCCAGAGTAACTTAAAGTTGGCCTTCGCGTCGCGCGCGCGCGTGTTCGCGCCAAAGTTGCGCGCACCGATAAATTCGGCCCGGGACAAGACAAAGAGCGAAACGAAGCACTTCCGCGAGCACGAATTTACAGGGACTGTTACGGCCGCGCGAGCATTAGTCATTGCCCCATGAAATTTCACGTGTTTGCCGCGTAATACTCCGATTATCTACGAGTCGTCGTCGTCGTGCAAACGATTTACGCGCGGCTGCCAATGCGTCCGCTGGCTGCACACCCCGGCTCGTTTCGTACCTCGGCCCATCATCGCGGCATCAACGAAGATGAGCTTCGACGTGGCTGCGCGAGAGATCGATGGCCCTGCTAATACAAGTAGGCCAGCGGTACTTGTTGAGTATAATCTCGTTACGCTGTTGAGACAAGTTTAAGCAAATTGCTGTTAAATTCGTTGCCGCCCCCCTGTGAATTAATGACTAATTCACTTTGGGATGTAGTCCTCCCTTGATGAGATAATTGACCGAGCCCACCACCCCACCGTTTTCTATCAGTACCATCTGTGATCCGATTCAGGCTAGCCACCGCATTTCCTCGATCCTCCAGGTAATTTTTTCTTGGGACAATAATTATTCACAAATTGTCACCCCATTCGATTGATCGTTTAAACCAATCCCCAAACGTTCGACTCGCAATGTAACTATGTTTCCGAGACGGAAGCTCCGTTACAGCCAATTGGAGCTTCACAGTTATCGCGTTATAATTTGATTGTCCTCGGTGTGAAAATGAGATTTATCGAGAGGGACCTTGAAAAAAAAGGTGTCGAGGGACGGGTCGGCCGGCGGAGGGTCCGAGGGAAATCAATACAGACGTATAAACTCGAGCGCAATAAAACGAAACGAGATATAAGTTGGTATATGTACTCACCCGTGTCATTGTCACCGGGCACCCCGAGACTGTCGCTATTGTCATTGATGAAGGCCTCCGCCGTAGATGTGAACGTTTGGGGTGATAGAGTGAGGTCCGGGCCGCTCTCGCTATCGAACAGCTCCAAATTTCCGTTTCCTGCAACACCTTCCAACAGAGAGAAACACGTGAGTCTCGCAAAATATCCAGCCCCAACGGCAGCTCTCCGAGGAGGAAATCCGCCGTCTACGATAAGCCGTTCGACGCATTTCCCCGTTCATATCTATACGTATACAGACAAGCATAAACGCGATCCCTCCTCGAGCCCGTAGCTCATTAAGGAAATCGCCCCTTTCCGATATTGACTCCTCGCAGCCCGGCGCATCAGGGAGGATTTCCCATGCCCCACACCCCGCGTTTATATATAAATCGAGCCGCGCTAATGTCGGCAGCGAGGGGAATTGAAATGTAATGCGCCAGCTACACGAGCGCCGCGTCCAATACTTTCCGATGTTTCGGCAACTCGTGATTTGCAAGCGTGAATTATCGCGAGCGGTGCGCTTTCGAGAGTTTACGCTCTGCTTTACTGCGGGATATTCAAATGACTGGATTAATTCAAATTCCATCGCAGCACTAAGCTCGCGTACTCATACTGAGAGGCTTATGCTCTGGCAGGTTTCATACTGACAATTTTGGTGAGTTTTACTGATTTTGAATCAAGATAATACTCATTATAACATAGATGAATCTCTTTGTGGGAAGTCGATCCTTTGAGATCGGTTTTCTAAATATGTTTGAAGGACACGTTCAGTACAATGTTGAACAACACAATTACCTTCTTTTTTAATTATGCCGAAAAACGCACTGCATAATGCAAACCTACAATCAATTGTATGTTCGTTCTTGTTGAGTCACGTGGAAGAAGGTAGTTTTTACTATGAAAAAATGAAACGATAAAAGCCAAGTTCTCCAAGAATTACTAGGTCACGCATTGTCCTGTAGAAGCTTTTTTGGAAATCGACAGTGCGTAATCCATGCAGAAAACGCAGCAATTAAAAGTTCACTCATGAAATTAATTCCCTCTTCATGCCCTCTCTGTGCCCCTCTTCTCCCCACTTTTTCCTGATTCTCAACGGCGAATCTCTCCCCTGGCTCGTGTAAAAAAAAATCTGCGCAGCCAGCAAAAGGAAAAACAGAAGAAAGGCAGACTGGACTTTTCCCGTGGCGTGTCGTCGACATCTTCGTTTCCGCCGGGGAGCGAGACGGACGTGGGGTAGGTGGAGGGGGAAAGCCGGACCCTCGTTAGAGTATTTCAATGCTTTTTTGCGCCTCGTCGGTGGGAATCGGAGCGAGCTCGGCGCGATTGAAACGCAGTGAGTCGCTGGCTCGCGCCCGCGCGAACTTCCAACGTAAAGTCACCGCTTTTGTCGGAATCCAAAAAGGCGTCTCCTGCTTTCCTGCCTTTATTTCAGTTCCTTTCCTTCGACGTCGTCGTTCGCGGCAGATCACGTAGTTGTGGTTGCAATGACATCCACCAAGCCACTGCTTTCTTTCTCCTGGACTTCCGTCCCCTCGATTTTGTAAGATTTCAAGGGGCTGAGGTTTATTGGTGAGACAGGAGAAAACCAAGCCGTGGTATTAACATCGTCAGCCATTGTTTCAGTCCCTTTGTAATTGTTAATTGCAATTACAATGTGATTCCGTTACAGTTGAAGGGACATGTTTCAAGTGTCAGAGTCATAAAAAGCATAGTATACGTATTGTTTACTCAGCGTAACTCAGACATGCAACGTAGAATACAGAATGCTTTTTTTTTGTTGTCCACCACAGTGGATTAATACTGATTGGAACAGTTATAATTCGAAATATTGCGGAAGAATAAAAATTACACCAAAATCAGTATCTATTACTCTCAACTTTTTCTTTACATTTGATTTGATTTCTAATCGAATGATCGAACATGTCAACATTCCAATAGAGATATACCTTACATTATTCACATACTAAGTTAATTATATGAATAGAGTTTGATTGTTGTACAATTCCATAATTTGACGAAACTTTCGAGAACCAATAAATATTCCGAGTGAAAATCCATCGTAAGCTCGAGCAAAGCAAACAAAAGCCGAATGAACAATGTGGTTGGATGGCTTTCGGATGTAACGAAAACATAAGGGAGAAGAGGTTGATATCCCGCGGTTCTCGTTGCTCGTTCGAATTTCCGAAAGCCTGCAGGAAGCGCACACGCGTCTCTTGGTATACATATCGCCCCCCGCCCCCGGACATAATTCGCCGAGCTGAGAAGTGACGAAGCGGTGTCGACGGGGTTAGTTAAGTATGCAAATGCGAGTTGGTCGTGGCGCGCGCTCCAATTGTTCAGGCAAAAATTCCGATGCAAATAAGCTCGCGCGTATAGCCACCCTGCTCCCTCTCCAACCACTGTACTCGGGCTCGCAATTTCTTTTTTGCTGGCTCACCCGACCACGACTCTCCGGCAGCTTTTTCGCTCCTCGCGCCCCTTTTTTCTATCGCGAGTTCACCCATGGTATTGCCCGTGATCAATGTTTATTGGGGCTGGCTTTCTCTGCTATCGGCCTCTCCACTCGAACGCCTTTCCCAACTGATGAAAATACACCCTCCATCCCTCCGTCCAGCATGTATCTTTTTTCCGGAGTCTATTTTTTATCTCTCGATAGGGTGTATGTGAGAAACCAATGGAGTTCCTTCAAATTTGACACGTTGTCAATGAGTATATGTATACTCGAGTACTGGCTGATGAAAACTTGAACCGGCGCAAAAAGTGCCAAACGTTCGTCGGAGGCCCGGGATGAGTATAGCCGGTTGAAAAGAACAATCCTATTTCCCATTCGAATTGAGCAGTCGAGTTTCAATAAACTGCATAACGAGAGAACGAGAGAACGCTCTTGCCAGCCACGGAACCATATTCTCATTAGAGATTCAATCGCCTCATATATATACAATGAATACACTCAGTTTCGCGAAAACTTTCACTGGAAAATAAAAGCTCGCTAGGAGAAAAAGTCAGGAAGGGAAAAAAGAATAAAAGAAAAAGCCGAGGATCACGTCGATACATTAATTTTCAGCGGCAATTCAATAAAAATGTTTCGAACTCCCGTATAACATTCTTGCTCGATAATTCTCACTCTGCATAAATCTCCGATCAGCTCGCTCGCCCAACCGCGCTCATGCGTACGTATACCTATATATCACGCGCGAGAGTATCGCGGGAGAGTCGATAATTCCGGTGGAAAGTTCAAAAAGTCCCAGCGCTAGACGCTAACCAGCACTCCGAGGCTGCTCCGTGTAAAGCGGGTAACGAAGGAAAAAGTGGAGAAAAAAAAACGATTGCAGTGGTATGTATATACATATAGTGGTACCTCGAGGGAACGGCTTGATTACGACGGAAACTCGGGGACACGTAATAACGTCATCGATCGAGATCTCAAATTTATTTCGGACGTCGGTGCAGCTATATAGTGCAGCTGCGCGCTGCTGAGAGAGGGCGAGAGCTTATTCAGCGCGTGAACGAGCTTCGGAGCGCGCCCGGGAGATATCAATTTTGCCGATGTATATGGATGAGCTGCGGGGCGGCGGCTGCGAGGACAGATCGACGGGAAGAAAAGAGCGAGCGGCAACGAGGGCTCGTGACGGAAAATGATGGGCGGAGCAAGGGATCGCTGTATTCGTTGCATCAAGTATGCAGCGGCAGAGGAGCCGCGACGCTGCACGTATAAATGTATATACGTATACATATGTATACACACGCACATACACGTATATATGTATGTATATATGGAATTACGCGAGACGGGCCGTTAAATTACTATCGACTGCCGCGACCTCGATGAATATCGTTTACGTTATTGTTGTGGATAGGGGATCAGACAAGTTTCTTCCGTATCGGAGCTGACGCGACCATCCTACCGATCGATGCAAGATGAATTTCATAAAGCTGAGCTTGGGGCGGAGACTCCAAACGAACGTTATCAACATCGCTGTATTGCCAAGCCGCTGTCTGCTGGTATTTTGTAGATGCCGTGGAGGCATCTTAGACGTAGCAATTTCATGCCCCTCACGTGATACATGTATAGTCAAGTGGTTTCGTCATTGTAGTCTTTTAGACGTTGAACAGGCCTGATATATATAGCGCATATGTACATGATTCAAGCAAATATAACAAGCGATAAGTTTAATTTTTTCATAACATTTAAAATTCAATAGGAATCAATATAATTATCTGCTGAAGTACTATACTAAAGTACCAATATTATTATGGATCTAAATCGTGGGATGAGCAATCGTGCAATCGTGATATGCAACAAATATTTATATGGACTCGGATGCCAATTTTTACACCGAACGTGTTCACGATATGCATCAACATGGTTCGAATTCGAATTTTGTATGTTGTTTGTGCGACTCATGTTAAAGATACTCTTTACGATAATTTCTCGCTAGATGTTAATTTCGATAATCGCTACGTTCAAATGAATTTGAATATGTATCCGTTGGATCCAATTATATCCTAACACGATCAAAATCTTGCAAATGTATGTTTGTGAATCTGATTACACGCATATATTAGGGATTAAAAAAAACGCGTATTCCAAATGAACATTGAAAAGTCTCGGGGAATTTACTCGGATTAAAAGGGCACTTATCAGCTGAATTCGGATTAAAATCTTCTGCTCTACTTTCTCCCGAGTACTGTAAAATAGATATTGAAAAATCCAGAAATAAAAAATGTCTCATAGTCTACAAACTTTTACGGGTGAAAATCACGGTACGACATGGAACGTCGTCACGAGTAATTCACGCTGGGAAATGATGTTTTCTTTTCTCCAAGCGATACTCCCTACGCGGGATGTTCACAATGTGAAATCAAGTGGACAGGACAAGCCCCGTGAAAAGTTTGAGAGTACGAGCTCACCTCCGCCCCTGGCTGCGGGCTAGACTCGCGCGAAAACATAACGAGCAAAGTAGAGCGATTCCCGAAGCCGCGGGCTTTCGTATAATAACGGCGGCGCATAAAAAAGCTCGCGGGAGAGGTCCTCCATCAGAGGGCGGGCGAAAAAGGCTGCCGTACACGTATAATAAGCGGGGAGGGGCGCGACGATATGCAAATTATATTAAGTCGGCCGTATCTGGCGTATTGCAGTCCCGGGCGCGGTATTATGAAAGTTAAGCCGTATAGCGCAAGTGTCGCGTTACGAGCGCGCGCCCGCGCCTCGCGCTCCTTTGTGCGCGCGGCCGCGCGACATAAGCCCGGCCTATTATCCCGCCGATATCTGCGCGCAGTACTCTTCCACCCGTACGCCTGATGGCTTTCCTCGGGAGTGAGCAGGGGACCCCCCACACTGTTTGTTTGCCCGACAACTTATACGATAGCCGACGCTTGTGCTTATTAATTTTTCGCCTACCGCGCCAAGCCTCCCATCCTACCCACGATTGCATTTTCATTCTGGCCGAACAAGCTCGTGTACGTATCTACTTTCATATTACGCAATCATTTCCAATGAAAAAAATATCTTTCTTCATGGAATTATTGGTTTGCAGAAAAGATCTTTATTCTTTATATGTATACGGGATATCTTTCTTCCCCCGGATTCTATAACCGTATTCCGATGAGAAATCAGCTCACCACTCGTATAGAATACATAGCTCTTCAGCTTTTAATTTTTTCCCTCAGACATGTTACAATCTCATTCGCAAATGCGTGTCTCACTGCAGTCGAGCGCAGCGAAGATAATCTACATCTCGTTGAATCCCGTTAGATTAAAAATGTTCAGCCCGAGGATTTAGAACCAGACTTCGGTTAGCTTTCCTTCGGAACAAACTCGGCCGTTCTTCCCGCGAGGCGTTCTATCATCGTTTGACCGCCCACGCACAGCCTCCCGCGGGAAAGGCCTCGGCAACTTTCAGAGCCGACGCCATTGCTTCCACCACCACCGCCGCGGCCGCTTAATCGCGGAAATCGACATGGGACGATCGATTTATCAACGTCAGCCCAAGCCGCAGCGGCTGTTCTCGCGACCGCATCTCTAATTTTCCAAGGGGTTCATTTTTTTCGCGGCCATCGATCGTCGCGACACGACCCCGATGTAGATCGACTCGCGGAGGAATTTTGACGTTTCCACGGAGCCGCACTGCGATGAGATTGCGATTGGATTTCGCGTCTCTGATTCGATCAATTTCTCACCGGATTGAAGGGATGACGTTTCGCTCTATCGGGTTACGATCACTGCGTCTGATCGGGCTGGATTATTTCATCAGAATTCACACGCCGATGAAATTACTGATTTGATATTCTTTTATAATATCGTCTCGCGCGCCGACGTCGATAATAATTCGAAGATGCGCTCGCTCGGAGCCCGCTCCGAGTAGGGGGTTGGGGTTGGGCAAAGGTTCAATTCACAACTGTGACGGGAACGGCAAACAACCGGAGCAATTAAGATCGCGCAATGCTCTACATTACAGCGGCGAAAACAATTATAGCCTGAAACTTGGACGATTCGCCGGCTCATTTACGCGCTCAATTAACTTGGAAATCGAGGCTTCCCAGCGGTATGGCTGCATCTGACGAGAACGAGACGAACGACTTGGCTGGCCCGTCGCCCTGCCCCGGAACAAAGATAATCTAATCGGCCCGGGACAGCCGGTAATCCATGCTCGTTCCAATGATCATAGCGTTATAATTAATGCGATGCAATTAAGGCGCCTTCGGTCGCGTCGGATCGATAGTCGGTAGCCGCGGCGTACGTCCGCGAACAATCGTCCGGTGATTGCCGATTACCCCGTCGTTTTACACTGCCTCGGCTGGGGGCAGCCGACACCTATAATTTCTCGTGCTCTCGGGCATGAATTCCTGCGCGCATTCGAGCGCCGAGCGGAATCGAGGCTCGCAGATGTTATGGGCCAAGTCCAAACTCTGAATGATAGTTTCTTAAGTTGAACCTGGGCCTCGATTATGATCAGAGCGCCGTGCAAACTTTTGGAAAAAAAACATTCCCTAGCGCTCGCGATCACGAAATACCATCTCGTTGAACAGCCGAGTATTTTCATTACGCTCTTCGTGAACTGGACCCCCAACGACATTTTTTAAATTCCCAGGGACGTCTCGTTGGCCCGACAGAAGTTGGCATTCAATTACGAGTTCAATTAACATCGGCGAATCATACTTGCAGATGCGCGCAAATAAAGTGAAAGGGGGAAACAAGCGAAGAATAACGCGCGAGCTCGGTGCAAAAACAGCAAACAACTCAGCTGTGTGACAAGGGCTTGCGCGGGCGCGCGACAGAGACAGAGAGCCGAGCGTTTCTCCTTTTGCGCGACGCACTCACTTTGGTACCAAGTCAATTTGCAATCAGCGGCAAGCGCGAGCTCCCCCGCATAGCCGGCGGCGACGCACACGCTTGTCTCGCTCGCTCTCTGTGCTATTTACCATAATGTGATAAGAGGCGAGCGCGCGCGCACGGCGTATCGTACATTTAAATGAGTTGGCAGGATCGCGCACAGAGCCTTTTGTCCGCTGGATACACGTGTGTGTACGCGCGGCACACTCGTCCCTGCGGCTCTGGCTTGTCAAAACGCTCGAGGCGACCGGCCTAGTTCACCCGGCCTCTCTCTCAAATTGCTCGGCGCGGAATCGCGGGCTCTCATCGTGTTCCATTAATTTTCGCTAAGGGCGCGATTTCCCCGCTGCAAAAGCGTTGACAACTTCAGCCGGGCTGCTTCTCGGATCTCATTTTTGCGACTCTTTCTAGCGGATTCTCAGGCCACTTCAAGAGTTTGCGTGCGAGCGCGGTTCTCCCGGAGGGGGGGAACAATTTTCTCTGCTGAGCCAGCAGCAGGTGAAATTCGCGGAAAAGGTGAGTCCAATCGTGAAGTTGGTCGGAATACTGTCTCTTTTCGAGTGAATCAGGGATAACATTAATTACGTTATTTAAGACCTTGGTGGGAGCGCAAAATGCAATTATCATTCGAATCTTCTCTCTCCCGAAGCTTTTGAAAATTCTACTGAGGGAATCGCAAACAAATTTAGTTTCCGAAGATTCGCGTTCGTTTTTGAACGCAGGACGAAGAGGCTGGTACAGAACTTCATCTTTGAACCTTCGCCTACTTTCGAATTCTAATCAGCTCCAGTAACAAGTCAAGCACGCAGTCCAAACAGGTATGGGAACCAAAATTCCCAACCCCAAAATACTTCGTCTCCCCTCGTATATTTCTCAAACCTCTTCCTGCAACGCCGCATTACATGCGGAGGAAGGTGCGAGATGAAAAAGCCGGCATGGAGAGTTGCTAAAAATTCGTGGATGGCCCGCTTGAATCGGCTTCAATGCTTAGGAATGGCCGCATGCATGGCAAATATTATGGAAATATGGTTAGTGGGCGCTCACTTAATGATCCGGGCACGCGTCCCGGGTCCCGAAAAGTCCGGTCGTCCGAAGGGAAATTTCAGGGTTGGGTCATTTGAATTTCCAAGATGGAGGATGGTATAGAGCGAGTTATCGCGCCGTTCCAAGGCCCGGCCCTTTCCAGCGAGTTACGAGTGTAGATAACGCTGCGATGCTCGTGTAAGGAGGATCACGTGGAGCTGAATTTCAGTTTTGAGTGTTCGGACCGGGATCTTTTCTAGAATTTGATACTTCTACTCCCGTACCGAAGTTGGAAATGGTTATAAAATAGAGAAAGTTTATTTGTAATTTGTAACCAATCGGAATCACATTTAATGTAGCACATCGCAATCCAAGAATTCGTCTATCTCTACGGGAAGAGAAAATACACGAATCAATATTACTATTTAAGCTAAATGGATGATTAATAGGGAGAATTAGACCTTGGATAAAGAATGCAATAAGCATCCGCGTGGTCGTCGTTTCATTAGTGCACGTCACATTCTGCGTCAAGTTTCAATTTGGTTTGCAGAATGGATAATTGGTGCTTTGATTCTGTTCATCAGTGGACAATAGTCCAGCCATCACGAGGGCACCGCAATTTCTATTCGGACTGATTTTAGTATTTCATTAAATTCTACAGTCAGCGCATACCTTCATCGAGCTATTGCTGTGCCATTGTTTGGGTTCATGTAGGTTTTTGCCCATACCTATAATTTCTGATAAAAATTCAAATAAGCCTTGTCTACTAATGAAGCAACGACAAGAACAAGCAAACATTATCTAGAGCAAGAGGAGAAAATCAAACGAACTCTACGGAGTGCGTGATTCAAGCAAAACAATCGAGATGAATGAAGCAAGACTTATAATTTATCACTAAATTAACCCTAACGTACGCGTGGCCTTAATTGCAAACGCTACTTTTTCCAATGGAAGCGAGCAGCCGTTTTTCCCAGCAGTATAATAACGCCGTCTATTTGGCGGAAGCTCAGTTCGCGACTGGAGAAACGGATCGCATAAATTCCTATTAGTATGGCCTGCCAGGGCCAGCTCGCGAAAAAAACAAACGTCCGCTCGTTTCTATTATTTAGCCGGGCGGCAGTTTTTCTCTCTCTCTCTCTCCCTCTCTCTTTTTCTCTCGCTCGCACACTTCCCTTCGTTATCATCGATTGCACGACTAGTCCGATCCGGGGGTGGCTCGTTAGGCACTGCCGCATACTTGCACCGGCCAGTTTCGACTTTGGGCACGCGCGTAACGTGAATTCAAATGGTGCGCGCCACTGAATGCGACTCGTCCCTATGTGTATGGTTAATGCGGAGGGCACGTGGCAAGCAAAGTGAAGTTTAAGCGCCGCCTGAACTTTGTTGCGCTACATCTCGTCGGGACCCTCTTTAATACATTAGTGCGCGCCGCGTTATTATTATTATCTGAGTTTGAAACTTGCTAACTGCACTTTTTCACTGGGAAAACTGGTCTGCTCATCACGTATCGTTGGTTCCGACCAAGAAGAATTCCAAACAGAATTATCAAGATTTGGATCGTGTAGTGTACGAACAATAACCATATTTGCAAGAAATATACAAACAAACGGAATTATGAGTAACTGGTGACTCGTAATGGTAATCAGGACATATACGCTTCCTATAAACAGTTTTCATCAGGGCTGTCTACCTGTTACTACCAATAATTAGACTTAATTTGTTCCAATCAGTCATCACAATACGCACAAGATAAAATTACCCGATATGAACACGAAAACGAAGTCCTACAGTGAACTGCAGCCAGCATAACACTTTCAACTCTCGCGCATCGGCTGTCATGAAAATCCGCGCGCTTCTCGTCATAAACCAGCTCGTTTTCTGCCGCATCCAAAGTAGAGTGTACTTGGTCGACGAAAAATGAGCGGGGAACAATCGCGCGCGAATAATCCAGCAAAGGCCACTTTTGCCGGTACACGCGCTCGCGCTCGGCTGACCTATCCGAGTTTTTACTACTGCAGTCGCGAGCGTAGTTTCAGCAGCGCGCACACGGCCGCTCGTAATGCCTTCCCGGCGCTTCCCATGCCAGACACGAGCCATGCGATAGAGACGAGTTTCGAACGATCGCACAACTACTGCTGCACGACGATTTCGCTATTCGGGCTGGGATTAGAAATTTAGAGGGTGTACGGGGCTTGCCTGTCGTTCTGGACTGATTTTATTCCGGTGGGGTAACGTTCTTCTTCGTGATGAGGCTTACGTGTACTGTTAACTTGAAAGTTCGTATTTGCATTTTATAAATGCTTCGTTTTTTCTTATCAAATCGTACGTGGATGAGAATAATCATTTGGCATTGGACAATGACAAGAAGTAATTTTTGTGTGTGCGGTAATCTCAGTTTCACTGTTGGCTGATAACAGATAATTTACAATTAGAATCCCCAAAAGAGTAGAAAGAATAATAAAAATTCTAGTCAAATGAAAACAAAAAGCAATTGAAGTATGAGATAATGATTGTTGATCAGTAGAGACGACGATGTGGGTGACAGAAATGTGGAAGAGCTTTTGATTTGGAAGCCTCGATCGAGTGTTTCTTTTAACTCGACACAGATCGTGCTGATGACAAGATTCAATATCGGAATCGCACAAGCGGATAATAGTCTGCCTCTCGCTTCCTTCGGTTATTCCTTTCGCGCCCGACTCCTCCGTTCCTCATTCCATAGCGTGGTTCTCAACATTCACTCGGTGCTCGGGAGCGACTAAAGCGTTAGTCAAAGGGAGTAGGAGTGAGAAGAAGTGGGGAGGGGCGGATGTCATCTCATGAATAGGGCGTGAGATCGAAATCCATTTGGAGGATTAAGCGTGAGAGATTGAAAAATCTATGAAATACATCCCGCCAAACGGAGTCGGGCATCAGAACTCTCGTCTGTGTGTAAGAGCAAGAAGTCACTTCTATTTCTATTAGAGAGTGAGCAAGGATAAAGAAAGTATGAGACAGTATAGAACTGGGAAAATATTTCATCGTGATTGATATAGAGCTTGAGTCGTGCACGGGAATAAAGTGTTTGCGGAGAAGTGTTTTGATTCGATAACAAAAATTTCAATTTATGAAATGGAGTCACCTAAAGAATGAAGCAAGACCAATACTCAACTGTCGAGAGTGAAAACAATCATGTGGCATTAAGAGACGTCGGTTGCAAGAGTATTGATATATATACTTGATCGTCCCCCACGGCAACGTGTTAAAATGGTTTGGTGCAGTTTGAAAAGTAAGCTGCAAAATTGATACTGGACAAGCCGAGTCATCGATGGTATATATGCGGACGCTCACCTAAGTAAAGAACAATGTTCTAGCCAAATGGTTTATCTTTTGTCTTCTTCGCGCTTCTTTTTCCCAGCACCGGAAAGTGTATCGCTGAAAAAGCCGGGGCGAGTTACACAAGAGTAACACTATACTTATACCTCGGTTACTTCGTGCGAGGAACTTTCTCTATCATCGGTTTAGGTCGATATTAAATCAGTTTACCGCTCGATGGCTCAAGCCCGATAAGGGAGACCGAGTGAAAAGGTGACAAGCAACAATAGCTCCACTTACGACGCATTAAATCGAAACTTTTCAACCCTTTCATCAGACGAAATTAGAAACATGATAGATGAAGAGTAAGACGTTTTGTACACTACCGTCTTCTCTTCAATTACAACAAAATATGAAAAAACGTCATAAATAATATTAATGACTGTACTTGAGTTACATTTGTGTTATCTTTCATTGATCGGAATAGTGAAAAATCATTGATTTCCGCGATTATTTTTCATCATCAGATCGTAATTTTGCTTGTGTACTACCACGTTGCAACAAGTTTATCGATTCGTCAATAATTATCCACAAGCGATTATCTCAGTTTTAGCTGTATCGAATGTAACTCCTGTTCGCTAAATTATTTTCTTCGCTCATAATTCTGTGAATAATCCGTGCCTAGCGGGAATTAAATCAAAAAGTGACGGGAAATTACATCCAAATTGTAAAGTAAAGCTTGCGACGACATCATCTGGATAACGAGTTATCCTGTTCGTCGTTGCGCACAGCCCATACTTATTCGTGTTCCCAGGGTATACGTGCGCGTAAAAAAGCAGCGCGCGCATTACGCCATTATGCCGGTCTTATTACATCCGTGCAGCGTCAGGCGCACACACAAACACACACCCGCACACACGTAAGCGTGGCCCGTCGCGTCGTCTGGTCCCAACGGGTCGCCGTCGGTAAATACCTCGCGGAAAGCCCCGACGTCGTTAACGTGAGCACCGAGCTCTCGTTATGATATTGCTCGAGCCGCTCTATTATCGAAATTCGGGCTCCCCCGCGGAAACGCGAGCTGCTTTGTCCCCGGCGGGCCCAGACGATTCTCCCGCCCGATCTGCGGTCGCTTCGGCTCACTTTACTCACCAGCTAAGTCAAGCTGATGTTTGCTCCGTTTCGGATGACGGAATCGGCAAACGACAAGTAGCGAGCGAGCTTTTCAATTGGCACATCTGCCGGGAGAGTTTGGAGTTTTGTGTACTCAGTGATAACCGAGGTGTGAATAGTTTCTGCGAACGGTGTTCGCTGATCGAGAGCTCATCATTAGTTTACATTCCGAGACTATGAAAATATTGAATATTGATAAAACGAGACGATTCACTGTACTTGATCTACGATAGAACGGAGGCTGAATAATTTCACAGCCGGGGAGTATTGATAAAAAATGATGTCTTTCTAATTGATGGTTCCAGGGATTTTCACAACTTTCCAGCTTTCTGAATCATAAATTACCGCTGCTTTGACCAATTAATTTCAAAATTTAAATAGCAGCCTTGAGAGGTTTCTCTTCAAGTAAAGCGTGCGTAGTGAACGTGAAAGATTCATAAGCAGTTCTATTAGGAAGAACTTCAAGAACCACCCCGACTGAAGGGTGATTTCATCCGAAGGTTGTTACTGCATTTTTGCCGCTAAGTAAGATCGCGGCCAATTTCAAGATCAAAGTGGGCCCCCTTCCCCGTACGTATTTTTCCCCCTTTCAATTTTGACGTTCGCCCGCCAATGCTCGAGTATACCCCAGGCTTCAAAGTGACCTCAGCCGACGTCGATGCAGCGGAAGACCAACGTCACGGGTCGCGACGGCGAAAAAGGATTATCAAAAGAAAAAAGTCGAAAAAAAGCATATCCTGAGGAAAGCTTGCTAAGCCTGGCGTAGCAAAGATAGGTCGGATATATATGTATATATATGTGTATATATACGTATATAGCGGGCGTCACGACAAAGTTTAATTTATGAGAAAATTTCGAGAGAAATATTTCAGGCTAATTTCTCAGCTGCCGCTTGTATAACTTTCACTTTTTCCTTTTTCCTCATTTACTCTCTTTTTCATCTCTCTCATTTTTTTTATACGACCATGCTTTTAATAAGAGAAAACAGAATCGCGCAAAGCTCCAAGGGAGCGTAGATAAAAAATTTGTCATTTCTTTTGCTGTTTTTTTTTCAATACTGCGTGTCCTTGCGTTCACAAGGTACATTTGAGTTTCTTCTCTTCTCTATTCATTTTAATGAATCTTTCATTCTCATAAATGCTATTCTTTACAAACGGATGGATGCTAGAAGTCTTGGAAGAACGCCTGGATGTCGGGTAAACATTTTGAAATTTTTTTTTTCCAGGTCACGGAGCTCTACAAGTTCTGAAGAACCAGCAGTAGAAGAATAAGAGAAAATATTGAATTGCTTCGAAATGATGACTTTTCAAAGGGTATCATCTCCTTACAAAAGAGGAACAGTTGCAGCAATTGTGATTCATGTGAATTTCCACGAAGATTGGTGCTACTCGTAATACTGAAAAATTTCTCGTTCCAGCGAGGTTGCCGGTAGTGAAAAATTAATCCCTCAGTGAGGGAGCGTTTCACAGTAACATCGCTGCCACTCCAATATTCCAAGTGAAATGTCCACTTTGTGTAAATGTGAATTTGTACCGGGAGAGAGAGAGAGAGAGAGCAATCAGAATTATGGCAAAAATACTGCCACTCATTAATTTACAGTGGAATAAAAATCATAGTACGGAGAATAATGCGAACGTATTAGAGCTTCATACGGCGCTGCAGAAGTAATTCCCGAACTGGCGACCAACAAATACCAGTCCAAATGAACCCCGGCAATCGATGGAGCGCGAAAAATCCTGTTAGCAACGTGTTCTCATTCGAATTCGCAAATCCAGCAAGCCAAACGCACAATGTCGAGAAAGCCATGAGCCTGTTGGGTCGCACGAGAATTTATCCGGGCGCTATGTGCACACGAGAGCGGCGTGCGTACCTATAGCCTGGCACCAAGTCAAACAGCATTAATTATTTACGGAGTTGCGGTGCGCATTGTGCTCCCGCGGCGCTCGCCAGCTATCGCGATAATTCCAATGCGAACCTCGCGTGCCCTATCCCCTCTACGCTCGCGCTGGATCCCGCGGGGCACGCCACGCCAGATGTTACGACATCCGCCCCGTGAAATATTCACACCACTACTTTTTCAATAAACAATGCGAGCTGCAGTCGCCGCGCTGGAGGGGAGGACGTCGAGCTTTTATTGTGCCGCGCTCCGGCGGACTAGTGTTTTCTCTGGGAGGCTGTCAAGAGGCTCGCTTGTGCGCAGAGTGGCTGGCTCCAACCCGATTCACAATTGACGAAATTTCCCAACGAATGTGCTCTTTCCCCCAGCACAGCTTCTAACAAACCCACTTTATTGCCAACTCCTCTCTCATTTCAATCGAGCACAGATTATTGTGCGTTCCTACATTGTCAACATCAATAAACGATTGCGGTATGATGCATTCCTTTGATAAACGTCGGCGGTATTGAACGCAGACAACACATGAGTGAGATGAAGTGTGAAAGAACGATGAAAGTGTCTCCGCTTGTGGTATACATTATGAAACGTGTAGCATAGAAAATTATGTTCTATCTAAAAATCATAAGTTTTAAATAGAGTTGACGTGAGTTTGGTTCATGTTTGCCATGCTATCAAACAACTGACACATATGATGAATTCCTTTCACCCATACTAATTATGAATAATTCCAATAGAACAACTATCATAGAAATATGCAGACTATACGAACATCTTAATCAAACTTAGGGTGCAGATGTGTCCGATAATTAATAAACAAGATTGTATAGCTAATTTTACCAATACATATTGTAGGATTTATTAGTATTTATTTTTATTTTTAGTGAATGATTGAACAAAAACTCTTCTTTTGGATTCTATTTTAGATTTTCTTGGGCCCTCAAACCTATTCTACCGGAGGCTTAACTTTGCTACTTCAGCCATTTTTGACTTCAAACACATTTTTGACCTGAATTTGCGACTTCAAAGACGAATAACGCACTTTTTTGTTCAGTGCACAGTGCGAATACCAAGTTGGAATTACTGCCGACGGTCTTCATAACGATCCGATCGACGTTCGTCCATAAAAATAAATCCCAGAGCTCCTGGTGATTCTCGACGGAGGCATGCCTCTGGGCGTTCCCCTCATTTCGCGGAGCACAAAGCCAACCGAGCGCAAGAGTGTCGCTGGCGCGGAACGGCCAGCGACTGATCGTGAAACACGTGTACGGCACTAGTGAGGTCGGGCTGGTTCCGAAAAATGGCAAATATCTGAAGCATCTCAATCAAATTACCCGAGAGCGTTCCGTGCGAGAAAAGCATCTCTCGATGAATGAATGCATGCGTACATGGGGGGGCCGGAGCGGCCGGTGTTCCGCTGCGGTGGACCGCTGTTCGACGCCCGGCCGAGCGCTTCTGCATTATGAATTGGGAGTCCGCTCGGCGCCAGCCGCATACATATGCATGCCCGTGCTCTAGCGTACCCGCATACGTGTATGTTCATATATATATATATATATATATATATATATATAATATATATATACACACGCGCACAGTGCAACGGGCCGGAAGTGCGCGCATATTTTCTTTGATTATATTTTGCGTGCTTGCTCGCCTCAGATCGAAGCGATCGTCGCCGTAAATGTGAGGATACGCTTGCGCCCCAGGATATATATATATATATATATATATATATATATATATGTGCACTGACCGCACGAGCTTGATTTATTCGAGTGGAACGCTTCTTTTCGAGTGGATAACTGAGCTGCTCGTCGCGCTTTGATCTAATTTCGGCCAATTGGCAATCTCGACCGCTGCAGCCGGATATTTCGATCCACTCGGACAAAAAGTTCCCGCGCTCCGGCTTTATTAGCTCGCCATTGATTAATTCGAAATGAGCGATTTGCCGTGCTTCGAAGGATGTTCGACTGCACTCCCACACATACACGCATCGCGTCACGTTTTTTTACGAAGCATCGTACAATCCCACGTGAAATGAATCAATGCCTCGAGAAATATATATATATATCGCAAAAGTTGCACTGATTCGATGACATTTCAAGCTACAAACTCAAAATTTTTCCAAAAATTACATTTACGGCTGGTTTCTCGCAACATTCAATTTTTCTTCGAAGTATATATATACTGTCCTGGTCGTCTTGGTAGAATGCTTAGATTACAATTTGAAAATTCACAAGACGCTGATTGTGGGTTCACGTTCGTTCCCCCGCACGTCACTTGAAAAAGATATCTCACCTAACAAGCTTCCAATCAGAGAAAAATACGCTGCCAGTCTCGGTAACTAATCATTGATATTTTTCAACGTTCTGCAAAGAAATCGAACACGAGAGGCCGTTGTTGCCAGCTAATCGAAAACGATATTTCATTGTAATACAAGCGGTCAAGGGAATTCGATCGAATCGAATCGCCGTGGTTGCGTGTACGCCATGCATATTCACGAGATGCGTATGCAAATTTTTGTCTTGTTAAGAGGCTTGATTGAAGCGCGTGAGAAATAATAACTAGCCGTCCGGCTGTGCGAGGGCGGACACGCACACGCGCTCGCGCGCCAGATGAGTAGCAAAACAATGCGAACAGGAAGGCACCGACAGATGATAGTTAGTAGGGAAAATGGATTAACGGCGTGTTTTTCCATTCCCAGCTGAGTCGTATTAGATTAACCAAATAGACTCTGCCAATTTACGGGTCCGACCCTTTGAAAATCCCAGTTCCAAAGCTTTTTTTGCGGAATTACCACACGAAAATACTTCGGTTTTTTATTGGACGACATGAGTTTGCCAATTTGCAATAGTGACGGTGAATTGGTGTCGATACAAGCGCGATGAGGGGAATTCCAGAACAACACGCAATCGCAGCTGAATATCATTCAATATATTACGACACGCGATAATGCAATAAAAAGATTCGTTGGACACGCGCCTATCAAAATGAGCCTGGCTAACAAGCTCCACCGAGGCAGGAGCGGCAGTAGCAGCAGCAGGGTGCAACAATCCGGGGAAAACAATCGCTCATCTAGGCGGAATCGCAGCCTCGTCAGCAGTTCTCCAATCGAATCGAGCTCGTGCCGCGGTCTTTCGCCCTAACGACTCGTTGGGCCGAACAGCGTGCCTCGAACAACGGGCTAGCTCGGGGGCAGGAGCGCGAGATACAGCCGTTTTGCTTGTCAGCGAAGCGGCGCGCGGCGGAACCAGCTGAGCGACAGCCATCCACGAGTTAAAAACTGAATGGACTTAACGAAGCGCTTGCGAGACTGTCGGAATCTCGGTCCGGTTATCTCTTTCTCGCGCTCGGGCTTGCGACGTGTCCCTCTGCCTGCTCTCGAATACGTGTCTGGCGCGCCTCTGCGCGCCGAGGATCCTTTCACGCTCGCGGGAAATCCGCTCTGAACCGAAGCAACAGCACCAGCACCAGCACCAGCACCAGTAGCACCACCACCAGCAGCCGGAGCTTTTGAGCGAGTGGTTGGGTTTTCCGAGCGGCGTGTACGCGTATACGTGCTTGGTTTACGTGCGCGCCCTTCCTATTTTCTTGATTCCTCCTCTCCGAACTTCCCCCTTTGCGGCCGAGTGAAAGGAAGCGATGGCTTGTACGAATTCGCTCGGGCTGTATACTTGCTCGACTCAATGGAACGCCGAGCATTCGTGCGTTCTTAAATGCTTTTGCCAAATTAATTTTGGACTTGAATACCAAAGTTCAATATTCTTCTAAAGTTCCCTCCGTTCGGATCCTCCGAGTCTTTCCTTCGCTTGCTTGGTACAATGAATAATCATCGTCGCATTCCTTTTAAATGTATAGAAATCCGAAGAGCGAATATTTCTACAGCCGGAATCTACGTCTAGTTGAAAAATAACTTCCAAATCATCCGCGGGGTCGAGCGAGTAACGATTTGAATACGAGAAGCGGGGAAAAAATGTGTGTTCCAAAAAATGTTTGATGAGGTGAAAACAATCGAATATGATGAACGGATTGGAGTTTGTCGCGCCTCGATTCAAAGCAAACCATTCAATCTCAGATCAGAAGAAAACCCAATTAATGAAAAAAAAAAAGAAAGAGGGAGAGAGAAACAGGTAATTCTTTTCTTTCCCCGCGATAATGGCTCTTCTCTTCGCTTCCACTCCATTTTTTCCTTTCATCAGGGCGGCCACTCCTCGCAGCCAGTGTAGCCAAGGATAACGGAACACAAAAAATCCCGATAAAACGAAGGGAAGGCGTGCGTTAAGCTCGCTCGCGCGCTGCGTGTCGCTTATTCGCGGCCGCCCGGCGAAAATTGGCGATTACCCTCGGCTGGCGTGCGGCTGCCTTTCTCTTCACATCGGCCGGCTTAACGCTCGATAAATCGCGTTTATTAGAGGAGAAAAAACAGTAACTGCCTTGCAGACTCCCTGAAAAGAATTAGTTCCGCGCCGTTTCCCCCGCAGAAGGGAGGTGGGTGTGTGTGTGTGCGAGATGCGCGCATACTCGATCGTAAACGGATTCGTTTGAGTGGGTAGGGGGGCAATCGCCCTGGTGGCGACGAGCAATTATTGACGCTCAACGAAAATGACATCGCGCGCGCGGGGAGGAGTTTGCCGTCGGACGTATTGTATCTGCGCGAGAAGGCGTTACTTGACAGACGTCCTCCGGAGTTTTTTTTTATGCCCCGCGTGCGAGTGTTGCAGTTGTAGCCGGTATCGCTGCCGCTTCGGAGTCTCGCACGCAGACCACGGCACAACTTGCGCGCCCCTACTATTTTCCTCGACTACTTCGTATTTCACGACTCCATCCGAGAGCCCGGCTCTCGTGTATATACGTATTCCTCTTACTCGCTCACCGCTGGCCGATCCTGCACCTCCGAGGCCGCGAGGAGCGTTGGAGAAAAATTTCATCCAAGTTCAATAGTATTGTAGCCAGGTCACTCGCTGCACGGGTGCCTTGACGTACTTTTTCTTTGGCGGAGAAAAAAAATGTAACTCTGCCATCTCGTGAATCGGACGTTCGTGTATTATCGCAATGTCCTGAGTAACGGGAGACTGCAATTCGACTTGAATTGTATATGAGACGCTGATATCTTTCAGAGCCAGATAGTCAAGGCGTGAGGTGCAAGGAAAAGCCGAGTCGCACGTAGGGATCGGGCAACATCTCGTGTAAAAGCACAACAGCAGCGCACACAAAGGCCAGTCGGGCGGCCTCCAACAGACAAACTTCGCCCGCAAGGTAAGGATAGCCGTTACGCGCATAACAAAAACGACGTGGCTTTGGCCGCTGCTCGCTGCGAGCGTTATAAAGAAGGAGAGCTAAAGCGTACAAGACAAGAGGGACACGTATACGGCTGCGCCGCGTAGCTGTATCGGGTATATAGCGGGCTCGCGGGCCGGGCGAGAATAAAACGCCCGGCATATTTCAGACTTATTGCACGCGCGCACCCCCGGCTCTCCGTATACACTTTTATCGTGCCTAGTTTCATTCTTTTCCGGTTTATGGTATTACCAGCCGGCATTACACGCGTTTTCGACGTTAGCCGTAAGCGGCCTTGGCGTCGGCCTGGAATTGCGTGATACCAAATATATATATATATATATATATAAAGAGAGAGAGAGAGAGAGAGAGAGAGAAAGAGCTTAGGCTGTAATGCTTTTGGGATTGTTTCCAAAGACGTTCGACCCTCGCGGTATTCCTCGAAGGATTTCAGCGCTGGCGCGCACGTGCTCACGCGCCAATGAATCGCGACGAGAATTTTCAGGTGCGCTCTCGAGGATTTATGTATGCAAATCGATACTCCGTCGGATGGCTTGCGCATACCTTTGCATTTCAATCTCGTGCTCGGTTTTGGTTTCTTCTCTCGCTGCTGCGCGCACCCGACGGCGCTCGCAAAATTACGGCCGGCTTTGGCCGGGAATATTCATGGCGCTATTTTGGATCTGAATGATGCGATATTGAAAATGATACACGAACGTTTCGGAAAGAGGATCGACGCGTTGGGCCGATAAAATTCGAGCGTTCGAATGGGGGAATCGTCGAATATGAATTCGTTTTAGCGTGTAACACGAGTCTCGCTGAGCAGGGATGTGTCCTATTTCAAACGACTGTTCAGTATAAATCGACGCGATCACGGGCGATTCATCCTTGATTGATAACTTATATAACTCTTTTCATCAAAATTCTATGTGTAATTTAACACGCGAGATTTATCCAGCAAGAGATTTATGCGGCAGACACGAATTTATATATACACATATGTATTTATATTTTGACCGGAAAGAAAAGGAAAATTACTTTGACCAGCGGCATGTTGTGCAACGCGTCGCTTGCAAGCGAGCGTCGGAAATCCGAGAAGAATCGCTGCGTGTGGAGAGCAAGCGTTAGTGTCCGGAAACAAGACACCGACCTGACACTTCTTCCTTATGCCGACCCTACCCGACGGCCTTTATCTCGGTCTAACGTCCGTAGTAACGACCGTGAAATTGTGTCTTTAACACGTGGCTAAGAGCTCACGCGCTCAACTTGCGCGCGCGCGCGCGCCCACACAGACACACACATGGCACTGACAATCTCCTAACCGTCTGCGACACGCCTTGTTGTCTCTGACTGTACGGGAGCTGTTTCTCCTTTAGCTCCCTTTCATCTTATTCTATAATTTTGCTAGTCCGTAGTCAGTTGACGTGAGGCTGGATTTACACAAAGATGACATACCAATTATTTTGTACAAGTCCTGTCAATTTAACCGTAATCAATTATTAATGACATTTACTTGTCAAATCGTATAGTTACGAGGGAAAGTATACCTAATGTGTTATCTTTAATTATAAGAATGGGTCATTATAATATAGTTAAAAAGGTACCAGCAAATAAAAAAAAATTGGTTTATGAAACATTCTATGAATTATTATTGAGTTGAGTGTTTGCCCAATATGCCCAGTTACCTAATGCAGCCCACTTACGATATTTCGTTAATGAACTCGGTTTTTCGGCTCGAGTGGTGCTCGAGTTCGTTATCAGAGTAGTTTGAGGTAAAAGGGGCAATTTGATCCTTCCAATCTTGCATCCCTTACTTTTTTCCGAGAATACATTTCCCCTAAACTTCATTCTTGGTGTAAACTAAATCTATCTTCACAAGCGTGACGGCTTGAATATATGTAGAAAGTTCTCATTTCCTGATTGATCTGATCAGTTTTTTTCTCGACAATATTAGTTCTCACCGCAAATACAGTGAACATATAAATGTGGGCTATATTGGATACGCATGGACCCATTTTAGTGCGGTGTCTTTCGCCACCACGAGAGGCGTGTACAAAGATACTCAAATTGCAAAGCTGAGGGTGGCAAACATGTAGGCTGCCATAGCCACCTTTCGTCCCGAGTGGCGTATTTGATTTTCATTAACTTCTGACAAAAAGTTCGCAAATGATTCATTGATATCAGAAGCCGAATCACGGTTATGTCTCTCAGCGTGGCGGCTGCACAACACCCTATATTGCTACCTGACCGGATATTGAGGAGGGTATTGTAAACCTTCGGCTATGATGCAGAATATTTCAATTTGAATAATTCAGTAGTTACTGGAATGTCTAAATGATAATTGCAGTTATTGTTTGTTAGGTGCCTCTTGAACTAAGTAATGCATGCTTAGTTCTGGAAAGGGAAGGTAAACTCACTTGACACTTTATTTTCGTTCGATATTTGGTTTCCAATCATTTATCAGGGTAACACGAATTGATTCTGATAATAATCAAATTACAAATTACAATTACAGTTGAATATGGAATGGGAATAAATCTATGAGGCCATAGTATTTGCCATAGTACGTATACATTTGAGTTGCGTAAAACACTCGCAGTAAAAAGAATATAATTCGAAAGTAGTCCGACTATTGAAAAATGAGATTTTTCTACATCGAATTGAGTAGTTACTGGTGAAATAAAGTTCGAAAAAAATCAAATATAATAGAATCAAGAGCTATATTCTGATTTCAAACTACTTTGGAAAAGTCGCCTCAACTAGAAAATCGAATCATGTGGCTTCAAACGTCATTTTTTCATTGCTACTAATGTAACAGGAGTGCCATTCGCCCATTGGGGACCCTTACCTTACCCCATAATCATAACAAACGGACGCTTCAAGCACTCGTCCAGCAAAGCGAGGGTTGAATTAGGGCCAGCCAAGCATAAAAAAGAATGCAGACGAACTGTCAGAAAGTTATGTACACTGACACGTACTGGAACTTGGTCGCGCGCACACCCACAGACATGCACTCGCCCCCCCCCCCACCCCCTCACACACACAGGCACACGCACCTATACACCACAAAAGCATCGTTGATTCATTAGGAGCGAGGGCGATTATCGGGCACTTCACAAACAAACTTGGCTACGAGCGTCATTCCCCGTACACACATTCGCGCGCGCTTTTGCCACTGATGAAGCTTGACGTGCAATTTCTCTTCTCGTCAACTTGTGTGTGAGTATCTGTTTGTTTGCGTGTATACGAGTATACGTGCATGTGTGCATGCGTGTGGGTGTAAGTTGAGTCCCTCAAGAGCAACGGCGAAAGAGCTATAGCTGCAGGTGATTCATTTCGGAAGAGATGACATTACGCCAACGTCTCGAAGAGACTTTGGCTGCTTTGAGGCTTGTGCGTTTGTGTATACGCGAGGTCCCAGTACCAGCGAACGAGCGAGAGCTGGGGAAATATTTAGTTAGCGAGACTATATATGTTTTGAGGCAAGTTGCTCCGGGATAATGATCTACATGATTGAAACGATTATTTGGCCTGCACTCAGCCCTTTGATGATGGATTCGATCATGGTCGATTCGAGAACGATCAAAATCTAGCCTGATTATTGAATCAATGTATTATTATGTTCTTTGCAGGTTATGTTTCTTCAATTCTTCAAGTTCATGGGGGGAATAGAAATAATTTCTGGCACACGCGGTTCAATTCATTATAGCTACAATGGTAGCGAGGATCGGATAAGAATGGACGAAAAAGGGTGAACATTTTTTCGATTTCATAAAAATGTTAATTGAATCCTCAACTCAATGAAAAATTTAGCCGGGTTATTTGACCACTTTGAAGTAGCATTTCCCTGACGTAAACGACCCTCTTAATCAATCGGCAGGTACCTTTAACGCTGTTTCTCTCTCTCCCCCCTCTCTCTCTCTCTCTCTCTCTCTCTCTCTCTCTCTCTCTCTCTCTCTTACTCTCTCTCTGTACATAGGAGAAATAGAGCGATTGAGAATACAGTGTTTTGAAAAGAGAGAGAGAGAGAGAGAGAGAGAGAGAGAGAGAGAGAGAGAGATTGAAAGCGTTTGGAAGCAGAGCCTAAGACCCCTCGTATAACAAGCCACGTGAATGCCCCGATAAATCTTAGCCGCGGGGGTCCGCGAGCGAGTGAGAGAGGTCGCCGTAATGAGAAATATACGAGGAACAACCCATTACGGTTTCCCTTCACCGTGCCGATAAATCATGCGGCCACGAGGGTGGCGAGAGAGAGAGAGAGAGAGAGAGAGAGAGAGAGAGAGAGAGAGGGGGGAGAGAGAGAGAGGGGGGAGAGAGAGAGAGAGAGAGAGAGAGGGGGGAGAAGGAGAAAGAGAGAGCGAGAGAGGGAAATATAAAAAATGAGGCAAGACGGGAAAATTACTTTCGTCCCTTAATTGAGCCTCCTTACAACGAGTTCGAGAGGCGAGGTCAAGGATCACTGTAGCCGGCCAATCTCGAACCGTAAAGGAAATCGTTCCTTTCTTCTCTCTGTGATCGTTAAGTAATATCGTCGACCTGTTTACGATTCGCAAGGTATGAACAAATCGATGTGCAAATACTTTTAAGTAGTAGCTAAGAAAATCACTCCGTTTGTTGATTGATTGGTTTTGAATTATTTGAATGAGTCCTGAAGAAAAGTTGATTCTCTAGAATTTCCCGTAAACACGTAACTACGAAATATACTACACCTATGTCGGGGAGGTCTCATGTTCTGTACGTTTACAGATTTCTGCAGATCAATAGCTTTATCTCAGCAAGTAGAATTTTTAGAAATAATGACTCTATGAGGTGAATTGAACAGTCGATAACAACCGAGAGGAATAGGAAATGTAACATTCAAAATAAAGACATGTTCAAAAAAGGAAAATAAAAAATATGCTACATAATTGAGTTCATGATTATTCTTGGGAACATTTTCTCGTGAAACATCACTCTATTTGATGCTACTGAAGTTGAAATGCATTGTTTCTAACTAATTTTTGACACTGACGATTTTATCGTGTTGGTGGAACATAGAAGGTGGAAAAACAAACGATCGAAAACACGCATGACGATAAAAGAGATAGGGATTGAAGAGAGCGAGGGAGAGGAAGAGAAATACACATCCGTGTGGTACACAAACAGAACGATAAATCTCTGTTGCGATAGATGCTCGCGATTCTCTCGGAATTACCTCGCGAACGCTACGGTCATCCGTCACTAGCGAGTGCGCGAACGTCCAAAAGATATGACGCCCTTTCGAGGAACAAAAATTCGGTACTTTCTCGAAAATCTACTGTTCTATATCTTGCGCCAAACTGAATTTCGTCTAATAAAGTCGTATTCGCGCGCGCGCACGAGTCAGTGGAGCAGATCGCTATTGAGAAAACTAGTGCTATACAGCGCGAATCAGCTCACGCGCTATAAATTCCGATAGAATCTTGAGTGAGAATTAATGTAAGCGGCAAAGCGTTTCAGAGCAACCTTCGCCAAATAGGACGGTGAACAGAGGGTGAAGATGTACGTCTCTGAAAACAACTTGCACGGGATTATAGTGCAATTGTGTCCTACTTTTCATTCCAAACCTGTAACACCACCGATCCGTAATTCATTGTCAAGATAATGGATTATCCGGCGTACTTTGCGACCCGAGCATTCTAATTATTCTAACGATAGTTTCTTCAGAAATCCACGACTGTTTTTATTTCTACCCACTGCGCTTAACGTCGCCAGCGAAAATCTAACCTACCAGTTTGGTGAAGATTCGATTGCTGCTAAAGGGTAGCTCATTAAAAGCTATAATAATTTTTAATAATGTACACAAAGCTGCCACAAATAGTGCCATTCACGACAATTCAAACGCGAGTCCATCAATGACGAAGGAGCAACGAGAGATGAGACAGTGCGAAGAGCTTACCTGCAGCGGCAGCTCCTAGCCTCAGCACGGCGTCGCCCTGCAACGAGATGGAAAGAGTGGCGGTGTCCTCGAGCCTGGCGAGCACCTCCTCGGGTATGTCCTCGGGCTCTCGGAGCCGCAGGGTCACCTCACCCGTGGTAGCCCCGCTGGTGCTCTGGCTCGCGTTGGCTGCAGTTGCGCCTCCGCCCCCGCCGGGACTCGTCGAGGCCGAGTACATGAATACCGACCCGTACCCATGCAGCGACTGTAGCGGCAGCCGGACGCCGCCCACCTCGCCCACCGGGCCCTGCAAATTACAAAACGAAAATCAGACGTCGTTTCGACTTTTAGTTTGATTGATTGCTAATTAAGTTTGGATTACGATTTTCCCCGACTAACGGGGAGAATCGAGACATTTTTGTAATTGGGTTGTCAAAACTGGTTGTATTACATTTATCCTTGGGCATAAGATGAGCGGATGTGAATCAAAGTAATGCTGAGATAAAATAAACATTACGTGCGTAGGCACGATGTCTCATAGTAGAAGCAACCCAGTTTTAGTGTCGTTACGATTATCTCACGGATCAGAGAAACGGAGTCTGAAGCTACAATCTATGATATATTTTCTCGCGTGATTTCCACCTCGAATACTAATGCTAATAATTCAGTCATTGATGAATAATATTCCCAATGCACTAATTAGAATAGATCCTACGTATATGTATAATGACATCATTTCTACATGAAAATGTATCTTGCTCGTTCGATATAATGAATAAATTAATAAATATTCTAAAAGAAATCACACCAACTGCATGGAATAAATTCAAGCTTTCAAATTACTGATTGACGTTCAGGTGATTACCCATTCAAATAGTACGCTTGGATGACAAGACAATTATACTCTCTAATTATCTTGGCCCCAGGACGTTGATTTACGCAATTTGTTCGGAAATGCAATTTTGCTCAAAGTGAATCGTCTGCATCGTCAAAACCTATTCATCGGTCGTTTCATTTAAATTCCATGATAATTCGAAGATTAACATTTATAAGTTAAGTCAATTGATGAATTTAATATTGTTAATTCTAAGCAGGATGATTCTCCAACCACATTCTACTACAATACCAATATACAACCAGAGATTATACCGTCTAATTATCGACAAAGTTTTGCGAATACAAATGACGTAGATTTGATCAGGCCGAGATTCGCCAGGGCGAGATAAGCCGTGGCAGCGGCCGCGGCCATGAGAATTAAACTTTACATTTTACTGCGCGGAATACGCGTTCAGTTCGGCTTCGTAAATTGGAATCGGCGTCGGATAACCTTTGCACCCTAACGCTAATAAAGTGCGGTCGGGCTTATGTTTTCCCGCCCTTCCCGCTTCTGCAAGTTTGCGTTATGCCGCTACATCTGCCATAATTTTAAAAACACGCTACAGCTGTTTTTATCCGCAAATTCACTGCGCAGTGAAAATGTTGCGATTTACTTTTATACTGGCAATTTTGCAGATTTTCTGTCGAGATGAGTTGTCATGGAAGGTAAACGAAATCTTCTGCACAATATTTGAAATCTTCCAAACAGTTTCAACGCGAGAAACTAATCGAATTTATATAGCATTGAGTTTCCATTGTACGAGTTTGCTCTGAAATCAAGCATCGAAACTTGTAAAAGCTGTGTTGAAGATCCATGTATAATTGTGCTTCCCATCATAAAAATTATAATTTTTATTGTGAGGATGATGGTTCCACATCAACATCGTCTATCAATTCTTTAGTGAATGACTAGATTTTTTTCGGGAGGAGGGGGAGGGGGTCGTTTCATTTTCCGTTCCCCCAAAAGGATTACGTTAAAGACCTGAAGATGGAGATTCACTTTAATTAAGGAGAAACTTGTTTCATTTCACTTCTAGGGTATTATATTCGAACTTGGAGGGGATTCTCACCAAGTATATACAGTGCGATTATTTACATAAGGATTCTCCATCTTGGCTACATCAAGAGAGAGAGAGAGGGAGAGACGTGTTGATGGAAAGCTCGGTAATAGCCGGAGGGAGTGGAAACTTATATTGGACGAGAACAAAAATTAGCTCTCCAACCTTCCAGTTATCAACTCTTATAAAACTTCAATATTGAAGAAGTCATTATTTGCTATGCATGTATCCTTCAAAATTGATAGAAATATTATTTGGACTCGACGGAGAATGACTTTCTAACTGCCAATGCGACCATCATAAATATGATTGAATACAACCACGATTCACGGAAATGACACAATAGTAGTTCTAGCCCGATATAATCGTGATACTAATGTAGCGGTTCACCGAGTTAGATTCCTCGAAGTGTTTTCTAGTCAAAGCTCATAGAAATAATCACAATGGTCAAAGATCATTGTCACGGGTAAAGAATAAGGCACGTAGGGGGGTGCAATAAACCCGCGTAGACATACACACACTCTTGCGATTAGAAATAATAAACGGGCGTCGCGCGAATAGCAGAGGCGCTTATTCTTTGTCATTAGCTAAACGGGCCGTCAGGTATAAAGAGGAATCAAAGAGACTGGTATATACACGCAGCAGCGTAGCAGCCGAGGACGTGCACACTCATCGGGTGGCATATATACGCAATACACTCATCGTGGCGCTTCATTATTTAGGTAAATTGATTCGTACGGCGGATATAGACGCGCTCGAACGGGGTATTTTCCCGGCGCGCTCGCGTAATTTATTTTAATGGTCATTTCAGTAATGGGCCTCTGAGCGAGACTCACGCCGGCCGCTGCACGCGGACTGAATTTCACAGAGACGTGAAATGATATAGCAACGGTAAATAGTGCCTGCTGCCGAAGTTATTGGCCACGCGCTGGCGCGCCGGATTTTCGAGTTGCCGAGCCACCCACCTATACACACGTGCGCCCGAGCGATGAAAGACGGCGAATTTATGGACCTCATTTTGCATTGAAATGAGAGCAATTCCGTCGGAGCGCAGGCTCGTGCGGCGCTATTGTGCAGCGCCGGAGCTCGAGAGCCGGCACTATAGTCTATAGAGTACGTCCCGTTGCCGTCCCAATGCCCGCCCGCCCGCCCGCGCGCTCCCTCTTCTTTTTCCGTCTTTCTCTTATGCTCTTTTCCTAGCTGAGAGTTCATTTGCTCTTCCGTTTTCAAGGTTAACGCAGACATCCTTGATCCCAGCAGAAGAGTGAATTTTCTCTTCCTGAAACCTTCCGATACTCGAATGCGTGATTGAATATTCGCGCTCCTCAACCAGTGAACTCAAACGGTCTATGACTCAAATCAATCAATCGCTCGAGCATAAAAATAATTGAAATAGATTTGAATATTGTATCGGACCATCAACTCAAAATAATAAATATATCCTTTAATAAAATCTACATAACTTTTAGAATGCACGCATACGAGATCTATTTGCTTATCTCACATAAATCACCCGTGGTGCTTATTGTAGCTTGGTGATGAATCGAATTTGAATTCATCCTAGTATCCATCTAGCAGTGTATCTCTCCACCCTCTCCACTCTGTCGCGTTCTCGTTTTCATTGGCAAGTTCAACGTACGCAAACAAACACGGGGAGAGGGAGAGGGAGAGGGAGGGGGGGCCAGCGCGTCCCTTCCTTTGACAAACATGATAGAGAGCAAACGAGAAGGAGAGATAGAAACGGTTTGGGGGAGGATGGAGACATACATAGTTTTCAGAAGGGTTTCTAGCGTGCTGAGCCATCGCAAGGCAAATGTTTTCACGAGCGCAGCCCACCGAGCTTAGTTTATTTAGTCGGAGGGTTAGTTTGAGGGAAAGGGAAAATAACGCGGAGTTTTCCTTGAACCTCAAGAACACTCGTGCTAGCCCATTTATTCTCCTTCTCGCCGAGTCTTCCTTCAAAATAATGTGCAACCTATGCCCGACTGCATTTGCATGAAGGTACGCAAACGCAAACAGTTTGTTATGTGGACTGCATATGATCATTTCGAAAGAAGCGCTCATACAATTAGGATAGTACTTGACCTGCAGAAAAGTCCATTCGGTCCACTGATTATCAATATGTATTTGCTTGTCTCGCTACCCACCCATTCAATATACCGTCTCCAACAATGATTCGAATTTTCATGAAGAATTTTCTTTACATATCTATTCCGTGCTT
The DNA here is from genome assembly GCA_020882685.1 of Aphelinus atriplicis. Classification (NCBI taxonomy): domain Eukaryota; kingdom Metazoa; phylum Arthropoda; class Insecta; order Hymenoptera; family Aphelinidae; genus Aphelinus; species Aphelinus atriplicis. The sequence goes on along the minus strand of CM037074.1, from coordinate 25,604,654 downwards.
GCCGCGGGTAAGGGACTCGGTCTGAAACAGGTCACGAACAAACACCTGCGATCCAATTTTACAGCCAGCAACTTTTTCCCCAGGCTGAAAAAAAAGAAACATGTTTTCGCGATGGTGAGTGGTGACACCGACCCGGCAGGAAACCGGGAATGAATGACGTATGTGCTATTTTTGCTGCAACCCAGCCTCCTTATCTCGCATATTTTTCCCGACCCCACGAAAGAGTTTGCGAGAGTAGTTTGTTGACAAGTATCCGCGCACTCCGCGGCCCGCGAGAAGACCCCAATACACGACCGGGCCAGCCCAACGCTGCTAGCTCTCTCTCCTCTCTCTTTCTCTCATCCTTCCGCTCGTTCTTGGCCCCGGTGCTCGCGAAGCTTACGGCCAGGGCGCGACAAACAAGCCTGAAGGGCGGCAAAACAGACGGGCGAGGAAAAAACGCTGAGCAGGCAACGGTCGTGTCAGCGTCGTTCGTGAATTTTGCACCGGAATTAAGCAAGTGCTCCGTTCTTTTCATACTTTCAAAATTTACGACAGTTGGGATTGATGCGAATACTTTACTGTTGTTTGGTAGAACGCTTTACTCTCGCAAATATACCCGCAGAACATGCTGAATTTTTATCAAGATCAATTATTCTATCAGCCAAGGGAAAAATTTTGCATTTAGAAATATTCTCTTTACAAAATCATCAGGAGAGAATGAGTTTTGATACAATGAGAAAGTATTGTATCGTAAATTCATAAAACATGAGGCATAAGATTGCATATACGGATTTGTGAAAAATGGAACGCAGAATCAAATGCGCTCTGTCGATGAAAGAGGCGTCAAAAAGTCGCACGCAGTAATTTCCATTCCAATTAACAGAGTGCAATAAATTAGCGGCGAATGAAAAAGAAAAACAATCGTAAATGCCATCCTTCATTACGAGCGTGCGAGCGAACGAACGAACGAGAAGCAGTTCGTTACTGCATGACGTAGCTACATGACAACGCATTTATATATACACGGACACACAATACTCTCCACCCCCACCTATTCACGGTCTCAGACGGCGTTGAAACGATGTGAAAAACATACGCACAGCTTGTTCAGCACCCGCGTGCCTATGGTAATTACACGCCAACGATGTACAGCATCGAAGACAAATGACTCGATTCCAGAACGAAAAAAACCGCCAACTTGGCGGATAATCTCGCTTTGAAACGGGGGGGGGGGGAGGAATATATCAGCATGGGAAGTGCAACGATGGTAAAGGAGCTAAAGCCCGAGAGAGGCAGAGTGCAATCAGAACAGGTGATAAAACATTTTTTTTCAAAACCACGCGCGTGAAGCGATTCACAGCTAGGCGACAGGCTCTCCCGTAGTCCACAACATCCGAGCCGATTGCGCGCATTGATGAATTATTGTTTCAAAAAGAAAACGCATTGTTTACAGGCTGCGCGCGATGGGTGTATGCAGCCCTTTCCCATCCACCTCTGGGACAAGCTGTGCCCGACACGTATATGTATGCACGACGCTTACACGCGATAAATCAATCCCGGCCACGCACGTGTCCGCTTTTATTTTCTGAGATTTTGAATTGGACTTTTTGGAAGAAAAATAACGAGTGGGCTGTGAGCGAATGAGACTGATTGCCGTGAGTCAGTAAATAATTTTGGGGGATTTAGTTTTGGAGCTACTAAGTGAGAGGGATGACAATTCGCACTCGGGTCACGCTTATCATATTGAAACAAGATGGTTGGACTGTTTTTTTTTTTGTTATTTCTGTTGTTGTTTCCGGACTCTGAGTATTCTCGACTAAATCAGGATATCATTTATTGCTAATAATCTCCATAGCTCAATTAAGTTTTTTCAGATTTTTAAGTAAAAACATATTTTAACATAGCACTTGATTTTGGGAATTAAATTTTTTTTTATTTTCGATCAACTTTAAGACCTGATTTACTATGAATATTATGCACCTGAACGAGGTTAGGCGATGCAAAAAGTTTGCGACCTGAACGCAGCGGGGGTGGTAATTTTGCGCGTACCAAAATATCCTAGATAAACAAGGCGCATATGCTATTTTTCGTCTCCAATGGGAAAAAAGTTTCATTCTTCTTCCATCTTGCAAAGTTTCATAGTGATTCGACCGCTGGACTTAGCGTCCTCTCCTTGTGAGACTTGTTGACTTCCGATTACACTCCCACGCGTATATTATATTATAAAGATCATATAAAAGCAATGTAACCATGAAAAGGAATCAAATTTATTTTTTCCAGATTGTTACATACTCCAACAGAATAAAAATCTTCACTAAATATTTCATCATATCAACAGGCATTTATTCTCATTTTTTGCATTCAAATAAATAGAATGGAGAGTATTCTCTGATACGACAAACAATGTTATCTATATTAGTCTAACGTCAGATATTTGGTATTCAACCAGAATTAGATCGAATGCTATTTCATTCATGATTGACATAGCAACATTCATAGTTGTGTTGCACAACTATGAATAAAAAAGATAAAATGAATTGTTGAGTTCCATCAGAAATATTGATAATAGAATAAGCTCTGTTCATTTCACTCGCTTATTTTTCACGTCATTGTTTACTCTTATCATCGAATGTTGTATCGTTCTGTATAATGCATTTTCATCAAATATCGACATTTTCCGACACTCCCAAAAAGTATGATAATCCCATACATGGGAAAAAGGTTCAATGAAAAAGTGCATCGAGTCAAGAATTAACACGATAAAAACATGTTGAACCGGTTAAAAAAAATAAAACACACGAAGAGAACAGTTTGAGATAAAAATCTGTCGCCTGCATTTCCATGTTCGAGCTATGGACTTTTCATTCAAGAAAAGCAGAAATTTAAACTTTGAAATGAAAGGAATAATATACATAATGAAAAATATCTTTCAGTGTAATATCCCATGATCCACAAGAAGGCGTGAGCTACGAGAAAATTGGCGTCACGATCAAATTTTAAAGAACAGCCGAGCGCAGCGCTCTCGGAAATTTATACTACCAGAGAGGGGCGAGAAAATTCATCTCCACGAAAAGCCAGGGAATAAGGATGAGCATGAGGCTGTGCGCACAAAACAGGCTCCATACAAAACCAGAAGAAAGTGGCGTGCGACGTTTGCATCAGACTCTCTCTCTCTCTCTCCCCTGCTCCTTTCGAAAAGTTATTCCCCGACGTGGCGCGTCGTATCTATAATAGACAGTCCCCCGTGAAAAACGCAGCCCCGAGGCGCTATTCTTTCATTTCTGACGTAATTACGCGAGAGTACCGTTCGCGCTAAAAACTCTCGCTCGCGACAGCAGCCATTTGGCGGCTACGCGAGACTACTCGCTTGTTCGACCTCGTTTTGCACCCTCCTCCTTCAATTCTTTTCTTCTTTTTCTTCTCGAATTCCCTAGCGCGTTACAGTTGCCGACGTGTCTAATGCGCGAGCGCGAGCGCACAGCAGATTTTCCCGATGGAACCGCAGGATTAACGAGTGGGACACTCCGATGGCTTTTACATATTTATTCCGGACTGACGCGCTTGATTTCAATGGAAGCTGCTGCTGCTGCCTTTCGTTCAGGATTTTTTCACTTTTTATTTACTTTTACGCTCCATCTCGCTCGATGCACTGTGGGTGTCTTCCTTTTTCCGAGCTGAATTTTGTATGCCGTGGGACGAGCAATCGATTAATATTGCACGCCTTACTTTTAGAAAGCAGTGAGGCTTGTTTCTTAGCTCATGCATATTATAGTTTCATATTAGAAATTTCATCATAATTCATCAGATACAAAGAAAAATTCGTATCAAATTATATTTTTTCACGTCCATTATGAATGTTTTGTGTTCCACAATTTATTGATACAAATGAAATATTTGGAGTCTGGAGGTGTCCATTTCGAGAGCATTGATTATAATTAAACTCTCACAACATAGCTATTGATACTTATTTATAAATATAATCAATTATAAAGGATTCTTATTCTTAGCAGCATCATATAATTGAAGTTTATAATTCGATTGTTTGAATATTGCTTTCTCAAAGAGAAAGCTTTGTAACGGGGTAAAAATCGACCCACCGAATCGGACTTCGGGACCTCGATTTTCGTAATCTACGGGTCGAAAAACATGGAAATCCGAAAATGTCTGTATGTATGTACGTACGTGCACTTTTTTTTGTCGTACGATAACTCTCGAAGGAATTGTCCGATCGTCCTGAAATTTTGCACACAGGTTAGTCGCCGCAAAATCTCGGTCGAGTTCAATTTTCAGCCAATTCCGTTGTTTATTTCTCTAGCAACCGTTGCTAACGTGTTTTTGATAAAAGCTCCGAAAATCATCATCAATGCACGATGGGTCTCCAATTCTTTCGACGACGATCGATGAGAATCGATAAGACATTCATTTTGGAACAACCATTGTTTATTCTCCTAGCAACCGTTGCTATGGAGATACAAAATTCAGCTTCAGACTGACTTTTTTTGTCGTACGTTAATTTTCGAAGGAATGGTCCGATCGTCCTGAAATTTTGCACACAGGTCGGTCTCCGGCAGATGTGAACCGAGTTCGGTGTTCAGCAACATCCGTTGTTTGATTCCATGGCAACCGTTGCTAGCGTGTTTTCGATAAGTTCCCATATAATTCATGATAAATGATCATTTGGGTTTGTATATTTATGGGATTCTATAACAATCAAAGAGACCTTTCCCGTATAAACCATTGTTGATGTCTCTAGCAACCGGTGTTTATATCGCTTGCAACCGTAACTAGGGAATGGGAAAAGTCAGTTGGAGGTTCATTTTTGGAACTGTTGATGACTAAGAAGTAAGAACATCGAAGCTCCGACATTTACCATAGCAACCGTTGTTTACGTCCTTAGCAACCGTTACTATGGAGTGTGAAAAATCAGTTGGAGGTCCATTTTCGGAACTGTTGATGACTAAGAAGTAATAACGTCGAAGCTCCGACATTTACCATAGCAACCGTTGTTTACGTCCTTAGCAACCGTTACTATGGAGTGGGAAAAGTCAGTTTGAAGTCCATTTTTGAAACTGTTGGTGACTAAGAAGTAAGAACATCGAAGCTCCGACATTTACCATAGCAACCGTTGTTTACGTCCTTAGCAACCGTTACTATGGAGTGGGAAAAGTCAGTTGGAGGTCCATTTTCGGAACTGTTGATGACTAAGAAGTAATAACGTCGAAGCTCCGACATTTACCATAGCAACCGTTGTTTACTTTCTTAGCAACCGTTACTATGGAGTGGGAAAAGTCAGTTAGAGGTCCATTTTCGGAACTGTTGACGACTAAGAAGTAAGAACACCGAAGCTCGGATATTTACCATAGCAACCGTTACTATGGATTGGAGGAAATAAGTTAAAGGTTCATTTTGCTTTCTCAAAGAGTAGTGATTAATGCAAATTGAGGTTCAATTGCAATACTTTGAGAAAGCATACTGCTGAGGCACTTGGCAGCGGTTTTTCTGATGTCCTGGGAAAATACAAGTTGGTTTTTGACATGGAATTCATCTACTTTGAACTCACCAGCAAAACACTTGACCTTTGGTTGTCGAATCTCACTGAAACTTTTGGCGGTGGTTATAATTATCTAAATAGATAATATATGTAGCCATTCATCCTAATATTTCAATATCCCGGAAATATTTTCATGTTTCCAGCAATTATCGGTTAATATTTCAGATAAATCAAAACATTAGAGCAAACGGCTGTAAATGCCATCTATTTGGATACCAAAAAATTACCTCGAAAAGTTTCATTGGTTTTGAAAGCCCAAATGTCCTAGTTAGTTCAAACTAACATAATAGGCTGAAACAATTGTCTTCATTCTTCTTCTGAGTTATGTCCCAACTATGAATTTACCATTTCTTGGTTTACCTGAAACGTGTACACAAGAATTCATATTGTCGATTTTATTAATTTCTCCAAACACACGAAAATGTTATAAATCAATTAATATCACAACAAATTTTAGCTCTTCCAAGTTGTGGGAATCAGTAACAATAAGATATCATGAGTGAGGGGAAAAGAATATTTCACGATACGTGAGAGTCTATGATTGTGCGAGCTAATCGATCATCGATTTTACTCTCAACCTTCACCCAGAAAACCCGAAGTAGATATAATTTGTTCCGGGAAAATTAAAATATTACAATTTTTGAAACATATTTTCGTGACAAACTGTAGGTGCATATCTCAGCAATCACTACGCAACTGAATATTTGAATCTATTTCAATATAAATTTACATACAATTATTTTCACCTTTAACCAAGCATTGTAATATAACTATATATGCACAGCAATAACTACTAATTGTTCCCAGTTTTCTTTTTGCCAGTCGTTCATTCTAAAGAGAACACTTTAATTAACAAACTTTTTCCCCTCATGGAGAGCGGAGTCCTTCGTTATTTGACAAAAATTTCCCAATTAACTTAAGTGCAGCCACCGAGAGGTTTTTCCTCGGCCGACAGCAGGCGAGGTGCACGGCAAAGGTGTTCACGTTCTCTCCTTACGGTGCCGGCGCGCCCCACAAAAAAGACTCCCGTAATTGATGAAGTTATGGCAATTGTCGCCCGCAACAACTAACGCTCTCCTCTACCCCAACGTCGCCATCCGACAGCTCACGAACCCAAGAAAATAACTTAATTAATAGAATAACGTTAGAACTGTTTTTTATTGCACCCTGAATCTTAGTTTGATCCATTCACACTGTTACTTCACAACTTTTAACAATTTTTTTGAGACTTTACAAATGCAGAATTCTGATAGTTAGCTAGCTAAGTGTACGAGTATATAGTATATTCCGAATGATGTTCCTGATCAATTTCACTGTGTTAATTGTCAAAATTTTCTTCTATTACGTTAATTACATTGAAAATAAAAATTAACATCGGAATAAGATGCAAAAAAATTGTAGCAGACGGTTTCTATGAGTATCAGCGTGGGTCAGTTTCACTATACCAATAATATTTACAGACTATAGCAATTATTGACTATAGCAATCTATACTTTATGCTATAGTTTTACCAATAACTCGTGCTCGAAACCATGAAAAACGCTATAGCCTGTGTATCGTGCCGCGTGGGTCGATAGCCGCGGCGCAATTTGCTTCTATCCGTCGCAGTGGCTCGAGAGGTAAACAGCCGCTCGCGAGATCAGATGTATCGTAACGCGCAACGCATAACCCCGCGAATGGCTATCTTCGCTTGCTCTTCGTGATTATCTAGCTCGATCCACAGTTTGAGTTTTCTCCGGGACACCGGACGCCGGCGCTAACCTCGAGTTACGCGCTCGGGTCAAGTTATGATTGATTTTGCGCCACCCGGACGAACTCACGGTACGTCGCTACTGCATTGGTTAGATTTGATTTTCCTGTCAGGATTTGTAGTTGCTACAAGGATTTCCCATGTCACTTAACTACAGTTTTTCGTTACCGATTCTTTTGATAGCATATTAATAATGCTCAACCGTATTTTTATATGTATTTCTATCCTAAGGTTCAACTTACGACGCAAAGATGATCGACCATGCTCAGAAAATCCTTACCTGGAACAAAAAGAAAATCAAACTGTTAGATTACCATGCACACGGTATATGATTTACGATTTTGATTCAATCTAGAGTCAACGGAATTCAAAGAAGAATACTCCGAGGACTTCTTCGGCGAGAAATGCTTTCAATTTCTGTAATCAGTTCAGATATAACGCGTTGACGTATATCACAGACACTATACTGTTCAACAATCGAATCATTTTTCCTGTCATGCCTTACTTGCCCTTTGATCCATTTCAAGAAGTGATCCTGGGCGAGACAAAAGTCTCTTGATCTCGAGATGCATACAGACATGAACAATGAGAGAATAAATTTGTTCTTTCACTCTTTGTTATTTAATACGTACGTTGTTATAAGATTGACGCTGCAAAAATTCGCATTGTTTCGTTATGAATAAAATCTATCAAACGTGAAAAGTCATACAGTTGTGGGCAGAATCAAATAAAGAGCATTATAAACAATCAATGTTTCAAGTAAATTCTATATCAACGTTGGAATTCTTTACGTGTTTCTTGCACGTGAGGGAAAATGAAAAATATAGGGATTGAAAAATTCATGAATGTACGCTCAATTTTGTTCTACAATCACAAAGCTGCTCGCTGAGGTGACTTATCGGAGTAATCTTCTTACAGCATTGAGGACTTACGAAACATTGGCGAACATCAAGTAAACATCAATAAATCATCAGAGATAGGAATGTGAGTTTTAACCGGATATTTTTCTGACCTTTCGGAAATCGTTATTTGTGAAAAATATAACGAACAATAGGACATTGTAAAAGAATTAATCCAGCCAAATATTTGCTAACTGGAGTTACTGAAAGCGGGTGAGCGATGTGAAAAAAGTATTATTTACATTGGCCGAACCCATTGTTGACATTCGAGCTCTAATCCGTTTATCCGAACCCTCTCTCTCATTGCCACCATACAGGAGTAAGGTGGGGTGAGGGGGTCCACTTTTTCCGCTGTTACAACAAAGAGCTCCATCTCGAACCCCGTTTATTTTGCAAGCAAACATTTTTCGCTCGGCTAGCGATCAGGTCAGAGAAAGCAAGCGAAATCGAAGTCCACTGGAAGGCTGAATTAGTGAAAACCCGGGAAAACCGTCACCTATTTAGATAGGGGCAAGGGTGTGGTTCGATCGGTCAGTTCCAATTGCCACTGACGAATCGCGTTGCACGATATTACCACCGATTAATGGATCAAACCAATCGTCGGCCTCGTCGGCTGTGAAATTCGTCCCGTTATAGTTGCGAAACTACTAATCGGCCCTGCGTAAAACGCAGAGTGCGGCCAAAATCGCCTATCGAATATTGCGGCTACTATCCAGATCAAGCTGTCTCTCTTGCAGCCCGCAATTGCAAATGCTATGCTGCTGCGCACAGCGGGAGCAGCACTCAATTTGACCAAATTCATAATCAGAGCTAAATCTTCAGTCTTGCTTTACATTATAGTAGAACAAATTGAAGCTCAATGGGATCAATGCTGGATTTCAGTGTTCTGTATTATTTTATCTTGTATTATGGTATATGATTCATGCGCATCTCTTCTGAAGAGAGATCAGTGTGACGATTAGTTTTGAAATAGTTTTTAGTTAATTGAATATCTCAACATTATCCATCGTTATGTCCAACGTTAGATTTGCCTCGGATATTTTGTCAATAATTATTGTTTTTTTCCAAACTAATGTCTTATTCGCGGTCGCAACGTATCAACAGGTCAGAGTAAAACTATATAGTAAAACTTTTTCAAGTCAAAACTTGATTTTGACTTTTTTGATTGAGTCTGTTGATATGTTGGAAGAAAGAAAAGCGAGTTCATGATGAATAACAGAATCTTTTTTTCGATTTTATTAAAATTTTTAAACGAACAGTAGTTTTGATACTTTGAATTTTAAAGTTATTCCAAGCACTACATCCAACATATTTCCGTAGGCTATAATTCTCTGAAAAGTTCTTGAAGAACGCAAAGTTCAAAATTTATAGTACGTTCTTAAATCTCCTTACTCGCTTCGAAACGTTTTAATACATAAGCGTGCAGAAGCTCTTGAATATGCCGAGTGGGCTGTACCCATGCGACACATCTTAGTGCGAGTCTTCTAACATTTTTCCGACGCGAATCTTTCCTCCACGAGCGAACTCAAATTCTGATACTTGCATGAAATGAAAAAAAAACTTCTTGGTTAAATGAGAAGCAGAGCCGAGGAACAGGGAGCCTCTGTAGCGTATCAAACTGATAGCTCTAAGAGCACACACGTACGGCCAGGAAATTCACGTGAATCGTGAGCTTTGAAAGCTTCCTTCTGCTGTGCTTTAGCCCTTTTTCTCCGCTGTTCCTCGGTTACATCGTACCAAGAGTGACTTCCGCGAATTATCAGGTGTAGGTTACTGTAATGCGTCCCTGCTTGGTGCAGTAATGGAGTGTACTCTTCGAAATGTATCTCGGCTAAGGTTCACTTTCTTTAGCTTGTCATTGTTAACTTGTGTTACAAACTATTAAATTCAGGTCGGAATCGTTCTTTTTTCAATTCGACTTTCAAGTACTTACATACTCTTTAAAAGTTAGTTGAATCGCGAGCATGGATTCATCATTGGATATGATAGTCGAGAATTACAAATCTTTTTCAACTTCGATGACGCCAGTTAGATCTTTCATCGGTCTGACAAACCACGAACTATTCTACTTGGGCTATTACAATCCGAAAATCTCTCTCTCTCTCCCTCTCTCTTTCTCTCTCTTTCGATAAAAAATAATCACTCAAAATTTCCCTCGAATAGATTTTCCTCTCCATTTCGGGAATCAGTTTTGGACGAGCGCTTGGGAATGTCACTGTGCGCGGGATAAATATTATCGAAAAAGCTGAAGAATCTCGCGTACTTGAAATACCGATCGCGTCGAAACGAGGTCAAACTCGGGATCGAAGCTCGTGGCTCTCTGAGCGAAGCTCAATCTCGTGCCGCCGTGAGCGAGAGCAATTCCGGGTAGTCGCTCGGCTACAACAATCGTCGGATCGAGAACTCGGCTTGGAGCTCAAGGAGCAGAGCTCGCGAGAGAGGGCGAGCCCGATTAATAATGGCCCCGGCCACACACAACAACTCGGCGTGCGGCCCATAAATTATGCAAAGTGGTCTCGCGCACACGCTCGCGGATGCGCACGTGTGTAGGCGCCACCGCCGCCACGCGCCAGTGCTTAATTCGGGCGGGCCCTCTTATATCGCCTCTTGTGCGCTCTCCTCCTGCGCCTCCCCCAACCCTCCCCGCACTTTGCTCGTCTTGCCAAACTTTGCCAGTTAATAGTTACCAATAATCGTCCTTTCTCGGCGGCTGCAGCGGCTGTAGTTGGCCCTCTCTATCTGGCACGGAATTATGGGCAAAGTTTAGCGGCGCGGCCTCGCAAAATCAGCCCAATCGCACGTACGTATATGAAGGAGAGAGAGAGAGAGGCAAAGAGAGAGAAAGAGAAAAAAGATAGAGCGTGTGTTAGCATACGCGCCCAAGGCACGTAAGTGCCGCCCACGCGCACGTGAGATCGTTATTTCGATCAGCGGACGCTGACTTATTGGCTAGATGCTTCTGCCGCTGCTGCTGCTGCTGCTACTGCTTGGCACCGCTGTTTCGATAATTGAATTCGACTTCGACTCCAAGCCAACTCCCAACGAATTCGCTCGCGCGCAAACGCACCCGGCTTAACGTGCCCGATAACGAGCCCCCAATTGGCTCACGTTCTTCTATTAAATTTTCGGACGCTCGCAATGTAAGACCACGAGGAAAGGAGATTCGCTCGAGGGTGTGAACATTTCTATGGACCGACTGGCGCGAGGAAAAAGAAACTGCGCTTCGCGGAGATAGAAATCTAAACTTACAAGATTGAAAAGATCGAAAGATTTTCGCTCTGCTCTCTGCTCACGTTAAATGAAGTCTGGATAATTATTAGTTACTAGGTGAAAACGATTTGCTCATACTTCCGTTATAATTTCGAACGAGACATAAATTCGATATTGTTCTCCCTCATTTGGTGATTTTGTTATGCTCAGATGAAAATCCAGTACAGCCTCATTTCAACAAATTGAATTTCCCACTCCCTCTGCGTTTCTATCACGTGTGTACCACGAAGTCTGCCCGTTAGAAGAATATTATTGATAATTAAAATATTTCAGTATTTCTCTGAATCTTTCATCCCCGAATATGTATTTGTGAAGAAATGTGGGATTATAACTGCATGAATAAATTCAAAGAAATTTTCTCGGGGAAAAATTAAAATCGTACGAGAATAAAAACATACTTTTGAATACATACAGTAAAATGAAAGAGTTGCTATTTTTAGTTGCGCAAAATGTAATTCTTGCTAAAAAAATAAATTAATCCAACTGTGTGTTCATATACTCTTGACGTCACACTATTACGACGTATGACAAAAACACTTGGTCTTTTATTCTGCACCGCTCTACATTTTCATAAATATGAAACACAGTAAGGGGAAATGTTAAGCGCACTCGAAAATGTTGATTTAGAGAAATCAGCGATGCGAAAAAGCTCGAGATTAAAACCTCGAAGTGGTCGCGGTGTTCTTACATATAGTGCATACTTTTCGATCAAAACATATAGAACTTAAATATTCTGAGAAATATATACAAGCTATAACTACTTCGAAGATAACAAATGAGAAGAGACATGCCGAGTTTTTTTATTGTGGAGTAGGTGTATAATAACACTAAACTTGAATAAGACTAGTATGGAATGTCAGTTCAATTTAGCTCCTAAAACATTGACAATATCTTGAAATGTCATCATTTTTGCAGCGAAATCTAAGATGGGAATTTTAAATTGAACAAATTCTAGAACATGATATTTTCAATTAATACCGCAAGGTGAGTCTATAGTCGTTGTAGAGTGCATCGATCTGACCATGATAATCGAAAAAAAAAACAAGAATATACATATAACATAGTTAAATAGACATTTCCTGATTTTTTCAATCCTGAACATCTAGAAAAAAATGCGTACAATTTCCAAGTGACTGTATTTTCATCAAAACAAGTGACTTCGCGGTATTTCAGAAATTAAAAAATGTAGTTCGGGGAAAAAATGTGAATTAAATAGCGAAGTGAAAATTAATCCATACTGATAGAGAATATATTCGGCATTTTTTTAGAGCTGAATTGATTTTATCCGATGAGGGGAGACAAAAACTGTTCAAATGCTCCGGACCACACAGTAAAAACAGAGGTAGCCATCCGCCACAGACACGCGCAGCTCAGCATAAATCTGAGCGTAGGTCGATGCACCTGGCTGGCGGGAGGATGAATAAGCGAAAATGAGTAGTAGGGAGAGAAGCGGGCGAAAAATCGTGAAAGCTCGGGTGGAAATGGCAAGCAAATACAGAAACGCTTCTTTCTTATATCGAGAGGAGGGTCGAGTGGCAAATATTAGTAGGAAAATCGGAGTTGTCACGGAAGCTGCTTAAGTGCCCCTCGTTCGGTAGAAACGAGCGAGCAAAGCCCGGTTTGCGTACCCACTTCGTGGTTAAAACTCCGGCCAGCGTAAACTCAAGAAGCTGCTGTGGTGCTACTCCTAGGAGCTGCTTCTGCTGCTGAAATTGTGGTATATATACGTTGTGGCGACTGTTTCCGACGTGTGCTCGAGCGCGTGACGTACCACATGCATGCTGTTCTTGTGGAATAATTCTCGATTGAATCCAAACTGATGAATATCAAATTGGGACTCGCACAAATCATAGATCCGTTCATTCCCATCGGAATCATCGCATATTTATTTAAAAAAAAACGAATTCCGTTCATGTTCTATGGGATTTTGCCCAATGTGAAATTGATGTGGCACCCCCGTCCCCTGCTATCCTCGTTATATCCCCAATCCCTATCTCTGCGCCAACGTGACAAGCAACGTCCATCTACGAGCTCGTGCGATTTTCCGAAACTCAACTCGCGATCGAGCCGAAATGAATTCCCAGTGGATGGGAAGGGGCTTGCGCGTGCTAAACCGCTTAACCGCCTGTATAAATTCCGCGTCCCGAAATTTTTGTCCCTCCCGCTGGCGAGAGCTTTTGCGCACACTCATGCATAAACGGCCGCGAGCGCACGCCCACACACTCGCGCGAATTCGAATGGGGCCGAGTATCAATGTGAGAGGTTCTCGATTCCCCTCGCTACAGTCGCTAATGCGAACTAATTACTGGCCGACTGGAAGTTAAAAGCGTGGACAAGCAGCGCCGCAAAGAGAATCCCTGGTTGTAGTGGTCGAGAGAGATGGACAAATAATTTCAGCAAAATTAAAGTTTGCTCAACCGCTAAGCGCCCGATTAAATTTTAAAGTAATCAGGCGCGAGGAGTTATTATAGTTGGCTCGATTTTCGTGTTCACCTGTCCATTACAACAATAACATTGACAATTTTGTGTTGAATCATTCCAGAGAAACGTATTTCGGAAAATAGGGGTTTCTCATGGTGACTTTTCCTCCAAATTCCATTCGGTTATTTACCCTATTTGAGAGTTTTGAGAGACGCAAGAGGCCGATTTTCATCAACAGGTTAGATATTACACAGAGAGACTAATATTTTAAAAATAAAGATTGGAATATGATAATTCTATGACATTCTATAGAATTCTATGACATTCTATGGAATGTATGAGTTCAACGAGATTATATCAAACTTGATAATAATTCAATCAAATGAATAAGTGAAATGATTTTTATCGCAATCACTGGCTAGTATAAGAGATACGATTACGAATGCTTATAAAAACTATAATGTGCTATAGAAGCTTCCGAATTTATATTTCCGAGGAATCTTGCAAAAACTGAATCAATTGTGGTATTACATTGTTTTAGAGCCTTTCTAGAATCGCTGATAATTTTTAATTGGAATTTCTGCTGAAGAAATTCCATTGAAGGTCGAGCTCGATCGTTCTCAGAATAGACGTTGAAAACTCCACTCAAAATAATTGGTAAAGTGTGTTCATTCCCGGAAGGGAATAAATTAGCAGGAATCTAAAGGCTGTATATTAAAAGTTTTCTGTCGATAAACTTAATGATATCAGTTATATTCTTAGCTGGGGAAATATAAATAAACACCGTAATGATACTTTGTTAATTATCTGGTATCTATTCAGCAACACATATTTCTCTTATTTCTGAAGGTGTGGAAAGATTCAGGTCCGTAACGTTTCTCACTTTTAATAAAGTATGTTGAGTGGCAACATTGGCTTGCTTATTAGAATTTTGGCAAATTACTACCCCCGCATACGTTTTTCGTTGACGTTTGAATTGCGCAACTCAATTAAAATTTGGAATATGGTGCATATGATCAGAATCCATGATGTCGAGTTTGTGTTTATGAAGTGTTAAAAAATTGATACTAAATACCAAAATACTAAAAATCAGACATGCGCTAGATATGTCCCAGACTTTTTATTCATACATAAAGTCAATCGACATCTGGTCAAATGTATAACTAATTGTCTGAGTAAGAGTCTTTTGAATTCATTTATCAGAGAATCCATTCTTTGGCAACGCTGCTGCCAGTTCAGTACGCTTCCGTAAGAAGTTTCGTTTCGAAGAAAAAAAAAACGTTTTCTACAGCTGTTGCTGCGAATTGACAGCATTGATTTTGCACTTGATGCATGAAACACTTTTATTCTTGTACCTAGTCGGGCTGCTCCAACCTCTCCGCGTATTTTTCAAGGAACGTAAAAATCCAGCCTAACGCTCACGCGAGTAGACAAAGTTACGGTCTCTTCCTGGCGGCGAGTCGCGTCACGTCGCCTAAGCGCGGTCGGCGCGCGGGCTGAATATCCGACTGGGCGCGAGGCTCTTGAATAAACATGCGCTGGTGGGGCATAAAGCACAACTAAATAGGGGGACGGGGGGAGGGCGTGCAAGAAAAGCGCGTCACGCGCCCGCCACCGCCGTCGGTTACGGGCAAACGATGAAAAATGCATCCGTGCCGCGGCCAAACAAAAGCAGCCCCCGGCAAATTCCTTCCAACTTAATTACAGCTCTCTCTCGGCCGCGCGAGCGCACGAATTTCCCTCGCACACCTCGAGTACTTTTGTTTTGGACCGCGTGAATTTTCCAAGACTTATGCCCCTTGAGGCTTTTGTGGGAAAAATTGTTTGCACTCGGATGGAGGGTTCTCGTACTCGACTCGAGACGCCGGATTTTTCGGGGGGTCGCAGCTGACAAAGGAGGCGAGCCACGGTGAATCCGCGTTGCTCCTCACTGACATTTCTTCCCTGCACAAAACCACCCATAGACGTTACCTTAACCCATCTTCTAACTTTCCAGTCAATAGTGTCATCTGACAAATAAATAATATTTTCAAGTATTTTATAATTCCTCCAATAATGATATTGAGGATCGATTCATAGACTTATTCATTTCATTTCTACCCAAAGGTTATTTGTAGAGAGTTAGAATCAGCTAGAACTCCATCTTAAACGCGCAGTTGCACCGAGCGGGTCGTTTACGTTGAGCTTCAATAAAGCAACGAAACGTCAACGTCGTTAAAAGATCGTATATCTCGCAGGTCTCTACCAAGACGCATGAATCACACGTTTACGTAGTTCTTACGAAATTCGCAAGAGCTGAAGCCAGATGACGAGTTGGTGCCACATAATTATACTAGCGCTCTGCAAGGCATTTGCTCGCTGCGTTCGGAATAAAAAAGTTGCGATAAAATAGATTTCGGTATCGTTTTACGGGGAACATTTTTAGGAAACGCGAGTGAGAAGAGGTGGACGAAGAGACAAGCGAGTGAGCGGAGGCAAAAGGCATTTGCAAATGAATAAATACTGGCCGCGAGCCAGATACCCGACGCGACAGGTTTTGTTGCTGGCACTAAAAGTTCATTTGCGTAATGGCCTGTTAAAAATCCGCCGTTCAGATTCGTTCGCGATGTCGTGTACCGCGTCGTACGTTCACGCGCTTTCGTTTCGCCACTGGCTCTGCGAAACAATTTTAAGGTCGACGATCGCTTATTCTTTTCTCTCTTTTCTCGTCGTTTCGTTGTTCCACGAGCAGTAAAAACCGACTGTAGCGTCGAGAGTTTCAGCTGTGATTCCTACGATAGTTCAATGAGTCAGCAATTTCTACACCAATACAAAAATAACATTGAGGGTTTAAAATGAATTTATCGCATTCAAGGACATAAAATGTGACCATTCGTGTCATGCCTTGAACTTCAAATCTTTATTTGGAAGTATCTATTAGGAGATACGGTTTTCTATACCAAAAGCAATTTGACGACAAAATTTGATTTGAAATTTGTTCTCGTACGTATGGAAAAGAAGCTCCTACACGAACCACTGTTTTTTCTTATTTATACATCACCAAGACAGTTTTCCGTTTGCGCTTTTTCCGAAACAGATATATCTGGACTTGTATTCGAGTTTCAAAACTCAACTGCAAAACGAACCCCTTATCTAAGCGACCAAGGTCTCGTGGCAGCATCTCGGGGAACGTGGCACGATCTCTATGCGAAAGAAGTGAAGCAAAAGAAGAAAACAATCTGAACAAAGGGACAATGAGAGGCGTAAAAAGAAGAGCAAACTGCTCGTTTTACAGCGCGTCGTAACGTAGAATTTGATTCCCGCGCGAGGCACCTCCTCCCCACTTGACTTTCACAGGCGTAATAACGCGTCTATGCTCGTCATCGGCGACAGAGGCGGAATCGCGGGGAGATGCACCGACACGGATGACAAAGGCCATAAATCAGGTGAGCGGGCGCAAAAACACACACCCTCACACACACGCGCGCGCGCACACACACAAACTCAGAGCTCTTGGTTCTACAAGGAGGCGTAAGACGTTCGAGGGAAGAAAGCTGCTTCCCTGGAATCACTATAAATGGTAATGGAGAGCCGCTCTCCTTTACGCGCCTCTCGCTTCCCTTGCAAAGTATATACGTGCGCGAGAGGGCCAGCTTGGGAATGCGATTTTTCTTCCAGGATGGACGTAAATAAAAGCCTTTCCACGAGAGCGAGTGGGTCCAGCGAACAACGAGCTGGCTTTTCCTCGCGGACCACCGCGCCGTTCATATGTATGTATGTGTATGCATGCACGTGCACGAAGGGCAAAGGACTCGACTACGACGTCTCTCAATTCCGTCAGGCTGGCTGTGTCTCGAAAAAGCACATCAAACGATTTTTAAACGTGATCAAGTGCTGTTTATCTGCTGTCTCGGTGGACATTGGATTTTCATTTTACCCCGCGGGTATTTTTGGTGTGTTATGTGATATACTGATTTTACTCGTATCAAAGTTTCTTTTCGTGGCATCTCGTTAAAAGTATTTGTGCAGAGTACGTTCAGTACATCATGAGTGTCAGTATATGACTCTGACCAAATGTATGCTCAATATTGTTTTCGTAACTAGAACCGTAAAATTAATAACAACGTTACTGCAGTTGTTATTACGTGAAAAATTCTTTACAAAAATATTTTAAATAAAAATAACGAGTAAAGATTTTTCCAAAATTTAATTCCGAGTGTCAATACACCCTTCATATTGTGAACCTAAGAAGTTTGGCCAACGAAATGGCCACAATCTGAAAAAGTTAGGCGCCAGCACGGCTATCACGTTATATCGAAGAATCCGCGGAGCGTGAGATAAGGAGGAACCATTACATTTTGTTACCTCGGCTTAGTCCAATACGACTCGTTTCATAAATTTATGAAAATCCGGGACGCAGCGATTTCAGGCTGTCCGGCCAACTTGGTCCAAAGAGCAATCGCCCTCACCTCTGTCGTGCGCAAAATTCATAATATTTTCTGCATTCCACTGAACACCCGATATTCCAACTGGAAATATATCGAGAGACATTCCTAATTGAGATTTTTATGCTCATTGAACGGTCCACAGAGATCGTACAGGGAGAATTCAATTTTCTGTGGAATTCGGGCATTAAATTTTAGAGCTGCACTTACTAGAAAATACTATAAAACGTTATATAGACAATCAAATCTCTCATCAATCGTAAAATATTCGGGAAACATGGAAAGCGGCCAAATTTACATATCTCCTAAACGAGTTTATCAAAGATGTAATGCAGAGAGAGCATAAAGCATTGAGTATACCACGGAATTGATTAACATGATGCTGAAAGTGTACTGGACAGAGAAGTTCATCGTGATTAATATTTCGGAGCGAAATGATGGAACGTACGCCGCTTGATTTTCGGGGGGAACGGTAGGTGAGGGATAAGCGAAGTAGAAAATCGTCAGAGCTGGCGAGTCAATAGTGACGAAGAGCAGAGCCAAGAGCCTTATCACGCAGTGGCTAACGAAGCATCAGCCTTTGACTGGGCGATCTTGGCAAGGACCTGCAGTTCTCTGGCAGGTACACTACAAGAAGCAGATACGTCCCTTGAATAAGACGCTTTTAGTCTCGGGCTCGGCAGAAGTGCGGCTACGTGACCGAGCGCCGTGGTGCACGCGTTTTATATGCTGCGCGCGAATTTTATTACAACCCAAGAAATTTTCGCAGCCCATCGCCTAACTCGACACACAAGTCGATTCAAGCTTTCGCTGCTGCTTAGCTCCGCTGATTTTTAACGTGGCTTTCAATACGCGGCAACGTCCATTCACACTACTTCCGAACGAATAACCGCGAGAAGGAGTTTATTAAAAGGTTCGGGACAAGATTGAGCAAGCGCTTTATGTACGGTATGTATGGAGATAAATAGTTTGCGCTGAATCGTTTACGATTGAATTGCAAATGTAGGGTTTGATTCCTATCTCGATACAACAAAGTTGTAAAAGCTCATTTGTCATGCCTCGAAAGAGTAAATTTATTCGGGTGATGGTTAAAAAGACTCAAGCATGACATTTTTTTAAATTACATCAGAGTATATTGAAGCTGAAGTGAACTCCGTTGCGATAGATCCCGTCAGAGACTGTTATTGCATCTTGAATTTCAACTGTTTTGTAGGCAGTACTTTTTCGTCGCTTTTCGACATGATATACAATTTATAGTTCGGTCTTTCCAGAACGTGTCTTTGTGCAGTCTTTTTCATTACAATTGTCAGGGATGAAAGAAAAACACAACACGATTTTAAAAAGCGTGAACCAGCGGGGGGCCCCGGCTCGAGTGGAATCCTCGATTCCAAGCCCCGCGATTCGTTATCATGTGATTCTCGTTCTCGTTTCCCACCAGGAAGAACAAGAGAAAAAATGCCCAGGGCGGGTAATAAAATATTCGCGGCGGGTACGCGCGCGCAGTTGCGGATATCGCGCTGGCTAACACCCGCAACCTTGCCGGTGCTGCCCCCTACCACCAGTTACATACACGCTCTCTCTCGTCGAGCTCGCGGCGTTCGAACTAGTTAAATCATCTCGCCGCGGGCTGCGGATTCACCGCACGTTCGGCGAATTTATTTGAGCCGCGTATATGCGAGCGGGGAAGAAGGTGGCCACCGAGAGCCGGAGCCCGCGCGCTGAATTCCCCAGCGCTCGAGTTTTGCTATACCACTTTGCGCGCGCGTCCCGGCGGCGCTAGATGAGCAGCTTTTTTCCCCGTTCTGATTCACTGCGAGATCTTGGGAATTACGTGGAGGGTTTTGTAGTTGGGAAAATATGGGGTGAGATCGAGACAACGGGCAATTTTCAGTGATATTACGCTTCCGCGTGGATAATTTATTATGTACACGCTCTATGTATTTCACGAAATGAGAAAAGCCCAATGTTTACTGGCGAAAAGACGACGATTCGCGATTCGGAATAAGCAGCACTGCTGACTCGGCAATCGAGCGCACCAGTCGTTCATCTAAATCTCATCAGCGATCTCACTCGCGTATATTAAAATCCACAATTTTGTAATTGCGATCGTGAAAAAATGCGAATTATTCTAGAATAAATCAAATTTCAATGGAACGGGTAATTTTGATGAAACTCCTGGACAAAATCGCCAGCGCCATCACGTCTTCATAGGATTTTTTTTTCTGAACGAAAAAATTTGCCTCCTGGACATTAAATAAAGACTTTCATTATTTCTGTGCAATATAGCTTGAGCCCATAAGCTCTCGAGCAGAAAATTCCCTACTCTCCGAGGCTATACAGCGAGGGAAGAAAGCTAGTGTAGATGGTGCGAGGGAGGAAGGGTGAGACTAAGAAGAGCGGCTGAGAGAATGAGGATCGCTTATCGGAAAGTCTACTGCGACGGCTTAGCCCATTACTTCTTGCGGGGCAGCTCGGGGCTTGAAGATTTAATCGATAACCTGCAGGTGTTACAGTCTACGCGGAAACACCGACGCGACGATCGAGGATTTCTTTGGGATCTGCAGTGCCATTTTTTCCCATCGAGTACCACCATGTGCTGACCTCGGGGGCTTCTATCCCCTTTTAATTGTCTCCTATAAACCGGCGATTCACCGATAATCAAAAGACGCATTGATCTCCATCTCATACTAAAAAATACTAAGAAAATTAAATTCCACTTTTTGTTCCATGTAAAAGCTTCTCTAAGCCCTTCGTCGGAAAATACGCAGAATTGTTGAAACGTGGTCGAGTGCACTCGACATTTTACAATCCATTCCGAAAACATTCTCCGCTTGGAAGTTGAAAGAATGTAATCGAAAACTCTTGAAATACCAAACCGATGGACGGCTCAAAAGAGGAGAATTATTATTATTCAAACAGCGCATAGATTATTTCAAATATAATTAAACTCTATGGCAAAAATTGGGAAATCCAGCATCGAATTTCATCCTTTCAGCGTTGAAACTTCAACGGCCTCGTTTGGACTAATAAAGCCGAAACGTAAGCCCACGGGGCGTCGAGTTATTATCACCGTTATGATAACGCAAAACGCGCAATGCTGGTAAAATGTGTTGCCAGGCATGGAACGGGGAATAAGCTTAAAGGCATGGCAGTGCCAAATCGAAATCCCGCTCGTAATTACGAGAGGTAGACGCCTCATGCAAACATCATTTCGTTATGATATACAACTCTGACAAGACTTTAACGGCCCGCCAATTAATCAATGCCACATAATATCCATCCGAGTTTTTCCATGTCGAGCAAACACGCCCATTGTTGCCTCTGTACCAATTTTTACGCGGATGATGTAATGCCAGGGGCGGCCCGTCGATCCACTTTCTCTAATTTGATTGACGAATACGAATAAAGCGCTCCACCGTATTTCCCGGGCTGAGTTTAAAATAATTACAAACCCGCGAGCCATTGTTTGATCACCGCTCACGATGATTCGTATTGTGCGCGTGCGTCGAGGGGTGATAGATTACAATGGCCATTTGTCCTCGCGTTTCACCTTTCATTTTGCGCGTGTACGTATGGGCGAGAAAGGAAAAACACGCTTTTTCCTATAATGCACCGGAGCCACAGCACGGCGCCGGAAATCCGCACAGTGCATCGCCGCTGCAGATAGTTTGTAAAACAGTTCGAGTGAGAAGAAGAGGCTGAAAGCCGATTTCTCATAAAAGCACGCACGTGCTCCGTGCCCAGACTTGCGTTCGGTTCACTGATGTCGCTCGGCTGCCGCGCGCACCGATCGAGTAAATAAAGCGTATTTCTTTGGGATCGTCGGAAGGGAGGAGGCACCGGGGGTGGGCAAGCTCAATAATCCTCGAAACGAAAGACTAGAGCAAGCGCGCCGGAGTCGAGTGGATACTGAAGAAGGGACGGAGCTGTTCGAGTAGGTCGTTACCGAGGAAAAGTTAGATCGAGCAAAATGCTCCTGCTCGCGGGACAGTCGCCGTTGCTTTCTCGAGTGTACACATTTTTCGAAAATCACGATCTTCCCCGTCGTCTGCAGGAAGGTAAAGTTCGACACGAGGGGGCGGAAAAACACATCGAGACACGAGAGCACTGGGCACAATGCAGCCGGATAAGGTTGTTTTGCCTAGTTCAAGGAGCTCCACTTGGGCGAGCTTTCATTCTGTGCGAGCGCCGATTGAAAACGAAAATTGGTTCCAATATGGGGACGAATCAAATTGCTCGTGGATCTAACGCTTCGATTGCGCGAGATTACTTTTCGCAGTTTTTGACGGACCATCTTCCGCGTCTGCCGCGTGTTAATTACTGTAATAAGAGAATCACGAGTTCCAACGAAACAAAGCTCTTTTCAGACAGAAAAAAAAAGGTGAAAATATTCAAGGTCTACGCTCTTTCAACATTTGAGTATTCATATATACATTTGTCATGTATTCACGGGGAGACTGAAAATAAACTCATGTGAAATAAAAGGAGGTGATATTAATTACGTGACATGACATTGATGCTGGTTTGCTAAGGGCGTAATTAGCACAGTCCAATTTGTTCCAAATGAATAATTAGTACTCCCAGTTCTACTTCTCATTGTGTATAATTTAGAGCACTGATGATTATTATTTCATACTCAATTATTAATATGATACAATTATTGTTCGTCTACATGAACCACCGAAACATACCATTATAATACATGCATATCAATGAATTTCATCAGAATCACATAGTAGCCCCTAACCATTGGTGTACTATTCTTTTAAAGTATTCAAAGTCTTACAGACGAAAGAAAAAACATTGAAAAATAAAAGTTACTGTTCGAATTTCACAAATTCTTCTCAATAAGTACATATTTTTATTTGCACATAACTGATCCATGATAAATGTTACTTTTCGATGAAATCGGTTAATTGGAAGATCGAAAAGAAAACCCGTCGACAGGCGAACAGACTGACAGAAGCAAAAGAGGGACGGATTGAAGAGAGAAAGAAGAGCGAAGAATAGAAACAGTACGAGGGTGCGGGAGAGATTTTTATTCGAGACGTCGACAACCCCCGTCTCGAAAATAGGAATTTCATGCATGTGAAAATATTCGATTCGAGGTCGATGTCCCACTGTAGGTCGCGCGCGCGCAGATGAAGAGGCGAGAGATAGGGGACTCTACCTTTTCTTTCTTGGCTCTGGATTTCGAATCGCCCCAGGGTCAAAGAGAAGATCATTTTCCATATAGCTGCGCGCAGACAGAGAAGCGAGAGCGCGTGATTTCATCAGACGGGCACGAGCAAAGGGAGATGGAGTGCCAAGAGTCACAAGAGCCGGGAAAAATTACTTTTATTATGATAAAGAGGGCCCGTCGCTCCTTTCGCTTCGAGACTCATGCCACGCCATTGAATATATACGTACACGTCGATGAGAAATAGATACCTCGGGCTGAGCCAAGAATGGAGAGACATAAAAAAGCAGTGACTTTTCTCTCTACTTCTCTCGAGCAAGTGGAAAGAAGCACGCGAAATACCAAGTGTGCTTTTTAACTTTGCAATTATGTTCTCATTATCACTCGATAATACACGTTATTATTCGATTGATTTGGAAAGAGCCCTTTGGGTTTCTCAATTTTTCTGAAAAATCGCGGAATGCACTGAAAAGTGTATAGAAGCTTTTAATTGCATGAGGGCAATGAGAATGAAGAGAAAATTATGAAAATCTCTCGAAACCGATACTTATATCAGCTTTTGCCAACAAAGAACACGAAAAAGCCGAATGGAAGGAAGAAAAAATGAAGCTTGATTATATAATTCAAGTACCGATTCTTTAGAATCATGGATAAATCCACAGCGAGCGACTGAGAACGGAAGGGAAGGCTGGAAGTCAAAAAATCGACTCTAATATTCATCGGCCAGACCAAATAGAACGGGCGAGCTGGTTGTAACTTAATAATCACCATCCAAACCAGCCGACCAATGATTAATTATCGAAGTGAAATCCCGGCTTTAAAATTCCCAGCGAGCCTACGGGCTGGGCCGATACTGTGTACATACGGTCAGATGTACTCGGCAAACATGGATATGCGCGAACCATTCGATATGTAGGTGGAAGCCGCGCGCTGCAGTAGGCCGTGTGTTTAATTAACGCTATATGCCACAGCGCCTCGCTCTGTCTCGCGCGCAGCTTCGGGCCGGATCCGGCCTTTAACTACTGCGCCACCAGCTACATGGGTTTTATGGAAACGAATTCGCCGCGGCGAGTAGCTGCCGGTGCAGTAAATAAATGAAAATTTGCCGGGAAAAAAGCTGGACAGCACGACAGTTTTATCGTGCCTGCGAGATTCCCCTCTGCGTGTGCCTGCATATATACGTATGTATTTGTGTGTATGTGTGTGTGTGCGGGCGCGGGCGGATGGATTCTGTCGCGCTCCCCTTCTGTCGTTTTTATTTCGCTCGTCTGCTTTGCCGGGCTTGACGCGCTAGCGGCGAATTAGAAACTGGATATTTTGGCGGAGTGCAGCGAGCCACTTTTTGAAAGTAATACGGCGCATTTGTGTTTTGTATTCCGATCCCACGGGGGGCGCGAGCGTAAAGAAAAACAGAAACGGAACTGTCCTGTTATCTTTGCCCTTGTTTACATGCACGTTTTGATTCAATTCTGGAGAAACAGCATCATTCGGAAATTGTTGATGCTAGAAGATGTCCAAGTTGCGCTCGTCTGTCGAAAATGCACGATGAGAGTAACATTATATATACGTATATAGAGCACTTCGTAACGCATGTAATTCATGGCTTTTGTCAGAGAAATTCTCTTGAATTCAGGGGACAGTATAGGCCTACCAATTCTTTCGCATTGAATAGACCAATACTTTTAGTGGAACATATTTTTGACAAAGCGTTTAGAAATGATTCCAAAAAGGTTTTTCCTTTATTGAGTACGATTTTAGGCAGTATTGCGATGAAAAAAAAGTGGAATAAGTCAAGAAAATGGTTATTAGAGTCGTTTTTCAGATAACCGCTCCACTTGAGGTATAAGCCTGTTCAAAACTTCAATAGGCATTTTGGTTGATAAAGAATCACGTGGACGGCAAAGCTCTGGTATTTCATCAATATCCCAAAACCTGGTCGGAATTTCCGAAAGCAAATTCTATGAGCGTATTCTATGGAAAATTATCAATCAACATGTATATTCATGATACATATTTTATGGAGATTAGTGCTTTCAAAATAGTGACAGAATGTAGTAAATTTTATCTAATCCTCCTCCAACTAAATACTGCATTCGTGAATAGCACAAGCCCCAAACAGAAAACATTGAAAGCAATCGAAACGTTTGAAATTTTGATTTATAGCAAAAATACTATGTTCATGGAAAGAATGTTTATGAATTCGAAAATGATCAAAGTTCGATATATCGGGAAAGTTTTGTCATATGTATGAGTAAGGTTGGAAGGCTGCTGCAAATAAATTCCACGAGAGTGATCTCTCGCAATATCTCTCCGTCCAGCAATATCTCCCGTAAAACGAATGCGAAAAAAAACTCGAGTGACGAGATACACATTCTTCAGCGCCGATACATAATACATCGGGGATCGCACGACTAGTCGTCGATGAATAATGAAGCGATCGACGTGCAGCGTCCATTTTCGCTTTCGCAGCCGCTCTATTCTCGTCCGGCTAGTATATTATGCGCGCATCCACGATATAACGATTTTGCAGGAGCTGCCCTCGTGTGCGTTTGTGTTTATGGAAACCCGATATCCGCTCGGCTCGTCTATCGACCGTCGGGTGATTATCGGCTGCAGACCACATCGATTTCTCCTGATGGACAATCGTAGCTTTCCTCGCAACCTTACGATGTACCCTCCCATTTGTTGTTTACTTTCATTAGAATAATTAAATGACGAGGGGATTCTTCGAGGGTTATAACAAAATTTACCCGTGCAAAGAGCGACAGATAACTCATCGACAAAAATATGGGCGGCAACGGAATCAAGTAAATAAATACAAGGCTGTCAAATTTTTAATTGGAAATTCCCTCTCGTATTTTACGATCAAGGGCGAAGCCATTAACTTTTTTCGAAAATAAACTGCGAGCAATTCTCGGATCACTTCAGGGTGAAATTTTCAGAGCAACGATAAGCAAATTAAGCTTTCGATCGCCTCTCGTATAACGAGTTGGAATGCAGTAGAGTAGTAATTGCGCGTTTCGATTCAGGAGAGAGCAAATCGCGCGCGATTCGATGACAATGAGCAGCGAAGCGAGTGTAACGTGAATAAGCGAAGTGTATCGTTCAGGAAATCGATGTAAATCTACGCCGCGTGAACTGGGCGTATATATATATACTTACACTCTCGAGGCAGCAGTAGTAGCAGGAGCAGCAGGAGCAGCACCAGCAGAAGCAGCAGTAGTAGCGGCAGAGATGGGAGGCAGCCAGCCAAAATTTATGTACTGGATGGGATATTTGCTGGCTATTGGAACACGCATTACAAGCGATCGATAACACTTACACGGGCTGTTTGAAACGAGTCGCTTCGATAAGCTTTCCAAACATCATCATGAATTAAGCTCGCTCGTAAATGTTCCGCTAACTCGATGATCAAATATTGCGAGCCTCCGCCAACAAGGGAAAGCGTGAAACTTCCAGCCGAGCGAGATGGGGGCGAGCTTTTATCGTTTGTGAATAGAAAAAGCGGCGGTCAATTAGCAAATTAGCCATCCCAGAACTCGCGTGGGCTCGCGCTGCAACGATTGCAAGCGAGAAAAATCGCGCTTTCCGACGAAGGTAGCGCGCGGCGCGAAATCATCATGTCGCCGGGTAGCGCGGGCGGCGGAGCGGGCGCTGAAAAATTCAGCAAAACACGCTTGTCGTCGCCCGCTGCCCCGCTCCCCCCCCCTCCCCACCCCCCAGACACATAGCTCTTTGCGCGAGTGGTACGTGTAACGCGCGGAAAGGAGCCGCCTGTGATAAATAAGTCAAGGGTCGCGCGAGCGCGCGAGCGAAACACGCGATACTTTGAGAGACGATACATTATGCGCGGGGGTGGCAGCTTCCGCGAGAATGTCTTACTAGGGGGCGGGAAAAAGTGGGCCGAGCCGTAATCAATCAAAGGAGAGCGGGATGAAAAATTCGGCGGGACGCGCGCACGTGACGCTGGCGTGGCGTTGTTAATAGTCCGCCATTTATGGGTAGGTGGTGCGGGCGCGAGCTCGAGGGGAGGCACGCGGGACCTGCGCGCGATAGATAACCAATTTGTCCGCTAATCTTCGGGCAGCCGCGCGCGCGACCGACTATCTGATACTTTGTTTGGATAGGGTGATTGGCTCCGATACAACCGCAATAATTAAATCCTTCTATGGTTGGCGCGTACCATTGACCGCGAAGATATAAAAGTGACAGTGGAGCGAGTGATTCCCTTGTTTGGCAATGATATTGTAATGTCGGGGGAGCTAGGTTATCTGTCAGATACACAGTGTTGATGAACACGCAGTTTTTATTCAATTTCACCATAAACAATCCACAAGTTTACATTATATTCAACATGGTGATGTATACTTTCGTTGACTCCGTTGTAGCCTAGTGACATATACTTGTTAGCTCTAGTTAGGTATACGAGACCTGAAGGAGCTATGAAGCTGGATCGGAGAAATAAAATTCAAACTTTAATTGCTTTCATACAGCCATTTATAAAGATGGACATATAAATTGTTAATCGGAGTATACACACCATTCACGTATTATACTCGAATTCATCGCGGGGAGACTGAATGGGAATAATTTGGAATTACTTTCAACTCAAACATTTGCGATAACATTTGCGTACCAAGTGACAGATTTAGCCTGCTAATGAATGTGCGATTTGCAATTAATAAATTCAATGCAAAGTACGAATAATGTTCATACTCTTTCACATGAATGCGAAGCAGTTTTCCTAATGGTCATTTCCGCATTACACCTTTTCTGCAAATTACCTATCGCATACCCATAAATTTTCAATACGTCAACAGATGAGTTTGGTTTGTAAATATTTGTATTGAACGGCACTATGGTAGATGTTGAATTGAGGAGCTTAAGAGAAAATGTTTTCTGAAATCATACCATTGATTCATGTTTCTCACACGCAGCGCAGATATGATGTAAAGGATCAAAAAAACCCCGAGAACCACCAGACCTCTCTTTTAGTTGTTCTGAATTCATTGATTAACCACCATACGAGCTTTAAATACTTCAATGAAAATGAGGCATTACAGTCACTCAAATCTTATCAATACGTACGTAAATATGTACATACAGACATTTTTGAGATTCCACGTATTTTGACCCGTAGATTACAAAAATTGAGTTCCCGAAATTTGATTCGAAAGTTTGATTTTTGCCCCGTCATAAGTTTTTCTCTTTGAGAAAGCAAAACAGGTATGATAATATGAAAATAGTACATTTTGCTCGCACTGAGCAATATTCTTCCTGCCTATCAAACGATTCATGCGCAATCATATTTATTGGATGCTTTTCTTAATATTTTTTTGTAATTCGATCTAACTATTTCTGGAATTCAACGAAAGAAATTATGGGAAAAATATTTCATGTGATGAAAGTATGTGTTAAAAATTATATTATGTGACTTATATATGTATGTGTATGTCAAATTTCATTGGATAAAATGATCCATTTCGTACAATGCAATTGAGAGTTATAAATTTGCCATAAACTCTCCGAAATGACAATTGTTTTCACCATGACTAAATAATAGTAGACTACAGAATACAATCATCACTCGAAAGATTGTTGTGGATTGTCAATATGAAAGTCGGAACATATTCCAAACCAAAAATAGATGGCATGTATACTTTTCAGAGGCCATCTGCACTTAAAAATAGATATGAAAAACATTGATAACAATTCTTTCATCCTAATGGAAAAAATAAAATCCTTGCTTGTTCGAGTGACAATGTTACAGGATACATTTTATTCCATACAGCATAATGCAGGCATGACACTTTCATTTGCTAAGCGTGACACTCGTGGTCAGGCTGTTCAGGAAAGCGAAAAGCAGGTGGATAGGGACAGGTAGGGGATATGCCCGGCAGAGAGCGAGTTTATTTGAGGAAAATGGAAATTTTGAGAGATAGGCGAAAAAAATGTCCCCCCGGACAAAATCTCATGGCGCGACTGGTTAGCAAAGTGTATGCCGCGGGGGTGGCAATGCGCGGCAAAATCATAAAATATGCAAAACGCGAATGCAAATCCATGCAATATGCATGAAAATGCGCAAAGCGCAGCCGCAAAATATTGGATACGAAATGCGCGTAGCTCTTCTGCTGCTCTTTTCTGAGCTCTCTTTTTGTTGCGTCCTCCGCGTGGAAAAAACATGCAACTGGAAATGCAATACTTCTCTTATTATGCGTGTTGCACACAAGTTCGCATGAAATTCTTATCAGTGAAAGTAGCATCGTAAAATTAACAAAACCAAAAAACTGACGGGCATTGTTTCTTTCACTCTCGGGAAAGGAAATTGGATGGATCATCAGTTGAAAGGGTATTGTAAATGCCGCGCTCCCGTTAGATGTACTAGTAGCATATTTTTGTACCATCTTTTTCTAACTAGTGAATGATTTCGGTTGATTATCTGAATGACTAAACAGATGATACTTGAACCAGAACGTGATCATGGTAATTGATGCCAATTAAGCATTTGAGTTCATTACAATTTTGAATAACGTGGTAAAATTTACCAAACAACATCAAACCATTATTCTTCAATCAATTGGATGGAAAAAAGATCAATGCCTACATTTGTGATGGCCTTTTACGTTCGATTACAAAGAGTGGGAAAAAAGGGCAGGTGTCGCGTATTCATTCATATTGCACGGGGGAACGGACAGTTTTGTCACGATCGTACAGCGCAAAATGGAAAGACAGACTAACGAGCGAGCGCTAGAGGGAGCGGGAGCGAGACTAACGCCATAACAGTAACATTTAGAAGACTGCTAGATCGCGCACTGCTGTAAAGCGCACTTACATATAAACGCTGGCCATTTCGTGTCTGTCCCATGCGCCGCAATTTGACGATCCCACCCTTTTCGTCTCTGAGCCACGATCGGGTTAACAACGTACTTTCCCTCTCACTCTTTTCACTATTTTTCATTCGAATGACTTCTTCCTCAAAGCTGTTTAATTCTGGCCAATAGATGGTCAGATAACTCCTGGAGAGACTCTTTGACTTCCCTTTGAGAGACTTGCTTGAAACATATTATTCATGACGATTGTGATTGTAACGACTGGAATCCCGTATTTTTTTTTGTATAATAAAACCAAGCTCGCAATCATGCCCGATAAAGAGTCAATCTTAATCTCTGGGCAAATCATTTTCTGCACTGTATGCATAAAAGGAACGAATCAACTGAAGATGCAATTTAGATTCCTTAATCACGGTATCTGTGAAATAACTCATTAAGAGGCGGGCGTTATCCATACCTCCGTTCAATGACGACATCTCTCCTGATAAAAAATCAAAGAGCGTCTATAAAAGCTAGCGCAGCAGCCCATAACCCATTATTCATTGAGCTTGGGCTTATAAAAAGCAGCTTCCGCTCGACTGCTCTAGCAAAACAACGAGCACGAGAGTCGGTGAATGACCGTGAAAGCTCCTCCACGCATAGCGAGAACTGTTCGTCATGCAAAACAATCCACGGACAAGGGAAGGATTTTGTACAAACTCTTTTTTATATTTCCATTCGTCTCCGTTCTTTCTACTTTCATTTTCTCCTTTCCCTTCCTCCCGTGGTCTTGCTGTTTCCCCGCTACAGTTCCGATCTGTTTTTCCAGGCCACGGCAGCGGGCTCTACCGGTTTTGCTCGGATTGTTCGCGCGAAAATATTTGCAAATTGCGCTGTGCTACGGCCAGAGTTTCATCAATTTTAATTAATGCAAATACTCTGGGAAGCTCGCCAGTTTGCACAAGAAAAATGTATAATCGAGAGTTGGTCAGATGGACAGGGGAATATTTTGTTTATCCACTCGATGGATATATCCGTCATATATTCTCGGAATTTACACAAGTTCGTTATTTATTGAAACTACTGGTGATTAAATATGAAATCTTAATGTTACACATTGGAACTGGAAATAATTGAAACATCCAATTTTGTTTTCTTTTTTACGATTTAAATGTTCTTTATATTTTTTATGTCCGTAAAAGATAATTGTTCATAAAATCGGTAATTACGTTATCTAAGCTACCTATGGCAACCAAGTCATTAGTGCAGTGAAGTAGTATTGGTTTGGAGATCTCGAGAAAAGATACACATCCCGAGAAATGTGAGAGATGAATTTATAGTCTATATGGTCAAATGTATGGTTTGATTGATTTATCAATTCAACTCCCACCCTATATGGTTGAGTGATGTCGATCTTAGGTCCTAAAGAAGGTGACGTTACCAAAACGGTAGCCAAATCAAATATTAAACTTTTGTGAATAGTTTTGTTGTCCTATCATTAATTCAACTTCCAGTTTGTCATATTTTTTTCTCCTTTATTCTCATGCTCTAGTTTAATATTAGTTTTTCTCATTTTATCTCATAAACTACATAATTTATAGAGATAAATATTTTGTCGAAATAAACTTCTAAATATGGCTGGCAGTTTAATTCTAGCTGACGATACATATTTGTTAAAAAAGCATTCTGAACATAGTTGATCGGTTATCTACAAGTGAGATAAAACAGTAGATATAGGATATAATTTCATTGATACATATAAATTTCGGCACATACTCAGGTGGTGTTAACCTTTGGAAAAAAAAAATAGATATAGATACATGTAGATTTGTTACTTACTCCTCTAAAGCAAAAACTTGTTCAATGGGATGCTAGATGCTAGGTTCTAGCTGGCACGTGATTTTCAAAAATTTTAGGATGTAAATGTTGATATACTCGTTTTCCGTGACAACAATGTAATCCTATGTATTATATTTTAGAAGAGTTTGAGAAAGGATTTCTAAAAACATATGACTATATACTCGCATAATATACTCACATTATTATTTTTTTCCCCAATATTTCTATATTATTCGGAAAGAAGATTTCAAGTTATCAAAAATAACGCATGTTCATGCCCCAAAATACGAGAAACTTCAGGATCAAAATAAAAATGGAGCCCAGTGTTGATTGTATAAATAGAAAGCATTATATTGCCGGGTATCATTTTATTCAGCGGCTTAAAATTTGTTAATGACATCAAGCGGAAGTCGAAAAAAGGCGCTCGTTCCCAAATGGCAAAGGTACATCTCAACGGTTGCGATGCACATATAAACCTCGTGTTCGCGACTACCACTGCATATACAAGCCTATCGCATTTCAAAGCGACGCACACTCGTTATGATGAAGCGCTGGTCTATACAGCGAGTCGGAAAGAGAAAGAGAGAGAGAGAGAGAGAGAGAGGGGGGGGGAGGAAGAGATGGAGAGAGAGAGAGAGAGCGAAATCACGAGGAAGCAGAAACAGCTTTCTGCAAGCTCGCATCACTCATCGAACCTCGGCTTTTCTCTCTTTTTTTGCCGGTAGTACACAACATGGATACCCATATGCAAACGCGCAATCTTTTTCTAACTCCCTTTGCCACGGCTCTCTGTCGGGTCTTTCAACGATCGATATGCGAGCTCTCCGGCTAAGCGACATAGCGCAGATCACACATTTTTCTCCTGCATTACTTAGCATGTGTTTGCATTAGGCTGAGAGATTCCTTAGAGTACATGACAAGTCGCGCAAGATTCGGATGCCTGAAAAAGTAACGGAAGAGCCTGCTACTGTACATACTTCCCACCTATTCGGTTCGTGAATGGATGTTATATTTTTTGAAATTGCCTTCAGATGTTAATGCAATCACAACTCAATACAACAGTGAAATTCGCGATAAACACTAAAACTGACAGAAACAAAGACCTGTGAGACTGGTCGAAGGGGGATGTTATTCTAACCCAAATATCACAAAAACCTAAACTTCAGTTTGCGAACGCGTATGAAGCAAGAGGCTGCAAACTCACTTTTAGACGGGTAATTGTGAACGAAGCAAGTATATATGAATGAGGAAAAAGACGAGAGGCGAAAGTTGGAGGCAAATGGATATTACGCGTTAGCGCACATGCCGGCCCTTCTTCATCTCAAGAGTTGCACGCGAAGGGAGGGCGGGGATGTGCAGATACTAGGCGCAGCGGCTGCGAATAAAGGTATACGAGCGAGGCGGAACGAGCCGAGGTTAATGGAGTAGAAACAAATTTAAAAAGCCCACCCCTCCCTCTCGAGCCGCCGCGGATTCCGTCAGCGAGGAAGACGCATGAGGCGGCACGAGGTATAGAGCGCCGGGGAGCAGATGAGAACGCTCGCGCACACACGCCCGGGCCCGCGTAAATAAAGCCGTGCGCCCGGGGAGCAGAGAGGGTAATGTGTTTTAAGAGCGCAAAAAAATTGAAAGAGAAAAAGAGATAGAGAGAGAGAGAGCGAGAGAGAGAGAGGACGTTATCGACTCTGCATGGATCGTCGAGTATATATCGACGTGTCTTACGAAGAAAGACACATCTCAAACTGTCCGCGAAGAAAGACACACCTCAATTTGTCCGCGAAGAAAGACACAACTCGCGTCTGCCTGCAAAAAGGATACATGGCGCACATCCCACAATTTTCCGACGTAAAAAATATATGGAATGAAAGCTTAGAATGAGTAGGTTATACTTGACAAAAAAAAAAGGCTTTTCTACAGTTTAAACTCTTTTTTCGTTAATATTTGCGGGAGAATAATTCCGACATTTGTCTTTCTTCGCGGCTAGATTGTGAGTTGTGTCTTTCTTCGCGGACAGATTCGGATATGTGTCTTTCTTCGCGGACAGATTCAGTTATGTGTCTTTCTTCGTAAGACACGTTGATATTATATATACGCATGTGCTTCAGCCTCACTGTCTTCTTCTGCCGGCTTCCTTGCACGCTGCGAATCCTGCAGACCGACGGTAGATATAGGAAGCTTTATGTGGTGCTACGACTGACTTTATTTACGCGCTTCGCAATT
The DNA here is from genome assembly GCA_020882685.1 of Aphelinus atriplicis. Taxonomy (NCBI): domain Eukaryota; kingdom Metazoa; phylum Arthropoda; class Insecta; order Hymenoptera; family Aphelinidae; genus Aphelinus; species Aphelinus atriplicis. Next base: position 25,570,310 of record CM037074.1, on the reverse strand, counting down.
AAGTCGCGCGAGGAAAAGTATGGCGTGCGTTGGTTTAGCTATCACTACTGGCAATCTACTTTTATCACACGTTTTCATTAAGACTATAGCTGTTTTTGTTTGCGTGAATAGTTACCAAACTAGAAACGAGACTGCGCAACATACTTGTCCTGATCTCAGAATAGATTATAACTAGATCAGAATGTAACTCACAGGTGAAGTTCGTTTTAAACTGTAATCGATGGATAGTGGTAACGTACCTGGAACAAAAAAATATATTCGTGAGATTAATTTGTCGAAAAGAATTGGAAGCAAATAGTTTTATTCATGGTAACGATGATAATGATAATGGTGAAGATGCCGAGGTATGCTTTTTCACCTTCACCAAGCATTCATATGGATGTATCCACTAAGAATGAATTATCTCTTATTGATTAGGATGATCCCTCATCAATTCATATTTTACGAAATTTTCAGTCTCAGTCGTAATAAAGCGTCTTCAGATTCACGTTACAATCTTTTCGAGCAGCTTATTTTAGAGGGGAAGAGGAAACTGTGGCAAATCATTTTTTAATAATACTTATACAGAAAGTTAAAAATGGAAGAAAACAGACTTTCTCAACAGATAAAAAAGGGATTTTGTTGTATTTCACTTGAAGGGATAAGCTGGAATGAAATCGCTGTGGAAATCTCTGCGCTACGATCTACGGCAAAAAAGAAAGAAAAGAGAAGAAAAAGCATTCACGGATAGCGAGACAAACTGAAAATGAGGAAATGGCGGAACGAGGCAGGGGGAAGAGAGTCGTCTCGATGCATTCCTGCGTTAGCATCGGTTTAATATAAAACGAATTTACGAGCGGAATAAAAAAGCCATTAGTCGTTCGCTTGGCCTATTGAATCTTACCCAGCAGCAGGCAAGAAAGGCGAAAGGGACGTGAATACAGCTGAGTTTAAGAAAAAATGTACGGGATCGCGACGAATGACTTACGCGAGCTCTCGATGCGTACAGTGAAACTGGCTCACTTGAGCAGCCGGTAACGTAAGAGCACCGTTTCCATATTTTGCTGGAATTTTCAATATTCTTCGTGAAATTGCATCAAGAGTTTGGACTTCTAATACGAAGGTCAATAACGCATTGTTTATAATTATTTTCTACCAAAAAAAGTTATCACTTGGAAAATGCTCATTTTATCTAACGCAACTTTACCTCAGTAAGAGGGTTGAAAATTTCGATCATTGACATGAAAATGGCATTTTCTAGTTACAAATTCAATTCAAATATTAATTTTTGTTAGAGCGGAGAAGAAATAAACGATACGATTAAAATTCAAACAACTGTTTTACGTACTTTCTTTGGATGCCAATAAACGATTTTCTATACTTTCAGTTAATTAATAGTATATTATGCACCTGAGCGAGGTTAGGCGATTTCGGCACGCAAAACGTTTGCGACCCGAGCGTAGCGAGGATTGCAAGTTTGCGCGTGCCGAAATAGCGTAGATGAGCGAGGTGCATATACTATTTTTCGTCTCCAGTAGGAGAAAAGTGTCATTCTTTGCGAACGCCAGGGAGCAAAATTGACACTTTGCTCCCGCTGGGACGAAAAGACACTTGCAAAATATAATATTTCAATGTCCAACTGATTTGGGCAGTTCTTACGTAATTTTCATAAGTAAAGTAAATTAATTAAAGTTGAAACATTTCTAGAACAAAATTGTCTCCTTCCGAATTTCCTTCCTCCAGAATTTTCTCTGAACACATGAATATTTTAACATTTTTTCCTACGTGCGTCTACTGCTTACGGAACTTATATCTAAACTATAAGAATATAATATTCTAATAAAAATTCAATACGCAAAAATCTATTTCGACAGTTTTTTCTACTGCAGTGAATAAGAAGGAAAAAAATTTTGCCATAAAAAATAATTGGGCCGAGATTCAATTGAAGAAATGAAAGAAAAGTATGTGAATCGACCGTTGGTCACAAGTGAAATTGCCCTCATACCAGTGAGCACATCAGCAGTAGAATAGACAGTCATACGATTGCAGGTTTAGCACAAAGTGCGCTGGCAATTGGTCGGCCCCTGGAAATGGGCATAGAAAAGTAGTCTGTAGCTTTCAGCGCGGGAACAGAATGAAACTCGACAACTCGAGTACAAGGGATTCTCACGCTCGAGTAATTCGAGTTTTTCACGTAGCTTCAACGCGAGAGGCGTTTTGTAGTCGAGCCTGGGCGGAGCAATCGAGAGCCAGCCTCGGGCGCTAAAGCAGATCGCTCTCCGCGAGAGCTCTTTGGGATGTCTTGTCGCTCCCACGTGTGCATCGGGCTCGAGTGTGTATGCATCATGTGCATGAGAAATGGAAGGACTGAACGTTTTCAGCATTTCCAAGCTTTCGTTCGTTTCCGCGTCCGCTCTGTCTTCCACCCGTTCCGTAGATTGCCAGTGCGCTGTATACGTGTAGTTGAGCATATTCGAATATTTTTTTTTGACTGAGCAGCAGAAGCAGCAGCAGCAGCGCTGGCTGTGACCGCACCACACTGAAACAATATTTTCTCTACCATGTTTACGCATACTTTTCAATCAAAGAAACACACACTTCGCAACTCTGTTCATTGACAAAAATTTATATGGAACAATCACAACTATTTATTTTACATCATGCGACGACAATTTCATTGTGTTTTTATTCAACAATCTTCACGCAAAATATCATCAAGAACGAAAAAATTTCATTTTTTCTCATTTTTCAACATTTTTTTCATAGCTCTTCAATGTGAATCCATACCTAATATATACGTAAATTTAATTCTCACGACCACGTGGAAACTTTCCCATTATCGTAAGAGTAGAAAAAGAGAAAAGGGAAAAAAGTACAGCGTGAAGAGAAGGTCGTATAGGAGTTAAAAGTCTGAACTAGGAGAAGCCTATATAGATTCGCTATTCGATTGAATCGGGTCAATGGAATACTGTATCTCTTTACTTTATTTATTCCGTTCGAGACGTTTGTTTTGTTTTCACTTCCCTTTCTATTCTGCTAGTGACAAGGCAAACAAATTGCATTATTAATTTCCAGTAAAGAAGAATATTTTTATGTTTGATGAAAAAGTCCCGTTAACAAAATACGAAATGGACGATAAATCCATGGAATTTCACTCGATAAAGAAGATATTTCATACATTTCTAGAATGTAACAACTCGTAGTAGGAAAACAAAACGAATTTTCCAAGAATTAAAGTTACAATCGATTAAGAATGAGCTTATGGATTTTTATTATAACTTGGAGAATATACAGTGCAAATAAACAGGAACTCGATAAATGCAAAGCGCAAGCACAAAAAAATGCTGATGAAGAGCCATTGGCGAAATCGTCCAAGTGATCAGTATGAATAGCGTTCCCAGTCGTTAAGGCCTAGCTGATAAGGAACGCCTAGAAAAAAAAGTTTAAAAGAATCTGGAGACAATTCACGTAGCGACGAGGGAGGGGGGTGGCTTCAACGCGCAAGCCGCCAGAAAAGGAAGCAAAGGGTGGGAGTTGTTTTGGCGAAGGTTATTTTCCGGGCGAACGAGTTCGCCTTGGGTTTTAGGGATACCACGTACAGGCACTGCCGCTCCCGGTCTCTCTCTCTCTCTCTTTCTCTCTCTCTTTCTGCACGTTATTTGGCTGACTCGGTCTAGGTTTCCACTCCCCTCCCCCTCGGCGTCTCTCGCTCACTCTCTCGCTCACTCGTCGTTTCCTCTGCCGATCCCCCGCGGCACTCGGAGATAATCTCTTTTCGAGACTGCACTTCCAGAGGATTCGATCGGACATTCATTAGGGAGATGGGGGGTAGGCGCATTTGCAATGCGATCCCATTCGCTGCTCAATGATCTACGTTTAATTGTATCCACTCTCTCGCCCTCCCAGCTTCTTTCCCTTCCACGCTTCCCTCGACTGCGATTTTTTCGTCTCGTCCTCTTTATCTTCATCGACAAAATGTATACGGCTCTAATGGCGTTGCTGAATGTCACTCAATAAGAATGCTAAATTGTGAATCTCCAATAGGAGTGATCAACGCATTTATGAGTATTCAAACGACATTTACATATTTCTCATTAGTTTTAATGAACTATTTGGTCGATGAAACCACTAGTGGAGTATATGTATACGCGAATATCGGACGATAAAACTTGACGATGATAGGTAATTCGATGAACTTTTTTTAGAATGCCAAATTCCCGACCAACTCGATAAAGTTAACAAATACATGAGTTACACGCGTATAATACATTGACACGTTCTCTGGAATATTATTTTTTGCAAGCCGCGCAAAAAGTCGTCCCGGGTAGCACGGGGCGCGTGTGTGTATTCTCGGCGGGCGTCGTCAAATGTCGCGACGACAGATCGGAAAATATTATTCTCGTACACTCGCGCTCGTTCTCTCTCGCCGGCTATTATCTCACGGACGATGTTGTTACGAAGATGACTTTCAAACGAAAAATTTCTTTCATGTAGTTATAAGAGATGGGAAATCATCTGATTGTAAAGATTCTGACGGTCATCAAATGGAAAATTCGATTGCATCGTTGTCATAAACTCAATTTATTTTTGTACATATGAAAAATAAATGGTGAATGGTGCTGGTGAACTCGTATTGAATATTCACTCTGAAAGTGATAAATCAAATCTTAGTTCACATTTGAACCAGAAGATATAATCAGTATCCATCTCCCAAAAACCGTATGAAAATAATTCCTCATAATATGATTAAACTTGTCCAAAAAGTCTTTTTTAAAAATAGCAACTTTATAGCATTCTTAAAGTTTTTGAACTGTATCGGTTTCCAAGTCTTTTGAATCTGATTAGTAGAAAAGAGCTGTTGAAACAACTGGAGATAAACAGCTACAAGCGCATCTCGAGAGTTTGAACAAGATCAGACTTTTTCTCACGACCACTTAAAATCTGTAAGCTGATCCAACTTTTTCTGATTGTCATCACTTGAAAGATACATCTACGAAGATAAGAAGCACCAGTTCTTTTCAGACTCGGCCCATTCGAAAAAATCGAAATAAAAAGAGCAAGGAACAGACAGAACGTACGTGATAGCTTATGATGGGTAAGAGAGGGAGAGAAAGTGGAATAACTGCAGCAGGCAGGCCATTATCGCTCCACGCTTTGAATAATTTAACAATTAAGCGAGCTCTTGTACTCTCGTACCAACTTTCTCTCAACGATGTCGTTCCCGGTATTTTATACAGATCTGTCTTGAATGAAATCAAAATTTCCAGGCCAAAATTTTAATGGTTCCTCTTATTTCTCATGGCGTTTGATTACGATTCTTTATATAATCTCTGTTCTTTTTTTATCAATGAGATGTTTTTTTATTTGTTGTGATGGTGTTTTTATTTATCATTTCAAGACAATCAATCATTGAAAAAAGTCCTTACCTGCAATACCTATCCACTTTTACAGTCACTACTAAATGGATTTCTTACTAAAAAATCTAGCCCAAGCTTACATGTTCAAATGTAATACATGAATTTTAATTCGAAATCTCTCATGCTTTTATATCACAAGTTCTTTTTAACCCTGAAGAATCACTCATGTAAACGTCGATCTATAATTCATCATTCTAAAATATCAATTGAGTATAATTTGGAAATAATAATGAGTTAATTGGTTTGTTCAACGACGCAGACGGAACAAAGAAGCATGAAAAGTATGAAAGAGTTTGCTCGTCGCATCCGCTAGCATTTTCAGCGCGAAACTTCGAAACGAGAACATTAATGGGTAGGGCGAAGAGCAATGGGAGACAAGAAAGGGTGGGATAGGGAAAGAGAGAGGAAAAGCAAAGAAGAGGCAATCCTTGACTGACCCGGATAATTTACAAGTCCATTATATTCGGTTTTCCACGACGAGGCTTTTACGAGCGTTTGCCCGCTAAGACTGTGCTCGTAAAACGCTCGCGGAGAAAAAAGTAGCACTGAAGAATATCTGAGAGGGTTTCGAGCACGAATCTCGAAAAGCGCGGGGAAACGCATCACCGCCCGAGCTTACAGCTGCTTCGCAACAAAGTCAGACGAGAAAAAAATTTTTTAATCTAAGAGTGTTCTTTGGCCGGCGCCACTTCTTCTGCAGCGTGTATGTAATTGAATGATTGGTCACGATTTCAAAATCATGTTCAAAGAAAATTCCGATAGTTTGAATAAAAATTTCTATATAGTTACGGCTACTTTATCATTTTTATGTTCACTATTGATCAATAAATGTATGGAAATATTCTAGAGAATATTTATTTATTATAAATTTATTCGATTTCTACCAAATTAGTCCCGAACTTTGAATTGAACGAAAAATATTTTTTATTCCCTCCGGCTACATTTGTAATAACGGGGAGAGGAACCGAAAAGCAATATCGCAGCGTACGATCGCGCGCCTATACCGTCATTTTCCCTCAAAACAAAACGAGAAATTTCGCGCTCTAATACCCGCGGGCTCACGGCGCGCGCCCGCCGTTCAACGATACGCGCCCCGGCAAAATTGTCCTTCACTGCAAAAAACTACCATTGCACCCAAACAGCCATCATCCGAATGGAAGAACGATCGAAAAGTCAAAAGAAACCAAAACTATCGTCGAAAGTACATAAGTCGGGATGCAAAAAGAAGCTCGAGCAGCTTCGATTGCGAAGAAACAGAAGGAATGGGAAAAAGAGGCGGCGAGTTTCAACTTTGCGTAGAAGAGACGCGGAAGAGGCGGACAAGAGAAGAGGAAGAAGTAGAAGAAGAAGAATGAGAAGAAGAAGAATAGTTTCGAAGCGCAACTACAAAAAGCTCGTGCGCTCATTGCGTAACTCACGAGCAGTAGGTACCGCCGCGGCCACATAGCCCGCACCGACTGACCCACATACACGTGCTTTATTTAAACCAGTTTCACGCTCTCTATCTCTCTCGTCGCCGCCGCAGCAGTGGGCTTTTAGTTTCGACTTTCGCGAATGCCGACAAAGAGGAACACGAGTAAGTCAGCGGTAGCGGAAGAGAGAAAAAACGACCAAGTCGACGTCTCGGCTGCCGCTGCGCGACTCGTCAGTGTCTATCACATGAGCCTGGATTTTTTGTACCGCGCGCGTGTACCACTAAACAAACGACCAACCAAAATACATCGGAGATTCATTTCCGCTTGGCATTCTTTTGATACACTTCTTTCCTTCCACGTCTCGTATTCTTTTTTTTTCTGTTTTTAACTCGTTTTTTTCTCGCGACGAGGGCCAACGAACTTCACGGAAACTAACACGAGCCGGGTTATCGACTCGATCTACCTAACACACATCGTTTAAACTTTAAGGAATCGCGGTGGTGAATGAACCGTTCCATACATGTTTCACAATAAGAACTGAATTCACAACCCGCATTTCGAGTAACAGCGAAGCATATGTACCTCAGTACATGTTTATCTCAACTGTAAAACTGTAGAGGGCAATTTCTGAGAGGAATACACCTTGAGTAGCAATGCGTATTATTGTGATGTTTTAGTACTTTTAAAAGTTTAGAAGAAAAATGGATAAATCTCCCAAACACCTTCGATTGTGAATGTAGATTCAAGATTAAGGAATGGAACTTGCCCGGTTTCTACTATTTTTTAATTCTATCTATTCAATTCTCTTATATATATCCTATACATCGCGTTCTCGAAAGTTTTTAGCAAAACAATACATGACACAAAATCAATGTCAAATTTTATACTTCACTAAATTTCGATACTTTTCAAGTATTTGCTCGAAAGAAAGAAATAACAACAATTGATCAGTGCCGAACTGTAGCAGCCATCTCGTACACGATTCTCGTCCCCTAAATCAAGCGAACAATGGAAACACAAGACAGAACAGGTGGCAGGGCAAAGAGGATCCGGGATTTCCATCGATATCTCGCGCGCGGACCTGTCGGCGAATTCCTGGAGGTCCCGAGCGCGACTCCCTCGTGGCCCCCCGTCTCATACCTGTAGAACGCGCGGAATTTCCTCGCGCGAACGAGAAATGCGAATCGGCACGTACACCTTTGCTACTTTACCTCTCCCCTCACAAGCCGCTTCGAGTTCCAAGAGCTCGACACGCGACTATTTTGAGTTGCGAAGGTCCTTGCACCTCGCTTCTACAATTCGCTCGTTCTGAGAAGTTCTAGCTATTGTTGCTCGATATTCTTTTTTGCGAAACAGATAGTTGTTGAGAACAAATCGATGGGAACAATGGAGACCAACTATATTATTGAAAAATGTTGACATAAAAAGACGTACACGAAATGACATCGATCCCTATTTATTATAGCTAAAAGCTGTTACTCTTGAAAAATGTGATTCGTGGACTGTATGTTTCATCTACTATTTTTTATTATTGAACTATTTGAAGGTTTACGCATTTATTTATCATATTAGCAATTGGTATATTCAGGTTTAATATTTTCTGACAGAATCTCATCTATTTCTAAATTATCGAGTGAATTCACCAAAATATTAAAGCCGAGGGGCTTCTTACTCGAGTACTTCCAGAGGTATTACCACGGAGTTCTCATGAATACAGCGGGTTCATCGATGAATATTTAGTACTCTTTATTCTTGCTAATGATAATCAAGAGCTGTTTCTCTTATTAGGACAAGCTGAATCAAATACAATAATGTTATGCTGAAGAGATAAAAAATTGAATGCCATCTCATTTAGATCCATGGAGTCCCAGAAAACGTCGAAATTTGGAGGGAGTACTAGAGCAAGTACTAATTTTTTATCAAATCAAATAATATCGTATTTGATCTTATATTAAAATGAACAAATTTTCTCTAGAATTGATTCATTTAATATTATAATCGATAGTACATTCAGTGCACAAAGTTGGTGATCCACGCACGAGAGTGAAGTTTCTATGGCTTCGGTCGAGGCGATAACCATACGAGTGCATGATTCACTATAATTTTCAGGACCTAAGTTAAATTAGTTGGCCTTTGATTGGGAAAGCATAGGGTGGGCCAAACGAAATCAATATCGCTTCTCTCTAGGCCCGGTGTTACATTAGCGTAAATGAAAGGTTATATTATTTTTTAATTCTCGGCACTCTACCAGCAAATTTCAGCAATTTACGGACACAAATCTTGATCAGCGTTATTTACTTATTGCAAGCGAGAGCTTCCGCAGCATAGTATTCTGTATGTATGTACACTAAAATCCCATTGATTTTGTCCCATGTTCTTGAACGCTTGGCGTTTCGTGACCGTCTCTCCACGGCTGCAGGGGCATGTCGTGAAGTGACGGTCACGAATCGTCACGAAACGCTAAGCGTTCGAGAACATGAGACAGAATCAATGGGATCTTAGTGTACCACCCAGTGAAGTCGTAAGAGACGAAGGGGCAGAGAGCACCAGACAAGGACAATTTGATCAAGAGTCCAGAATATATCGATGGGTCTTACGAAGAAAGACAAATGCAATCTGTCCGCGAAGAAATACAAATATCGCATCTGTCCGCGAAGAAAGTCACATATCGCATTCTAGCCGCGAAGAAAGACACATGTGGGGTCTGCCTGCAAAAAGGATACATGGCGCATATCCCACAATTTTCCGACGTGAATAATATATGGAATGAAAGCTTCGAATAAGTAGGTTATAATTGACAAAAAACAAGCCTTTTCTACAGTTCGATTGCGATTCAAACTCTTTCTTCGTTAATATTCACGGGAGAATAATTCCGACATGTGTCGTTCTGAGTAAGAGCCATCGATATAGTCTGAAACTACTTTTCCGTGACTGAAAACAATGAACAGGAATGGTTAGTAAATGACGAATAGTTTTGAGGACAAAAGAAAACTTGAATGTACGATTCCATAAGTTTCTGTTCAAAATAATCTTGTGATTGAATGTATGGATAATTTTAGAAATGATAGAGAAGCCTAACACTCCAAGCATAAAAGTTCTAATTGGAAATTGAAACATTCGGAAAGTTTATAAGGTTGTACTCATTATACTTCAAAAACTAAAATGATGCGTTTAGGTGAAAATTGAGGTTAATTGTAATTATTTTGACTTGCCTCTTTCGACAAGATCTTCCAGTAAGAGCTCGACGTTTGAAGCACAATTATGTACCTAGCTGTAATCAGCTTTGTAATCATAACTAAACAAACGCGACTCGACCTTTCAGTCTACTGGATGGAATAACAAAACACAGATTTTAAAACCATACAGAAGCAGTACTGATCAGAACGTATTGAATGATATTTCAGCTTGATATTTCGCATGGTTCAGTAGATATAGAAGAAATAATAATATCATTTATGAAACAAATGCCAAACGGTATTGCGTTACTAATTAATTGAGTGATAAATTAAATTGAGGAGAAACGATAAAAAACGTTTTTTTCAATTAGGCTTTTGTGTAAACGACTGGATGAAAAACAAATTTTATCACAAGAATCTATTATGGGTGTTGTTTCGGGTAAGAGTGAGTATTGTGTTCGCCGTTTATAATCAAGTAGCTAGTGCATTCTCGTTCATATTCCGGTCACTTGCATAAAAGCGTAATTTTGAAAAACATTTTTCTGAAATTCATTTTCTGTGAGACTGAAAATGCTAACAGTCACAAATTATTGTGATATAGATTATGTTAATCGACAGTAATTAACGCAAAATGTGTATTATTTAATCAACTAATTTCCAATAAAAAATTCTGCCGTAGAATATTTTTTACAAAACATGAAATATTTCTAAATGCTACTAAAAGATGGTTTCACCTAGGGATTACCGTTCATGATAATAATATATTGTAAGGCTATTTCTGGCTATTTCGAAGATTAACGTATTAATTTCTAGGAGATATTCAATCAATGATTCCATATTTTATTCTTGAACAGTATATATTGTTTAGCTTCATCGTGGTGACTGTTGGGCATGATGTAAGAAACTTAACTTTGATATTATAAATTATATTTGTCAATTGAAAAATAAATTACAAAATTAGTAGTATTGAAATCTAATACAGCCATAGCCAAGCTATATGTACATCGAAGTGCTTATGATTTAATTCAATATTCTCTTTTATTTGTATTCAAAACTTATCCTTCCCAATTCGATCATTAACAGTTTCTCTCATTTATCCAGTGTTCCTTGCTAAAGACCACTCTATTTTGAGTAAACTTACCGAAAAGATCATCTTTGAAGATAAATCCATTGGGAAAGTGCGCCAGTCCAGGATTAACTTGAGACATAATTAATCATGTTTCAATAATAGTTTAACCTTTGCTCTCCTCCCTACAAGCTTCTTCTTTTCTAGATCCAACACGCTAACTTCGTTTCCAAAACTAAGTGAAAATCACTCATTAATACTAATATTGTCAATCTGTTTTACCTTTACACTGTGAAATATAAATACTAAAATAAGTTATCTCCTGAACATATTACTTCCGTTATTCATCCTAAAATCCGATTTCTGGAATTAAAATTGATGAATTGATTACTTGGTGAAAGGTGTATATGCAGAAACAAAATTCGGTAATAATACCTCTCGTTAGCTCCGATTGTCATTACCGATCATTGCTCGCTAAACCATAGGTCGATTGTGAACCATAGTCGATTCAAGAGTTACTTGGAAACGTTTTACAATTTCTATCGCCTAACTATTTTACTTTTCAAATACGTTTTTCCCTATAAGAGAAAATTTTATTGTTTTTTTAGTAATCGTTGTTTACGACCGTTGCTAAGGGGAGAAAAAGATCAGAATGAGGTCACTTTCATTATTTCAAATGTTAACATTTTCACAATATATCAAATAGTGCATATCCAAAAGCTACTCCCTTTTACATCCTTAGTAATTTTTGTTGATTTCTCTATAAGTAACCGTTGGAAGGAAAATTCTACATTGTAAATACTTAATTATCCACCAATAAAAAACAGTTTCCAATCGAGCTGAGGTTAAGGAGGCTGCCATTTTCAGTACATCCAAAACCTCTGCTGATTGGTCGAGAGATACAGCCATATTGGCCACAAGAACTACGCGCACGCGGTACGCGTGCTAAACAGCTTCTAGTATATCAAAAAATGCTAGTCAGTTGTTCAACCATTCTTGTTTCCACCTTACATGCCAAAATGTTCTAATAAATAGTGAGTATACATTCAAACAACTTGTGCAAGTTATATCTAGCCCTATCCTTCTTCCGTAGCAACGGTTGCTAGAAACGTAAGGAGCGGTTGCTATGGAGAAAGTATAACGACTCAAGGTCCTGGGTAATCAGAAGTTCTGAATATAGACCTCAAACTGATTTGCTCTCTTCCGTAGCAACAGTTGTTAAGGATGGGACTAACGGTTGCTAGGGATATCAACGATGGTTGCTATGGAAAATATCTCGCTGATTCTAGTTGACCCTTGTGATTATTCGAGCCCCAACGAGCATTTACGAGGAATTATTGAGAATTTCCCAAAAATGTCGTAGCACTGGGGAAATAAATAACGGACGTCACTAAACACCGAACTAGGTTCACTTCTTGCTACGACTATAACCTGTATGTAATTTTTTGGAAGACAAGGGGATTTCTTCGAGAGCTATCGTGTGTCAAAAAACGACCACATACTTATTCACGCGAATACAAACATTTCTGGGATTCGATATTTTTGAACCCGTAGATCACGAATATGAAGGTCCCGGAATCCGATTTGAGAGGTTAATTTTCACCCCATTACAAAGCTTTCTCTATGAAAAAACAAAAACAAAACTGCTTATCGCCTAGCGCGTGAATATAAAATGCCTACGGATTCAGCAAACATACAATACTGACGGTGAACGACGTTAAAACAGATAGGATAGCCAAGTTTTTACGAATCTCGATTTCAAATCTCGGATTCAATGAGTGAGCAAACGTGACCTGGATGTAAACAAACTTGAAAAAGTAGCAATTTTCTTGTTTGTGCTATTATATAATATTGAAAGCGATCAATACGAAAAATAGAAAAAAAAGTTTCTGATTCACTCCCCTGTCTGTACTACTACTATACATATATATATTTGAACTTATAAAAATAATCAGCGTCGCGGGAAGCAGCTCATCTTCACTTCTTGATTACAATCTCGAATGTTGACATACCTTGGGTCGGAGAAAAAGTAATCTTCCTTTTTTTAGAGGTGGTTTCAAATCGTGGAGCTTCAGGAATTAAAAGTAGGGAGAAAAAGAAAAAAAAACGCGTAATTGTCTCCGTCGTATCGTTAATCAATATTTGAATGAGGCTGCTGATTCATTGTCGTTGACCCGAAATGCTGCAATTAAGGTTTGCCGAACAGCTGTTATTCGTTTTAATCCACTGAAGATCTTTCTGCTTCGATTTTCGATGAGAAATTCAGTGATGTTAATTGAGACATCGAGCAACTACGCGTGTGCTCAACGTAATTTAGAAGCACATATGCCAATTTCACTATATTGTACTTGTTTAATCGATAATCAATGGTCGATTACGACCTACTTTTTCAATCACTTTACAGGAAAAAGTAAATGCACTCCAAAGCAAATCATCATTACTTTATAATCTACAAACTCATTATAGAATAATTATTCAAGTATGTTCTACCATTTCTGCAAATACTCTACCATATTTGAGAATTATTTCTTTAATATATCTGTAAATACGCACTCAGTTTCATTTTATTTACACTTCCTTCCTGATACAGACCGGGATATTACTACACATAAATATTTTCACTCAAAATATGAGCAAGAGTGACTTATTACGGACGGGTTTCTAATGTTGCTAATAGCACCAATATATTATGTTATTCTAAACATGCCAAGTCGATAACAACCTGTGCCTCTTTAGCTTGAAAAAGTCTTTCAAGCTTAAAAGTCAGGTTTCGTGAAAAGATAATCAGCTCGTGTGAATGGAATCAATAGCATAAGATCACGTACGTGATCAACGCCCCAATTGACGAGCGGGTTCAAAAGTATCTACGTTTCCAATCATTTCACTGCGTTGATCTTTATCCCGTTCACTTTTTTCCATCCCTTTAAGCCATGTCTGTTCATCGGCTAGCTCCCTCTCTTTAACCACCACAGTGCATATTCTGCCATGTGAGTCCTGCATACCAGTCACGTTTCTAATTTTTTGTTTCATTTTACTTTTCCCATCAGTTGTTCACACAATACGGATGTCACCTGTCGCGCATGATGAGAAAATTCGTAGCTTGGAACTGACATGAGGAAATATATTGTGCTATTTAGAAACCGAAAGCGTCGTATGAAAATTTCAAAGATTTTTTTTAAATTTTCAATGTAGTACTTTTCGTGAATGACAAAAGATCCACTTTTACGAAAAGGGCTGTGTGATTATCATGATAACATAACCTCAATTTTGTAATTAATTTTTCTCTCACCATTAGTGTATACAACAGCAACAACAAATATAGCAACTAACAGGTTTCGAGAGCTGAATTAATGCCATAGTTGAGTTAATAATATTCTTTCTGCTTCAACCTAAATTTGAAGGAAAGCTCATATCGACGTGTCTTACGAAGAAAGACACATCTCAATTTGTCCGCGAAGAAAGACACAACTCGCAATCTAGCCACGAAGAAAGACACAACTCGCGTCTAGCCGCAAAAAGGATACATGGCGCACATCCCACAATTTTCCGACGTAAAAAATATATGGAATGAAAGCTTAGAATGAGTAGGTTATACTTGACAAAAAAACAAGCCTTTTCTACAGTTTAAACTCTTTTTTCGTTAATATTCGCGGGAGAATAATTCCGACATTTGTCTTTCTTCGCGGACAGATTCGGATATGTGCCTTTCTTCGCGGCTAGATTGTGAGTTGTGTCTTTCTTCGCGGACAGATTCAGTTATGTGTCTTTCTTCGTAAGACACGTCGATATAACAAAACGCACCACGCGTACAGTGGCAAAGATAGAGAAAGCCGACGGTACACAGAGATGCTGGTATACAGCAAGCGAACGTGGAGCGGGGCCGGTGAGCGGCGGGGGGGGGGATTGTGAGGGAGGGAGGAGGATCGATCGCGGGCACGCAAGCGTGTGCGCTTGCACCGAAAGCCACTTAGAAATTCGCAAGGCGTCCGCGCACGTGGCGAAACTGCGAGACTGGCCATTCTCTTTGGGCTCGTGCAGCACTGGCTCAAAGCAAGCGACGCGAGAGAAAGAATCAAAAGAGGAGGAGAGGCTGGGGGAGAAACAGAGAGCAGCCGCGGCGAAACGAACCAAGCTCACGAATCAGCCGAGCTTTCCACGCGACTATAGCTGAATAGCACCAGCTATACGGGTAGAGATCGAAGGCGAGCACGTGTGTCGGCTTGTTGCGGCCTGCGGGTACTACTTGTGCTTACCGAGTTAATGGCTGTCATGCTGCCAGTTCGAGCTGCTTCTGGGTCCGCTAGCCCGCTGTCACTCTGCAACAAAAATTTTAAATCGGTTAAGCGCTGCTTGCACACACCAAACAAACATCGCGTGGGACAAAAACGATGCTTATTTTTGACTCTGTTTGTCAAGGAGCAACGGAGCACCTGTCAAATAGTAGGGCTTTCTCGTGATAACCTTATCAACCCAATACGCCATGGTTTATTGTATTAGAATGAAGATAAAGCTGGAGTAGTGCCCGGGAGACAACTGCACACGCGCGAGAATGGGACTGTGCGGGCCGGGTCAGAGCTGTCTCATTTTATGGGCTGAATAGTACGCGGGGGAGTAATGCAGCCGCGCGTATATCGCAACCAACAGCCTCTATTTCGACCAATTTGTGAAAACCAGACACCTTTTAATAGCTTGGTGGATAAGCTTGATGGAATACGAATACAAAACGGACTATAGTCTTGGACGAACCAAAATCTAATGAGTTGTTCTTACACATCTACGAGAAATTGGAAATATAGAAGGAAAAATATTTTCATATAAAAATGACCGTGATCCCACGATAAGCCGGTTTTATCCAACTTTCTATCAGGGTGAACCTGAATAAGAAGTACGTTTCAATTCAATTTTTTATCTTCATTATTCCCATCAAACGTTTTCATTCAAGTACATCCTTTCTATAAGCCCTAAAAGTTTGTTCGGAATCGCTAAGGGTTCAGCTTTATCGTTCCACATGTGATTTTCATTATGTTTAATTTCATGAATTTCACCAGGAAATTCTCCTGGTAGCATCAAAGCATGCATGACAAATGATAATTTATCCATCATTTTTCACTATTATGTAACTATTCTCGATATTGAAACATACTTCACTCAATTCACTCATTCGAAGGCTGCAGCATGAATGCCTGCACCAGTGATTGGCATATTTCGAGAACATTCGTTGAAATTTATTCTTTACAGATGCTTCCCACAATTCCATAAATTTCCATTCCCCAATCAAAATCAATGTCGTTCGAAGTTTGAATGGATCATCAATATTTGAGTCATCTTTGAATTGGAATCAGAACAATTTCATTCGTAAAATACGAGCACTCGAGGGATAATATCTTTTCAAAGGTAGAGATGGGTAAAGTTGAGAAAGCGAACTCTCATGAGAAATTGAAACATCGGAGTAGTCTTGGGAGGAGGAGGAAAATGCCGAGAAATCGGAGAGGAGATCAGATCGCAAATGAAAGTTTGCCGAAATCAGGCCAAAGTGTACAGAGCGATAGGGCGGAAGGATTTACCGCGAATACTGCAGTTTTTTTCCTGTTGGGTTTGCGTGGCCCCTTACTTCACGATCGTTAGACAGAGCTGAAAGACGCTGATTTACCGGAATAAAACACTCAGCAGCGATTCAGCTCGCCGCCGCAGAAATAGAGGGGGGAAAAAATAAAAGCTGAGCGGTTGGATAGGGAAGATGGAGGAAGGGGCACGCTTCCTTATTCAAGTTAAACGTGGCGAAAGAATCGCGGAATGACTTACGTTCGGCTAACGCTTCAGCAGTATTCTCCTTGGCTCGTACCGTAAAACTCGCGAACACGCAACGTTGATTATTAATGCGTCTCCTCCAGCGAGGATACGCGAGTATATACGTGGAAATTCCCGAATAGGTGTGCGCGCTCGCGGGGCTCGGATGTATATAAACACGGCTGGAAGAGGGCACGAAGCTGCATTTTTTGAAAAGTGCTGGGTCGTAATTAAAATTATACGATCCAAGCTGACAGCGGGGCAGCATGGAATTTATTCGTAATATAAGCACGAGAGAAAGAGGAAGTGGAGATCGTCATTTTTTTAAGTGCTCTATCAAACGGGGATTCCTTTTCGCGCCTGAGAAGTGGTTCTTGAGAGATCGATTAGTTATTTATACTGTTTTATGGACGAGTTTTATATGCAGAAGAGGGTGCGCTTCGAGTAACGTTCCAGACGACGGAAGCAAATTATGATTTTAATAAGAGTATTGGAACGTTCGCTCTTACAAAGTAATACGATTCTCTTGATGCGATGTTGAATGCAAGATTTTTACAGGACTATCTTAAAATTTTAGATTTCCTAACCATCTTTCTTTCCTTAATCCTTATTGAAAAATAGAAGGGGAAATTTCTGGATTATTCGCTCTTTCTCCTTGATGGCGAATTCAAATTATAAAAAGACTGGTCCCCATAATACTATTTTGTCATGGTAGGCGTAAAATAAAAGCATACTCTACGCTTAGTATGACAAAAACTTATGTTCGCACCCAAGGCGTACGTGGGTGCAACTTAGTCCCTTGGGTGATGGGATGGGGCCAAGGGCTGGAGTAGCCTGAAGTTGCACTTTACGCCCTTGAGACTAAAATAACTATAACTTGCAAGTTTCATACATAAGAAGAGATTGGATTCAATTTACATATGAAATAACGTTCTTGGCTGAGAAACAGTAGACAATAACTGATCTCATCTCATAAAGTAGTCATCTCATGAGTATCATATCATTCCAAAACGAGATCCAACCAGTATCTAGCACAAGAATGAGAAGCAAGTAAAAAGAACGGTCAACCAGTGCGGGCAAACAGATGAATGAAAAACTTTGGGAGAAAAAAAGGAAAAGAGCAGAGACACTGGACAGAAAGAAGAAAGAAGAAATAGAAGGCCAAAGTGGAACCACGCAGAAGCAAGAAAGTACAGTGAAAGAAGCTCGCTCGTTCGCTCCTACGAATGAGCGCGTGCGCGCAGGTGGAAAGCAGCAGCGGCAAAGCCGAGTGGAACAGAAAGGGCAGTGAGAGAAAGAGCGAGAGAGCAAGAGAGCGAGAGAGAGAGAGCGAGAGGAAGCGAGTCTCGCGCAGATGATGTGCAGCCGGCGCGAACGGCCACCGCAGAATGAAAATGCTCGTAGGCGGAAAAAGCAGAGAGCCGAGAGCCGGAAAAGAGGACGAGAAATGCGCGAATGCGCGCGAGCCACACACAAAAGCGAGAGGGGCTCCGCCGAGTGGAAAGCAAGCGAAGGAGCCGACGTGCAAATGTCGTTCGGAACTTTGATCGTAAAACAGCCGCTGAAAGAGGAGGGGACAACCGAGAGAGAAAGGGGGGGGGGGAGGAGCAGAGTGTGCGTCCGTCTTGAAACGCCGCCAAATCCGTTATGCGCGAACAAATTCCCGTGTCAAACTTGGTACAAATGTATGAGCCGCGCGTCGCGCACCCCTCCCCCCCCCCCAGCCTCGCGCCAGCGGAGCCTCTGCGCCCGATGAGTTGCCACTGCTGCTCTCGCAGTTGCCGAGCGATGACTGCCTCCGACCGACCGACCACTGGGCTCCCCTTTGAATTTCTCACCCACCAAGTTTTTTGTGCACGGCTCTAGCTCGTATTCAATCGAACTTCTGTTTCTGCTTACCGCCCGACTTGATCAGATGCAGTGAGCGTTTTTGCTTCAATTTATCTCGATTGGAATTGAAGCAAAAGCGATTGTACCTCAAATATATCCCAAGTGTGCGTGATACGAAGAACGACAATTGGAAATAATCTTTTAATATCATCAGAAAACTATCACATTATCTCTCGTTCGCGGCAAATTTGTGGAAAATAATTACAATTCTGAATGTAACTCCACAGAAAAACATTTTGCGATTTGTAAAAGCTTCCTTCTCCAAAATGTTACCTTCCTCTTTCTCTCTCTTTCTCCCTCGTAAGCTCGAAATTAGCTCCGCTCCAAAATCATTTTCCACTCGATTCAAACCGGAGCCAGCGAGCCCCAAACAATATCTCCTCCGAGTGTGTACACTGGCGGCTCTAATTCCTATCTCGCTCGGCCGAAAAAGCGATCGATAGCGGGCGTTGGTGGAAGGCTGCGAGGGGTGGTGGGGCCCAAGAGGATTAGAGCTACATCGGCCTCTCGTTTCCAGCTTCGCTCTCCCTTTCTCTCTCTCTCTCTCTCTCTCTCTCTCTCTCTCGTGCGCGCGCGCTCAGGTTACTCTATGCTCTCCTGTGAAGCGGCTTATTCACGCGCACATGCACACCGTTCCCTCTGTATACGTGTGTGCAAGAATGCACGTCGCCGCTTCCACGCTGGAGGAAATTAATTTTATGTTAATTTCGCCGGGGCAGGATTTCACGCTGAAAAATTGAAGGGATTTTCAATTTAACTTGGCCTCGCGCTTCGCCTATACCTGCTGCAATCGGCTTGATTTCCGGTTATACATATTCAAAGTTTCCTCAACGGGAGCAAGAGAAATATACACGTGCCCTTTTAAAACTGCACCGTTATTCCAGCTGGGACAAAATCGATCTGTCATCCGTGCGCCCGTTAATGGAGTCGGGGCTTGTTTATGAAGAGAAATATTTGTTCGGATTTGTTAACGAAGTAAATTATAAAGCGTTACTGCTGCTACTGCTGCTGCTGCTACTACTGATGTTAGCTTCACAGGGTGCGATGTGGAAATTGAAGAGTTTTCGCTCAGTGCATGAAAATTTGCGTTCAAAGTTGATGCTGCTCTGCCTTTGCGTAAACGTTTGCGTACCAGTGCTTGCTGATATATATCAAAAAGATTTTAATTGAAAATTTCTGATCCGAGCTTTATTTCGATCTCCCTCTATTTCTCGCTCCCCCCTCTTTCCTTCTCTCTCTGTTTATCTCTCTCACTCTTTACTGCTATTATATTAATTTTAATTTATCTTTTAAATTTGGGAAGTATAATATTCTTCAGCTAAATATTCAACAGCGTAATTGATTTTATAAATTATATTGAATATGAAATTGTAATTTGAGATTTTTAAATTTTGATGACGCATAGATGTTACACCAGCACATAATGATGTAACGAGGAGAATGTTATCTCCAATAATCGATATTGAATTTTTTTCAACGGAGCGGAGATAAAACAGTATGTAGTTCAAAGAGAAATAATAATTGATGATAAATATTTCCTCCTATATATGCGTAAATACAGGAGATATGTTATACTCTATTTTGTCAAAACGAAACGATGAGCAACAACTGATTCCAATAAGTCTTATGAAACAGTATTGACGAAGTCTTTTCAATGGTATTAATACAATTAAATTTTATATTGATTGAACTGCTAGTGAAGAAAACAACCCACAGTTTACCCACAGTTCCAATATATCTAGACAAAATAAGCGTTACTATTAAAATAAATCGGTGGAATAGTACCTCCATGGATCTACTACATAGTATGGGACCGGCAAGACACGCAATCCCCAAGTACATGAAATACATTGTAACATGCTTTTCAAGCTAAATCGCCGGATTGCGAGTGAAGGAGCGCTTCAAATCGTGATTCGCGAGAGGCATCAACGCAAAGCTCACGCAGATACCACAAGAAAATTCATCTTTTTATTCTGCAATGGCTATAAAATGTTTTCAGAACATTATTCGCTTCAAGATGGCAGCCACAACATAGGAAAACCCATTATTGAACTTTTCTCAATGAATTATTTTATTATTCATTATATTATTTATTCAAAGCATCCCGTTATATTAAAAAGCGAAATTTCAAATACAAACACCCAAACATTTCATCTGGAACGTGATGAAGCAATAATCGACAAGTGGCGAGAGAAAAAAACGAGGAGAGCTAGCGCAACGCTCTTTATAATGCCAGCAGAGAACGCAGGTCTATAAACGGATTAGTTCATATCCGCGGCTGTGCCAAACGCGAGGAGACGTTGCAACAATGTAACACTCGCGGCTGCGCGTGACAAACGTGGCCCTTCAATGGCAAAAAAATGAGCGTCGCTCGAGCTAAGCTTGCGTGATATCTCGTCTCCGCATGTGCGTTCTCCTCTTCTTTTCCAATTCTGTTTCTCTCCTCTGACGTTCCAGCCCGACTGCTGTGCGTTTGTTTGCCTTCGCAGGCAAAATGTTATTGGAAAAAGTGGTGCATATACCCACTCGGGCACGTTCGCGGTGCGTTTATCGTGAAGCCTCCCGCGAGCCGCGGGCAGCGCTGTTGCAAAATAAATATTGATCCCTCTTGATGATGCTCCGTTGCATCTATGTTCCAGGGCCGTTTCGATCGAACAAAATAAGTACTGCTGCTGATGGAATCGGGAATTCGATAACGCTACCACATTCACAGGATAGTCTGCAGCACGATAAATTAACAGTTAATATTCATCTTTGCGGGGAAGAAGTTACGGGGAGATGTTGAGTTATAAGGACTCAAAATATTGAGATACGCATCTAATTTATAATATGTGAATGAGAAATCTTTGGATTTGTGATTTGCGTATTCCACCTCATAGAGTATATCTGCTTCTGTTTTCGAACGAGAACCAACAATTTTTTATTGAAACAGTAGGTTTTATGAGTGTGATGTGATTGCAGAGTGACAATGCAATAACGATATCACTATAAGCTTTGAAACAGGTGTAACGGCAGTAATTATATCAATGGTATAATAAAGTGAAAATAATAGATATCATCTTCTTCACATACGTTATAAAAAATGAAATAACTCGAGACAAAACAGATAAAGTTGATACCTCAGTGAGTAAGAGTAGAACCATTACACAGCTTTCCCAAAAAATCATCCAATTCACGGATAAGCAATATTCAAAACCCAATGAATTTTCAGCCGCAGGTGAAAGAACCGTCAAAAAGTGGTGAAAAATGCTTTCCGGTGAAAATCGCGGTGCGTCAAGTTTGGGACAGAGGAGAGGTGAGGGAAGGAGAGGGGCTCACAGCTGTCTGCGGGTATGGCAGAGCTTCAAGAATTTGTACGTCGAAGAACGCGGCGGATGGGTGTGTGCGCGACGGCCACCACCACCACTGCCTATGTCAAATTTACATGCGCATTGTTCGCTGACATAAATGTCAGCCCCGGATGGACAACGTCCACCGCTCGATGTGCGCGAAAGAGCGACGGGGCCGCTGCAGTTGGCTGTAACAGCGTTATATACCTGCACGCCGCCGCCGCCATCCGCCCGACTCGACTCTTTCACTGATATGTCCGGCTTATCGCTGAGCCTACCCATGCGGGTCGCTCGGGGCCGGCTTCGTGTTCCAGCGCGAGCTAGATACGGCTCGCTTTTGGCTAAATTATGGGTGCGTAGATGATTCGGGGTCGAGCTGAAGTGATCCACGCGAAACGAGGAATCAGATGCGAAAGCTATACGCTATAGAGCAAGACGATGCGAGTTAAATATAGAAAATTAAAGGGAATAAGGATGAGATGCCGATCAGTGAGATTTCTCGAATGCAATTAGTCTGAGGTATTCAGAGAACATCACGCAAGTGGCGGCGATACAGGGAATGGAAGAGCTCTGCTCAGGTTAGCTCTCCGGAAAATCAATTTCCGTAAAAAATGGCTGGTATACTAGTGAATTTAAATTTTTCTGTACATTTTGGTAATCTCGAAGCGATATTAAATTTTGAGCCATTGACCTCGAGATCTTTAGGCATACAACGCGGAGTCTCTATATCGAGTATCTAGAACGTTTTATTCAATTATGGACGAGTTTCATTGAAATTCTTCTACGTAGAAAATATGTGATGCTAACCAAATAGTAATAGGAACCAGGCAAAATTTCACGCAAAAAGCGATATCATTTTTGAAACCAGAAATTCCTGGAGCAATGTATTTCAATATTACTACGACAGGTTCTTTAAAGATTCAGTTGAAGAAGTGGAGCAAATTATATTCATAATATATTTTATTTTCCACTGGTTTATTGATACAAAAACTCGAAACATCAATAAGAAGACGTTTCAATATAATTGATTGCTTTATACCTGGAAAAATATTATTGAAGTGATATATGAATAAAATGGTGGGTGCGGTTGGAAGACAATGTCGAGACCTCGAAAGCAGGTGGAAAGCCATTCTTTAATATTACGAGAGCTTTGCAAGATGATTTAAATGAGACAGCCGCGGGAGAGAGGAGTAAAATCGAGAGACAAAGACCCGCGCACGCGGACGTTCTCGAAAAGTCGACGTCGCTGGTTGTTCAATTTATGGGAAAACGTCGTCGACAGCTTAAGGTTCTTCTTTGCCGCGCTTTTATTTCTTTATCCCCACCTCTTTCTCCTATATGCTGTCTTTTCTCTTGAGCAGCAAGGTTGAGATGGAACGGGTGAAAGTAAACGTGAGAGCTACGGTACTTCGTTGTTCTTATAAGTTCTGGTCGTATGGAAAATTGTGAAACTAGCGGAGTTCCAAAGCCAAACGAGCGTGACGGAAGGAAGTTTTCCGACAGCAAGATTGATATTCAGAATATAAATGTTAGCAGTTGATTGACAGAAGGGAGAGAGCGAGAAAAAAAGAGAGAGAGAGAGAGAGAGAGAGAGAGAGAGAGAGAGAGAGAGAGAGAGAGAGAAGAGAAGAATTCTCTCATTATTATATTACAAAAAGAGTATAACTAATTTAATTGATGATGAGAAAGCTGACTTTTCTTTTATTGAAGTCAATATTGTCAATTAACGTACACTGCAAGAGAAAAATCAACTAACTTACTATCAATCAAATTATAGTTCCAGAGTCCTCTGATCCTCAAAATATAAATAACTGAGAAGCAAATGCTTTGTTTGACGCTAGAAAATTCCAATCCCACATAAAAAAAAACTGAACTGATTCCAATGAGGTCATACAGTATTGAGTGTACCTTGTTATCATTCCAAAGAAACTGAATACAATATGAATCTCGTTTGAATTAATTTACTGTTAGATGGATCAATCAGTCATGTCGTTGACCAAGAGTGATGTCAAAATAATCCATGATAATTACGAAAGACATGCATTCATCTACTGGACAATGAACAATGGACTCAATATGATTGATAACTCTATTCAGATTTCACTAAACTTCTGAACAGAGTTTCATTTTTTTTCCAGCAGTACAACGTCGTTGAACTATCTAATTATTTTGAAATTCACCGATTCAACTCGAGCTTTACTCGCTCAAATTTCCCATTCCCAGGCCATAAATTTTGACTGATTTCACCCATCTGTCTGGGAGCATCTCATCAAATATCACTGTCAACGCAGCAGCATCGAGCCACCCCAGTCCATTTGCGCAAACGTAAACACAGCCACTCGGCTCCGTGGGGCAAAGAGTGCACAAGAAGTACAGCAAAGAAGAGGAGAGGAAAGCGAGACCGAAAGAGAAAGAGGGAGAAGTAGATGTGGGAAGAGAGAGTCGTGGATAGAGAGAGAGGGAGAGAGAGAGGCAGTAAAACTCGGCGTTAACGGGCTCGCGGCGGCATACTCGTTGGATTGGATCCTCGGATATATTTACGTTATCGCGTGCGGCACTGTAGCGGGGCTCAGCGAGTTTTCTCTAGCTCCCGCGTCCCTCTCGCCCCACCGGCTAGGGAAAGTCCGATCGCTTTGCGCCAACTCTCCGACACTATAAGTCACCTGGTGTCTACTGCAAACTTTCATTAGAGCTCTCGCTCCACCACTCGGCCTCTCGAGAAGTTCCAGTTTCCGCCGACATCTCTCTCTCTCTTTATTTCTCTCTCTCTCTCTCTCCTCCCCCTCTCCTATCGATGATACTCTCGCTTTTTCGAACCCGCTCCAAACTCATCGAAACGCAGCACAACTTTTCCTGAGACTGCTTTTCGGCGAAAAATCGGTGGCAAATATACTAGAAATCGATAAGTGGGAGGCTCGAACAACGTATCGTAATTTGGCTAAGCTCAAGCTGTTGTGTAAAGCGGAAAAAAAACAATGGAGCGTGGAGCAAAACTCGGCAACGGGTGGTTTACTCATCTTCTGTCCAAGAATCGAATGAAACGAAAAGACTGTTCTGGAAACTGAGCCATTTTTCTTTCTTTTTTTTGCTGCTGATATCACTTGATTGTGACATAGAGTATACCTTGTAAATATAAAATCACCTCTTGCTCCAGAAAAAAATAAAGAAACCGAAGTTGATACGTCTATCTACGGTAAGTTATTATGCTTTCCTGCCAAATGCGTAAAATTTCTGTAGCTTCATTATCGAGGGTTTAAAGTCACACACTGACCTTTCCATCAATACACAATGCAATAAGTTATTGATATTAAAACTGATCAGGTCAAGATGATGTCTAGCATTGAATGTTAGAATAATCAATTGTTGCCCTGTACATATAATGGTGCCTGACCGACCCTGACACTTACTACTTAATTTGAACATTCCCTACTCTAATGTAGCTTGGGTACTATACATGATTTGGATACAGTTTTTTACATAGCTACGGTGATTTCTATCCACCTCTTTTCACTCAAACATTATAAAGTACCTCGACCATAAAAAACACGATAAAAAGATATTCCGAATGTAAGTTGGATGGTATGATATTACTCAAAAGCAGCTGCGAAATCCCTAAGACGACGATTTTCATCTCGCGATCGTGTGCGCAGGTAAAAAGTAAATCACGCGCGAGTGACTGAGGTACAACGTTGCCGCAAAGCTGGCGGGGAAAAATACCCCATGTTCCGAATCACTCGTGCAATTCGAAATTCGGTCGCGTTCCGAAAATGCTAATTCGTGTGCGCGTACGCACACAGGGCTGAGCGATAACAAGAGCTGGGCCGGTGTGCAGCTGCTGCGCGCCATCCATCCATCCATCCATCCGATGCCCAGGCGTATCGGGGCGTACGGTCGCGCGCCCGCGCGCGCGTGCGGTGACCGCGACAGCGAGTAAAACAGCATAATGGGGGCCACAGTAGCGCGACTTGATCGATGGGCCGATTGTTGTCGGGCGGCCGCGCCACGCGCTCTCGAATATAATTCCCCCAGACTCTCTTGCTCTCTCTCTATCTCTCTCTTGCTCGCTCGCTCGCTCGCTCGCGCGCACCTTTCAAAATAGCCCCGAGCTATTAATAGGCGCGGCCGCCCCGTCGGGGACTGGTGCGCTCGCGCTGTTCCCCCGAAACCGAGCGAGAGCGCGTTATCGAAAAAAGAAAAAGGAAGGCCGGGCGTGCGCGAGCGCGCGAGCAGCCGGTAATTAAAGCCGACGCGTCATTCGTCACGGCGCGATTTTAATTTAAAGTTCGACAATGCGCCCGAGTAAAAGTTCACGCGCAGATTTATTGTCATGGACTGCGCCCGGCCCGAGGAACTTATTAATTATTGCGCACGCCTGCGGACGCGCCAGCCGCTGGTGGCCATTGGTATATATTGTGCTCGCGACTGAAAATAGTTGATAAAGGAGACGCGCGACGCCGAC
Organism: Aphelinus atriplicis; assembly: GCA_020882685.1. Lineage (NCBI taxonomy): Eukaryota > Metazoa > Arthropoda > Insecta > Hymenoptera > Aphelinidae > Aphelinus > Aphelinus atriplicis. The sequence continues at coordinate 25,543,792 of CM037074.1, read as the reverse complement.
GACACTCGCCAACTATATATACGCGACTTATGAGAGACGGGATTCAGACTGAGCTACGCGCGCGCGCGCACATTTCTGTTCGTTCTCTGAAAGATGCATTGCCGTATTGTTCAGTTCCCTCCCCCCCCCGTCCAACATACCGTCGCCGCGCTCCACATTCACTCCCGAGGGTCTGTAGCCCCGCCAACTCTTAGAGTCGCGCTTTCGTAGTTTTCAAGACGCGCTTTTCGCCGCGGCTACTTGTTGAAAGGCTCGGAGAGCGAAGTGCGCTGCTGGCCGGCGACTCGAGGTAATGGCGGTATCTATTACGGCTCGCGCGAATCCGCTTGCATGTACTTTATTCTCAGCTACACGTGTATTCTTCGCGTGTCTGATGAACATTAGCCCGTCGGTACGAGCTGCTAATAGACCAGACTAAAAGCTTTATGGCTTGCGAAGGGGCACTCGATCGTCATTTTAGCATTAACAACAATAATTCGTGAGGATTAGGGTTTCCGAAACATGAGGGGTCAATCTGTACAATTGGTAACTCTTCATTACCCCTACTGTGTTTTTTCTACAGAGTTTTCCAGAGCATGGTACTTCCAAACGAATGAGCCAGATAATATGGCTTTGTTGAATAATTTCAGTCTGGAATGAAAAGCCAAGTTCCCAAAAGATAAACTGTGAAACCAGAGCAAGTTGGAATGTAGGTCTCAACACGGTCATGGACTTAAAATAATGCAGACTAGACTATTCCGAAAATGTCTAGACTGATTTAGCCTGGCGGCATGTTTTCTTAAGACTTATTTCGTAATAGGCCTGTTTAGGAAACCTTTCGTACCGGAGAAAAAGCAAACAGCAATCTTTGTGTTTATCCTATCGAATTTCTTATAACAGTCTTCGGCAAGCCAAGCAAAACAATCGTTTCCTCAAAAACGAAAAACCAATATATCTCCTCGTGAAACTCGATCTTACAGGAGGGAAAAATGTTTGCAATGTGTGATGAATTAATTGACTACCCGATGAGATTATGATTCGAACCGAATGATAGAAAATATAAGGGATATTAATAGTTATACGGATGGAGGTTGACGTGAGATGGACGTAATTAAAATTAGCAACGAGTTGATACACGTGTCAAAAATAAAAGTGGTATTTGCATATTATAGATTGAGTTGACAGAATGTACCTGACACAACCAAATCTTTATTGGGTCGAAGAAAATCAGAGATCACCAACTGCATTTCAATGTAACAGTCACAATAAAAATAAAAACGGAATTTTTTACATTGAATCTTATCGCATGAATCAATTGGTTCCTGATAAACTGAATATAAAAAATAGGGAAAAACTGTAAATATTCAACATAGATTTCCTGCATCACAATATTCTCATGAAAATCGTATGGTGCCAAAGAAATGAGATCAATAAACCGGAAAGTTGACAGGTGTTTATGTATACATTTTGACTTAGAGTATATTTTTCCCTTTTGAGCATCCATAAGTAGTGTGGAAGAATATTGATGTACTTTAAAAGACAGGATTATGAAAAATTCTGAAAAATGATTTAGGGCCCCCCGTAGGACACTAGTCAGTCCCAGTAGCACCTAACGCTGAAACCACGTTGATCGGTCTATTCAGAGGAAATTACTCTCTGCATACAAGGTGCAAGCTCTTCAAGTCGATGACGATGGAAAGAGGAGTCAACAGGATCCAAAACACTCACGGACTGCACTGAACACGCTGAACTCTCTGAATCGCAAGAATTGGCATATCGGTTTGTTTGAGTTCGCTTGAAGCGACGACCTTGAGTCGTGAATTCAATATTTGTTTTCGGCGCTGAGTCAAGCCGTAAGCATGTCAGCGCGCATATATACGTAACGACCGGCCGTTTCTCTCTCGACTGCGCGGCGCGTGGGCAGCGCCAAGACGAATAAGCTTCGGCCGCGCATTAAGATGTTATCAGAAAGCCGGTATGGCAATTTTTCTTCGAGCCATCGGAGGTCTCTTCCCGCGTCCGGACGCTTCGTGCTCGAAGTGTATATGCAGCAGTGCGGCCGCGAGCGTCTACCAACCACCCGAGCGTTATATCGGTTTCATCCGGGCGGGGGGAGGAGTTTTACAAGCCCCCGTAGAGCAGAGCGAAGTGCGAGTTGGCCGAGCTTCTTTACAGACGGGAACAAGCTCGATCCCCGGAACGGATTGTTTGCCGCACCACACGATCGACTGCTGCGTCACGGCACCGCGCTGCGACGGATCCCGAATTCGGAGGATCGGTCTGGGCCGCGGGAGCGACATAACCGCACTAGCTTGCCCCTGTGGATTGGAGGGGCGGCAAATCCGTGGATGGCGAATCCGCTCAGATAATCTCGGAGATTCCTACACGGCTCATATAAAGTCAATTTGCATAAAATCTCGGGGGCTGCGCGCTACGGAATGCCGCTTACGAGCGGATAAGTCTCGGGAGTCCGGACCGCGCTCGCGCGTTTTAATTCCGCATTATATTAAGCCCGGCCGCACGCCGTTATGGCTACGGTCAGCGCTCGCTCGCATTTAAATGGACCTTAGCTCCAGCGCAGCCGCCGCACCGCAGCCGCAATCCTGGCTGATGCTGACCCCCCTCCTCCTCCTCCTCCTCCCCCGTCCCCCGTCGCCCTCCTCCCCCAACCCGACAAACTGACCGCGATTTGCTAATTTGTTGCGACTCCGCATTAATTATCGTCCGGCTGGTCTCCCAGCTACTTTGTCGGAATTGCAAGAGGGCGAGTGGGCGTGCGCTGGTTTTTCAATGTCACGGTGTCGCCCCCGCGTCTGCGTTACGAGTGGAATTATCTCTATGTGCTTCATCGGTTTTCGAACTTTGAGTGGGGAACATTCGTCGTCGTGATACGAATTCTGGAGAATATTGCATGCATACCAATTTAATCGAATGGATATCCAATAACCCGACAGAGAATACATGACTGAAATGTCAATTTCCGATTGAAAATCAAATTATCCACAATTAACATTCAAGACAGGCAGCTCAAATAGAAGCTCATCTCGATACACTTTTCATCCGTACGTTCATGTATCGCGTTCATTCTTGAAATTCTGAGATATTTTCAAATTCTCAACACCGTATACAGCCTGAAAATATTTTTAAAAAATTTTGGAAAAGTGATAAATTTCCAATTTTTTGTGTTATATCCCTTTGAAAAAAGCAAAACATTCCGAATAATAGCAGAATGTGTGAAACATAAAAAATTGGTTGCTAACTTGACTGCGAGGGGCTATTCAGTCCGAAATCACTGGTGTCATTTTTTGTGATTTTGCTTTTTCAAAGAGAAAGCTTTGTAATGGGGCAAAAATCGACTCACCGAATCAGACCTCGGGACCTCGATTTTCGTAGTCTACGGGTAGAGAAACATGGAAATCCAAAAGTATCTGTATGTATGTATGTATGTATGTATGTATGTATATGTATGCGTGTGTGTGTGCGTCCCGTTTTCTTTCGTCCACGATAACTCTCGAAGGAATGGTCCGATCGTCTTGTTTTGTATTATTTTGGAGCGATTAGCTCCTTAAGGTATTTAATTACGAACAAAACGTCCAACTTCACACGCTCGATTGAAAATAAGGGTTATTCAGTCTAGAATTCAACGAAAAATTGCAAAAAATCAAAGGAAATCACCAGTGATTTCGAAGTGAATAGCCCCTCGCTGGACTGACTATGTGTATTTTTGAGAAGAGGCACACTGCAGACAAGAATTGGTTCCGACACATTGAACGTACCTCTAAGACGTTAGTGCACATTTGTTCAATAAACTAATTTTCAACACCGACGCACAGGGGAAGTTCTTTGAATAAAAATAGTTAAGTGACATCTGCAAGTAGCATTTAAGTCTTCGACGAAGCGACGACAAAGGCTCCCCATTAGATAGTCTTCGTCGCCCGTGGACTATTTTAGCAATATCGCGATCCCCTCTCTAGTTAATCTAATACCAGAAAACTTTCGATCCTTTATCTGCAGACCGAGACCCTAAAAAGTAATAGTTTTCTATAGTGCGAGTGAATAGTGATTAATCAAATCACTAGGGTATGTTATTCTTAGAAACGAATTTCTCTCTTTAACTCCGTCAGTTTCTAAAGACAATAGAACGTTCTAATCTTTGCTCTAAGTATAGGATTATATATCTGAAAACTTAATTGCGCCCAATCCAAGTTTGAATCAAACCAAAATAAGTAATATCATACCCAAAATGCCAATTAGAACTGGATTAGAACTGTCATCGCTTGAAAGAGGAGTATTACAAAAGATTAGATACCACCATGGAGCCAAAAAACGTGCTCAAAAATTGCGCCCGTAAAAGTAATGAAGTGAAAACAAGTCTGGGAGAGGGTAGACAAAACAAATCGAGGCGAGAAAGGACGAGCGAAAGAGACATAATAAAAGAGGAAGGGGGTCCGCAAGTGAAAATTAGAGTGAACCTCTCTCCCCGCGGTATTTACGGAGGGAGGGGGAGGACGAGGGCTGGAGTGTCGCCAAAAAGCCAGGGGTTGTCGCGCGCGGCCTATACCTATCGCTGCTGGAGCGGCAATCTGTCTCTCCCCTTTTGCTACTCCTCGCGGGCTTTCTTCTGTCGCGGGCCAAAGGCGAGAGAACGCTTGACACTCTACTACCGATGAGAGAGACAGTTCGAGTGTGTTTGTGCCTTCCTCGGCCCTCTTGATCTCTCGTCGGGCTGGAGGGTAACTGTTGTCTCCCTCTCGAGTTTGTTGGCCGTACTGCTGCTACAGTTGATGCTGATGTTGCTGATGTTGCTGATGTTGCTACTGGCCCCCTGACAGTGGCTCACTCGACGGATAGTTCAAATTCTCTCGATGGACGTATGAATTACGAATGCCGAGTTCGCGATCGTTGATCTAGCTCGAGTGATTTTCACTCTGTTTTCTTAAGAGCTTACAGTGATAAACCAGTGCACCAAACTGAAAAATCGCTATGTGTAAGTGGAATAAGCGATTGAGTGGAACTGCAGTTAATTTTTCATGACATCAAAGTGAATTTTCACTTCAGTTTCGTGTGTTTTGATAGATACAATTTTTACATCAAATTTGCAGTAAGTCTAGTGAAATTTCACTTTACTCCCACGGAATATTGGCTGTAGTGTAGAGAGTTCCGAAAATTGAGTATTTAAAATAAAAACTGTATCAAAACTTCATAAAATGTTTTTTAACTATGTAATGTTCAAAGAGAGTGGCTTTACAGTTTGTAACCAGATTCAATGAGCGCGCCGTATTTCAAAATTTAACGATTGAGTCCTGTTCGTGAGAGAATCTACTCTATTATGTTGATTTTTCAAAGACCTGATTCAATCGAACAGGAGTGAGACCCAGAGCATTTCGGAAGACAGCACTTGGAATAACTTATTATAATGGTACTACTCATACAAACACAACAAGAATAACTGGACTGTATTCAAGCAATCATTCCGGTCAGTAACACGCGAGTCAAGTAATCTGTTTGCGAGACGATAACTTTTTAACGTAGTATACGTAGTCGTCGGGACGGACACTAGTCTGCTGCGTTTGCAGCAGTCTCCGGGGCACGAGGTCCTTATTCTCAAAGAGTTTCGCGCCTAAGTCTTGACTCCTTGGCACTGCTCGTTTCCTCTCGGTTTATTTGTCGAGCCCTCGAGATTCTTGAGAGTTGGCTTGCGCCACTGCAGTCGAGGGGTAGCCACGAGAAATTAAAGAACCTGCGGATAATGGCAAAGCGCCGCGCGCACGAGCACCCACTTATCACTTCTCTGCCAAGCTCACGTTCTCTCGCCACTCTCTCTCTCTCTCTCTCTCTCGCTCTTTCTCTCTCTGCTCGTAGTCCGATACAGGTACACTCTTCGGGACTTCGTTTAAATCCGCGCTGGTAGGCTCTCGATTCGTCGAGTGCATGTGCAGCTAACTGCGCCCTTGTACTCCATGGTATTTCTTGGACCAGTCACGCCCCATGAAACGTGGAAAACCGCATTGGAACAATGAATTTCGACCGTTACGCGTTTTTAATCAGTTTATTTTGTTTCTTCATTATTTCATTGATAGTGATTCAATGGGCTCAAAGATTCACGGTGATCGGAATATTATAACTGTGCTTGATAAGTCTAGAAGACTACCTCAAAATCGGACACTTTTTAACTCTGATTCAGACTGAAAATTACCTTACATTTAGAATGTACTTCCTATCAATAAAGTTTTGAAATAAGCTCCAACGTGATCTTCAATATTCCCAAAATAAACGATTCGATTATAGATATATATTATGTATATATATTATTATATATTCTTGATAGATTATTATAAATTTGGGAATCAGCAAAAATTTGTAATCAATAATGAATTTATAAACATTAATATTCGGTTCATTAACTTCCTAATTCATCATTGATTTAAATTACTATATAATTTTGGGATATTCTTCCGTTACATATAAATTAACTTTAATGATCATATTTTCAACCACAGTGCGGCAGATTGTATCTGCAGCGACAGGAAATTCATGGAATCAATAATGGTTTGCAAATATCGTTTCAAAATCAAAATGTTAGATAATATGGGTATGAATACAGTGTAAATATTTGAGCATCGGAAAACTACCTCAGAAAATATCAGGTTAATCGCAAATCGAATCGTTTTATTAACTTCCAGTCAGTCGAGGACATTATTTGAAAATCTAAAATGTCAAATTTGAAGGAAATCACAAGCTTTGAAGGGGAAACTGAAACATTTTGCATACTGAAACAAGCACCCTCCATCAGAACAAGCACCCAACGATCGAGCGTAATCAAGACAAACAGTTAAAGTTAACCACTTGACTGTAATTCAAAAGGTGTAACTAATTTTTATATTGACTAGAAGCTGTTTAGCACGCGTACCGCGTGCGCATAGTTCTTATGGCCAATATGGCTGTATCTCTCGACCAATCAGCAGAGGTTTTGGATGTACTGAAAATGGCAACCTCCTTAACCTCAGCTCGATTGGAAACTGTTTTTTATAGGTGGATCATATATTATGCCTCTATGTCGCTATATTTAGTGCTGAAATTGTTGGTTGAAGAAGAGAATAGAAAAAATCCTTAGAAAGTCGTGATGATTTATCAGAATAATAGCTGAATCAATAAATTCATATTTCCTTAAAAAATCTCATAGCATATATTTAAATCTGCATAAGTTGATGTTTTTTGAAAGCGAGGGTAATACGTTTCGCACCTGAAAACGAACTTAAGATGTACTTGATTTATTGTTTTGAGCTATTTTCCAAACACATTGGTATACATTGTATATCTTGGAGAGTATATTCAATAGAAGGTGCAGTATGCTGTATGCCATGGATGTTATTGCATAACTAATTTGACTATAGTTACGGTTCAGAAAATGTATATAACTTCGTTTAAATCCGTACGTATTAATTAAGAATCAACTCAACGCCGATAAATATTGATTTTACGAATGGATTTTCTGAAAAATTCCAAAAGTACGGTAAATTATTATCCTATGATATTTGAATCGGTTGATGGAGAAAAGCATGATACTTATGCGATAAAAGTTTTGAAAATATAGCATAAATTGTTGATTAATTAATCATTTGTCAGAAGAAATCTAAAAAAAACTTCTTCACTGAATAAATGTCAGTTCGTAGCGTTCGACCTTGAACTAGTTTTTTCCAAGTTTAAAGATCATAATGAAAATCTAACCCAAAGGCCCTGATTTAGAATGTTCGCGGTTGGTTAATCACCGATAAACTATTTCAGAAGCTTCTCCGATTCTTTTCAGTCCAAAAACGATCAGCTTCGAGTCGGGTCTCCACAGGGTAGCCAAACGAAGGCAGGCAAAACGACAAGGGAGGAGAGTCGACGCAAAGTTTGCCTGCCAAAAGGCAGTAGCGCCACCTCAGTACAGTGAATTACGAGCGCCGCGCGGCCGCTGCTGAGGCGGTGTGCTTTTTCGGTCCCCGTGGACGAGTCTCGCGGTCGGGAGAAAGAGGGACGGATTGTTTTAAGGAAAAGCCGAAGCCAAGATGAATTGGGACGTTCCGGTGCGCATTCGGGATTCGTGACACGCGACGCTGGCACAGCTGTTGTTGGCTCGTGGCCCCACCGAGATAAACCAATGAACTTGCGCAGTGTATATGAAAGCTGGAATTTTTTGTCGGAGCCCAGCCGCTCCACGTCGTCGACCTATCTATCTTCTTTGGGGAATTTCGCCGAGCGATTCGTACAGTTGTTCCGCTGGTTACGCCAGATTTTTTATTATCCCATGAGCTACTGCTCCCATCCTAAGTGCTGGAGATAAGCTTGCAGTTTGAAAAACATTATTGTATATACAATTCTTTCTTCCCAGCGGAGAAACTTTTTTTTGGAAAAATAATAAATAAACAAATTATACATTCATTAGATCTTTGTTGAGTTTGTTGGTGAAAAATACATGTTATTGTTTGAACCACTTCTGCAACTTCATTTGAATCTAAATTTTTCACCTATTCAAAGCCAATTAATTTTTATTGAAATATACATGAACAAAACAATATGAATAGAATAACGATGTAAAACAGATATTTACAAGTTTTGGATCTCACGAAAATGCAGAGTTGAAGGTAAAACTATATTTGAATAAATTCATATTGAACAATAGGATGTTCTCGTGCAGCTCGAGTATAGACACGTCAGAGTTAACCGAGCGATCAATCAATCAATAAACCTGTATATTCTGTTCTTTTTAAACTGCTCAATTCGAACTTTTACCTACTTATACATATGAAGGGAAAATTTCTTGCATGAATATTCATATTGGAAAACGGACACTGAAATTTCACAGTGAAGATTTTCTTACAGATCCTTCGCAAACTTGATGGTTAATATTAACAGACAGATTGGAGAGCTAATACATGTCTATAATTCACATCAACGGTATTAATACACATGCATATAACTTTATTGGAACTAGATCTCTTTATAATACCAGTACACGGGTAATGGCGGCATTTTAAAGTGAATGCATATATACATATCCTCAAAAAAGATGAACCACGGTGTAGAGAATACATACGCTGAACAGGCTAGGGCAAAAAGGCGAGAGAAAAGATGAGGAAGGAAATCGAGAAAATTTAAAAAGAGCTCCAAGCTGCTGACGGAGTTTTTGTCCCGTCGTGCGTATATGTACCTTCCCAACTTGAAAGCCGGCTTTGGTGAAGTCGAATTAAATCCGGAAGTTGTAGGAGAGAGAGGGAGAGGAAGAGAGAGAAGCCATGCCACGAAATCGAGAAAGTAAGCGGGGTAGAAGGCGAAATCGAGTAAGGAAGTAGACGAAAGAAACGAGTTGAGCTTAGTTGGCAAGTCATACGAGCAAGAAAGGTTCCTGAGGGCTTCAAAATTGAACTTGAAATATAACTAACGATGCAAATAGAGCTTGTAAATCTCATGCGAGACCGTAAGGCTATATACTGTAGTGAAAAAAGATAGTTACAAGAGCAAAATGCATGCGCGGTCGATTTCAATGATTTGTAAAATTTATTTGAGCTTTCGTTTTTTTAGTAAAACTAAACACAAAGATAACCTCATGAATCGTTGCAGCGACGTAAAATCGTTATACGCACTTAAAAACATGCTGAGTAAGTTTTATACGGACAAATGAGTACTGGAATTTTCTCTACGGCACAATATCATGGGGTATGCGAAGCCGTAAAAACAGATTATTTATCTCGTAGAGTAATAAGTTTCTCGGTACAGTGTCGAGATAGATAATATGAAAAATACAACCCCTTCGGATCCATACACTATAATAACTATGCTATCGACAGTATAGACACGAAAATTTGGCAATGATAGCTGGAGTGGTGAAAATCACGGCGTTTTCAGTTAGTCGATGTGCGGAAGACACTGTACCTCAGTATATATGTATAAGGAGCGGGCGAGCCGCTCGAATCTCAGGGAAACAAGCGAACGAGGACGAGTAGTCTCGCGCTGTCCCTCGTCCCTGCCCCCCATCTCCTTGGCAACCGGCACGTAAGACGCTTTTGATAAGGCATCCGGCTTTCCTCCTCGTGCACCCGGAATTTGTAGCAAAATAGCGCGTACCACACCCCTCGACCAGCCGTGTACCTGTCTCTCCGCGTACCAGTGCCTTTTCTCCTTCACACCCGACGCGCACACAGTAGTGATTCTTCGCTGTTCGGCTACATCTCGTTTTTTCTCCTATTCTCCCCCCCCCACACCAGCAGGCGGATCGTTATACTTGGAGAAAATTGCGCTGCAGTATTATTGTCATCGAGTGGAGATCGAATCGAACTTTATTACATATCACGAAATTGATCGTTCAACTGGAAATCGACTTTGGGACGAGTTGGCATATATCGCGGGTTATAGATATAATATGCTGAAGAGAATAATGAGGAGGCGGTGGAGGAAAAATTGTGAGAGAATATTATGCATAATTGTTTTAAAGCACAAAACGAGGATCTCTTGACTCAATGTTGGAATGAAAAAAGCTATCAGGCTGAATCAGGGATGACAGAGAGGAAGAAGGTGGGGGAGGGAAGAAGGAGCAAAGGGGCAGAGAAAAATGGTCGCTCATTAAACACGAGCGTAGCTGGTAAAATTTCCTGACAATTAAAAGCAGCCCAAGGCGGGCTCCGCAGCGGCTGAAAAGACGCGCGGGCGGGGAGAACGTCGCGGCGTCAGAGCCAGGGAAATTCAGCATTCCGCCGTGCGCGCATACATCTTGGCAAACGAGGAAGTCGTCCCTCCGTAGCGGAATTACGACTGGCGGCGCCCTAGACACACGCACACGCACAGCCGAGGAGGGAAAAGGGCTGTCGGAGGATCGCGCGCGCGCGCGCTCGCCAGGGCAAAACGAGAAGCCCGTCAGGATAATTTCCTCCCTCGGAGGAACAAAGCCGCGAAATACCCTTTCTTCGATTCACTTCCGGGATGTAGCGCGCTGAGTGGCCTGCGCTCGGGAGAGCCGGGATTTTCTAATATAATACGCCCGCAGCCGGGATCCTCGCGCGCGCGCGAGCGAGCGAGCGACTTCTTAACCCGGCCGAGCTCCGCCGGGCTTTTCTTTGCCCCGCCGACGCCATTATTATTACGCGCGCACTCGGGATTGGAGAAAAAACGGGCAAGCAGCTTACACGACCAGCCGCCGGGACGTGCGAGTGTATTGTGCGCTTCTTACACCGCGCACCATCCGAGAGATGGTAGAAAAACTGGTCTTTTTGCCCGGGAGGGATAAAGGCGCGCGCGCACGCCTCCCCGACTCGAATTTACTCCGGTGCGAACAATTTTTATCAAACGGGGAGTATTCAATTTCACTCTGCACATTTTATTTCAATTTTCCTCCCACCGTACGTTCTGCTATCGCAACTTATTATCTTTTTATCGAACAGCATGCAATTTTGAATAGACTAATTCATTGTGTCTCTGGTTCCACTCAACTTCCAACTATGGAAAACGTTTTATCAGCTTTGAATCATAGCCAATCGTCAATTTGACAAATTTAGTATCCCGGACTGACTTTTAAATCTAGAAGAACTAAAAATTGATACGATCACATTATAGGTGCATTTAGGTACGCTTAGCGAATTCTGCTTTCAAAATTTACCAGTCATCGAACGAAACTTTTTTCAATCTTTGACGACACCAACTGCCCGAATCTATCATTCATATACATGCTGCCGATGAGCATTTCTCACGATCTATTAAACAAGTCAAAATTCTCTGGAGATTCGTCACTCTCAGGCCCGACATTTTTTGGAGAAGGATTTTCTACCATGTCAATCCCTCGTAGTCTTTGAAGGAGAGATATTTTGAAAGAACGTAATGAAACGTCCGTAATTCTTGAGTATCCATCGAAATATAAATGAATACTATAACCATAGGTAAGTAAAGATCAATCCCATTCTCACATATGCAATAAAAGGATAGAAATCAAGCTTGACGGCGAAGTATGTAAAAAGTTAATTACGGATGGATATTTTTCAAGCAAAGAGCTCTTGAATCCATAATTCTTCTTTAAGCTAGAAGTAGACTAGCTCGGTATGTGGAAAATTAATTGGTTGAACTGGACTGAATAAAATAATATTCAGCATTAATTTCGTGGTTATCCGTCTTAATTAACATTTGAAAATTGAATGGAAACATTGTTAACGGCGGTATTGAACTAATTAACATAGCCCTGCGCACCACTCGTTCGTGCGTGAAAATCTCGCTGCAGCACAGTTTGATCATCCCCTGTGTATCTCCTCCACCGACTTTTTCCGGGGAGGCTGCCCGAAAGCCAGCGAGGAACAGAAGAATCAAGACCTGCCGAGCAGCAGCCCAATTCAGCAACTCTCCCTCCTTTCCAATTTTAACCGGGCGGATTTCATTCTTCGGACGCCCCGGCCGAAAGCCGCACACACGTGCACTCCGGCAAATTCACCCGATTGCGGGGAGCTGACGGCGGGAACGAGCGGCGGCAGATTGACCCAATTGCCGGGGCACATGTCCGCGCGACGAATCGCGCGTGCGAGTGGCGAAGTCTTTATCACGAGGATATAACGTGCTCGACATGGGTCGCTTTGCTTTTCCGAAATAACGACGAGAGACATCGGTCACGATTCCAGGGCTCGCGTCACGTACACCTTCGTTACGTTTTTTTTTCTAGCGCCGCGCGCGTGTAGTTTTCCGTTCGCCCTCCCCGGCCCACGCTCCCCCCGTGTAACACTCCTCCGGGCTTTTCTCGCGCCGCTGCGGGGATCTCGAATGCGACACTACAAATAGAGAATCGTGGAGAAAAGGGAGCCGCGCGCGGCTGGGCCACACGGCCGCGTTAACCCGGTTTTTCAACAACGATATCAGCTGACAAAGGAAAAATCATGACGAGAGGGAGGAATTACCTGGAGGTGCGCTAGCTGCGCCCGGCGCGGCGACAGAGCGCAGCGAGCCGAGAGACGAGATCAGCGCACGCACTGAAAAGAAGCGGCTCGCGTAACCGCGTTACGTCATTCTTCCACTGCGAGCTGCAGTTCGCACATATATACGTGTACACACTCGTATATATATACACACATGTACGTATACAAACACAGATATATGTATACATATACAGAGGGCCGATCTGGCGAGCGCGCGCGCGCGCCCAAGCACTATCTGGCTGTTGGTTCACGAGCGTCGAGCACCGTCTCACCCGCACAGGTCACAATCGCCGTCGCGGCCATTCTCCCTCCTCACATATCGGCCGGCCGCGAAACCGAGACAGACAAGGAGAGCAACACTCGCGGCCGCGCTCGTATAAAGAAGCAGACCAACTGACTCGGCCGCCGCCGAGTATTGCCACTGGCTCCGCTCCACCCGAAACAGACACAGAGAGGGAGAGAGAGCGAGAGAGAGAGAGAAAGAGAGTCTCAGTCGTCGCGGCGCTCGCTGCTCGACGTCGAGACGCCCACCACCTGTGGGATATACCCTCGCGAGCGCATCTCACGTTGTTTCAACGCCGCAGCTCTGGCATATATATATGTATATAGCGCTGCTCGCTGGCCGCGTCACGCGACCCTATATATGCTTTTTATACGCGCGTCTCTCGCTCTCCTCCTCGCCCACCTACGCTTCTCTCTCTCTCTCTCAATTGTTTTCACTCAAAATCCCGAGTTTATTTTCGGGGCCGGGAATTCCTCGCGCGACAAGCACGGCTGCACGCACGGAAAAAGCGTCGTTCCACGCGCCGAATTGACTTCTCCTCCCGCCGCGGGCTCGACTCGCTCGGCAACACCCCGCCACTCGTGGGCTAGACATTTCCCGAGAGTTTGACGATGTTGCGAGCATTCCTCGCGTGTGTTTGCACCTGTGCTCGAAGCGGCCAGCCAATAAAACCGAGACGCGCTCGCGCCCCGAGCGCGCTCCGGCCAACAATCGCTCGTGCGGCTGCAGAATCGCCGCGAGTTAATAACAGAGCCGATAATCAAATAAACAAACGGACCCATCAATCTTGCGGCGCGCACCTCCCCCACTCCCGTTTTTTTCGGGCCGACGAATGCGTCTCTGCCCCTCTGTCTCGCTCGCGCGGCGATTACGAAGACAAGCGCGGATCCAAACAGCCGAGGGTAGGGATGACGGGCGGAGGCTATTCCTGGCCAAGCCGACAATGGCGCCCGCGACGAAACTAGTCGATACGAAAGATCGCTCGCGAGGGGAACGTCGCATCGCCCCGAGAGTTACTTGTGTGCGTGCAGCTGCGGTAGTCGCGCGTGGGTGGACGCTGACTCGCGGGCGCGCGCGCATACCTCCCGAATTCTTACCTATGATGATTCACCGCGCTGCCGGACCACGAAACTTGTGATGATTTCGTCGACGCTTTCGCGAACTGTTCTCACAACTTCTCGAAAAATTGTTCTCTTTGAAAACGTGGTTTTTGATTTTTGAAAAAAGTAATGATGCTTCTCTATGACGTCTTCTCCTACAACTTCTCCTTCTTCTTCTTTCTCTCCTTCTATATCGAATGGACAATTTTGCTTTAGTAGAATGTTTGTACTCTATGCAACTAGTGCGAGAAATGCTATGTACGTATGGGAGTCGTGCATTCACACCTGCATATCCGAAAAAAGCACTTCACCAGTTTTATACGATATTTTCTGTTCTGAGTGACAGTGAAATGGACATCTTTCGTACGGACATGAGTGCGACAAATAGCAATATCTCGCGAAAGCGCGAAAAATGCTATTTTTCTATCGAGAATGTAAAAAAAGAAACTCATCCCATAATATGTCATAGTACAAATTAAATACACCAAAAACAGGTTCTACCTAATGCGATCAAGTATATAGTCATAGAATTATTGTGAACACTGCTTACATTGCTAATAAAAAGTTTCTTTGACGACGCGAAATGATTATAGTTTTAAGAAAAAAAAACTTTCTTCTGGCAGCCAGTGTATACTTTGAAAATTATGACCAGAGTTATTTGTCAAACCTCTACAGTTGAAATTAAACTCTCACAGCTCAAAGGCGTTTCTAATTAATGTCGGGTGGTTTATTAAAAATACTCTACTATTATACGTGCGATGAGTAAACTCCGAGCTAACGTCTCACGAGGTAAGTTATATATGAGAAAACAATTATGTGGAATTGATCAAAAATTGATCTGGAATTGACAGTTGAGATAATTGTTGAATATCGAATACTATTAACATAATGCAGTATCTCAATACAATCTAAATAAATTATTTCAGAATAAAATTACATCCGTATAGCATAAGACACCAAAACGAAGCATCGGAAATGAAAGTCTCGCTAAGGTGACAAGAAACACTTATTCTAGTGACGGAAATTAAAATTTACATCTTTCTTTGTGGATCAACCTATTAAAAACTTTTCTTTAGAATAACTTTGAAATTTAATTAAACACGAATGCAAAGGTCAAGGAATATATAGTTTAAGTTAAATAAAAATCTATTAGACGTTTAATGAAATTTTATAATTTGTCAAGAAAAAGAATCTTTCCCTGACAATGTCATTTCCATAATAAAATCGTTGGGAGTTCAATCAGGTATAAAGATAATTTTTTAGAGACTAAAGAATTTTTTTCAACAAAAATATATTTTTCACAGGTGTACGTATCAAGAGTCAAATTTTGACAAGGAAAAATGTGTAATTGATATTTCGTATTAATATATGAACACGACTCGAATTCAAACGTTCTGCCAAAGCATACTCTAGAAACAACAGTTGATTGAACGTCCGATTTGATACAAGGCGATAACTATAAAAACTAGCTTAAAACGGATTGCAGCTCTGTAAATCAAAATCGTTAAATGGTGACTTATTTCCCCCATGTCATTGGCCCTTGACACCATGACATATACATACGCGCTCCATTAGTATAACGATTAAATTTTTCCCTCTTTATGAAAAACTACCACATCACATATATATTTTCGCGCTAGCTCATTCGACAACTTTTAAGTTTCTTTCGATCGAAAGCTGCAGGTCAAGCGGAAATATAACAAGAACACGTGAGATTTAACGCGTCATTAGACAGTGCACGTTGTGACGCTGGCAGCACGAGCTTTTTCTCCGCGAGTATTGTCTCGCGGCCCATCAATCGCGTGCAGCTCCATCCAAGAAGCCGACAGAATCGTCCTTCACGAGACGTAGACGAAACAGAATTCCGCGCCCGATCGATCTTACGCCATCCATCGTCCGAACTAGGGTAGAAAGAGCCAACGGCCCGTTTATTTCATCCAGCATGTGCTCACAATACGAGTGAACGCTCGGAGAGTCGAGTCGAGTCAGGCGGCCGTCATCCCGACATTTTCAGCGAAAGCTCTAAGCGTAGCCACGTAGAGAAAGCTATTTTTCTCTTATCAGTGGATTGAAATGTTTACGACTCGCCGACGGGCTTGCAGTTTCGATCCTAAAATGTGTTTGTATCCTGATTTGATTTCCACGCAACAATATTTTCAAGCTGCTGCAAAGGAATAACAATGAGAAAACTCACTTGTCGAAATATTGTTATAACTTGATTGTTAAACCTCACGCCAAAAGAATGAATTCAAATGAAAATATAAATAAGAAAATTCGTTCTTTTTATTTTTCGTGCTGAGGTATATATTATGAATATACTATTGTAAGGTATCACTAAAAAATGAGTAAAACTTTTGTTAGAGAAGTCAATATTGTACGTGTATGAAAATTCTTCGATAAAATCACCAAGTTTGACAGAAACGTTCAAAGAACAATTGATGTATCGACTCCTCACTGCAACGATCGATCAAAGTATTTTCCGCCACATGCACGAGAAAAGAATTGCCGAAAAAATATTTATGAGCCGCGAGCCAAGCTTGCATACGAGCTTGGCGGGGTCTTTTTCGGTGCATTTGCATCCCATTGTCCGAGGTTTGGCGAAGCGGTACGAGCTTTGCGGGCCATCTATTAGTGTCACAACTCCACCTCTATCGCGTTATATTCGAAATTTTAATAGAAATCCCCGTCCGCCCCTGTCCGACGGTAGCCAGGCCATTTGGCATCGTGACTAATCTCGATGGAGGTGCGCGCTCACGCACATATCTATATATATATATATATATATATATATATATATATATGTGTGTGTGCGTGTGCGTGTGTGTGCGTGTGTGTGTATGTGTATATAACGAAAGCGGCGAGATTACGCGTTATTTCGAGATAACGTCGAGCCAGGTATTGTCTGTAGACGTTGGAAAACCTTTGGCAGCCTACCAGCTTTCGAAAAGTGCATCACAGAACAAAGGGTCGGCCGAAAATCCGTCGGCAAATATTAGTTATTACCCAGCAGCAGCAGCAGCAGCAGCGGCGGCGAAGGCGGCGGCGGTGGTGGCGGTAGCAGAGACTTTCATCCATCATGCCTCATTTCGCGAAACCGAATTTACGATTACGAACCGGGCGAGATTTATGCGCGGCCGCTCATCCGAAATCCGTGCGCGCACAGACCATACTTTTGCCGAGCCTCTAATAGCCAAGAGCACGTGTGCGTGCGCGAGTGTGTTTACGTGCATTGTTAGCGTGTGCGCGTAGCACATGTGTGTGTATATATATATAAGTAAGGTCTGGCACGCGGAAGATTGATCCCCCTCGGCAGTTCCGCGTTGCGTTTACTTAATTACTGCGAGTTCGCGGGCAGAGGGGGTGGTAACGGGGGCGGCGCACAGCCGAAACCGGATATCCGTGTGTTCGCGCAAGCGCTAAACCACCTCGATTATTCTATGTAGACGAATTAGCCCATCTTCTGTCGAGTTACGCGACGCTGTTGCTGATTCGTTGCGGCTCCCGATGGGTTGTGCGAATTTTCCAAATACTCCAGAGGAGGCGATTAATATCGTTGCCAAAATAGACGCGGGTTTGTCCTGACTTGATTCACTCAGCGTCTCAACTAACTAGGAGACCACTTGGGATGTGGGTCACCAATCTTGACCAAAATTTTTTTGGTGTTTACTTGTGGCAAGAATAGAGTGTATCCAAAGTTTTAGGGTCCAACGCTCCCAAACTTCCAAGATATTAATTTATGTATTTTAGTTAAAAACGCTGGTCTCGTCCCAAATGACAATATGTCATCTGAGACGTATTTCCCTCACTGCACTACACTTTCATTGTTCTCACTGAACACTGCATCACATTTTATCCTCAAAAACATATAAAATGAGTAAATAACGTGTATACTCAACAAATCTGACTTCCATGTCTCACTCACATAGAGTGAAACATGAAATATGTGAAAAAAATCAACGCTAATCGACTTTTCATGCTGTGCTTGGATACTGGAGCAATAACAATATGTGTGTGTTATAGTATGATATTGGTCGACAAATGTTCAGAATTGAAGTTTCCATGAATAAAAATCAAGTCTGACACTGAATTGTTGTCTTACGATACTACATTTGTGGTCTTTGTGCTTATACACATGTTGTTATTGCTTCAGTATCCAAGCACAGCATGAAAAGTTGATTAGCGTTGATTTTTTTCACATATTTCATGTTTCACTCTATGTGAGTGAGACATGGAAGTCAGATTTGTTGAGTATACACGTTATTTACTCCTTTTATATATTTTTGAGGATAAAATGTGATGTAGTGTTCAGTGAGAACAATGAAAGTGTAGTGCAGTGAGGAAAATACGTCTCAGATGACATATTGTCATTTGGGACGAGATCAGCGTTTTTAACTAAAATACATAAATTAATATCTTGGAAGTTTGGGAGCGTTGGACCCTAAAACTTTGGATACACTCTATTCTTTCCACAAGTAAACACCAAAAAAATTTTGATCAAGATTGGTGACCCACATCCCAAGTGGTCTCCTAGTAAGTCGAGTTCGCGAGAGGCTGATACTCGAGCCTTATATTCAAGACTCACAAAAACATTGAAGTCCAAGACGTCGGGGGCTGAGTAATCTGCTTACCTGTAACAGAAAGACAAGTGAAAAGTTAGATATCTCAGTGTGAGTAGTGTTAATTAGCTGGGCGCGAGACTCATTTCATGCGCGTTGCGAGAATGTTGGTACGGGGGATTCTCATTGGCTAGAGCTCAAGTCTATATCTATCTCACGCCTGATCGGCGTACGCCAATAAAAGTCGCCTGGTCACGAGGCTCGCGAAAAGCATAAACACAATTTGGGAAAAGCTATAAAGCTGGTGTGTCGGGCTGGCGCTCGAGGTGCTGCTTCTAGCCCTGCGGGGAAAAGAAACAGGCGTCCTTTCAGGCTCGGCGGCTGTCGCCCTCGTCGTCGAGACGATTATGGAAGCGGATATCAGCAGGGGCAAAAATAACTGACAGATCGTTGGCAAGGCTGCTGCCGGTGGAGCGACAGCTAGAGAAAGAGCTGCCCTGCCGTGGACGCCCCGGACCCAAGCGGGGATCTTCGCTTTTGACGGACAGCTCTCTTATTACCGTCGCTTCGACGTCCCCCCACCCTTCCACACACAACCCATTCCACCCATTTCTCTCTCTCTCGCTCGCGCGCACGCTCGCTCGCTCTGTTTTTTGCTCATTCGCTCGCTCTCCACGTTCCCTGGAACGAATAATCGCCGCCGATCCCAGCAGCGGGCCGCGACACTTGCCAAAAACGGCTGCACCGATGACTGACGCCTCGGATGGATGGGCTGCACCGGCTTTTTTCTACTCGCTTCAACGATCGACGACTTTTCTGATGACTTTCGAAGGGGCCGTGTTTTCACGGATATCATATGTGACTCGGGTCTTTCCAAATGAGAATTGTGATGCTTTCCCGACGCACGAACGGTTTTTCGTCCCCTCGTGACATTATTATCGTCTTCTAAATTAAAAAACTTGGGATATGATCTCATTGAATTGACGATCAATATAACAGTTCATTTATTTATTCGTCATTTATTCATTCAAACAAGAGTTGTGACTATTATAGATGTAAATGAAAATAGTCAAGTTGAAAAACCATAATAATAGTAACAGAAAAATGAATAGCAAAATTTATCAGAAATCATAAAAATAACTTTTTAATTTATTTTGAAGTACCAATCAATCACTAAGCTGTTCAATATCAACTAAAAGAGCATCTCACGGGATACTCACCATATGAGTTGGCAAATGAAAATTATCATATGATCGTGTCAGGTTCAACTCTTTTATTTCATACGGAACAGTTATTACGGCTGAACATTCAATCAGGCCATTTAAAATTCATGAGATTTTTGTAGTGTAGTCTACGAAAAAATAATCTTAGAAGTAAGAATGAAAATACTATGGCTTTACAATTTGGTCGATCGAATAATAATTATTGTGAATCGACATGGTTATGGTGCATCTTAAAAATTGAAGGATGGACATGAAAAGTAGAATTTCCATGTTACTGATACCTGTAAACTTTTCAAAAGTTATCATAAAAGAACAGACGGATGTGAGCCGAAACGTAAACTGAGAATCGCGAGTCTAAAGCAAGACCTAATCCTTCCACGGACCTAAAATCGATTGAGATGGGTATAAACGGGCTTTTTCTACTAACGCGATTTATTGCGCGCGGCCGAAGGTGGAATCGGTAACCCAGCGATCCATAAGAAAGTCGATTCTCCTCCGCTCCGGCCAAGTCTTTACAAAGTTTATACGGGATAACTGGAAAACATCGCGGACGGTAAACGCCGAACGACCCCTTCGAGAATAAAGCCGAGATTCTCCGGTGCTCTTTTTAATGTTTCCTTCCTTGGGCGGCGAGGCCGATAAGCTCATCGCTTCGTTATTTCATCGGCGTAATCATCTCTTCGCGTCCATTATTCTCTCGTCTCGTCTCTCTTCTCTCTTCCTCTCTCCCTCTTCCGCTGCCCTTCTCTTCGTCATCCTCTATCTCTACATCTCCCTCCCGAGAATCGATGCGCGGCCAAGTTGTAGCAAAAAAGCGCCGTTTACTTTGGCCGCACGCAGACTTTTGTATATATACGCTGGGCGCGAGGCCTGCGGCCAGCCGATGAGTTGATTTTTTCAAGCGTGTAGCTTGAGCAAGCTTGTTATTCTATGGGGAATACTTTACTCGACTTGATGCTTGCTTTTTTCGAGCATTTGTTATTTTTCAACTAGTTCGTGGGTACGTACTCCATCACCTGACGTGTAGACTGACCACAATGAACAATATCTACTGTATTGTACCGAAGGGTGGGAAGTTGAAAAGTGGTAATTTGAAAATTGCAGCTCTTCAAAATGGCATATAGAATGGAGTGGGGAAAGAAAAATGATCGTATATGCTCATATGGATGCATCACTGATATTACAAACATACACACACGTAAGTATACGTACAAATATTGGAAAGCTTCCACGATAATATATACATCCAAATTTATATAGATAATCGTTAGTCGCGCCCGCGAACCATTTCAATTAATCTTTTTACCAATGGATAGTAACGAGAACTAATGTGATGTGAACTAATGTCATTCACTCATCAGCAATGAATATTTCGCTGCTCAACGAGCGAATGCAGGATGAAAGCGATCTTATATATGCGCGGAAGCACCGCGCGGGAAGGCCGCGCTCCGCCGCTTACAGGAGCGGAGGTGCAGGTTCTTGTGGATAAGGAAAGAGCCTTGAACTTAGCTCGAGCTCGAGCGTATATCCGCGCTCTATCAATCTTTCGCCTCATTGTATGTGCCCCTCTCTCGGGCTCGAACTCGCGACGCTGCAACTCGGAGGACGAGACGATCGATCCGCGGCGGTCGCGGGGCAAGGACGATCCGTTACGGCCCCGGGGGAGTGATCGGCCGTCTCGAAGGCGGCGCAAATTAATGCCTGTCCCCGGCGCGCTAACTTACCTGCCCCCGCGCGCGCACTCGTGCGCTAGGCGCGTTATATGCGCCCCCGCCACCGCGCGCACTCACTGACGGATGCCCCGACGTTCGGCCCGTCACCCTCACAAAGGCGATCGGCTCCAATGCCTCCGCTCAATTTATCCGATTTCCATCGGCTCCTGCGCGCCGCGTATTCTCTCGCTTCCAACGTTTCGACAGGTGCTCCGCGAGTGTTTGTTCTTATAGAGATAATCCAAAAGAATTTGCGCGCGCTTGTCATCGTTTTGGGAACGGCTGCCAATTGTTTGGCGTGCAAAATGAAGCGAGTGTTTGATCAACTAACGTTATTGTCCCGGGATGCGAATCAGTTACAAAAGAGGCAAGACGAAGACAAATAGTTCCCGGCAATGCAATCAGTGGCTATGGTGGTAACATGATCGCACAATAATTACACTCAACACTCCGTTGCGGTCAAGTCTGTAGCTCTATATTTTCGTGATTCTCGTCGATTTGCTTGCCGGAAGCGATTCGTCAGCGGCCCGCGCTCTCTGCCCGCGCTGATTGCAAATGTAAATAAGACTCGAGGAAATGAAGTGTCGACGCGCAGACGGTATGGCTTTGCTGCTGCTTTCCTGCGGGCGTTTCGCCGCGTATTGATGCTCGCGGCGTTGATTTTCTGTTTTCTCTTCCTCAATTCGTGTCGTAGTCGAGTGAAATTGATATACCGTTTTGAAACAATACGTGCACTCGATCCAGCTATTATGACCCTCGGGGTAATTGAACTTGCGCGCATATGAGAGAAAACTGCTCTGTCAACGCTCGCGCAGGAGGACGTACCCTCGTCAAAAATGTCGCCCGAATAAATCGAACCCGATGGGAACGGATGAGTAGTGTTTATCGCTGTATAGCTGTCGAAATGCCACTTGGAAAAGATAATACTTTGGAAAAGTAAAACCAAACGAATAAAATTTGAATATATATATATACCTATAACCAATCAAATTCGGAAGCAGCATCTCGGTATAGTGTGTAAAAGTCGCGCAGCAGCGTTGGCTCGTAACAATGAACGCCGGGCGGACATCCGTTAGCTCGTCATAAAGCCCGTGGAAGCGGGGCCGTTACATAGTCTCTTCCCTCGGCGCATATATCGGATCGCGCGGCTGTATATATGCGAGTTTATGCACTAGCTGCAGCCGATGGGGCGCGCACGTATATGTATGTATATATACGCGGCGAATAGCAAGCAATAAACGTTAGAAAGGAAAACCCGCTCGCCGTGAAGTGAATTAGGCATTCATAGCTGGTGAAAAGACGGGGCCCTGCTCTCTGGCAAGTTGCCTGCGCTCGAGCCCGCGGAGTCTCGCTTGTGTATACACGCGGCAGAGGGAAAAAATTCGTGAACCAACTCGAGATTTCCTCGTGCCGCCCCCGCCGCCGCCGCCGTGCACTGCGACTGCTGCGGTCAGGGCCTATGAATTCAGTTGTTTGCCGGCTTTGTACGGATTTCATTCAGAACAGTTTGCGGCGAGTTCTTGAAGCCGTGCCATTCCTTACTGGCACTCAGTAGCTTGATAATCCATTTAGGGGCAGATACAGCAGAAAATTGCGCTTCACTTTTAGAGCCGATTTGTTTGTCTAGCACGCTATAATCTGGACTAGAACTGGGTCGGTTCAGTAGATCGATCATTCTCGTCGAGATACTAATTCAACTTTAAGGAGAATGGATGAGCGCGTAGATAGGATGCATTTCGTCAACGGAATACAGGTTTTTTCATGACGATTACACATGAGAAAATGTTTATTTTCACTTGATCTTGCGGCTGTTGTCAAATTAAATAGCGTTTGGGGCTAGACACGATGAATTCTCGCTCCAAAAGGACGGGCAGTAATTTTGACGCTACGTCTGTAGTATAACAAAGCTTTAAATAGCGTAAATTGGCATCGTCATTAAGCGTTGATACATTGATCACCCATACTCTCGGCTTCAGTGTAACAATTTTTAGTCGTCGGCACACACTCGATCTAATGTGTCCCGATTGCGTTCTTGGCGCTTCTTTTAACAAAGGCACGCGAACACGGTAATTCTATCACTTCACGTGAGCCTAAACTATTCGTACGTCTTCTGCAGCTCCAACATTAGAATTTGACTATTACATACTGCTAATAAGCTTCAATATCAAATTCACCTTTCCCAACTTCGGTACTCCATACTAGGCACATTGTTATAGCTAAGCAATAAC
This sequence comes from Aphelinus atriplicis, assembly GCA_020882685.1. Classification (NCBI taxonomy): domain Eukaryota; kingdom Metazoa; phylum Arthropoda; class Insecta; order Hymenoptera; family Aphelinidae; genus Aphelinus; species Aphelinus atriplicis. The sequence continues at coordinate 25,519,785 of CM037074.1, read as the reverse complement.
TCTCTTCATAAACGCATGCGTGAAATACAATATTTTGAAATTCGCGAATCGTATGGGGTTTCCCATTTTTTTCAATAACACAGCGGAATCTAGTAGGAACTAATATATAGCGATCGAGTATAGATTTGGCTACACAATGCTTTCTCAGGGAGGTCGCCAAGTACGCAATCAAAAAACGTTCGATCGGATGCCAAGTCGAGTGCTACGCACATCCACCGACAACGTATTCTCATCCGCCGAAAGAAGAATATATAGTTGTATGAATTACTTGATTTATACTAACTGTTACTTTACGTATACTTAATTCCTATTTAATTATACGTACAGTAGTAGGTAATATACGGAAGTTATATTAAATTCAATGTAAGCGTATAGCTCCCTCAACTCTTGATGGAGTGATAGTTAATTAACCGCTGATGCACAGTATCAGCTGGTGACATATCTTCAAAAAATTAATCATTAATAATTGTTAATTGATTATACGATATCGATCATACTCTGCAACTCGAAGTTATCCATCTGAGTACTTGACAATTTCAAATATAATCAACTTCGTTCAATTTGCTTCACTTCATTGCACTGATCTCATTTGATTTTTATTTGCGTCGGCTGAGACTGCATGTATAATCATTACCAGTCTTGCCAGTACAGAACGTTAAAAATTCTATAAAATTCAATGTAACATGTGCCAAAATTGGAGTTACGTTGCTCAAATACGCTCTTACAGTGAGAATTTTCATTCTTTTTTAGGGAAAATGTACTGCAATAATTAACATCGAATTATTTTGTGTCTATAAGCATCATTCAGATCGACAGCTCTACTGTTGCTGGACAAAAAATATTTTTATAAGTTCATACGCTATTTAATTCATCTACGTGTAATTTCAGTGATATTGGGAAGGAATAGAGGGGGTACTCAGGCCAATATAGCATTCTGGTTGCAATCAGTTGCAACTATTATACATTAGCTCTTATGGGAGCTGGTCAGTAATAATCGATTTTATCAAAACTATGGAGATTGCCGAGTATCATCCGAGATCAGTATAAAAACATATCTTGAAAAAATAACGTGCAGTAAAAGACTGTGTCCGCAAAATACATGTACACGTCAATCTATCCTCCGAAATGTGTGCTGTTTCGAATAGGCTTTGTTTACCTGACTGATTACTCAAAGATCGATAATAAGTTTGAAACTTGCAAGAGAACTACAAATGTAACAATAGTGACTTGATACAGAAATATTCGCTTTTGTCAGTTTAGAAAAGAACATATATTCTCAGATGAATATTCATTGTGTTGCTGGTGTGGATATCCTAGAAGAATTTCCAAATACTCATCTGTGATTCTATAGTTCTTTTCTCTCGAACGACCAGAGCATATTTGTATCCAGTGTCACTATAATTGTTACATGCATGGACACTTTCCAAGATTCAAGTACTTGAGTAATCAGTCACGTAAACAAATCATACACTTGCACCTGCCTCTTCCACCATACTCTATCTCTCAGGCTAAATTTGTATTTATTTCTGATCAGCTTTTATACGAGTCAATGTATAAGAGTTGGAAGTTGCCCCAAGCACCACCTCTAGACCAACCGATTTCACTTCCCAATAATACGAAAGATTATCATTTGATATATTAGGTATAGATCCAAATATGTGTACGAAGTACGAATAACTATCTTTTTCTGGCAGAGGATCGTACAGACGTTTTTCAGCTTATAGGCACATCATATCACAATACGAAGATGTCTGATCTTTTGGTTGGAATGTGTATTTTATTACTCATAAAACGATGTACCCTTGTCAACAGTAAACAATGTATGATATAAAAGTACCTAATGCACCACTCTCTCTTTCTCTCTTTCTCTTGTAAAGGAATTCATGATATTCCATGTTGGGGTCCATGTTGGGGGTCTTTCGAGTTCAGTGCAAATTACAGCGCATCTACGGTAAATATTGCAGTTGGATCTAATTTAATATGACCATTCAAAATATGAGATTTTACTACGTAAGTTTGAGTAGTCACGCGTGAAAAAAAATTACGTACAGTGAAATCGATGCTCGCGAATTTTTTTTATAACCGATCATTGCGAGATAATTTTTAGATATAAAAATAGGTTATATCTACGGCTAATCCGAGGTAAGCTTGGGTTTCCCAAGGATATTCTGTCATACTGTATAGGTTTGTATAAATATAGATATATTTTACACGCATGAAATTGTAAGTAATTGCCAGAGCGGCTGTGGACATAACTTATTTTGTTACCTAAGGAACCATCTCGCCATGTCTCACGATGAATGGTGTACCGACGTCAGTAAAAAACGCGATAAAAGAAGCGCGCGAGTTCGATCTGGCGGCATTGTACACTGAGCTGTACACGAATGTCGTGATGCAGGACGATGGTTAATCGACGCTATTAACCATTCGTTAATCAGCGATCCGATCCGTGGCGTTGCCGCTGGTTTTCTCTGCAGGCTAATCACGCGCATCTGCGCTGTGGCGGTTCACCGTTGCATTATGCGCGAAACTCCACGCCAAGCCGCTGCGGATAGAGCAGTCAAGTGTGCGTATGCCTTGGCGGCGTAATAATTAATCTTTATACACGGAGCCGCTAACGAGCCTTTTGTTTAAGCATGAGTATAGGCGAGCGGCAAGCTCTATTGCCACCATTCCAACTTCGTGTGGTTCTCGAGCTGTTAGGTCTGAAAATTTAATGCCCCACCGACGAATGAACGGTCGAGTGTTTGCCCTTAGATTACTTTATACAGAGACGGGGGGTGTAAGAGTGTGACATTCTAGGGGGTTGGAATGAATGAACACCTTCCCAATGATGCATTGCACTTTGATTCCTGATCAACATTTGATGATTTGCGTTTCACGTTCATTGCCAACGCGTGAAGTATAGCTCATCAGCCTGTCAGGTCTCGCCTGATGTATAGCCCCACTCAATCAGGGTGAAAGCCGGTTGTTCATTCAATAGCTAAGTAACGCTCGCCAGATAACAAACTGCATGTAGAGTAACTATCAGAAGATCAATAAGAGATTTCAACTTCGGGTGTCTAATCACGCAATACCACCGGATAATAAGAAAAGCGTATATCCGAACCAATCACGTCACCTTGACAACGGTAAAGTTGTCTCTTCGCAAGGCCGGCTTAACTTGATTGATCTTACAATCGTAAAAAAAGGTCAACAATGTAAGAGGAGTGGGGGAAAACTGAAGAACTCATCATGCCGATAGCGCACAAAGTCCATCGTAATTCTAATAAAACCTTGACAGTGAATATACGGGCCGGGTAGTTGAAGTACCCTTTCAGTCGCTCGCTCGAGGGGCCATAAAAAGCACAGCAGCAGCAGCAGCAGCAGCAGCAGCAGCAGCAGCAGCAGCAGCAGCAGCAGCGGCAGCAGCACGTGCGCGAGACCCTTGCGAGGCTAATTGAAATCAGAAATCTTTCGACGGAACGAGGGGTTTACGAGCTACCGCCGCCACCCTTTCCCCGAGGCATTTTCTCCGCTTTCTGCCCCTTCCCTTTCTCTTTCGGGACCACTCAAACAAAGAGCGGCCACGTGTATATATATTGCGCGGGGTATATTAACACTGGGGCATGAAAATTTACTCGCCATTTACAGTGGAATCACCTGGGCCCTCGCTATCTCTCTCTCTCTCTCTCTCTCTCTCTCTCTCTCTCTCTCTCTCTCTCTCTCTCTCTCTCTCTCTCTCTCTCCCTCTCGCTCTGTACCTGGGTATAAGTGCGTACCCAGCTAGTGCTCGCGCGATTTGGCCATACGACGCTCCGGGCATTGATGAGACAGACGAAGGGTTGGACGCTGACCGCGAAACGAGCGGTGCTATAGAAATGGCCAAGTTGCGACAGTTGTGCCGAGTTTCTAGCAAGACCCGCTCCTCCTCCCCCCCCCCTCCATACCAACACACACACACACAGTCCCACATATATACACACATACATAGGAGGACGCGACCGGAAGCGGAAGCTCGTGCATGCGCCAACGGAAGTGACCCCGTAATTCTCCCTTTCTCTTTCGCAGTCCTTCTCCATCCGCTCCGGTCCAAACCAACTCGTTCTCTCTCCCACTTTGAATTTTCGAAAGGGTAGCGCTGCCACGCTGTCTGTCCGTCCAACCAGCGCGCCTAAATTATTGGCCAGCCTTTTGTCCACATCGAGAATCTATATATTCCTTTCAATGGCTCGTGCACACGCAGCAGTTTGAATGACTGGGTGACTGATCTATCAGGTTTCGTCGGCATTTCGCTTCTTTCGTTCTTTTCATTCAGTCTTACTTTTTTTCATAATCCCATGTACGAGCCATTGCGATAAGATTTTTTCTCTTGTTTGAAAATTTCCAAATCTGCCCCTAACCAATTGGAATGGATTACATTGCATCAATTGGTCAACAAGCGACTCTGGATTTTTCTGAAAAATTGTTTGATTCAATTCAATTGATAGTGTTACTGTGCAAAGACATATGCACAAACCTTAATCGAAGTTATGAGTATATTGCAAAAGCTATACTTGAAATGTTATTTCTTTCGTTAAATTTCCCCATTGTGATTCATAACGACCCAAGTCTCAGAATAGCCCGGGGCGGCGCAGCTCGCTATCCACATCCCCAGAGCGAGAACGATAAATTTGAAAAAGGATCCCCTTGCAAGCACAAGGCTACTGGGCAATCGATCGATACCGCATTATACGAACTCCACGCGGACGAGTCTGCATTATAGATCGGTGGAAGGCTCGCGCTTTTCTCCTCTCTCTTTTTCTCTCCCTCTCTCTCTCTTCCTCCTGCCCATAGAAAAGTAAGGAAGAAATCCGGGGACTTAAGAAAGCGGGCGCGGGACTAGCTGTGCTCAATGAGAACTCGGGAGTAGGGAGGGCGGAGAGCCGGGCGAAAAGCTCCGGTACAGAGCAGAACGGAGACAGGCTGCAAAGAAACGAGAATTAATTTCCATTAATTGCTCGGTACGGCGGGGAAGTTTCGCTAAAAAGCGCTTTATATGGAATCGAAGCCTCCCCGGCCCCATTCAGCTGGGGGCGCATCGGCCCGTACAACGCGTTAATACTGGCGTGTCTTGGGTGGTGGTGCCGCTACACAGGTGTATGTATACACGCACACGCACGCGCACACACAGACACAGACACAGCGCGAACTAAATGTTGGCAATTCGGAGTAGCCTGCGCGAGCGCACGCCTTCCCTGATTGCATTTAATTACACGTGCCCGGTGCTTGCAGCGCGCGCGCGCCTGCGATTGCTACATTGTGCTCCAGGACAGCGCTCCGTCCTCTCTCCCCCTTCGCCCCACGCCACTACCGCCGCCCCCAGGCTCATCCGGGCGAGTGGCATGAATTCAACGACAGCTCGCCCCTGCCCTACTCTAGACTCCAATTCAGTTAGTCTCTCTATCTCAAGCACGAGCCCGCCATTTTTTCCTCTCCTTCCGCTCGATTAGTGCAAAGCAGATTTCGCCACGGCCGGGGCGAGCCACTCGCATTTGGAAGCAGCTGCCGCGAGCTTTTTCGTATTAATTGCAAGCATTTTCTCGAGCATTCGTTAGCTCGTGGGGACTTTGCCAGCATCGCGTCGCTCCTTTCATTCAGCGTGCTTCAAATTTCGAGTATAATCCAATTGGGATGTGATGTTTTCTTTACCAGCTGCCAGCTCTGCCAAATTTCACTTTCCCCGACGAATCTCGTTCGGCAAAGTAGCGTATTCATGACCCGAGCCCGTAGAGGATCAAACACCACCAACAGAGCAATGCGATGCTTAGCGCATGCATATATATATATATATCTATGTGCTGCACGTCACTTTATGCGTTTGAGATTTGCACATCTGAAATCCGTGCAGTTCTTCTAACTCGCGGATCTCGCGAGGCGCAGCTCGCGCGTATATACGATGCGTCATGCACCAAGGAAACCAATAGGGAACATCAAAGGCCTGGTAATACAGGGCAATATGGTGGAAATTGAGGCGGGAGCCAGCCGGGAATAGGCGCATTTGCAGCACTTCCGCTGACGCGTCTACGGGCAATAATCTTGAGTTTGGCAGATAGGGCGCATACAGAAGTACTCGAAAGTTCGCGAGCAGCTGCTATCATTCGAACGGCGCGAGCGAGCAGCTGCTCGGAAGATTTTGCGCGCGAAAGCTTTGTTATGCGAGGCATATTGAGAAGTGCGCGCGCGAGCGGCCTCGGAACACGCGGAGCTCGCGAGCGCGTTTTCACTCCGACCCAATATCTCCGGATGCCATATTCGCAGCTGCTTAGGAACAATTCGATCAGATTTTCGTTTCGTCAGCGCTATTGACTCGATCGGTGGAATGAGCACTTTTGTCAGCCTGCAACTCAAACACGAGAGTATTCTCCGACACTTGGTGGCGTGCGTCCCTCTTCCAATATACTGCACCAGCCAAAGAGAGCCATAGAGTTGCCGGCTAACGTTGCACACAATGCGGGCAGCCCGAGCAATCGCGCCAGATGGAAGGGGATTAGGAAAGTGCGAGGACTAGAGAGAGCGAGAGATAGAGAGAGAGAAGCAGAGAGAGACAGAGAGAGATTGAGAGCACGGAAGTTGCGCGATAAGACGCGAGAGCGAGGCTGCGAGGCGCGAGGGAGAGCCGGGGGACAGGGAGCGAAACAGAGAGGGGCTCGAGCGACGCTCGCCCCGCAAAAAGCAGCCAACGACGCAAAGGGAAAGGGCCATCTCGGCGCAAAGGAGATTCCATAATTAATTCTCCGTCGTAATTGGACGGAAATGAAGATTAAAAAGTTTCTTGATTCGCTAATAAGAGACAAAGAGCAAGCGCATGCAGAGGCCACCTGCAAATGAGCCGGCGCGTTTCGGAAAAAGCAGCGCAAAGATAAAGATGGAGAAGCTGCGAGGGATAGAGGGAGAGAGAGAAACGCGGCGGGAACGTGCCAGCGGGTTTATTTATGATGAAAATGCAGATGTGCTAAGAGCTCAAATTTATCTCTCTAAATTTTTAATGGAAAACTTCTTGGTTTTAAAGAGCTCTACCAGCTCGAGCGGCTACATGAGAATCTCTGCTAATTGAGGTAGATTTTATAAATGAAAACGACAAGTTATGTGATTTACGTCCCTTGAATTGGTTGGTTGGATTTTTTGCCCTAGAAACTACAATCCACGCCTGTGTGGGGGTACTCTCGCTGTACATGAATACTGAATTCGAAAAGATAAAGCAAGGCGAGGGTATTACGATAGATGTTCTTTTTGTGAGTTATTTGAAATAATTGGCCGTGAATCTACGGATGTGAATATGCATACCGAGAGCGAAAATTTCGAGTTGCTCATTGAAATGGATGAAGCGACTCTTGATATTTCACGAGGCCGATGAAGAATCAAGAAAACTAATTCCTCCGAGGCATATTTACAATTGCAAAATGGAATTCGTCATCTCTCGCTGAGATTATCAAAACTGTTCCGCGAAATTGATGAATATTTATTCCCCCGAGAATCCAATTTCCCTCGCGAAAATCTACAGTGCAAAAATCAAGTATAATTCCCGAGCGCAGGGCATTCGAACCCGATTAGCAGTTGCGGTAGGGATAAGAAGTCAGCTGACAGGGTCGGATGAAAAGAGCTGACGTCGGAAAGTGACGCGGTGAAACGAAGTGTCGAGGTGGGGGTGAGAGGGGCATATGACGCGTGGAGGCGTGTGCGAGAGACAGACGAAAACGGTGGTGTATCCGGGAGCCTTGGCTGCGCGACGCACGACGAGAGTAAAGACTCGGGGAGAAGTAGAAGCAAAGCTCGCTCCACTTGGGTTGGCTGGTGCCGGGAAACGAGCGGGCCGCATGGGGAAGACGGGGATGGGAGGGAAAGTACTAGTTTGGAAGGTAAATTGGCAATTTAACAAATTTGCAAAGTTCCCCGGCCGCGGTGCGCGCAGGGCACGCGGGCGCGGGCGCAAGAAACTTCAGACGTCGTCGGGATGCGAGCCGGAGCCGTATAAGAGTCGACGTATTCCAGAAACATAAATATAACGTCATTATGCGACTTTATACAGCCGCTCGAGCCGGGCTAAAGAGACCTGCCGGCGAAGGGAATTGACGAGTTGGTGCTAGGGCCGTATTTGGAAGGCTCACCGCGCGAGCTGTCGCAGCCTCCTTTTTTTTTTCTTCACTCGCACCCGACGCTCTTGTAATTCGACGCTGCGCTCTCTCCGCTAAGTACTTCCACTAGAAGCCTATTAAGCGGACCCCCAGTCAATAGTCGCTCTCCTCCCACTCGAGCTCTATTTTGAAGTTTGGTGTTTCGAATGGCCGAGTAACCATTTGGGCTTTACTTTGGGGGCTCCAGCCATACGATCGAAGCACTGCTGTGAAAAATCGAAAATGAAAACAAATAGAAACGTCATTGCGAAAGCAATTCAACAACTCGGATGTATCCCACGCCTCGGCACAACCGATCCACCGGGTGCATCCGTCCTTGGTATAAATCAACGGCTCTATACGCCTCGTTGTAGGGCGAAAAAGAGCGTAAAACACGTCGAAAAAGCGCAATCTATTTCGGAACCAGTGAGTCAACGTTTTATTTACGACTCGATTGTCTCTGAATCACGAATTCGCCAAGGAATCTCTATCTCGGCTGCTCATATGCTCTCGGCTGCTCGGCGTGAATGTGTAGAGGGTCGACGATAAGAAGAAGCGCCTCGACGAGTGTCCGTCCCGATATAAATGCGCGCGCGCGCACACACTGCAGCTGCCTCGCATAAGTCTCGTCCGAAGAATAATACTCGTTGCGTAAGATCTCGCTCCTCTTCCCTCTTGACTCCTCTTTTCTCTCTTTCTCCCTCTCTCTCTCTCTCTCTCTCGCACTCTCTATTTCTTGCTCTTTCGCGCTCCCTTACTTTTATTCATCTGAAATCTGACGTTTTAATGGGCATTAAATTTACGTAATTGTAGAATGCATTTCCACATCAGTGCTTCCTAAAATTAGCTGATTTTTCCTGAGATTTTGCTTGCAGTTTTAAGCTGAGCTGTTTTGAACCTAGTTTGATCTTCTACCTCTCATTTTTCACCCATGCGATGGCAATAACTTGATCAACTCCAAGTTTCATAACTCTTCTTCACGCAGTTTCTTATTAATTAGATTGGTTAATCGATTCACCAGTCAGCTGGCTTTCGTCGTTCCCTTTTTTTTATTTTGAGCGCCAATTAAATTGATTTGATCATAACTCGCGGAAATCACTTGCGAATCTTCTGCATTGTTAACCCAAGTCTCGGATTATTTGTCTCATACGTGCGCTGTTTTTTGCTCGTCTGGCGCTCGAGTCGCTATTGCAGCAGAGATACAAGCGCGCAAGATGTGTCATATACTTGTGTGAATCGAGCCAATCTGGCAGCCATACGATGCGTCGTTTAGCTTCGAAAGCGTCGATTCTACAAGAAACAAGAGGCGACCCGACCGAATGCTCCCGTAATTTCGATGCTCGGCATTCTCGCGCGGACGAAGCCATAAAGCGAGAACGATTAGCGCTCGACGGCTTGCGTGTGCCAGTACGCGCCACCAGAAATAGACGCCCATTGACCGCGAGACTGGAGGCGCCGAAAGGCCTCCTTTCCACCGCCAGCTGTGACTATTCACTTGAATCACCGTTTTTTTGGCTGCTCGACCCAAGCGTCGGCTGGAGCTCTGATTCATGCCCATTACCATCATGATACGCTCTCGTTTGCACCGATTGTTCAATGTACCGATGTGATTTATGACATTACACTCCTCCATCCTACGGGATTTCAATTTGATGACCCGAATGTTTTCATATAGTTTGATTCTGAAAATTTGACGACAAATTGGTTTTATATTACCGGGCGTTTTGAATACTGGGGCTAATTGGATTACATATACATATATATATGTAAATCAACATTTCATCAAAAATGAAATAGATATGACGTTATAATCACCCTATTCCAGTATCAAACTCTCCAACGCAATCCACGGCTTGACAAACTGAATTTGTAGTGCATCTACTGATTAATGCGATGAAACATCAGTTAATCGTGAACAGATGAATAATTTCGACAAACATTACTGCACTCGTATTTCCTTTTTCGCCCTGACAGTTGGCAATTGATACCCCGAATAATCAATTTAATTTAGTCTGCTTATTTCGATACAACGGGGCAACCTTTGCTGGCTCGGCAGTTTCAACAAACAAAAGACGGATCTGAATTCCGAGTGAAACATCTCGAGAAATCGACATGGCGAATAAAACGATTCCCCAAGAAGCTACAAGCGAGCAAATCCCATTTCCAAAAGCTCGGAGGACGGAGGATTCCCGTTGCCCCACACTCCGCGCGAATCAATCAATACTTTGAAAACACAATCGGCTCGCATTGACGTACAACTCATCTCGAACAGAGAAAGCGCCAATATCGCGGGACTGTATCCAATTTGATCAAACTGAAGAGTTTATCCCCAGGGCTCTTGCACCAGACAAAGGCCCTCGCGAAAGCTTCCTAATACTGGCGAAGGCAAGCAGCAGCAGCAGCAGCAGCAGCAGCAGCGGCGGCAACGGAGATGAGGAATGATCAATACGCTCCCACGTGGCACGTATCCGAGCATGTGTATACCGCGCTCGTACAGCTGCACCACACGCGAACCTTCCGCACGGGCCCGAGAATGTGTACACGTGCGAGGGTATTAACGCAAACACAAACACGACGGAGCCGCTGCCGCTGCTGCTGCTGCTTCTCTCTCGCTTGCTCTGTGCGCTCGCGTACACGCGCGTACACACTGTATATAAGCTAAGACGCTTCGTAAACACGGGCATAATGAGGTGGTTGGTACTACTTATATCCCGAGGCAAATACCGCCATAAGTCGCGAGGGCAAGAGCACAGAGGTCCGTAACCAATAGCGATTGTTCCGAGCGTAGAGTAAACCTCGAGCTTCGTATACAATCTTTCTGCTGAGGTATCGTGAATGCGGTGCCAACACTCAGGCCCGTGTGTGTATTTCGTACGTCATACCATGGGTAATTCGATGCAGAGCTCCAGGGCTGGATGGAAATGATTGTCTCTGGCGTCGCAATTTGTCCAGACTCGATCGAGGCAAAAATTCGGTAGGTGGAGGACAGGTAGGTTACCTATATGTCTCACTTCTGATTCGACTGTGCACCCACGGCATTGTACCCGAAGGGAAATTAAAACTCGGCAGCTGACGAGCGCGGAGTCTGGCGGAAGTACACAAAACAATATACCCGAACCAATCCAACTTTGTGAGCCTGCCCCCGATGGTGTGCGCGTTGCGTTTGTACCTTTTCCCACGGCCGCACGTACGTCCCTTTTTCTCCTCGTATATGCATGTATTCGCGGGACGCGCGTGTATCGGTTTCCGTATTCTCGCTAGTGTGCGTGGGTGTGCGCGCATTTATATGCAAAGGATTTTCGCGATGCTTGTTTCTTGAATCCGCGCGTCGGCCGTTGTATAGGAGCGCTTCTCGCGCGCCGGCGGGGAGCCCGCGTGCGCAGCGCCATGCAAAACGAGAAGGGGTAGCGGAGGAGAAGAAGGAGATAGTATGAGGGAGGGGGAGCGAAAGGGGGAACGAGCGAGCGCATCCATCTCCCTTGACAATCCCTTTTTGCATCTCTCCTCGCGGCCGTAGCGCCACCCCCGCAGCTCGCAATTTATCATCCGTCGATTAATTCATACCGAGATTCCACTCTGGCCCCCTTTTTAGCCGGGCGCTCCCTTCGACCGGGCGGTTTCGATGACTCCGAGTCGAGCCGAGCTCGTACGCGAGCACTGCGCGCGCCTATAATATATATATAAGTCGCTTTCGCGTTAACGAGAGCTCGGAGATTATGCATACGAAAAGGAGAGCCAGCAGATGTTTTAGATACAGGGTTAAAGGCGGATTAACGAAATCCGTAACGGTTGCCAATGAATTTTCATGGGATATCGCCGGCCGACGCGGGGAATTATTATTGTCCGAGAGGGGCGCGCCGACGCTTTGATTGCGAGAGACTCGCGCATTGTATCTTAACGTGAGTCAAGATTGCCGGAAGTCCTTAGCAGGAGAGAGAGAGAGAGAGAGAGAGAGAGAGAGAGAGAGAGAGAGAGAGAGAGAGAGAGAGAGAGAGAGAGAGTCGCCGCGACGAGACAAAGCAAAACGAGGACCTCCTTAATGAGAGTGGCGTTAGCTCAGCAGCGGGGCGACGATTAAGCCTTCCCTCGATATAATTCAGTCTGACAAATTAGACGAATTCTATCATTTTGATATTTATACACTAATTGCTGGAGTTATGATGGCAAAATTAATGATGCACTACCAGGAGTACTATATATTCCACGATTTATCGTGTTTATAATTTGCTCTTCTTGTATTATAGTTATGGTCGTAGTTCACATTCTATATCCAGGTGAAAATTTGAAGAACCATCAACACGAGCGAGTCAACGTTAACAATGTTATGTGGATCTTCTTGTGAATATTATTTTTTCCCTCCATGATTATCTATTTGTCTAGAGATCAAGTTACTTTATTTTATCCAGCAAACAACTGGGTTGTACACGTACATATATATGGATTCCAAGCTTCGAATACACATGTTATGTAAATAATTCCTAATCCAGCTTCCACCCGCAACAGTTTATTCTTTTGACAAAAAAAGAGCAAGCCGTATAGGTCTGGTGAACGTATATGAATCGGAGTGTGTGAGAATTCGTGGATCTCCCACCGTTGACCCTCTCCCATTAAGTCAAAAAGGCACAAAGCCCAAAAATCGGCTACTCTCTCTTTCTCTCTCTCTCTCTCTATCTGCCTCTCTGCCGTTTTAAATAATAGAAGATCCCAAGAGCGATCCATCAAAAGCTTTTGCCGAGCGTCATCGCTTTGACGCTCTAATGCGGGCCGCTCTCCCGCGAGGATCGAAAGCCGCTAATCGTTTTCGCGCGGCCGCCCTCGCGCTGCCGTCCGAATCCCCAAATCCGCGCGGGCGCAGCCCGATACACCGGACGCGCTTTCATCTCGAGCGCGGCGTTTGACGCGCGAATTTTTCGCTGACTCGTCCGCGATTCGCCGAGTTCCAATTACCGTCGGGCGACTCGCAGGGAAAAACGCAACGCCGCGCGATCCAGCGCCGGATCCCGCGGAGCCCAGCTAATGGACTAAATTTGCGCGCCACCGCTGACGAACAATCACCCACGTCGACGCGCGTCCGTGTGCGCGTGTGTGAGTGCGTGGACGCGTACGTGTGCAGTGCGCCCAGCGCGCAATCGATTCATTCTTTACGAGCTTTTTTCTCTCGTTCCGTGTGTACAGTTAAGGACGCCGTTGTTTGCGCACAGCGGAAAATTGCATGAGCACGGGGTCGTAGGCGCGCGGGCGCGTAGCTATTCGGATCCGAATCTCTCTCTCTCTCTCGATGTATATTGTACACGCGAAAAATTGAATGGGATGCGCGACGCGATTCGCTCGTTGAACGAACGGTATCGCATGTTTCGTCGGTTATGGTGTGTGTGTGTGTGCGTGGGTGCGGGGGTAGACGTGTCGTGTTTGACAATGGCTCGATTGCGGGCAACGTATAAAATTCAGATTTTGTCATCTGAAATCCTTCGGATTGCGTTGAATCCTAAAAAAGTACCGCCGGCTACGGGAAATCAATATCGACAATCGATGATCTTCACTTGTCTCGAACGAACAGAAGACGCCAGCGTCGTTCTCTTTCGTGTGCGATTCACGCGATATCACCCATCAGGAGGCAGTTCCGAGCAGTACACGGGGGAGGAATTCGTATCTAACAACGGATAAACGATGACTCGGGGATGATCATTACGCAGATGAAGGACGGCGCAATCCAGCCACTGTATTAGCGTCGAATGGTCCTCGAACGGGAGGTTTCGCTCTTCGGCGACTTATCCTCCGAAAACCGGGCGAGCGATAAAGTTGCTTCGTGGCGCCGTGGCACGAGCTTTTTTCGGGATCACGAGGGCTCGCGGGGGACGGGGGGGGAGGAAGGCTCGGAGATAAGATGCGGGGATAGGCTACGCGGAAGGACTGGCTGCGAGCTACAAGAAAGCTCACCTCGAGAATAACGACACCCGGAAAATCGACGTAAGTTTCCCGCGCCGAATTTCCCCGGCAAGATCGAGTGGACGCGTGTAGGAGGGACGGAGGGAGGGTTTACACACGAGAGGAAGCGCGCCGAGTCGCTCCCGCCTCTCGGAGCCCACCTCGATTTTTCAAAGGGGCACCAGCTGCGAGGGAGACGTCGATTTCCAATTCAACCCGCATCGCGCTTTTCCACGTCTTCTCGTAAATATATATATATGTATGTATGTATGTATGTATGTATGTACATGTAGTTGTGTCTGCCTTGGCGCGTCGGCACGTTTGTCGCGCCCGTGACGAATGTGTGTATACGCGCGGGCCGTTCGATCCCGAGATTCGCCGGCGGCGGCGCACAGCCGCCCCGTTGTTTTCGTCGCGGCTCATGCGGCCCGAATAAGTTACGGGCACCTCCGGGCCGCGGATATGCAGTCGCATTACACCCCGTTGACTCGTCGCGGCCCTCGCTCTCTTTCTTTCTCTCTCTCTCTCCCTCTCTCTTTCTCGCGCCGAGAATTTATCGGTATTTACGAGCCGGAGCTTCTCTCGCTCCACCCCTCGATGATTTACGAGACGAGCCGAAGTTTGGCACGCGCGAGCGAGCGCCAATTTAATTAACGCCGACGAGACGCGAGCTTTTGTGCGAGCGGAATGATACCAGCGGGGCTGCAGGGGCGTTCGGAAAAGTATGCGTAATGAGTTGGCGGTCGAGCCGAGCGTGTATAACTTGACTCTGTTGGGCTGCAGCGAACCGGACAAAGTTCGCAAGCTCTGTAGACTGGAGGAGGAGGAAGAGGAGGGATCGATCAAATGTATTTCCATCGGTGCCCAAGTGCGCGCGACACGATGCGTTACCTGAATAAGCGCCAAAGCGAGAGGCCCTCAAGAGGTCGGAGAACAAACAAAAGGTTCAGCCTGCACGAGGGTAGTCTGACAGATCAATCTAATTAGCTGCAGTGGGCGAGCGCGTATAGCTTTAAACAACGTCCCGCTCAGAGAGCGCATCGTGAATAGTGTATTAGAGGAGAGGCTTTAAGGGTCTGCCACTAGGGTCGAAAGATCAAACATTTCACAAGGAAACACATCAGCGTACCACCAGCAGCGC
Organism: Aphelinus atriplicis; assembly: GCA_020882685.1. NCBI lineage: Eukaryota > Metazoa > Arthropoda > Insecta > Hymenoptera > Aphelinidae > Aphelinus > Aphelinus atriplicis. The sequence continues at coordinate 25,504,587 of CM037074.1, read as the reverse complement.
CACCACCAATTAGGCCATGTAAACACACGTACTCCCTCGCGCGGAAAGGTCAGCTAACAAGTCTGTATACCTGCAGCTGCCGGGCTGGACACGGCACCGACGGAAAAACGCCCGAGCCCCGGCTGAATTCGCCGCGCGAGTTTGACGGGCGCGTGAAGCCGCTCGCGCGGCGCGCATAACTCAATTTCCATCGGGGATCGCAAACTCGTTAAGGGCTTTTTGCCCCCACCTTGTGTGTGTATACATATACATGTATATACATGCGAAGGGGCCCAAATAAAATGACGCGCGAGCCAGGCTCAAAGGGCTGCACTGCTCTGTAATACGCCGCGCACACGGCCCTCGCTAATCTCGAGGCCTGCGCCGAAGCGGGCGACGAGGCTTTAATCCCCCGCCGCCGACGCTGCCGTCGCTCGCTGGCCTGATTATAATCTCGTCAGCGAGTTATGCCGTTATTCGCCCGGCTCGCTCTCGTCTATCCCGCGGCGCACACCGTCGCGTCGGCCGAGCGTACCTCGAGCCCAGCTCGCTGCTCCAGCTAAATCTCGCTCGCGCGTCCGAGGAATTGCTCGTCTCGCAAATATTTATACCCACCACGGTTTTTCGGATTGTACTCGATAGTGGAAATATCGGAGATGAGAGTCGGACACGCGTTTTGAGAATGATCCCAACGATCGATCCGGTGTTTCCGGTTAATCACAAGCACGAACTTCTGGAACAAGTTAATTTGTATGGAGTTTGACAATTTCAGGAACTCATGGAATTTCCCTGGGATTATTTTCGCGGCGAATGTAGCTATATTACGAAAGTCTTCCAACTCCGTACTCTCCGCAAGAGGAAAATTGACTCGACCAGTTAATTAATCAACTTCTGTTCTACATTGTTTTATATGTGCCGTGCGTACATTGACCATCATAACTCTGCATATTTTCTTTGATTGAATGGTATAACTATTCGTTGAGTCACTAGGGCGTACCTTACGTGGTGCTTCTCTCCATGTGAACAATTAGTAGAGCTGCATTGTCTGACTGGGACCCAGGAGTTTCCATTTGCGCCGTACAGCCAGTATCTCGCTAATTTCCAGATTCTCAAAATTCTCCGAGCATATGCAGATAAAATTAATTGTCTCTATATAACCCATTTCAGAGGTCGGAATTCCACAGTATGGAATGCTTCTTGGTCTAGGTGTGAAAATTCATTAAATATGCAGTGTGTTCAATATGCTCGGCAGATATATAGCATTCGAATCACGCTAATCAAATTTCCTTGTCATTTCGACAAATAACCATCCCGAGAACTGTTTCAATTCGTGCCGGAGCTCGGAAACATTCCAATCAAAATTAGTCGCCTCGGATAATTTTCATTTCTCTCGTCATTCTCATGTAACTTCTGCAATAATTACCGTAGAAAGATGGACTCATATAATATACATTGTTTCGTTGGAAAACAATAATAACAATAATAACAATGATATTAACAGAACATATACATTCATAATTTGGGTGTAATGAATGGAGGAACGAAACTTGTTTAACTCGGGAACACCTCATTTGCATAAACGAGAAAATGCATTAAAACGTTGTGAAAATATGCATATAATGTAAATAACAGTTGGAACACCGTTTCGTTTTTCAAGAGTAAACTAAAAGTACGAGAGATTGCAACGAAATATGTTGCCCACGCGACCCCATGCGTAGACCCTATACACGGGAACAAGGGCTAAAGAAACGCGCGACTGCGAAAAGAAGCGCTACGCGGAGCGGCTCCCTGTCTGCCCCCTCTCGTCCCGATTAATCCTCAAGCGCCACTCCGCCGCAGACTCCGCAAAACAGAAAGAAACCGGGGAGAAGGGAGAAAAGTAGAATTCCAGAGCCCCTCCCTCCTGCTCCCTGCCCTCTCCCCGCAACCTCTTTCACTCTCCCTCCTCGGCTTTTCTCTCCATTTATACTGCTCACTTCCTTAACGAAGCCCGCGCCCGCGCGCCCGCGTGCACACACATTACTCGCTCGCACCTCGGCTTTAATGACGAAAGTGAAAATATAATCGGGAGGTGTACGCGCGCAGCTCGACGCGTGCCAGACAGAGCGGGATCGAAGGAAAAAAAGGAGGGAAAAGCTCGAGAAGAGCATCCATTTGGTTATAATGACGCGCGTGTGCGGGATTAAGTAATTTTTCCCAAAGCCCCGAGAAATAGAATCCGCCCGGCGGAGGCAGGTTGGCAGCGTCCTTTTGCTCGCACCTGCCGATCGCACAGCGGCAGAGCGCGGCTGGCGCGAAATGACCTATTTTCCACAATTCGCATCCAATATCCAATCTCGATAATCGATCGCGAGCAGCTCGTAAAACCCGAGCGCGAGCTCGACGATCGACTTTTGCCAAATGCAATAATGCCACTGGAGCCTTATCGCGCGCTGGCGATGTACATTGAAATTACGCGTGTACAACAGCCGCGCGGACGCACCCACGCAAACTCACACCTATGCTCGAGCGCGTCGTCGGGAATTCTTTAAGGTCATAGTGGACGCCCGAGGCGCTTGCTGCGTGAGCTACGATAAAAATGCCGGTGCACAGTGCTCTACGTGGAATGGGCTTGCTTGCGCGCGCGCGAGTCAATTCCGGAAACGAGTTTACATGCCAAGATGGAGAATCTCCGCTGGGGAACTTTTTCCAAGGGCTCTCCGCGTGCATGTCGAATGTACAAGGAGCTCTCGGGGCTTGTTCGGGCGACACGCTGTTTCGAGAAGGAGATTGATTTTACTCTGACCCAGTATTCAAATTACCCAATTTTAATTGTAGATACTTCACTCGGCACATTGGAATAATAAAATCTACTAGATCTTACCAAAGTAATGGATGAGAATATCGATTTATTATTGAATATTCTAATAATATTCACTCAGCAAAATAATACGATTCTTTCGAACGTACGTCGATGCGATATCTAGTTTTTCAATGGATGAAAGAGAGTACTGAATTCCGAAGGTTGAGTGAAATGCGAATGAAATGTAGCCACAATATCGAATGAAATAGTAGTGGTCGGGAAAAAATGTGATTCCCGTCGATGTCGATAATCTTCATTCAGTCATATCTCCATCATCAGCATTTCCCCCGGGGAGAAAGGGTCTGAAGTGAGGAGATCGAGAGAGAGAGAGAGAGAGAGAGAGAGAGAGAGAGAGAGAGAGAGAGAGAGAGAGAGAGAGAGAGAGAGAGCGAGTTTGGCGTGCCGGAGAAATAAAAGAAAGCCCGAGAGATGCTCGCTTGTCAGCGGCCTTCATTTCCTGCGCCTCCAAGTCTCCTGTCACTTCTGCTCAGTCACGTAGACCTCGAGTCCAAGAAAAGTCGGCGTGTCCGTTTGTCATCGCGACCTGACCCAGCCTAAAGAGAGAAATGCCGAAATCGCCGGCGCGCAACAGCCTCAGCGTTTCCAAAACCATGGAGGAAGATGCTAAAGTCATGGAGCGCTTCAAGAGCGAACCTGAACTTCTCGATTTGATGCAGAATCTCTTGGCCGGCGGGAGAAAAAAAACGCACGAAAACTTGGAAGGGATTGCCAAGGAATTCAATTGCTCCGGTATGCTATTTCTATTATTCACGCATTCATGTTGTCCAATTGGACTTATTTGGGGTTAGGTCGCTTTTTTTTGCGTTAACGAACTATCTGCTGAGAACCTAGTAGCATTAAATCACAAGAATTTTTCTAAATTATTACGATTGTTTAGTCGATACCTTGAAGAAGACGTACTTAAAATGTCGACCAGTTGGTGAGGGCAAGAAATCAAAAGAACTATACGAAAGTCGTCCAAGATCAGCAAGATCAATGTCGAACGATTCAACGCGACGTTCACTCCGACTAGCGGGGAGTCAACCTATTATTACGTAAATATTCCGACCGATCGATATGATCCTAATCGTAACTTAACCACGTAGACTCGAAGTGCTTGTAATATCCTTTGAAAGCGAATGACGAATGTCCTGTCTTTGCCCTGTACACTCGATTCACGTCTCATTTTCTCAACGGGAGAGTAGAACTTGAAAATAGCAAAACGTGCAAAATGTCGACAGAGTGGATAGCACGGACGTGAGCTGCGCGAGCAGCAGCTGCGGTGGCTCGCCCCGACCTTCGGACGACAAGAAGCAAAACTCGCAGGAACAGCAGAACCGTTCGACGCGTGTACGCGCCCTAAACTCCATCAAGGAAAACGAAGCTGCTCCCGAGGCAGACACGGCCAATGCCGACAACCTGGAGAAGGCAAGCGACAAGAGCGAAGACGGTGCCAGTTGCCTGCTCGAAAAAGACGATGTTCCCGACTCGACGATTGCTCCTCCCGCTATTGCCGTGAAGTGAGTTGGCTACACAGTTTTTGTTTCGGGCTTCGTTCTCAGAAATGGATTCGCCCTTTCCCATTTCGATTCAAGTTTAGTTTCGGATGAATAGTGGATAATTACAAGCGACACAACACCCCATTGTCAACACGTACAGAATCCTTCTATACGTAATCTCGGGTCACTGATTCATCCCGACAGTCGTGCGTACAGTAGTCATTTCAATCCAGAAGAGTTGACTGGAATCCAAATCAATATTGGCAGTGAAAACCCAGTTCGTACGATTCTAATCAAGAACTCCGTTTCCAATCAGGCAAGAACCCAGCGCGCCGACGGAGACAAAGGCGCCATCGCGCTCGCTCCGATTTTCCGAGCCCCCGCACAATGGTCTGCAGCAGGTGAACAACGGCTCGCGTCGCAAGCCCGCGATGAACTCGCGATCGCCGCGACTGAACTTGAACCCCGAGGACCCCACCCGTGTCTTCTTCGAGAGCATGGGGCTGACGGTGACAAACTTCCCGCCGCACTTGCAAGCCACTGTGAAACAGCAAGTGTCGGAAATCGTGCTCGGTCACGAGTACGACCTCTGCTTGCCGGCCACCCTGGCCTCTTAGATTAATCCCCAGTTCCGCGACAATTGTTTCCGAAGATCGTTAGCTTCGTTGAGTAGTAGAAATATTGTAAGTTTCGCTCGGGAAGGACAATGAGCGGAATAACGAGGCATTCCTCGCGTGCGTATACTCAATTTTGCTCTAGGGCCACTCAACTTTCCCGGCGAAACACTCAAGTCTACCCTCGTAGATCTTCATCTTGATCGTTGTTGATTAGAAACGTTTACACAGCTATGCTTAGTTTGCGCGCTCGTTTATACTTCTTATGTAGTTCTATGGGAATTAATAAAAGAAAAAAGCCTGTTCAAAATACCTGCTCGTCATTGGCGTCGGCATAACAAATGACTTCCAACACTACGCAGCAAATAGTCGGGGCGATGGTGAGGATCGAGCTGGCTCTGGAAGGCTTCCAATCAGCCTCGAGCCGAAAAGTGTCACATCCATGAAAGATGCCGTGGAACGCTATAAAAATTCCGGAAGCGTAGGAGGCGATAGAATAAGAGCGGGTGAACGCGGGCTCGTGCGCGCGCGCGGCTGGGGCAAAAAAGAGCACGAGACGGCGCACGCGCGCGGGAGGAAGATAGACGTGGATGAGAAAGGATTTTCCACGGCTCAGACCGATGAAAATTAAAAGCACGAACGGCAGGCGTTGCGAGCGCGCGACGTACGTGACATCATTAGCGGAAACGCCTGGCGCGCGGCCCCGTCCGGATAAAATGAGCTTCCGGTAGGCCGAGCGACGCGTCGGCACACTTCCAATCGTTCACTTCGGGCGAGCGTGAAATCGGACCGACGCCGCGGCGAGATGGATTATCCGCGCGCAGAGAGCCGGCGCGACCCATCGATCAAGCGCCTCGCCCCTCTCCACCCCACCCCCTCCCAACCCACTCGTTCCCAACAGCTTAGCCGCGAGAGAGCCCGAGATCCTCGCGCGGGAATTTGAAGAATCCCCCGACGTGGCCTTGTGTTCGGATCATACGATAACGCGCTCGGGTCACCATATCGACCGGTACAGCCTTGCATCTTCTTGGAACCGTGAATACATCGGGATGCACTTTGCCGATGGCTTCTCACTCGAGGCAAATGAGCTATTCGCACCGCTCTTTCTTGCAGGTGTACGAGCCCTTTTGGAAACACGCAGCGTTTGTAGAATCAATGAGTTTCGGAACATAAAATCACAGCCCCTCGCCTATCCCGATTAAAATACCGAGAGCAGACGGAGTTGAGCCGGGGACCGTTGAATTACTTTTGGACATTGGTTATGCAAAAATAATAACCACCGTTGGGATGAAGCCCGAGCAGATCAGCTGGCGCAGCCGTAAAACGTTTAATCCAACTCTCACGACTGCTTTTACGGCTCTAGTGCCATTAGACCCAGGGGGCTTAATCGGGCACGCACTTGTTTAACTCCTAAAAGCCACACTTGCTTGGGGCTCGGCGGAGCGTGGAAGCGGCGCAGCTGCTGCCGCACAGCCGCCGCCGGCTGAACTCGATTTCGTGGTCTGACCGAATCCGCGGCCCTTCCACTTGCGCGACAATTTCGACGAGTGCGGCCCCGCGATTCATTACGATTTCATGCGTCGCCGTCTTTGGCAAAGTTGCCCGGGCTGAAAAGCCGCTCGCGGCAATATATACATCCGCGCCCAATGAAATTTTCATAAATTTGTCCACGGCTACTCGACGCGCTTATTCGAGCAAACTTTTGCTCCGCGATTTCGCCTCCGAGTCGGGGAGCAAGGGTGAAAGAGCCGGTGCGAGGCTTGCCGGGCGGTTCGGCAGGAGGAAAGGGGGATCCTATATACCCCGGTTGTAGTCTTCCACTCGGTTATTTCTTCACGATCCGGAAAGTTGTCTTTGTGTCGGCAAGGAAGTTGGCTGGACGTCGATCGAAACGCCAGTAGCGAATTTCACGCTCGATAAACACAAAGGTTACATGGGGTAGGTAAATGATGCTTGCTCTATAGGCAGTTCCACAGATTTTTCAACTTTCTCCCCCGTACATTTTATGACAATGTCAATTCAAATGAGCTTGAGTATACTGAATTCGAATCCAATATCAAACCCCATAGTCTACTGTAATTGAAAGAAGAGTAGCACGATACAACCATTTTTTTTTCAACGCTATCGTTCTATTGTCAGTTTTTCATCAGACCCCACTTTATGCGTGTCACGATATTTGAGAATTGTTTTGTCATTCCATGAGATTCAATAGAAGAATGGTAATGATAAAGATGATCAGATACATTTAACATACCAGGAAAAGAGTTGTTTATTCTACAAATGTATTCTTGTTGAAAGAAAACTCACGGGAACAAATTGGATTGGATCAGGGTCAGATCAGAACATACGAAAAGTAAGGGATTTGTACACTTGAGAAGTAAGAAGAATTTAACCGGAAATGGGAGAAAAATACATTTTCCGGAAGCCGGCAAGATCTAGCTGTACGGATGTGCCTTGAGTGAAAGCTGAGTGAGCGCGCGCGGGCGAGAGAGAGTGACAGAGACAGCGAGAGGGAGAGCAATCCCGAGAAGATAGGTAGGAAAAAAATGAGATTGAAGACGGCTGGATTGAGCCGGTGTGTTTTCTCTTGCGTGAATGAAGTGTTTACGCTGGTGCTGGATGTCCGGTGGTGGGGGTGTGAGGACGGCGGGGGTGGGGGGGGGGGGGGGGGGGACAAGACAGGTGAAAGGCGAGACGGTACCTTGATGTGAAGAAGGTAGAGGATCTCGTCATTCTCCCGTGTGGCACTAATGTTTCCAGCTGACGGGATGCGCGGCCCCGCGGAACAGCAGCACCAGCAGCGGCGGCGGCGGCGGCACCGGCGGCAGCAGCACCAGCAACAACAACAAGTAGCACGCACAGGTCGGGGCCGCGGTACTCACTGGGCCGCGCACTCGCGCACTCGCGCACTCACGTGAGAGAGGCAGCAGGAGCGGAGGCTGGGCTGGCTGGCCGCGGCAGGTGGCGGCGGGGCCGGGGGCCCGGTCCGCGAGCCGCTCGCACACTCGCTCGCGCGCCCCGCTCTCCACTCGGCTCGGAGCTGCGCGCGAGCTGGCGCACCGGTGCGAGCGCGTGTCCTGCTGCGGCTCGTGCTCGGCTATGCGGCGCAGCTCCAGTTCGACGACACGCGACCTGGCTGCTGCTGCCTGCCCGACTGACTCGCCTCGCTCCGCGCGTGCTCGACGCCGCCGCCCGCCCGACTACGCAAGCGCGCCGGCCCGAGCGCAAGCGCGCCACCAGCAGCGCGGGCTGCGCGCGCGCTGGACCCGACACCCGACGCGTCCCCCCCGCGCCCGAGCCAGCTGACAAACAGCTGGTCAGCCGTCGCGCGTGGCCCAGTCGCTCCACGCTCATAGCTCATATAGCTCGCCGGAGACCGACGACCCCGCACCTCGCGAGCTGGCTGCCGCGAGACGCGTCCCATGGGGGCTCGCTCGCCTCTTCGCCGGCGCTGCAGCGGAGATGGGACACGCGTCGTCTCCACGAGCGTTCGCATAAAAATTCAAATTTCGTCCGCCCCGTCGGGCGCGACAAATGCACAATTCGCTCGGTGGCGGTGCCCGGGCCATTAATCATGGCTCGGAAACAAAAGCCCATTACAATTTCAGGCGGGCCCGTCAAAAGAACCATCGCTCTTGGCTTGGACCGCGAGTCCGATTGGTCATGCGGCGCACGTCGCTCGCGGGACGACAGGTACCCCCGGAGAACAGCGCCGCGCGCCGGTGGCACCGCAGCTCGAGATATCCCCCGCGAGCTGCGCCGCGTAGGCGTACAGGTGTGCTCGCTTGGGCGCATGCGCCACGCCCCCCGGCCTCCCGGCTCCCCCCCCCCGACCCCCCTTCCTACCGACCAGCAGCGGCGCAACTGCGACTACGTCGACGTCAGAGCTTACGACGCGCCGGCAGCAACCTGTTAATCGAATTCTCGCCGTCGAAACACGCGAGCTTGGGAAAGGAGCTTGGCGCGCGCGCGAGCGTCGCTCGGGGGGGGGGAGCTGCACGCAGCATCCGCGCGTTATCGACCCGTTTACCCGCTCGAACCTCGCTGCGTTTTTACCTCTCTGTATTTCAGACCCTCGCACGCGTAGTTACATACATACACGCGCACACACGTATACATACCAGAAAGAATAAAATTTAATCCAGCCTTGCCTGGGCGTTCAACATACTCGACGATCATCCATGACCCACCGAATTTTCGTTTTCTTCGGCAGACGGAGTATTCTGCTCGTTCTAGACGCGAGTCTGTTTTTGGATTGGAACTGATGCATTAGCCGGCTCGCTTCGTTGAAAGGATTTCCTGGATGGGGGAGGGGGGTGGTCTCATAATCGATGTATATGCAAACGTTATAGCAATTTGCTTCAAAGGTGGACATGCTTTGATGGTTTGAGCAAATGTTTATGCTTTCGCCAAACATTATTTTTATGTTATAAAAGTGAGTGGAAATTCATTTAATTTTCATCAAAAGCGAGAGATTTAATTTGCTTTATAGATGGAGTATGTAATGCGATTAGGAAGAATTTGTTTCAGAAAAATTGTGAATTTCAATAGTACCTGCCCGCAATCAAGTTTATAAATGGATACAATAGGAGAAATTACCCACTATAGAATGGCTGATGCATTTTTTTAATATGCGAAAAGTTACTCATCGATCTCGCAGAAAGCTCAATTGTGTGTGTCTGTGTGTGCGCTTAGTCTTTTAGTGAGAGTTTGGATCCTATTTAAGGATTTTGAGAAATCTTATCGAATTTCTTCAATTTTATATGACGTATTCAAGATAACATACCCAAGATGGTGGACTGGAAATTGAAAATGATGCCACTGGGTTAGAAAGTTTATATAAGGTAACTGCACCCAATGCGTCACCCCCTAGGGGTTTTTTGCGAATTACTCTATGATAGACTTGGAATTTCAAATTTTGCGAACAGTATCTTAAAGCAAGCTCAATACCTACCAGAAACCATCTCTATAGTTATCATCCAACTACTTAAACCTATTAAAAATTGCAGTTGAAAAAAAACGTAAAAGAGACAAATGCACTACACGTTCAGTCAATTTGGCACGGTTTCTTAATCATTTGTTACAGCCTATATAGGTTTACAGCGACTATCAAATTGGCATTGGAATAAACTCTCAATTATGTTCCCATTGATATTCATACAAAACTTTTGACATTCAACTCAAAAATACTCGTCTAAACCGTCGTAATATGAGAGTAAAATATTCAACGATTTTACTCTCTGTCTTTCCATTTATAAACGCGTGAGGGGTCACATAGGCTTCACTTATTTTTGATGCGAAAAATAGCAATTTGAGTAGGATAAAAATTAGTTTTGGGAAAACTGATGAGACCAATCAAAAGATGAGATGTTTTTACATAAAAGAGTAATGACACTTTGAGAGATGAAAATTTTTCACATCTGATTTTTTAGGTTGAGTGTGAATAGTGAAATAAGAAAAGGAAGAAAAAATGAGTAAGCGAAACTTCAAAGTGTTGTAAGAGAGTGGTTTTAAGGGCTAAATGGGCGGGGAAGAGACCGAAAATTTTCTTTTCATACCCCCAACATGACCCAAGGGCGACTGATGCTCAGAGAGCACCGTAAATACGAAATCTGACAAACGTGCCAAATCGCCTGCAGTGCAAAATTGCCTGCAGTTATCTTATATAAGGGTTTCCGTACTCACTGATTACGAAAAATTGAAAATATGCCTTCACCCACAAAAGTTTGTTAATGAAGGTTTTTAGAATCATTGATGAGATGCCGTCAAACTAACGCTTTTATAAATAATAATATCTAAAAGATTTCTAGTTAAAGTTTTTAAAACGAAGCTCTTTTAAACAATAAGCTACTCTCTGAAATCGTTACAATGAAATTTCAGTGTAAGGATTACAAAATGTAATGAAAGTTATGTCAAATAAGAACTTCAGTTCCGATTTCATTTTTACGCAGATAATTTGTAATTGCATCGTGAGAATGGGGAGAAATGACATATTGTTTCGATTTTTAATGAGTCAACTTGAATCATATGGAGATGTCTATGTAAGATAGATGTTAGATAAATTTTGAATTACATAATTTTGCTAACGATATCTTGAAGGGTAGCTCAAGACTTACCAGTCTCCAACGCTATAATCATCATTTCAATCCACTGATAATGTCAATAAACTAAAGTTCCAGTCGCAGAATGCATTTCATCTTTTGATTCCAACCGGAAGACGAGATGTTTTTACATAAAATAGAGTAGTTATATGTAGAGAAATGGAAATGATTATACTTATTTATGGTATAATATCTTGCTATTGTATAATAGCAGAGAAAAATAATAAAAGGAGGAAAAAAGCAAGTTGTAAAAGTTCAAACTGACGAAAGTGAGTAATTATAAGCGTTAAATGAGCGATGTTAGAGAAGTGCCATATTGGCTACAGTCACCTTATACGTGATCCTGACTAGCTGATTCGACTGAGTTGCTGAATAATCAACGCACAGCCGAAACTACCGAACCGATTAATTCAAATTTTAGAGAGAACGTACCTATAACTGTGTAAACCGCATCAGGAAGAGCTTTTCAGAAATACCCATTTTAAAAGATGGAAATAGTGAAAAACATATTTTTTGCATCAATATCGATATCTTACTAGATTGAAGAGAGACTCAATTCATTCCTTTCTCCAAAGATTTTTCATACTCAACATTGAAAATCATTTTCTGCGTCTCCAAAAATTACATTTTGAATAGTTTAAATTGTTGAAAATGTTTATTTGACACCTCAATCGAGTTGCATATAATCGGAAAAGAGCAATATTCTAATGATCAATCGTATATCCATATAATTTTGATTAGAAGAGTGAGATAAAAAAATCGTCGACATCACAACACATTATCGAGTAAGGATCGTCGAACACCTCTACATAAAATATATTTCAGACATTATCCTAATCATTAATGACACCTTATTCATTCCAAAGACTGTTTGCTTACAAAAGTCCTACGCGCATATACTTCTATTAAAAATACTGCGGACAAAGCTGCGATGGGGGATGCTAATTATACATAAATATTCGATGGTCAATAGCAAAATGATGAGGAAGCTGCCAATGTATTGTCAGCGGTTTTTATTTTTGGTTCTGTCTCTGGAGTCAATTAACAACTCTCGTTTGCAAATTGACGCATCACATTAACTGCTGAAGTAGAACAGCGGCATGAAAAACTATTCGTTTACTGTGAACATTTGAGCTGACTGAGAAACCATCAAATATACGCTGATTGAAATACGAACGAGCGAATAAAGATCGAAATATACGTTTCGAAAAATGGAATAACAAGGCAGCAAGTACAGGTCTTGTTACAGACGCTCGTTTTACCTCATACGTTGTATCGAATAACGATTCCCCGATAAAAATACCGACCGACCAGATACGCACACAGCGAGAGCAAAAAAAAGAAACTGAGCCTGAAACACCTCTCCGATAAAGCGGCAATTGAAATTTGCGTTTGGAGAGCCCCCCGCGCACGCAGATGGCGAGGAGTACGAGGCCGCTGCCGGAGTACGAGGCTTCTGCGAATCCCCTTTATACGGCGCTCTTTGCAATTGTGCTCGGTTTGCGCGTAATTCGAGCTCATCTGCGCAAAGCCAAATAATTGCGCGAGCGCGGCGCGGCGGCGGTGGCGGCGCTTCCACCCCTCCTCGCCCCCCCCCCTCGGCGTTAGCGAAAACATACAGCGTCCGCGTGGGTTATTCGAGCACTTTTCCGCTCCGCGCACGCCGGCGCTCGCTTTCCGCGGCGAAATTAAATTTGTCGGGCTGGATTACGCGGACGCGCTCGCGCTCTCGCGCCGGTGGCAGCGGCGCGGTTTTAATTATTCTAAATTATTTGCCTAGCTTCAGCCGACGCACCCAACTAACGAGACTCCACGGCGGCCAACTGCGCGCGGCGTTGTTTTCTCTCGCGCGACTCCGCGTGCAACCCCACGCCCCTGGGGGAAGAGAGCGAAAAAAGCCGAGCGCGCGCGCCTGCATGAATTTTGCCGGGAAAACAGGGACGCCTTTCAGCGACGATGGCGCTGAGTGTCGAATGGACGCGAGGGCCGGGGAGGGGAAAAAAAAGAGGCGATGCAAAACGGCCGAGCGCAGCCGACTTTTGCTCTTCCATTATCGAGTCGCTCGCCGGGCCGGTCGATAATCATTTTCAACCGAGCCCCGCGCGCCACCCCCGGCCGACCTGAGCGTGTGACCTTGCGACTGAGAATGCGGGGAAAAAAGGAGACGCGACGAGAGAGCGATTGAATGTATGGAGGAGGTACCGAGGGGCCGGGCGGGAATTACATATGCGTGTTGTATCGCCGTGTGAACAGTCGATAACACGACCGGCCGCCGCGACGGCCCGCCAAATTGTTGATCGACTTTTGCGTCGTCGCCAACCCGCGTCCACCCGCGGCAAGTCCACCTCGCACGCGCCTACATATTGATTTACGGACAACTTTTTAATGGGATTTCGGCAGAGCTCCGAGTTGGACGCGTGCGCGCTAAGCCCTATATGCTGCCCGTGTCAATTCAATATTTGACACTGACGACAAATGAGACGCGAGCGCGCTCCTATGTTGTGTACCGACACACGCCAGTGTCAACAATTTTCTGCCGATTCTCAACCAGATACATCGACAACTAGACAGAGTATCATTATAGAACTCATCATGATGAGATGAATGTTGAATTATTCCGAGATCTTCATCTCGCTGGGCAATTGCTCGAAACGTCTATACGTTATTGATTATATCGATTTAGAAGCGTGATAAACACGAATAAAAGATTACACCGATGGATAAGCAGTATTGTCACCTAATTCAATCTTACTCAACTAACTTCAAACATCGAGCCAATGTAACTGCTGCGATGCAAAATGAAGTCTCTCGAGTTTAATTCAATCGTTCTACCCGAGTAAATGAGCAGCAGTATGCAAGGTAATATTGAGTATTGAATTGTTAAAAACTCGTAAGTGGCGCAGAGTGTTTCGAGTAGGTATCCTACATTTTACATTGCAATAATCAAAGTAATGTGGGGTAGCGGTAGCATCCTGTGGTGCGCAATTTTCTGTTTACGAGCTACAAGTGTAGCGAGCTTGGACGTGTTCAATCATGTGGAGCTTCCTAGAATGCAGGCTTGGTGCAAACGTACAATTACGCAAATCAAGGCAATTATCTCAAATTCTTCGCCCTAGTTGTACATTTTTTTACTGGCCATCAAAACATAAGTATCGTGTTCTACTTCATTTGTCACGAGGTAACATGAGTGAATTTAATCTTCATTCTTGTAGTATAATACCAAAAGTATTCTACATATTAACCCAGCAGCATTCTAACTAAGAAGATGTGGTCAACTAGAAACACGGAGAAATATTGTTCAAAGAGATTTCCTATACTCTTCGCAGGGAGATATACATCTTCTCGCGAATTAATATTCAGTCCATCCTAGAGCGAGTTTAAAAATTCAGTCTGTAGGAGTTTTAAAACTTTTAATACTGTAAATAATTCCTCAAGTGCTTGGCAGAAGAGAGGTCACCAGGACTCATAACTAATTTTCGAATAAGTGCCACATGAAATGCAAGATAATTTGCTATGCATCAAGGGTATTTACGTTAATTCTCCACTTTTTTTGGTAAAGCTAACATTTTTGTATGCGTGGGATTGACGGACACTAATTTTCGCTGCAAAACGTTGCAAATATCGGGATTATTTTATTAGCTCGAATCTAAATGCTTTCTTCCTGAAAAAAGACTTAACAAGATGGTGAAGCACATATTGAATGTGAAAAGAAAATGTCATTCCAAAAAGATTCTCTTCGCCACTAGCAGGGAACATTGTTTTTAGAATATCGATTTTCAATGCCTCGTTTCACCTATAGCTAAGTGATTTTCTTCACTTGATTCACTCTAACAAAATATATGATAGTGGCTACAAAGAAATCGAACATTTCCACGAGTTTATTTTAAATTTTAAATATACGGTGGAATTTAACTTTTGCCTAGAGCCATCTTTATTAGATTTTTCATGGTGCAGTAATATAATGTACAATCCATATATACTTATATCATATTTATCGATGAAATACTTTTTTCCCCTCAAACTTTATTATATCACGACCTAGATATTTGATACATTCTTCGCATAATTCAAATAGCTGAAGAAGCAAAAGGACATCTTTGAAATCCGTGGTACACCGCGAGGAAGTATTATGATCAAAACTGCCGATACTATTTCCCCTAAGTTACCCGTGGCGTCATAGCATCCAATCACTCGGAATCAAATGCCAGTGTCGCCAAAGTGGAATATCACGAGACTGAAAAGTCACGTGTCGTAGAAAGCTTCTCGAGCAAATCAGGTGTACGTGGGCCGATTGCTCGCGGCAAAAGGTTGTGTGCGTGCAGTCCGTGTGTCGCTCGGACGAATTATATATGCAGGATATAATAAGCTGGTGGTCCCGAGCGCTGATATCGACGAGTTATGAGCGGCCCTAATGGTCCGTACGCTTTGATTTACAGTGGTCGGAATTTCCGGGCTATTCTGAAGAGACGCGCGAGAGGATCGCGCGTCTCGCAGGGCACGGTGGTGCGATCGAATGGGGGGAAGGAGGTGAGGGGGTTGTCGGGTGAGCAAGAGATGTGTACATGTTCACCCCTCGCTCGGCTCGAGGCTGCAATAAAGCCCATCCCCATACGAGCATCCCTCACGATGACACTTGCTACTACTTCCGCGCGCGGGATCCCCAGTGCGCCGTTGTTTTTTTTTTCTTCCTCGGCTACCTTTAAAAGCGTATTACGCCGCGCGGCGTGCGGATTTGAAAGAGCGATTTTATATCCGCGTTACGAGCCGCGCCATTTATAATTCCATCCGTTTCCCCCCACCTCTCAATCACACTCGCTCATTCGCAGACGCCCGCCAAATCATACCCCGGCAGATGTATATCTTTTTCCTCGCGTGCCGGATACATTATGGCACGCTGCCGCTGCCGCCGAGCTTTCCCCGCGAGGCAACCAAGCTCCCGAGCAGCTTGCCTCCTCTAATGTTTCGCATTGAGAGAGTGAAGAGAGACGGGGAGATAGGGGGCGAGCGGTGAATGGATTTTGGATGGGGCGGGCACGCGAGTGACGTCGGTTTAAAACGAGTGCGCGCGCGCGATCGATACGGAATTGGTCGCAGTCTGCTGCGGAAGGAGGTATTTGGTTTTCAAGGATAGTGCGTTGTTTTGAGACGCGCAGCGATTTCAGGGTTGCAGACAATGAGCACTTCGTGCCGAGACTCGGGCATGCGTTGCGAGAGAGAGAGAAATACTCGGGCCGCACTCTTGAGACGGACTTCATGTGATATGAAAGCTTCCGCTTGTCTGTAATCGCATATTGCGATGATCGTTACGTACGGCTTTTTTCGATACAGCCGAAAATTTGATTCGTTCCTCGAGGAAAAATGTAATGTAAGGGTCTTCGTGAGCTGTAATGCCACTAGAGTTTGCGATAAAGAGCTTTTGCTACAATTGATAATTGGTCCGTATAACTCTACACTGTTTAAATGCTGGTTTGACAAATCACTGAATCAAAGGGAAAAAATGCCTGTGTGAAATGCTCGAAACGTTTCACCGAAAAAGAAAAGACGAAAACATGTTATCTTTAACATGTTGGACGGAGGATGTGTATATAGCTTGCTATCAAAACCATATTTTTCCAATTCAGCGTAAAGCTAAAGCTCTCTTGAGCTGAGTATAGGACAATGTAGTTGGCTACAACGGTTGAGTACCCTGACAAGCTGTGGTTCCAAATTATCGAAAACAAACAAATCAGCCGGTGCACATAATCAAACGCAACATTCTCTCGTGGGCTGCAAGCAAAGCAAACTAGCCTCGCTCGGGCTCTCAAAGCCAACATCTCGACGGTGAAATTTCCGAACGAAGCGCGTGCAACTCGGCACGAACTCTCGCTGAGGTGCTCTAACGAACTGCCAAATCCCCCGGGGTACGCGTTCTATAAACTCCGCATGTCGAATCTGGCTCGTAAAAAGCCCAGACTAGCGTGTTTCTCTGTAGAACGGCTGCGATCCTCGATTATTGTCAACACGGCACTATATACACTTGCTTATATAGAGCTTGTATCGCAGCGCGGTAGTAAACTTGCACCCGGACACGGGCTGTCCATTGCCCTCTCTCTCTCTCTCGCTCTTCTACGCTATCTCTCAAAATCGCAATGGTGACCTCAAGCTTCGTAGGGGAGCGATCCCACGTGAGAATCATTGTAAGCACGTTACAAGCCGAGCATCTCCAGTCTCGCAGATAACAACGACCTGGGCAAACATCGTCCATATGTGCCGATACGAGGCCCGCGTGAGTGTACCCTTCAGTGAACGTATATATACCTTGCATGAAAGCCTTTGTACTTCTCCATGCAATAGTTGCTATCAATAAACTTCGGAGTTTACTTATTAGTCGATTCTACTCAAGTACACTCGCCATTGGCGAAAATAGCGAAAATTGACACACACACACACACGAGCTTGTCAGTTGAGGCATGCTTAGTTTCGCCGTCTATCCACATCTGCTCTTGGGTTATCTCTTCTATGCTACTATTTTTCAACTTTATAATCAATGCTCTACCCGCAAATTTACAAAGCTTTATCAATATTGCCATTGGAATGAGGGAAAAGCTTTGATAGTAATAATTATTACTTCTCCAACAAGGTTCTTTTTCTGTCCAAATATTGCTATTACGTGCGAGCCTTTCGATTTTCCTCTTCCACATTTGCCCGCTGCATTTCTGCTCATTGAAAAAATGAAATGAAAGTAGGTCAAGAGTTACGTAGAGAGCGGTAATACGATTTTTTATTTCTCCTTTATATAAACATAAGCATCGTTGGGTTTTAATCAATTGAAGTGGTTTACTGCTCCACGTGAGGCTTTTTTTACAATTCCCGGTATAGTCTTTGAATTTTGCACTCGCGATTTCCTGAGTTGCCCACTGGATGGAAAAAAAATTCCAGCGATATCGGATTACAATGTTCAGAGATGATTATAAAATATGCAGAACTATAATCAAATACAAAAGAGATACAAAAAATTTAAATTATCAATTGGATTTTATAAACAGTCCATACAAAACGTCATATATGTAATCCTGGCAATTCTTGTTTATATAAATGACAGATACAATCGTTTCTCCCGACGTATTCCACGTTGAACCAATAAAAAAAAATACTTGAGAAAGCGAAAGTCCAAAATACGCATATAACGGATAGTATATGGTTATACCGTGGAAAAATTCTGATATATAAGGCAAAAAAAGAAGAAAGAAGTTACCACCGCCCCACCCAAAAGAAACGACTCAAACAACATTCCGAGCGCATCACTGTACGAAAAAGCCAGCCATCCAGGAATAAGAAGTTAAATGCAAACGAATCGCAATGACTCCAACTCAGGCTCACACCATGTCGTAATAACCGGTCGTATACGGTCTGAGGGCATCGTCGCTTGAGGTGTGGGGCGGAGAGGAGGGGGGGGGAAGGGAGGTTGGCGGCTGGGGCATGCGAATAAAGTGCGCGGCAATATCGCGCTCACGCAGCGCGAGCAGCGAGCTCACGTTTTATCCGCGCGCGCGCGTCGAGGCCCGCGCAAACGTTACAATCCATAACGGTCTGTGCCTCTCTCCCTCGCTAGGGTTGTTAAATATTATCGCCGATAAAGCTGCTCACTCCACGACCATCTCGCCAACGTCCCTGCAGCTCCTGGATTACGCAACTTGTTATGGACGTCTGCTTTCCACGCGATTCTTGTCTGCGTTTCTTTTTTCAGACCTGCCTGCCGATGGAACAATGTGAGTTGAGGCAACGGTTGTAAGAGACTCTGCTTGTCCCGAATAGGACCAAGTTCGGCCATGAATTCTGATAAACGTTCAAGACTGTATTGCTTTATTTAAGAGGAAGCTATTCCGAATGAGAGCCATGCCGAGGTTGTTCAAAGCTAAAGTATTCACCTTTATGGAAGAAGATGTATACGGGTAAGATCCGGTTGGAAGATTACATCGATATTCGAGCTTTCTTGAAAAATGAATTTACGAATACAGTTTTTTTTTCCGACTGTTCCGGAAAAATCAGGAAAAAAGAATCACATTGATAAATTTATTTTGACAGTCTATAATATATTCAGTGGAGTAACTTTATTCATTCAACTTTTTGATCGCGGGAAATGAATAAAAAAAATGCATTCATATGTTTTGTCACTACAAACAGTTATGTTACGCGATCTTCCATACCACTCTTTCTATGGAAAATTTTATCCCAGAGTTGAGATAAAAAATGCGGTTCTGTTAGTTCGACTCAACAATATCCCTTCAGCACAATCATTATTTCATTCGCGAATCAAAAATGCTGCTAAACTCTTTCGGCTTCATCTCTCTTCAATTCTAATCTTTTACTTCAATATATGAGTGTAAGTTAATTTCATGAGCCTCGGCGATGCTCACCTGGACTTCTTCGATTCTCGTGCCGATTGTAATTGTGATAGAAGTGGGATATAATATAAAACTTTCATGGAATATTTATTGTAAAACATCGAATTGAACATGAAATAACGGGTGGAAAACAAGGTATAAAATTCGTTAGTTAACTTCTCAATTCACTCGAACAAACCTCAGTTGAGTTTGCATAATGCAGTAACAATAGTGTGGGTAGTTTCAAATTCGACCATCCAGTGTGGAATCCAGAATTTCCGTGGGTTCGCGTAAAAAAGGGAGGGCAGCTGGGCGGAGAAGAAGAGCAGGGGAGCTTATCATAAATATGCATCACGTAGGCCGAAAGCACGGAGCGGGTAATCGATAAACGCGTTAAATGGCCGGCCAGTGAATGCGCGTATGAACGCATCGGTGATTCGCGTGTATGCGTGTACGCGCCGCCAGCGGCCCCAAATCGTCCGAATGGCCGAAGCGCACCATTTATACACCTACATATAGCCGCATGAGGGTATATTTTATACGCGCGCATAAAGCATCGGAGCCGGACGCGCGGGAGATAAAATTGCGTAGCTCCGCGCTTGTCCTCCCTCTCTCGCTCGCTCCCTCTCCCTCTCACTCCCTCTCACTCCCGACTCTCTCCCTCCCCCCTCTCTCTCTCTCCCTCTCTCTCTCTCTCTCTCTCTCTCTCTCTCTCTGGCTAAGCGACTCGACGCTGCCCAGCGTACTCGCACTCCCAAAGATAAAACTTAATTATTGGAGCTTTACTTTTTGATGGTCCATGGGTTTGTATAAAATTTCAATTATGCCGAATAACATGGAAATTTTGAATACCTTGATTCAACACGTGACCGCATAATATTCCATCGCTCGATTTCTGCAAACAACGTAGCTTGCGCGATCTCAAAAAATGAGTGTTAGGATCAGGAATACGCCTATGCGAATAGCACATTAAATTTCAACCTCTCGACCGTATCGTTTGTGAGCGGAGAGCTAAACTCAATGCGTAAAGTCGACTTTTTAATGACTTCAAGTATTAAAATATTCAACTTTTCTGTTATAATTATTATTTATCTCCATAAGGCACATTAACAATGTTGCGATAGTATATAGTTGCTGAAGTGACGGTCGCTGTATTGTAGGATCATTTTGATTATTTGACTGAAGCACGAGGTGTTACTGATAGATGTCTGACAATATATTAGTATGGAAATTTGACTGAGGCTCACAGATTGCCACCACTGCAGACTTATGTACAGAATTTCAGAAAGACTGAACGACTCCTTGTAAAAATTTCGTCGGCCAAGGATAGCATGGCATATAATGCTCAGACGGACATTTCTGGGACTTGACATCATCTGACACGAAGGTCACAGAATTAAAGGTTCAGTGGTCCAATTTGAAAAATAAATTTTTACCCAATTTCAATAATTCGTTTTGGAAAAGCAAAAATTAACTTCGAGCTAATTATAACACGGGTATAAAGCGCGACTGCATGTACCAAAGTGCGGTCGACGTGTACGAGAGCTGGCGAAGTCAGCTCGAGTGTCACAATCACACGAGGAATGTAATAAACCTCTGTTCGTGTATAACGAACATGAACTTTTCCCTATTCATTTGTTTTACGTTTTTTAACTTCTACGAGTTTTGACTATATTTCATGACGCTAGATATACCTTTAAATTGATAGAATTTCGACATTCATATACTTTTGTTCTATATATAGTCAGATATTTCATTCAAATTACTTGAACAAATGTATATTTTATTTTCAGTGAAAATTCTCAAAGCCATCGATAAAGTAAATTTTGTCTAGAATTGATCCAGTCTCACTATACTTTTTACAACAATCATCTCCTGCAAACTTGTTGGTTACTATACATATTTTCTACCAACATGCGCAAGTATGAAGAAAAATTCAATTCTTCGTACGCAGTCAGGTTTGAATTCCGGGCGTGCGAAACACTAAATACTAAATTGATTTTGCATCTCATGAATACAAAGAACATTTTTTACTCTTGTAAAGATACATTTTTTTTCGAATACGTGAACAAAATACACCAAACGAAATCAATTCCACGTTTCGCCTATGCGTTTTTTTTTTCGCGTGTACGAAATAGACGTAGAGTATTTGGACTGCGAAATAATTTCACTAGTTGTTTGTACCGTGCAAAAGGCCATTTCCTCGTGTAAGCAAAAAAAACACGATAGGCATATGCAAACTGTGAAGCAATAACGATTTCAGTACGTTCATATTCGGTATGATGTGTCACTTGGGGAGGCGGGATCTTTAATCAACTATTGAAAGTGTTGAAAGCTAAGAGAACAATGAATTACTCTCGATCCAATACTTGGAGAAAAGAATACCTTCAGATGCATACCTAGTTCATATTCACAGTTTTTTCAACTTCTTGTTACACTCTCCACACTTCTTCTTCGTTAAACTGCATAATACTCATCAAAACCGTGAATACAGTTGATAAAAATATAAAAGGGGAAGGAAAAGAAAATAAGAAAATCACATTAGTATGTAAATAAGGTCTACCCTACCCATCTTGGGTGCAAACAAACCACAAGCCAGAGAAGATTTCGAGAAATTCGTTCGCATGCAGTAGTGGCAGAGCATAGCTCTGGAGCAGCTCTTAAGCTCGCCAACGGGAAAAAGAATTTCGCGGCCATTTGTTGTACGCTTGAGCAATTACGCTGGGACGGCATTTTTTCCGAGGGCGAAAAAAGAAAGACATGACAGGAGAAAGATACCCAGAGAACTGGTGCGGTCTCCTCCCGCGTACAAAGATAAAATGTTTCCGGCGCGTCCAGCAGCCTCGGGATGAATTTCACCATTTCTCCCAATAGTACAGTGCGGAACAATACGACCATATACAACTGTACAGCTGGCCGAAAGGGAGAAGCCTTGGGGGTATATCTTTCTTCTTTAATAATGTATACATATAACACGGACCGAGGAATTCAATCTTGGTGAGCGAGCGCCAACTGAAAGCAACTATTGACTTATACGTCCAGCGGGGCTCTCGCGAATTGCCTCCCTGGAGGATTCCTCCGATGCTAATTAATCCTTTCGTCGATATTACGACGGGAAGAGATTCTCTACCCGAGTTTTAATTTTTTTTCTTTCTATAATTTAACGAAGCATTGTACATTTTTTGCCAATCGACAGAGATGGTGGGAGTATTAAGCGTGTGACAAATGCGCTAGATGAAAGTCAAAAAAATAGAAGATATTAATTTCTGAGCTAGACGTCGTAAATTATCAAACGAAACTGACATTCTTGGCTGATAAATTAGCTAGAAATGTCAGTTTCGTTGAATTATTTACAATGTAAGGGATTTAATGTGCCATGCACATTTACAATGCTTTTGTGGATTAAAACTTCGTTGTCTAAATATACGAATATCATAGGGAAACATGCAGATAAATTATTTATCAATTATGATCCATTCCTGAAGAATTATGGAGGCTCTGGTGCTCGATGCTGTAGCAATGTGAAGCCACTGGGAGCCAATCCCACTAGCTTGAACTGAATAAATTCTAATCTGGACTACATTTCAGTAATTAATAGGAAAAAAATACGTTCCCATGTAAACGACCAAAATGAAAATTATATCACGCATTATATCACGATCAATAACAACCGCTCTGGTCTGTTGGGAATGTGTAATTGATTCCTCGGTTGTCGGCTACTATTATGTCCTCACAAAGGACTCTCAACTGTAACTTTTCGCATGTTCGAAAGCAGCTCGGACTTGGCTGGACATGCGAGCGAGAGCCGCGCGAGCGTAATACCAGCTATAGGTCTGGGCATTATCCGCGAGCCGGAATACACCGCACAGAATTGTGAATGATACGTGACCGAAATACGCCGATGACGCGATTGACTCATCGAACCTGGGAGCATAACTCTGGTATCCGTAACGCATCTCTGCCCTTCTCTCTTTCGAGCTCACCCGATTGAATTGCCATATTGCAGACGGTATTCATTCGCGAAATTATTTTAGCCGATACACGAATACCCGTATCTTGCCACCCTTTCATCAGTCGCGCTAGTTCCCTCCCTCTCTGCCCGGCGGTGGGCGCCACGCTTTGTCTGTCCTCTAACGCTCGGACAGTACGTAACAATCACGCTCCGATTCTTTTTATGCACGCTTGCCGAGTACAATCGACGTGTAATTTGCGCCAGGACAGGGAAGAATATACGCGGCTGGCATATATACACGCACACGCGTGGCTGACTGCTGAATGGTTCTTTTGAGTATTCACACAGGTTCGGCTATGATACGGGTAATTAAGCCGACTATGAAAATTATATTATGCAGACTCTTGCTTTTCGCAATGTCAGGCACAGTGTTCATTATCAGCTCTAGCTAATAATAACATCAACCTTCAATTGAAATGTCTTCATTCTTTCTTTTTTTCTTGTTCTGCTCTATACAAATTAACCTCCTAATAGATTAGCCTATTTAGCGCATCTTCACGAATTAAAACTGGTTCATTGGTTCATAAAATGAAAATTGATCTGTATTACTGATTCGTAAGAACTCTCCGCGACGAGCATTATTATCGATCCGGAGTTTAACAAGTCCATAGAATGGAATTCCTTAGCAGTATTGTCTGACCATAAGACAGTTGTTCTACTCGATACGCTAATAATACTATTCTCTGTCAGCTTTCCAACTGGTAATCACGAGTTTTTTATTTTTTTAGGAACCTACAGAGAATCATTCTCAGTGTACACATATTTTGTCATGTTTACGAATGCAAACATGGAAATCGAAGCCATGAATACCTGAAACCTTGCGATCATACATAAAAGCGCAAGCAATGCGCAATGTCCATGATCCTTGCTCAGCGAGAGCAGTATAACTTCGTGTTTTATATACACTAGTTCAACGTCTTACGCGTGAAAAGAATATCGTAAAGAAGGAAGACGCCGTCGTGCGACGGATTGTGACCTGTTCGCACGTGCTCCATGAGTATTTTATGAGTTCGAACTATATATACCATCCTTCCCTCACCCCTGGCCCCGCCTGTTCTCTCACTCTGATACGCGAAAAAGGATTAATGGTTGCTTAATCCTGCGGCAATACGCTTTGTCATTCGAACTTATAAAACTTTTCCGCGATTCCGATGGTAAAAAACCACATACAATGGGATATGGCTCTGAGCGGACGCTTTTCTCCCTTCTCCCTTTGTTTCTTCTTCCCTCCATCGCTCTTTTTTTTTCGAGCGATCGGGCGGCTATTCGAGTCGCAGCAACGGTGAACCCGAGCGAGAAGGCAGAAGAGTTGCATTGAAAAAGTTCTTCATTTTACGGAGCTCAGTTATTAAGGTTAAATCGAAGCGGTTCTATGCAAATTACTTAACATATGGCTGAAAAAAAGCAGATGCTCTATTGAACAAAACGGTCTGCTCGCGCATTCCACAAAACTGTTTCGATTGGTTCGCCGATAGTGACTCTTCTCATTCCATATACCGAGGGGAATAGACCGCATTATTGTTGGTATCGTTTTTGTGTTGTATTGAAAGCGTCCTCTATGAGCGAACAGTTCGATCAACGTTCAATAGGTGGCTCGTATAGGCTTGCAAAGATGGCTGCTGAAAAAGCATCATGATTTAGTAGTGTGGTGGACTTATTCTCTCCGAATTCTTGATGAGCTGGCTAAAGACAAAAGTGAATGAAACCCATTCAAATTGTTTTGTTGGGAATGTCAATACGAGTTTACAAGACCACGTATGCATGCGTGCGTGTGTGTGTGCGCGTATGTGTGTAATGGAATATCAAAATGAAAAAAGGAATATTTTACCGAGCGTAAACATTAAAAAAAGCTAAGAAAAATCAAGCAATTGAACGAATTATTGAGGACGAGGAAAAAGGACACACGAAAATGTAGCTGCACACGGTATGCGGCCTCAACTTTACGATTTGCCGAACCCATTCAGCAATCACAATGGATATTACTCATCGAACATCCATTGTCGACCAGCCCCGTAGTTCCCATTCTCCGGCTCTCGCGGACACAGGTAGCAGTGGTCGCGAGTAGGAGAAAAAAGAAGGGAGTGGGTGGGCGGGTGGACATATTCAGAGGCTGCCTGCCTGCGGTCCTTTGTTGCGCAGGACGTATGGCTGGAGGCTTTTCTATATACGCGAGTACGTAGCCGCCGGTGCAAGGGTTTCCTTGGGAGCGCAGCGATGTTTTTTCCTCCTCTTTTTGCCACTTCCCTTCATCACGACAATATCTCGCTCCGTACCACCCCCTCCCTCAACAGTGCCACTGAATCCTTCTTTCTCTTCTTCGCATTTTCTTCCTTCCGACGCGCTTCCTCCTTAGAGTCGTTTCCCCCACGGGCTCTTTGCTTTCTCCGTTTCTCTCCTCCTCGGTTGCCTCGGCTAGACGGAAGCACAATCAAAAGTTACCATGACTACAGGAGGATCGTTACGGCCTTGGGCCACCGGTTGAACGTCATGTGCTTGCTCCGTCTCTTCCCTCTTTTCTTGCTTTTTCGGTCCTCTCACTTCCGTTGGCTGCCTATTCACACGGCTTACGTGCACATGGCTTGTCTTGATTTCTCGCCGAACACCAGTTCCTCAGCAGTCTGAGGAAGTGAAGGATCCCTTACGGCTCATAACTCCCACCTCTTCAGAAACTCTACAATTTATCAATCAATTCAATATATATTTATTGAATCAGAGGATGGAATATAGCCTCTCTCACGAATGAATCTTTAAATCACTTACAAGTATATGTTTCAAGAGATTTGAAAAAAGTACGGTTATCAAAAAAAATGTTTAACTGACCTTTAGACCTTACCTTACTTATAATTTATAGATCTTGCATCTTTGATCTCACAACTGACAAGTCCACTGACTATCAAAATAACCACTGCTAACTGAAATGGCAGTATTCTTACTGAAAGAAGCTTAAATTAAGGTATAGTCCGGTTTATCAACAATTAACGAAACCAAATAGTATATAAATGTCGATCTTTGAGGCTCAATCCAGTGTGAAATGGAAAAGAAAAAATCACAAAATCTACCTCATATTTAGTTGATGCGACGTTTCGCCAGTGAGGTTCACTAGCCTCATCGGGCTAAAAATTATATTACACAAAAAAAGCACGTAATCAATAGTACAATCCGTATACAAAACAGTCGACGAAGTAACAATAAACTATTTTTTCTCACCAGTTTAGAATAAATTCATAGTATAAAATTCTGCCATTGTCAAACTATTGTGTATTGCGCTAAGAGTAGTATTATATACCATCAGCTACGTTGGCGTGTTTGTTTTGAAAAATCTTGTTAATTGTGACTAAGGTGTTGTGCGTCTTCTTTCCTATTAAGTGTGTGTTGGTAAATATTGATGAGGAGCATTTCCGAAATAAGTCGTTTCTTATCATTTGCTTTGCAGTCTAAAATTTTAACGTTATTCCAATCAAATTTTTTCTATGATATGCAAAGGGACAGATAGTGGTTTAGTAGTAATTTTTTGATGTTCTATCTTATAATTTTCTTTTCGTTTCTGCAATGTAACAAAAATTAACGAAGCTAATGATCAAATCTCGGTTTCAGAACTTGCAATGAAATATGAATGTAGGTTTTGAAAGTGCACATTTTGAAACAGATTCATAAGTACATGAATTAGATAATCGTGATTTGTTTGGTTGCTAGAATATTTAGTCGTGGAATATGAATGTATTCAGGTTAATATTTTTTTATAAAATCTACGAATAAGAAAATTGTTATAGATTGGCAAACGACAGTGTTACATGATTCTCTTGAATAAAAGTTATATTTATCGACTTTTTAAAGACTTTTATTAAGCTTTACTATGGTGTCTGTATGTCTGTATGTCAGTCAGCAGCTGGAAGGACGGAACTTTGTCGATACAATGCTATGTTACAATTTTATCGATGAAGCATTCCATGACAATGCTGCATTGTAATGAAATACTTCACGAGAAAAACTTTTTTTGTTGAAAATTAGTAGCTTGAAAAATATACGATTTCAAACGTGTGGGATGAAGTTCGCTACAAGAGAGCACAACATGCGCCTTTTACGCATTTCCGTTTATTATTTTCGGTCAAGGTAACCCATTGGTATAACTGACTATTTTGGGCCCTTTCAGTCCCATAAAGCCAATAATAATATAAAGTACTCTAGTATAAGTGCTCAACGTTAATGGAAAATAAGCCTTGAGACATGTATTATAAAGCATTATGTACTGAAATTTTAGCTTCGGTTATCACAGAAATAATTAGCTGCTTCATAATTTCGTTTTTAGCCTCGGTATTACATGAGCCTAGAATCAGCTTTTGCCGTATAGTATCGTACAGTATTTTTCATCACGAGTGTAGAAAACTAGGGTTCAATGATCAACTTTTCGATACATGTAATGAAAAATATATTCCTCGTTTTTATAAATACGATGAAATGATACTCTCGTACTTTCTCATTATACTGTCAACTTGATATTATAACAAATATAGCGTTACAAAAGTAGTTTTATTCTTAAAAAGGAAAGAGCGAATGGATCTAAAGCGCTCAGAAGACAACGTGAAACTCGAAAAACAAGTGTCCAACAAAATTGTCTTCAAAGGGAAAATGATCGCAAATGGTGTAGTTGCGTGCAATGCAGAATAGCCGAGCAAAAAGCAATTGTGGAACAGAGACAGAGAAGAGAGAAAGATGCAAGAGGGTGGCGGGGGAGGGGGGGAAAAAAGCGAAACCGCGAGTCGGCATCCGACGTCAATCGGCGAAACGAGTGCTTATTTTTTGCACGCTCGAGCGCAATTCCAATTTACGTAATTCCCCGGACTCAGCAGCGCAAGGCACGCAGGCAAGAGAGCCTCTCGCGAGCGCAGCCACAGCCCGCAAGGTAAAACGAGACACAGAGGGAGAGTGGAAAAATGGACGGCGTAAAAAAGCCGAGCGCGAGAGATCGGGAGTGGGGGTCAAAAAGGCCGGGATGCTTGGTTATAGCGCGCTCGACCGAGAGGGGGTAAAAATGTATTTGCCGTCCCAGTTTTCTTTAAGCTCGGTGTCGCACTCCCGGCACTGGAAATCTCTTCGGCAAACCTGCCTCCGCCACAGCCGGCTGCGTAAACGTTAACCTATATCGCTAGAGCACGTCTACGTGCGGCTGTCCCTAAAGCCGCAGCGACCTTCTGAGGCCGGTGGAAGCGGGCGCGCGCCTTTTCATACCGTCATAATGACTTCCTCTCCGAAGCGAAGCAGGACTGCGGTCTGACCAGGCGCTTATGTTACTACTGCGCAGCAAGTGCACTTGACCAATAGCGAATCTTGATACGAATTACGATGACTCAGCTTCAAGTTTCAATTCTTTTTCACTCGCACTCTTGAATCATTAGATCATAATGAATGATATTATTTTACTATATGAAAAAAGGTGCGGTTTGAGTGGTAGCGAGAATGTTAAAAACTATTGAACCGGCCGGCAGACAGTATCTTGTGACAGGCAATGTTGATATCAGCAAATAACATTATAATCTGAATGTTGTTTTACCATTCGCTCCATATTTAAAATAAAATATTGAAAAATAATAATATTATTGGGGCATAATAATCACGATAGCCAGTCCAATGCTACAGGTTTAAACACCCAAATATGAAAATGTAAGAAAATGATGAATGTCAAAAATAAAAAGAAATTCTTCAAATATAAGCACGAGGGAAGAGAGTTGGAAGCAAATAAGAATCCCCACATGCAAAATCTTAAATCGAAGTCCCGTTATGGTGAAACTTTACTTGTTTCTTTCCTCGACAACGTGTATTTTCAAATCGAACAGAAAAATAAGAAGTATAAAATGCCTCTTCTCCCACCCCACTCTTTCTCTTTTTCTTCCTTTTTCTCTGCGCATACACCATCGTGAATTCGAATCTCGCCCGAGGAGGCGTGCTTGCAATTAGTTTCACCGGCTGTGTAGCACTCGCCGAATATACCAGGAAAAAGCGGAATAAAGAAAGAAAGCGAAGAGAAAGAGGCAGAGAGGGAGGGCAATAGAAACGGCTAGTCGGAAGAGCGGTTTCGAGTTCTTAGACCCGTAAATCCTTTAAGTGTCCCAACTCGCCTCCCCAATAGTTCAACGCGGAAGGAGAGACGCTAAAGACGAGCCATGAACAAAGTAACCGAGTGTGGAGCAAGATGGATAATACGTAATTCCAACAAAAAGTAGGAAATAAAGGAATAAAAGTTTATAAAAAAGATGAAGAAAGGGCGTCAAAATGGAGAATACGAGAGACATGTTTAAAAGATCAACCAAGGGGAATTTCGAATTAAAAAAAATAAAGTTAGAGTAAATGAAAAAAACTAATTTCTTTTAGATGAAGTTCAACTGAACCTCGTATTTGGCTGAACTTTGTATGAATTTGTCCAATGAGAGGATACCAAACTTGAATTTTCTTCGTCGTTCAAATTTGTCAGAAGTTTGAGCAATTGTATATGTAATCGTTGGGAACTTTTCGGTAGAAAAAACCGAGAAAAAGTTTTAACGACTTTCATATTGTTATTGAACAAATTTTACCAAACCTAAATTTCTCTGTGAAAATCATATTTTTGAATAAAGAACATTCGATTCTTTATTTTATTCTTTCTACCTCGTTATTGGCCGTGGGTTCTACTTAAAAGCTCTGATTTGCCACAATTCATAAGTAACTGGCACGACGGAGCTTGATTTTATCCAAGTGCTCCTACAGTTGCAATGCACACGCATTGCAACTAGATACGGTGTGAAATTCAATGTCACGCAGAAAATCTATGAGTTCGATCCCCGGCGTCCACCTCTATTGTTTTCAAGTCATTTGAAAAAACAATGGAAGAAGTCACTGGCAAGAGTCTTATCCACGGAGCAAACGCAGCTCTCGTTCGATTATTTCACATGAGATTATAGTTCACGCTTAATAAAAACTAAGATGTTCTGGAAAAAATCGAATGGTTTTGATGATATACATATTATACATATTCGAGGGGAGGGGGTGTTGTGACAGCTGCGTGTTTCAAGCAAGATGATCCTGCCGTGGAAACGACGGTGGAGCCGGCATTCGATAGGCAGCCAAACTGGGAACGGGAGCTGCTCAGGTACGACGTATCTCACTCATGCACGTGGCAAATCAAGCTGAAGGCAGCCTGAGCACGGCCGACGCTGGCCACGAGCTTATCGTAAGTAAAGTGCGTAGCCGATCATATCTTCTGTTATAGTAGAATTAACCGTTATCGATACGTATAGAGAATATGTACGTCAATAGATTTTGACAGCGTAGGGTTGAAATAAGTAATTTATGGATTGTAGAGCTTCAAGATAATATGACTATAGTTTGGGAAAAAAATGTATGACATGTATAACATGTGTAACATGTATCTCTCTATATTAAAAGCCAGACCGCCGCCGCCGCCGCCGCCGCCGTGAAAGTTTTCGACCCCTTTTTGGCTCCCCTTTTTGGCTCCCCTTTCTTGCTCCCCTTTTCTCACCCCTTTTTTACCCCTTTTTTTACCCCTTTTTCTGCCTCTTTTTCCACCCCTTTTTCCCCCCGTTTTTCACCCCCTTTTCCACCCCCTTTTTTCCACCTTTTATTCCAGCTCTTCCACCCCTCAGTTGGAGGTCCATTTTTGGAACTGTTGATGACTAAGAAGAAAGAACATCGAAGCACCGACATTTACCATAGCAACCATTGTTTACGTCCTTAGCAACCGTTATTATGGAGTGGGAAAAGTCAGTTAGAGGTCCATTTTCGGAAATGTTGATGACGAAGTAAGAACATCGAAGCTCCGACATTTACCATAGCAACCATTGTTTACGTCCTTAGCAACCGTTATTATGGAGTGGGAAAAGTCAGTTAGAGGTTCATTTTCGGAAATGTTGATGACGAAGTAAGAACATCGAAGCTCGGATATTTACCATAGCAACCGTTGTTTACGTCCTTAGCAATCGTTACTATGGAGTGGAGGAAATGAGTTAGAGGTTCCTTTAGTTTTCTCAGAGAGTGGCGATTAATGCAAGTTGAGGTTCAATTGCAATACTTTTAGAAAGCACACTGCTGAGGCACTTGGCAGTGGTTTTTCCAACTGCACAGGATACAAAATCTTCCCTCTTTTTCCACCCTTTTTTCACCCGTTGCTTCGAAAGTTGGAAAATCAATTTTAAGTTACACTCGATGACCAAGAAAACTGAATTGTTATATTTGCTCCATAGCAACCGTTGTTTACCTCCCTAGCAACCATTGCAAAGGTTGGAAATGATCAATCTATGACCCATGTCCATAATTTTCGATTGCAAAGGACACAAAATCTTCCCACTTAGCTCCTCAGTAACCGTTGTTAAGGTTGCCCTAGCAACCGTTGCCAAGGGAAAGAAAAAGTAAGTTTCATTTCCAGTATTTTCAACTGCACAGGATACAAAATCTCCGTTTTACCCATAGCAACCATTGTTTACGTGCCTAGAAACCGTTGCTGCAGTAGAAGGAAAGGACTAAATATTATTTTGGACAATTTTTTTTCAATATAAATCCACTTATTCGTCGAAACTATCGTTTATTTACATCCCTAGCAACCGTTGTTTTGGAAGCTGGAAAAACAGTTTTAAGTCACACTCGATGGCCAGAGGCACTAAATTGTTATATTTGTTCCATAGCAATCGTTTTTTACCTCCCTAGCAACCATTACGAAGGTTGGAAACTATCAATTTATGACCCATTTCCATCATTCTCTACGGCAAAGGACACAAAATCTTCCCAATTAGCTTTTCAGTAACCGTTGTTTACCGCCCTAGCAACCGTTGCTAAGGGAAAGAAAAATTCACGTAAGTTTCGTTTCCAGTATTTTCAACTGCACAGGATACAAAATCTCCGTTTTACCCATAGCAACTATTGTTTACGTGTCTAGCAACCATTGCAATCTTACTCAAAATCTGCTGCTGAAAATCTGAAATGGAACACGCGGAATATCCAAACCAAAAAATATGATCTAGCACATGTCACTATTAACCTAAAGTTAAACCCACTATTTATCTAAAAAAACAAACGTTTAACATGAATATAGCTGACATTAATCTTTTATTTTGATTCGAATCGTTCGTTCAGTATTCTTTTCAATCGAACAAAATCGAAAGTTCAAGTTTAAAGTTTTATTGTTTTGAATGTAATTTTCTTTTAATTATTACTACACTTATTATTGAAATTATTGATTTCTAAAGAACACACGGGGGGTTGGCGAGCGAAGCGAGCAGGGGGGGTACCCCCCTAGTAATTATAAAATTCACTTCCATGTCTTACTCACATGGAGTAAAACATGAAATATACGAAAAAAAGTTACGGCTCTCTTACTGAAGCAATAATAACATGTATCCAAGCACAATAGTCACAATTATAGTAATATTATACAACAATTCAGTGTCATAATTGAATTTCATTCATGAGAACTTCGATTTTGAACGCTTGTTGACCAACATCACACTATAACAGATACTATCCAAATTTTTATATTCCAGTTTTTCTCTCGCTCGAATCTAAAGCCCTGTAAGGCTTAACCTCATACATTAATTAATCTTGGAAGTTTGGGAGCGTTGGACTCTGGGACTACGGGTACCCTCTATTTTTGATGCAAACAAATACCAAAAAATGTTGGTCAAAATTGGTGAGCTACATCCCAAATGGTCTCTTACTGAGCAGAAAATGAATAATATTTCATAGGAAGAAAACTCAATTAGAATTCAGATTTTAATAGTTTATATTAACTAATCACATAGATTTTTTTAAGCATTGTTTTTAATGAGATCATCGTTTTAATTAGTTTTTTTGTATCGCATTCAATTTTGCTATTTATTGTCAAGCATATAACACGATTAAATTCCCTCTTCAAATCTTATATTCTGACTAAAAATACGATTCTTTATCGAGTAAAACTAATCCAAAAATATGATTTTAAGAATAGTGTATCAATAACTAGTTCTTCTTGATCCCTCCCAAACTTGATTATTTTCTAAAGTCCTTGGACAGACTTAGAAAGTTCAGTCAAACATGAAGTTCAGCTAAACTTCACATGTAGGAAATTACTTTAACATTAATTAATACCAAAGAACTGAGTGTAAAGAGGAGATTATTTAACTTTGGAAGTAAAATTAAATACCGTAACTGGCAGTGTGCTTTTACAAAGTAACCTTCCCGTTAATGTCAAAAACTATTGTTATCATTTCTATCCAAATTCAACGGTTCATTTCCAAGGTATCATTTGAGAAGAGCGCATTTAATCGTGAAACATCTTACCGGACAAATAAGATCTCCCACGATTAAAATCGTGCCACTACGCTGATTGACTCAACCAAACAAATGTTCCAAACAATACTTGCTATGAGTATAAGCGACACAGAAAAAATTACAGGTTCCGGAAGAATCTTACACGAAAATTCTTTCACACGAGTCAGATTTGAATTTTTAAACCAAACCAAAAAGAGAAAATAGCTCACGGCGACATTACACTAAATAGAATATAAAAAATAGAAAGTTAATTTACTTCAAATACTTGGACTTCATACTCAGCATAGATATATACATAGCATGCGACACGCTTCTAAATTTCAGAACCTGTCTGTTACGTCATGTTTTATACTTTCGTTGTGCTCCCACAACAAGACAAGCCACTGTTTCGTTTATGCCAACACTCATGAAAGTCCTCGTCCCCACACACGCACCCACGCACATATATGAGATGAGGAGGAGGAGGGACAGAGGGGGGGGGGAGGTCACACAGCCGCGCTTTATGCATTATTCAATTCCAGTTCTCTTGTTCATTCTTCCCGTTCCATGCTTTTCATTCTCGCTGAAATGCCACGCTTACGCTAAATCGGACCACAACCATCATCATCTCGCTCTATATATATATGGTTGGGTTTGTACTACCTGCTGGCGGAAATGCGTGTATTGATGTTCAAAAAATCAGGATGTTCGACTATTATTATACAATAACATTTTGTCTTTTCAAGAGAGAATAAATCTGTCTATGAAATTATTTCAGCCCTCTAACTGCTGATTTTCAGCAGAGAGTGAAGAGGGGGTATATCTAATTTATAAAAATGAATGGTAAAATCAATGAGATAATTTTTTTCTTATTTGCAGTCAGTTAAAGACTATTAGATTAATATGAAAATTCAATATTCCGAATGCATACTTTTCCAATCATAGATATGACAAAAGAAACGCACAAAGAGAATTCAATGTAACTAATATTTCATTACAATGGAAAATTCTTCTTTGAGATACACTTGAACTCTTGTTGATGATAACCAAATTAGATTTCAGGATACGAACCATCCTCCATTGATACATTAAAAATCAGTGTAATTTTCTTTCGTGGGTTGTATCACATTCAAACTTTTAGTTATATTTCATCTATGAATCTTATAGGATTATTCATGTAGGCGATGCATATTCCGCGATCTATAGATGATTTTCCTTCGATTAATGAAGTGCCAAACACTCTATTTTGATGAGATTGATCCAAATAAAAGTGAAAAAAATATGAAAATCGAAATTTTAGTCTCGTTATAAGAAGAGATCTTGACCTTCGTAAATAAAGCAGGCTTTAGACAATAAGAAAGATTGGATTCTGCCAAATTGAATAATACAATTTGAAAACATAGGCATGAATGATAATACTCTCTAATCAATAAGATAACTCAGCTGACAAAGACCCGTGTGACCGCACGTAAACCGCTTGGGCAATTGAAGACGAACGACGAACGAAATCAGCATCAATTGGGCCATAGCCGCACACCCAACACAGTCAAACCAAGTTAACCGAGTCCTTTATCAACTCACCCTCTCCGACTCCCATATCCGTCCCTCTGCGCTACGATGCGCGTGCATAGCTTCTCTTTTTTCACCGTTGCCTTATCTCAGTGGTACCGAGCGAAGGTTGTGTATTGGGCAAACCCTTGGTACTAACGAGGCATCATCGGTCATTCCCCTCTCTCCGATTTCACGCTATCCTTCTCGAACTGCCCACCTCTTGCTCTTTCACTCGTCTGCCCTACCTCAATTCGGATCCTCTTATGTTTGCAAAGCCGCAAAATCGTTTACACGAGGTTGAGGGCGAGAGTGAGCGATAGAAGTTGCTAAAACTCCTTTTCGTGGAAGAAAAGGATGAAGTTATTTCTGTGCAAATAACAAACTATCAGCAGATCTCTCAGAAAGTAGGGATGAAAAATAATTGCTTATATGTCACGAGAATAGATTAATGCAGAAACCAATGGTTCCGGTGTGAAATCTAAATTCTTCCCAACCTCATTCCAACTGTGGTTCGCTGTTGCTCCGCGAGCCATCGGCCCATGAAAAGCCGCAATAAAGAAAGCTATGCGAGAGATTCCAGAATTTCACCCTCTTTGCAAAAGGACGAGAAACATAAAGAGCGTCCGAGTTAAGGACGATTCGGTTCGCGCGCCTGCGCCGCCATAATATACGGCACTTGGAAATCCAGAAGGGGCGTTCTAGCGACCGCTGCGGTAAATCTCCGCGCGTGGAATCACGTCACGGACCGCTGGCCGCACGGCATCAGCTCTTTTCCGCGTCTTTTCGCGCTCACCTACGTATTTTTCAATTTTATTTTTTCCCTGAACAACTCACCGTCGCTGCCATGAGCTGGAACACGCTGCTGCAACTCCTTTACCGAAAAATTTCTCGATATAAGCCATCGGTTCGACTTGACTACCTCCTGCTACCTGAAAATATAAAGCAGGTTCACTCCAGTTTCCAAGTGTCGCGAATTTTCCAGCAGATGGGATTTTCTGTTCATTTTGTTCCAAAATCTTTTGGAACGTTGATTATAAATCAAATACGTCTTTTCTTTCTAGATTTGCCGCCAGTGACAAGGATCGTGACAAGTGAGAAAAAGAAGAAAAATATTGGAACAATTCAGAAAGATTGAGCGAAGCCTTTGGAAGATATCATATGTCGTTATGTGTATGTCATACACGCTATGTATGTAAATGCATAGGTACATTTTCAGGATTCAACATTATTCTCTACTTGGAGGTAAATTGAAAAGGAACTTGTTATGGTTGCAATAGTACAAATGCTACCAAAAGATTTTGATCCAGGTAGAATATCGAGATTCGAAGCGGAGAAGCTTTTGCACAATTAGACTGCATCGATTCGTTATCAACATCAATGTGATACTACATACAACTACAACCAAAACCTCAATACTTGGCAGTAATCGAATTTCTTTTATGAGTTCTCACATATTTCTTGCAATAATCTAATTTAAAGCACAAATGAACATGAATGGTTGTTTTGTTTACAGGATAAATTGTTCCACTGTCGGTTCCCAAGCTCGAGGCACGCGTCGTTGCGGTAATTAAAAGTCCAGCATCTCTATTTTAGCGGCTCGCGCTGACGCGATAATAAAACAGCCGGGTAACTAGCAGTTGGCAGCCACCCTCCAATACACACGTACACGTCCCTCGGCTTTACGGCGAAGACGGATACACACACAGCGCCGGCTCCCTTGTTATTACCCGGCGTCGTATAAGCGTCGCTTTCGTCGTTAGCTTTCCCTTTTAAGCAGCGCGTGAGCCTCCCGATTGCCCCATACCAGAGAGTCTCTCCTATATATGCGAGCGCGTGAGTGGAAGGACCACCGGAGGTGACGGCCTTGCGGCGAGGCTGTTACTGCCGCGAGGAGGTGTGCAAGCAAGCGGCCGGCTATTGAGGCACCACTCACCCCAACGGAGCTGCTCTCTAATTCTTTTCATGCCTCTGCGTGCTATTTACCTCGGCAGAGTGTGTCAGAAAGGTCGCGGCATAGTTGACGAGTTAGGGTAATTACACGACAGAAAAAGGCATCAGGCATCGCACGACTCTTACACAAGCTACTTTTGAGCTGTGTCTAGTCTTTATCAGAAGATCATCAAATTTTAGCTTCGGTAAATACAGGGATATACTAGGGATATACATTCAATACTGGGAAAATGTGTGGGTGGATAACCAATTTACGATTTCTTCTGAACGGATTATCCAACTTCGATTATACAGACATATGGAGCACGTACTAGCACGATTTAACTGAGAAAAGAATTTTTAAATCAAAATGCAAGGTAACT
Source organism: Aphelinus atriplicis (assembly GCA_020882685.1). Taxonomy (NCBI): domain Eukaryota; kingdom Metazoa; phylum Arthropoda; class Insecta; order Hymenoptera; family Aphelinidae; genus Aphelinus; species Aphelinus atriplicis. Next base: position 25,467,045 of record CM037074.1, on the reverse strand, counting down.
TACTAAACTATGATAATTCTTCCAAGAATTCGACGAGAAGAAAATATGAAAAATTTTGAGAGTTTGAAAAATTTGAAGAATTTGATTGTGTAAATGAGACGTTGATGAAACATTTACGGATAGAAAAAATATAAAATATATTTGATCAGAAAAATATCTAGAATACGTACTATCGTTTTTCAGAAGTGAAATACTAACTTCAATGACTTCAATTCATTACTGAAGCTGATTCTTACAATTTACTCAAAAAATAATGAGTGAAAAACTGAAGAAAAGCATTTGTGATCAGAAAAAGATATGGAGAATTATGAATTAAACAATCATTTTTTCAAATTTATTTCTTTGGCACGTTCTCGATTTAGAACTTTTATAAACAGCTTCACTGTTTTTATCGGTCTTTTTATGAATAATGTTTGAAGCCTCTTTATTTTTCTTCAGAGAATTAGATTTCACTCTAATGGTTAACAACTCGCGTTTGACTGATTTCTTGATAACTATTCTTCTGAAATGTTTAATTTAATATTTTTAATCTATATGATTCTTGATCGAAACAAAATCATCATTTCTGAAAGTGATTTTTCTTTATTAGAGTGTTTTAATTGAAAAAATTTGAGAATGGTGGTATGTACATACGCTGAATAAGCCATAACTTATAGAAGCTAAAAAAATGATTCTACACGAAAATATAGTCACATGACTATATGCGTATATCTGTCAGTGTTTATAAACATGTAGCGCAGTAATAATAAACATTTGAATATATCATACACGGTAAAAGGAAATATGTAGAATTGATTTAGAATTTTCTATGAAACCCCTAAAATACCGATAAATGTAGAAAAAAATCAAAATCATAAAGTCGCAAATAAAAGCGTAGGCTTCTTTTATATAAGAGAGTCACATGAAGTAGCTATTGTTTGTGGACTTGCCCATATTCGTGTATGATCAGATCAAAACTATCGATTCTAGCGCTGATCGGTCTTTTAGCGCCCAATGAGTACTCTCAAATCCGTACAGTTGAAAACCAATGTATTACAGTGGAAAATCACTATAAGAAGGTAGATGAATTGAATTGTGGTGAATTTTTTATTTTACTCAAGTAAATTTTCACTTTAGTTCTATAAGTTTTGATAGAAAACGTTTCTACATAAAATTCGCAATCAATTTTTGTTATGGCAATTTCGCAGTAAATTTTTGCAGTTCCAGTAAATAATTCATCCACCTTACTTATAGTGATTTTTTTACATACACTGGGGGTGTCACTATATGGGTTTAGGAAAGTATTTATACTGTACTTTCATGAACAATAAGTGGATCTTTTTTCCAAAAAAGTGATTAAATCTTCTTCAAATATTCCTCTAATAACGATGGCAAAACGGGAGCTGAAGTAAATTTCCCGTAGCAACTTCCCAACTTTATAATATCTCTATGATTTTCTTCAAGCATTAAATCTTCTTGAGGAAGCATACTGCCAATTTAGTTGCCAGTAGTTTTTTAATCCAAGTATTATCACAAAAGGTCTATCATATCATCGCCGTCGTCATCATCATCATATGACCATCATTATCAAAGTAGAGGCTTCATTTCAATCAGGTAATTGAAAGTAGCTGCGGTTCTTCAATGTGGGATGACAATAATACGTTTTCAACTGTGGGGGAACAGAATGCTGTATGATACATTTGAAAAAAGACACGAGTATTTCCTCCCGCGTTATCTGTGCGTCTCGAGCGAGGGTATTGATTTTGTTGTGGGTCGCTCAGCTGTTCGGGAAAAACTCGCTCGCTCTCGGGAGCTATCGTTTTTTCCTCTCTTAACAGTAGTACGAATGCGAGATAGTGAAGAAAAAATAGGCAGTGGTACGGCGAATGCGGAGGGACAAAAGCGCACGCGAGAAAGAAAACAATGGCTGGATGGAATCGTGGTTAAGAAGGTAAAAAGTAGGGACTGCATTTGTCGAGCGGGTAGGCCGGGAAAAGGAGTGGAAGGGCCATGGAAAAAGCAGCGCTGTTTCTCGTAATGTCGATTTTGTCGGCGCTCACAGGTTAAATTGCCGCTGGCTGTGTTTTACTCACTGGTTATCTTGCACGGGGCAAATAACGCGCGCGCGCGCGACTGTTTCACGTGATGCGCCCGTGGTTGCACGCCCTCCCCCCGCCGCTCTTTTTTATGACTCGCTCTCGTTGTGTTTTGCTTTTTTTTCCGTAATTCTACGATTGACTCGCACGCGCTCGCCGTTAGTCTGTCACTACAATGCCTACGGCGCGATGTGTACCGGTCAAGGTGTGTGTGCGGACTGTCAGCGATAGAGTATAATTCACAAGTTTATTTCGGTACTTTTAGCTCGAACAAAAAGCTAGTTTGGAGTTATGCTCGCTTTTGCATTTCCGTTTTTCGGCACAATGAAGCACAAAGGATGCGCTGAATGGGCGCGAACGATGAGAGCAAAAAAGGATATTTTGCAGACCTCATCTGTCTGTAGGTGCATTTTGTGTATGCACATTCACAAGAAAATCGCTCCTTTTTGGAGGGGAACACTTTTGTTTTGAGAGTCAAGCTATTTCCTGTCATTCATCGATTTCCGTCCAGTTTATCAAGCGAACAAAAATATAAGCTCAACAACGTAGCTCTCTCGGACATAGGATTTTTTTTTAAAAACCGCTCCTAACTGTATTACCAGTATGCTCTCTGAAAGAGGCTTGAAAGAATAATGCCAATGAGAGATGTTTTGTACCATCGGTATATGAACCTTATAATAATTGATCGTTACTCCGTAGCAATGGCTGATACGGATATAAACAATGGTTGCTAGGCATATCAATGACTGTTGATGGAAATTAACAACGACTAAAGGAAATACAAATTGTTTGTCTTCTTTGTCCTTAAAAGTACTGGATATGAACTGCAACTCGATATTCCTTCCCCTAGATACGGTTACTAGAAAAGTAAACAAGTAAACAAGTTCGTAGATTCCTTCGTTTATGATGGAATCATAGAGAATTTCCCGAAACCCCCTTAGCAACAGTTGCTAGGGAAATAAACAACGGATTTTGCGGAAAATTCATCTTAAGCTACATCTTTCCACGAATAACTTGTGTGCAAAATTTCAAGAAGATCGGACGATTTTTTCGAGAGTTATCGCGTCTCAAAAACAACGTTACATACATACGTATACGTATATACAGACATTCTTTTAGACAGATTAAGAAAAGGAGGGTCCCGGAGTCTGATTCAAGAAGTCGATTTTTGCTCCGTCAGAAAGCTTCCTCTTTGAGAAAGCAAAATGAATCGCGCCAAAAAGTTGAGCCACAAAAGAACTCGTATAAATAAATGCATAGATCAAATAATTCCGCGAACAGCCGGAAAGAAGAGAGCGGTTCGATTTCGGCCAGAACAACACTCGCTCCCTCAAATAATCCTCAAATAATTCTTCGTCTGCTCTGCAATTCAGATGACAATTCAACAAAACGAAGCAGCGCGGCGCGATTGTGCAGTCCTCCCGCTCCGCCGGCATACACAAACAGACAGACGCGGGGCCGTCGAACCCTCCTCCGCCGGGCGTTCTTGAAGAAGTTGGCCGAAGGGCAGAGTTCGCCTGGCGGCGCTTGATACCTTAACCCATGAGCCAATCAAACTTTGGCCCCAGCTAATCTCGCTCATGCTGAATATATACCTGCGTCCGTTCCGACGTGCAGCGTGCTGTAGCTTACATGACGCGTGCGCGCAGCGGGAGCTTGAGCCACCTCGGCGGATATCTTGCGGAAAAGCCCTGAGCCTGCGACTGACACGCACGCTGGTGTAACAAAACTAATTGTACGTGTACATTGCGGTGAATCCGCGCGCCGCGATTGATTGCATTACCGCAACGTCAACCGATTTTTTTAGCGTGGGTTGATTGGTTAGCTGAGCTTGCAGCATGGTGTCATCTATGATAAGCGATCATCCCATAGGATCCCATTAGACTTGAAGACGTATACTTTCCAAATTTTCGAAATGAGACACAGACTCGACAGAGATTGCGCATCAAAGATCAGCACGAATTCACATCGTTTCTGGGTTCATGGGTCAGATGTAGTTGAAACGCAGAAGAAAAGAATACTAAAGACTACTCGAGATGAAAAAGAAACGTTAAAATCTTGTGGTGCTTGAATTAAGGTATGGGCATCCAATAACGTTCGCATAAGCTCGAACATTCATTACATTGCATTACAAGCACCACAAGCGGCTTGTGGAGTCTACTCAAGACCTTCGAAATGAGCTAAGCTGCATTGGACTTGAATCTTTCTGGGCTGTCGAATGAAATTTTCTAGAAGTAATATTTTGAACATCGGACCTGTGAGATCAAAATAAAATCAATTTAATTCTAGGGGTGAGCGTTATTGGGTCACCTCAACAAAAAAAATCAAATCTATTGAAACATTCTGTAAGAAGTACGATGAAGAACAATTGGACTATGAAGGAGAAGTAAAAAAGAATCGAATGGTAGCCACTCGATGTTTCTTATCTAATTCAAGTCCAACTAAAAATTACTCGCTTACTGGAAAAAACCGCTGCCAAGTACCTTAGCAGTATGCTTTCTCGAAGAGGCTTTAACATCACCCACAAACGCATCCCAAACCTGTATTTTCACCATTCTACTAGCGTAGATACTATCATTTATTTTTCAAAAATTACAAAAATATTATTTAATCAGTTCAATTCCTATCTTTGTGACTTTGTAAAGTGTCGTTCTTTTTCAATTGACCAAACTTTGTCGCGACTGTTGATGTCTGCCCAGGCTCTCTAATTATTTGATCAAATGCAACAAAGCAAACGGTTCTAGGTTCTACACGATGCGAGCCATTTGGACCTGCTTAATTTTTCGATCAATTCATCTTGTGACTGTCATACGGTTTAATGGTGGTTAAAATCGATCCGTCCTACCCTTAAGTCCGTATTTAGCAAACTTGAAGACTCATTTTGATCATTTTCGACGGCAAAAGACACCAAATTTTCCCAATTTTCTCTATAGCACGTTGAAAATACTGGAAACGAAACTTACATGAATTTTTCTTCCTCTTAGCAACGGTTGCTAGGGCGGTAAACAACGGTTGATAAGGAGCTAATTCGGAAGATTTTGTGTCCTCTGCCGTCGAAAATGACGGAAATAGGTCATAAATTAATAATTTCCAACATTCGTAACGGTTGCTAGGGAGGTAAACAACGGTTGCTATGGAGAAAATGGGACAATTCAGTGTCCTTGGCCATTGAGTGTGACTTGAAACTGATTTTCCGGCTTGCCCCAATGAGCACTCATAAGGATTTGTAAGAAAACACGTTAGAAACGGTTGCTAAGGAAATAACCAATGGATTTTGCTGAAAATTGAACTCGTGATAGATCTTGCCGTGATGGATCATTCCTTCGGGAGTTATTGTGGACGAAAAAAAACGTTACACACACACATACATATATACACACACACACACACACACACACACACACACACACACACACACACACACACACACACACACACACACACACACACACACACACACACACACACACACACACACACACACACACACACACACACACACACACACACACACACACACACACACACACACACACACACACACACACACACACACACACACACACACACACACACACACACACACACACACACCACACACACACACACACACACACACACACACACACACACACACACACACACACACACACACACACACACACACACAGACACATACATACAGACACTTTTGGATTTCCATGTTTTTCGACCCGTAGATCACGAAAATCGAGGTCCCGAGGTCTGATTCATTGGGTCGATTTTTGCCCCATTACAAAGCTTTCTCTTTGAGAAAGCAAAATCCAAATATACTTCGTACAACCACACTGACAGAACTTCAACTCAGCGATTAGGATTTATTCATACAGTCTCAGCTGAGTTCACATTATGAGATTCAGGCCGTTGCTTCCTCCTGCTGAATTTTATAATGTGAACTAATTTAAAAGCGGCCTGATTAGGCTAATAAACTTTGCTAGCGCAACGTTACCAAAGCAAATTTAGTAGAGTTTATAATTTTCTGTCTCAACTATACACTGGATTGGCCCTCAAAGATCGACCATTGAACTAATTTTAGATTGCTTCGAGTTGCAGACTAGGGCATACAGAATATCAATATATAGAACATCAATGAGCAACCGTCCCACATGAATTATTTTTAAGTTGTGTCAACAGCCGTAACTGTATGCAAGGCTGAAACGTCGTGAGTGAGTTATATACCCCACTTATTAACATGGGGTTTAAAACGGGTCAAATCATTTTGTTTTGGAATTATTCCATGCTGTCAATAATGTTGACAATCACGGTGCTGTTGTAGCGACGCGTCACACACTCGTAATCCAAGAGGTAGGCTTTATTGAGTAAGTATATCTTACTTGAAAATTACAAATTCACGTTAGCCAAGCCTCGCGTCTGTCAAGTTTTGATTCCTCATTTCCCAAAATAAACGATGATACACTTTGAAATATCCTCTTTTGTAGATAATGTCCTGGACTCTGGGAGTTGTAGTTGCTACATCATTTCCCAGAGTGTTCGGCAATGCAAAGCTCTCCCGGCCTCAACTACAGATATACCAGATGCAAATCCCCAAACCGCGATCGTCACCGATTAAGAAACTCGCAGTGATTAGTGGGGAAAATCTTGAGAGCAGAGCGAGCCGGCCGGCGCACTCGGGCCCTCCCCAGAGAGCATCTCCACGTCGACGGCGCTCTCACAATGGTCCTTGCGCGCGGGCGGGTGGACTACACGTCGGCGTCGCCCGACGCTCGGACCCTCCACTCGGCGCATCAGCATTTGGCCGGCGCTCGAGCGCATGCATATGCAAATTTATTCGAGCCGCATTAGTATGTGTCCTCGTGGCGGCCGAGCCTGTATCAAACACTCGCTGGGTGTAGCTTCGCGAGGGAGCGAGAGCCAGAGAAGGTCATAAATTAAATGATGTAAATGCCGTCCAGCCGCGCGCTCGGCACCGAGACACACGCACACGCGGCGGCGGCGGCGGCGGCGGCGCGCGCCCCCTCCCAGCCACGTACACACCCCCGCGCACACAGACGGCCGCGCCGCAAACAAGCCAGATAGATCTGGCGCTCGGAAAAGCCCAGCCCCGCATTCATCCAGGTCAGCCGCCCGTATTTCGTCCGCCTAACTGATTATAATTATCAGCGGCGCGCGGACCGGCCGAGAGCCCAAAGCAAAATGCGCATACGTACATCAGCTGCACGCCCATCGACAGCCGTATAATCGATATACGCGCGACCGCTCTCCCGAGCCCGAGCGCCTCCCACCTCGGCCGCCGCATCACGAATTAGCCTTTTTGATTTAGCACGCGGGCCAGGGGGGAGGGCGCGTGCTTTTTTACCGTCCCGGCTCTCGCTCGGCTTTTCAGCTTTTACGCCTCCCTCCGCTATCTCCCCGCGCTGACTAATGGTGTTTCTTTTTTATCGCTTATTCGCAATCTTTCGACGGCCAACATTTTTCCTACGATTGATTACAATTATGTCTCGTTATTCGTGGTGAGGAGACGACATCGACACGTCCAACTCGAATTAAGCATTAGAAATGCCAGAGATTTGGACTTTTTCCCGGACTGCGGTGTCAGTAGAAAGAACTGGGTGTGATCAGACTCGATTAGTTCGAAGCTCGTTCGTATACATGCTTGAAGAGCATCCTCAGTATTCAGAGTTCCTGAAACAGTTCATATTTGAAGATCGAGTATTGCAAATGTATTCTTCTGAGTGATGTACATCGGGGCATTCTATTTTTATACATCTTCGCAACGCATCTCGTAATCTTACAAGAGAGTCAAGGAAACTCAATAAGAAAGGGAAGAACGAAAAAATAAAGACCAAGAGTCCATTTGGGAAATCTATCTTTTTACTTTGGGTAACGTGTAGCGCACACGTCCCCTTTAACGAGAAATAACGCGCCTGTCCTTGATCGCTCTATCGACGATAAATAACGTCCGTAACGTCTCTGAAAGAGAGCAGGAGCAAAGGCAGGAGAGAAGAGTCGTTGCATCGTCGTTTGCCAGTCAATTCCGTGGGGACAAAATCAACTTGACCTCCTTCCTCGTAAATTCTCAACGAGGCAAAATCTACGTATCCTCGCCTTTGGTCCCATCTCGGCAAAGTCCATACAGGAAGTCTTCACGGATTTCTTTCCCCCATCCTTTATTCATTCTGCTTACCTCATGGCCCTCCTCACTTTTACGATCCTGACTCATGATATACGTAACCCTTTACTGTGAGTCAATAAAACATACGACACGGTCCCAGCGACGGTTGATTTTGCTTTTTCAAAGAAATGGTACCAATTATAGCATCCTATTTTCCAATTTCTTTACTCTAGATTTTCGAGGTCACCTAGTCCGCAGATGGTGTTTCCTAGTAATGTCTGGATGTGTGTATTTGCGTACGAGTAATCGGTTGAACCAATTACTCACCCCATCGTGGGTAATCGGTTTCATATGCATGTTGTGAGGAGTGAGCAACGGAGATTGGACAGTGTAGAAATGCCGCTTATCAAAATGGTAGTTTGTAGTTAAAAGAAGGGAAAATTCATCATGCAAGGAACGTTTTCAAAGATTACACACAATGAATTATCAATGCGTGGATCAATATTTTAAATATTACGTTTTCCTTTTCAAACGAGGCTGCCGACGTCGATTATTACGACCAATATCTCGCAAGTCAGTCCGTCAATTCATTAAGGCCACCGATTGAGCAGACGGCTTGAGCAGCACTAGCGCCGTCGTGAATATTCAAGCTGCAGGTAACTCGATAACCGACTCGAGGCGGGTTGCGCAGGTGTCGCACTTGTTATCGGTGGCCCGGCTCATGACGTCGCGCGCCGCGGCCACTTGTGCCTCCGCACTCTGGCCTATAACCATGTACCGCGGGAATAATATTCCCGGAGCCGCGGCGGGCTGTTCGCATGCACGGCTCACGTTAGCCTGGCCCGAGATCTTCAGCCTCCTCACGTGCGACGACGAGAGGGAGAGTGTCAGATGAATAATTTGCTGTGGAATCGTTCATCGTGAACTTTGAACTTGATAACATTGACAGGAAGCAAGTCAAATCTGAACAGTTAAGGGCACGCGTTCACGATGTGATTTTCAAGCAGCTTTTAATTTGCAGCGCTTCAAATTTCAACTAACTTAATACAAGTACTTTTATGAGTAATCCCAATGAACATGAATTATCCAAAATATAATTCAATGACAGTGGAAATGTGTAAAAGGGATATGAGTAAAAGAATAAAGAATAAGGAACAATACAGTACGAGAGCTTAATACGTTGCTTTTTTGATCCTCTTCCTGAAGAGATCGTCAGTCAGTATTTGGGCACATCAGGGTTCGAGGATTAGACGAAACAATCACAGTTTCCGTAGTTTCAAATTACATGACCATTGATATTTTAGTTATGTTTTATTGAAACTAGCTACATTCAGACGCGCTGCGCGCGATTTACGCTTTATTTCATATAATACGCAATTTTAAAACCTGCAGTAAAACAGAGTACGCAACCTCAAAACTTTTATTTTCTTTTTAAGACTACAGTACGTGCCTAAACCTCAAAATTTTTTGGTCTTTTGTTTTTCTCTTGCCTGCATTCACTACCTATATCTATATCTATATTTTACTCGACTCGTCACGTGGTTAGGTCTACACCAATCAAATCACGAGTTAACTGGCTTCACTTTGACCCCCATCACTTTTTTATATGAGGATACTTGAGCTTTATCTTTAACGCAATTGAAGTTTGATTGCGATATATATAATATATTCTGTGGAAGTTTCAACTCAATCTATGATTTTATGAGAACTGACTGAAACCACCTTAAAAATAAGACATTGCGATAGGTTGCAGTAATACAGATTTCATAATTTTTATATGAAATAATGAAATTCATTTCAGAACATGTTCAACAACGGGTTCAGCTTTTCTTACAATTTTTCAACTGACTAATGGACCGCTTGTTTCGAGGACCATATTATACAAAAATAAGGAATTGCTAAGACGCGACGGTACTGTCAGAAATCACCTCAAATTCAATCTATTTTTTCTTATCAAGTTCAAAACCTCATACATGAAATTAGTTAATCAGGTTACATACATGAAATACCTACATTCCTGAGAGCGAGCGTATTACGTGTGGACATCTAACTATTTCAATAGTTCTGGACTGGAAACTCAGCATCATTATAAAACTCAAGCTATATTGCGATAACTGCACCATAACTGTCTCAGCTAATAGGGCATTTTATCTTCTCTTCTGGACTTGGTGCGCGGGCCGCGCATTATGAGTACCGCGAGGCAAGACGCCCGCGTGAGTACCTACGAGACGTGCCTGCCTATGAAGGGTGCAACAATAAGGAGCCCTTCTTCTTCTGCGCCAGGGTAATATAACTTTCGCAGTCTAGTGGTGGCGGCAGGTACAATTGCGGTCGTTTTCCCGCTGTTCTCGTCGCACGGCAATATTGCCGTCGTGCACCGGGGTGTCTCGTATTAAATTACGGCTGAGGGAGTGAGCGACCGGCTGTTGATTCCCATAATTTGCAATGTTCCTGACAACAGAGTGACATTTCTTTTGAGAGCTCTTGAACAACTGTAGAGAATGATCATTAAACTTCTGTAATATATACTACTGGGGGAACTTGATATTTCAAGGCTAAATCGTAGTAAATTTGGTAGCGAAAATTTCAACGATTAGTTTGAAATATACGACTGTGACGAATACCATAACAATTTAGAATGTTCTTGTCCATTTTTTTTTTCAAGTTCCAAATTAACGTTGCGAAAAATTATAATATCCACGAAATTACGCTATTGTTCTCTGTTGAACAACTTACAGCTCAATGTATATCGGTCATTACACACCAACTTAGCAACTCAAAAATTTTCTTCTAATTTTCTATCAGCGAAATTGTTGTAGGTAGTCGTCTTAACACTCTTGAATTTTTTCAGATTTTTTATGCTTATATACTTTTAATAAAATTTATGGAGCGATGCATACGTATACGTACTCTACCAAATGATTAGAGGAAGTGTACTTTGATGGTAGAAAGTTATTTTTTATAAAATTTAGTTAACAACTTTGAATTCTGCAATTTCTTAAATTGATGACTATTTCATGAGTGAACAAGCCACAAAGATGATAAAAATATTGAAAAAAAATAAACTATTAAAAATTGAAAAAAGAAATGTTGAGTTGCTGAGTTGGTGTAAAATGACCCATATATTCTCACAAACAATCATGTAGAATAGCCTAAAATCAACACCCTCACCACTGAAGAGCTTCACGCGAAAAACTATTCACATTGGATCCATTAAAGTACGGTACAGTACGCTCAGAAAAAGTATGAATAGAGAAAAGACGCGTATTCTCGTAATAAAACGACTATCCAACCAAGTTATTATATACACGATGAAGAAGAGGAAAAGATAGATAGGGTAACAGTTATTGGTAAAATTCTTCAGTGCGCAGCAAATCAAAACATGTATCCGATCACGCAGAACGAGAAAATAAGAAGAAAAGACAATGGGGAATCGGCGCAAGCATACAGCAAGATGCCGCAGATAAAAGATTCTGAACCAACGAGAATTTGAAGCGGATTTCCATACGAAGTGGATCAAAAGAGAGGAGAAGCTGCGCGCTCGAAAGGGCCCCAATATGTTTCTCATTTCACATTTTGAAATTTCACAATGCGCTTAGAATGGATAAGAAAGACCGATGCGATTTTCCGGAGCGTATCTCTAGAAAGATTTCTTTGTTCTTCGAAGGCATGAGAATTCACGGAGTCGTGCTCATACCTTCGTCCTTGGTTTTAAGCTTTTATCTTTTTCGTGCGCACTTCCAAATGCGAAAGGTGACTTTTGCGACGAGTAAAAAGCAGACATGACGTTTCCATTTTCGACGCATGAGCTTTGATTTGAAGTGATTCTCTTTTGAATTTGGGAGATTTTCGAATGAAGGTGGATTTAAAATGAAGAAGTATTTAGAATAATGTTTTTAGAAAATTATTATTTTGACAGTGTATAATGTACATATATTGGCTGATATGCAACTGTTCTATTTTAATCTCACAAAGTGAAAGCATTGTAACTGTGATTTTTTTTACAAATCTTAGATTTCAAAGACCATGAGGCAAGAAATGATGAATGAAAGATGAAATGAATCAAAAAGGCTGAAATGATGAAAAAAAAATGAAAAATGTCCGGATGTTTGTAAGTATCACGTGTTTGTAAGTATCACGTGGTATCTTGGATATGAATCGTTAGATATTGGTCAAATTCAGTAATCACATTTGGTTACCCTTGATTATAGTCAAAACGAATCAACTTGTTGAAAAAGTTTCGGCTTCTTCAAGGCCTTTGACATCCTACTCCCTCTTTTACAATGGAATCATTTGACGATAATCCGTTCAATTTGAATAAAAATAACCAATGGCACACAGCCATTGAATTAAATTGAGAGAAACGTGAGAAAAATAATTCATAATCTTTGTCCCTGTCACCGTAAATCGGCTTGAGAGTTGGTCATGATCCGGCAAAATAGTTTATATAGGTCAACTAACGTAACCTAAGAACGTTATTTAAAAATTAAAAGTTACACTGTAAGATATGTAGAATCTTCGGACATATTCCATTGAAAAAGTGAGTCAGAATATAACAAAACCCTTCAGGTTCTAAGAGTATATAAGAATTTAATTTTTACCGATTCAAATATTGCTTGTAAGTGCCTTTCGGCAATAAAACATTCTGACTGGTATCGAACGCTTACACCAGCTTGTTACAGCTCATTTTATCCATTTTTTCACCAATCCTGATTCTTAATCTAATTTCGTTCAAGTGAGTGCGAATTTTTCTAATACTCTTAATGATTAGGCCAAAAAAATCGAGAAACATACCATTCGATTTCTTGGCACTCCATCTACATCATCTAATTCTCATTTTCATCATACATCCTTTTTATCAACCGCAATAAGTCTTCGATATTTTTGTCAAGAGTAACCAATATGCGCCACCCCCAAAATCATGGATTATTGATTTTCCTCTCGACTTTACGCACCTAATGACTGAGGAAGAACATTTTCTGAAAAAGCTGTCATTCAGTGTTGGAAAGTCTGAGCCAGGTGCGGCTTGGCTCAATTTAAGGTATTTATTAGATCAAAATTCACCTGTATAAAGAATTCGCATTCACCTGAACAAAATTAGATCGAGTTACGGAATTGGTGAAAAAGTGGATAAAATGAGCTTTAACAAGTTGGTGTAAACGTTCGAGACCGGTCAAAATGTTTTTTTTCTCTTATTATTCTGTATTTCTAACAAGATTCTGTGCCGGGCGCTGCTCTAGGTGCCCGTATATATGAAATACAAAGGGTGGCGCATATTGGGTAAACCTACCTTACATCTAAATTGAAGAAAAACAATTTTTTTTGTAATTTATGAAGAGAAACATTATCATCTACGTTAATGGGAAGGTGAAAATTTAGGTTTGAGGCGCATTAGTAGATTACGTTTTTGGCCTGTTTTAATCTTCTTTAACATCTTAAATAACAACTTTCGTAACTTTTTACTATCTAAGCTTCAAGAATATAACTAATTTGAACTACCTATAGCCTTTCGGGATAACACACAGTTCTTTTCAATGCTCAAATTGTCGAAGACATGGACAATACCGGTTTCATGAAATCCGTTCTCAGCAATTCAACGGCCTGGCCAAAAGTTACTTCCATAAAAAACCGAACCATTTAATTTTCTACTAGGGTTATGAAAAATCAGTCTCATTCAATAATGTCATTTCCCCATCGATCCTTGTACACTTCGACTCGAACAGTGAGTTTACGTTGGCGCTCAAGTTCACCGCGGGGGCAGTGATTTATTTGTGGAGAAAATATCGAGGGACATATTGAGGAAAGCCAAACATATACTGTACACGTCTGTAGCAGACCACACGCACACAAACGAACAGCGCGCTCAACAAATGATCGTAGGACTTAGAAGGACGTGATACATTAATAAAGTTCTCGGCAGGGTGGCACTAGCTGGCGACCCTCCCCCTTACCCTGGCCCGCCGCACGTACGCGCGACCGAGCGGGACTATGGTGGGTAACTCGCGTGTATCGAAAATTGCCAGGTGATTTGGAAGTTGGCGAAAAGTCGGCCGCCATAATGCTCGCAGGCGAGCTGCACGCTAAACGTATACAGAGTTTGGGCTGAGGAAAGAAGAGAGACAGAGAGAGAAAGAGAACTGCGCGCAGTTGCCGAGGCGACGGCGATGAAGGAGAGCCGTAAATTCCCGGGACGCGATCATACGTCCACGCCAGGGACGATTTTCCCCAAAGCTGCAAGGGACTTGCACGCGCGCGCGCCGCTCGGCTCAGCTCTGCTCTGCTCAGGGCTCCGTTAAGGCGCTTTTTCTCCATCCTGCGCGAGTACACTCGCTGCCCCCGTGAAAAAAGCCACTCTGGAAAAACGATTGCAAAGTGGAAAGTATCTGTATCCTATCTCGGAGGAAAAAAAGCGCGCAGTAGTGAAAACAAACGGCGCCGCGATAAAAGTAAAGGTCCGTTGTAAGGACGCGAAAAAAGGCGACTTGTGTAAAGTCCGCTAAACTCGAGATACATTGGCCGGCTATTCTCGTTCTTTAGCTGCACGAATGCTAGGGAAAACGAAGCTGCGAGCCTATCTTCTGCCCAACCGATAGTCTTGCGCAAGACTTTTTCGAGATTCAAACTTTATGCAGGAATTTGTGAGATTCCACATTATGTTACATATGGAAATAACGCCAATAGTGGTCTAACCCAAGATTCAAATATTTCTGTATAAAATTCAAAGAGTATGTCTGTTTGTCACAAATTCTTTCAATAATATTGACAATGGCATTAATAGGCACTATTGATACTTGAAGATATGTGATGTAAGGGGTAGTCATGGCAAAAAGGTCGCCCAATCGTTGGATGTGTACATTCTTGTATTGGTGTAAAGTTCGATGCTTGGCGAAAAACTGGCACAAGATTTTGCGCGCAAGACTAGGTCTTTGTGATGAGCTGATTTTAGCCTATGAAATATTTATTATACACCACAATACCTCCTACGATATATACATTTTATTAAATTCAAAGTATGGCTAAAGAAATCATACTTCTACTCTAGCTCTTACAGTGACGATTCACTGTGAAAGATTAACAGTCATATCACTGATGCTTTGCAGTGAATATTCACGGTAAGTATCAGTGAAGTCCCATTGCTATGGAAGTGAATGCAGTAATGTGTAGATGTGTATCTAAAGATGTTTCTATATTTGATATGAAATGTAGTAACCGATAGTTGGTGGGTACCTACAGTGAATATTCACTACAAATCATCAGTAAAATTTCGGCCGTTTATGGTGACTACTCTTTCAGGAAGATCGGACAATTTCTTCCAGAGTTTTCGTGCGACAAAAGACAAACGATTGTGAACGTACCCATGACATTCGTATCCACTACATTGTGATTATTATCCACTGACTCTACTCATTCAACTACCGATTGATATTTTATTTGAAATAATAACAAATTCACATTTGCTATACAATCTTATACTATTCTAGGAACACTCTCTGGTGAATATATCGACTAATTCACTTAACCTCAAATCAGCTAGGGGTAAAAGAATAATTTTTGCCTTGAGCCTCTAGCCTCGAGAATCACTCTGTCTGAGTAAGTTAGTTTCTTCTGTCTTTTGGCTTATTGAGTCAAAATCTTGACTCTGTCCGAGTGAAATACTCAGCGAAACTGTTCAGAAATGATAGGAACTCCTTGACAAAGTCAAGATAAAGATTCAGAAAGATAACCTATTCATTCATCAAGAGAAAATAATAGGAGGAAAATTCTCCACAAAAGAACAACCCTCCGCCCGGGCAATACTGAGCTCACGCACATACAAGCTTCAGCCTCTAACGTCCAAACAAAGAGGAGATCTGAAAGCACTTATTTAGTCGGCCGTATTCGAGTCATAACGAGCGGTAAATACTGGAAAGGAGTGGCTCTTGGCATACACGCTGCTTTAATAATCAAAGGAAGCCGCGCGCTATCCGGAATAAGCGAGCGGCAGCAGTCTGTCAGCACAAAGAGAATACGCCGGGGGAAAATCACATCGAGCTGCTGCTGCTGCTATTGCTGCTGCGTCTGCTGTTGCTGCTGCTACTGCCGGGAAAAAAGCTCGAAGGGAGGAGAATTCGCGGATGCAAATCGCATCTCGGTAATGCTGCTTCAATATTGATATGCCAGATTGTTTGCTGCCCGCGGCGGCGGCCGCCTTTCCCGCAAGCGAAAAACCGAGGCCGGGTGGAATTCACCGAGCATGCTAAAGATGGGCCATCGCGATGCGGGAACAAGCCGGAAGATATAAATATGAAAGGCGATTCTATCTATCCTAACACAATATTTTTCTGGAATTTCGAGTAAGGGCTACGGAGTAATACATTCGAGTTTAGCATCGCATTATATTCACCTACTTAATTTCAATTTTTACTATTTGAATATTCCATTAATTTGATAGTTTTTTCACAAACTGTCTACTGTGATAATCTTATCTACTGTGATTCATTAGAAATATAATTTTAAACTTTTCGTATCGAATCGAACACCTATTATGATATATTAATCAAAAATCGTAATACCTTATTCTTGTTATTCACCCATGAACTCGATGCTCATGCTGGGACGTTTAATTAAATCAAAAACTGTCGATGAAGTCAACTAATCAAGTGTTAGTGGTCTGATTCTGAATTTAAGAAGATACGCGCTTGGCTAGACCCAATATCCTTACGGGTCGAGCGTTCCTCACAATCAAGGCTTAGAAGTCCTTCAATCTTCGATCTTGAAGTCGAATTGGTTTCGGGGCATTGAGTTTCGGATTCTGAAGACACGAGGGCAGTTTCTTCTTGATTAACCAATCCTCTCAATTGTTCTGGTGTAATCGCATCACAATGGTAGATACCTATCCAAGTTTGGTATCGCCGTGGAATCGATCATATTGTTCGAGTTCAATCGAGAGAACTTTAATTGAATTCACTGCTATATTCGCGAAGCAAGATTTATAATGCAAAATACCGTATTCTAGTGTTTTCATACAGAGAAAAAATAAAAAATATTTATGTATCGTTGTACCGTAGGACTGTCGTATATATTTGTACTTTATTTTCTATTTCATGTCTAGTATGTAATGGACGTAAATTCATAAGAATATGATGGGATAAATAATTCTCAATTTAAAAAAATAAGGAATTTAAAATATCATCTCAAAAACTGGTAGTCGATAAAAGACTAAATTACGAATGTCTCTGATATATATGTCACCTCTGTTCTGCAGATAAAACGATTGAACTCGCAGAGAATAAAGAACCAACTATATTGTCAAAGAATAAGCATCAATCTGACTTCATAAAGACTGCTGCACGCTAAGGTGAATAAATCGTGGATCCGAAGACTTTTTATACCCAAACAAATACCGAAGCAACAACAACACGAGGCAATAACTCAGCCGCTCAGAACAAGTAGTTTAGGTCAACCAAACTCGCGGCCAAGCAGCGTTCGGCCGGAAACTCGTCGCGAGCTCGACTACTTTAGTCCTCTTGCCAGAGAATCGTCGCGACTGGGACTCCCGAGTAAGCACAAACGAGAGACGGGGCTCGGCCAAGCGAATAGACAGGGAAAAGAGGGACTGGCAGCGTGGATTGACGGAAGCCACCCGTCCGACCGCTCAGACTCGGGCGACTGCATCCCAGAGGGACATACAGCGAGTACGTTTTGATGCACCCGCAAGTCCATCGTCGGGGTCAGCTCCTTTCGCTGGAGGGCCAAAAATGCCCGAGAAAATTTGGATTGGATCATTTGAGTTTTGTTAACAGAAGGCATTAAAAACTTTCGAGTGAGATACATCAATCCGAAGTTCATGTTCAGGACTAATAAAATCCTTACTCGAATTACTCCGTGTAGTTTTCCTTTCATTTACATTCTAGAGATTTTGAGATGCAAATATTAATAAGAAAATTTAGATTTATTTTCTTACATAAAAATATCACAACCATATACATGCATATATAATATCTATGTGGGGAATCATTTTCTGATTCAGGTACCTTGGAAACATTTGAAAACATCAAAATCTGCCATTCCAGAAAAATCGCGGTTAGAATGTTTTGACTTCGTAAAAACAAATAAGAAAGCTTGTAACACGAGAAATTGACTTTTATCAAAGGTATTTGAAAATCTCTTATTATCAAAATCAAAGCGAAATTAAGCACGATTATAGTGAGCAAGCAGCTATGACAAAAATTCAATTTCACAATCCCCCTCGAAATGAAATTATATCAAGTTGAGAAACAAAATTCCATTTTTAAACCTGCAGGTTCGGGTCAAATGAAACGTAGAAATTTAACTGCCTGTTAAATGATTGTCAAAGTAGTCTATCCTAGGAACACTTACAAATGACATAATAATCTCAATCAAAAGATATCATTTCAAAAATTTATCAAAAATATTTGTTTAGTATAAACACTTGAGGGTGATGAATTCGATTACAATGAGAAAAGTTACATTGAAAATGTCGCCGCCAAGGTGCCAGATGAAAATTGAAATAATATAGATATGGGCAGTGTATATAGGTATACACTTCAAGATCAGAAGAGTTAGTTTATATGTGTGGAGCCTGGCGAAAAGTTACATAACCTTCAAAATTCATCGAAAACAAAATTCCTTGGCATATAAGAATGACAGCAGATAATATCATAGACAATACGTATCATCAGATTACTATTATAAACTCGACAAATTATGATTCATTACAGAAAAAAGATCTCAATGAGGGCAAGAGCTTTGATTCAGAAGTCACTATAAGAACATGGTCATAATAAGGCCAGGTCACCTTCGAATTGAAAAGGATGACCTTTCGGTTGATGAAAGGTAATCTGACAAATTTCATATAAATTCAGGGATCCGTTTGCATAAGAACTATATGAGTACGAAAAATGTTCGCACACACTCACACCCGCGAACTCTCACCACAATACTTCCGCATAGCACTTGGTAGTTTTTAGGCGATCGTCATCGTCACAGCGCATCTTACTTTCTCCAGTAGTCATAGCTATCTGACCGCAACGAAAGTGCGCGCATATTAGGAAAATTGTAGCCGACCTAATTTCCGGCTTTCTTCGTATGCTCGCAGCCACGACGACCACCGTCGTCGTTTTATAACCTACTTAGCTTTAGCGTCCAGCACTAAAAGCCAGCCCACGCGCGCGCACACGTAAACTAGTTACGAATAAGCTAGTGGAATTGTTGATGCTTTTATTTGTCCACCGCTCTTTCTTCCTCTTGTCCTCTCTAGCGCTACTTGCTTATTCTTTCCCGCTCGGACGAACCCGACAAGTTGCGTTCTGCCGCAAAAGCACTATCTCCCTCTTCTCGTTCTGCGTTTCTCTATATCTTTCTCCGTCTGATCATTCTACTCCCTACATTTTACCTCCTTTGTCTTCTCTTCCTCAGTCGCTCTTCTAATTGTTGCTTCACGTTCCAAAAACGAATCACTAGCATGTTCAGATGCTTCTTTCTATTATTAAATCGACACTGTACCTGATTTTTCGATAATTAATATCAACTGCACGGAAACAAAAAAAAAATTGCACGTTACTCATATCATCGTTTAAGAAAAAAATATAGTGTGGTATTGGCTCGATTCGATCCGATTTCGAAAAGTGATACAGAGTAATGAAAAAATATCAACGAGAATCAAGTGGAACAAGCTTCGACAAGAGTCAACGGATATATGTACCCAGCATTTTACTACTGATTAATAATATTATCTTTGCCAACGAAAATATACTCCTAAAATTATCGCGATAACGTTCGATAACTCTTTCAATATTTATTGAACCCTACGTGGAATTCGTATTACTTGGCATACTGGGAAGTCACTCGAATCGACAGCACGTATGAATTTCAATATCGGAGCAATTTAATTAATTTGATTAATAACCAAGCACCTGATTGATGAAAGAGAGAAATGTTGAAATAACAAAAGCGCACATGCGCGAGTATCCGTACTTTTACACACACGCACCTTGCTCTGACTTCGCGTAGATGCCTAGCTACAATCAATCAAATTAATTAAATATCCCCGCTCCACAATACAGCGCTGATCTATCTATCCATTCAATTTTCGATATGCGTGTAAATGCATTGGGGCGCACGTGCGATATTTCGCTCGATGCATACATGCAGCCATCGCGAAACGTCTCTCGACAAGTATACAGCGAAAGTGCGAGCAGCTATGACATTTTTATATCGCCCGATTAATTTACACGCACAGCTAAGCGCAAAGCGCTAGAGGGACATGTATATTCCAAACGAAAGCCTCGAGGCAGCAGCGAGAGATTAGAGAGATAGCGAGTGAAAGAGCGAGAGAGAGAGAGAGAGAGAGAGAGAAGCGAGAGATAGAGGGGAGAGGGCAGCGAAACAAAAGAAAGAAATAGAGGAGAGCAACTTCCAATTAGCCGGACGAGTGGAAAATAAATGCGATGATGTATGCTCTTGTTAGTGAACATCCACCTGCGCACACCACTCATCTCACTCTGAAAGTCAAAGAGCGCTCTCATGTTTTGTGCGCGGGCACGCAGAAACGCCCCGACGCATCGACTTTGAAAACCTGCCACGATAGCTATGTATCGGACGCAACAGACGAAAGGGTATGTATAATGCCGTAGAATCACTTGGCCTCGAGCAAAGTTCATTTTTATAAATAACTCTGTAGAGAGTCGATTCGACAACCCTTTCAATTATACATTACACGATATAAAATTTTTTTCTGTGTAATTGCGAATATTCGTGTGAAGGATATTGTTATTTCCTCACTTGATTGTATGTGGTAATTACAAATAGAACATCGAGACGAATAATTAGTTTTAATGCGTATACTTCGACTAGGAAAACATAACCCGATGTATTTACTCGAAACGCTTTCTTTCTCAAAATGAAAATACTCGAATCGTTTGATCGCAACAGATGTTTGCGGGGAATATCAATTTGAATTTCCAGAAAACCAATAGACGAGTATCTCACAAGCAAATCGGATTGGCCTTCGCTGGAATATCACAAAGTCGCCGCTATCTTTCGAACACGTTATTTGTTTTTTAGAATCAGTAAATCGGTATCCATCGAACGTTATTTGCTAATGGATGTTCCTCACAGTTGAACAGCGTGTAAAAACAAGATTAAGTATTAAACTTTTGAAAAATCCGATTGATTCAATTCCTATCTGTTCGATAATCTGAAAATTAACTGTCCACGTCATGTATACTGCATTGTGTCCACGAGTGGCCCGAGTATTTGAGTGAAAAAAGTATTCTCCGAGCGTAGTACAGTGGCGAGCGGTGAGCAGCTGGCAGTTAACACCACACTGAGAGAAAAAGATAGTAATGGTTACTAGATTTTTACTAGGTTTTCTAGTAGAATACGGGACAACTAAGTTATATTAGTAACCTTTACTAAGCAAAAACTAGTAATCATTACTAGAAAAATTAGCATTCATTATTAAATTTAATAGGGTATTTTACTAGGGTATATTGTAAAATTTACTATATTTCTAGTAACATTTATTATATTTCTAGTAAAATTTACGATATTTGAGGTAACTGTACCCAATGTTCCACCTCTTAAGGTTTGTTTGCAAATTTGACTATGATAATATTAGAATTCCGGAATTCTGAGAACGCCATCTTCAAGGGTAATTTAAGGCTTATCAGAAACCTTTACTATAATGATAATTTGTCCATTTTAACCTATGCAAAATATGAATTGAACAAAACCACTCAAAGAGGCCACATTAGGCACAGTCACCCTATAGTGTATGGAGAAGTAAATAAATTGAAAATAGGTAATTAAAGCTGGAATTTATTTATTATTAATCATCCACTTTTATACACTAGCTTTCGTTACGGTCGATTTATTACATAATATATTAAGTAGATACTTGAGACACTAGATACTACAAATGATATAGTCATTTTTACCCCTTAATGTATATACAGAATAATTTTTATAGCATTCTAGTTCATTAAAATGAATCAAACTAGAGCGACTGATTTTTTTCACTTGTGACAGCTGCAGATGCTCATCAACGCCAATAGTTTCATAATGTTGTACAACTGCAGCAAAATTTTTAAGATTGAGATGATCATGAAATTGCCTGCGTCGATAAAGTTCTGTGATTTTCCCATATATTGGTAAATGATCATCCTCATTATAATGAATAAGTATGAATGTATCTTTTTCAAATTTTATATTATCCAATTCTATATATTTGATACATTCATACTCATCGCTATTTTCAAACCAAAAATTATTTAGTAGATCACCTGAAGGAGAGTTCTGTTGTTCCAAGAGCACTGACAGATACCGAAGAAATTGAATGTAACCAAACCGTGTATGTATACCCATCTGACCGTAGGTACATGAACTATACAGTGAAATTCCTTGAACACCCCCATTTCAGTAAATAATATGAAACGGATTTTAACGTCAACGAAAAGTTCAAGTTAAGTCAAATAATTTCGTTGCTCTACAAACGCTAATACGATTTTGGAGGGAAAAATATATTCATCCGTCAAAATGTTACATGAAAAATTAGTGAAAATTCATATACAACTTAGTAAAATTTACTAGAAATATAGTAAAAAGCTGAAAAAATAGTAAATTTTACTAGAATTTATCTAGTAAATGATATTACTAAATTTTACTATCAGGAATTTTAAACTTTACTAGAAATATAGTACTCAGTCTCAGAAAATCTAGTAAAGGCTGCTAGGTTTTCCTCTACCAATTCGACTTAGTAAATTTTCCTAACCAGATTTTTCTCAGTGCACAGTCGTTGGCCGATCGATCGGAACAGGAGCGGGATAAACAGTATAGTATAGGGGAGGAAGGCGCAGGCTCGCGCGTACGTGGGAATGAGACACGATTGTTCGCGCGGCAGCCGCGTCCGCATTTCCATTGGAGCCTGTGCAAATCTTGTCAGCGGAATGCCAGATGTGCGCGTGCGAACATTCCGCAGGTAGCGGCGCGCCAGAGCGTCGTCGCGTCGGGCCCGTGTTCGCGCGCGAGCCGATCGCCCGTGCTTGCATTATGCGCTGAATTTGACTCGACATGTACCCCCCTGCCCCGGCCGCTCGGCTCCCCATAAATGGCCCACGGATTCATACGAACTCGTCGTGAATGAGGACCCGCGGCAAAGACGCCCACGCAATGTTGAATCGCTGCGCACTACGGGAGGATACGAGCGAGGGGCTTTTGTGCCCGCTGCAGCGGCATCGACAAGGGGCTTACGCGTGTTTTATGCTTTATGAAAGGGAAAATTGAAACAAATTCAGGCTTTCATATGGTCATTGAGTTGACTGGTGAATAGAAGACACGCTCAATGGAGAGCGAATGAATGCACCGGCTCTAAAATCATCGCGTACACAAACGATGGGTTTTCATGCCCGATCGGCAGTTCCGATAACAGCTGGAATTTCACTAATATCATATCTGCACGTGATTCGTTAACGACACTTTGGTGATAAAATGGCTGCACTCCTAGATTCATCATAGTCAAAACATTCATCTCTTGATGAAATTGCGAAAAGTCAATATTTCGTTGGTAAGAATTATTTAATGGGCATTGTTTACTGGCTCTTGAAGATTCATACAGCCGAAGAGTTTTAGCGACTATCCGCGTGATAGTTATGTACGTCGTTCGAGTAGGTTAGTTAAAGCACTGCATCAAAACGAGAGCGCAACTCCCATTCGAAGAAGGAAGAACAGCGATTTTTCTCGCGACTCTCCTCCAGACTCGATCGATTCTCCCATTTTGGAAAACCTTTAAACCTGATTTATCCCCAAGTGCACACGGAATCGAATGCGGCCATTACGACCACTCTCGCGAGCCGGGCTCGGCTCGCTCCTCCTCTCTCCAAAGGCGATTAGAGCGGAGCGGCGCGCGGCGGAAAAAAAACCTCCGCTTCAGCATCAAATTTTCAAAGTTGCTCCTCCGGCAAAGTCTCTCGGGCGGGCTGCAACCCTCCCACGCTCGATACGCCCGATGAATTTTTCAATAATCTCCGGCTCGCGATCCCCTCCTCCGAGACTCGGCTCGCTTTTGACAAATAACTCCAATTAAAAGCGGCCAGCGCTCGAGCGTGAAAAGCGTCGAATCATCTGTAATAAGCTCGCTCGGCAAGACGAAGTGTGTACGCGCGGGGGCTAGCAAATGCAATTTGGAATGGTCGCGCGCGCGCGCCGACCCTCTTTGTTCGCCAAGAGAAAATGAAGACGGCGAGCTCGGGGACGCGGAAAAACGAGGCCGAACTTGGCCGCCTCCGAACTGAGTGGCTGCCCGACACGGCCGCACCTATTTGGGATTACGCGCACAATTGGGGGACTGAGAGACTCCGGGGCGCAAGTGGATTTATTCGAAATTCCCACGAATCCCCCAATGTTTTTCCTTTCTTATTACACCGCGGATATTGGATATTTTATGTATTTCAATAAAGGAGCCAAGTTCGAAAGGCTATACATTTCCTCATTCGAACCGGACTGGCCGACCTTTGGCTTTGAATTTTTTGAAAACTTATCACAAGTGTCGCTTGATTTGTTCGGCAAGGATTCTACATTTTTACCACTGTCAATATTTCTCGTGTGTGGATCGTTCCCATAAAATTCATATATTTTTTATCAAAAATGGAAATATTGGATTTATCATCTTGAAATTGTTATTCTCTGTATTGATTATGTTTTTCGATACCAACAGAAACTCAAATTAACTGCGTTCTTTCCAAATCGCCTCAATTTATATGCAGAAGGAAAAGAGTCGAAATTTTGGTTAAATTGAGACCTCATTCATCAATCTTCGATTAGCAATTGTGAAAAAACTATCAACATTTTACCAACAAAATATCAGGTGAATCGAGATATTTTGTCAGTCTCTCAACAGACAAGCAGAGAAAAAACGAAGAGCTATCAGCGGAATTTGGTTGAGCCACCTATACATAGTTAATTAATTACATGAATCCACATTTATACGAAGAACTGTAATTTTCGTGGTTGTATAACCACAATTTGCAACGGACTTCCATCTCGATGCATATTTAATATTGAATGTCCCTCTGAACCTGGAGCCGAATTATTATAATTATCACCTTTCAATCTCGAACAATAATTTTCCGTTGATTTTCTACCACTGACAATCAAATCTTTGGTTTGTCATCCGCGGTTGTATCGTAATATAAAATCGATAGCTCGTATATACGTAAAACAACACGTAGTACATGTTTTTTCGTAGCATGGGTATTTTTAACAGCGACCAAAGTAATCGAAGAGCTTATTTCTACTTTTTCGACAAACGTTAGATTTTCAGGCTCATCCATATGACTGTCCAAAATTTCCAAATCTGGAATTGTCGAAACACCAGAGATTTTCAAAGGTGGAACAAGAACTAGTACATATATTCAAATAACTATTAATTTATGAAGCAGTTGAATTGCTTATCTCGGAACGTAATCAGAGTGGCGCAGAGCCAAGACTGCGACTACAAGCTAACAATAGTCGTATCGCTGTTTCATTTCCAAGAACAAAGTTGAATAATTGTCCGAGATTTTAGAGGCGGAATTTATAAAATTCCAAAGAGACCTGATGACCCTCTGACTGTTGCGTAATTTTCAGGTTTAACGCAGAAACTGTGCGAGGGTAGAGCAAGTCTATGAACACGACAATTCGTGCGAAGAATCGGATAGCCGGGAAAAAATGTGCACATCTCCATTGTGGTATGCACGCGAGGCGGCGCGGGTGAGTTATCGGGTGAAAGCGCCGCGGACGCGGGCGCGCGCGCACGGCAATCAAAGCCTCTTTCCGCGAGATACAGACCAGAAATGCATCTTCCGCGCGGGGACAAGCGGCGTGATATACCGCCGTTTTCTCTGCCCGTGTCCCGACTAAGCCAACAAGAGCGTCCGCCACCAAGTGTGTACGTAGCGGCTCCGTGTATGCGTGCGCCTACGCTCGGGTTTGTACGCTGTTACATAAGAGTGATATACGGATGAGAGAGCGCTGGAGGGTGGGCCTAGACAACCCGCAACTATTTGCCGCCGCTTGCATTTGCTCTCTCGCTCTCCCCTACCCCCCCCCCCTCTCTCACTCACTTTTCTATTTCCTTTAAACAATTCAATTGTTACACTTGTTTTGTTTGTTATCATATCAAGCACGAGTGAAATTCTCGTGAGCATAATACAATTTTTTTATGTTTCAACTTCAAATTAGTAACATGCCCGAAGTAATTTTCTGGCAAAAGATCACACAACTGATATATATTGTGAGAATATATTTTACGTAGAATGTAAAAGAGAAAAGCAATGGAATCGATTGAAATGCAATATTTATGCGGACGCCATTATTTTATCAATTTGGGAGGAGTTTTTTAAACATATAAAGGAAATCAATAATGATGAACCATGTGAATTCCCAGATTCACGTACTTCGATTACTAACTCACTTTTTTCGAGTTAATTGTAAATACTTGTTTAAGATGCAACATTTTTTGTCATACGAATCTGAAGCTAGTACACTCTCAGAATAAATATTTTTTCAAACTTGTTGATGTAGAATATTTGACTCTGATATTCTCTTCCATTAACTTTTTTGAGCAAATCAATACAACGAATATTTTTATATCATTTATTAACCGTTAAAATACGGCAAAAGATACGGAGTATTTTTAGTGTATTTACTAAAAAGCGAAATCGAGTCTTTGTAACTACAGCCATAAAGTCGAAAAATCAATAGGGTGCATACAAGAACTTGTTTTCACAATTCACGAATGCAATAGCTTATTCTGCTACTACCCGAACTAAAGGGTGCACCTGCTCTTTTTATTTGCCATGTACAAGCAACAAAGAAAACACAAATGACTTCCTGGACTTTTCGCTCTGTTTTTTTCCAATTATTTCTCTTCGTTAGAATTTAATGTGAAAGAGAAGTAAACTTGGTGTATATTTTCTGTGAAATTTAATATTTCATCGTTAAACAATCGTATTTCTAAAAATATATTCTATTTACAATAATTTTTTTAATTATATTTCGAAGTATATTTTTCAATTTAGTCGTACAGGAACTTTCTATTTCCTTTCAAGGTCACTCGTTCTTCTTCTAACACTCTATAAAATACAAAAATACAATTGCAACTTATTAGTATCAGACCTTTGGCTTTTCAATCTTGCTGAAACTTTATGAGACGGTTATTGGGTAGCCACACAAGTGATGCATACAGCCACAAGGCCTAGCGTTTCGTTTTCCTGGAGATATGCATGGATTATAATTTGTTTTAGGCATGCACAGAAAACACACACACTCACACACACACACACACACGCGCGCACGCACACGCACACATACACACACTAGTTTCTGCATATACTGTATATTTACAAAGTCAAGAATGATTCATGAATATTCCCAGGACAACGAAAGGTTAGGCTGTATGGCTGAACACTCCACCTGTTTGGATGCCGAAAAACCACCTTTCGAAGTTTCAGCAAGACCCAAAACCCGAAGGTCTGATACTCTCCTTGTTCGGCGTACTCAAACTATATGCTCTGTCCAGTTCATAGTTACAGAGAATGTTTACAAGCTATGCTAGATTCTTCGAATAGTTACGATCCCATTATAGCAATGTAAGATCGCAATAAGTGTGTAACCATGATTTCGAAATTCTGAGACATCCACTTCGATTACCCATGAATTCTTTGTCAGATCATCCTCTAACAATGATTATCATTTCATCCCCTAGGAAGTTTAGAACAGTTTAAAATTATAAATTCAAACTTGTGTGAAATTTTTTCTACACATCATTGCCACCACAGACAATAACATAAATCAAAAATTAGATCACCGTCCGCATGAACAGAAAAATAAATTATCACATTTATGATTGATCAAGAGCTATCGTTAACCAGTTGAATACTAGTCAAATTATAAAAATTCAAATTTAAAATAATTGAGTCGTTTAGTTTTTGCTCCTATTTTTCCGCTAAAATTAAGATTCATCTTTGTCAACGTTCCCATGTTCTACTGATATTTTCATATTCTGTAATAAAGAAGTGTAACGTGCCGAGGATAATTAAAATGCTTTCTAAATCCCGAACCACTTTAATTTGACAAAGAACTAATAAAAGAACAACAATTTCAGAATCAGCAGCTACCATTCGGAATTAACGAAAAAAAAGAAACAGAAGGTGTACAGAAAGAAGCAAACAAGAATCGTAAAAAGACACGGCATGTGCACGCGAAACAAAAATGCCGCGCAAAGGAATTCCTTGCAACGAAACCTCGTTCACGAAGTATTTTGCGAAGTTCCTTGCTCTTTACTACTCTACGGCTTTTCGCTAAGGGTGAGGCAAAACTGGCAAGACAACAAACAAAGAGATCTCTCCCTCTTACTTTCTCTCTCTCTCCCTCTCTCTCTCGCTCTTCCCCCTCCCTTCTTTCCTTCTATTGTGGCAACGAAGGAAACATTGTTAAAAGGAAACATTGTTGTTACAATCAAAATAGACACCCTTACAGATAATCTTCTATAAGCTTTGAAGATTTGAAGCCACAATTGCACTGTAGAAATAGGTAGCGTTTGAACTGCTATAACTCAACATGAGACGCTGCAGAAAAAGTATATATCTTAAATCTTCCGTAACACATCTG
Organism: Aphelinus atriplicis; assembly: GCA_020882685.1. NCBI lineage: Eukaryota > Metazoa > Arthropoda > Insecta > Hymenoptera > Aphelinidae > Aphelinus > Aphelinus atriplicis. The sequence goes on along the minus strand of CM037074.1, from coordinate 25,438,209 downwards.
TTAAAATCAAGAATACTGTTAAATTACTATTATCAATATAGTGGGTGTGGATACAAATTTGAAATAACGAAAAATTCATTTAGAAGAAAAAATGCATCCATATTTCTTAAGCGCAATGTTTTGCTGGAAAGTTTGCTATTCAGACACATTATATTCCCAAACTTGCGAATTCTGCTATTCATCAATCATAGGTACGAGAGATCTTTTGATCTAACTTGTGCACGTGTACAAGAAGTTTCTTCGATAGTTTGTCTAAGGAATGATGAGTTTAATTAACTATATGAGTATAAGTTCGGCATATTCTACCCAATCTCATCCATCAATAGGAATGATGTATAGCACACGCTGAACTAAAGAATTACTGAACAGATAAAGGGTGTTACAAGACTTTACAAAACTTGCATAATATATAGTGATTAGAAATCTTTGTATTTGACAATCACAGAACAAGTATAGTCTGTTTTAATTTGCAGAAAATAATCCATCGAAGATACAATCATATTATCGAAATCATTTCCCGCGTATAATTATTATTCCAAAAATCCTCTGCCTAAAATACGAACCATTAATGTCATTGCGTCAATGCACTATGAGACAAAGCTGCGCCTACCAGAACCAGATGACGAGTGTGCGGCCCCATCGCGTACACATATACATAATTACGTAATTCTCCGTAACTGTACATGTGTCCACCAAGCATCTTCGGTTCCAACTCGAGAGCTGCATACAAATATACAGGGAAAGTTGAGAGTGCGCTGGGCCGAGAGAAAGGGTAGACTCGCAGATTGCAAATTACCAGTGGCCAACCGCAGCGATGCGCGCGTTCTATTATACATGCACGCGAGCATCTGCATAACGATATCTGACTGGCTTGTGAGCAATGCCAACGACTGCTCGGGGTGGACATGCGCCAATTACGCCGATCGTTACCGATTTGAATTTGTTCAAGATTGTGTCGGGGCGTTGATAGTTATCCCAATTATCAAAATCGAGTCTCCGATTATTCAAAGCCTGTTCGTCACGAGTCTTTCCCATAAACAGGGAAGATTTCGAAATGATTCGAGATGGTAACATGCGTACTGATTAATTTCACGATACACTAGGTTTTAAAGGTCCAGAATTTGGTTGGAAAATTGAGATATTCTTTGTTTTATGGAGTTGAACAATGTATGTCTTACTCGGTGCTCAAAGATCGAGCATGTATTCACGAGAAAAATGATTTACTAGAAGAAATTCGTTCTAAAACTCCCAAAGTCACTTGAAATGTATTTTAACTGTACGTGAACACACGTAGCCGTGTGTGGACGAATAGAAGAGAGAGTAGCGGGGGAATGTGTTATGTATTTCTTGTCTTACGGTAGACGTGCACGGGAACGAAGCGGTCTCGCGTACATCTATATTGCGTTGTCGCGCGGAATATTCAATCGACAACACGTGTACGACGTGGCACTAGCAAGAGGGGAAAAGTGAAACAGAATTCACTCTAGCAAGGATTCGCTCTTAACTCATTTTCTATGTACGCGTTCTCATGAGACCTGATTTTTTGTTTGCCGATTCTTCTGTATCCCATTTTCCTTCTGATCTTTTTCTACCAGCCAGAGCAAGAGCCGATGTTTTTCCTCATCATTGCGAAGAAAATTGAAAGCACTTGAGCATGCGATATTATTTAACAATGATCTTGTGTGACATGTGTGTTTGCGTCAATAATCCCATGCTGCTTGACCTATATTAACGTTCGCGGTGTTGAAAGACCGCGCCCTCGAACACAATCAAAACTGCGCCGTCGCTTTTGAAAAGTTGCCCCTGTATAGTTTTCAAATAATAATAATACACCGAGATACAGCTGAAATCGAGTTAAAATCGAGTTACAAATCAAATAACACGGCGAGACGAGTTTTCCCCGTTCCACACTCAAACAAACAAATCCGATCAGTGAAACAATTAACGGGCTCGCAGATTGAAAAAAAAAAGAAGGGGCGGCCGCGGCGGCGGGGGAAGTCGATTCCCGAGAGCAGCAGCGCGTCAAGCAAGAATCAAGCGGTCGAGTGCGTTAAAAGAGAGAAACAAGCCGGGGAATAATGGATTTGTGCGCGCGGCCGCAATGAATACGCGTCGGTTCGCGGGCAAATCATGGCGCGTAACATACATTACTCGTCTCGTAGTCCAACTCGACGGAGCTGCCGCGGTAGCGGCGTAATTTCATCGTCGTCGCGGCCCGCCAAATTTATTCATAGCGCGGCTAACCCTGTTACAGGGCTTTACGGGGCGAGACACAGAACGAGGGGAATAAAGAGTCGTTTCTCATCGGGACGCCGGCGCGCAACTTTAGTGATTTTTCAGAGCTCCGGTGGCGGGCCCGCGAAAAATTTGCCATTTGGATGAATTCTCGCTCGCTCGCTCGCTCTTTATTAGCGCTAATATATTGGCCATCTCGGCTGGAGCCGCCGCCGCCGCCGCCAGCCAGATCCGGATAATGGGCTTTCGGATATCTTGGCCGCGCCGAGGAGCAGCCGCCGCTGAGCGATGGCCCCTCGGTCTAATGAAAATGAAAGCGAGCCGAGCTGGTGCAGGGGCGACTCGCCGTGCGCTCGTCACGCGCGGCCTCACAGCGACGTACCTGCAGCGCGTGCGGCGAGCACATTATTCGAATCGGAAGGTGCAAAGGGCATCGGTACGCACAGCTTCCAGCCAAAATAAGGCCACGTGCCCCTCCTTCCCGAGTCCGTATTGACGTATATCTAGTCGGTAACCGATTAATTATCAAATGGTCTCCATCGAGTATCACCGAGTTCTTATGGAGTAATGGGGGTTCATGAATGACTAGTACTCTATTTCTTGCCAATATTTACCAAGAGCTATTCTCCAGATGAGCACAAGCTTGATCAAAACACAATAAGTTTATGCTACGAAATTATGAAGATCTTTGTGCTTGACGATCAGGAGTCGAGCTTGGCTCAATATACGTGTTACTTTATATCGTTCGTCTCGTAGGTTGACACACTAGAAGTCATATGAATGCTTGAGCTTTCTTGAATGAAAGTAACATCTTTCTTTCTTTCTGTCTTTCTTTCTTATATATCTTTCTTGAATTTCTTGAATGAATGTAATAGAAACTTTTAGTTATTAAATTTTGCAGTATTCATATCGGCTCGTTCATTTGTTAACTATTTCACGATTTCTTCATGTTCACTCGATGATCAGATATTCTTGAAGTTTATATACCGTATTTTTACAGAGAGCTACTTCACCTACAGCAATAGTATCATCGGTGACGGTGAGCCCGGATCTATGCTATCCAATATTAATACTTGGTCTCTTTTCGGATTAATTTGCGTGACTGCTGAGCAACTTACGTTTCTTGGATTGAACTTGCACTGGCACTACTATGTTTTAGACTAGCTAACAATCTGGTCATGCTAAAATCACTTTCAATAATTTTGTGCTCGTGGTTAGACGGTGGAAATGTTGATACAAGCCCGGCGGAATCACTCGCGACGTTATCATTAGATTGAAGCACTCGAGAGTGTTTGTAAACACGTCTGCTCTCCATGAAGGTTTGAATAGAACTTACTTGTATCGTTTTTATTTACTATGTTCTTCGCTGGGGATAACCGATTCATAATAATTTTTTTCATAATCTAAGAATAGTTGATCAGTAAATAATTGACTTGTACAGTGAAGTGAAAGTTTAATAAGCAAAGTAGGCTCAAACTGATGATCATGTAAAATTCGTCGGATCATCTGTTCTGTAACAATGTTTTTTGATACTTTCAAGAATTATAATTTCAATTCTCAAGAAGAGACGGAATCGTGCATAATTGAATAATTTTGGAAAGGTATATCAAAGATTTTCTATATTTTTTGCATTCCAAAGCACCTCGTCAGGAAATAAAAAAAAGAAACTGCATCGATAGTTATACGTGGGAATAATGCGCGTGTAATAGGTTTCAATAAATTCAAATATTTCTCAATAACTCACGAGCGCAAATGTCAATGTCAAAAGTTATGCATGTATATACATTTATACATAATCCACCAGGCGCAGCGTAGCAGTCGAACGATTTTCCATCGTGGTGGCGAATAATTTTGCCCCGACACCCGTCGCGAATTTCCGTGGCGCATTGTCCGCAGAAAGGAATTGTTGCGCTCGCGCGCTAGCGAGGCATCGGGACGTCAGAGCGTGTACAGTCTGCAGCGGACATGCATTATTCAGGCTGACGCTCGGCCGCCCGCCCGCCCGCGCCAGCGAGCGAGCGAGGCGTACGCGGAAAAATACACATCGGCAACACGAGCTGTGCGTCTGGTAAAAGCTCGCGCGGTTTGCTCGTCGTTTGTGAAGATCGGTGCCTCCTTCGTTGTCCTTGACACCCTCTCCAGACCCATGGTGAAATATTATTTCGCGGGGTGCTAAGTGACACGTCGACGGACGTTCCGGGGTATTTGTACCGGACTCCACCGGCGATGCCAAGGTCCTCGCTTCTTTTCCGGCAAACGCGACGTTCGGTTCCGATCTGACACGCAGGCTGCTTGGAAGGAAAAGCTGAGGTGGCCCGCAAGTCAGCGTCGTCCTAGTGAATGTAGAGTGATTGTTCTCATGGTTCGGGAAATATTACCATTACAACATACATTCGTTTATAGTGTATAGTCGAAAGCAGACGCGTCGAGAAATTCTATGTAGAGCGAGGGGGTTTTGCAAACCCAGCACAATATACAATTCGCTAAATATATCGAGAGTGTCAGCGAGCCGTTTCGAATAAACCACCGCCAATTGCATCAAAAGTAAGCTTCCTCATAGAGGCTTTGAGTGACAAACGATTCCTATGAAGAAATAAATATTTTGTATCTTTCCCCATCAACAAACCCACCTCGGACTGATTTTCCACACTTCATAACAACGAATCCTATAGAGCAATCCAAACATTCTGCATCTTAGGCGTTGGAAAGTGTTGGAAATGGATCACCCCGAAATGATCTCTCTTTTCCCGTAGCTACGGATGCTATGGACAATACCTTGATGATTCTCATCGATCCTCATGAGTATTCGATCCGCAACCAGTCTGTGTGAGAGTAGACAGGAACTTCCTAAAATCACATTAGCACCGATTGACTGGAAAATAAATAACGATTACGCTGAAAATTGAACTCACATTTTTACACGGCTAAACTGTGAGCAAGATTTCTGAGAGATCGGACAATTTTTCCTAGAGTTATCGCGTCCCAAAAACTAGCGTTACATATATATTGACATTATTGAGATTTCATGTTTTCGGTCCCTAGGTTACGAGAATGAAGGTTGCAAAGTATGATTCGAGAAGTCAAGAAGAAATTTCCTCCTTTCTCTTTATAAGCTTCAGCTTTATGATGAGTCAGAAATCGATCTCTGTAATCAGACTTCGAGATCTTCAGTTTTGTAATCTGCGGATCGAAAAACATGGAATCCCAAAAATATCTGAATGTACGTACACGTATGTATATAACGCTGTTATTTGGGACGCTATAACTCATCCGAAGAAATCCTCCGATCTTCCTGCGATTTTGCACACAGGCTAGTCGTAGCAAGATGTGAACCAAATTCTATTTTTAGCGTAATCCATTGATTATTTCCTTAGCAACCGTTACTAGGGTATTTTTTGGGAAGTTACAGATATAATTCCTCGTAAATGCTCATTGGGGCCCGGATATTCACGAGCATCGACGAGAATCAACGAGATATTTTCCGAAGCGACCGTTTTGGTATACTTAGCAACCGTTGTTTGCATCCCTAACAAACGTTCTACGAGAAGGAGAAAATCAGATCTAGGTCTGTTTGTCTGTAGCGAAAAACACAACAACTTCATTTCTCCATTATAGCAATCGTTGTTTACACCCCTAGCAAGCATTGCCAGACGAATGAAATATCAGTCCATTTACAATACTTACGAGGCCACGCGACACGATATTTTTGTATTTTATTTTCTATTGCAACAGTTGTTGATATCTCTATAATATTTTTTCACACAAGCGTACTGTTGGCAGCGGTTTTTCAACGATTCTTCGTAACAGAGCATGGTTAGAGTTTATACTAGGCTCTATTGTGCCACTCTATCCTCTCTAGGTAGTAACCTTTGATCTCATCAAGGTTTACTTAACAACGTGTGCCACCTTTAATTAGTCAAAATTGGAATTAAGGACGAGACAAAAGCTTTTTCTTGCATTAATTTTCTGTTTACTCGTTTGACAAAGAGTTCTTTCCCATAATTGAAAAGAGAAACTCTTTCCAAAGAAACTTATACAATATCGAATTACTTTTCTAAATTATTGTCAGACGATTCTCGTGAATCATCCTATCATTGATAAGAATAATAATTAGAAGATTATATTATTTTATGTAAATTACGTAAAATAATTGTAAAATTGAAAAATTTATTGAATATGTGTGTTTTTTGTAAGCTCTGCATATATTCACATCTTCCCGTTTGATTAAACGACGTAAATTTTGAAAATTTCAATTGAATCGTTATTTTAATTATTCATTTCTGACTGTGTGTCTCGATGATTTAATTCATATTTCATGGATTTCAAAATGCATCTAATGGAATATAATAAATAATGTTCAATTTACATATGTTGTTACCAGATTCAAATCAATATTGCAATAAACGATGCATGGAAAATATTTTCAAGAGTTAAACATACAAATCCACAATATCAGGTGGCGCGTCAGCGCCACCGACGACAATACCACAATACATTGATTTCACAAGGAACATAAAAAAGACTAGTTATGATATGATTTAATATGATTGGCATTGTGGGAGTGAAACCTCAAACGCTCTGGTACGAGAAAGCTAATAAAAGCATAGAACAAGAGAATAAGATTGCTTACAAATCGTGACATCAGCGATATTCACACGTGTGAGTCCAAGAGTACGCGCGCGCGTGAGAGAGAGAGAGAGGGAGTATATATATATATATATGGCCAGTCTCGCCTTTCCTAATAGCCCGCAGTTAACGGGTAATGACCGTAATTTATGCCTGTGCGCGCGTGCGATTAAAAAGACACCACTTATGCACTTTACACACACACACGCGTGCGCACCCACCTCTATACATGTGCCTGCGCACGTTACGCTGCAGCTCGAAAAATGAGAAGCAATAATTGGCAGTCGCGACACGCAAGCTGACACGCGCTTCTATACTCACGAAATAAAGCGAGAGGGGCTGGTTTGCAAGACTGTTCGGACTATTTAGCTAATAGACAACTTTGCAACTGGCAATGAGTACATTTTTTTCAAACGATGAAGAAAATGTTTGATTGATGGTCTTTAACATTCTGGGTATGAATTGAGATCAAAGACTCAACAAATTGCAGAAATATCATTTTATATAAGAATGAAGGTGGAACGGAGAATCTACATAGCTTTTATTTCAATAGTACAATGTTGTTTCAAAATCATACTATTGAGAATGTCATTCGCGAGTTGAGCAACGATTTAAGCAATCTTCGAGTAATATTCGAGCGATAAAGTAGAGAAACATTCTTGTGCCAATCCTGTGCCAACATTCAATGTTTCGAAAGCATTCAAATATGAAACCAATATCCAATATCCGTTAGCTATAACATTTCTCCTGTTAGCATAGGTATGTGCTTACGTACACAACGCAGTATATAGCTTTTTTGGATACTTATGAGCATTCTCTGATATCTTTGAAGATGTGCTTTTTGTAATGCATTGGAAACACGTATGTACAAATGTAGCAAACGACACAGGATACGCACGATGCACAAAGCATAGAAAGACCAACTTTGGTATAGTTATAGAATGGATGAGCGATTAGCAGACACGTAATTCAGCGAGAGACGATTTGGCACGAGTGCAGTATACACACTGCCGCTGCTCTTGTACACCTTGATTACAATTGTTAATTATATCATATATTATCGTTGGTCAAAAGGTGACTACAATCACTACAACATTTCCCATCCATTTCACAACATCACTACAATAATTATGTATACTATTTTAAAAATCATTGTATAATGTGTTAACATATTATAATGTGTTATAAACTGAGATAAACCATTAGATGAAAATCTTGAGGGAGCAGAGATGCATGCAAGTACTTTGAAATGTACATGTGCGACTCGACCTAATTATTCATAATTAGTTTAATAAGGTATGATACACATTTACACCAATCGAATTTATATTTAGTTAGATAATATTGATTTAATGTAGCCTGTAATTACGTAAAACGCTCGACTTCTTTCGTGGTACTCAAGTAAAAAAAATCAATTTCGATTCACTTTATTAACAGTACACTTACAGCGTACTCATATAGTGGATCACATGACACAACAACATAAATAAATACACATGCCTCTGGTGCAGGCCCCAGAATGTTTCGGACCTTCGAAAAGTTATATTATGCGAAGTGGTTCGATTATCGAGCAAGATTTGTTTATTGATGATTAAGGACTCAAGGTCCAATAAAGTCCTTCCGAAGTATATAAATATGTTAATATATTTGTAACAAAGTAGACTTGAACCTTATTATTCATCGGAACCATTGGGGCTGATATCTCCTTCTCGATTCAATTTTCGTCCATCTTTTTTTGTACAATCGAAGTAGATATTGGTTGCATATGGGATGAGCGAACCTCCAATCGGCTATATACTCACCCTGGGCTAGAATCGAAACAGCTAAGTTTTACAGCTTTCGTTTTTTGAGATAATTCATGAGACGTACGAAAAGAAAGCAATAATGATAATTTATCTCTGTCTTCTTGAAGCCAGCTACACCGACAATAGAGAATAATATGCTCGAGTTTTCCAACGAAATATATCGGATGGAGAGTCAGCTCCACAAACTTTATTTCTCCTCAAAGAGACGGCTAAACACATTTCTTGCACTGAGCCTCGCGCTCATAATTAGCCGTCTCGCACAAAGCATCAGCGTGACAGACGCAGAGAAAGAGAGATAGAGAGAGGCGGGAGGAAGGGCAGGGGCGGGAGGGGGTGGAGAGAAGCGGGTCAGATAAAAGGGCTTCGCGCACGGCGGCCAGCTAATAAAGACATCTTTATTTCCTGCAGGAGTCGCATCCTCAGCAGGAGAGTGTCCCCCATATTACCCAAGAAAACGCGGCCCTCGTGCTGGAAGATAAAGAAAAAGCAGAGCGCGCCACACCTCAGGGTTCCCGGCCCTTATTTAAGCAAAAGGTGCACGGCGCAGCGGGAGCAGCCAGGCTCCTCAAGTAAATAACAAGCAAAGACCGGCGTGGAGAGATATAGCTGTGCGGCGGCCCGTAATTAAAACCGCTCGGTATTTACCCACGGGGTAATGAACGGGGTAACAAACGCACAGTTTGTCTCCGTTACTCGCCGCACGTGTATATATATGTATGTATCCACGAGCGATACTCACCTTTGGGCACAATGTTGCGCTGTACAAATTGGGGAGGTGCTATAATATATATCTATACACTTTACCGCAGCGCGAGCTTGCCTTTACGCTGCACACGGGCAACAGAAGATGCACGCTGACATCGAAAAATGTATATTCTGCGCTTGCCATGGAACAGTCGTTAATACTGCCGATGACGCCAATATTCAGCTGCCTCGGACTTTTTTTCTAAACTACAAGGCGAAAACACCCGCAGGAGGATCGCTGTCGGACGTTTCAAGAAACTTGGAGGTAGTTGGGCAGCTTTAGAAGGGACCCTCTGAACAGCTGCAATAGTGTTCCGAACTCTTTCCAACTGTGCGCATATATATATTACGTTAATACACCATGGTAATCATAAATATGGCGATTTATTATCAGAATAATGAGATGTACGAATTCAGTGTCTTATCAATAATAAGCACCACAAAGTAAGACTTCTTCGCGTCATTCAGCGATGAAAAACAGGATTCGTATTTTTCTACTGTATCAAAAAATGCTAGTACGACATTGTAGTATAAAATAATAACTAATTTTTTCGTATCTAGAGTCATTCGGGAGCTTAAAGATTCAAGACCGATTCAAAGCATGATTTTTGTAAAATCCACCCACGGTAAATATGTTATCGTGTTACAAATCAATACAAGCGTTCGGAAATTTGGCTATATAAATGCGAAGAATTTGTCGGTTTGCCAATCTTGATAAGAAAACTGATTGTCGATAGCCAGCCACATACGTACAGTCGTATTGCGTGTACGTTTCGATTTTGCAGAAATATTTGTTCAACAATTATTGATTTTACGACCCAAACGGCCGCTTATACATGCGCGCAAGTCAACCATCTACACGAAAAAGTCATGGTTTAACGCTGACCAAAGTGTTCCTCGTCCAAGTCGGTTGGTATTGAGTAGGATGATAAGCCAAGCCCCGATACTTTGGAAACAAGTTGGCTCGGCTACTTCCACAAGAACGAGCAGCAAAAAATTAATCGGACCGAGGAATCTGTCTCGCGCTGCCCCGAGAGACGGGATTAACGTTAATGCCAGGGAGTCGGCTGCGAAACGATTGGACGGAGGCAAAAAGACGAGATGACGCGTCGTCGCGAGGAAACGCCGTGCGACAGCAAGAGAAAAGGGCGAAAAAATAATGGCGGGGCAAGTGACAGGCAGCAGCAGCAGCAGCAGCACATAAACATTGGGCTGGCGCGCTGGAACACGTACGCGCGGGGGCCAAGACGTCGGCTCTGAAAAATACAGTCGGGTGACACGTGCGTGCCGTCATAAGCGAGCTGCCCGCGTCCAATCGCACAGCCGCGCGCTCGCGCACCCTCCAGATGAATTCGTGGCGCGCGAGCTCGTGTCGGGCGCCATAGAACGGGACATAGCGCGCGCGCGAGCGAGCTGTAATGGGCTCGCACGTACGCAGCGACGTATTTCACCGGCGGGTAATCGCCGCGGCATTGATTTCCGTTTAGACCCGAGCCGTTTCGCGAGCGTCGAAGCTGCTGCCGTTTTCTGCGCTCCGCTCGGCTTTTTGTCCGGTGAAATGGGCCAATAACGATCCTTTTTCCCCTAGCCGGCTCTTTTTCGCCAGCTCAGAATTCGGAGGGGTTTCGAGAAGTTTCACGGCAAGGCACTGAAGCTCGAAAAAATACCTGCCCATTTCTCCGACTCGAAAGAGCGTCTTGTAGTTTGCAACAAGTTTTATGTTTCGAGTAATATATATCGCTTTTTGTTTCATTATTTTGTGTATGACATTTCACGTGCAGCCCGAGTAGAATATTGTTCCGTGTGCGAGAAAAATCGCGTGATAAAGTAATTTTGTGTATGGAATCAGATAAAAAATTTGATGGTGTCTGGTGATGTGAAAAATCTGGTTACATACAAGTCGAAATGATGGTTAATACCCAAATTGGAAAATACAGGGGTGTATTCAATATACGTGATTAAATCATGACAAAAAGGATACTGAACCGAATACGTAATTCGTTGCAATGTCGTTGAATGAAAAATATATCTTTTTTTATAAGTGACTCTAAAGTATTCATTATCAGACAAACATGAATATTCGAAGATGGATATATTTGCAAAAGCACCCCGAGAGGATTATAAATATTTCGGGCTTCAATAGCCGAGGCGTCTTTATGTTTTCAATGTGGGAAGAATCCATTATTACAGTACTAAACTTGAATGAGATATTGTGTCCAGCGCCAAGGATTATGGATTTATAATTAACAACATTATTCTATTCTGCCTCCGTATGAGATATTCAAATATTTTTTCAGATGATAACGTAGCAAAAAAGATGATTAGCCTTCATATTCTATCCGATTATTGTTCATTGTATATTATTCGATTATTATCATATTATTGTTATGATTTTTCTAATGATTATTTATTAAATGCATTTATGTTAGCTCCTTAGTCCACTCATCCGATTGGATTTTTCTATACATAAGTTTTTCTGTAGACGAATATAAATCTTTATACAAATCTTGCGTTACGTTATTGATTTCTGATTTTCTTGAATATCTTTGAAATATTTATGTTCCCATTATTGAAATAGATACAATAACCTTGTTCTAAATTTGTTGGTGGAAATCAATACCAAACAGCATTATAGCGAACAATAGGCCTCTTCTAATCGGTATTTCTCCTTCAAATCGTCGAATTCGTCACGCAGGCATTGTACATTCAAATGAGTTCGATTCGATTATATAGAGCAACGTCGGCTGCAACCTGATAATGAGGCGGAGTAATAAACGGGCGTATAATTTGAGAAACGTGCTTCGAAATAGCGCAAACAACGCCGCCGAATTGAACGCTCACGCTCGCGTGCGCGCACGAGAGAGATCTTCAGTTGCTCAATTAACACAATTCATCAACAATTGCATTGGATCTTTTGACTCGGTTGATTCCACGACCTCAATAATATTATCCAGTGTAATGTGTTGTGAAGTGCGTTGAGTCTCCTGCAAAACAGTTTGAAACACATAAAGAAAATCTTAATTTACGACTTCACGTTGTTTTACGAGAAAAGAAATGCCAATACGATGATCAATACCATTACATCCCGTATTCCGTATTGCTTGGTTGCGTGGGGCCCTATCAAGCCTAATCGAGAGATCAATGAGAAGTATACATCGACGGACAAAATATCATCTCGCAGAAAATACCAATGACAATTTACGATCCGAATCCACACTCCAGCAGTCGATACGCGAGGTTTTCTGTAATTTCCGTTACATCAGAACGGACTGGGCGATAGAGCGTTGGCCAACAGAGTCGGATAAAAGTGCGAGTGTAAAAAATGCACGAGCGACGATGGTAGGCGCTGCAGCCGTGTGATTTTTCTTTTTGCTGGGGGCGAGCGAGGCGCGTCACAGCCGGCGGAGCGCAGCGATGCGTCGCGCGGGGGGCGTGCGCGCGTGCGCGACATGCGGCATCGCTCTTCCGCGAAGAGGCAAAAATACAGCTGGGAATCGTCAATCAGTGTTGGTGGCATCGAGATCGACGTGGATAGAGTGACTCTCTTTTACTCTTTCTCTCCTTCTCCGCGTTCGCGCTCGCAGCTGGAACGTTAATTTTACATCTTCGACGGGCAGCAGCACCAGCAGCACCAGCAGAGCTCAAGATATCGACAATTGGAAGTTCGCCATCGTCTTGAGCGACAGCGCAGATGCGGCAAAAATATTCACAATTACGTGTCACCCGACGCCACGTGAATAATAGATACCCCCCAATGGTCTTCGTTCGCTTGCGCGGATCTCCCCCCCCCCTCTCTGGCTCTCTCTTTCGTTCTCTCTTTTCCCCGGCGTTCGGCTGGCATGAAATTGGCACAAGGTTCTCGGCGCGCATCTTAGACACGACGCATCGACCGAAAACAGAAGACTCCTCTCGCGCACGTTGATTTTTCTATTTTAACTTACAGTAGGTCGACACTGACAAACGCAATGCTGTTGCGCCGCGCGCGGCTTTTTCACGAATATCCCGGAGGGGGCTGGCGCGCATTAATCAATTGGTAAACGAGAAAAGCGCGCGCGCGATTGCGTTTTATTGGGTTTGCGGGTGCGAGGGAGAGGGGGGGACACACATGTGCTCTCGCCCCCCCCCCTTTCTCGCTTTCTCTCCTTTCCCGGGTGAATTTTGCAAAGCGTTGTATTCGATTTTGAGCGCCAGGCCAAGCTATGCGAAATTCGATCGCGGGCACGATTGGCGATTTTCCTCGACTTCTCCAATTTATTCTCCATCAAGTTTACACGTATACACGTATACGGTGGGTGAAAAAATCGACGCACACGTTGTATTGCGTTACGCGATTTTTCGTTGATTTTTTTTTCCTCTTCGATCCTTTTCGGCAGACACGCGCTATCGTGTATTCAAGTATCAGAATGTACACCGATTCACATTCGATGAATCCGGTATGTCTTCATGACACATCCGCGCTGCGAGCACAACATTGTTTCTGCAGTAATTCGTATAGTTGAAGAGAGAAACAGAGAGCCCGATTGATAACCGTGACACGAGATGTATCCCATCGGCAGCGAAAATTTAAGGTTTCGCGAAAAATTTGAAATTTGATATTTTTTCAATCGAAAAGCCCCCGCACTGCAGTCCCTACTGCATTCTCTCCATAGAAATATTGGGAGGAAAACTGTGAATATCAGATGCTCCATTGTTCATTTGATTTCGGCTCCCTTACTTAATTGAAGTTGATCGAAGGAAGAATATCCAACTATCTCCTGCTCTATGGGAGTCAGTGTTATAAACTGAATCAACCAATAAAAACGAAGTTTCGTAACGAATCAATTGTTTTTCAATCAACCGCACGCCGGTGGGCAGAAAACGAAAACTACACTCCGTTCGCGCGAATATTATTCATTCCGACGATGGGCAAACATCGATGCGGATATTCTCTTCAAATTGCCTCGTTGCTGGCATCGCCGAAATCGCTCGCTCCCTTGCATCGTTCCCGTGAATCATCAATTCTCATGAACGTGTAAAAGCTATCGCGACCAAAACAAAAGAAGCAACGGCGTGGGAGGCCCGTAAGATTGGGCGAATGCTCGTAAAACGTCGCATGATAAACCGCGGCGTGAGCCTAGCGAACAGGGCCTATTATCGCCAAGCACTCGTTTTCAAAATACACACGTTCTCATTTGCAATTCTAAAGCGCGTGCCGGCGGAGTCGAGCAGAGTTTGACTGTGGTTCACCCGACAGATGCATACCGCGACTCAATGCTCGAGGCTCGGTAATCATTTCACGGGCTACAAAGTATTTTACAGCGCCTTACAGCCGCGCGTTCCGTCCGACCATAACCGACTAGTTTCACTCGCTGTTTTTCTGAGTGAATTGTTCCATCGAATAACTTGTGGCATTCGCTTACTCGGAGCGAGGGATAATAATGTTTATCGCCATTTTCGATACGGGAAATCCCGATGGAAAATTGCGCGGATCCCGGGTGAATCTTCGATATTCTGAGAAAATACGCGCTGTAAACAATGCTCGCGGAGCTTCGGAAAATAGACGAGTGAGATTTCGTAGGGAAATTGTACATTATCTTCGCCGCGTATTACAAATTACTGCGATATTATCTCTATTCAATATCTCGGGAGCGTTGTAAAATATTAGTTTTAGAATTTCGAACACGTTGTACGTTGCTCTTCGCCGTTACAACTCATTTGTATGAAAAATACCAACAATATTTTTGCAGCGGCATGAATAATTCACGTGGCGCGCAACATTATTCCATGGGAAACATGTGTGCGCTCTCTCGAAATATTGCTCTATCAATTTGTTCCCTTCGAAATCATGAAGCTTTGATCGCGAACGCCCTCGCTGCCGCGGATTCGACAGAGGGCACCGGCATACGGCATTCGCTTGTACTGTATTTCGGCAAGTGGAATGAATTGAAATTGTTTTGCGCTGTAACAACAGCGCGAGTGGCACAGCAACGAGATGATTGCGAGATACTGGATTCCGTTACACACGACTCAAAAAGCTGCTAGCAAGCATTTCTCATTACAGAAGTGTGTGTCCACAGGGAGAAGCGAGACGACGGGGCACGCGCGGCTTCGAACAAGAGGTTGGGAAGGACGCGGGGCAAACAGAGCTCGCAGACATTGTCCCGCGAGTAGGGCAGCACGGCGTTTT
This sequence comes from Aphelinus atriplicis, assembly GCA_020882685.1. Classification (NCBI taxonomy): domain Eukaryota; kingdom Metazoa; phylum Arthropoda; class Insecta; order Hymenoptera; family Aphelinidae; genus Aphelinus; species Aphelinus atriplicis. Next base: position 25,422,633 of record CM037074.1, on the reverse strand, counting down.
ACTTAGCGCATAACTCCCGTGCGCGACCCCAATAGAGCTCGGTGGATATCAGGCGGCGCGGCGCGAGAGAGGAAAAACAGAGAGGGTCCATATCCGAACGCGGCGGCGCGTCCACCGGGCGAAACGCCCAAAATTGGACCAGGGCCAGACTCGCGCGAGCGCAGCCACCGCGCCTCGGATTCGCTCGCTACCTCTTTTCTTCCTCGGCTCGTCCGCGCGCCGATTCGGCTCGACCCACCTCCCGCTTCCCTCCCACTGCACTGTAGCCCCCCTCCTCTCGCCGCGCCCGCGCGCTTCGCTTTCCGCCGGCCACCCGCCAGCTTCCTCCCTCGCGCCGATAATTTATCGCCCCACGTTGTTTCGGCTTTTTAATCCACGCGCGCGCGCCGGCGGCCGCCCATTGTTTTTGCCGGAGCCCCTCCATCGATTTTCCCGCCACGCCGCGCCGGCTGGAAGGCTTACCCAACAAACTCTAATGGAATTAATTGATTTTCAATTACTTGCTCAACAGTCTTCTCCGGATATTTCTCCACTGTTTATTCATTGAACCCCCAGTCGTTCTCCAGGTGTGTTCCAATTTTGATTTTACTCATATCAATCGCGTCAACGTTTACAACTCGTTGTTTGCACACTTCTCACAATAGAATATCAAGCCAACTGTGGTTTTGTTTGTTGGCACACTCTGCAACCAGAACGTTTCTCGATGGATCCATCATCCACGTCACGAATCGATATGATTACCGTCCATTCTTTCCTCTATAATCAATAAGAACAATTAATTTTGATACACCAGGATTTGCTCAGCACCTGTGACTTTCGCTCAAAAAAATTAGCCGGCTCTAAGTATATAAATCGATTCAAGTATAACCGGTACACACCGTCTATTCCTCGTTCATCTTCATAGCCCAATATTGTTTGTCCAGCTAGCAAAGTTGATAATTTTACACTAGTGAAAAATTGCAGCTCACTAGCGTTCAGGTGTGAGAAAAAGTACACACGAGTGAAGATCACCAAAAGATATTCCGACTCGAAGTGCATCCTATTCGAAAGCCTGCAACCAATTGTGTGAAAGCGTCGAGAGATCTAAATTTCTGACTTGCCCCATTGAATGTGACGAGAAATCACAAGAAGTAACTAATATTATATATTGTGATGATTTTTATAATCTATTGTTCTACCCACAATACTCTTCTGATACTGTTATCATGACAATATATTGTTGTATGCGTATTCTACAATGCCGAGCTACGAAAAATAAACCAGCAATCTTTACTACATTTTTCTTCTGAGTGTGCCGGAGTCTACATCGAGAGTTTGAAGTATCGATCTGCTGCGTTGGTGATTCTACGAAAACCAGCGTGGTTCCCACTCTTCTCATATTGAACCTCATCTTATGACTCACAGGAATTGGAAGTTATTGAATTTCTTATAACCCGAGGCTTCTGCATGACAATAGCTCGAGATTATCAGTTCACACAAACTCGAACTGGTCCCGGTATTACGCGCGACGTTTCTTAGAAATCGAGGCATAGAATGTATACGATCGAATCGCTGACAAATACGATCAACACAAACTGACTGTAAGATTTGGTATGGAATAAGAAAACGAAAAAAAGCGCATGTCCCTACACTACGCGTCAATTATAACGTTTCAAGCTCAATACACATCGTCATTCCATAAATTCATTAGACTCCATCATACTAGAAAAAGAAGAAGAAAGCCGACAAAATGAGACGCGGTAGTTTTGGGAGGCGCGCGGCTCTTAATGCCCGCGCCGAGCATCAGCGGGACTCGAGCGGAAACGGAGCACGAGCCGGCTCCTCATCTTAATTTCGATCTAATGCGAGATTCGCATCAGTGAGTCTCCCCTCGTTTCCCTCTGCAGCGGCAGAAGGCACAGAGTTTTGCAGTATAACAGTGGCCCACGCAGTACACGTTATTGATATCACCCCGGGATTGCGCGCACCACCAGTAATCCACACGCGCAAGTGAGCCCGTTAGCGATAAGGGGATCAAGCTTTTTACGAGCGTCGTTTCGCGCAGGCCCGCACCACGTGTACCTATATCTCCTCAACCCTTCGATTATCTCAGTTTTTTACCCAAACGGATCATGGGACTTTTCGATGTATGTGTGACATTGTATGTGTGTGTGCGCGTGCGCGTTCTCACCCGTGCTCACCGTTTCTTTCACTTTCTGCTTTTCCGCCAATATTGGTGCTGGAACAGATGATTGAAGTACAACACCAGAACAGGAAATTAAATACTTACTAGAAAACGTTGTCAACCTACGGTGACGAATCATGATAAAGCTGTCCTAAATCTTTTTTGGGTACCCGAATAAGCCATATCTACAGCCGTTCAAGTAACGTTTCGATTTCTTGGGGAGATTTGATCACTGATATCTGATTTCCTTCATGTGTAGTATATGTATACTGAAAATGCATAAGACCGAAATTAATTGGCAGAGTATCGCCGGAAAGTAGAAACGTTAGACTGAATGGTCATTCAGGTACCAAGAAAACATTTCAGAGTTTTTCCAGGATTGGTCACCCAAAGTTGACGACATCACCTAGTTAGTAAACTCTAGGTAACACTTTATTCATTATTATTTGAATTAAAGAAAATATCATTTTACAGCTGGTTGCAAATATCATTCATGAATTTTAAATGGGGAACGTAGAATACATGATGAAACCGTTCCCTGGTAATACAATATTGTATGATAAATCATCAGCCGCTGATGACAGATTCAGGACATGAATTATTTTGAAGACGATGCGTGCCAACGAGTCTACAATTATACAATGTACCATTGCATAATATATAAGGCTATGTCACGTCAACTCAGCGATTTTGATTTTTTTCAATTATGCTTCGGTAAATTCGTTTATGGTTGATTCGAGAAAATGGTTACCGACCCCGAAATCTGCGTTTGTAACCATTATAGCTGGAGCGTTGTGAACAGATTTGAGTGATATTCATCATGTTTGATTGTTTTGTCTGCCGAAAATCGATGCTTTGCATCGTTTCATCCATAAAATTAAGCTTGAAGCTCCAAATTACGTTCATATTTTTCGAGTAAATAAGCAACTGTGGTGACTTCAAACAGAATACCGGACTGAAAAAGCCGTAACTCTGGCCTTAGAGCTCGCCCCGTTCTGAAACATGTTTTATATCAAATATCGACGCAAAAAAACGATTTTTGGGATGAAAAATAAAATAGCGCGTGGTGATGACTCACATGGTTGCAGCTAATCACAAACGCTCAATTTCGGCGTCGGGAATGATTCTCTTGAATTTTCCGGATATTCTAGAACGTCTTGTGTCGTTAATGTGCGATCTCAATCACCATGCTTTGGAAATTCGTGGTACAGAGGATGCGAAGAAAAACCACAGACAAGTGGTATTGACAACTTGTGACGTAAAATGGTCCGTAAGCATCTGCGGGTTCGAGCGCCCTCGAGAAAATTGTATGTATGCGAGCTGGAACAGAAATACCGCATCTTCGAAAATCCACAGTAACAGGGCTGGAGATCGAAGCGAAACATGAAGTCAAGCCGAAGTTCATTAAGATCCGGGAATGAACTTTGAAAATATACTTTTGAAAGTCGAGCTGGGAGCCAGCGGATTCAGTGGGAAATCACTTTAATCAAACTTCCTTTGAGGCTGCAGTCGGGGAAATCTTTGCCGCGGAGAAATTCGTCCGCGCCGCGAGCTGGCGCTACTTATCAGAAAAACCGCTGCCAAGTGCCTTAGCAGTATGCTTTCTCAAAGAGGCTTCAACATCACCCACAAACGCATCCCAAACCTGTATTTTCACCTTTCTACTACCGTAGATACTATCATCTATTTTTCAAAAATTACAAAAAAATTATTTAATCAATTCAATTCGTATCCTTGTGACTGTGTAAAGTGTCGTTCTTTTTCAATTGACCAAACTTTGTCGCGACTGTTGATGTCTGCCCGGGCTCTCTTATTATTTGATCAAATGCAACAAAGCAAACGGTTCTAGGTTATACACGATGCGAGACATTTAGACCTGCTTAATTTTTCGATCAATTCATCTTGTGACTGTCATACGGTTTAATGGTGGTTAAAATCGATCCGTCCTGCCCTTAAGTCCGTATTTAGCAAACTCGAAGACTCATTTTGATCATTTTCGACGGCTGAGGTTGGAAATGATCAATTCAAAATCTATTTTGATCATTTTCGACGGCAAAAGACACCAAATTTTCCCAATTTTCTCTATAGCACGTTGAAAATACTGGAAACGAAACTTACATGAATTTTTCTTTCCCTTAGCAACGGTTGCTAGGGCGGTAAACAACGGTTGCTAAGGAGCTAATTGGGAAGATTTTGTGTCCTTTGCCGTCGAAAATGATGGAAATGGGTCATAAATTAATGATTTCCAACCTTCGTAACTGTTGCTAGGGAGGTAAACAACCGTTGCTATGGAGCAAATACAACAATTCAGTGTCCTTGGCCATCGAGTGTGGCTTAAAACTGATTTTCCGGCTTGCCCCAATGAGCACTCATAAGGATTTGTGAGAAAACACGTTAGAAACGGTTGCTAAGGAAATAACCAACGGATTTTGCTGAAAATTTAACTCGGACTAGATTTTGCCACGATTAACCTGTGTGCAAAATTTCAAGACGATCGGACCATTCCTTCGAGAGTTATCGTGGACGAAAAAAAAACGGGACGCACACACAACACACACACACACACACACACACACACACACACACACACACACACACACACACACACACACATACACACACACACACACATACATACATACATACAGACACTTTTGGATTTCCATGTTTTTCGACCCGTAGATCACGAAAATCGAGGTCCCGAGGTCTGATTCGGTGGGTCGATTTTTGCCCCATTACAAAGCTTTCTCTTTGAGAAAGCAAAAAACTAGAAAGAGTAACTCCCCTCCGAAGTCCCGTCGGCTATTCAGAAGCGAGGAGATATTCGATGAAGAACGCGTGCGAGAGGCGAGCCGGCAGAAAGAGAGGAAGCGAGATTGGAAATAGAGCTAAGCCGCAAATTGCTGAGACGCCCGAGCGAGCGTGAATAATTTGACAAATTCTTGAAATCCGAATCGTGCGTGTGTGTGCATGTGTATGTGTGTACGCATTCACGAACAGTCTCGCGTCGACGGGAAACGTCTCTCTCTCCGCGCGACACCGACGTGTATATATTAATATAGAATGACGGCTTCAGGTGAGCCGAGGCTATTAGCCTCCCTCCGCCAAAAAACGACAGGCGGGAAAAGGGTCTGGGGAAAATACCGCAACGCGAGAGGGAGAGCGAACGAACGAGTTCCACCGCCTCGGGCTGCGAGATGAAGAAATTCGTTAACACCGTCAGGTGTACGGTATGAGCTCAGCAGCAGCAGCAGCAGTGGCGGCGGCGGCGGCGGGAGCAGCGGTGGCAGCAGCGGCAACAACAAAAAGAAACTACCCCACCGCTGCGCAACCCAAAAAGCTTTCATATCAGCTGGCTCGTCACTGGCTCGGGGAAACGTGTATTTCTGAAACTTTGCGTAATTATATAATAATGATCGAAAAGGAACATTTCCAGTCTGTGACCTTTCAATTTACCATCGTGTTTTCCGAAATCTCATGCTGTAGTCGACTATATATTTGTCTGTTTTTCACTAAATCTAAGCTCATACCGTTTTCTACAAAACCGTTTTGATTCAGTGAGGGAATTACAATGTTTCTCGGACGAAGATAAGTCTCTAATGCGGAAAGACGGAGAAATTTCGCACTCAAATTCTTAAGTGAACTGCGCCATTTGCACGTACATGCTCAGTACAGTGCAAGTAATGGAGCTGCTTACTTACTCATCACTCTTTTCTGGCACTGGATGAAATTTCGCGCTAAGTAAAAAGCTCGGAGAACGCGGAAAACAACTCGGTTTAATGCGTCTCGCGAGTATAAAAAGAAAGACGATGTTACATCGTAAATGAAGGTAAAAAATTTGTCACGTGTCTCTTCCTTACTAAAAATCATGATTAAAAAAACGAAGATTTTTTCAACGTTACGTCAAATTCAACGTTACGTCCGACATTCAAGCCGAAAAATTATTTTTTCTTTCATTCCATACATATTCCAAGCAGTGTATTAAAGATATGCAGCAAAAGTGCGGGACTTGTCATAACTTTGCGGAGCCCGGTGTGCGGTGACTAAAATGCAACTACTTTCCTTATGACATGGAAAAAGTATGAATTAAAAAAGTCGAGGGAAATATAAATTGCAAATAGCGAATTTTGACAGTCTGCTCGGGCAACGTGTTTCAGAGGTCATGCGCTATTAAAAACCTCGCGTGCTTTATTAAGACAATGACAAATTACAAGCAGAGTGAATTCTCGAGAGGCGAAGTGAATGGATCGAATTGGAACACAATCAAATCTTCTCCGCTTAACTATCGAATTTATGTCCTAGATTTTCTTGGTAAGTCAAGGGAAAACGCAAAAGAGACGTTTGAAAACGCTCTATCAGCTGCCGGCCCATTGTTACATCGGGCGATCCCGCGCGATATTCCCCAGTCGCGCAACCAGTGTTTTCAAACGGCGAATATCTCTCGGGCGAAATCGCGGGCGCTTCTCAATATCAAAAAGTCACAAATCCCTCTGGCATCCCGGCGGCGAAAATATTCCATCCCCGTGAAAAGAAACAAAAGAAGCCATCTCTCGCTCCTTCATTGAATCTCGGGAGAATTTCCAATCTCACCCGACACGTACGCGCCCAGCGGTGCGGCTGAAATAAGGTTATAAGGTCATAAAACTCCGGCTTCGAAAATTTTCCCATCAATCGCGAGCCGGCGAGCGAGCGAGCGAGCGAGCCGCGCGCTACGAGGAAATCGAAAGCCCCACACCGACTTTCCCTCGCCGCGTTGAGAAAAAGCGCATACATCGCATAAAGCCGCCCGGACGGGGGTGGGGCCTTATCTCGGCCGTCGGCCGGGCGATCCGCGTGCGGCCGTAAACTGCTCGCCGGCTCGACTGCGCATACACACCTACACGTGTACACATATATACACACACGAGTACGAGAGCGGCCGCCATAGGAAATAAAGGAGACGGTGTCTCGCGTGCTCGTATACCCAAATGCTCCGAGCCATACTGCCCGGCTCGTGGCATTATCTCGTCGCGGACTAGCGCTAACTCTGCGCAGCCCAGCGCACGTGGTATCTCGCGCGCGCGCGGTCTCGACGATTGTCCGTCTCCCCGCTGCACCCGGTATATACTCCGCGTATACAGATATACGTATATATACGCGAGCGACGGCGTTCTTTCATTGCGCGCCCCGTTGCCACGTCGCTTCCTGCTCTCGCTGCGCGGCGTTTCCTCTCGGCTGCTCTCTATTCTTTCGCGGCTGTAACCCCTTGGCGAGCCGGCACATCCCACGTACATTGTTCCCCTCTTTGTCCCCGTCTTCTCTGTTTACCCGACCCAGTTGCGAATTTCGTTAACGAGCTGCGCGCAAGTAACGAGCGCAATTTTATTAATTAACGCCCGGCAAAACTGCAGTATACACGCGGACGGATGGAAAAGTTCGTGCCTCGCTCGCGTATCGGCGCGCGGTCCGCTCTCGCGGCGATAACACAACATTTCGGCGTCCCGAGGCGCGCGAATCGAGCTGTTTTTCTTGGCGCGTCGCGCGCCCGGCTTGAGTTTTTCTCCGCGGGGCCGCGCAACGGCTTTATCTCGTCGGCGCGGGCTGCGCGCCCCTTTTCCTCCGCCGCGCTTCTGATGCTTCCCCGGCCCGGGGTAACATACGTGACGCCGCGCGGCATCGGCCGGGTTATTCGAGCCACGTAGTGCGCGGGCGGCGAGCGGAACTGTACTTAACTATCCATTAAATGCAGCCGCGCCGCGGCAAAACGCGCCGCCCTCGGCCTGGCTGCTCGTTTGGGGGGGCTGGTCTCGCATGTAGGCGCGCGACAATGGCTCGAGCCGTATACATTGTGCATGTGCACCCGTGGATGCCCGCAGGTATTGGTGCGCGAGTAAACTGCACTGCGGTCGTGTGTTTTCTCTGTCTCGTTATCCGTCTCGGCCGGTAGATCCAGATAAAGCGGGGCTATTACAGGGACACGCGCCCCGTGACATCGGCTATCTCTTATCGGTATCGCTCCAGCAGGCCGCGCGCGCCTCGCTCTTATTTCCGTTCTCAGCTACACACACTTTTCTTTTCACGTTCTTTGCCCCCTTCGCGCACCGTCGCTGTCCGTGTATATCTATATAAAGTGGCGCGCGTTCGATATCGTCTTCGATATCGGACAGATAGAGATGCGATTCAACGTGAGCCGAATGCGATATTCCCTTTAATCAGCCAAATGAAGCGTTATCGATTGTCACATCGAAAAATGATTTCCCTCCCCCTCGGTCTCTCCTCCCTACCCTCAGACATGGATACCTTCAGAAACATGGTCAAACGAGAACAAGCGAGCGAAGGTTTGATTGCAGGACTGAAGTTAAGCTTAATTGCTTTCTTAAGTTGGACGCGACGGAATATTTATATTTCCATAGAAAATTATTCACTATTAAACGGTTGAATTTAGAGAAACTGTGTGTATATATGTGTGTATAGGAGAGTGTGTGTGCAGTGTGTAAGCTCACATCCTATTATACATTGTAAAGTTAACAAACTGATTACTCTCGCTATTGTTTGCATCATCCGGTTTTTCGTCGTAACAAGTTTAATGGTCTTTCATGATAACACTAATTTCATGAGTCCGGTTCGCTGAATGCATCCATTACTCTAGAGAATTATTTCTTTTGTCAAAACTCCGTACACCTTTTTTCAAAAGTTTTCTTTCAAAACCAAAAGTACAACAGTTCAAATTTTAACGCACAATGAATTGTATTTGGGGAAAGAAAAATAATTACATCCTGAAAGTGTACAGGAGAAATTCTGTATTCGAATGCATTTATGAACTTTTGCATGTAACCAAAAGTAGTGCGCAAAAAGTTTTCATCACAATGGGCCACGTACGATGTTTGAAAAAAGAAATTCTAAGGCTGTTATATTTGGAATATAAAATCGACCTGAATAAGCAGATAAAATCAGCCAAAATTGGTAATAAATTCTGAATGGAATATTCCAACATTCGCAAGCTCGATTATCCACCCGTTGATTTGAAAACTGTAGATTAATTATAAGATTTCTCAAAGGGTCATTGTGTGGAAAAAATATGGTCAATCACAGATGTCTTTCTCCATCAACAGATAGTAGGGCTTCCGCGAGACGAGACAAGACGATATTTTCGGCGATCTCGTCTTGGTCTCGAAAAACCTTGGTTCGCCTCTCATATCGATCTCGGTCTTGATGTAAGGATATTGGTCTTGGTCTCGTCTCGAACCGAGACTCTTGACAAGACTCTTGGTCATAGAAAATTTATAATCTTTATGATTAAGTTTTTTATTTAAACGAAAAATTTTAAGTTAAAAATGAAGAACGCAATTTCCATAATTAATATTCAATTACATCAAGAAGTAACTCTAAATTTATAATGAACTAAGTTCCAAAATTCAAATGAAATTTCGAATTTTAAAAATGTCTAAACTTGTTGGTGCAGCAGACAATTAGAAAATGAAAAATCAGTTATCAACCCAATTATTTGGCACATAATATTTATTATATTTCAATCAAAATTAATGTCCAATTAACCCTTTGAGGCATGCTTTTTTCTACTGCATATTTTGTGTTCTTTTGATAACTCTCTTTATTTTTTTTTTCACGTTCCTTGTAGTTCCCCAAATTCATTCTTTTCACAAAGATAATGTTGTTCATAGTTTCATTTTGATTCTCTTTTCCTCTTCCGACTAAAACGGTCCATTTTAACGGTCCTTTTTTTTCCTCGAGATCTCGAATCGAGAGTCTTGAAAATCTCGTACTCTTGGTGAGAAAAGTCTCGTCTCGTCTCGAAATTTTTTCAAAAATCTTGTCTCAGTCTCGTCTCGATTTTCGAGACGAGACCAAGACGAGACGAGAAATTTTTCTCGTCTTGCGGAAGCCCTAACAGATAGACCTCAAACTAATTGATGGTAGCTCGATAGCAATGGTTGATAGGTATATAAACGATTGCTAGGGATAAGAAAAACAATTGTTACATCGACAATAGAAATTTACTGTGTCCTGTATCCTCAAAAAAAATTAAATTTAAATTCATTCTCTTAGCGACGGTTACTAAGGACGCAAATAATGGTTGCTAGGGATACCAACAACGGTTACTACGGGAAATATCTTGTTGATTCTTGACGATTCTCGTGAGTATTCGAACCTCAACGAGCATTTCCGAGGAATCATAGGAAACGTCCCAAAAACACCTTAGCAACGGTTACTAGGAAAATAAACAACGAATTTTGACAAAAACTCGGTTCTAACCTTTCCACGACTAACCTGTGTGCAAAATATCAAGAAGATCGGACAATTTCTTCAGAACTTGTCACGTTCCGAGAAAAAGGATCGCATGCACCATACCTACATGGTCACAGACATTTTCGGAATTTCATATTTTTCGACCCGTAAACTACGACAATGGGGGTCCCGAAGTCTGTTTTGAGAGGTCGATTTTTGAGACATCACAAAGCTTTCTCTTTGAAAAAGTAAAAACCACTGCATGCTGAATTATTATTATACTATGTGAAGAGGCTTTATGAATAATAAATCTTTACTTCAATGGAAGTGGCCTCTCTTACGCTTGAATTTTTTGACTTCACTTGCACTTCGGGTGAGATTTGTGTTGGGGCTAAAAGTAAACTTAGATCTTCATGATTACCTGCTCAGTAGTTCGATCGATCAATTAGAGGTCCTATTATCTAAAAACTTTACAGTGGAAAAACAGTGCCCAGATTTTTAACTGATTCTTACAGTGAATATTTACTGTGATACACATATAATAGTTTGCCTAAAACAATTAATTGTACTTTTCATGAAAGAATTGCAATATTCAAAACGCATTTCGCAATAGCACGTCAATAAACAGAAATTTTAAATGATATTATTGATAACATTATTAATTAAAAGAATAGACGCTCAACGATTTCCCCGTAATCATTATGTAAAATCATCATACTTATTGTGGAGATGAAATTTTGAAAGCAATTTATTGAATTTCATGCATAATCTTGAGAAAACTTCAATTCACATGATTTTTTCCTGAGATTCCATCTTCTTACCTTAGTAATTGTAAAAAAGAAAATTTAAGGCTTGGGGGTTGCATATTTGAAATATGAAATTGAAGTTTGTGACACGTACTTTACGAATTTGGATTAATATTCGAGCTAAAGACGTCTAGGATAGGTCAAAAAATCGATTTTGGTATTTTGGTCACACATTGGAAATACTCAATTGATCTGACGGCGCGTAAACTTGATTGATTGACACCAAAGTCAATATAAATCTCGTACTTGACTATTCACAAATATACCTATACCAAGTTTCATCGAAATTCAATCGTTTGTTATCAAGAAAGTGTTTGACAACAAAACATTACTCACACACACGTGTGCGTGGTGCACACGGTTACGAAAACGCCATTTTTCGAATAACTTCTGAATTCATCATCATATTTCTGTGGCGTATCTCAAACATGTCACGAGTTTCCACAATACGAAATTCGACGACAGAAAGAATTTAGAAACTCTGACTGGAGGTCGAATTGTCTTTGAGCTTTATACGTATATTCTAGCGTGAACATTCGCACAAGTCCTTCCTGCTCGCATCGAAATTTCGTCGTTTCTCCTCGGACCGTTAATCCGGCGTCGGACGGAGCTATCGCATATTAGCACAATCGGAGCGTGGCACGTCGCGCGGACTGTGTCTCGCTCCCCACGCGCCAGCTGCCTTCGACGATGCGTCTAGCCTCGCTACGCTGATTCCTCTAGACGCGCGGGACGTGCCTCTCTGCTCCCGTCACTCTTTTAATATTCGCTCGTGCCATTTGAAAAGCAAATTCTGGCGAGCCTACGAATTTTTCGAGAGTATTCCGTGGGCGTGTCTTTTTCGTGACTCTACAAAATCAAGTTCGAAGCGACAGTCAAAACAAATTGTCGTTGTGTGGATTTTCACTTTTATCAAAAATATTTCGCTTTTCGATCGATCATTATAACTAGAAAACGTATGCACTATGAAATACACGCGACTATTTTCACTACCTCTTCATCAAAATATGTAATGTATCATTGTCCTCTTGATTTCACTATCATTACTTTATTCCTAGTTTTCCTTTGACAATACGCTACAAACTCGAATGTATTTACTCTACAAATGCTAAATTTGTGATAATATGTAAGGGTATACGTCGTTAAATCTTTCAAATAGATGCTTGACAAAACTAAAACAATCAATGATATACGGCTTTATGATATTATGTTGGCATTCAACAAACCAGTGGAGTGGAGATTTGATAATCCGGATTCTCGACATAAGTAATACAATTATCATGAAATAATAATATTGATCATCGAAGATCATAAATTGGATTGACCCGATACTCATTCAATTATTATGAAATACTAATATTGGTTATCAAAGATCAAACTGAATTGGCATCGACAGTTTACGGAGCATCGGATGACCGAAACTAAAATTATCGTGAATATATATGATTGTTATTTTTTTTTAAGGAATTGGCGGTTTATATATCGATCGAACCATATAACGCGCGTTGATTTTCTAACCTGCAAAAAACGTCCGGGTACCCGGAAAAATCTCTCTTCGTAGCAGTCTTTGGAATTTATTTGGAGAAAAAGATTAAATTAAATCTAATAATTCATTCCGAGAACCTTTCCCAACTAAAGTTATGTACGCATAGTAATGAATTGTTGTAGTAAATCCGAAATTAGCCGATCTGTTCTAACATAAAAAGAGGCTCGAATCAGAAGCGAGTGAATGAAATGATTGGATTGGGTCGCATAAATCGCAGTCAGTAGATATTTTTCTGGGCCTTTGAATGTAAGTAGTAGCAGCAGCAGCGTGTGTGCAGACGCATATATGCCAACTCGCAGAATAGCACGTCTTTTCGGTGGGCTGCAACCTGACCTATGGCTGGATTACGTACATACAATACTTGAACGATATTGCAGCGCGCCATGTATAGGAGTAACCGCGCGCTGTTGAGCTTCGGCAATCCTATGCCGACTACATGTGGGCTTCCTTTTTGTTCGGGCTGCAGTTTCGGCAGATGTGCAGCTTCAAATTCGAAGTTGCATCTCGCGCAGGCTATACGTTTCACACTGAATAAGCTTCGGATCTCACGGAGTTTGTTAGACCGTGTCTGGTCGGAGTAGAAAATACGGTTTATGACTCATATCGAAAATGAGTTGACCTTTTAATGAACTCCCCTTGAACGGAATCTGATGAGCAAAGTTAAAAATTAATTTTCCAATTCCCGGAATGTATGGCGTTGGTTCCAGTGAAGATCCGGAAAGTTCCGCCTGATCGCAAATGAGAGAACAAGCCACGATTTAAACTGAAAAAAATTACGCTTGGTTGAAGTGTACATCCAAGTGAGTGCTTACCTTAACGAGAAAAGCTCCATTAGCCCTGGGGGGCTGTGTAGCGACCGACGAGAGTACAACTTATGATACAGTTCGTGAGAGATATAGCAAATTCGTGCATATTCATATGGAATTACGAGAAGACTATCATGAATTTCGTTTCGCTATAAATAAGCTTCAACAAGATCGATCTGACTTGGACCAAGCTCTGAACAAATACTTGGAATATGTGATAAAAATCTCGGCAATGCAGCAAGTGCTCCCATAAACTACAACCGTTCAATTGTTTTTGCCACAATCGACATTTCTGTACGATTATCGGGTCCTCCACCGGAACTGCACATCGTAGGTATTAATATCCTCAACGTAGATATTGGGCCGCGGACATACACAACGGAGAGTGACCGTGAGTGTATGCACGCGCGAATGTAAGCGTGAATGTAAGCGTACACCAGCATGCACGAAGCGGATCACGCATCGGTGCTTAGAAAAGCGTCGGCCCGGAGCGGGAGGGGGCGAGAGAGGTGAAAGGGGTGCGTGTGTCAGAGCGATGGACAATGCAAGGGCTAACACAATGGGCACCCACCGCCGGACGAGACAATGCCGGGGCGCGCTCGCCAGCCCTAAATCAACGTTCAGCATAATAAAACGTCGACCGAACTCCGATGAAATTTCTTGCACGCGCGAATCTGCGCAGATCCGGCTGGTGCGCTTCCCTTCGCCGACTCCTTCCCGGGCGCAATCAGCGAATCGAGGGGCCGTCGCCGATATAGTTTTCTGCGACAATTGCCATTGTAACGCGACGCGAATCCCGGCCCTACGGGCGACTGCTCTCGAGATCCCCATGTACCTCCGCGTCGAAATGAAAAGTTATTTGGCGCGCGCGTGCGCACGATTCACGATCGATGTGTTGGATGACTCGTCGGTGGATGGTATAGTAACGCGGATGCGGGAATCGATCGAAATATTCCTCTGGGCGTATGGTTGGAGAGACCCGAGGTGCGGGGAATAATACAACTTCCAGTGGAATAGTTGAATTTTAGTCAGACGTGACGGGAATCGAAGTCGCCCGGAAACGGGGCGAATATTATTTCTACCGGACAATCATCCTGGCCGACATTGTTTGATAATGAAATAATACCGCCGATCCGCTGGTCTGCCCCTCCCGGAGATGCTGCAGCGCGAGCGCGGCTTCATTTCTCAGACGTTCAATTAATATAGCCAACGCTAATCCGGACGGCCGACATCCATCTCGGCTTACGCAGCCGTGTCAAGAGCCAGCTAATCCAGGGAGGACGGGCCGCGCGATCCGCGCAAGCGCCATCAAATATTCGGCCCGTTCAATTTCGCGTCGTCATCAATTTCGAGAGGTTGTCGCTCGCTCGCTCGCAAAAAAGTGGTGAGCTTTGAAAAATCACTCGGTTTGAGAGCCGTCAGCGCGAGAATATATATTGCCGCGCGTCGGAATGACAACTGCAGGGCCGCGAGAGGGAAAGTGCCGCCTCGGCTCGAGCGATCCGTCTTCGAGTGAGCGGCTCGCGCAAAGTTGGACGCGACGACGACGCATTATGTATAGGGCGCGAGCCGGACGCGGAGGACTGCATTTGATGACGCGGGCGCGCGCATAATGAGGAGTGGCGAGAGAAAAAAAGCGAGGGAGAGCGAGACATGCCCACGCGCAGGACGCGAGCCGAGTCGTTATCTCGAGAGGACGAGAAGGCGGGATGGCGGGAGGAAAAAAACGGGTCGCGGCGCACGTAAGAAAAGGGATTATTGTTCGCGGCACCGCACAAAGTGAGCCGCGTTCTTCATCGTTTTACATTTTCGCGTGACGAGAGCTGGCGCGCGGCAGCCATTGTTCGCAGGCACTTGTTGTTTGTCTGTGTTTACGCGGTCTACTTCTTTTCAACCCTCTTTATCGCGCGACGTTTTTGTTTGCGGCCCGGAGGCGCAGCTCACTGATATCCGGCTGGCAGGACTTGCATAACACAATTGCTGCCACGGCCGACCCATTCAAAATCACGAGGCGATGCGAGGTTTCGCCGGAAAATGAATTCAACGGGCGGGGCAGACGCGATGCGCGCAGATAATTGCGAGGGAGGAAAATACATTGAAAATCCTTTTCAAGCCAGCCCACATTGCTGCTACAAGACTACGAAAATTAAATCCAACGCTTCGTATTCCTCGAGTAATGGGAAATATACGTCGATCGACGGATCATTCGGACAGCTCGAGCTCAATTCACTTCGTATCCCTCGCATATGAATTTTTCAGAAATACAATGCCAACATTAGAGTCGATGATTTGGTTTGTATAATTCTCTGGAATGTCTAGCCGCTATTCGATTGAAAAATGTCGAATCACCATGCGGATTTTCTGAACATGACGGCCGCCGGGTACGAAAATCCAAATTGCCACACGATTGAGCAACTGTCAAGCGACTTGGCAGAACCAGCCAGGAAGCAAATATCGAAGAAAGTGCAGTGATACAACATTTGCTTGAGGGGAGCGTGCGAAGGGCAGGCTGCTGCTGCTGCTGCTCGCAGCCTGATGGACAGATCATTTGGAACGCCTGACTGGCCCGACGTGCGCCCAAAAGGTTCCCGCGTTTTCGCCCTACCTGCAGTGAAATCAAGCGTAGCACCAGCTTCAACGAGGCTTACAAAATCTACCGTGCGAGGAGAAAGTACCACATAATATGCTCTACTGACTGATACCCTCTGATTAGGCGAGAGTTGAACGAAGTTTGAAGAGTTTCTTACAAATACAAGATTCTTCTAGAACTTTTAACGTCCGATTGAACGACGCGGGAACCCGTCGGTGCCAACGTGAAAATTTCAATCTTTCGAGAAAGTTGAAATTTATATTAAAAATATAGATTTAGTGTCAAATTTTCCATAGATACAATGGTCGCACGCTCTAGAGGAACTCATCGATTTGATTCAAACAGTACGAAAATTAATTCAACATTCGCCCCACGTTTGTTACATATGTATATCGAACCTCCTCTGCTACAGATTACTCCACTGCAGAGAGATTCAATACACACAGATAAAACTCCTCACAAGCAAACCACAAACGAGCAAATAAAAAAAAACTCACGCCACCTGACGAGATTCAAATACAATGTTTCGCTCTAAATTCATCGTATCACGTTCCCGTAGATGTCCATGCCCTAGTTAATTTTTTGCAAAATGCATACAGTAGGCCAGAGAAATAACGCAACAACTCAGCTTCACGCCGTAAAACATGATAAGTTATGGCTTCCGGCTGTAAAATGCGTTAGTTCAGCCGTACTCCTAAGATACGGCCGAAAGGTGGTGTTGTGTGGGTGTCCGGATAAAAATGTTGAGGCGTCTATAAACTCTAGGGTACATCAATCTGAGAATTAGTTGTGGCAGTAAATTAACGCCCGCGCCACTTTGCGGTCGTATGATACGACTTGCAAAACTCCTTTTTCGAATGAGACCTTTTAAGAAAAAGACGTGAATACTATCTTTCTGAACTAGATCGATCTCATTCTAGACTATTTTAATACTTAAGAAAAAATATACTGTAACCAAGTCAAGATGTGCAAATTCTTTGGCAACATACAATTCTCTGAAGAATATATTCGAGAAGAATATATCTACTTAAATACGTATTACACTGAATTATTCAGATTTTCTATATTCTTTATGATAATTTAGAAGTGATTTGTGTATTTGCCTGATGTAAGAAATGTAATTTTTGCTGTGACTATCGTGGAAAGATACGCGCCACCCCCTGACTTTCTTCAACGAAATTGAAATTCGATTGCGATAAATACATTTTATGAAAGTTTCAACTGAATCTATAATTTTATAAGAACTCGCTGATGCTACCTTGACGTCGGCCGAGTTATAAATTTTTTTCCATCATCTCGCCGAACAGTTACGATTAATAGCGCAAAGCCGAGTTATTGCGTTGTTTTTACAACCCGATGATACATTACTTCATGGGGAATTACCATTGAATCCAAACTCAATTTGACTCATTGAACATATAATTCAATGAGTCTCGAGTAGTGAAATGCCATATACGCACCTAGTTCAAAAATATAGTCGAGATCTATGCATTTGGGAATCTAATACTTTTTATAAACTTTTACTTAATTTTAGGATTAGGAATATGAATACCCTGAATATGACAATAAATAACAGTTACTGGGGGTGCGAAAAATTAATAGCATAAAAAATGGTTACTATATAAATGTATCTATAAATCTCAAGTAGGAACTAGTGACACATCGTATCTCTAGTTCAAAATTAACCAGCCATTCTAGTTAGGATTACATAAATTGGCTAGAACACTAAGCTGTAATACATGGAGAGAGCTCGTCTGTACCTCGCTCGGTTCTACTTAGCACTATGGGTCAGGTCTATATAGCATATAACCCTGAGTTGCATACATATAAATATTTACATTTTAAATGAAAATTTAAAAACATCTGTTCTATTTTTTTTTGGTTAAAGAAGGTAAGCCAGAACGATGATGTTCGAGTTCTTCTTTTCATATTTCTGTAATTAACATTTATCGATATGCAAGCGAGGAATCAGGGGAAAGCTTCACCTAAGATGAAGTTTGCACTCATAACGTTTAACATTCGTTAGCCACTATTTTCCAGAATTTCACTGACTTTTTGGCTAAGAAACCCCAGAAATTTTCAAAAGATGAAGCAATAGTATATTATGCAACTAGTGTGTTAGATGCGATTTTACGCACGGAGTGCATGGAATAGTATTTCACGATTTGCATACCATATTTTATGGTATAGTGATCAAACGCTAATTTTAAGCTTCGATTTGAGTGCGTAAAATCGCATTTAAGGCACGGAAATCACGGTTAGTATGACCAAACGTATGTTACAAATGTATCACTTTTTCCATTCCACTTGGTAAATTGCTATGCAACCATATGTCAATGATTCTTACGAAGAAAGACACATCTCGCAATCTGTCCGCGAAGAAGGACACATGTCGCGTCTGCCCGCAAAAAAGACACATGTCGCACACCCCAGAATTTTCCGACGTAAGACAATACGTAGAATAAAAACTTGGAATGAGTAGGTAGTAGATAAAAAAAAAACAAGTCTTTTATGCAGTTCAATTGCGGTTTAACCTCTTTCTTCGTTTTTCTTCGCGGAAGAATAATTGCAAAATATGTATTTCGTCGCCGACAGATTGCGACATGTGTCTTTTTTCGTAAGAGGCATCGATATGTTCTCTGCAAATTTACATACTCATATTTCATAAATTAAACACCACGTACATATGCATCTATACGATCATCAATTATGGGAATCATCATTTCCTGACTAGAGGAGCTGAACACGCGTGAGGAAAAAATCAAAATGATCGAGTCCTCTAGACTTACCGTTTAAATGCTTATTGACTAAGAGAAAATGGGGTAGACCGCAGCTGTGTCCGTACGTAGGCGCACGGAAGTTTGGTAATTAATTAGTGGCCAAGCGCGAGTGAAATTGCGGTCTGTCGTAGACTGCATGTGCGAGTATTGTGTGCTTAACGAGAGGGAGAGAGGGAGAGAGGACGCGAGCGGGAGGTTATCTTTGAAGCGGGAACAAAGAGAGTAGGCCGCGGCAGCGGTGGAGCTTGCAACTTTCAAGCTCTTCAGGCTCCTTTCTGCCCCGTCAGGCTGCCGAAGTTGCATCAGTAGCAGCGGAGGCTGAAAGATTGCGCGCAGCCGGCGAGAGGCTGACGCACGCAGGATTCGCGCTCGAGCTGCGCTGCACACGCAACTATAGGGCAACCCCTGCTGCCCCTGCTGCTCTTGTTGTTTCGCCACCAAGGAATTTATTCAATCTCGGGGCGTTCCTCGTCGGCAGCTTCGAGCCGACTGCTTTGGCCCCTCTTTGTTTTTTGCCTCTATCGAGTTTTCACGCGGTTGGGGTTTCATGTAAAATGGGTCGCTGCGTGGTTTAACGCCGGATGATACTATTTCGAGAGATTCCTGGGAAACAATGTAAGTTTACATACAAGTATACTTTCATCTCGATTTCTTCGAGCGATCTCACAATTCTTTTTCTCTCTCCTTCGGAAATCTCTTGTGGTGGTTTTAATCTAATCCTGATACTCGAAGCGACACATGATCTCGAAACCGTAGAAATGAATATTGAGAAATGAAGAAGTCTGACGTGGAGCCCGTTTATCCTTGAAACGTACTATCACGGGAAAAAATCATAACAGTTTAAATTGAATGTGGAGTGAGTATTGTATTGTGTGCTATTCATAGTCGTCACTGCGCGCGCAAATCCAAGAGAGAAAAATCTGCGACGTCCGCTCAAAGTGATGCATCTCGAGAAAATAAAAAGCCACTCGGTTAGGATATGTGTGCGCGGACGAGTGTTGCTCGCGATAAAAATTCCGCAGCGCGACTCGCGCATACATACGTACTTGCCCACCTCCCACAGACCAACTCGCTCGGCGCCCGAATCCACATGCATGTACACGAAACGTCAGCGGTTGAGTGACGTGGCCGAGATGAAAACTTATCGGAGGCGGCGAATGAAACGTAACTCGATTCGATGCGCGACGTCATAAGAAATGTAAGTTATATCGAGCCAGGCCAGACGGGCTTCGGAATTGCGTTGTCTCGAGGAGGATCCGCGCGCTTTTTCATATTATTCTTCTTGCGCCTTTTCTATTCTCGCACGTCAATCCGGCTAACCCCACTTTTTCCGCTGTTCCTTTTCCATTTATCTCTCTCTCTCTCTCTCTCTCTCTCTCTCTCTCTCTCTTTCTCTCTCTCTCTCCCTATCTCTCCCTCTCTCTTCCTTGCACCCCTCGCGCTCTTAATCCTTTGTCAGGCTCCGCTCGACCGACGTGCGCGCGGCCCCCGTTGTGGCTTTGCCTGCGCGCTTCTATTTTACCCCGAGACCGGCTTTATAACATTCTGCATCTTTTTACGACTCCTACCACTCGCGCTCGAGCAATTGCCTGCACAGAAAAACTGCTCTGCAGCCGCAAGCCAAACTTTTTTCTTTTCTTGGCTTAAACCCTGGATGATGCTGCGATCCTGCATACCACGGTTTGAAAAAAAACTCGAGTATGTGGAAATCATTGGCTAATTCATATCCTTGCACGAAGTACTTCACGAAGGACAGTTTTACGTATTCCAACGACGATGTAACCGACGAGCGAGATCAATTATGAATGTGACTGATGGCTCTCGTGGCTAGAAGAGGCCTGATGATAAATGAAAATTATATAATGAAGATTTTTTTCTCATGGTAGAATTGATCAGGAGCTGCAATCCACGGATCGAATCAAAACTATATGGTTGAACTTGGAAGTCCATAGTCCCTAAATCTTTGTATATTCAAACTGGTAATGATGTAGAGCAATAAACAGCGGCACTAATCAACTTGGCTAACAAATCAACTAGAACATTAATGAATGTAGATATTGATTTTGCTGAATGTATAATGATTATTCAATCGTGAATAATGCTAATACCAATCGGTTCCAACGATCATTAGAAAATCGACGACAACAACAACAACAACAACAACAACAACAACAACAATAACAACAACAACAACAACAACAACAACAACAACTACATTAAATACGATATTGCTATGTACGTTGTAAGAATATCATACGATATTTCAACCATTGATCAGTGGGGCACACCAGGCTGACTGATTCCATGTGCAAATACGTTGCAACCCAATACACACATGTGATTCGAGAACTGCGAATCAATATTGAATCTACGTGTCCTTTGCGTGCGTCATATTTGTTCCACCTGCGCATGTCCAAAATAAGAGGATAAAAATGAGAATACACGAGGTCTCCCGAGAAGAGGAGAGAGACGTTCGAAAGAAAATCTTACGCCGAAGAGGATTCGCAAAAGGGGTGGTTGGGTGGTGGTTGGGCGGTGGGGCAGAGGCAGAGGAGGAAAAAGTCGGTGTGGCGGGGGAGGAAGAGAAGCACCGGGCGGCAGGAGAGAGCAGTAATACGGATAAAGACGGATGTAGCTTGTTAGAGGATGAATGAAAAGTTGTCAGGGCGGTCCAATTAACGTCAACTCTTCGAGCGGAGCTTATCTAGGGCTTACAAGCAGACAGGCCAAGTGCACGGGCCCGCCCGCTTTTCCGAAAGGCTGCTTTCTCCATCCTCGCGCTGTAGGGTGGACGCGCTGGCGACGTGTCCCGCGCTCCTCCCCCTCCTATACGCGTCCTTTTCGCTCCCTGCTATATACTCGCGCAACGCAAACTCCCTTTCCTAGGCTTCGCGTCTATATAGGGGATTGACCGAGCCCCGACCAGGACAGCTCGAAAACACTCGTAATTGAGAGGGACGTGCAGGTAGACGGCTCGAGGCTTTCATATACGACATCTGCAAACGTTTTGGCTCCGGCGCGATCTGGTCGAGCAGCAGAACAAGGAGCTCATCCAAAGTGGGATTCCTCGTGGAGTTGTGATCCGATTCGATCATTTTTCTTCATATTCCATACACACGAGACGCATCTGTGCAGCGGCGTTGCGCGATCGACGGCTCGCGGAAGCTCGTGGACGATTTTCGCTGGCTGCGGGCGAAACGAAAATTGTCTGTGCCAACAACCGACCGACACATTCCTTATCTATCGCGGAAATTGAGCAAAAAAATCCATACACTGCCGAATGAGCCGGTCCTGCCCACGCTGGTTCACTGTCCGACCCAGTGGAATTTCAATATCCCACGGCAGCCCATAAAAATTGAGCCCACAGAATCGGCGGCCCCGGCACTCGTGGCCCCCCGTTCGAATTCGCGGCTAGCTGCAGCTCGGGTTAACCGCGCGCGCTCGCGAGCAGGGCCCAGGGCTGTTTTGTGCCGCAGCCGAGTTGCGATGGAGAGACGCAGAGCGGCAGAGAGGGAGGGAGATCCCGATCAAAACAAGCCCACTACTCAGGCCGGCCGGCCGACCGATAACAGGGCCATTCGTAACGCCCCTCCCGTTGCGGCCCGCGTAAATTATTCCGCGGCCCGGCCGCGAGTTTAACGCGTATCCACGCGATTTATATTCGCGATGCCGATCCCCGGGCTCTCGAAATGTTTACGCCGGCCCCGGTGATCTAGTATAAAGTGGCGCTCCCAACTTTGGCTATCGATTTTATGCGCGACATTTCCACTGCCATACACTTTTACGCGGTTTTCGTTTGAGATCCCGTACGTACTCCCCGATAACGCTTGTAATGCATCCATTACAAATGCATCTGTACCCGACGAATAAACACGACACGAGGGTCAGGAAGAGCGTTAGTCCTTCAAATAAAATCCATCTCCAAATCTACTGTGTCCCAGTCATCCGCACGTCGAACCTCCGGTTGATTCTGGCAAACGCAACATCTGCATATCGTCATATGCATATATTTTGAATATGCTCTGTCAATGTAATCAAATTTGATCATTACCAGAGTGATACTTGTATACGTACTAGTCAAAGAGTTTCGTTATAATCATAGCTTAATGAATCATTCCCGTGATTCAATAGAATTGGTGTACGCTATGGAAGAAGTTGAAAAACATTTATATTCATTACTTTCATGTTTTCAATGGGAATTTAAAGTCTAATAAAAAGATAGTTCAATTGAAACCTGATTGGATTGTCTAACATTGTAAAATAATCATGGCACAAATTTCATTATTCATGCATGAATACAATAAATGCCACAAGAACTAAATATACGACATTCGAAATTCCAATGTCAAAGTCGAACCAGCAAACCTACATATTGTAGGGATAAAGCTCTTCCGCCCAACCTTCTAATTTTCGAAAAACGAGCGAAAGATTGTCATATAGGTTTGGTCTCGTGTTGGCCCTGTCGTCAAGCCTTTCAACTTACACACATCGAGCGGGAATAAGGATTGTCCCTCGGAGACGCCATAGTTCCCGGGGTAGAGAACAAGGGAAAGTCACCTGTGACATGCGAGTTTTGGTTTTTGATCAAACTCACGTGGTTTCACTTGTGAAAACATTTATACGATACGATTATGAACGCAGAGCAATACAGTAATGTATTTCTCATCATTTTCACCAAAGTTTCACCCGAGTTTTGGTTCTCGCATACAACAGTCAAGATCGGATCAGAACCGAAGCGCCATCGAGCCCCGCCACCCGTGAATTCCATTGCTCGTTACCGCTTTCAAACGTCAGTCGAGCGTGTTCGAGTGGGCGTGATTCCATCCTACTCAAAACAGGTTCGAGTGCATACATTTTCCAGCTAATTCGCGAAATCTCTCGTTACAGCGTGGGCACTCAACGTTTACCCAATATTTCGAATACGGGCATTAACCGTTTCCAAATAATTATTGCGCGCGAGGGTCGGGAAGCAGGCTCAAATTGGAAGTAAGCGATGAATGTATGTATGTACTTTAAATGGAGATCCAATAAAGCTCGTTTAATTTTTGTCGTGAGTGATCCATAAATACAGTTAAATAAAATATTTTCCACTTTTGGCCAATTAGTATTCGAATGAAAGGTCAAGGCTAGCCCGTGAATATCGTCCATCTGGCTTTCGTACTGTAATTAAAATAATCCATAGTCCATAATATTTAAATCGACATATTTGCACGAAACTATTCGCAATTCAACGATATATATTCGCTAGACTCGAAGAAGCTCAATCAATTACACAAAAGAGCCGAGGAGGAAGGTTGTAATCCTCAAAGGACCGAATCAAAATGATCGAACACGCTCGTGTCTCTCTGTTGACATTGAGACGCGCACAGGGGCCGAGCTCTCTCTCCCTCTCTCTCCCTCGCTTTCCCTGTCGGTGTCCCAGAGAGAATCGCGAACGGACTTTTGCCTTAATTAGTCGAATGAAAAGTCAATAAAATCAGCGGCGAGGATGTCGTTGGAGTTCGGCCGAGCGAGAGAAAATCGCCCCGCCGCGGGGACATATGCGGGAACTGCCCGGATCCGAGAGCAGGGGTCGGAATTGCGCGTGTAATGCGCAGAACGGGCTAACTCGATGTCTCTGTGTGCTGGGCTGAATCGACGCACACGCAGACGCTGCTGCTCTGCTGGAGCATAAATTAACGAGAGCCGCGCCCGCTTTTCGTATTACACGAATTGATTGGATGTATATAGTGTTTAAGTCGACTATTCGCTTTGGATTTTGTGCATATACACATATATACGCTATGAAAAACTCCGATACTGTCATTATTTTTCAAATCCCAATTGTTACGCGACGATGCGTATTATGTCTACCTATACATATTTCATTTGCCAAACATTTTTGGCAGATGAAATATGTACAGGATCGATTGTAACGGGTATATCGAGGATTAGATAAGCGAAATTTAAATCTCACCTAATGATAAATCTTCCCATCTAGCCAGTGATTGCAGAGTATCGCTGTTTAACTGCGGTATCAGTTTCTTTGCATTTTCAACGAGCAGAGTAGAGTAGGTACGCGGACGTTGTTCAGTGCGCATACAGCACAAAACACACAGTCGAACAGCAGAAGCACAAACACACGCGTGAGTGATATGCGCGCACAGTGTGGGAGGCACTGCACTACGCAGAGAAGTAGGGAAAATGTCCGGGGAGACAGAGTTTGCGTTCCCGTCGGAACAGTGGGCACACCGGGGCAGCGCATCCGTCGATATTGAGTTATTTGCCCAGAGGTTTTGCGGAGGCGCTTGTTCTGCGGCAGAAACGCGCGGGAAACAGGTCGCGCGCGCGCACGAGCGAGAGAACCGGACAGGTGAGCAGGGCCACACCGAGCCAAATAAATATTAGTCACACCCGCGGGACTAAATTAATACGGCGCTCTCTATCCTCTTTTTCCTCTTTCACCTTCTCTCTCTCTCTTTCTCTTTCTCTCTCCCTCTCTCCCTCTCTTTTTTTCTCTTTTTATTTTTCTCCCACTCGCGCGTTTTTCTCCCAGTCTCCTATTGAAAAAGAAAATCTCTTGGTATTTCCTTTGATCCCTTATATGTTTTGCTTTGCTAGGTTTGCGCGATGAATGAGTCGAGATATCAATAGAATCCACAATCTGTGTTTCTGCTTTCCAGGATATACATGACGACTGAATTTCTTGTTTCGGAGACCGAAGAGAGGACACATTAGTTGTATAGTGTTCAAATTCTGGTCTAATTAATAACTATACAAACTTTGGCCATGCGTACTCGATCATTACGCGTTGGAGTATGGATTAAAACTAGATTAGAGTTAGCACACTTCGATTAAACTTCGCGAGAATAATAGTACATTTGGGACCGATAAATTTTTGTTTAACACTCCGGTCAAAAAGAACTTCTTAATCTAGACGATACATATTGGATAATTTTGGTCTAAATGTAACTTTACAAAACGTTGAATTCATACGTTACGAAAGAATTACAACAGGATGTCGGATGAAATAGAAAATACACGATGCCCGGCATATGAAACATAATAATACATTCAAAGGTTGTTTTTATGTTTCTGTACCAGTTACATTTGTAATATGAATCGAGAATTCCTTCATGATACGTAAATTGGGATCGAGAACAAAGTTTTGTTCGCACATGGAATCTGGTAAACCAAAATCCGAGTAATTGAAATTTTCTAGGATTACAATAACTGTATAAAGATTGGATAGCGGAGGGTAAGATACTTCATTCCTAGTAAGTCAATATTATGACAGGAATCTTTCGGGCCAATTCTCGATTAGGGTGAGTTGTAAAACAAAATATTGACGTTATTTGGAAAGAATATGTGAGTCTGAAAAAACTTTAGTTCAACGTCCCGTTTCAATTTCCGCTGTTGCGACTCGCAAATAACTCTCGTTCGTTTACATAAATATTAAACGAATGGAAACAGAAATACGAAAAAGGTGGAGGGGTAATCGAGGCAAGGGTTTTCTTGTGCTCCTTGAATGGAACGAAGAGTATGTACGCGAAGTGAGGGAGAAAAGAAAGTGTATACATTTAGCATTGACTGGGGGAGCTACATGAGGCATAAGCAAAACGCTCGGGATCGTATAAGCTAAGAAGTGTTTTCGAAACAGAGAGTGAGACGGAGTGAGAATGGAGTATCAAGTGTGAATGAGATAAGCAGAGCAGAATAAGGAAAGGCAAATATCTGAGAGCGAACGAAAAACGCTCTACAAGCAGGTAAAGCGACTTATATAGTGGTGTTATTGCTCGTAAAGGCTTTACGGCCCGCTATACATTTCGCTCTCGTCCTTTTCCGCGCTTTTCTCTCTCGTTTTTACCTTTAAGCATCCCCGCTTTTACGGCCAGCTCTTCGATTATTAAAGCCGGCTCTTCATTTCCCATTAACACATGAAGTGTTAGCCGAGGGGTCCGCCAGCACAGAAAGTATCTAGCTAATAAGAACACGAAAGCAAAAGCAACTGCGGCCCGGCCAGCACGTGATAAACTCTGCAATGTGTCGCTAATTATTTATTTACATGCTGTAGCAATTCGCCCATGAGAACCGATCCCCCTCATGACGCATGGGCAGATGATTTTTCTCTCGAACCAATTTAAATTTTGAGAATCCGTATACTGTATTAAGCCGCATGTAATTGGACAATTTAATGAACTTACGAAGTGAAGTTTAATTCAAATTGTATAAGCGCGTTACAATCACAGGGCAAAGTAGACTATTATTTGATTTCGAGGAAGAGGAGCATGAAATGACTGATCAGATTAATCATTTCAAGGAAATTCTTGTAATAATAATCAATATAGCACGTGACAATTTCCATTATTTATTATATTCGTGTATAGTGACATCGATCCCGAGTAATTTCAGTATTGATTTCATGAATCACTAATAAATCACTATACATTATTTTATAGTACACAATTTGGTTGTGTCTGCAGCAAGGCCATGTCGGGGAACCGCGTCTCGGTCCACGCGCGCACGGCAACTTGATCGTGCGGTTTAATTTATTAGAGGGATCGATGGACCGGAACTAATCAATACAGGCTCACTGGTTGAACAGAGCCCAGTAGTTATATGTATATATACCTATATCCAAGACCAAGTGAATACCATTTTCGTCCTTCGTTCGTCAGTGAAGGCCAAGTATTCGGATATACATGCTAAATTTGTCACACGTATATAATATACGTCCGTTTCAAGATGATTTAATTTTTATCCTACAGTAGCGACAGTAAATACCGTGTAAAACGTTGATTGACTCCTGTTACTTTTTCCATGAAGCCAAAAGAGAAACTGAAAAACCGTTGGTTTCTGAATTTAAGGGAAGCGAAAGTTACAGCTCGAGCATCGCTTCGACAACAATATAACAGCTTCGACTCGAAGCGATGTTTCCCTTAAGTGTCAATATGTTTTCGTTTTTCGCTCGATCTCGACGCAGTCAACATTTCTGCGGCTCGAAATCAAGCCATCCAATTTTTCGGCTACGTCCAACTTTCTCAAAGAAGTTTTGCGCGCGCGCGCTTGCGCCCGGCCAACGACTTGAGGAGATTTCTTCTTCGGCGCGTCATGGAGAAAAGTTTTACATCGCTCGCTTGCGGCTGTGTAAGAGACTTTTCCAGCTATCCCGACCGCGCCATTCTTTCCTCCCTATTTTTATGTGATATCATTCTTTCCCGCTGCTTTTGCACTTTGTCCTTCGTTAAGCGGAGCCGCGAGTTTGCCGTTCCTACCAGCCCGGTTTACGGACTCAGCGCCGAGTTTTTCACGCGCACAGCATTCCCCTTTGTTCCGAGGCGTTTTTACCCTTGTAATTCCAATGCGGATGCAGGTACGGAAAGATCGGCCGAGCTCGAAGGGAAACAGGTCGGTGTGCAGAGGGGCATCAGAGCTTAACTTGTAGCGTGGATGGAAATTTCAAGGAAACTCAGCTTCTTGGACGCGCTTGAGCGATAATCTTTATCCAGAATATTAAAAGTACATCTGCCGTTGACATATAGTAAATGATGACTGATCTAGATGAATATATTCGATCATGTTCTTGACTGAGGAGACTTCCGATCAAATACCTCGTACTAAACAGGTACGATAGACGCTAAAATATTTTTATTAATCACTCGCTGGGCAATCTAATGGAAGCTGGTGCTTGCTCACTGATGCTAGCCCATAAACGAGAAATCAACATATATAAGGGTACTGATAGATATTCGGACTCTAAATAAAAGAACCGAACGGTACGCCACAGATCATTATACAATTCATAAGTGCTTGCCGAGTAGAGTTACACTAAACGTGTTCTATTTTCACATTTTAAATTTTAAAATTAAACTCTTTTATTTTCTTTATTTTCACTTGACAAGAGTAGCTCCTAACTATATTTCTCCACGTGCTACTGGTACCCAATTCTCAAGCTCTGAGCCAATCAAAACTCTTGAAAGATCATTACTCATTATTTTTCGAAAGAATTCTAGTCGGGAAAATACTTTTATACGCAGCATATCTGAATTATTGCTTGAGTTTCTAATATTCGTCTAATTCGTACATGAAACTGATGGAACGGTGCATGATAATTATCCAATCCGAAATCGCAGATAACCTGGATCATATTTTCCTCCTGAATTTCGATCCAACTCGCAGTCACGAGCGAGGAGCATAAAAAAAGATCAAAGTCGCGAAATTAGGGAGCCAGATACACCGAGAGCGAGGCAGTCTCTTTTTCGGCGGCGAAGCAGCGAGCGAGAGAGACAGAAAGAAGGGGAGGGCGGAAAGTGAGAACTTTATGGGGGACACGTTCCGACAATATTATGACTCGGTGCGCTGGTGCGACATATGTGAGCTGCGCGCGTCCTCCAGGGGGCTGCTCTGGCGCGCGTCCTCGCAAAAACCCCCTGTCTGATTGCTTCGTTATACTACACCTCGAGAATTATAAATCATTTTTTTCGCCAAGCATCCCCGCTTTTGCTCACTTTTTTCCATCCTCTATGTGTGCACTCGCTCGTATACGACTGTAGCCTCGACGTAATCAACGCGACAACGACTGCACTTGCTATTTACCAAGTTAATTTTTTTATTAACAGTTGATCTCAACCAGTATTGAAAAGTCACACAAATTCGGTGATAACGGATCAAGTGAAACTATCAAAATAGTGCGCGAATTTTGAAGAAAATTACGTAATTCTTTACCGTATCTAATTGATTAAATACTGATTATTCAGAATGTTTTTCAACTTCCAAATGAATAGATAATAATTTCCCTACATACCGAACACAAATAGCCCATGATTATGCTAAGTTAACTCTTATATATCCATTAGTCATAAGTTCGAATTTAAATTGTTCAAGCTGCAGTTATCATTCATTTCAAGAGTCTCAGCAAAAAACTTTTCAAGAATAGCATTTGAAGATCATATATATATATATACATATAAGATTTGAGACCATCCGAAACATCCCTTTTCTCGGTGAATTGTATACACTTGTCCCTCATACATTAGCGCACATCTGGAGAGTGAAGCACCGAGCAAAGTTTAGCCGAAACTCGGGCGCGTACGTACGTACGTCCTCGACGCAAGCCATAAAATTTTCGCGTTCCTCTCCACTTCGTGGGAATATATTCGCCAGGAAGGAAACAATTCGGCTCAAAGCTCGCGATATTTCTCGACGCCTAAGCACCGAATTGCGAGTTTGCGCGGCCTCCACCACTGTATATATATATATATACGACCGAGGATCTCGAGTGGTGCATCTCGCTCTCTTGAAAGCTGCATTTGTATCCTTCTGGACAAGTGAGCTTGAGACTTTGCGTGAAATACTGTCAGATTGACTAGGTGGATGCTCATGCTTCACGAGTTATAGCACTCAACTCAATTAAGGACGCATCAATATTATAGTAGTGAGAATTGCGCGTATGGTGCAGGTGTTCTTTTTCGAGTTAACGCGAAGAGAGACGAGTATGAAATTAGTTGCGTGCGTCATGTTTGAATCAAAACTAAATTTTTTCATTTCTCTTTCAACATTGCAGTATTTACGTAGTAGAATTCACTTCTTTTTGTATCTTGGCGTGTTTTGACGTTAATTATCCATTTTTACAGCCACTTGAAGTTCAATTCAAAAGATAACAATTTTTTCCTTACGCGCAAAAAAAGACTTTTCTTAAAACCCAGACGAATCATCATGAGATGTCATGACCCAAGTTTTCAATTATTATCATAAATTCACAAACTTTATTAGGTCTTTGATGAATAAAAGAATTTTATTAGATCGATCAAGTTCGCAGAAAGCTCTCTATTAATCCAGGCAAATTGACGAAATCATGAAACTGTAACGATCAGAGTCTCTGGTCATCACAGGGTCATAGACGTGAATCTTCAACTGTCAGAAAATCTCAATAGTATGTGGGATTCAATTGAAACTCCGATTTGCATGCATAGAAGATAATAGAAAAATGAAATAGAAAAATAGAAACTTCAGCTGATACGACGATATTAACTTGAGTCAGGTACCCAAGACGACGACGACGACGACGAGGAGGACGTGACGGTACGGTAGATATAGAAGAGACGAAAAAAGCTGTGAGTAATGCACACCCGGCTGATTACGAAGGAGCCGCGAGGACACCGCCCGCAGCGGACTGCAGCGGTAACGAGTCATTGCGCGCACCGCGACGACGACGACGAGACCTAACGAGCACCCCGAGCCGGCCGCATTCATTCTTTCGACTCCAGCGCATGATTATGAGATTACGTGAGATGGAGCCGTGGATCGGCCCCCTTCAGTCCCAGCACTTTTCTTAACTTGAGTTCGGAAAAGAAAAAGAGGCGAGACTGCGCGGTCCCACTGTAATCAAGATGGCTCGTTCTGCCGAAACGCGCGCAACGATCTCTTTGCAATGAACTAGTCTTCCGCAGGATTTCCCCTTTCTCCGCGACATACTTCTTTCTCTGGAATACAAAAAACACGCGACATTACGTGATCCGTGTAATTATTATATATACGTACGCGTGGCGTCATTAGAGGATCATATTATTTGTCGAAAAGGTTCTTCGAGGCTTGGTTGACAAACGATACTACTGGTAACTGTCGCGATCGAAGGGTAAATTATAACAAGGAGAGAAATTCTCCAATAAAATTCCGATCATCAGATCCTTGTGGCGTTACTGATACAATGGGATCATCCTCATGACCCCGATTCACCAGTCCTCTGTCGGGTGAATTTTCAAATTGTTGGTTGGCCATCATGCCGTTCTGGCATGAGAACATTTTTAGATCCGATAACGAAGATTTACATACATATAGAAAATATTTTATCAGCCATAATCGACATGAAAAATGGCTTAAGGATCAATTTGAGCGAAAATGAATTCGAACTATATAATTTACGAGATACGACATATATATTACAATGCTGCATCCCCATATCATAATCTGCGTATGCGGCAGTCGAATGTCCTCGTAAAAATCGGACTGTTACGAGAATGTAATTCAAAACTGTTGGAGTGTGCCAAATCTGCATTTACACTTTTGCAGAATACTCGACGATTTTCGTCTCGCTAAAACAGTCGGATACATCGATGAAGCAGGAGCGAATGGAAATTAGCGATATATATATTTCAATCGAATTTTCCTGGGCATTTAACGCAGAAAAAACGGGGCGAATCAAAGCGGAGCGCAGCGAAAGAAAAAAAGTAAACGTTAAAAACGGCGCTCGAGTTATGCAAATAATGAGTATGAACGGGGCTGAAAGAATGAGAGAAGGGGCTGGGCTGCAGACGCGCACGAGTCCAGGGGAGACAGAAATAGCTCGTTTAAATTCACCCCATCAGGGGTAGGGGGCGGCGCGGCTGCGACACGGTCCCAGCGGGGCCCCGCGGCAATGGCGCCTCGCTCGCGCGACGCGCCCGAAACGCCTCTCCTTGTCTATTCGGCGCAGGCTAACCCAATTTCCCCGAGATAAACGCCGAGTGGAGCCGGAGAGATTTCTGAGTTATACGAGCCTCGGGCCGCGGCGGCCGTGTCGTTTTATTAGCATAAATAACGCGCGAACGCCCGCGTGCCCGCACGCGTATATATACATTACACGTGTATCGGCCCTCGGCGTCTTTCGCGCTTCTTGTCTCCCTCGCATCGGGCCGTTCACTCGCGGCAAAGGAGCGTGAATATTGCATCGTCGCTGCGTACCCGGACCACGTGATTCACGTGCCGTGTTAAATATTTCCCGGTATTCCGGGGGAGGCACTCACTTGAACTCGTCAGGTGCGACAATGGCACGTCGTTCTCCGATTGAAAAATCACCAATTTCGCTTGCCCCATTGGTTCTGCTGCACACAACTTCGCCAGCTATATTACGCACTTGGTGAAAATACCCATGCATGAACTATCAAATTCGACTCGATTTCGATTCAACCTAGTTTATCCGGAAACACCTACATTCAAACTAGTGAAATTTTCCAGAATTTCGAAAGCGGGTGAAATTTTGAAATGCCTGCATCAAAAGGCAAATGCGTTGCTCGAAGCTAAAACGACTTCGTTGCCGAACCAATTAGCTTATCCATAGCCACGAACTTCAACTTTCACTGACACCGCAAACGAGCTTGGATATATGCTCATACTTCGTTTTCAAGCGCAAAACTTTTCGTCCAATACGAATCTCGCAACGAATTTGAAAACGAAAAAGCGTGAATGAATTAAATTGAATTTGTATATACAACGGCATATCGAGGCCAATGTTAAAACTTGTGAAAGAGAAAATGTACGAGCGGGGAGCAGGTTAAGAAATTAGCTTCTCGCGAGCTCTGCGTCGCTCCAAAGTAATTCGCGTAGCAAATCAGTCGCGAGTTGCTCACAAGATATGCGAGCAAAACGGCGGCCCGAGTCCACGTAAACAACGTGGAATGAGACGGTGACGAGTGTAGAAGCTCATCATAAAGGAGCTGCAGCAGACTCGGCTCGGAGCCGGGCCGATAATTCCTCATATTTCGGGCTTGCTATCATCACCCGAGCACGGCGGATCATACACATATATATACAATGCGAATAGCCGTGTATTCGTCCGCGTCGGGGACCTCTATATGTGTATACGTGGGCGACGAATAAAGAGAGAGCCCGGCAGAGATAACCGAGAAGACTCAGCATCAGAGACGGCGAGCAACGGAGCTTTAAAGCACAGCCGGCGTGGCGGAAAGAGCTCCGAGCATGGCAGCGGCCCTTTATACATGTATACACGCGTACGGGTGTGTGTGTATACATAGTACGAAGCGGCGGGGCCAAAGCGGAGAGTGCATTTAATTTGCTTAACGAGGGCCGTCCTTCTTCCGCGCTTTTATCTAACGAGTGAAACGATTTTATAAAGAGTTTCCGCCCCACGGATTTATTTCGAGAGGATCTACTCGGTGCTCCCGTCCCCCCGGCTGATTCTTACGTTGCGCGCGCGAGTACTCGGCCAGAGCTGCTATTGCGCAAGGGCGAAAGATGAGTGGCGCGCGGGCCGCACGGCTGTATAATCCGGTTATCTCCACTTTGAAGTGCTGCTGACGCGCAAATTTCGGACACCCAGAGAAATAAAAGATATTTCGCGCAAACACCCTGAGTGGATTGTGTGCCTGGCTTGTAAAACAGCGCGGCGAACGATTGAATGCTTTGACGGTATACCAATACATGCCTGATTACGCTCCTCTCCCCTGATTCGGGAATATAGCATTTTGATTTTTCTTCGCCATCGCGGATCATGGTGGGAACATGAAAAGCTCTCGGGGTAGAAGATAAGGATATTGGAGTGGATCGGCAAATGCCAAACACACCCAGTGCTACTCATAAAACTATGGCTTATCATATATATTAGTCGTGAGCTATGGGTTGAATGCACAGCCGTTGTTCATATACTAGCAACCAATGCTAAAGCCAAGACAAAATCAATGTAAGGTTCATGAACAGAGAACCTTTCACGGCAAAGGCCACATAATCTTCATAAATTTTTATAGTAAACATCGTTTATGTCCCTAGCAACTGTTGCTAAGGGGAGGAGAAAATTTAGGAATGAGGATAGGGTACGCTTTCGATTACTCTACATCGATTCCATTTTCCAAAATCTAGAAAATATCCCATTCTTGAGCGCTACCGCTGTTTGCATCTCTGTGTGAAATAGTGACTCATATTCATTTCCTTAGCGACCGTTGGAAAGGGCAATTCAATTCAAGGTTCATTCTTCAGATATCTTAATTCATGAAGCCTCTTTGACAATGCATACACACGATTCATTTGGCAGCAGTTTTTCCAAATTAATCTTTCTACTGTAAATCGTGCGTTTTTCTGCACTCAATTCAAATGCAAACAATATGTCCGTACAACTCGTCGTTTATTACCTATGATGAGAAATCTTCTTTTCATATAGTGGCTGAGATTTATTAGGAAACCAAAAATTGTAATGATAATTTGTAAAAAGAAGTTTCTACATTGATACTCTACACCTCAGAGGGTGTCAACATGGCACTTTATCAATTGACTAATTCAATATAATAGAATGGTTTAATTATAGTTATACTTTTAAAAGTTTAATCTTTTGATTATAGCTAGGGTACATTTGTCTGTTCGGTTATCATTTCATTCTCAAGTACTTTTGTTCTCTAAAAGAACTAAAGCTGAAAGATATCTCGAATTAACTATTCAAAGAGTACATTTTTCTCACAGGGGAAATAGAGCATTCGATATGGTTTGTTACAAACTGATTCATTCTCTTTATCCAACAAGATCAAAAAAACTTGCACCGAGTTAAGGTTGGCTCCTGATTGTTGATCAGAAGATGAAATTTCCTCCGAATGCTGAAACCATGAGCTTAATACATTATGAACTTGACCACAATATTTTTTCAATTCCCCGTAATAAAAATGCTAATATAAGCTCATTTGATTTTATTTATGAAAATAAATCTTAATAGAATTTTCTGATATCGTCATGTTAGAGATGACAATATCAACAAAAAAGCTCCTTGAAATTGATACCTGATTCCTAAACACACAAAAATTGTTTGTACAGACAATTCTCATGCTCGCACTAGCCCAAAATAATACCACACCAATCGACTATTATTTGAAATATCGATTTCGATGAGTCATCCGTTTACTTATTTTCAGCATGGATAGCCAACTTCTAAGGAATAATGAGCTGTCATCCTCGGTCAGAGTATTTGGATAAATTGGATTTTCATGCCAGAAATTCGGATTGTTCCGTGTCAATCAAATAGATTTCGAAATTCGCTTAAAAATCTCGACAGCATAATCCTCCCGACCGAAAATAAGTCAGGGCCGTCAAAGTGCGAAGTGCGCACTCCATCAGACTAACTTCCGCAATAAATAACCGTAACAGCTAAACAAAAGAAGAGCAACAAAAGGGAGGCAGAAAAGAGAGTGAGGGAAAAAGTGGAAGAGGAACAAATCACGCTTCGCGCGCTATAGCTCGCGCGGAGTATAAAAGCCCGACGAGTATATGTATATAATGGACGATCCGAGTCCTGATCCAGCAAACGCGCGCACTGCAAAGACTGGCTGACGTAACGCAGGCACGTAAAATATACCTATATATCTCGGTTCAGGGCCACCGGGAGAGCCCGCGTAAATCATATAGCTGCCGATACTCCTTACTGTATTCTGTCCTCTCGCACGCATCCCCGCGCAAACCCAAATACACACACACACACACACGAGCTGCACACGACCCGCACACCAGGCTATACTGGGCTCAACGAAGGGGCGCGAAATCGAATTAAATATTTCGCGACTTTGCGGGCTTGCGTTTCATCGTCGCTGACGTTGAGTCTGGCCTCGGGCCAAAACGCCCCCGTCGAATTTCGATGCCCTCGCGCTCGGCTCCTTCCTGCGCCGAAGGATTACAAAGTTATATACGCTAGTCAAACGTAAATCCGTCCTCTCGCTATAGCTCCGAATCTATTATCTTTTCTTTGCGGAGATTAACGAGACGTAAAGTGATAGTGTCTCGAGTAGTAGTAGCGCAGTTTTTCTTTGTCGCTTGCGCTCTTACAGTATGGAAGCGACTGAGTATATTGCTTTTTGCGCAAAGCGCCAATGATGATTTCCCAATTGGGCGCGGTTGAGTGACTTTTACGCAGGCCGTTTGTATCGATGCGTTATACGCATCAGTGATTTTTCAGATTATTCCAAAATGTATTGATTCAGGAATTCGGCGAAGAGTTTGGAGTGGTTGCCGTTTAAATAATACATTGACATATTTGCAGAACAACTCATTATTCAAGTTGCGGTTAACATTTCAAATATACGCGCAGAGAATAGCGAAATAATCTTGTTGGCTACACAAAAAGATTCGAGCAAACTGGAGCAGTTCCATGCGCGTAGCAGTTATCTTCGGTATGAAAGAAACGCCGTGGCATTCAGCGAATTTCAAAAACAACCACCAAGATAACACGCCGAGTGCCGCGAAAAATATGTCCGCTCGTACTTTCATTTCGAAACAAGATTCCGATTACTGCAAAACATGAAAAATCAAAAATCAGCGCGTAAATATACCCAATTGAAAAATACGAGGATTTATCCGGTCGGAGAAGAGCAAACAGAATGTGATTCATGCTGTGCCAACGTGGACAGTTGTAGCGATCGAGAAAAAAAAGCCCGAGCCAACGTATTAGATGAATGTAATCTTATATATATATATATTTCGATAGATGTACACAGGCGGAATAAGTCTAATAATCAACACTCGGCTCGGCGCTGTCGACCCTCTGCACTCCAGCGGGAATATTGATAGAAAGGGTGAAGTGGGAGAGATGGGGTGGAGGGTCAGTGCGGATAGGGCGCAGCCAAGCTCTGTCTCTCTCTCTCTAGCGCGCGCACCCTTTTGATCAGGGTTATACGCGCGCGCGGCCGCTCGTGTGCCCGGTCCAATCGTATATATATATATGGGCGCGCGCCGGGGCAGGCTAACTTTGCCTCGTGCGCGCGCGCGTCCTGCAAATATCGCGTTAGCATTCGGCCCGCGCCGCGGCTCTTATTCAAATCAGCACTCGGCTCTCCACGCGCAAATTCGCTCGAACGATTGTTTTGCCCGACTACATCGTCCACGTATGATGGAGTATATACGTGCGCGCAGGCCCGGCGAATTGTGCGGCGGCTATAAACTTTTCGGACCACTGGCCGCACGCAATTCCATCGTGCGCCTCCTTGATTCGCTTGGATTTCCCGAATTACTTCGCCAACTTGCATCGTGAAAATTTCCATTCAGGGCTTGTTGAGTAGCGCACACCGGATCAACTTGCCAATGAGCTGTTTACACCGGTTACATGTATCGATCGATGCAAATGAGACTATAAATAATTATCGAGGTGCGTAGGGTATATACGCGCGTGCGCCAATGTTTATTAAAGTTCGAACGGCCGTTTTGTGTAAAGGGGAAGCTTTGGCTTACGCAACTAGTGCACGCACTGCCATGATTGCAAATCTCAAAATAAGAACGTTGTATTGGCGCGGCGCGCCCCTGAGCCCACGCAAACATGTGCACAATAGTGGTAGATATACGCGAAACGCGATATTGTATTTATCCTTGACGCTGGACAAATGCGACTATGTATGCACGGGATTATGGCTATTGAAGGGATTTATATGGAAGTAATGAATGAACTTGCATATATCTTGATTGTTTGAACGATAACGAATCCAATTCAGGATTGATATCTCGTCTGAAATTCGGCCAAATTTGAGAATTAAACAACTCGTAAGTTGGTGAATTGATTAACACTTCACAAGAAAGAACGCGTACTTTGGATAGAATCATCCTGATCCTGACCAGCTTGTGCAAAGGGATAAATATTTATACTTACCTAGAACACGTTCTCTTCATGATTTCTTTTTCTTACTTCCTTTTTTACACGGACTCAATCATAAATCATTCCAATAGAAGAAGCTTGTCAGCAAAAACTTAGTCGAATAAATATGACTTTGAGTAGAGATTTGTTTCAGTGTTTAAGCATTTTTCTTTTTTCCTGTCATTTTACAATCAAACTTGAACTCATATATATGAACCCTTTCGACAATTAGAGCTGATTTTATATTGTACAATGATTATTCATTCTTACATTATGAAGTCAATATCAAAATACAATTATAGTTTTGACAGTTCTTAACTCAAATTTACGTAATTATGTATAAAGTCGAACAAGCTTTATCATTGAATATATTTTTCAAACATAAAATCAATATGACAAGAAAATAAACTAATATATGTATATTCCGGATAGCTTCATACTTTAGCCAAATACAATGTACTAATGACACTTATAAATCCATGGAACTATGTGTGAAATATGAATTTCAACGCGGACAAACAGCGGGAATATTGCGAAGACACTTCAACGGCAATGGCCCAAAGTTCACGATACTCCTAAATAGCTCCGTTTGTATCCAACTCGATTCGATCCAACCTAATTACGCGCTCATCTACAAGAGCTGGGAACTCTTGGGATTGCGCGTGACCCGATAAATCGCGACGAGCAGCACCTGGTGTAACGGGCATGAAAAAATCCTCGAAAAAAATCTGTTTCAATTAAGCTTGTTTAGCCGACAGTAAACAAGGCGGATCCATTGCGTTTCGCGCGCCAAGCACCGGTCGAATAAATAAAAGCTGCTCGCGAGCGCTCGCTCGCTGCGCTTGCGGGGGCAAAAACAAGATAGAGTTACACGAGCGCGGGCATATATCGCGACAAAGACGGGGCAAAACATGGGCCGCTTGCAGCGAACCAACATTTGCACAGCTTCAAATCACGTTGCAAGAACGACCCTAATAATCTCGAGCCAGCCCGAATAGCGCGGATGCATTAAAGCTCGACAAGAAAAATGTGCCGCGCTCGTTTTCGCGCGCGCACACGCCTAGCCCGACGAGTAAGCGTTCGTGTCGAACCAACACGAACACGCAGCGCCGAACTCGACATTTCTGCATGTGTGTGTGTGTGTGCGCGCGCGAGTGGCTGGTCCTCTCGAGCCGGCGAAAATGGAAAAGTGAAAAACTGACGCGGCGAAAGAGGAATATGAAGGTACACATACATGTAGGTGAGTTCAGGCTTTTTTTTTATCTCGTTTCGGATCAGCCCTTTTGATTCATTTCTACTTCCACGAATCTGTTTAATAAGCGCGAGATTTTATTGGACGAGGAATAAATTGGAGATTGCAAAGGTGGAAATTCCTCGCGGGGAAGTGGCCGACCCCGTGTACCTTCTTTTTCGGCAGCGAGCAATACCGCATACTCGCAGAGGAAATTCTGATTTGCAAATTCCAACTGGGGACAATTGAAAATTTGGCTGGAACGCATAAAGCGCGGTACACGGTGTGGCAGCTGCTATTGTAAGACCGGGACACTCTCGACCCAGTTGTCTCCGGGGCACGCCATTCTAACTCATCCCCGAAAATTCATTCAAGCTCGCTTGCCTGTCCCGTGCCCCCGCGCCAGCTCGTGGCGCGTGTCTCATAACGCGCGTACCTCGGACAAGCCGCACGGGTTATATAGTACTGCCAGGCAAGGGGGTCTAGCGTCGTCTGCGTCGTCGTCGTCTCTCTCTCTGTCCCTCTCGCCACTCGTCATAATTCCGACACGGGAAACTTAATTGGATTCTCGCGTTAGCGCTCGTCGGCAAGTTGGGCCCGCTATGAATAGAACGGAAGAAGGAACTGGCTCGCGCGTAGGAAGGTAAACACGCGGCTGCGCCCGTGGATCCCTATCGAGAATGATTGAGCGGCCGAGCCGCGCGCGGCCAAGCTGATAAAGTGTAACGGCAAGCAATACGCCGGATGACACACTTTCCGCCAAAATAGCCCGCACTATTTTGGTAGGCTCGCGGTTTACGGAGAGCGGGATAACTTATACACTGCGCGCTCGAGCGCGCCGCTCCCGTAATAAATGCGCGCACTCACACATTGCCGGCCGCCGAGACACTTGCAGGCCGCCTGCGCTCCCCTGATAACCAAAGCGTCTCGCGCGCGCGCGCGCCCCCCGACTCTTTTTATTCGCGTTCGCCGCGCCCCGGATTTCACTTAGGCTAATCCTTATTTAGCGACGCGATAACTTAGCCGGCCGACCCTGCCGTCGTCGTGGCTCGTGCGCTTTATTATCATGCGCTTCACCAATGGGCACAAGGACCAAGATAACAACAGATGAAAAAAAATGTGAAATTATTGAACGAGATTTTCGTGTCTCGTATGCCCGTTTGTCAATGAAAAACAGTGGACGTAGAAGACCATGAATTCATGGAAAGAAAAAAATCATGGTACGCAAGTTTTTTTTATCGCTAAGGTAATGAATGGTGATACACATGATATACAGCTCAAGTAGAGTTAGCAATTTGTTAGGTCATCCATTTATCTAGAGAGAATTTAACATCATGTTATGTCTAGAAATAAAAATACTGGCTAATTTTCGGTTAATTTTGTTTTGCGAAGTACAAAATTCTTTATGGAAATGGTACCAAGTTACTTATGGACCACTTGGAATTGATTTATCATTTTATTGCAAAGAAATTTTATCGAAAATAATTCTGAAGCAAGTAAAATTTAAAATCTGTCTTTATATCCAGTGCCACCTCTGGCGAGTATTTAATGATTATACATGCATCCTGTCAGAATATTCAGGAAAAAGCAAAAGTGGTATTCTAAATGATCTCATTAAATAAGGCCACGTGCAGTCACAGCCGTGCACCGCGCCGGTTTTCGCATACCAGCCATGGACAGGTTGCTCGCACTTATGTATCTAATTTTTGTCCCCGTCCACACATCTAAGCTATGTATTAATTGTAAGTGTGATTTTCATTAGTAAAGAGATTATTTTACGTTGATCGAGATTTTTAAAAGATTTAAAAACGAGATAAAATAAGTGATCGCATGCATGCGCGTAACCGCGTTTCTCGCACACGAGAATAGCACGTCCGACACTCGCTCATGTTTTACGCACTCGTATCGAAAAGCACAATTTCGTATCTCTTGAAACGAATGGTTTCAATCACCGTGTAAGTGAACTTGCGAGGCACTCTCTCGTTGTTAACAAAAAAAAGACGAAAAAAGGCAACGGAATTTTTTCATTACCATAAAAGTGTCGTGCAAGTTTGAGTACTCGAGTTACCGCGAGTGCATGAAAATATTCACGCTCGTGGTGTTTGAATAGCCAACTGGTAGGAAGAGCTCGACAAAGAAAAATCTCAAGAAGACTAGAAGAAGCCTGTACGATTCGCTTGAGATGAGGATGAAAAGTAGGAGAAAAGTAGGAGTTGGAAGAGGGAGGAGATGGAAAGGGAGAGAGGGAGAGAGAGAGAGAGAAAGAGAGAAAGAGCATGTCTCGGGTGGTGGTTGCCACCGAGGTGATTCGGAATTAAGCGGCGACGGCGGCCGCGGCGGTCGGCTCGTTTATAACGTCGGGCGAATTAATAAATTGATAGCGCAGCTGGCACTTTGGCAAGGGAGCTCCATTAGACGCGGCACTTGGCACCCTTTCGTAATTCCTGACGTCACCGTAATTATATCTAAACACGCGCAGACGAATCTCGCCCAAAGCGCAACGCACCGAGCAGCCGTTACGGCCTCCAGACGCATGCACGCGTCTCTCCCACATTCGTATATACGCGTGATCCGACACCTCAGCCAAATTGCTTATGAAGAATCACGCCGACATGATTCAGTCGCATGGGCCGAGCATTAGTCACATAGTATTTTTCACATTACATCCCTTATCACGCGGGACGTTTCAGATGCGCAATCGGTTTACCGAAATAGACACGGAATCGGTACAGCCGCATGTTCCGTCAAACGTTTCGATTCCCTCGAGATACTCGCACGCATTAATGAAGAGTGAGCACATGCTCGTAAGGCAATCAATGATTTATTAATACGTCGGTGAAATCGAGCTAAGCGGAATGGCGTCTAAATACAGATAAAAGCCTATTTGGCCATCTATATGTATACCCCGAAGAGTTTCAGCTAAATCGTACCGAGACTCTGTAAATCTGATGGTCTCTTGTATGTTTCATCACTCGATTTTATTCCGTGGGTCCGTCTCAACATGATACCATCCGGTGATTCGCATAGAATTATGAATACATACACGATGAAAAAAATCAATGAAAACTGAGGATGAGCGAATCACGTGTTTTTTAAATATTTCTATGCAATTATATATTCACGTATTCAAGTGAAACCATTCATGGTTGCAAAAATAAAAAACAGATCAACACAGTTTATTTTAATGAAAATACATGCATGATGTTATGAACGTTTGTCAGTGCGTGTGATCATATGTACTGAAGTATATTGGCAATTTTTAAATAATAAACGACCAATTTTGTTTTGATATAAGTTTGTTTGGCGTAAATTATTGAAAATCTCGAGAACGGCTGAATCGATTTAGCTGAACTTGGGAGTATTTTTGAGATTATTGTAACAATAGAATAAACAGTCAGAGGAATGAAACGACAAACGTACTCACATTCACGTTCTAAAACACGAGTCAACAGAGAGACAGCAATAATTCTTTGCACTGAAACTATATACAATGTTTCTTATGTATCAACAACTTCCCATGACAGTGGTGATTGATTTTCCGCACTATTACTTTATCTTGACAAATAACTAGATTAACGCGGCTACCATTAAATTATTGTACAATGCGATCAGTTTACGAATTAAATACCGTCCAATAATGGAACTTGTAAGGAATTGTTTTTCACATCAGCAATCGGAGATTGACGGAGATTCACACGAATAAAGTTATGGCGAGTCGTGTAACCAACGGAACTGTTCCTCAACACAGAGTCAACGCAGGAGTGACGTTCCACCGTCACGATTGTCAATCAGCTCGAAAAACCTGCACTTACTGAAAACATCGCGCACGTAGAGATGAAGTTGGACACTGCGGACACCCGCGAAAAAGGACCGGCTCGAATCGGATGTACGCGCCTTCGCGAA
Source organism: Aphelinus atriplicis (assembly GCA_020882685.1). Taxonomy (NCBI): domain Eukaryota; kingdom Metazoa; phylum Arthropoda; class Insecta; order Hymenoptera; family Aphelinidae; genus Aphelinus; species Aphelinus atriplicis. Next base: position 25,379,239 of record CM037074.1, on the reverse strand, counting down.
GTTTACAAACATGTAGCGCATAGGCGAGAAGGAGCTCGACTCGGGCTCTCGGCGAGCGCCGAGGCGCAGATTGAGCAGTGCGCGCGCGGAATTTGGAAACAACCTGCGGCTCGGTTTGCGCGCGTGTCCCTCGATCCCCCCCGTACAAATAAAAGGGTACGAATCGGAGAGCCGGCGAAAGTTCAGTAATCGACTGGCTTGCCACGCTCCCGCTATATTTGCGCCCGCTGGCTGGGCGCAACTCCAAGAACGGCCACCAGCCGCAACGGCCGGGCCCTGCCTGCACGCGAAATGTGAGCGAAATACACATGTGGCGCGCGCCCCCTTATATACCCTGTCCCACTTGCGCATTTTTCTCGGGGAAAATTCCTCGCCCATCCTTCCACGTGTGATTCCGACAATAAATACTCGGAGGGGGTTGGCGAAGTGAAGAAGCCTGCTGGGTGTAGTATAAGTTCTCAGTGTAAGGCTCAAGCTGGCCAAAGTATATGGGTGATTTCACTTTAACTTGCGCATTGTATGCGCGGAAACTTCGGATGAACCCCCATACGTTTTCTTCTTTTTATACTTAATGTGTTCTTATTATACTTAATGTTAAGCAATCGAACCAAATATAGGTGAGTTGTCTGATTGAGCTTTATTTCACTAAATTTCATTTTAATTTGCTATGTAACCGGTAATTTTCCACCGTTCTTTGTATTTCTCGCAGTGAAGGTTATACTTTTTAAGGAGTCTAATGACACCACCGGAAAAACAGAGCAGAAGTTATAAGACAAAGGAATGCTGTATGAAAGTGAAAAGTCACTGTGTGAAGGTGAATGAATCATTGAAGGGAAAGCGAAAAATTTTTCATGTGATAAAAGTGAATTAAAAGTGAATTAAAATTCTAGAGCATTGGAATATTTTTCCCTTATTTATCGACATCGTATGGCTTATATTTTTAAAAGGATAATTCGCAGAAAAAATAAGATTAGGATAGACTTTATATATTTGTCTCTGTTATTTTTGATGAAATGATCAGAATTTAAAAAACCGCTGCCAAGTGCCTTAGCAGTATGCTTTCTCAAAGAGGCTTCAACATCACCCACAAACGCATCCCAAACCTATATTTTCACCATTCACTAGCGTAGATTTATCATTCATTTTTCAAAAATTACAAAAACAATATTTAATCAGTTCAGTTCGTATCGCTTCCTCAATAAATGAAGCATTCGGACCTGGTGTGACAACGGTGGCTAAGGAGCTAATTGGGAAGATATTGTGTCCTTTGTCGTCGAAAATGATGGAATTGGGCCATAAATTGATCATTTCCAACCTTCGTAACGGTTGCTAGGGAGGTTAACAACGGTTGCTATCGAGCAAATATAACAATTCAGTGTCCTTGGCCATCGAGTATGACTTAAAACTGATTTTCCGGCTTCCGAAGCAACGGTTGCTAAGGATGTAAACAAACGGTTGCCAAGGATATCAACATTGGTTTCTATGAGAAATATCTCATCCATTCTTATCGACCTCATGATTGTTCCAGTCCCAATAAACATTGATAAAAATTCATGAGAAAATTCCCCAGAATACGTTACCAAGATCAATATGTATACTGAAACAGTTGCTTGGAGTGTAAAACCCAAGCGCTAACTGCAGTCACTATATCGCGTTAAATGCAAATTTCTCAACCTAGATCAAATGAAAGGTCACGTTTGATTTGAACCAACTTACACTGAGATGTATTTATCACTTTCAAAAAATGATTTTTTTTCCAGGAAAATCAACCGGGTTGTTCCGATGGTACCCGGCAAGGCTAACCTAATTTGAAATTACGCTTAAAGTGAGCGGTTTAAAAAACTGTCTGTTTCAGTATTAGACTTGTGAATTTTTTTATTATTAAACTTATGAATCTATAGCAAAACCAATGATTCAAGGGTGGGCGTCATAGGGTTTACTCGATAAAAAACGAAAACTCACTGATGGATATTTGACGGAATGGACGAAAAAAATATAATTATCAAGATGAAATGCCAGAAATTTAATGGTATGCCTATTATTTATTTATAAAATGATATATATGTGTGTGTACATAATATTATGTTGATCGAGTTTATTAGCCTATAGTCTAACAAGGAGAGTATCAGGCTTCCTGGTCTGAGATCTTGCTGAAACTTTGTGAGATGGTTTTTGGGTACTCAAATAGGTCATGTGTATAATCATTAGGTCATTAGGTACAATAATCCGTTTTGCGACTGGAGATGTTCGCGAAAAATTGTTGATTATTATGCATAAACAGTATATCTATGTATACATGTATATACTGTATATATATGTATTAAGTCAACGATAATTCACGATAATGTCTCCTGGAATACGAAACGTTGAAAATCTCCGAAAGTATTAGCTTGATCGGGACTCAAAAGCCTGACAACATGGTAATCCGAGTGCTGCTCGAGCTAAAATGCTTGAGATTTCACGAATCATTTATGAGATATAATGGGTTGGCCACAGAGGGTACCAGGTAAGCGAGAATAAAACTGTGTTTTCTTTCTTAAATTTGATCTATACATATTTGTTCAAATAAATACTATAACATGATTAAATTATATATGTCAAACGTTAAACACACACATGATAGCTAGATGAGCTTCTGAAGAGGTTTCTGATGCATGAATGAAAAGAAGAAAAAAGTCACTGAAGTTGGATGTAAACTCGTAATCCACAATTGAATTAATCAAATGTAAGCCTAAAAAAAATGTGTGATTCAGAAGTCGTCCTCTGCCGTCGTCTCGTTGCTCGTGTGTAATTTTCTGACCGCACAAGACACACAAAAGCAGGGCCAACGAGGAGATGCGCGGGAACGAACTTTGGGCAAAAAGTCATTGTTCGTGCTCTAGGGCGACAGTGGGGGTGAAAAACAAAAGTGTAACCATGCGCACGCGGCAAAGTTGACGGGGAACTCTGCCAAAAACGCGGGCTCGCGAAACGCCGAAAACGAGACGGGGAAGGTCACGACTCCGTCGACTCCGTGACTGGAGTGCGATTCAATACAAATACAGAGTGACCAGAGCAAACTATGTGTATACTTATCTATTTTTCAAAGACTTGCCAAGATTTTCCATCGAGTCGTACGCAAGACTTTGACGGATGACGGTAAAGTGATGTTTGCGATTGCGTATAGGTGTTATAGAAGGAATCGATACGATGAGATTACTATTACTAGATGTCAAAGCAATGCAAGAAATGTTTATATTTCTGCCAAAGATTCAAACGTGATTTCGGTTGTACTATATCTATTCAACTTGAGATTTTTTCTTTTTATATAGAATTAAAACATTTTTAAGAAGTTGAACGGGTACAAAGCATAACTATATGCAAGCACGATCAGAGAAAAGTCACTCAGCACAGGAATTAATATTACCAGTGTTTGTTTCTGCCACAATCTACTGAGCGTGATGAATATAATATAGATGTATTGACAATATTAATAAGTCATGCAGCCCGTACTTTTGTATGATCACTTCTTCTAGTTTTTAAGTGACTATGATTATTTAATATGTTTCAGTGAACCATTGTGAGCCTAATTTAATAAATCATTTTCATTCGCATTTAAACAGTCAATCGATTTTTTTATTGATTTTTCAACTGGTTGATTGTTATACGAGAGGAAAATCCTACTTGTATACATAAGTTGAAACTTATTATCGAATAAACAATAGCTCGTGTCTTGGTGAACGTTCTGTTAGCCCCAAGCAAAGTAAAGAAGAGAAGGCAATTAGCATTTGAATCTGAACGACGAGCGTGCGATTCCTCTGATCTGAGACAAAAAATATGATAAGGCAGCTTCGCCCAGGACTGGGCAAAAATTGATAGCGGGAGTATAAAGGGGTTGGGTGGTTAAGTATAGTGCGTGTGTGAGAGAGAAAGAGAGAGGGAACGCATGCAAGTGGCAGGGCACTAATGACCACGCAACGATGGCGCAGTGGGTATAGGTATACGGACGCAACGCGTGCATCGGACGTCGCTGGATGCCCTGTACGCCACACCAGCATTGTATATATAGCTATATATTAGATACCAAAAGAGAGATCCGAATCATGGAGTTGCCCTTACAATTACATTCAGCCTCGGGCTAACAATGAGTTTGGCCACTGTACGCGTGCACCAATATATTATTATGCTTGTGTGGGCAGCAAGTCGCATTGCGGTTATTTTTGCGACTGAATCTAAAATCGTCAGTAGTCCATGTGTCCTGTTCATCGGCAGACTTATTGTCATTTTCGTTTGATACGAGATGATTCCATAATCCATATGGTATTGCTTTCGAATGACACGAACAGCTTGCATAAACTTGTGTGATTATTGCAAATGATCAAGGGCTATTCGATTTTCTCGATTTGAATATACATATATCATCGGACACAGGGAGGCTTCATAATCGGAGTTAAGATGTTCTTGAAGAAAATAGCATATGGAAAAGTATGCACGATGTGAATTCGTAGCAGCCTTGCACTTCAACACTGCAACGTATACAACTGCTTCGGATCTCATATTATAACAAATTAATATTAAAAAAAAAGACAAAAAGTAGCAACACAGAAAACAATCTCGGCGGAATACTTGTACGCACGAGACCTTGTATACGAGTGTAAGATCTCGCGCGCCGAAGAATCGACGGTTCGCACAACAGTCCGCATCCCGCATTCTCCGAACACCATTTGAATAAGATAACTGCGTAACAGAATATGTATACGATATGGGCGACTTTTCACGCTGTTTAACAAAATTAAAATCGCGTGCTAATGTTAAATGTCATATTTCCATGTATATTGACACGTTAACGTTATAATCTGCTCGATGATACATTAGAAACGTATCTTATATACCAACTATCGATAACGACTGCAAACTTTCGATTCGATGCGATACCCGCGGGAATAATTAAATGCTCGAGGTATTCGAATCGTGAAAATCAGTACATTAATCAATAACGTTTTCCTTACTGGCAGTAGAACGATTGATCAATCACTTAATCCATCCGTGAGCAAAATATGAATGCACCTGGAGAAAATGTTGAAATCGATCGTTCGAACGGATAAAGTAGAGTAGCGTTGACGGTTATAAAGTTTATAAAATACTCAAGTTATAACAGGCCTAATCGATCAGTGGATATTGTACGCGAAAAGCATGACGCGCTGGGCTGGGGCCACTGGGGGGCGCGGGCGCCCGCGCATACGAAAAAGCCCACCCTGCATCGATACGAATCTCGCGCGGGAGCTACATCACGCGCGCGCAGCTGCTGAGTGCTGCACAAAGAGAGGATGGCCGCGCGCGCGGATGGGTGTGCGCGTGCGCGCGCAGCCACGGATATGGCGTCAATCGCGCAGCCCAACATGTCCGAGCCGAGCCAACGTAAACATTATAGTGGAGGCTGCGAGCCGTCGTATGTGGGTGAGTTTTTGCCTCTGTCTAGCGGTCGCGGGCCGCGTAACAGCCCCCCGGTGCATCCCCCCGAGGCGCGCCCGAGCCCGCTCGGCCAACAGCTGTTGCGTGGGGGTCCGCCTCTGCCCCTGGCTGCAGCGGCCCGTCGTGAGTGTGTTTTTTTGACGTTTTCGGGGGGGCCCCGACATTCCCGTCGTGCCGCGGCGGCCCGACGAGTCGTCCGCTCGTGGAGGGCCCGACTGCAGCTCGCGGGGTTCATTTAGACCCCACGATCTCGGCGACGGTCGCCCCTCTCTGTGCCAGTGGCCCCGCGCGAGCGCGACTCTTCTGCGCGACGCCTGACGTTTGAGGTTAGACTCGGGCCACACGTTGTTTTGGCAGCTTGCATAAATAGTGCGCGCGAGAGAGAGTTGGGTTTCGCTGCTAAACTAGGCCGCGCAACCAGCTCGTGACGTAGCAGTGTAATCGTAATACGCACGCAGCAAGTGAAGGTGAGTGGGCTGTATGGACCTGCTCTCTCTCTCTCTAGCTCTCTCGCTCTCTCGCGCGCGCACGCCATCTCGAGCCTCTGTCGTTCGCTCTCTTTTTTCCAAAATACTTCCAATTTCGTATACACGAGTGTCGCGCCTTTCACCGACGAGTCTCCGTCTTGCGCGACTTCAAGCCCCCCGTACCCGAGAGGCCGAGCGCGCGTTGCTGCCCGTACCACAGATTCTCCATTTCAAAGAGTTTGTTTGCAAGCCAACGGGCAAATTTGCCGAGGCTGTTTGTTATACCCGTTACTCCCAATTAAAGCTCCCCGTTGGCCCAACTTCGTCTCGTCGCAGCTCGCAGAGCTCGCCCTCTGATCTTTCCCCGAGTGCCAGCTGTTTTCCGCGTCATTGTTTTGAATAATCTCCCTGTTTTCGCGTCCTTCACATCCCAACGTCATGATTTAACATTACGAACCGTCGCTCCACTGCGCGACCCCGTCAATCACGCGTAATAACCGTTCAACCGCCACGTTAAATCCCGACGAATCTTCAAAATGCCCAAAATCTGCGCTTAATTGCGAAATTGTGCGCGCCCAATGATTCTCCGTTGAACGTGTCGACAGCCTGCACTTGCTCCATCGGTTTATGTTGCGCGACAGTATCGCTCGCGCTTGTGTACGTGCGTGCGTGTACGCTCGCGTGCCCGTGCATGTGTGTGAATATATGCATGCGTGTACGCGAGCGCGGGACAGCTCGAGCTACGGGCGTCTCACCGGTGAGCGATTAGTCAGCAGCTGCCGATCGCGAGCTTGCGCCGGGGTTTTGTTGTGCGCGCAATGACCTCCGCATTGTGCTGATTCGAAAGGAGGCTGCAGCCGCCAATCGCCGCATTTAAAAACGCCCTCGACTTCTATACTCTGCGCGAATGGAATCATAGCTGAGTGCCCGAAAAATGTGAGCAGAAAATTATTACGTGATATGTTGCTTACGCTCCTCGAGGCTTTTTCATTGTGTCGATTGGAGGTTCGTGCGACGGTTCATTGTGGGAACAGTGCAGCTTACAGAACGTACGTCCGCTACTTTTTTCCCGAAAATTCTGTTCGGTCGAGTCACCGATGTCTCGACGCGCGCAGGATGTAGAAAGTGCAAGCTAACGTTTCTCCAAGAGCGGTTCTAGAATCGTATGGTACCCGGGAAATCTTGTGATCACATTGAAACATCTGGTATGTCGAGTAACGTCATAGTTTTTAAATGATCGGATGTGCGTTTTATTTTCCTCGACTTGCGCGGCATAGCCTCGTTTCGACTCATTTTCTTTCTGTTTTTTTTTTCCGTAAAGCCTTTAACAATATCAGTATTAGAACATTCTCTGTATAATCGTATACGCATATGTAGGTTCATTGGAGCATATATTACACGGGCTCGACCAATAGATATTGCACATACTTCACGCGACTTTGTATATCGATCGATTGAAAAATGTATTTGATCAGCATCAGGATAGAAACATCTTGTAAATTTATAGAAACTGAGATTGTTTATAGAAGGTGTTATGATCACTAGATTGCGTCATTCAATCAGATTACTTTTCAGAAGTACACGTTTTCTTCAATTTTATGTCACATGTCAGGAAAAATGCATCGCAAGCTCGGAAATACTGCGGTATTAGTATATCGATTATCTTTCGCTTTCTGTCCATAGAGAAATGACATGTAACGAATCATTCGCAGTAATAGTCATTTTCATTAAGAATTCATTTACGTATCGTGTGAAAAGATGACTGCATTGGATAGTCTTTGTAGTCTATAGTTATTTTTACACTCCGTCGTATAGTCTACATAAGTATCCGAAGAACACCCATCAGAGAAGAGAAAAATAGCTAATTTTATATTACCAATGGAAACTTTATACGCATTGCAACCGGATTAAATAATTTTCCCCGACACGTCACGCAGCACATTTATAAGAGCGCTATTATGTCAAACTAGCCTCTCGAAGACATAAACAATAACAGAGATAAATGCAGTTACGTAATTGTTGTGTATAGGTAGGGCCGCGTATTGTACGCAACGGAAGACTAAGCCGATGAGAATAGCTTTGTTACTATCGCGCGTGCAATGCTTGTAACGTCAAAATAATCGCTAATCTTATCTTCACCGAAATACGGATTTAAATGGAAGACAGCGGTATTACGTTGCGTATCGCCGCTGCACTTGACCTACAGCGCATGAAATTTGTGTAGCTATAACGGCGTAAAAATGGAGAGGGAGAGAGATGAGAGAGCGAGAGAGAGAGAACATGGAGATGGAAACTAAACAACCGGATGGCGCAAACGATGGCAAAGATCGCGGGAGCATTGACCCACATCCGAGCGCGCAACAAAAGCTCGCGGCAAGAACACGTGTCAACGACTCTCAATCGTGCGAGCGCAGTCCTGCGAGAATAAAGAAAGCCCCGTATTTAGCGCACACTCCGCGGTCTCAGCCGATGGAACAATGGGCTCTCGCGTGTGCGCATTCCCCGCATCCCGTGCGTTAATCCGTGCCCGCGACGATTCTCATTAAGCCGCTGCAAAATAAAACGGATAGTTGGAGTAGCCGGCGTCGTCGGTCCTTTTTCCTTGCTCCGAGCGTGGGAGGCTTTGATGACACTGTTACTGCGGCTTTTTTTTGCGGTCACTCGACCATTTCAGCAGCATATTCCGTCGGGCCAGAGCTTTGATGTGATTCGTTTGAACTGGCGAGGGCGACGTTGCTGCGGCTAGCAACCCGATCCAATTGGTGCAGGCGCTGTTCAATCACAATCGATTCGAATCTGATGACAAAATCACTGGTGATCATATAATATACTTGCTCGTTTCGGCAGTCAAGTCGTACTTTAATCGATACATATACATTCCCTGTTGGTTAATTATTCGTTCGTTCGACCAGTCCCGGTCAATCCCAGTAAGATAACTAACTTTCCCTCGCGATCGATCTCGAAAATCGCAAACAGAGCATCGAGCCGTCAAATTCCACTTGAATAGCTTGTATCACTAGCCGTACACGCGAGGGGGGAAAGAATCCTCCCGATAATTCACTTGAAACTTGTAGGGTCCTGCACAATTACGACCCCCCGCGTCGTAAAACCCGTGTAAATTGGTCGGCCCCGTACGAGCGAAATAATCCGTGGAGCGGCGCGCGCACTGCCGCGTGCGATTTTGATTGCGAGGCAAAAAGCCCTACTCTCATAAGGAATAAAGTGGGCGCGTATGGGTGGTGCAATCCGGGCGCGGCAAAAAATCGTCGGTAAATCGAGGGATTTAGTGCTGCAGGGCCCCTCTCTCGCGGGCGCGCGCGCGCGTAGTATAGGGCAAGAGTGTCCCCGCGAAACCCGCTTAACGATCTCAACCGGCCCGATATAAAGCTCGCGCCCTCGTAAAATACCTACTCTGCAGCCGCTCGCGCTCCGCGCACCTCTGCCGGTTTGTTACTTGCAGATAAATATCTGACAAGAGCAGCTCGTAACTCGAGCCCCACAGAGCCTACGGACTTTCGTGGTAAAAGCTCTCTTGTGCATGGAGGAGCGCGCGCAAGCGCGGCCCACTTTTTAAATCTCCCGCGCACCAACGTTGTCCCGAAGTTTCTCCCCGGGATCCCGTGGTTTTACGATGGTTTTTCCTTTCAAGCTCGCGGATTTTTCAATGACCCACCCACGCAATAGCGCAAGTATATAAACTTTACGATCTACGATAATGCGCGACTGCTCATCATTTCCCGAGTGTCATTAGATTCCGAATCCAATTCATCTCTTTCTGAAGGAACAAAAAATCGTTCCATTGTGAATTCGATACATAATTCATCGGAGTCCAGAGTCAAATGAGTTTTCGAAATTGATGATATTGTTGCTGAAAGATTTGAAATGGATGATCATTTGTCACTCACAGACGTAATGCGTATTTGCGTTGAAAAATTTCGGTATACGTACGTATGAAAAGTTCCATGCAACGCAGGTTGCGGCGAAATCAAATTATTACGAAAGGGAAAATAAGCCTTTAGGAGTCTCACTAGAATCGTAACCACTCGTAATTACCCTGCCCTCGCGGCAGCGCCGAGCGAAATCTACGATCCACTGGCTAAATTGAAGAAACGACATTTCGATTTACCTTGAAAATCGCGTGTTCGAGAGAATTCTATAAAGTGTGTGTATACATATATACATATATGCACGCGAAATCGCGAGCGGCGCGCGTAGCGGACTGGCTGCGAACTCGCGCGCTTGTCCCGCACTCCATATACTGATGCGGCGATTGTCGCGCGCGACCGCGACCGCGTGCGTTTCGCAGTTACGCTCGCGCTAATGCCAAGTTTTTGTATATACATGCGCGCAATTCGCTCGGCGCTAGCGCGCGGCCATCCACGGGAGATATTTCGAGAGGAGCCGGTGAATATCTCGCGCGGCGGCCTCAGCTGACTTTTAGTAGAATACGCGCAGAGTCGAAGTGCAGGCAGCGTCTTTCCGCATTTAGATCGGGTCCGCGCGCTGCAACGCTAATGTGCCGCCGCTCTTGACGGATCTGCGCGTCTCAAACGGCTGTCCTCGTCGCTCGTGCTCTGCCCCGCATGGAGAACTGATCGCTCCGGCTGCAAGTGGTAAGAGCAATTTCGCGTATTATTGCCGGCCAGCCGGCCGACGACAAACGAGAGATTATTTTCCGACGTTGGCGCAAAAATACTCGCCTCATCGTATTCGAGGTTCGACACATTTCACAATGGTTCGAATCCTCGAAACGGTGTAGAGTCTAGACGCGCAAAAAGTTCATTGGTGCACTCAGGCTTATGACAATGGTACCGTTTGGCGGGAGGATGTTGCTGGGAGATGAACCACTCGAGACTCGCGTTGTTGTCTCAATCAGGATTTGAATATACTCTTTCGCGTGTTATTTATGACGAGAATTTATCGGTCAAATCAAATAATAGAAGCGTCTAGAACTGTATTTGGATTGCTAATATTGTGTTTATTTGCGGGTTTTTTTTCCAGTCGTAAAATACGATTCAACGATTTTTCACCAATCGCGTGGACGGGTTGTGCGGCAGGGGGCGAGAGGGGCGAGTAGAGATCGGCGATCCTCGACGAGACATTCGGTTCTAGCATATCGAACGGATTACCTAACGAAATCTATTTTCTGCAACGAAATTGGAATAGTTGTAGGTCGCGCTCACTCGCGCGCGCGCGTGCGTGAATAATTTGATAGGACAAGCGCAAGCATTTCCTGGTGGTCGCGAGCGGTACCATTGTTATTTGTGTTAAAGCCTGAGAAAGGCCCAGCCGCCGTGCACCCGGGTTATTTCGATAGCTCTTGGCACGGCGCTTTTCCGCGCTAAATAATCTCTCTTGCGAGTTGAGCGTATGGCAAGGTACACGAGTAAGCCGCGGACCTCTTACCAATTTCAGCGGCAAAAAAGCCCGTGCAAAAAGACCCGACCTCGAATGGAGTAAAAAGCTGCGCTCGTGCGTCATGCCGGTGACTTTGGCCTAAGAGAGACGAGGAAGGAGAGAGAGAGAAAAAGCGAAAGCACAAGAAAGAGAGAGAGAGAGAGGGGACAAGTGCGTCTGGAGCAGCGACGATGAGCGAGAGGAAGCGAACGCTGATCCTTCACAAGCGGCCGGACGATGCTGGGCCGGGGAGGAGGCCGGACGATCAGATGGCGCCGCCGCCGAGGAGAACGCGCCTCTCCGAGAACGAGCGGCTGCTGGGCAGGGCGACCGTCGTCCCGCCGCCCCGCATCTTGCAGCACATGCCCATCTTTGCCGACAGACGTAATTTGCCTGGCCGACTGATGCGCGTTGTGTGCTGGCTTTGCCCTTCTCGCGTATATACTTACTCTACTCTCGCGAGCGATGTCGGATCCGTGTCAATACACCGCGCGCCGCGAGGATGACTTTATTGGGGGGAGGCGAAAATCAATCGCCGAGCGCGGAGTCATTAAAATCGGGACGCGCCGAGGCGCGTTTGAGCGGGGCAAAGGAGAAACGGATAAAACCGGGGCCGAACGTCGAACGCTTGATTCCTGCTCGAGCTGGAATGAGCTGCGTCGCCCGGCTCGGTTGTCGTCGTCAGCTGTCGCCTTGGGCCGGAGATCAAACGGCACGAAAAGCACAGCGCGGAGAAAGCGCAAAGCGAATTAGTGAAGCGATAACTAGTGGAGAAACTTATTTTATTCTACTGTTCCTCTTTCATCTCCCTTTGTGCGGGGCTCAGCTCTTTTGAATGTAAGGTAACTGTACCCAATGTGCCCCCCCCTAAGGGTTTTTCGCGAATTTGACTATGATAGACTTCGAATTTTAAAATTCTGTGAATGGCATCTCAAAGCTTAGCTCAATACCTATTAGAAACCATCTTCATAATCATCATTCGACTACTTTAACCTATCGAAAATCGCAATTTAAAAAAAAAACGCAAAAAGGCTAAATGCACAAAACGTGTACCCAATTTGGCACAATTTTTTAATCATTAGCTACAGCCTATATAGGCCTACAGGGACGATCCAATTGGCATTGAAATAAACTTTCAATTATGTTCCCAGTGATATTTATACAAAATTTTTAACATACAACTCAAAAATACGCGTCTAAATCATCGTAATATGTCTATACAAATATTCAATGATTTCACTCAATCTTCCCATTTAAAAACGCGTAGAGGGGCACATTGGGTACACTTTTTTTTTATGCGAAAAACAGCAATTTGAGTAGGATAAAAAATAATTTTAGGAAAACTGATGAGACCAATCGAAAGCTGAGATGTTTTTACACAAAAAAGAGTAATGACACTTTGAGAGATAAAAATTATTGACACCTGATTTTTGAGGTTGAGTGTGAAAAGTGAAATAAGAAAATGGTGAAAAAATGAGTAAGTGAAAGTTCAAAGTGTTGTAGGAGAGTGGTTTTAAGGGCTAAATGGGCGGGGAAGGTACCGAAAATTTTCTTTTAATTCCCCCAACATAACCCAAGAGCGACTGATGCTCAGAGAGCACCGGAAATACGAAATCTGACGATTGTGCCAAATTGGGTACAGTGCCAAATTGGGTACAGTTACCTTACGTCGCGTGCGGCTATCGCGACGCGCTCGTTAGATCGACTTTTAATTTCCGCTGGCAGATGCTCTTCATATACATACACTAAGCGCGCCGCGCGCATAAACCGTCAAAGCGCCCCCCGACCCGATCTACACCACCGCCGTCGGGTTGATATGTTTCGCTTGATGTTGCAAACAAGCTTTCTAACTTCGATGTGAGTCTGTTTTCATTCGTGACTACGCATTTGTGTGTCTTTTCTGGGTCCCCCTCCCCCCCCCCCAATGCCTCTTTACAATAACATTCCATGGTGTTTGACGAGTTTGGCGAGTGTTGATTTTGACATGTGTGTTTACAGCCTCGAAAAACTCGATGACGTCGCTCGAAGAAAATGTGGACCGCGAGCGGTACAAACAGAACATAATGGCACATCAAAGTATGAGTGAGTTTTTACTTTTATATGTTACGTGTGCTTCAATTTAAATTTCGTTTCTCCGGGGTAAAGTGATAGTCGCCAATTAGTCATCGATGCACGATACAATTGTTGACGTTGCTGTTTTTCATGTTTATGCACTATTGCGCGGACGAGGCAAAAGCTTGCAAGTCAGAATTCAAATGAAGAGAAAAATCACTTTCATACTGGAAGTTAGGTAATCGCTATTTCTTCTTTCACAAAGCATTCATAATCTTTCTTTGATAGCATTCAATTAAGAATATATATTTGAGGAGAACTTTGCGATTTCGCTTCAGTTTCCTTATTGGACTGTTCATTCGCAATATACACGCACAGTATATCTAGCTCACTATCACGATATTGAAGTTCGTAACGTTAATCATTAACGATTTTATAAAAAAATTTTTTTTTCCGTATCACATTTTTTTGTATCCCAGAGTACTCCAGGAAACTTAATATGATTATTTATTACGTTATATTATTCCTGGAGTACTCTGGGATACAAAAAAATGTGATACGGAAAAAAAAATTTTTTATGAAATCGTTAATGATTAACGTTACGAACTTCAACATCATTCACTATCTCTCTCTCTCATTTGACTGCGTGTTGGCTTCGATCGGATATATGCTAATAATTTATAAATTCAATATTAATAGAAAGAAAAAATTGATAATGCTCTAGTTTGGTGTAGTTGCCGTGAGGAGCATTGAATTTATGATCGATTTTCTAAAACTCAAAATCTACTACTCGCGCGTGCCTGACCTTTACAAGACGATATAAGACTCATCAAACATTCTCGGTCAGCGTATCAAGCCCCAAGGCCGTTTCGTTCGCTCGCTCACTTGTTCTTTGCTGTGAGGCGCTAAACTCAGTTTTTTCATCGCGCCGTTTCAACAAAAGTCATCGTCGGTGTTCAAGTGCACAGATCATTGCACGTTGCTTGTGACCCATACTGCAAGAATCTTCAAAGATAACAGCGTGCTCGAGGTTTTGTACGGATCACCTGAAGAAAAACTTGTCCCCGTAGATTTGACATGGTCAATTTTAAATTCTCCGAGCACAAAAACAGCATTTTAATTAGAAACTAGACATACAATATTCATTGCTTATGCGATTTTTTCATGCTAATGTATGGATTTCAAAAAATATTATATATTCAATGACGAATTTGCTTTTTCGTAATCGAAAGCTCTGCTGTTTAAATGCCTAAAGTATATAGTAAGTAAAATAAAAAATCATGACAGACATTTTTCAGTGAATAGAGGAACTGCTATTTCATGTAGACGTGATAATTGTTGTTCAATATTTTTTTCTAGTTCGTTTGTAAATTTATATAAGGAATATTCTTCTTACATTCAATCCTCAGCAATAAAATTATTTCACATTGAATTTTCTATTTGCTTTTGGTTACAAATTACATGTCAACTCCGTTACGTTCGAATCACGAAGAATACTTGGAATAGCAACGTTTTTATTTGAAATTTTTATTATTTACGCAATTTTTAGAATGACTGTCATGCTTAAACTGCTTCGTAGATTACAATAGAGTTTTTTTCCGCTCTGTTCAAATGAATCGAGAAGCGGTTCACGGATAATTTTGGATCTTACATCAGACTAATTTTATATCCATTTATCCATGACTTCATTTATCTATATGCACAGAAGACAAATAGAATAACACTCATACTCGGGTCGAGAAAATTAACAACAAGCAGAGAAAGATCTTTTGAAATGATCGATAATATCGATATTTCCTAATCATATTGAGGCTCTTGGAATGAAAAATAACAATTTGATTTCAATATTTTCAGCCGACCAACTCGGTCGAAAAGACAGAATCGAAGTAATCCCATTGGACAACAGAGATGGGAATGGTCAGGTCTCTGGCCGACCCATACAGGTGGTCGAGGCACACGCAGACCACACGTTTGAGCTCAATGAGCAGGCTCTCGCCGAGATTTTGCTTCAGGAGGACGTGAAAGACCGAAGCGTCGTAGTCGTTTCTGTCGCCGGAGCATTCCGCAAGGGCAAAAGCTTCCTCCTTGATTTTTTCTTACGATTCATGAATAGCAGAGTGAGTCTCGCCCACTTGGAATTGATTCAATTGATTGGGAAAAAAAACATTAGCATTTCAAAGAACCACGATTTTTGTTTTCGTGTTTTAGTTTTCTTTGTTTCCATTGTAAATTCTTGAGTAGATAAAGATCTTTCCTATGAAATATACTTGATTCTTCTGGATGATCTCTTATCTTGTAATAAGTGATACCAAATGCAAGTGAAAGTTCGTATCTGATCATGATTAATTGATGATTAGTTGAACAGATTAGATATATATCGTTAATGTCAAAGTAAACGAAGTAGAATTGAATTTTTCCCAAACTACTTTCTAGACTTATTAGAAAGTCACTATGAAAATGGTTCAATGTATTCATAAACGATCAATATTTGAGTATTGCAGAAGTGATGTAATAATGTTGCCTTCTTTTCCAACAGTACATCGAGAAAGAAATATCGGACCAATGGCTGGGTGGCGAATCAGATCCGTTGAGCGGCTTCTCGTGGCGAGGCGGCTCAGAGCGCGACACGACGGGCATTCTTATGTGGTCGAAGGTATTCCCCGCGACATTGGCGAACGGCGAAAAGGTCGCTGTTATCCTGATGGACACACAGGGCGCGTTCGACAGCCAGTCGACTGTGCGCGACTGCGCGACCGTTTTCGCCCTCAGCACCATGCTCTCGTCCGTACAGATATACAATCTATCCCAGAATATCCAGGAAGATGACCTGCAGCACCTCCAGCTCTTCACCGAATACGGCAGACTCGCCCTCGAAAAATCCGGCAGCACGCCTTTCCAGAGGTGAACTATACTTTTCTCGATTCATCCAATTGTTTTTGTCAGGCTGAGAAATTACACCAATAGACTTGATGATGCTTTTTTTCTCAATCTTGGATTTTGTTGTAGGTTACAATTTCTCGTACGTGACTGGAGTTATCCGTATGAAGCGGCATATGGAGCCGAAGGTGGCGAAAAAATCCTTAGGAGACGGTTAGAAATCTCCGACAGACAGCATCCAGAACTTCAGAGTCTGAGGAAACACATAAACTCGTGCTTTTCAAATATCTCGTGCTTCCTCTTACCCCATCCAGGCTTGAAAATTGCGACAAATCCCAAGTTCGATGGCAGACTATCGGAGATCGAGACCGAGTTCAAAGTACAGTTGAAAGACCTGATACCCATGTTACTCGCACCAGAGAATCTTGTTACAAAGAAGATCAATGGTCAAGTAGTCAAGGCCAAAGAGCTTCTTGAATATTTCAAGAGTTATATAAAAATCTACAAGGGTGACGAACTGCCAGAGCCTAAGAGTATGCTTGTGGTAAGTTCATTTGAAATTCTATATATACAGATTTTGCCAAAAAAAAAAAATTGCGACAAGTTTTTATACTAATGCTTAATATACCATGACTAATTATGACCATATTTTTTTTCAATTTTAATATTTGAATCTTGTAATTCTGAACAATTCATTTAGATTCATTGCAATTTTGTATTTGTATAGGCTACAGCAGAAGCAAATAATCTCTCCGCCGTAGCAGAAGCCAAAGATTTGTATTCACAAATGATGGAATGCGTTTGTGGAGGAGCGAAACCTTTCCTAGCAACGGCTCACTTGGAATCAGAACACCAACGATGTGTTGATAAAGCGTTGCATCAATTCCAAAATAAGAGAAAAATGGGAGGTGATGAATTTAGCCAGTTGTATTTAGAAAAATTACAAAAGGTAGCTATGATAAACTTTTATCTCGGAGATGGTTTGAGCCGTATTAATTGTATACTTGGAAAAATTTTAATGTACTCTGGTTTCACAGGATATTGACGACACTTTCTTACAATTCAAAGCGCACAATGAAAGTAAAAACATATTTAAGGCTGGACGAACTCCCGCAGTGATCTTCTCGATAGCTGTTATAACATACTTTTTATCTGGTATATTTGGCCTTGTTGGCTTGTACACCTTGGCATATATATGCAATGTCCTTATGGGCACTGCTCTTTTGACACTTGTTTTATGGGCGTATATTAGGTATATAGAAATAACTTTTCACGATATCATATACTTTATTGTGAATATTATCACCTGATTAATTCACGGCTTTTGTTCTTTCATTACAGGTATAGTGGAGAGCTTAGAGAATTAGGATCGGCGATTGACGAATTCGCGAGTGGACTTTGGGAAAATGTAAGTTTGAATTGAAGTCTTGAAAACTGGTGACCATATTTTATCTTGACATTAACTTTGATTATGTGTATTTGTTGATGGGGCGCTCTATTAACGGAGATTTTTGAGTCCTTTTACAAATCAATCGTCTTTCCAAATTTTTTGAATTTGAAAAGCTCTCATTTCTGACAAGCTTTCTAAAACTTCTAATGATTAAACCTCTAACAAATTAATGTATCGGAAGGCCTAACTAACATGTAGCACTTTTTTATTCCTACAGGCCTGGCAATGTGTTCATCATGTTCATAGATTAAGATACCTCATCCTTTCCATTATAGTAACTTTTTTTGCAATGCCATCTTTAACTTTCTTTTACAATCATCTTCGCAAACATCGTTTTATCTGATATATCTTTCGTTTCTGTACCAATAATCAATTTTTCAGACAGTTTTAATTTATTTATATTTTGCTAACAACATCGATTTTTCATGTTCAGATCGAGATTTTCAATTCGTGAGGTAGTGTAGTTATTTTTTCTTGAGTTATCTTTTAATTTCTCTTACCCCAAATCTATTTGAGTTTAAATGTTTTTCATCCTAACAATATCAAGAGATACGAAGATCAGTGCTCTCTGAAGGTATGACGGATCTAACGTGGTTAATGAAAAGCTTACTTGATATGCTTGAATCAGTATTAGTAACAAATCAAAATTTCTTTGACAGCTATGGGCATATACTAACGATAATTTTGCTGGTCCCTCAGATGATAGTAAATAATTTTGTCCATTCCTGCAGAAAATAATGAGGAGTAACTAGTATTATTAAATTAAAATTTACTATATTTTGCAATAGATTTAGCACAATGGTTGTGGGCATGTGCACTGAGATTTTTCTTACGTTTATTTCTCAACTAGAGAAAAGATATTCTCGATTTTCGCAAAGAATATAAAAGCAAAAAGAGCGTCAAGTAATTATTAGTGTTGAATGTTTTTATTCCAGTACTTCCATGAACTCGGTATAAATCATGCTTTACTTCTGTTTAGATTATGAAACCTGTTTATCAGCAATTTGTGGAAAGTTCTGTGACTGCAGCAGTGACACAAGCTGCAGAAATGGCAACAAATTCAACCCTGAGTGCAGCTGTCACTGCCAACGGCAAGCCTAAGTTGACGTAATGTTAGCTCTCTCCATGGTGTCGCATACGTGGCGTCTTTCATGAAACAACAAACAATGGTGGTATTCGATAAAATGCCATAGCTGATGGAGAAATTCTTACGTGATTTTTGATAGAAGTTACATTTTCAATGGGAAAAAGTCAGAGAATAAGCTTTAAAAGAAAAGGTAATGAAATGGATGAATTGCCACCACCATGAAACTTCGTTACACTTAGCGCAGCTGTTGAAACTCTGTGAACGTCTGTACAGTAAATCTGATTAAGAATCAGTGTTAGATTGTTATAAAATTTATCTTTAACATCTATGGTCACTAATATTATATTGTTATGCAAATAAAGTCTTGTACTCATAAGTAATATTGTCAGATCAACATGATTTCTTAGTTTGTACTATGTTTGGGAACTTTTTAAAAAATTTGAAAAGTCATGATTTTTTTTTAATTTCTTATTAATATACTTAATTGGTTCTATGCAATAGTTTTTCAGAGACGATCCTTGTAAACTTATATAAAGGTGCATTTTTTTCGTCGTTTAAAAATACTTGCAAAGACTTGGTCTTAGTTGATGAGATTTTATGTTCACGAAAACTGTATTCATCATTTTAATTTTAACAGTCTTACAATGTGTTATTGTGCCACAAATTTTCTATACTAAACTTGTATAAAAAATAATATGTAATAAAACAATTATGTCACAGGTCCTTCATTGTACTCTTAAAATTTACCAGGATCTCTCATTAAATGTTTAACATATCATGCCATAGTACCATCAAAGAATAAGTAATGATGTAGAAATTCTCAGTTGGATTTTATCTCTAAAAAAGATCTTGCCATTTAATAATGATTGTAGTTGAAAACTATATTTGTGGAATTTCCTATATAAGCTAGAATTACTTTTCGTACGATCGTCATAAGTAGTTGATTACCGTCTCAATAATTCGAGTTATTTTGATATTGAAAAGGTCTGTGAAAAGATGAAGATATTATTTCACTGTACTAAATAGGTGATGGTTTCAATTGTTTATTGATAATAGCAATTGTCTTATTGTTATTGTGTTCTATTATTTATTTTTGGAAAAGCAGGTCGTTATTTTGTTTAAATCTTATATGAATTAATTTATTACTATTAAAGCGAATAGAAAACGGTAACATCAAAATCCTTATTGTTGGAAACGTGTCATGGTTATACTAACTTATTTCTATTAGATCACTAAAAACTTGATCCAATACATGTCAACAAAAAGATGCTGCACTTTTTATTTTGATTGCACTCAAATAAGAATTGTATACAAAAACCCATATAGCAGATTTATTGGTGTAACTGAACATAGGTTGAAATAAACAAGTATTTTTGTATAACAAAAATTTTATAATTTATTTGTTTCCTTAATTCTATATAATACATACATATAAAAATTCATCAAGTCTTGAACATTTTACGTACCATATTTTCATACCCTTGAATCGAAGCATGCCATTTTTCAGTATAAATATTCAACTTTTCTTGTGCTTGTTTATTGCTAGGTTGTAAGCTCATTACAGTTTTTAGATCATTGGCAGCTTTTTCAAAGTCTCTAAGTCCACCATAAGCAGTACCACGTCTATACAAAGCTTTGACATTATTCTGATCTTGACGCAGAACCTTATTACACAGCGTGAGTACATGGTCATAATTTTTCCTGATCAGTTGACATTCAGCCATGTTATTATATAAAATATGTTTGAGATCAATAATATTTTTCATCACAGGTTCTTCTTCATCTTCTATAGGCTCTAATGTTATAAGAATTTTACATGCTTTACTGAATCTGTAAAATGCATCAACGTATCTTTTCGCTTTGAAAAGTTCAACTCCTTTTGCTTTGTACTTTGATGCAGTTTCATATTTCTCTGCAGGAATCCATTCCCAAATAGGCTTAGAAAATTTTACTGACTCTAATGTTACTTCTATAGAAAATACAACACTATCTGTTCTCGTACT
Source organism: Aphelinus atriplicis (assembly GCA_020882685.1). Classification (NCBI taxonomy): domain Eukaryota; kingdom Metazoa; phylum Arthropoda; class Insecta; order Hymenoptera; family Aphelinidae; genus Aphelinus; species Aphelinus atriplicis. Next base: position 25,358,455 of record CM037074.1, on the reverse strand, counting down.
GTCTGCAGGAATTTGTACTGAGATTAAACTCTGCTCCTTCAAAGACATAGTTTGGATGGCTCTTTCTATGAATTTATCAACTGCTGAACATGCTTCTCCGATAATAATTACTTTTTTTGAGGTTCCATCAACGATTTCACTAAAATACTCTTCATTAATCTGTTTAACTGTCAGATCCAGAGATTGAAAATTTTCAACATAGAAATGACAAACAGATAATTCTGTGGGTTTACTGGAAATTTCTCCTGCATGTATAACTTCTTTTCTCACCAGTTTATCCGTTGATTCCCAAGGGGGCATTATGGAAAATTACTGTAGAACTGAAAAGTGATACAGACTTAACAAAGATATAGAAGTGAACATTATATACATTTTCTCAATAGAAAAAACCGCAATGTAGTGATAAATCATGAAGGAAAATAGAACAATATATATACATATTACATATTGTCAGTATTCGTATTGTTTTGTGAAAAATTCCCTTTTTAGAATACTTATTTATGAAATGAAGTTTCTGTAGTGATTTTATGTAAATCAGACAAATGATTAATGCATTATATGTTTCTATGATTAGCATAAATACAAATAATAAAGCTATGAAATTTCAAATTCTCATATCTCTTTTGTAAAGTTGAATTACCAATACTCACATCTTTGAATAAAAAACGATAGTTCGAAATTTCGAACACGCAAGTGTTGTCGACCGGTCCGGTGTTTTTGTTAGACGAAAAATCAAACGTCGAACCTGTGGAGCAATCATCGGCCGCTGAACAATCATGGACCAAAAATATTCTGCGTATTCACGTCACATCAGTACCATCTAGCGTTATGACTGTTATAAAAGAATTGCTTCGCTGCTCCGAAACCGTCGCAATCAGAAATGAAATGCAGCTTGTGCTCGCGAGTCACGAGTCGCGCGACGATGAGTTTAGTGCAGGGCGCAGGCCAACCGACGGGTCGGCCCGGTGCGGGGGTGAACGAGGGGTGTGAAGAAGAGCATGGCTGCAGTGAAGAGGTGGAGAGCGCCGGGCGCGCGGAGTGTGGGGCGAGGGGGGCGGTGACGGTGGCGCCAGAGTCGCTGGCCGGCTGGGCTATAAAACTAAACTAAACGCACGAGTCAGTCGCGGTCCGAAGTGGTCCGAAGTCCGAACGTGGCTTCATCGGCGAACCTCAAAAATGTCGTCGGTAAGCGGAGACGAGAACAGCGAGGTCGCGGAGAATGAGCCAGGTAAGTATCCACCCGAGCTCGAAGCTACAGGGCCGCGGTTGGAGCTCACCTCGACGCTCGCCGGCCTGAGGCACATGTTGCCCCGCGAACGCTCGCAGACAGCCGCCATTGAACAAATGGCGTCGCGCGCCGCGACTAACAATTTTCGCCCGTTGCCCAGCTCGCGCCGTGCAGTGGCCAGTGGCACGTTGACGACTGCACCTGAACTAAGTGTACTCTGATTTTGTCGTTTGCAGTGAGGCGCACCAGGTCTGGTCGGGCAGTCAAGCCCGTGGCAACCCCAAAGAAGCCGCCGGTCAAGAAGTTACCTGCGAGGGCTACTCGAGCTACGAGACACACGCCCGGCATCGATGAGGTATATGTATATACACACTACACATGCGTTTACTTGGTAAACGGAAAAGTCCGCGGTTTGATCAATCGCCTCGTGACAACCAAGACTCCAGCGATTAAACTCTGCTTCGAATATGCTACTGGCTGTATGTGTTAACCTTGTTTATTTTCTCAAATAGGAGAGCATGCCACACGAAGAGGAAGACAATGGAGCACCCGAGAATGGAGTGCAGCCAGAAATAAGTGAAAATACCGCTGCTACAAACTCTGAGGAGCCTATGGATGAACAAATCGTCAACAATCAGGAGGAGGAGGACGAAGAAGAAGAGGAGATGGGAGAACAGCAACAAGAGCTATTTGAAGAGCAGAATGAACAAGAACAAGAACAAAATGAACACCAAGAACAGCTGAATCAAGACGAAATTATGGAGACTGATGCTGTAGATCAATGCATGGAAGAACAAGGCTCTGATAATCAAGAGTTGGTCAATCAAAATCTAGACTATCAGATGAATGAGGCGATGCCTGAAGAGGAAGGTATGCCAACCGAAGGTACCACTATAGAAACTGAGAACCTACCTGAATTTGATCCAGAGGAAATGAATCAAACTGCTGACACAGATGCTGTGAATTCCAGCAATAAAACTGGATCATTCAGAGTCAAGTCTTCATCAGAAATAATGGTATTGCCTTTGATTACTCGACACACTTTAAAATTCATTCCTTTCTTTTTTTTTCTTCCTGAAGGCTATCACCAAAATTCATTCTTATATTAACTCACTGCATATATATTTAACTGCCCCATCAACACTGATGTTGGAAAATTATTTTCTTGGGCAAAAAATTTGAGATTTTGTTTTTATAATTTTTTTCATTTTGAAAATTGACTCAAATAGTTCAACTAAAATCTTATGTTATAATTCTCAAAATTGATTTTTCTTTTATAGGAAGGAAATGCAGATGATCAGTGTATCCTCATTGAAGATGATGCAGATCGACAATTTGAAATAGAAGCACAAGAAGACTTGAATGCAGATGCTAATGAAGACAGTGAAAAAAATCATGACAGTGAAATAATACTTGACAATGATCAATTCAGGAATCAAGATGTAGAATTCATTTCAGAAAACAATGATGCAGCCACAGATAATCAAGAAGTAATAGAAATAAGCGACCACGAAAGTGACAAAGGTACAAAAAAAACTGTGCCAGATACAGAAGCTGTATCTGAAGATGAACTACCCACTGAAGCCACTAAAGTAAGTTTTCACAGATTTGTTTTTACCAAGAAAGAACATATTTTTTTACCTGAATCAAATTTCCTTAATTCCACATAACTCCTAATCCAATAACATTCATCCCTGAAAAATTCTTTAGCACTTTAATCACGAATATGAAGATGTAGAAGAGGTATCAGAGGATGAATTTTTTCCTAACGAAACTGTAATTCAGGTACAAAATTCCATCCTTTTTGTCCACACTTGAACTAGTTTATTCCTTCAAGTTAACAGATTATAAAGCTTGTTGAACACGTTTATAACATAGTTTTTAATAGTTTTTAACTATTGTATTTTCGATGTTGGATTCCTTTTAATAATTTTAATACTGAAAACAAATATATCTTCAATTTGGAATTAGGAGCCAGAAACTGAAGCAGTGTCAGATGAAGAGTTACCTGCAGCTCAACCCGCTGATCTTGGAGAAACCGAGTCAGTTTCCGAAGATGAATTGCCTATCGAGAGTGAAAAGAAAAGAAAAGGAAGCAAGGTCGCGAGCAAAGTCCCCGAGAAAAAAGCGAAACTCGAGTCTGGTAAGTCACAGTCATTAAACTCGTATTAGAAATTTTTCCTCTGCCTCAAGTAATCTAAGCCCTTGGTCTTGTAGGCAGACGTAAAAAGATTGCTGAAGGTGAATACGATCCTAGTTCACCTACTTCTGAAAATAATGATGAAACTCCTGCTAAAAAAGCTGCTCTTTCAGCAGACGCGGATTCCAGTAGCAAGTCTGATGCGAAGCCAGCCTCTCCCAAGAAGAAAACGTTACCGGAGCTGGAGAAGTACTGGAAAGCTGTCAATGACGATCCTTCGGACTTCACAGGCTGGACTTATCTGCTGCAGTACGTAGACCAGGAGGTCTGTATTTCTTTCAATTTATTTTCATCTTTATTTTCATCTCAATTGAGTAGATGGATATTTGCCCTTCAACAATCTCAGAAGTCTCTTTCTTGTTGTGTAATTTATGAATGTTTTACGTTCTACGTCTTGTTTCTTATATCGTTACATCAATCTCAAACTTCATTATAAATAGAGACAATCTTTTTAAGAAACAGAATATCAATCTAGAATTATTATCTTGAATTTCCATATGAATGTGCTTTTTCATTGTGCTTTTTTCCAGTGACTCTATTCATTATTTTGATTTGATCTCGAAGTTGAATTATTTTTACAATTCCAGAACGACGCAGAGGCAGCTCGTGAAGCATATAACAAGTTCTTGCTGCGTTATCCGTACTGCTATGGTTATTGGCGCAAATACGCTGACTACGAAAAGAAAAAGGGTGACCCAGACCGAGTGCAAACGGTGAGTTTCAAATCGTTATCTTCTAAAAGGCTTTACTTAGTTGATGGTAAAAAAATTCTATTACTTTATTCATCGTGTACATGAAATGATATAATTATAGTTAACGCATTTTTCTATCTAATATGTATGAAAAATCGTTCGTGTTAGGGCGGCGCGTGGACTGTGTTGTGCACGCACGTAAATTATGGTTTTCCCTTCCTACAGCCTAGCACGTCTTGCGGCACCTATGCGACTCTCCTCGTTTACCGATTAGCCACTCGTACGAGTTACCAACTAGAATGTTCATTACTTTATGATTTACCATCACCAGAATGCTACTATTATTACTTACTATTAATTGGTCTTTATCATTTATATTACAATGCTACGTTACACGTTATTCGTAAGTCAGTCTCAAGCTTGTTGTCTCCTTATATAATACCATTGTCGCTCATCATCACCGTGGTACTTATTATTATTATTATTATGTGTGTGTTGTTGTTATACTTTCTGTATAAGCGTATGTATATATTTACTATCCGTTTTATGAGAGACATAAGTATTGTAAATCATTATTATAAAATACCGTACCGTTAAGAAGCTCTGCCGAATGTTAATTTGGTCGGGCCTTACGAAAATGCGCTACATACACGACAAAACAATTGTCATTCGAATCTCACCCAAAATAAAGTAGTCACGAGACAAAGACTTGGGACAGGCACACGGGCCACAGAGACTGAGAGAACGAAAAGGTGAAGATAGAGCAAATATGAGAGTGGCTATAGAATCAGAGTGAGGAGAAAACCCGCGGAGGCACTTCAATCGCGCTGAACTCTTCCCCGACTCTAAAGGTGAATGCATAATGCTCAGCAATCTCTCTCTGTGTTATTAACAATTATTTATTTACAGTGCGCGTTGCCATTACGTGAGTATGATACGTTATGATAATGAGGCAAACAAAATCAAAGTACATAACATAAGGAAATGACAGTACATACACCGTTTACGCTTAAGCAGTGCTATAAGATATATAGGTCTTACTATAAGATACCGTACCATTCAAATTACTGCCGATCCTAACCGTGATCGGTATTCACGTATTTTTCTTATAATAATTATTTTCTCATCATTCTCGTACAGGTTTTCGATCAAGGTTTGAAAGCTATTTCACTTAGTGTTGATCTTTGGCTGCATTACATCAATCACTGTAAAGTCTTTTACGAAAAGGATGAAGAAAAGCTGAGGGAACAATACGAAAGGGCCATCAAAGCTTGTGGTTTAGAGTTCAGGTAAGTTTTTCATGTGGATTCCATAGAATTATCCAGATAAGTTTGAAATCCAACTTCTTTGATTTGACAACCTATTTTTTATTTTCAAAGTTTTTAGTACCTTCTCACAAGTTATAGGAAACTTAACGTAAATGTTCTGGCTTATAGGAGTGCAATGTGATCAATTTAAATCAGAATATGTTTTCGTTGAAGGACATAGTGAGTAATAGTGTAAGGCTAAAATTTATCTCAACGAAATAATAATGATTTTGGTAATAAAATGAGTATAGAGTAGTGTATAAATGCTTTGTAATGCGTGAATTTACATTTTTATCTCATGTATATTTTTGTTTGATATAAATAATAAACTTTGATAATGAAAAAATGACATCATTTTATTTATATGCGATTTCACTTTCTATTTCACACTTAGGTAAAATGAATTAAACCAATCTATCTTTTATAAAAATTAGGTAAGACCAAATTTTATTTAACTTGCTAGAACCACTGGTGATAATAACGAATATTTCAAGTAAATTCAACAAATATTTGGTTTTACCTCATGCTCCTTATAAACTATATTATTAAGTTTCGTTAGATTCAAGAACATTCACATGTTACAAGTCAAGGTCTTATAGTAGGTATAAGATAACAAAGTAAGGCTCAGAAAAGGTTGAACATGATCTTGATTGGAGTTATACCATAAGAATTCAGTTACAGGGTTCAGAAAATATGTCCAATAACCATGATTGAAATATCTTTTTCCAGGTCCGATAGGCTGTGGGAGAGCTACATCAAATGGGAAACAGAAAACAAGCGCTTAAACAAAGTGATGGGCATCTACGATAGGCTGCTGTGCACACCTACCCTTGGCTACATGTCACACTTCGAAACCTTCCAGGAATTTGTCACCTCGAACAGTCCTCAGAAAATAATGAGCGTAGATGACTTCCTAGCATTGCGTGCTGAGGTCAAATCAATTTTAAAAACAGAAGAGTCGACCTCGGATGATGCACCACCAGGTGAAGATCCTGCGCCTGACGAGGCTGCCCCTAGTGACGAAGAAACGCGTGCCATACGGGAAAAAATTATTAGCAGTCGAAGGAAAATGCACAAGTCAAACGTTAATGCAGTTGCGGCTAGATGGACCTTCGAAGAAGGAGTGAGCATTGTTTTTTTGAAATGAAAATATGCAGTATTTTCAAGCTCTATTCAAAATCTTTATTCTATATCGTTTTTATCTTTCTATTAGATCAAAAGACCTTATTTCCACGTGAAACCTTTGGAAAGGTGTCAATTGAAGAACTGGAAAGAATATTTAGACTACGAGATTGAACAGAAAGATCAATCTCGAATCATCGTGTTATTTGAACGATGTTTAATTGCGTGTGCTCTATACGACGAATTTTGGATGAGGGTAATTGGCAATTTTCATCTCTTATAACTATATATTGTCTTGATATATTTTCTTGGGATATTATTCGACCTTCGCAGCTGTAGAATAATTTATATTCTCTGTGAATATTTTCTATATTATTTGTGAAGGAGGAATTATCTTTTAAAATTTATTGATTCTTTAAAATTTATATTTTTTCAGTTCGTAAGATATTTAGAATCGCTAAAAGGAGATAACAAAGAAAAAATTCGTGATGTCTATCATCGAGCGTGTAAAGTCCATCATCCAAAAAAGCCCAATCTGCACCTGTTATGGGCTACGTTTGAAGAAAGCGTAGAAAACTTTGACAAGGCAGCCAGTATCCTTGAAAATATTGACAGTATCATCCCCAACATGTTACAAATCGCGTATCGCAGAATAAATCTTGAACGCCGACGAGGAGACCTGGATAAAGCCTGCGTGCTCTACGAATCTTACATCAGTACCAGCAAAAATAAGACAATTGCTAATAACATCGTTGTGAAGTATGCTAGGTTCTTATGCAAAATCAAAAACGACACTGACAAAGCAATCAAGGTCTTATTGAAGGTTAATATATGAATAATCACTCGACTTTTGAAACCTTTATTTTTGTAAATTTTCATACATTCATGTATTCATGCTTCATCTTGTATTTATTTTCCCCAGGCAACAGAGAAAGACCGAGACAATCCAAGGCTGTATTTACAACTGATAGACCTTGGCCTTCAAAGGAATCCAATCGACACGCAGGAAGTTATTAGTTACATGGATTTATTTATAGACCGTGAGCATGCTGATGCAGAGCAGCGCGTTTTGTTTGCGCAACGCAAAGTCGAGTTTCTTGAAGATTTCAGTACGGACATACGTCAAGTCCTCAAAGCACATGATCAGTTCCAAAAATGTATAAAACAAGCTAAAGAAAGGAAGAAGACGAAAAACGACGAGAGTAAAGCGTAAGTTCCTAATATCTATATCAGTAACATATCTATGTCCATTTAGTTAGAAATTATATTTATTGTCATAATTGATTTTCTGAAGGAAGAGCCTATACTTGAATTAAAATGTAATATAGCAATTACGTTTTTTTTATTTTTCAGTGACGCAACTCCACCAAAGAAAGCAAAAACCGACACGTCGAGTGCTCCACCGCCGCAAGCGCAATCTTACCAGTACAGTGGTAGTGCGGCACCTTACCAATCGCAGCAACAATTTCAGAGTGGCCAGTACGGCAGTCAAGGTGGATATCAGCAAAATTACCAGCAGTACCCACCTCCCTCTGATCCCAATTACGCAAATTATCAGAATTGGCAGTATGGTCAAAGTGGACCCCAAGCTTACAATCCTTATAATCAGTGGGGCTCATACAACTATTACTAAATATGTCGGAGCTAAACGATGTTTCGTCATTATGTGATTTAATGTCGTCGCCGACTCTCGTGGCGCTGAACTTTTTCCAAACATAAAAGATAAAAGAGAGATGTGTACAAGCTCACGTGCGTGAATCCGAAAGAAAAAAAATTGTTTTAACACCAAAATATTCCCGAAATTTCTAATCGGCTCTCTCTCGATGACAACATTGGAAGTATGTTGTCTTTATATATAAATATTTGCGCTTTCTCTTTTTCTCAATTAGTGGACTATTATTTGTATATTTATCTTTCTGTGCACTTAGCATTATAAACGCATTCTATTCGTATTTGATCAATTTCAGGTGTTGAAAAACGAAGTGTTTCGTTTTATTTTCATTTTATGCGCCGGGAGAGTACGTGTATTGCGGGGTCCAAAACATTTTACACTCGTGATGTCGTGATTTCCACACTGTTAAATTTATGAATCTTAACAGCCCTAGAATACAAGAAAAAAAGAGAATTAAATATTTTCGTGTAAACAAAGTTGACACTATTATGCATGTGACATAGAGCGCTACTCTTTACTGTACGCAATGATGTTTATTTAAAAATGAATCGCTTCGTATAATTTCTTCTCCTATTCAAGTTATGTAGGATTCATTTTGTAAAGACATGTATGGTCAGTGTTGAAGATGCTATAAAATTTGGTTAATTTTTAATGAAAAAAAAAAATATGTCTACGAATAAACATCTCTATCTTTCGTGGGGATATAGCTAAGTCAATAAATCCTTGTATAGTCTTATTGACACTGTCGTGTAGTTGTATCATGAAGTACTATTAAATAAACCTTTTTTTATCTGAGAACAAAAGTTGTCCTTTTCTATCATCTTTATTAAGAAAAATATCACAAGACAGTTACAGTTACAAAATTCGTCGATACATTAAAGAATTATCTAAAGTGGTATTTCAAGTATGAAAATGAAAATTAAACATTGATAAATTATAAATGCATTTAAGCTTCAGTTTGGCACATTTTTTTATTCCATCTGTATAAAAAAGTATTATGATTTGCAGATTAACAGTAATAAAATCATTCTACAGACCTACAGTACATAAAAATGATATAATCTATATGCATCTTAATCATTCGCGTGTTTAGCATCCTAGCATTTATTGAACATTGTTAACAAAATTTTCAATATGCAAATATTATATTAACTCCTATGTCATGTAACAAATGTCATTTTTTGGTTTCGAGATACTTGAATTATAAAATATTTTACTATGATCTATTTTGTTCTTTCTATATCTCATTTGTTCTTTAGGCCAACACGAATATAAGTATTTTAACTTATTTTAATCTCCAACTGATCCTAGACAATAAAACACAATTTTAATAAATGTTTCTCAATTTCTCTCAATGCATCTATCACCAATTCATGCATTTATGGAACGTTTACTTAAGCTATAAAATTAATGAAAAATCTTTTTCAAATTAATCCTTCTTGAACGCTTTTTAGATTCATCGTTTGTCTGTAGTTTTTATCAGCAAGGACAGCACTTGTAACCATTTTATTAACTCCACAAGACCCATCTCCTCGATAAACTCTGTAGTAGCCTTGCTCTCCCCAATGTGGGCCCCAGCTATTTTTGATCAACCAGTAAGGCATTTTCTTTTTGAAGACCGGATATGCTGAAACATATAATTATTTATTAATGATAAATCATGATAAATTATGATTTTTGCAGTCATAGGGAATGAATTTACTCACATTTTATTCCATAACCAACAATAAGAACTCCATGATCAAGATTGTCTGGATTGCAAAGGAAATGGAATGGGTGTGAAACTCCTCCAATGTAGAACTGCATAGCATTCGCATTTATTCCAATAGACATTGGTCCGTTTTGAACAAGCCACTGAGCCATCTGTGTTTCATTGCTGGTGATATTCAATCCTGATGCAACAGTGACTCTGACTTTACTTCTGTCTAAATGACACTTTTTGTCAATACCATCATAAGGATAATCAGTTTCTAACTCCAAGCCTCCTAATTCTTCGATGGCTCTGTATGCAGAGTCTGGCATTCCTCCATTGCAGCCATCATCATGTTGATCACAGTCTACCAATTCTTGTTCTGAGAAAGATAAGAGTTTCCCGTATTTGACGGCATATTGACCTTCAACATTGCCCGTTACTGAGAAAGCCCAACAAGATCCACAAGCACCTTGATTTTTGACAGGTGTCACGGCATTATAATGTCTCCAATCAAATTCTTGAGGCAACTCAATGTCGGGAATTTTAGCTGTCGCCAATGGTATGTTGTTTTCCAACCTTAGAGAAGGTTTCAACCCTAAGTATTTTTTTTTAAATTCTTCTTTTTCGAGATCAGCAAATTGCGTCACGCCGTAACGGCCAGTTCCTTGTTCATTTCTTTGCAATTCCTCAATTATATCCAAATTGTTCCTGAAGATATTTAAACGATTTTGTTCCTCATCTTTAGTTTCATATTTTTTGTTGAACTTCTTAACGAACATGTCAAATAACTTTTCTTCTCGCTCTCTTTCTTCTCTCTCTTTTATTTCTCTTTCTTTTTCTTCTCTCTCTTTTATTTGTCTCTCTTTTTCTTCTCTCTCCATTTCAACTTGTTGCAACATTTTTAAACTGTAATTCTGGCCTTTCAGTGAACGTTTCTTCCTCTTATTACTATCACACGTCACAGTTATTTTAGGCTTTCCATTGTCAATCCATGGTTGAGTCCAGACTGACATTAAGCATTCTTTAATTCTCTCGTCAGCTTTCAACTGACAATTTTCTGTGGTACCTTTCTTGCAAGTGCTAACGCCAATATCAGTTCTGATTTTGTACAAAAGTCCAGAAACAACTTGGACACTTACTTCCTTAACATTACTGACTATAAGTTCATTTTCTCCTTCAGAGGTGTCCGAGTATTGTTTTAACCCTTGCTGTACAAACTTTAGTACCTCAGGGTCATCCACACTATGATTTCTTGGACCTCCCACTATTGTTTGTCTTTTAGATCTCATTTCAGACTTGTCCTTAGTTTTACATTGATAATGCAATAATTTTGGCGACTCAAGAGGTTTCTTTTCATTTGTAGATACATCAACTTTACAGATTTGAGTGGGCCCTGGTATCACTTCATCCAAGCATTCGGTGGACTCTTGTTTTTCACTGCAATCTGTTGCAGCAACTTCAATACTCATATAATAAACAATGTTATGATCTTTCCTTTCTCTACTAATGTCAGTGACATCAACAACATGTTTCTTTTTATTATCTTCATCATCATCATCTACCTGTTCAATGGCCATGATAGCTAATTTTCTTGCCATAGATTTGTTATTTTCTAAAGCTTTGATAACGGATCTTTTTGATCTTACAGATTCAACTGTTGGATGAAATTCTGCAGCCTCTATATCAGTAATAATTTCCTCATCAGTTTTTTCCTCAACTCGCTCAGCTTTGATCAATTTTTCAGTAACAGGCTCTCCTAGGTATTCTGGAATCGTAGTTTCTGTTTTAATGGGAATATCAAAATCTGATAGGAATTTGTCAAATTCTTTCATATTATCCGAAAGTTGAGGAGATTCCTCTTTAGTTTTCTTTTTCTTATCCAAAATAACTTTAGTATGAGGTAATTTAGTTTCTTTTGCTTCTCCAGTTCCCTCAACTGAATCTTTAGTAGACTGTTCCATGTACGGGACGCGAAAAACTTCCTGCGCTTCTTGAGCTATTTGATCGTAGAATTCGGTCTTAGTTGAAACCTCGTCTTCTTTATTAGGAGCTGTTGATTCAAAAAAGATCGAATTTGGATTGACGCTTGCACTCAACTCATTATCGGTATTTAGTAAATCTGTGCAGTTATTCTTTGTTATTTTGCGACTTCCAACTTGCCAAGGGCGTTCCTCAAAGGTCACAAGGCATAATTTAATCGGCAAATTAGATTGCAGAGGACATTCAGAAATCTGAATAAGTGAAGACTTCAAGCAGTTTGATTCTCCAATTTCCATCAGCAGTTGATATTGCACAAGATTTGCACCAGGAGGAACTGCACGAGTGACCCTAACAATGCTAATTAATTTATGTTTGAAATCTCTAATACCAGCCTCATCCATTGATTGCAGAACTTGCTCTCCAAATGCAGAGAGACCAGGTAGAGATGGATTCAATTCGTAAGGACATCCTGGGCAATAATCAGATTGAGTAGCTCTTACAGCAACAAATGGACGATCATTATGATCAGCAGAAATTTGTACTTCGCGATCAAAACTGGTGCTCTGATTGATTATTTGCTTTTCAATATTTTCTATTATCTTTTGCTCTTGAGTGTCCTCTTTTTTGCATTGAATTGAATCTTGCAAAACGTCAATGACACCCTGCTCATGCTGTCGTACATCCAAGGTGCAAATTTCAGGTGGACAAGATTCTCCATAGCTCTTACACTGAGAAACTAAATTCAGAGTAAGTTTGTAAATAACATACGGAGGTTTGATCTGCAACAAAAAAAAATGGTGGAATTATTTCATATTTCCACTTGTAATACAAAGTTTTACACTAAGCTCAACTAGTTTTCCAAAACTGTATAGAATTTGGACAATATAATTTTTATTATCAAATTGCATGAGCTTTACCTATTTCATTCAAATATCAATAATTTTTCCATTTTCAAAAAACTTTTTGAGATGTAACTTGAATATCCAAATCACATTTGGATAAGTTTTCAAGCTGTCAAGTAGAAAGAAAACTATTGTTCTGATATCACCAAGTGCGTCTCGATGAAATTATCTTTCGTCGGAAAAATAAAAATTGCTCAATCACGCGAAATAACTACAAGTTAAAGAGAAATTTATCGCGGAGTCAAGTGCAAACAACATCGGAGCACAGAATCAACTCGCTTGATTATGTATTTTTAAGGCTTTCAAAGTGCACCGACGGCAATGACACAGTTAACTTTCCAAAGCTCTGAATCAGCAGTGACGGTCAGTGGTTGCGTATATTTATTTACCAAATACCCGACACCAGCTGATATCTCAGTATATGCTGCGTTAAAAAACAAAAGAAGATCCAAGTTGGTGCAGGTGCACTGAGCACTTGTATATCTCAGCTGTGGGCGAATTGCTCATCATAACAATTCGTTAATCTGATTTGGAGCTGTCTCTGTCTCTCTCTCTCTCTCTCTCTCTCTCTTGAGAAAAAATTCGACGACGTGTATATACTTATCGCGCGCGCACAGCTGAGAAAACAAAGCTCGCGGATGGCCAGGAGTTGTCCTGGAGGGGGAAACTTGGCGATAAACGAGGAAACGTATATAACGTACACAACCGTGAATCATGCAAATAGCAGAGTAGCGCGAGTGCGCGAAAAGCACACGCGGATTGGAAAGTGCGGCTGCTGCTGTTGGGCGCGCGGGAAAGGAAAGTAATGAGAAAACAGCTGCACGCGGGCAGCGTGTGCGCGCGAGCAAATTTACATAAGCGCGCGTGCTTGCCCGCGGGGGAAGCGGCTTATTACTTCATCGCAGCGGGCGGGCGCGAGCGCGAGCCCGGGCCTGGATACATCGCAGCGGACTGGTATTATGAGCTTATTATACTGACCAGCTTGTGGGCCTGCACGAGGTCGGCCGGGCGGCCCTGCAGCGAGTCGCGGGCGCTCTGGAGGACGAGCGGCGAGACGGCGCCGGGAGCCACGTTGCTCGACACGCTGCTCCGGGCCGCGCCGTCTATCTGCACTTGCGCCCATGCGCAGCTCTTGGCCAGCAGCAGCAGCAGCACCAGCGGCACTTGCGCCGCTGCGAGCCAGCAGCACCTCGCAGCCATGATGTCACGGCGGCACACACAACCAACTGCTCTCGCTCTCTGTGTGCGACCTCTCGTCTCGGAGATCGAGCAGCAACTGGCGCCCAGAGCGTGTCAGCCGAGCGGCAGAGGCCCGGGCAGCGCCAGGCCGCGCGCGAGCGAGCTGCCGCCGCCGCGCGCCGAGCACCGCACCGCACCGCACCGCGTATGCTGTGCTGTGTATATAGAAAACAACAGAGACATAGAGTGACATAGAGAGAGAGAGAGAGAAAGAGAGAGAGGCTTGGAGAGCCAGCGATAATGCACCCGACTTCTGCGTCGCGCTTTACAACAATCGTGTGTATCCATACTTCCCCGCATTTCTCAACTTGTCCGCCTGCAGACAGCAGACTTATATGCTTTATTTTTCCCGGCAACGATCAAAGTGTATCGGCTGCTGGGGTCATTTTTAAAAGCGCTCCTTCGCCAAGCCTCATTTGTGTTACTCCTATTCGTTGCTAGTCGTATTTGTTAGCTGTTAGCTTGTTCAAGGATCGCCAATACCTAATCAATCATGATTCATGACTCAGTCACGTCCAAATTGGAAAATTCGATCTTGATGCTTTTGTTTGCTCGTGCGTTCAGATCATACCGCGGTTCAAACCCAAGAAACACTCAATCAATTTCCCGACTCTCGTCGATGAATCTATCCGACACTCTCGAGTGCGTTCGAGAAACGTCGCATCAAGCAATCGTTTGAGTAACAAGTTGAAAGCTATATGTTGTTTCTCAAAAAATTTTACACGACAGAAGATAACATTTTAAATGAAAAATTGATTGTTCGGTAGTATCTGTCTGTTATATAGAGATATCGCACGAAAAAAGTATTGATTTTGGTTGGCCATTTTTAGTATCTTGGACTATCTTACAGAGTATGTGCAATTGTTCTAAACATTTCCGTTGATTCTTCTCAATAATAACAATTATTGATACAAACGGTCAAATACGAGAAGTATGTATACAAATACGAGAAGCGAATCAAGCTCGCAATGCGTATCCTGGATGAGGAAAAGAAAGCAAGACACAAACTTGCCACAAATGCAGTTCATGTAATAAGCCAACTATAACTTCGAACCGGTTTTATGGGCATAATTTTGCACAAACTCAAAGAGAAGAAGACTTGGACCAAACGTTGTCCAAAACTAATGGATTTCAGTGAATATGTTATTCGGTTAACAGTTCGAAACTGTATGAGTGTTTAAAATTCACTCACGTATAAGAATTATCAGTCCTGTGAGAGATTAACGTTTTTAGTTTACTGTACATTTTTCACGACCCAAAACTGTAGTTGGAACAAGTAATTATTAGATCCGAATGTATAGAATATAATTATAATATTTCCCAAGATTGGGACTAAAAACCACATCAAATCAGTGACACAGAATATGAACAATACTTGACAGAAAAAAAAAATACGATGAAGCTTTTATACATAACTGCTTCTGTCAGCAATTCCGAAGTGAGAATTGCCAGTTGATTGGCGAAACCCAGATGTGCAATTTTCAGATGAAGCTAGCATATTCAATGTAATTTTTAACATTACTGATGATAAAAAGCTTTCATTGCTGATTCTACTTTAAACAACCAATAAAAGGAGATAAAGACTAGGAGTAATCGAAACGTTTTTTTGATTCTGTCTGGAGAAGCATAATTTTCTAAAAGTATTGTACAGCAAGGGTTGAAAGTTGAACATTTCCAGCGAGAACTAATTTCCCATGATTCGGAGTTGGAGGCAAAGACCAGTGATATCTTGAAGTTGATACAACTTTTATACATCAGCAATTCTCTACATATGTTTGACTTAGGTATTGATAATACCACAATAAAGTGTATACAATAAACTGTTAACTTATATACATTAACTATTATGTAGTGTTGTATATAATGTAGTTTTGTCCATCATATCGCATTCTATGAATATTAATTTCATGCCATATATAAGAATACTGTGTTATTCCTCCTTCATAGCCAATAGTACTGTGAAATATGAGAAGGACGAGCTCATCACCTGCAATGAAATCGTGCACATACTTATATTTCTTATACTTCCTTTAACTAGAAGATATATATTTCAATCCGTTAATTATTAAATCTTATGCAATTAACAAATTTGGAGTCCCAGAGAAAAAGAGAAACATTTTTAAATTGTCACATATCAACATATCATGACACTAGATTATTTTTAAACGTAATTTACATGAGTATAATCATTTTGCATTTTTTTTTTTTATGTTTTTACCTTCAGAAACGATTCGAGAGACATATCATAGAATTTCCCTGCCGTGATAGTACATGGTTTCCTGGCTCGCATCATAATGAATCGGATATTTGACGAAGAATGAGTTTCTGCCCACTTACTAAAATATGCGGAATCAGCAACGTTTTCGCTCTGTTTCATTGTACATACGAACACAATATTGCGAGAATCAATCATTCAGTGCATTTGCGTTTAACATTATAGCAGTTATAATCAAATATATTCTGCATAATGAATTCTGGAGGTTCAAATTACCTCAGTTTTCAAACTTTGACCGCTGTAACTGAATATGAACAACTCCATCGTTGCGGCGATCAAAAATGATAAGTATTTCGTCAAACGCGTACTGTCTTCCAGCATCTGATGAACGTGTATAATATTTTCTCGTCAATTAATCAGAAGTGAAATTCAACAATATCAGAGTTCAACTGTTTACCGTAGTAACTTGGAATCCTGCGAAGCATAATAAGCCTGTGCTTATCAGAAACTGTGCCAACGCCAGAAAATTGATCGTGTTTTCAACAGTCTCTGCAAATCTGCAAAAAAAAATTCTCTGTCTCGTCGCTTATCCTCAGGATCAAATAAATATTCCGGGAATAATATAAATTTACCAAGTACCTGATTGCTTCTTGATGCCGTTCTATGCACCTTCTCATCTTCACGCCCGAATTCCAATCTTCAGAGTTGAAGGCGCCGATTTCTTTTCGGACCATCGCGAATTTGGCTGCAGCGTGTAACGATGCTACAAAACTGAACGATGTTGCTCCTGCTATGGTGCTACATCCAAAAGTTCCAACGATTGCGTTGGCGACGTAAACTATTTCATAAGTCGGCGAGACTGTGTGATTGAAGAATAAGTAGCCCCGAAACGGTAGCACCCTTTTCTGCTCGTCTCCGACAGTCAACTGTATTATACAATTTGAATAGATTCGTTACATTGCACCTGCCCAATAATGAAGATGTGAAAGCTGTTATAGCTGATTTCACTAACAGATTCTATATCAATTTTGAGTAAATGAAAAATGAAGACATGTTTCATGAAAAGTCTGGCATGATTGATGTCGGAATTACGCGCAGCATAATTTATGAGTCTGGCTAACGTTTTAAACACTAAAGTTTGACTCTATTGTAAGCTCTATATCAGTGATAATTGAATGAAATAAGTCATTTGTATATGGTTACAATGTAGAATCGTCTATAATCAAAATTCGTATAGCTTCGTAATCGATGTGGTGGAACTTGGTAACTTGAGCCTCACTGCACCTTTCATAGAAATACCCTCTAAATCTAAAATAGTAAAAATAACTACTATTTAAAAGTACAAATTGAACAACTAATAAAAATAAAAGATATTTTATAAAAAAAATAGTAAAATTCTAATAAAAAAAAAAATTGAAATTTCTACTATTTTACGAAAATATTAATAAAATGTTATAACATTTTTTAGCGAATATTTACTATTTTCATCAGTTGTGTAATTTGTACTCTTAAGTAGTGGTTTCTGACTATTCTGGATTTATAGAGTGCGTTTGAAACTTCGTATCTGCTTGGCTTGAAAAATAGCAAGTGGTGACGAGTGGCTCTCGAATTAGACTATCTTGGTATTTTCAACTAGTCATTCGTTTCTCATGTTTATCTAAACTGGAGTAAGTACGTATTTTTTTTTATATGTCCAAACAGATGCTATATTGGTGAATTAATAAATCACGTCGAATCCCCACTCTCGAGATCGATCGTCCGATCAAATCCGACACTAATCTACTTAAAACCCGTATTGGAGAATGAGTAAAGTCTTCTCAGATCTCGAGTTCACTTTATTTTATTTTATTGATCCGAAATTTAGTGTTACAAAAGGTATACTCAGAACACACGAGAAGAAAAAACGCGATAACATTAGAAGGCACGGGTCATCGACCGGTACTGTCGATCATTAATTCCATATAGATGTAACGTGTCATACAGTTTTATCGACTCACGAGTATATATAAATGCATGTGTATAAAGAACGTAAAAATAGTAATGAACGCACGTTTTTTCCTTTGCGCGATTCTGCACTCCCGGGAAGAAAGAGTTGGACGCAGATCGTAGTATACATATACGCGAAAATGGGATAAGCAGCCTCGAACGCGTTGACAAGTCGCATACCAATATAGCGACGCTCGCGAGTTCGTTTGGCCTTTCGGCGCAAAGTGGTCTAGGGTCAGGCTGAATCGGCGAGTGCGAGGAAGAGCGATCAACAGTGCAAAAGTCGATGGCTCGAAGTGGTGCAAAGTGGGGGAGGCTGGGCACGCGGAGACGAGCGCTCGTCTGTTTGCGGGAGTAACCTCGAGGATCGGCATGAATATGAAGGCCGAGCAGGTCATCATGACGTTGGTGATGAAGAGCTTGGCGAACTTGAAGGTGAGCCGGCAGTTGGTCCTGAGCAGCAGCCTGTCGTCGGCGCTCGACTCGGTCCAGTCGCGGCGCATCGTCTCCACGACGTACAGCATGTCCCCCTCGTGGCGGATGAACACGAGGACCCTGAGCACGGCCATGTAGAACGCGGAGCACACGAGGCTGCACTCGATCGTCTCGTTCATGTCCTCGCCCCAGAACACCGCCATGTCGATCGTGACGGCGCCGGCGATGAGGGCAAGCAGCCCGACCATGAGGGCCTGGTGGGCCTGGTGGGCCCGGAGCGCCAGCAGCCCTCGCCTGCGCGCCGGCCAGCTCGCGAACGCCCGGCACGCGCTCTTCACCGGCCAGATCAGCTTGTCGTACTCCTCGCCCGCCTCCATCCGACTCTCCGCCACCTGTCACTCGCCACCCACATCCGTACCTCATTTATCCATTCATATAATATGTACGTTTGATCGCCGAGAGACCGGCACGCGACACAAACGTGCACGCGCGCCTCGCTCTGTTCGACACATGCATACCCTACAAGATAAGATTGAAAAAGTTGAAATTGCACAACTGACCAAAATAGCAAATAGTCAACTGGCATCGCGTGAAATGCTACTAATTTTCCTTCTAATAGTTTCTCACTATTTTAGATTTGGAGTGTATGTATTTTTATAGCTGAATGTGAAAAACTATCATGATGTGTCCGTCCGAGCGATCGTCGCGCGTATTTTATTCCTTCCGGCTGACTTTGACGGTGAAATCGAAGAGGATGTATATACCAATTCAATATTCATCTCTCGATCAGTTGAAACTACATTCAGAGGTGTGTGTTCATCTCGCTTGAGCTCATGATTAATGTGTATATATCTGGCGGATTTTATATTCATCCGCTTTGAAGTACAAATGAGATAATTTTAAAACAATATTTCGTTGCTCAATATCATTTAGCCGATGGATTTTATAGATACATACATATACAGATGGTTACATGTCATTCTGAAAATATCTTATGTATCGATTCTACACGTATGAATGGATTTCCCTCCTATCGGGTATTAAATATATGCAGTATTAAGAAACGTGTTGTAAGACGTCCGCGTGGATTTTGATGCAGATCAAACTTTCTTCTAGTCTTTCCATAAAACGAATAAATAACTCCACCGCAACAGCGTCTGAATAGAGCTTCGAAAAATCGTCGTCAATATAATGGAAAGAATATATATGTTTGATCAATTCGAGGAAAAACTCTCCTAGCCAAGTGATGTATGTACATACATTCATTGCTTCTATCAGCTATTATGGATTGATTTGACGGTTAATTCAGTTAACCATGCGGTAACTCCCCGCGTGGGTGCATATTTTCCGGATAACTATAAATGTATATTGTGTGTGATTGAGCGTATATATGTGTTTATATGAGCCCAAATGCATCATTTACATATGAAACACAACAGTATTTTTCACATAAGTTTTATTTTTATAAACCATCAGAAATACAATATTTACAGAAATTCGAAACTGAAAGATTCAAAATAGTGCATAATTTTTCAAACATAAATTTAAATCGAAAACTGTAACTGATGTTACTCAAAGTCATACCTTTGAGATTTTTATGAAGAAAAAACGTAGAATCAATATCTGTCATTGTACTTACAGTTCACAAAGTACAAATGGAAATTCCTGTACTCGGTATATGCTAATACCAGATATAATTGAATCTACTAGCTCAGAGAAATATCACCCCTTGCTTTTATATGTATAAATTACTTTGAGATATCAAAGCATTTTGTGTCTCTCGTGTATGTTAAATATTTTTTCTTCGAACAATCACTCTGAATTGGTTCATATCCCGCATAATTTTACATTGTTATGTGTGTCCTTATACATTTTGAAATTGTGTTAAACCAGAGAGAGAATTTGATAAGTTTTCATGTGTTATTTCTGAGAAATTTAATTCGATCCCCTCATTTGCTAAAATGAGTTATATATCAATCATTTACATTGTCAACACAACTCCTAGAGAACAAACATTGTTAAATCAAGTATTTAGTTCTAAATTACATCCTGTATTATACCAGAACAATTAAAACTTCTAGTTTCAAGAAATACCACCCATTACTTGTAATACCAAAGTTCGACGGAAATATTGAAGAGAATATATATGTAGCCAAAATTCTACCACTTTGAATGTTACTATAGTAGTATCAGAAAATATATAGACAATATGGTTCCTACAACAAAAACCTTTCCACAGAGAAAATATTTCTATAAGATTTTTACGGTTAGGAATAACATTTTGGATTTTATCGTCATGAATTTCAGCTAATATTGTAGTTTTTAGATTTATGTAGATCTTATGTAGGTCTTTCATATATATTCCATAATTATTTAATAGCAAATATTCAATAAAGTTTAATACCCATCAATCAGTAGATGGCGTGGGATCAATAGATTCATTTATGTGTGACGAAGTGTAGTTGAGATTAATACTGAGAGAAACTTTTTTTATTCTCGATTTTAATTTTTATGTCAAAACTTAAATATTCACGAATCTTATTGGGTATACAAGATTAGAATAGAAACATAAATATGTACGTTTTTATTCTTTTGAATGTTACTAATAAAATAAAGAAAACTCACCTGTTCCAAATCAAGCTATAAGTCGAGTTATTACAATATTTTTCCTACTCCCCAAAAAGATCTCCGAGTATACAGAAAATCTTTTCATGGAGTGACTCGTGAAATTCACGAAGTTAAGAGTACAAGTTTAATAAGAGGTTTCAAACTTTAGTAATTTTGCTGATCTGCCACGTACTATAAAAACCTACAATGACGCTAGTTGGGACAATTGGTGGTTACTGCTGCATCGACACAGTGGAGTAAATTACATAGAGTACTTGTCATGAAAGAGCACTTACGAACTTTCTTGATAAGAGTTCAGGACTTGATGAGAGCGAATTTATTTCAAGAACGGGAACTGTGGAGAGCGCTGAATGATTACTATTCTGGAATAAATGCTAAATAATTTAGGGTATACGTAGTGCGATTCCTCAGTAATTAAGCATTTCCTGGTTTGTATTAAGACTTTATATTAGCCTTTTTGTATGAGACTTTATCTGACGAATTTCCTGTATTCTAGGGATTTTCGAAATATATATTCACATATTTAATTAACAGCTGTATATATTAGACTTCTATTATTTGAAAAATATTCCTACTATTGAAATCAGTGGATTGATGAATTTATTGTTCAAAAAAAAATTCAATTGAATAAAATATGAAATCATTGCATTGAATGTTGTTGCATTGAAAATGCCTGGAAACAAAGAGAAAATGACAGAAAGAAGGGCGTTAGTCCATTGGAGGATTATATTCTTTTTTTTCGAGGAGAAGAGAAACCACAGTGGCCTCGTGCTCCATAGTGTGGGGAAGCTTTTCTTCTGGACATTAAGATCCAAGTCGGTATATACCTACTGCAACTCTCATCCTTTGTTACCACCCTCGTTTCAGCTTGGAACCATTTTCGCATTGCCTTAGGCTGAAACTGGGTCTTACCTAACTCTAGTGTACCGTCTTTATTTGATTTAATTCATTCGCCCGTCGCTTGTCTACGCTCCTTCTTACTCTGCTGATAGATATTTTGTCGTTCTCTCATCAAAAGATGTTATGGATACATCTCCAAGTGAGAATAACTCCTGGAAGAAAAAGAAGAAATAATATTTATTCGGCGGTATGCGCACACTATCCCATTCTCTTTACTGGGTCCATCGGTTTCAGATACCTTTTATGTTCATGGCTCAGGTCCTGATACGCGCCGTGAATTGTTGATTAGAGAAGTCTTCGTTTTTCAGGTCTTCATCCTGTTCTGATAGACATTTGTCGGCTCACAGCTTTGATTCTACAGGCTTTGTCCGTGAATCGTTGAAACATGGTGCGCCAGAGAGTCAACTTTCGGGTCCATGGATATAAGGTACTTTGGTCCGATTCTTGGCCTCTCCATCGACTCAAAAGCCGATGACAGTATGGGCCGTACAATAGTATGGGTTTTATTCAGCGCTAGCTCGAGTCAATCATCGAGTCGCTCATCCACCACTGGCTTTGTCTCATAACTTGGTTCAACGTAATTTATTTAAGTCATGCTCGTTTGTCACTGGCGCTACGATTTTCACGTAAGTCCCAAGAAAAGTATTATTATGTGACATTAGCAGTCTCAGTAGAGTATGTAAGCTATCGTATAGAAAGCGTTCTAGAAGTCAGAGCCCGTGTCAATCCGTATGTCAATGTCCACCAGGGCGAGGAGCACCGCTGTGACTTCCCTGTCTATCCTGTCCTTCTGCTTCGTAGGATATCTTTTTGTTTCGCAGGTACTCGCCTGTAGAAAGTATAAGGTAGGACCGTTGAAGGTCATTTCAAAGGCTTTCAGCATAAGCGCGTTTTTCTTCACGTCCTAAGTCACGAGTAGCGACTTGAAACATCTATCGCGACATGCGGTATTACACGCATCAAAGCGTCCCTTTCAGAAGTCTCATATGGCTTCATCATTTCCCGCGGGAGCAGTAGTCAGAGCATAAGCTCCGAAACCTCGTCGTGGGTGGATATTACATAAATTTTGTATGTACGTACCATGAATCGAGAAATGTTCACGTAACCGTGACAATATTAGTACTGATTATATTATGCATGATATTTTGAAAGGAACCTGCATTATGATATCGCACTACTTCTAAAACATGCCATAGAGGCCACAAATGTTACGTTGGAGATAATAAATTACAGGATTGTTATTTTTTTATATGGAAGAAATGAGAATGATATACCTTGTGTGCATTCTGTCTTCTCAGATAGAAATGTGTCCATGTACGAATTATAAATGTTGACTTTAAGTCACGTATGTACATACTTGTTGATTCGTTTTGAAGGACTTACTGGAAGGCATACCGTTGTGGAATTATCCGGAATATCCGGAATGGTTTCTTATATTTTATTCAAATAACATATTATAATGCTTTAAAAAGTCATCAAAAAGATCTGAAAATCCCTTCAAGTTCATTAATTGAAGAATATTTAACATATAAATTAGAATTATTTCCGAAGAATACATTAAAACCAAAAGATAATTTTCTCTTGCATTACTCGTATTTCGTAGAGAAAATTGAGCCAATTATAAATATCTACATGGGGTGCAGTATGAGTTTCAAAGGACGACACCGTACATCTACAACTTATGCTAAGAGATGTATAGACACAGAGTTAACACGCTAGCGTCATTAGCAATTTAAACTTGCTCATCATTTTATGTGCAAGGATTTTTCTCAAAAAGTATCAAGTATTTTTGATCCGCAGAAAAGTACGAGTTTATATCTTTAGATTTAAATAGAAATTTTCAAAAAATTCTAAGATATATTATTCACATTAATGGTTCGAAGTACGTGAGCGATCTATTTCTATTGCACTTATAAATATGCTGAACTATTTTCCGAATTTGTTTAAATATATTACATTTTTCAGAATAAAGGGTCTGATGAAATGTTCTGATTAATGTTTGTAAATTTTTGGATTATGAGAGATATTACACGCACATCAATTTACTAGACCGATGGTTGTATAACCATTATGTGGTACCGTAAAAATTTGTCTTAAACTATAGTGTAATTTTATATTGAATAGGATATCCAATTGAATCAAATGGATTTTCTCCTATAACCGCGATAGGAAACTCGATTGTACCGAATCAATGGGAATTTCCGATCGAAACAATCGGTTTCCGATTACTTCCAGCATAAGCGTTTCTGAGCGTGGTCTTTACGCAGCCCAACAACGAACTTCTATTCACACAAAAGTCACAGCTCATTTCCTTGGATTCTTTTTGCTTTTTAAGCAAATTTTGGCATTCTGAGGTGAAAGCTCTTTGGTATATTTGGATACGATTAAAACTTCACTCAATCGAAAATGAGAGGATATTCACTTGAGAATCACAAAAATAAAAATAAATCACAAAACAATTATTAATGATTCTGGAATCAATAGCCCCGTGATAATTATTTTTCACACTAACAAAATAACTACTGTTCATGACAAGTAGAAGCCTCGTCTTCAAAAGCTACATTATGATCGGAAGTGGACAATTTTAGCTAGACTTATACGAAGAAAATCTTTTGATGTATTGAAGATTTTTGACGATTCGCGAGTTTTGATAACCACATCAATTTGAATTGTAATATGTAGGTATATACCTTTTAGCAGCAAAAAAGCTTACTTTTTCTAAATTTCGATCAAGATTCTACATTTTGCATAAATTCGCCAGAAAGTTGAATCTTATGTAAAAATCGAATATGAGCACACTCGGAGATTAATCAAACTTATTCAAATGTTCTAAAGGCTATAATTTGAATGAAGCATTGAAAATTAGCGCACCTAGCAGTCTTCTGCCTGATCTAACTCGATGAATCATGGTACGTAAATTGCGTGTACAGGTCCGTTGTTCTCAGGTTTGCGTTCGCCGATGTAATGATTCTCAGATTTCCCGGCAATGCATGAGTATTTTGACACACAAATCGCAAATTTTTTCCTCTTCCTATGGCTATCGCATACCCATCAGCTCATCTAAGTGCGAGGTCTTATGGCGCGCACATACAGGTAGTGTAGAAAAAGCACGATTAGGCCCATACCCAGGTGGTGATAGCCTTTGGAAGAAAAAAAAGCACGATGTCTCGCAATCTTAACCTCGCTCTCACAAACTCGCAATCGATGTACACCAACCCGATGTTCTGCGATGTTCAGCAACGAGAGAGCCGGATGCATTCCTGAATCCGGGTCCGCTATTGTTGAATTTGCTATCTGTAGTCATCAGTGTGTGTACTGTATATATAACTGTATGTGTGTACGTGTGTCATCGGATGCGCCGAGCCGCTGCGCAAAAGAGCGAGGAGTGCTTGTCTGTGTGCCCTGTGAGTAACCTGCGATGGGTAAGTAGTACGCAGCAGTTGGAGAACTGCGCGCTGAGAACAGAGAAGCCATATTGCAGCTGCTCCAGAGTTCGCTGCTCTATTATACACGGTATATACAAACGAAGCGGAGCAAGTGAATCGCTGCACGACATGTCGTGCCCGAGCGGATTCGTGCTGGCGATTACCGGGACGCCGTCGCCGCACTTGCCCCGGCGATGAATCGGGCTACTCCTGCTGACGCGTTGCACAGCCGCAGTGTACAGAGCCATGGCAGTTTCGCATGCCCTGGGCATGGGCGAGATCGTCCACCTCAACGTCGGTGGTACCAGGTGATTCTTTACTCCTTCTGCTCTAGTGTCCTTCCAGTTGCCCTCCACTCAAGAACGCTACTCACTCCTCTCTTGAGAACCTAACGGCTGTTTTTCGGCCGTAAGCAAGTAGCTCGCGCTTTGCTCTATTTTTATTTTATTGATTAGCCACCTTGGCTATGAATAAGCTGGATTGTCGTGAAAATTGTGACTGCTCTACTCCATTTCACTCTACCTCTGTTGCTTGCTTCCCAACTTGTTTACTAAGTTGCTGCTGCAATTTTTCATTATGATAATCTCTATGACTGTTGATTTCATTCAAACTTAGACTTCTGTTGTATTAATAAAATTAATTCTAGTCCTTGATCATTCAAAATTTCTAGATGTAAATCTAATTCTTAGAAGTGTTGCATCAACTTGTGCAAAATTCTCCACATTCATTACAAATACATTTTTCAACAAATCAAGTTTAAATTTCCTAAATTACTTCCTAATAGCGTTAAAAATTCTTTTCTCTGAATTAAATTTATTTTCAAGGTTTTCCACTTCTCGCCAAACTCTTACATGGATTCCTGATTCATTTTTTACTGCATTGCTGAGCAACCGTATTGCAAGCAGGCGAGATGAGAATGGAGCACTGTTCATCGATAGGGATCCAAAGATTTTTTCAGTTATTCTCAACTATCTGCGAACTAAAGATATTGACTTGAAAAGTGTAAATATACGTACATTAAGACACGAGGCAGAATACTATGGGATTACGCCACTGGTTAAAAGACTGATGCTGTGTGAAGATTTATCTCAGTCTTCATGCGGGGATGTATTATTTTATGGCTATTTACCACCCCCAAGTAAGTTATGATCATGTGATCATTATATCAGATTTTTTTGCTCAAATGTTTAGAATACTTTTTTTCTTTAGACATTCCACTTCAAGAACCTACAAGTGTTTCAACCACTATCAGTGATGTTTCTGTTCATGGTAGACCATCTGGTTCTACTTCAACACCTCCTCCTAGAGCCGAAGTATCATTGACATCTCAACCTGTTGTTAATTCGAGTAATTCTCCTGCTCAAGCTTCAAACTCAAACAGTGAGTTGCATCTTTCTGTGTTTATGCATTAATATATAGTAATCATGGTTTTACAAATAGTTTTAAATATTTTAGGCTACAGAGTTCCACAGCGAGGGCATCCACATTCTCGAACACCATCTCTAGATCTTAGGCATGTTAGAAATAGCTCAGCTGACTTGAATAAATTATTCAAAAATGATATAGGATTAGTATTCAGCACTCAAACTGGTACATAGTACTTTTTCAATTTTATGATAAATCTCTAAAACATTTTTTGATTTACATATTTAGTTTCAGCATGGGCTGATCCATTGAGGGTTCAAATCATAAAAGCTCATCACAACTGGATAGCAATAGCATATGCGCATTTTATAACGTGTTATAGATTGAAAGACTCTTCTGGCTGGCAGCATGTGTTTACCAGTCCTCATGTTGAATCTGTGATCGAACGAGTCGCGATTAATGCGAAAATGGGCATAGGAGCTGAGGGAAAAATGGTTGCTATTTCATATGGTAGTCAAGTGAGATTATGGTGTGTTACTGAAGATGGGATAAAAACTAATATTGGTACTTTCAATTTGAATGTGCGCGTCGAGTATCTATTTTTCATTGGAAGTCAATTAGTTGCCTTATCTCCCACGGGAAAAATTGGAGTTTGGCATGCAATGACTCATCACTGGCAGATACAAGATGTAGTATCAATTTCGTCCTTTGATACTGCAGGATCTTTTCTATTGCTTGGCTGTAATAATGGATCAATCAACTATATTGGTAAATAATCAACTTTCTAATTGGCTAAATTCAAACACAAAATTGAAGTATCAAGAATCGAAAAAAATAAGTGAATTTAACAGGAAATCAGTTTGTAAAATTTAAATTTTCGTGAAATATTATTTTAAAATTAAAAAAATAATTTAAACACATGATTTTCTTGGTATTTGTTTTGCTATAACAGAACACAACAATATTTTGAATTGACTAGATTCTTCATACAAATTTTTTTTTTGGCAGATATGCAGAAATTTCCTCTTAGAATGAAAGACAACGATTTGCTTGTAACACAGTTGTACAGAGATCCCAGTCATGATCCAATCACAGCAATATCGGTTTACTTAACACCTAAAACAAGTAAGTTTTTTTTCTTATATTGAATGGAAATGTTTTGGCAAAAGTTTTTCCATCTTTCCATGATTATCACATTTTTCTTTTGAATGTTGTTTTTCAACACTCTTATTATTTTCATTTCTTTCATCAACCAAAACAGTTTCATTATCATTTTATTTTAACTTTACTCACAAAATGTGTAGTTGAGCAACAAACATTCAATTATTGTTTCACTTCAAATATTACATTTTTATAAACACAAAAAACAATTCAAGAAGATGAAGAAATTTTCGGTTTCAAATAATTTGTCCAAATCAGAACAGACAACCTCTAACCGAATTATTCCTGTGAATCATCGAATATATTCGATAGCGATTTTTTTTTATGGTCATATATTACAATAACTTACCATAACATTTTTTGCTTCATGAATTGGTACCGTACAACTGGATACATAGCACAAGGCAAGTATGGGTCTTTCTGTTATAAGTTCGACATCACAGTACTTATATATTATACATCTCTATACATCGTTAATCACGCAATTCTATATTTGGCATCATGAATTGTTCTTTAATTTGCATTCATATTATATATGTAGACAGTATTTAGTAGTATGTGTGCCCTTTCCTCTAGTATTTATTCATTTTTTATCCTCTGAATAAACTGATCTCTTTTTCTTTTTTAATTAGATTTTGTTCCTAGATTTTGTTTCTAGATATGTTTTGTTCATTATCTTCATTTATTATCATATTTTATTCATTTTATTTTCATCATTTAATTGCACCTTACTGTCCCTATGCATCCAGTTGTACTAATATACAGACATGATTGATTTGCAAGCTTCTCTATATAGATGTATATTTTTAATCGTTTTTTCACTTCTTACAATGACTAACACTTTTCAGATTTCGGTGTTTTTTCATTTTTTTATTTTGGATGTTGTCATCTTTCGAAATCTACTTCTCAATAACTAATTTTGATTTTTTCGAAATTAAATTTGAGTGTCAGATTGCTGTTTGAAAACATTAAAAATGACCATATTCGAAAAGTGTTAGTCTCCGTAAAAAGCGATGGCTTATTCTTTTGGCTGGAGTTTTTATGAAAAAGTTGGATATGAATTATTCATGTCTGTGCTAATAAATTACGTTTGCCGGTAAATATTTATCAATTTCTTTAAGTAATATTTTCAGTTGATTAGAGCTTGAAGTTCGAGTTGAAGGTCAATCAAATTATGAGGGGTGTGAATTGAAATATATTTTGTGAGGATTTATCATTTCAAGTTAGAATCTGTGATGACATTGATGCGTCACTGGAATTATACCAATTGCGTCTATTTGGGCACATCTACTACTCTTTTTTTAAAAAAAATGAATAATTTTTGATACTGAGTTTTGTTTGTATGTACTTTAGCTCTTGGCAAGCACAATTTATTTATACTGCAGCTACACGAAGTATATATATATATATATATATACATTTGAAATTTAAATTAAGAAAACAGTAGTGTAGAGCATAGCTGTTTAGTTTAATATTTGGATATTATCCATCAAAATTTGATAATGATGAGCTATTGCAGTATATGTTTGATGTTGCATGGTTACCAAAAACTACTACTTTTTAGCAATATTATATTTAATTTAGAAAAAGTATATTATACTTTTAATTTTAATATATTCAGTAAGAAATAGTTATTCTGTATATAAAAATACACTTCATTTTTGTTTGAAACAAAATTGTGGAATTTATGAAAGTTTAAAGAGATTAACTCATTTAACTCATTTGAAAATATGTTTCAATATTCTCTCATATATAGCTTCAACTCAGCAACTGCCTACATCATTAACTCGTTGTAATTCTTGTTCTTAAAATTTCTATTGATTTTCAACAAATACCCTATTTCAAATTGTAGGTCTTTGTGGGAATTGGATAGAAATCGCGTATGGCACCAAATCAGGAAGTGTAAGAGTTATTGTCCAACATCCTGAGACCGTTGGTCATGGGCCACAACTTTTCCAGACATTTACTGTACATCAAAGTAGTGTGACAAAGGTAAGAATAATTTTATCAACCTCCTTTACTTCACATTGCCTTGATGATTTTCAAATTTAGATTTAAACTCACTAAGATTTTCCCGAAATTATAGGTCACTCTGTCAGAGAAGTATTTAGTATCAGTCTGCTCTGAATACAATCATGTTAGGAGTTGGTCAGTTACTCGATTTAGAGGCATGATTTCAACTCAACCTGGCTCAACGCCCGAGGCTAGTTTCAAAATTGTTTCGCTCGATGCAGTTGAGCCATGCATTAGTTATAATGCTGGAAACGATTTCGGTACGAAGGAGTTTGAGGGTTTACATTTTGACGCGGTTATTTGTGGATGTAGATGAAAAATTAATGCAGAAATATGTTGCAGGTCCTTTTGGCGAACAAGATGATGAGCAGGTATTTGTACAAAAAGTTGTACCAGAGACTGATCAGCTTTTTGTGAGACTGGCATCAAACGGGAAACGCGTGTGTGTGATCCAGTCAGTAGATGGAAGTGTTATTACATCGTTCTGTGTACACGAGTGCGAAGGCTCAAGTCGAATGGGCTCGAGGCCGAGAAGATTCATTTTTACAGGCCACTCGAACGGTGCGATTCAGATGTGGGATCTCACGACAGCACTCGATCCATCTTTTTGTGCCTCGTCTGGTGAGAAATATATTTTTTTTATTTTCTATATAAAATATTTATGCAACATTTTTCTAAAGAATGTTACAATTTCTTTCAATTTTTTTCTTGAAAGATACATTAAAAACTAATTGGGGGATTTCTTTTGATAGAAAATAATTTCATTGTAGCCAAAGAATTCCCCGGAGGACCTACGCCAGAAGAATTGTGGAAGTTACTGGATCAGTGTGACTTGAGTAATAGTCACTGTTCGACGCCAAGTATTAGTCCATCTCCATCTTTAATTGCATCTGGGCCTAGAATAAAAGCAAGCAATGTTCTGTTTTTGAATCAATCGCAAAACTCCAATTCATCAGCAGGACCAAGCCAACCTTAATAAGAGACTTAATAAGAGACTGTATGATCCAATTTTCACAACATTTGCATTTATTTCTTGCGTTTGATTTGTACATAGGAACGTAAATTGAAGTTCAATTATTACACTAACTGTGTCGACTGTCAAAGATGAGTTTAGCTATTGTAGAGAAATTAGGTAAAGAACTTCTTTGAGAGACAAAGTATTATTCCTAAATATCGTTATGTTTGAGCAGGGTTCGAGCTTTACGAAATCACATTATTGTTATAACAATAATTTTCACTGTG
Source organism: Aphelinus atriplicis (assembly GCA_020882685.1). Classification (NCBI taxonomy): domain Eukaryota; kingdom Metazoa; phylum Arthropoda; class Insecta; order Hymenoptera; family Aphelinidae; genus Aphelinus; species Aphelinus atriplicis. The sequence continues at coordinate 25,327,050 of CM037074.1, read as the reverse complement.
ATCTAAACAAATATACTGTTTAATAAGACTTTCAGTAGTATTTTGTGTAATGTATGTACATAAAATCGTTAATTAAATAAATTAATTGACTATATGGATACTTTGAAAAGAACAACATTTTTTTAAAGTACCTGGCACATGCGAAGTTATTGAGTATGAGAATTATAATCAAGAAAGTTATTGATAAATTTTCTCGGTTTATTATATAGTAGTCAAAAACTATGATTACAAATATTAAAAAATGACTATTATACGTCGAAACATATGATTAGTTGATTCCAGCTTCATTAAAGAATTTCAGACTAAAAACCGGATTCAGAACAATTTTAACTTGACGATGTCATCTGTAGCTGTTTCTATATTCATGACAATCGTAATTGAACGAATGTTTTTATTGAACTGATTGGTAAGACAACTCAAATCTAGTATTATTGAAAATATAATTTCATCATACCACAGAAAATTGGTAACTGCAACATTCGGACTTTAGTACAACTATTTGCATGGTATTTCGTCTGTAAAAGCCAGACTGATCGATAGCTGAAAAAACGACTCTTTATAATGACTACTTAATCATCTGAATAAAGAGTATCACAATCGTAGAATCCAGAATCAAGTTCTGAGCTATTTAAGGATATCGTCAGGAATAAGCCAACTTTGAAACTTTTATGCAAATATATATATGTATATCAATGTATATCTACAACGTATGTATGTACATACATACAAAAAAGACCTCTTAGTCCTGTATAAACAACTTTCTAGTATTGCTTCTCAAGGCTACGGATTTGTTTAAAAAAAATGTCAACTTGACTTCGTTAGTGAATCTGAAGTTTCTTTTAAAAAATTTAATATAATCTATGATAAAAATGTATCTTAACTATGTTTTAAATTTTCAAATCACGACGGAATCAGTCAAACACGAATTCGAGAAGATAAAAAATAATTGACATCCTAAATTAAATACAAACCTATAAAATATTACAAAAAAGTAATACAATATAAGGTATAACATCTTAGTCAATAACATAATTGTATAATATATTATATAATTGCACGTTATAATATAGGTAAGCGTATAAGTATTCCTATTTTCTCTTTGATCGAGGCACAGTGGTGGTAAACGTAATACCTGATAATACTCCTACCAATCGCCATGTTGACCTTTCATTAAACAGACAGATTTAACAGAAACTCAAAAAAATGTCAGCTGCAGTAACTTTTTTTCCATCGCATAAAAATCGATCCGCATCGGGGGGTTGGCGAGCGAAGTGAGCAGGGGGGGTACCCCCCCTAGTTTACATTAATAGTAAGTAACGTTCGCAACAATGAGCTAAGTGCTGAAGCACGTTTTGTATAGATTTAGCTTTCTTCGTTTTCATTGGAAGAAAATTGAATAGCTTCGCCTTGTTTCACCTCACGCAATAGCATGTTTATGCCAAAATAAATTATTACTAAACCAGCTTGGATTTGTCATGGGCGTCAGGAGTAAGCACCAAGCTACCAGACCGATCACAAATATTGCGAACAATTTGGTTCTCTCTATAGGGTCTTCATATGCGACTACTTCAGTCAGATCAGGAAAACCCATATGATTGCAGAATGAGTGGGCTGTAAACGGCGCAGCAAAATGACCTATGGATGATATTTTTAAACAAATATTATGGGAATTCTACAGTTTTTTATAAACTTTTTTCTATCAAAACTCACCTGTTCTTGCAAAGAGGAATGCAGCGTATGCCCCGAAAACAGTTGTGTATGCAAATTGGAAGCCTGAAACATTAGAATTACAAACTCAAACCACCTTATTAATTTTCTAATCATGAGAAGCTTATAGACGAATGGTAGAAGCCAGCGTGTGTGATATCAAGCATTGATGTTGTTCAAATTGGATGGTTACGTACAAGAAACAAAAAAATGATACTGGAATATTTCTGAAAAAGTATGTCACAAAACTCACATGATCTTAACAAAGCTGTTTTAAGGTCCATTCCTCTCCTCATATTTTCGACAAGGTGATGAAAATGAGCAACTCCGAAAAATAGTGGACAGATAAAGATGGCAGTGGTTGGTGTGAAACATTGCAGAAGCAGCGGCAACATGCACGCTCTAAAAGTCCATTCTTCCGAAAGGGGTGCTACTACTTGGTTTCTCCACCAAACCAGCGTCTGAGCACTACCCAACCAGTACGTTGGTTCTGAAACGCGAATACAAAATAATTAGCAAGTAATACGAATTAGCAATCAAATTATTGACCTCGTGATTTGGAAAATAATATGAAACATTTTTTAGCATTTTTTCGAATTGTTGTAAGCTTACTGTAGACGATACTGATTCATATCGCTCGGAAAAAAATGATTGAGTATTCTAAATTTTATAATAAGCGCATATACGTGTGAGATTTTACTATTATATTATAAATTGTTAGTCATCGATAGAGCAAGGATATTACAAAAATATATATAGCGACTTATTTTCAACTCCAACTCTTACATACCTCCTCGTTTACACTATTAGAAAGTTATTTCAAGAGTGAAAATATTATCAAAATCCGAAATCGAGAAACTCGCTCCAATTTGTATATACACGTGCTTAAAACGAACGGATAATCTTAAAATATACAATGATTCGCGAATCAACATACGGGTCTATCTAATACTACAATTACGTATGTACATGATTTATTTAATAAATTGGCATTCTTTCTTTTGTTAATTTATCTTTTATAAAATGCATCATATTTGGTATGATTCTAAATCTTTGTGGCAATAATAATATACTTCAGTTTCTAACTTTATCATTTTTAAAGATACCGTTTTCTAATTCATATATTATGAACTTTATCAATCTTCTTAGAAAATATTCGCACGCAACTTAAATCTACTGTACAAAACGCAATAATTACAATTCCTTTTAACTGAAAATTATAATTGTTATACAAGAGCGCATCATACTATTCAGTCATACTATTTACAAAATATAGTTTTTATTCATGGCAATACTTTCTTAGATTCGCTCGATTGTAAACACCAATCACCTTATCATTTTTGTTAGGATCTGTTAAAACAAACGCATTTTTATTTGGACATTCAGAAATCTTATATGGTCCTTCAAAGAGGTGGAAAAACTTTCACGTCACTTTATCTAAAGCATTTGAGAGGTGGCGTACACGAAAAAGTACTAGATCACCTTGTTTGAGCACGACTTTGGAAGTCCTTTGACCTCTCTTTCTATTTTCAAAACTTTTCTCAATCTTATCCTTCGCAAATGCCAATAAATATTTTTGAGATATCTGGGTTTGTTCGGGAAATTTGACTATTTTTAAAATTTGATCATTTACCGGGGTTCCGTAATGAAGTTGAATTGAGGTACAACCTGTACTGTAATGTGTTGTTATATTTAAAAGATTTTCGATTTGATTTACGTAATTGGCCCATGCCGTGTGTTTATCATTACAGAATGTTCTGAAAAATCGTCCGATTTCTCTCATGACGCGTTCTGTAGGATTGCTCTCTGGGTGTCGTATTGAACTAAACGTTATTTTAATTCCATTCGATTCCAAACTACTTCTCCATTTAGGAGAAATAAATTTGGTACCGTTATCACTCAAGATTCTTTGAGGCTTTCCACAGTCCGGTATATATTTATTAAAAATTTTCTGTAATGCCATATAAGTAGTCGCGTTCTTCATTGGGTACATTCGAACTAACTTTGAAAACGCGTCAAGTATCGCGAAGAGATACTGCACCCCCCCCCCCGCGAGCGGAGGGAATAGATAGAAATCAACGCAGACTAGATCTCCCGGCCTTTCAGATGATACTAATTGATACGTTCCCTCCATCGGGATTGTTAAATATTTTACGCGTTGGCAAAGGTCGCAGCACAAAACAAATTTTTTAATATCTTCACTCATCTATCTCCAGTAATAAAAATTCTTAATATATGAGTGTTTTGAACACACCTGGATGACCCAATTTTCTATGTGTGTGTTCAATAATATTTATTCTTTCTGAATCTGGCAAAACAATTCTCCAATTACTATTTTCTTTTGCTTTGTAAAATAAAATGTTATTTATTTGAAATTTATCCAAATTCTGATCATTCTTTAACTCATCAATAATCCTGTGGATCCTCGAATCGGCCAATTGTTTATCACTAAGATTCCTCATTATGAAATTCAAAGAAGGATTCTCACTATTGCTGCTGCTTGCTATTGCTGCTGCTTGATCCTCTTGTAGTCCGTCCACGTGCACATCAGCCTCAACGATGACGTCCTGTTGTTGATGCTCGTCATTATTTTGATTCAACTGATCGATGTTTTCTTGGTCTCTGAGTCTCGCCTCTTCTAGGGCGCGGGCTTTATCGGCTGCTCGAGCAATTTCAAGCTCATGTCGAGCCTCTACTTCTGACCCTTTTGCTGTATTGGCAGCATCATCACGTGGAACAAACATCTTCTTAGAACCTCGCTTATTTACTCTCGGATTATTTAAAATTATATCATACGCAACTGTGCTCTTAGATTGTCTCCCTGACCTAGTCACGTATAATATTCTGTCGTTATCGATGCATATTAAATATTAATCAAGGTGTGAATAATATTGAAAAATAACCCATGGGCGCCAATGTGAGATTTTACTATTATATTATAAATTGTTAGTCATCGGTAGAGCAAGGATATTACAATAATATATATAGCGACTTATTTTCTATGTGCAATGTCAGGAAAGAAATAATAATTAACGAAAATAAGGTTCAAATACAAATAGGTACGTGGTTTATTAATTAGTTTTATACGCAAGAGAGATTTGAATTGTTTGAGCATACTGTTAATTGGCGCGAGGTTCACAATTTACTGGAATTACTGTTACAATGATAATCTCTAATTTTTATGTTTTAATTACTTAACTCGAGTCTATGAGTCGTGGCGATGACTCTCTCTAACTCCTAGAGGTCCCTCGGGAACGTCTTCTAAAGGCTTGCGGACGCTTTACAATATCTTTTGGATCAATGACTGATACACTTAAAATTCCGCTTATATTTGGGTGTGTCGAATGGAATACAGTATGTTCTTCAGCAGGACTGAGCTGATTCCTTCGAGGGACCCCGGACGAGAGAGATCAATTTGACGCGTTCGTGATAATCATATACGAAAATCACGTGATCTTTGCAGGGATCGTCTTGGGAAGAGAGCGCGAGTTAACACCTATACGCGGTGCTCGCATTTATCGCGATCGATCCTTTTATTATTGGTCGATCGCGACACTACATTTACACACGCACACAACTCCAACTCTTACATACGTATGAAAAGGTCAAAAGTACTTTTGCACTGACCTACGTAAAGTCGCCACAAGCCATTAAGTCCCTGCATATAAAGTGGTCCCAAAAAGAGAACCATTGTAAGACACAATGGTATGACAATCGCTTGAATTACACCGGGCCATCTCAGTCCTAACAGCTCCCATAAAGTTGCCTGGAATAAATTTATTTTTAATCTATTGAATCGAATGGACTCGAGAGAATTCAAGAATCACTGATTCATTTCTCACTGTTAAATTAGGTATATTAGAATGGACAAATTAAGACATTCGTTACTTACTCCATGATAAAATTTCTCATTAATTCCAAAATACAAAGATAATGGAGAGAGCAGAGTCATTACGAACACACTGAAGAATCGCCTTTTTATCACGCTCGGGTGGTCTCTGGAAACAGATAAAGCCGCATTTTCATATAAAAATTCAACTTTTATAATAAATGAGCATCCTTACAGCAGTTTAAAATTATCAGGCCGGTTCCGTATAGCCTTACTTCCAACAAAAATAATTTGAAAAATGCCGTCTAAAAGCTGTCAAACACTCGACCCATTCGTTTTTGCATTAACCGTCGAATAGCCCGAGAAATTTTCGTTATGATAACCACCTGATGAATTTATTTTTTTCTCTTCCTAAGGCTATCACTACCTGGGTGTATTCCTAAAGACTGAATTTGATTAGATACATCAAAACCAAATTTACATGTAGCTGTTTTAAAATCATCATGGAAAAGACGTTTCCGCTCGGAGTAAGAATAATGATTGTTCAGAGCGCAATTGCAACCATACTTCAATATTCTGTGGCACACTGAAATTGTACTTAAAGTAACTTTCGATAGGAGCATCTTTTTATTCGATTTGAATGTTTGATGTAAATATTCTATAGGTGTTATTACGTATAAATATTGTAAAGTTTTTTGTGCTGCTTTTGAGACTAAAATTCGTAATATACGGTAAAATGACTTTTATACATGATCAATTTAAAAACTGTAAAAAGTAAGTGAGAGTGCGATAATTGACCTCGAAAGAATTTGAATTGAAGCAATATTTTTTGAGTGATACGTCATTCCAATTTCGTACGCAGAATCATGCTAAGTACATTTATCTTACTTCTCACATTATGTTAGGTGAAGTTGTTTCTATTTCAATTCATCATGTTCGGAGAGTTTTTACTCATTTATAACGAAATGGAATGGATGAGAAAGGTTTATAAATAAGATAATTAAATTTGGAACTGATGAAATATTCTAAAATTGTAAATTAGGCTAGGAATCAATATTTCAAAAGCATTATATGATTGTTAATCAATGTAATACTATTCGTGTTATTTTCCATTAAAGTCGGTTTAGAAAGTGTTGAAATAACTATTAGATCAATTAATATCGACTGCAAAGGAAACACTCGTTGACAATCGAAAACGTAAATTCCTTTTTTCTGTAACGTTTTCCCGACCAAACAATTCCAAGGAAAAGAAAATGAACTTTCTGAACTAAAAGTTCACTTGAGAGCATGTCAAACTTGGTTCTTCTTCATCGAGAAAGGGCCGCAAGAAAAATCACGAAAAAAGAAAACGGCTGCGGTGCTCCGAATTCCGGGGGAAATTTTCTAGATTCATTGCATAGGCTGAGTCACTGAAAGAAGCACCTGCATATATACACAGAGGCACAAGGTGTGCACAGAACGGAATGGCTCGTCGATATATAAGTAGTGTTGGGTAGCTGTCGGAGGGGACGACGCGTGTAGGTATATGTATCGGTCCTACTTACGAGGAATTCGATTAATCAAGGTGGAGGGGAGGATGTCGGACACAGGAAAGCGCGAGATGAGACTCTCCTGCTTCCGTACCGGAGCATCAAAAAATTTAAAGGAAATATACATGTATATTTATATATATATCTCGCTAAAACTTTTCATCCGGTGATTTAATTGCCTGCGCTGCAGTCTAATATAGACGAACGAAACGGGACGAAATGAAACGCGCTCTCGACAATCCATACAAGGGCTCTTTCACAATTTGCCCGTCTGCGTAGGCCACAGCTCTGAAGGTTGTGCGTAGGCGCTCAGCTATATAGGATTTTGGATGTAGTCTGGTCGACTATAATAACTATAATGATTCGATCACTCAGATGCGTGCGCAATCATTCCACTCTGATCGGTCTTAATACATAGCCAAGAGTCAGGTTCTGTATACATATATATACCATTTCGCTTCCAGAAAAGCCAGTTTTTGGTTAAATATGATCGGAGTTGGGAAATTAATTATATTTCATTTTACAACAAACTGAGCAAGTCACTTAACAACTTCAAATTCCACTTTCCCACTCTTTTTCTTGCTTATCAATGAGTGATACGCAAGTTGACACAGCATTTTTCATCTTATATTCATTTTTTCACTCACAACCAAAAACTTGTTCTTCGTGCTGGAAATATTGTTTCATATGTTTACAATCATCACGTTTGAATTCGAAGAAATTCGTAGCTCTTCTCCACTATTGGATACGGAATTCTTTTGAATTATTAACTCAAGTTCCAGGAGCAAGTGATTTCTTAGATCTCGATTACAAACACTTGAAGAATTTTATTCAATATGATTTACATCTACACGAGCACAAAAAAAAATTGATAATTTAGGCCAATTCGTAAAGTACGATGTGTGTATATATATGATACCATTTGCCGTTAAGGTGGATACTAAAAATAATAAAACACCGATGCGTTGTGCAGAATAATATTCGTTTGACACGCGTGGGTATACGAGTTAACATTGCCAAATTCATCACAATCGATTTGAGATAAGTACTTGAAGATTTAAGATTCAACAAAGCCTTCGAAATATCCGCCGAACAAAAGATAAGGCTGAAGCCAAGATCCAACGTTTGAGAATTCGGCGTGCGTCGAATAGCAGCACGTGCGCGTATATATATGCGTGTGGATGAACAAGAAGGTTGCACCTCGACAAGTAGATAAACATATATATACGTATGCGTGAAGCTGCCGAGCTCGGAAGGTGGTATATAGGTTGCAGACAGAATCGGAGCAGAGCAGCTCTGACGAAGTAAACAAACGTGGACGGTAGAGCATTGTAAGTTGGAGCACGCGTACCTGTTGAGGGGCGAGCGCCAGACGTAGAGGCTGGCCACGTAGACGACAGAGAGGAGGAGGCAGCCGACGATGCCGGAGAGGCAGGGGTAGCCGTCGCCCGGTGCCATGGCCTCGTTCTTCCTCCCTGCTGCGGCTGCTCTCTCGCCCGGCTGTGCTCGCAGTTGCTGGCAGTGCTGTGCTGCCGCCGCAGTCGTGGGAACGAGCGGAACAGAACCAGCGATTCAAACAACATATACGCTGACGTAGCTCGGGCGCATATATATCTTATCTAATCGAGCGCGGGCGCAGGCGTTATCGGCTCTGATAACACTCGCACGGGCCTTTAAATCGAATCGTCTCGAGCGTAGTCGCGGCGTCGCGTCGACGGCACTGCACAAGCGCCGCAGAGCAGCCCGCAGTCCGCAGTGTGTGAGTGCGCGCGCGCGCGCGTGTGAGTGTGTGCTCAGTGCTGGCTGGCAATAGATTTCGGAGCAGCAGATTCGTGGAGAGCCGCGCGCGAGCTGGTGCGGCGACAAAGGGCGCAGGCAGGCGCAGGTATACAATATAGACGCGGCAGAGCAGCGGTGGAAGAGAGAGAGAGAGAGAGAGGGGGGGACAGGACAGACATATAGCTGCATGCTGGCTGCAGGCGGCTGTTGTGGTGGTGGTGCGTGGACGGTGGCGACCCGCAGCGGAACAAGCGGGCAAGCGGAGCCGCGCGAGAGAGGCGAGTGGCGCGGCTCGAGTGTGGCGATCGAGTGCGGCGAGTGCAGGGCGCAGGCGGCAGGCAGTGTGGCTGCGAGTGTAGCGTGTAGTGGCAGCACCGCCTTTGGGCCGCTCTCTGGCGTGAATGGGAGAGAGCTGGTGGCGCGACGAGAAGATGGCCGCCTTGGTTGGTGCTGCTGGTAGTGCTGGGCCCTGGCGAGTCGGCGCTACGTAGTGCGGCCTAGCCCCATCACGAGAGCCGCAGTGCAGCTGGGCAGGAGCCAGCAGCCCGTGCAGGCGCGCCCCGCCGCCGCCGCCGCCGCGAGAGGCCCGTGCAGGCCCGTGCAGCAGGCTCGTCAGACAGCGCGAGCCCCCACAGCCGCCCCTCCCCCTCAGCTGCTGCGCCGACAACATGCCCAGCGCGTCCTTCACCTCCAACAGGAGCTACCCCAGGCGCTCCAGGCGGAAAAACGCCAACCGCATACCGCTGCCCTCCAGGACCAGCTCCGGTGAGTAGGCCCCGAGCGGCCACCTCCAAATCCCTCGTCCCGGCTCCCCCCAATCTGATCTCGATAACTCAACCGCGAGCCGATCGATCAAAGCCCAATCCGCGACGAACGGTCTGCTAGCTCCGTCTCGCGTTCCCTTTGTGTAGGTATCCCCCTCTGTCTGTCTGTCTGTCTGTCTCTTCTCTCTCTCTCTCTCTCCTCTCTCTCTCTCCCTCTTTCTCTCTTTCTCTTCTCTGCAGCGCGCGGCCTCGCGCGCGCGCCCGCTCTGATGTCTCCCGTCCACCCGAGTCCAAGCGCTCCGACCCGCATGTCCCTGCTCCCGCACACGCTCCCCCAGGTGCATTCGTTTGTACGATCTAGCCTATATGCTCTCGCTGCTGCTGCTGCATATGATACGCATCAGCGTTGGCCTCGTGCTGCAGCTGGTGTGTGACTCGTCCCCCCTCCCCCTCCCCCCCTTCCAAGACCGTCGGCCGCGAGCTCGTGCTCCGCTTTGGTCTCGACGATGCTCCGGGCGGCGTCTCTCTTTCTCTCTCGCTCTCTAGATATATATCTCTCTATCTCTGTCTCGCTCGCGCGTTCGTTCCCTGCGGATGGGAACAGAGCTGTGTGAGCTACGTGTGTGTGTGTGTGTGTATGTACGTACGTATGTGTGTGCGCGCATTGGCTGTGCTGTATGCGAGAGGGGCCCCTTTTTTCGCTTGCTCCCTCCCTTCCTCTCTCTCTCTGCTCTCGCTCTCCCGGTTTCGTTCTCTTCATACACAGAGCCGCACGCACGCACACCTACACACGCACACACATACACACATGAAGCTAGCGCGCTCTTCCGTGGATATGGATCACACGCGTCTTGGGACGCCCCGTCCGCTCGCTTGCATACTTAGGGCCACAGCGCCCACAGCTGGCTGTCTGACTCGGCGCATTCGAGCTTGTCTCGGAGATGATGCGCTCCGATGCCGAAATCACATGAGGCCTAAATTCTTGGCGAGGCCGTGTTTTTACTAGTATAATATGCATAATATACTTACCTGTCACACGCTCGTATACGTCCGTGTACAGCTTTGTACAAGCGTGTGAGTGAATATGGCTATAATGTGCGAGCGAAAGAGAGAGAGAGAGAGAGAGAGGGCGAGCGAGCGAGCGAGAGGGAGAGAGAGAGGGGCTTTATGCTCCGAATGCGTATTGAGCGTTTTTAGTGTCTTTTTTTGGTTGAGTAGTAGTGTGTATCGTTACGTTCTCGCGTACCGTTTTTTCCATCCTCCGTTGCTCTCTGCCTCTATATACTCTCGCTCCCAACGTTGCCGCGCGCTTCTTACGTTCCCCTCCTATTGATCCCTATTCTTTTTCAATCATTTTTTTTTATCATCATGTCAATTGCATCACCTCGTCGATAATAGAAAGCGTCCAATATGCTTTAAATCGCGTTTTTCCAGATGCCGTTTTCTATTCCATGATTCTCTTCATTAGCTTTGTATGATTTCTTTTCATGCCTCACATCAGAGATTCAATGAATTTACTAACTAAAGTCTTCTGGTAAAGTCATTCATGCAAAAACACATCTAAATAATGCTGTTCAGTTAACAAAATAGCATGGCATGTAGAATAATGATATTCATTGTGCCATTCATGAATAGCTTTTAAAAATAAGTTGTAAATTCTCAAAAATGAAACTATAATCAATTGTCTTCAGCATGTTCATACTCATTGATTGATATTATACACATGCTCTTTGTGGATGTCATTATTGACTCTCATAGTCTCTAACAATAATTGCAAGTTCACTTCAAATCTCTTTATTAAATCAGTCAACTCTTGTGCAAGATATGTACAGTAAGTTAATCTATAAGAACATATTGATTCTCTAAGTTCTGTGAAGACTTTCATTGGATGTACATGTGAGGCTATGAAAACTATATTGGAATAAGTTCAAGAAACCTATGTATTTTCTCCATTACATAAGCTGATGATGACATTCTTCTATTTACAGCTGAACCATGTGACCTACTATCAAATCAAATTCCCCCCGGAGGGATAGGGAATGGAGGTAGAGGATCATCCCCCAGCGTTTCGGGGGTTGCTGCCCCATCACCATCCCCGTCCCATTCACACTCGTCCCCATATGACCTCAGGCGTAAGAGCCCTCCACATCCAGACCCAGCACCTGGAACAAGTTCAGCATTACCTCCATCTGGTGGAAACAATATTTCAGCTGCTCTTGGTTCATCATCTCTCCCGGCAAGGAAACGACCCAGGCGGACTTGCTCATTGTCTACAGATGGTACGTGTTAACTTCTTCTAAATACTATTTAATGGACTGTCTCAAACAATGGTCTTTTTTCATTTTATTTGTGCTATAGCTTTTATACTCAATATTTTTTATAAATTGAAGTTTATGATCATTGTTGTCCTGTGCATTGATATGATGATCATTGTAAATGTAAAATGTGACAAAATGATATTCTGATTTAGTTTTTATAAAAGTGTTGCTCAAGATAGAAATAATTATTTAAATCTCTTATTTGAATTTTCAATTGTAAATTAAGTTGTTGAAGATTTATTGGAAAACATGTCAGTGATAAATAACAAAAATGGAATTCTCAATTTTGTTTTTGCAGGTGTAAACACAAATACTGCTGCACACTACCTGCAATATGAACTACCTGATGAGGTTCTTCTCACTATTTTCAATTATCTGGTAGAACAGGATCTGTGTAGAGTTTCCCAAGTGTGCAAGCGTTTCCAAGTCATAGCTAATGATACTGAGTTATGGAAGTCACTGTACCAGCAGGTTTACGAATATGACCTGCCCTTGTTCAATCCTGCACCATGTAAATTCGAATTCGTGTCTCCAGAGGAGTCAGAGTATTCAAATCCATGGAAGGAAAGTTTCAGACAACTTTATCGAGGAGTGCATGTTAGGCTTGGCCATCAAGATAGTAACAGTAAACAGAAAGGTAGAAACCTGCCAGTGTTTGGTACTATCCAGGCTGCCCTTGATTATCTCGATGAGTTCCGAAATAATGGTAGTAGTTCGTCGCCAAACAATAGTGCGAACAATGGCAATGCTAACCAAGTCAGCTGTTGCAGTGGTTCGGGAAATGGCGGAAGTGGTGCATCAGGTGAGTTCAAAATCTGAACCCAATTCTGAAATTGTTTGATTCTCACATTTGTTCTTGATTACTGTTCAAATATAGTATTTGACATTGAATTGTTGTCAGTTTCATAATCATTTTACTTTTCTTTTAAATTCTCTGCAATATAATCTGTAACTTACTGATAATTATTTTGCTACAAGAGGTTATTTTTAATGTATAAACTGGTGATTAATGATGACTTTGACCTTCAACTTATTATTAAATTCTTTACTTTATAGCTCTGTTGTATGAATATTCATCAAATTTGTTGTTTATTCCACTCTTAATTAAATTCAATAATAATTCCTTTCTAATTGATTAATATTTCAAATTACACTTCGATCATATTCGTCATAAAAAGGAACGTTGTTGTTCATTCCTCACTTATGAACATGAATAATATAAAACGGTTTCTGTTTATTTACTAATCGAAGTTGAATTAACTTGATCAAGTTCGTCGAAAAGAATGAAGACTCTTTATATCATACTGAAAAAAGAATTCACAAGACCATCATCTTCTTCTACTATTCTTTATTTCGAACTCGTCCGTAACTAAATCAAAACTTTTTTCACCGTTTACTAAAGGTGGAGCTAGTGGAAATAATTCCTCCCAGAATAGTAGCGACGAGCCACCTCAGCACATCGTTTTCCTGCATTCGGGCACGTACCGGGGTGAATACCTCGTGGTGGACAGTGATGTGGCGTTAATCGGCGCAGCGCCCGGCAACGTCGCTGAGTCGGTAATTCTCGAGCGTGAAAGTGAGTCCACGGTGACGTTCGTTGAGGGCGCGAAGCGAGCCTATGCTGGCCACCTCACTCTCAAGTTCACTCCGGACGCCGCGAGCACCGTTACCCACCATAAGCACTATTGCCTTGAGGTCGGTGAGAATTGCAGCCCCACTATTGACCATTGCATCATACGAAGCTCTAGTGTCGGTGAGTAATAGATCGATTTCTTATTCCTATTTTTATACTCGCTTTCACTTGAAGAGAACACAATCGTTGCACTTATATGTATTGAATCGTGAAATTGAAACTTGTAATTTTGGAGAAGCGTGATTTATGGGCATGTGTGGAAAAGATTTCCATCTTATCGATCAAATTTGATGTATTATTCAGAAACTTGAGATTGATTACCAAGCTTTGATAGTTATTTTTAATATTTTTTCGTTTATGAAATCTAAGACTGATTGAAAACATATTGTCTTCAACAGGACACTTTGTACTAATGGGAATTTGATAAGTTTACCCAATATCCAATATTATTACAAAAAGGTAACTTCAATCTCTTGAAGTCAACTCTCTTGCAACATCATGTTTAAATTTTAAATGCATAAAAATGATGATTGAAGAAGTTTTTGAAATTTACATTTGTAATTCAAATTAGTCAAACCCATGCACATTAATCATTTTCATTTCGCATCAAATATCCTGACTCGGAAAAATTCTTGCTTGGGTTTCTTGATTAAGACCACTGAATATTTATACATGTACTATTTCTACCAATTGTTGGGCACCCGGTTTCGCGATAGGTGTTGATAGTCTGTACGATAACTCATGAGCTTCTAGCTCCCTTCGTGATGAACGTAATCAGGGAAATCATTCAGTATACTTAATTCAAATTGTCCTTTGACATTTGTAGTCGGAGCAGCAGTATGTGTAGCTGGACTCGGTGCGAACCCAATCGTTAAAAACTGCGACATCTCAGACTGTGAAAATGTCGGCTTGTACGTGACGGACTACGCGCAGGGCACATACGAGGATAACGAGATTTCGCGCAATGCTCTTGCTGGCATATGGGTGAAGAATTTCGCGAATCCGATTATGCGGCGGAACCATATACACCACGGCCGAGACGTTGGCATCTTTACCTTTGACAACGGCCTTGGCTACTTTGAAGCCAACGACATCCACAACAACCGTATTGCGGGCTTCGAGGTGAAAGCAGGTGCCAACCCCACTGTAGTCCACTGCGAAATTCACCACGGTCAGACAGGCGGCATCTACGTGCACGAGACTGGCATGGGCCAGTTCATCGACAACAAAATCCACTCGAACAACTTTGCCGGCGTCTGGATTACATCCAACTCCAATCCTACTATCCGCAGGAATGAGATTTATAATGGCCACCAGGGTGGCGTGTACATTTTCGGTGAGGGTCGAGGACTGATCGAACATAACGACATTTATGGAAACGCCCTTGCTGGCATTCAAATTAGAACCAACTCGGATCCCATTGTTCGTCATAACAAAATTCACCATGGCCAGCACGGCGGTATCTACGTTCACGAGAAAGGCCAAGGATTGATTGAAGAGAACGAAGTATTTGCCAACACGTTAGCCGGTGTCTGGATCACCACGGGTTCGACGCCGGTCCTGCGCAGAAACCGAATCCACAGCGGCAAGCAAGTGGGAGTGTATTTCTACGACAATGGACATGGCAAGCTGGAGGACAATGATATTTTTAATCACCTGTACTCAGGAGTACAAATAAGGTGGGTTCACTAATATTACATGTTGATAAAGAAAATTAATCGAAAAGAATATAAAATTTATTGGGGTTAATGTACTGGGGTCATTTGTAAAATGGGACAAAAGTTTCAACTGTCATGATGATATTTGTCTAATTGCTCATTGTTCTATCTGCATGTATTTGTCTGCATAGAGATCTATTGTCGTGGAACCCTTTTTCTCTACAATAACATCATCAATCTTTTTCACAGATTTCCAAATATTAAATTTTTTAAATTATCAAAGAATACGATAAACGTACGAGTTTTTATATAGTATTTTCAATTTAATTAATTTAGACTATTTATTTTAGGACTGGAAGCAATCCTGTTATTAGAGGTAACAAAATATGGGGTGGCCAGAATGGTGGTGTTTTAGTTTATAATAGTGGTTTAGGTTTGCTTGAACAAAATGAAATTTTTGATAATGCTATGGCTGGAGTATGGATTAAAACTGACAGCAATCCGACCTTGAAACGAAACAAGATTTTCGATGGTCGGGATGGAGGTATATGCATATTCAATGGTGGCAAAGGTCAGTATTTGTAGAATCGACATTCATTAAACAAGATGATTTTATACATTTATATATGGGTACAACATGAAAAATTCTAATTACAGGTGTCTTAGAAGAAAATGACATATTTAGGAACGCGCAAGCTGGAGTGCTTATATCGACGCAGTCACATCCGGTGCTAAGAAGAAATCGAATTTTCGACGGTCTAGCGGCTGGTGTCGAAATAACGAATAATGCCACTGCCACTTTAGAATTTAATCAAATATTTCACAATAGATTTGGCGGGTTGTGCTTAGCAAGCGGCGTACAACCTACAATACGAGGTAAATATTTCTGAAGATTCAGCTAGTATACATTGATGATAAAAAATAACATTAACTCAATTTTTTATATCATTTCTCTCAATAGGTAACAAGATTTTCGATAACCAAGATGCAGTTGAAAAAGCTGTAGGCAATGGACAGTGCCTATACAAGATATCGTCGTATACGTCGTTTCCAATGCATGACTTCTATCGTTGTCAGACATGTAATACTACCGATCGAAATGCGATTTGCGTAAATTGTATAAAAACTTGTCACGCTGGTCATGATGTGGAATTCATTCGACATGATAGGTGAGTAACTTGAAATGATCAATCTTTTATGAGATCTCTTGTATGTAAACACATGAATCTTATTAATTTTAATATGTATAACATATATTCCTCGATTTTTCTGGCGTTTTCTTGATCATTTGAATATCTATCGAAAAAAAATTTTTTTCTACATATTGCGTTAGAATGGTAATTTATATTTCATAATTAATTATAAGTGACTTTCATTTTCTTCTCAAAATCAATATATTTGAGGAATTAAAAAAATCTTATTCTGCAGACTATTATTTCACTATTTAAATGCGATTTCAGATTCTTTTGTGACTGTGGAGCTGGAACTCTAAGCAACCAGTGTCAGTTACAAGGTGAACCAACACAAGACACTGATACACTTTATGACAGCGCTGCCCCTATGGAGTCTCACACCCTCATGGTCAACTAGGATCTAACTTGAACAAAAGTGAAAAATCTTATCTCGTACTACCCTCTTCTTAGTTATAATGCTAAAACGTTTTAGTGTGGCATGGATTTTCAAGAGGATCGATGGAGTGCAAGCAGAGGTTATGTGTAGACATACGTACGCATATACACACGTAACAGGTGCCACGTATGTAAATTTGTGTATAAGATAATAAGAAGCAAAAAGGACTCTTAAAAAATTGAATAAGTAAATTTTAATGGCTATGGACCTCTTGCCCACGTGACCCAGAGTGATCACTTTAATAATGATGGTAGAACATGATAAAGCGTGGAAAGAAGAGTTAGACGTTTTTTAACGTAAGATGGAAATGAATTGAGTAAATCTTGACGCTAATGACAGGGTGTCATATCATAAGGTGGATCTTGATTAAAAAGAAGCGAAGACAAGTAAGCTGTTGAAATTTTTGAATACCCAAATTGTGATATACATGTACTCCTTATAATCGGAAAAGTGTTGAGAAAATCAAAAAAACATGAATGCTGCGTCGATATTATTATTAAAGTAAACCATTTAAATTCACTTGCAGCATGAAGGAAATATTGTTTCCTATTCAATTTCGCAGTTTTTTTATTCCACCCTGCGTGTCATGATGAATTGTGATGGTCCTAAGCTGCCTAAAGGGGCAAAGTGCATAATAAGACGATGTCGAGATGAATATGAAAAAAGGGATAATTACAGGATATTATTCATATTGTACACTCGACAATGTTTACCAGTGACGAAAATAAGTTGAATAAACGAAACTAAAGTTAAAGAAGATGGTGTAACGAGGGTACTGTCCATGGAACAGTTTTTAAAATAATCTTCTAGTTCTTATAGTAAATCGATCATGTTTTTTAAAAAAAAAATAATTACGTTAGTGGTAATGTCTAATCATATTATAAATAGTTGAAGAGGAAAAGAATGTATATCGAGAATGATAATATCCCCTCGTACGACGGAAGCGCCTACAATGCGTCAAGCGATGATAATTTTGAATCGCAGCCAATCCAATCATCGCGAATGGAATGACACGCAAAAATGTAATATTAAGCTCATGAATTAAAAGTTAAGTAGGAAAAAAATTAAGAATTGTCGATGGTACATATTTGATCGTTTGCGCACGTTGGTCTATCCTTTCATTCTTCCCTACCAGCAAGCAGTTTCGCACAGTCCTTTATTTACATTATATACGTATGTAATATTAATTTTTTGTTTCATTACTTTGATCTCCCATGTACTTGCAGATAAAACTTGGAAAATTGAGAAATTTCTATTAGTGAAACGGCTCGCTGGCCAGGTGAGAATTGCCTTTGACCGTTTTTTGACCGAAGGTCAGAACAGTAACTGAGTATACATGAGAAAACTACTTGCGCATACGCAGCAGCAGTGTCATATGATTAGTATAACTAAATGTACTATATGATTTTTCAAAATATGTCGACAAAAAATCACGGAGACAAATCGAAGGCAAACGCTCCTTTTTCCGTCAAATCGTGCAGTAAGTAACATTACATTCGAGACTCTCGGAAGATTCTCGTAATGAAGAAAAAAAGTGACAGAAAAAATGACGCTTTTAGCTAGCGATCCTTATCTTCCGTTGTATTCGTTGTTTTCGTTTGGAAAGTGCGTGGTTACGCGGAGATAGACGGTTTTGTTTTTTGAAGATTTTTATTTTGAACGAATTCTTGATTGATATTTATTATGAACTATTTATACAAATGGAATTAGGCGATTTAAAGAAAAAATTATGATGAATTTCCAGACAAAATTTTAGTTTTTTAGTTTTTGAATGGTTTGTCTTGTTTGAGACAAAACTAAATTTTTTGAAACTTCAAATCACTTGGAAAACTTAATGAAAAATAAATCTTTTATTTTTAATGTAATCATTTCGTATATAAAAATGCGCTATTAGCTCATACCGATCAGAATTAATGGATCTGATTTATTTTGTATTCAGTATATTATTATTATAGCTCATTAATTTTCAACCAGTGAAATTAATTGATGGTTGATGAAATTAATTCACGATGGACCTAGGATATCAAGTGTATGAATACTTTTTTAGAGTAATCATTTATTTGACTAATTTTTTTTAATTCTCTACAGTTTTGACGGTATTCAAAGAGTACATCTTGAAATACTTATTCTACCAATTGAAATATTTTTTTAGGAAATTCTTATACATATGGGAATCATAGACTGAATTTGAAAAATCGAATTAGAATAAAACAACTGTTTTTAATAGGTCTTATACTTGATGTATTCTAATTACTTTGTAAGCTCGAAAACTTTTTTATATTTTGAAAACTTTCCAATGTAATTAATCTGATGAGAAAATAAATACGAACATGTGGATCGAAAAAAGATGAATATAACCGTTTATCTCTGTGTAAGATAACGTGAATTTATTTTGAAGCTTATGGCTCATGAGCAGCATAAATATAACCATGGTGATATCGTTCCTCATTTTCTTCAGAACACAGTATTTTTTATGTTGGGCAGCGAGCATATTTGTAATGAATTCGATTTGACTTCTTTTTTCTTTCATAGGATAGTTTGAACAATGTTAGATTTTTACTTTCTGTTCCAAAACTTTCTATCATATCACTTAACTCTCATTATGTACTACAATCACGCGTGTTTAATGTTTTCGCCCTGGCTCAAGTTTCATCAGCATAGAGCGAATTTTGTATCTGTAGCTCAAGTTTTGTCAATACATCACGAGCGTATGTCTCAATTTTCTCGATGATTAAAATAGACAAAAGCTTCCATCGACTTCCATGTTATTTGCAAATGTATTTATAATTATAAGTTAATTCCTTAATCGAAACATTTTTCACAAATTGGTACAATATTTCCTTCCACGTTATCTAAGGAAAATAAATGAACGTTTGTAATGTATTGTCAATGCTAAAATATTTCAAGTTGTTGAATGTACATTAAGTATATAGATTCAGATTTTTAGAATCACTAATTTGTAAATCCGTTAACATGTCTTATTTAAGTTTTACCATTCACAAGCTCATTTTTGTAATCAATTGGGTAATTGCTAATGAAATTAGAGGGAAATAATGATGCACCACAGAAAAACAACTCAAAAGGTCAATGCAAGCGCATTCTCAATACCTCACGATTTGTATAACCGCTGGTTTGTATAATGGGCTTCTCGTTGGCGTAATATCCAGGCGTGTTTTGAGTTTGATATGCGAGAAATGTGTAGACAGGCGATGAAATCAAATACGAGAAAGACTGGTCAGATATTGTACGCGTTTGTTGTCGTGTATGAGTGTATGTGTGACAAAGCAAAACAAAAAATGTATGTTAACGAGTGTACGTGAATCATGAAAAAATTGCGTAGAATGCTCGACAGTCATGAAGATTTCTTTTGCCGCTTTCCTCTGTAACCTTCCATAACTCCCGCAACTTCACTTCTGTGTTTTTATTATCCTACTAGACATAAATATTAATTATTCGAATCTCACGGTCAAAGGAGAAAAAACGATCGATGCGATCTACTCCTTCCTTTAACATAGATATTTTTCACTTGTAGTTTCTATAATGAAAACAATAAAAATGTTCTACAGGTGACAGGTGCCGCTATCTCAGAAAATTCGGATGAGCCCTGTCTTACTTTGCGATCGATGAATGTTACCTGAGTTGGAATTCTTTCGGTTTTTTTGAACACGTTTTGCCCTCTAATAAATTGTACTATATCAATCTTACTCTAAGCGATGATTTATTGTGACTTTCAGTTTCAAATCTCATTATTGTAAATGTAAACCATATTGATTCCCATCAAATGACTTGCAACTATTATTGTGTGTGATTATTATTTATCTTTTTCATTCACTGTTTATGTAAGCATTCGTAATTTATATTCTTTTTTGAGAAAGAAGTTTTTCCTTTTTATCTATCATTGCTTCATTCCAATGTTAAATCATTCTTACTGTATTACTCTTCTATACAACTACACACCTCACCTTCGCAGTGCAGATGCTTGCCATTAATACATTAGTTGCCATAGAATGCGATTTTTGTTTCCCCACACTTGGCCCAATCCTTTCCAGCGTATGTAGAATTATAAAATATAGATAGTTTAATGACTAAGCATTGTGAAACACATACCGACACAGATACAAACACGAATGATCCATAAATAACTGATACCACTACGTATTCTGTACATAATAATCTGCCCATTATACATATATGATTATATATAAATATATAACGCATTGATTATATACAGCTATTATAGAAAATATATTATTATGAATTATAATTTTTAGTTCTTTTAGTCCATTTATCAACTATTTTTTTAGATTTTGTTTCCTTAATTTCATGTATAAGTTGATCGTATATACTCATTTTGTATTTTTGTTCAATGTAAATTATATTAATCTGTTATTTTCTCTTATATGAGACAACTTTTGATTTCTTTCCGTCGTTTAAGTAGCTCTTTATGTATGCGTGGGTAAATGTTTTTTTTATTACAATTTTCTAATGTAAAACTCGTCAGAACTGAATAATAGAAAAAAAGTAAAACAAAAATATCTATTGGCCATACTTTTATTCATGACCAAGAAATTGTCGCTTCAAAAAAAGAAAGGTACGACGAAAACGACACGCTCTCTATTAGATAATCGTCTCGATCGCACTTTCGTGCATGCATCTACATAAGTGTGCCTCTATTCCGGCGCATTGTACCGTTTGCCCATCATATATAATTGAAGGTTCAAATAAAGTTTATAGAGAGAAGAACGCTCTGATGGATCGACATTAACGGCACGAGCGTTTTTCATACGTGACTGTTGCATTTCCCATAGTTTTCTCTCTTATTCTATTTTCCGCCTCTTTTTGCTTGTTAAAATACGAACCATTATCTCGAATACAGTACACAGAGTTTCTGCAAAAACTCGTTCTCTCTTTCTCGCGTGTCTCTCTTTTTCCACGCCACTGTAATGGCGATATTACGTGTCACAATTTTCCTATGTTTCGTGCTTTTACGCGATGTTTATTGTAAGCGTGAAATTGCAATTGACAGATAATACGGGCAAAATGGCACGGGGATAAACCAGACTGATATACGTTTACAGTCCACTCAGTGTTGGAAGTACTCAACGAATTACTTGAAGAATGACAGAGGAAGTCATGGTCGTAGATGCTTAGCATGAGAGCGAATAATCAAGGTTATTGAAATGGTGATGGAATCGTGAATATGTCTTAATCTGCATTATATCTCAGTTTTTAATGTGAAGAATCAATTGCTCCTTTACGGATTGATTATTTATTATGATGAACAGATCTAACTGGTTATTGTTTCGACTGCTGTATATTCATATTCAATCTTCTTCATTAAAATCAATAGTAAAAAAAATAATTTATCATTTTGTTTGATTTTCTTGTTTTTCTTGAGAGAAGAAAGAGTTTTATTGGGATTTATATTTACAATATATCGTTGGTGGATGAACGGAAAGCAAAGATTGGTATTTCCTGTCTTCATAAATCATCCAGATAAGCGGAACAGCGCAGAAAAAGGAATTATGACGCATATTGGAATCTAAAGAGCTTGTGGGTAAGAAACGATCTGTCATGGGTTTGATTTCTTATACAAATATATACTGACAAGACATTGTCCGCAGTAACAAAAAATTATAATCATCCCTCTGTATCAAAAAGATATCACCGACTTTGCCGATGGAGAAACCCCTATTCTGAACTCCCTTTGACTCCCCAATATGTGAAATGGACAACCTAATATCTGGCTAAATTGGAGGATTGAAGAGAAAATGAAATTGTTTTCGTCGTATACATGTTCTGCAGTTTATGTGAGCAAACTCCATATTCATCAAGATACATATCCTCTACTCTTATAAATCTCTATTGAAACTTCTAAACGTAAAGCCTTGTCAATCATTCGAATCACGTTTCAAGCGGGTTCATTCTTCATCGTTTCATCATTCTTTTAGAATGAACTTGATCGCATTACTGTGTGTTATAATGTGTGATAGTTTTGATTGTTCAATCATGTGTTTTCGCAAACGTACTGTCTTATTTCCATAAATTATTCCCAAAATAAAATAATATATTCAATATGACAAGGCATCTTCTCTGAGATAAAAAATAAGATTCCAAGAATAAGAACACAACTATTAGGTTATTCAAGAATGATATAAGCCAATGAAAAAAGCTTCAAATCATTAGTCGTCTCTGAAGGTAAAGATGTATAGACAAATCATCGCCTCGTTGCACCTTTTCGGATCGTGGCAAAAGGAATGGAGGGCTACTCCCCTCTCTGATCAACGCCACGGCGCAGTCCTTTGAAAGGTAGTAAGCCATAATGCAATCAATCTCCTGGAACAAGCCTTCTAGATGAACAACTGCATCCAAGGAGTAAAAAAATCCCGTACAATCTAAACCAATCGACCGAGATGTAGACTATACTTACTAGGAGCTGACAACTTCGGATGACCAATCATGACGGAACTATCCGAAATGATTTTGGTACATCAAAAATTTCCATATATATAGCCATTCAGTCTAACGTTTCAATTTCCCGGAGATATTCTCAATTAGTTTCGACCTTATTCATCGCACAGTATATTTACACAAGTACAGTATATACATTACAAGAAGTTATAGATATAACGGTATACTGTACATGAAATAAATCAAATATTATTGATCGAATACCTTGGACAAATCAAAACGTTAGACTGAATGGCTGTATATATTGCTGATTCAGGTATCCGAAAGCATTTCGGAAAGTTTCATCATTATTGGTCACCCGAAATTGACAATGTCTCCTAGTTAGTCACTGCAGTCATAATTTACGATAAGTTTGAAGTTGCATTTTTCTATACGAATTAGCATGTGCTCGTAAATAAACATAGAGATCTGATAAAATTGGTATGCAGACGTCATTGGAAAATCACGCTGCCAATGTTGATAAAGATGATTTTGTTGATAGATCAGATGCTACGATACAACGAGAGTCAACATGGTTAAATTATTGAGTGTACAAATACCAAGATTTGTATTAAAAACTTTGTAAATCAACTTGTCAAAATATCAAAATAATCATCCAAAGCAAGGATAACTTGTTAATACAGCCATCCATTCTGGATCATCTTTTAATAATTATTTTAGGATATCCCGATGAACCAGAAAAAGAAAAAAGGTTTTTGTTTCATAATTTTTATCAAAGGTTTTCATAATAATGGATGATCATAAGACTTTTAGATTTCTGTTGAGTTTTGCAATGTTACGAGTTTTGTTTTTTGAAATATCAGACGTATAATTAGAGAACGTATCATCGCCGCCTGTTGGAAGCATTTGTGATTATTATCATTATTCCGTGATTTTTGTATGCGATTCTTGTACGATAGCTTTCCGGGTATTTACTAGACACACAGGAAAAATATTAATATTTTTACACGGAGATTTGAAAGGAATTCTCTCAGTTACAACAGAAGTTTGAATTTATTTTTTTGGTTATTTACAATACAATTCGAAAAATGTTTCGTGCATGCGCTAGTTGGAATCGCCGACAACATTTTTGTTCAAATTATAAATTTGATATTCAAGTGAAAGATGAATTCTTGAAATTTTTTTTAAATGATATAATTACATGAATAGAAAAGTAAATAGAGGGTGAAATTCGCAAGTGTAATGGGAAGGTATGTGTTATAAATAAAAATATCCATCGCGGCAAATTTACAATGTTCTGTGGTAATTCAATGCGATTATCGAATCGTACAGTTTGAGAATTCCTGTAGCTGGTGAATTTGAACATGGTTAGATGATTGAGTGTACAAAAAATAAAACACGTAAACAACAAGAACACTTTGATTTAGGTAAGTAGAGAACATTAGTATAAAGAATGGTCAGCGTATTTTCCATACTAATTGTAAGATGGATTTAATTTTGATACTGGGATGGGGTCAAAATCCTATACTTTTAAATATACCTCAGGAAAGTATGTATGTGTGTGCTGTATGAAAGTGTGAGCGTTTTTTGGCGCACGATTTCTTCGCGAACGGCTGATTCGATTCCGATGAAATGTAGGTAGAAGAGAAATTTGTGTATGATCATAAACTTTGGCGTCGATTGGATTCAATTTGAGCCTTAAAAGAGTAAATTGGCGTTTTTGTTTGGAATGCGATTTCTCGCGGATCGTTAATTTGACTTCGATGGAATTCCGCAGGTACATTTGCGTATGATCAATTACGGGGCCTATCGATTTTGATCTCGATTAGATACGATCTGGGCTATATTCCCCGCTGATGCTACCTGTTTCAGAAGCTTTTTCAGACTCTGCTGCCACTTGTCGGACCCTACATTTAATATCTACAGTCAACATTTGGGAAGATGGAACCTAAACAAAGCAAAATGCAGAGAATTGAACATGTAATAATGACTGAAGTCTCACTCTTAGCCCACATTATATTGTTATGAACAATGAGTCGTTCTAACTTTAGCGAATGAGTGACTATGATTTTGTTGTTAAGTAGTATCAAATATAGAATTATGATATTCTACATTATAGCTTCACCCAATGAGTTGAGTCAGAACCTCAAGACATTTATCGATTTTTGATGTTTGAGATTTTGGTTAATTTTCGCAGCTGAGATGCACAGAATATAACACCTCTATTTGTAGATTTCCTTGGATCCTGAGAATGATTGTTTGGTACCTATTTCGAAAGGCTCGAGATTTATTTTGATATGATCCACTCTGTTGAATGTGACAGAGTATTCAAAGTACAAAGGAATTTTTTCCCCGCCTCTAGGGGCGTTTTTCTTTTATTACAGAATTTCTTTTGAAAGTTATTTTCAAATTCGAATTTGATTGGAATATCGTCCATTTTTAAACAAATCTCAATAATAATAGATTGCACAATATGACCTTTTTGCAATATAGCGGTCTTATCAATTAGTTTGTAGCAATCAATAGAGTCAATAAATCTCACATGAAAATTGTATAAGAGAAAAAATATATGTTTAGCGAGGGCTTATAGTAAATTGTTCATTCTTACAGAAAAAGACTATACACGGAGACAAGAAATTTCATTTTCACGTGCCGATCCAGAGATTAATGATGCTACTGATATGACAAAGGATAACGAAATAAATGGAATGAGTAACGACACTACAAAAAAAGTCTCGGAATATGTTTTATAATACATATAAAAGAGAAGAAGTAAATAGATGAAAGTATATTTCCTTTATATTTGAAAAATCTTGGAAAAATCAGAGTTGCAGGGATGTGATAGATATATCTATATATGTATATACACGCACATACCCACATATACAGTGGCTGGCTGGGCGGACGGGCGGGTCAAGAGGAGTCAAGTTTCAACAGGGCCGGGACCTTCTCATTTCAGCTTGAAGATAAGTAACAAGCCGCTTGAAGACAAGACTAATGAAAATGGCTTGGTTTATTAGCGGCGATGCGCCAGCTGTGCTGATGCTCCACCGAGCCCGAATAAGCCCCGAATGAGATTGGAAGTATATATATACACCGCAGCGATCCAAAGGCAGGCTTGAATTTGCCCCGCTCGCTATTTAAATCGAAAATTTAAGCGAGGCCTCTCTCTCTCGCATTCGTATTCTCTTTATTGGAAAATTTACTTCGCTCTGAATCTATTTCATCGTCGTATGTTCCGCAGCTGCACGAGTTGGTTCAGTCAAGGGCAATTGAGAAGACTATGTGCGTGTCTCTCTCGCCCTCACCCTCTCGCGGCCTCTCCGCGTTCTTGAAGAATCTACTCCAATTTCGGAAAAACCAAAAAAATTCCACTTGTCCCGAGCGACCGGCCTCCCCCGAAATGCCATACATACATTTGACTTTGCTCCAACGATCTGAGAAACTTCGCGTACATCAAACGAGACGCGTGTGGGTTATATTTTAAATTTAATAGGAATCCGCCGATCCGAGGTGCTCGCTCTCGAGCGCGCTTTCACAGCCGTCGCTCTTATGGCTGACTCTTCGCTGTCACGACAGCGCGGCCGCGCCAACTAGAGGGGAAGGTAGAGATGGAGAGAGCATGCGAGAGAGAACGGGGTGAGCGTAAAATACCCGATTTGTGAGAACTCGCGCGCGCGATACATATAACACCCGGCTCGTTTTCTCTTTCGCCCATTCCCTAGCCCTTCGTCTCCTTCCCTATCTCTTGATCTTTCCTCCCGTCTCTTTCTCCCGGCCGTCTTTTCCTCGGGCATTCATAAATACCATTGTTCGAGTTATTTTTGCCCAGTTCCATTCGTCATTGTCTTGTGTAATCGAGAAATGCGAATCTCCCACGCTCTCCTTTCCCTCGGCCTACTCTCGAAAAAGCTGCGAAGTTGTCTTTTACCCTGGCCCACTTACCCTTCTCACAATGGAATTTCTCCCTCTCTATCTCTCTTTTCTCATTTTCACGTCGCGACCGAGATCAGCCAGCGTACACACCTACTTTGTATATGCAGCGCGCGAGCGACAAGTGCTCCACTTCGGTTCTTTAATTCATAACAATCGACGCGCGCGCCGACCCCTTGGAAGTAATGACAAACGGTGTATCAGCGCTGCACTCTCACACCCGCACATTCCAAAACTCGACGACAAGCTGCGCCTTCGGTTTTATTTTTCCTCCTGCGTGCTGCTGTGTTTCTCCATTTCGCCAGTTAGCCTCTTTGCAACTACTCGCCGTCGACAGACGCTTCGCGTGCCGCGATCGACTCGTGTGTGTAGGTACGTGTGTGTGTGTGTATACACAATGCATAACATCGATTTGTCATTCGCGCGTTTGGCTGCTATTTTTTACGCGAGCACATTTGTCAGGGCGTAAGTGTGCGTCGGTCCGTGCGCGTGTGTGCTTGTGTCGGTACATGGGAAAGAGAAAGAGAGAAGAAAATTGCGCCACGCCGGCGTTCTGTGTATCGCCGCTCGAAATAAAATGCCCCATTCGAATTTTCCCAGCGAAATTCATATACGAGAGGTATTTTAAAAACGAATGCGAGAGCTTTTTTCCACCACTCACGGCTGACAATTGGAATTTTTGTGATTTCCACTTTGTTGCTCGTAAAGCTATTTACGATAGTCTCGCTCGAGGATGATTAATGAACTCTTGGCTCCTCAATTAGCTGGCTAAATTTGCAACAATGTCGTAATAGATATTGGACGTTGTATCAATCCATATTAGAAATAGTTATACTGTACAAGGCTCCCGGTGTAGTGGCTAATTTTGAGAGATGAAATATTATGTAACACGTGATGAACAGGAATTTGGCAATTTCGGTACTCAGGACGTACAATAGTTTCAAAATTCGGTTGAAATATTTCGAGTCGACCGAGCATGGTATCTTCAAGTGGGAGCCTCAAAATTTTCCCATGAAGAATAATCAATAAACATGACACGCGGCCACGATCAATTATTCTTCCTTCCGATTGACCTCCCTCTGTTTTCCCAATTATTTCCCTGCAATGCCAGTCATTAATTGATGACGAAACGATCAGACTCAACTCTCTAGCGAAGTGATTAATGAAATCGGCTAAATTCGATTCGTTGTTAACGCAAAATCATCGTCACACAGTGTGATGGAAACTCGAGTGGGGCTATTGAAGAATACGACGATGGTCCTCAAATAGTTGAGATAGGATCCTCGGCTGAGCTTATCGAATCCAAGCTATTAAAAAAGCTACCCAGCGAATAGTAAATAACACGTTATTCGTGGAAACTTTTTTCCCTCTTCCTCTTTCTTTCACACACTCGCACACACACTCACGCGTGCTCACACCCAAAGTTATACACTTCAGTTGCCACTCTGGTATTATGCAAAACTTTTTTCCCCCCCAGCCGCTCTTGCTAACAGCGCATAACGACGGGGGAGAGGCTCGGGGCTCGCAATAAATAATCTAATCCTATAGAAAACGCTCGTCCACACGGGCGCGGGTGATATATTGCGCGCGAGCGGCGTCGTCTCGAGATGACAAAAGGATCGGCCCCGTCGCGCGTCGGGGAAAAACAAGCGCTCGCGCGCGCTTATACGCAGCCGCGCGCGCTTGCGGATAAAATGTTGATCCGGCGGCAAAGCCGGGGCGCGCAATGCCCCGTGCTGCACCAACGCGCCGCGGAATCGCCGTACGTGATCGACTGCTCATGCGAAAATGTTCGCTCAAACGCGGGCTCAGCTCACGCTCGAGATACCATTTCAATCCCCCGCACACGCACGTCATAATATGTATATATACGTGTATATACGTCGCGCAGCGAGCGTCGCAGGGGGGTATAGCCGCGGCGCGGCGCGGCCCGGGGATATACACACGACGGCTCTTTGGAGAGTCAGCGGCGCGCGTCTTAGGCTGCTCGGGAAATCGGGCGAGCGCGCGTCTCATGTATACAGGTATATACACCTATATGTATATGCGCGAGCACCGACGAGAGCCAACTGCAGCCTCCAAACTCGAGCCGCCTATATATTGATTCTTTTGAGCCGAGCACTTGGCGCGGATGCATATATCCTATATGCTCGTGCGCTTGTATGCAGGGGCGGAGAGCCGTATTGCAATGCGATTTACACGGCTCGTTCCTCCCGCTCTCGGTCTTTTTTTTCCCTTCCCTCCTGCCAGTAGTAGTAGTAGTCCAGCTCAATGGACGCCTTTCTCGCGCCTTTTGTTCTTCGTCTCAGTTTCGCGCCCCCGAATCACGTAGATTTCTCAACCGAGCAGTGCGGAGCTGCATATTTGGAGCGTGAAAAATGTACTCCCCGGCCCTTGTGTGTGCGCGCGCGCGCCAGTATACTTGCTCCGTCCGACGCTTCGCAACTGTCAGCTGACATCTAGTACACTGATCTGGTACACTGATTCTAGCGGGATTTCGTAGAGTTTCCGTGAAATTAGTGGGCCCAGTCAGCTCGGGGATGAGGCAATCGTCGGCAAAGCAAGGCCCGATTCGCGCATAGCCCGGCTCGTACCTACTTGGGCATACATTTACACTCCTGGAGTATTTTTCATAGGAATTAATTCTTCCAGACGTGCCAAAATTTGTGAGGAAAAATCTACGAACCTGCTCCTCTCATCACTGCACCTGACATTGCCAGCCCCATTTCTCTCAGGAAGCTTTGAACTCGCTCCATGATGTACGATTCCCCCGAAACTCCCTTCGCCAAACCTCCTGCCGAACCTCAAATTACTCGACCAAACATCTCATTTGGCAGAGTCTTCGGAGAGTCCGCAAACACGGTCGGGGGGGCAGAAAAAACTTTTCGTTACCGCCGGGGAACGAGGAGATTGAAAGTGGGCGATTGGGCTGTATATATTGAATGGCGTGCGGAGGGTGCGTGCGTGTGTATATATACTTATATATACGTTAGAGAACACCGGGGGGGATGGCCAGAGCAGTTAGGCCCGAGTTATTCCGGGGTTTATAGTAAGTCGTCGGAAAATATACAGGCCTCGCCGATGATCGACGCGGAACGTGTCTCGTACGGGCAACGCACCCGTGGCGATGCGGCAAGCTGTATTTTCACAAGGGGCCGGGATGACATCTCGCATAATATTGTGCTCGCAGTGCAGGCTGGAACATCCAAAGTTCCAAGCGAAGCTCCCCCATTTTGTTCTCGTCCATCGAATTTTTTTCTCTTATCCTCCATCCCCCCCCTTGTACAATCCAATGTTGCGCCGAGTCGTTTTACACGCGGCTCACAACAATGGAACACGAGCCACTGCAGCAGAGTCACTCTTTTTCTCGACAAGTGCACGCGCGGATCGCTACGCCCGTTACAACGGCTATCCGCGGCGAGGCTCGTCGCGTGATTCGCACGTTCGCGCTGTACCGGATTGCCCGCACGAACGACTCGTTCGGCGACCGTTCCATCTCTCTCTCGGGGGGGCGTAACGACAAAAAAACCTCCCTCCCTCTCGGGCGTGTTTCCGCAACAGCGATTTCCGAAAGTTTTTCTCCCCGGCGGTGGGGTCGCGCGCGGCTGCTCTCGCCCCGGGGCCGCTCGCGGACTCGCCCGGCCGTTGGGCATATCGGTGAAAAAACCCCTCTTATAACGGCCGACCAATCAATCTCCGCTCCCATATATACTTATATACACGAAATCAGCTCGGTTTAATTAATCGACGCGCCGCCGCACGATGATTGGGTCGGAAAAATATATAGATATAATGTATTTCCGCGGGATTTACGAGGGAGCATTTGAAATGCTATAAATTAGGGTAATCTGCGGGGCGGATCAGCTAGGAAAGAAATCGGCCCCGTCGATTGCGCGCTCGGCCGCGGCGGCGGCGGCGCGCGCGATAATCGCCGCGTCTTCATCCGTCACCTCGCGTGAACGCGCGGATGTGTGCACGCAGCCTTCGTTTCTCACCCCGGTGCTATAGGCTAATCTGTGATACACGTGTACCCGGCCGCGCGCTCCATTCGTCCCTGCCCGCTTTTATCTCTCGCTCATTAGTTTGGGCTGCTTTCAGTTTTCCCACTGCTCCTTCTATGTTTGCATTGAGCGCCTCCCACACGCACCCCTCCACATACACGTGTGTGTGTACTCTCGTATCGCGTGCCTCCATCCTCGAGTATTTACTTTCGACCTCGTGCACCTGTGAATCGTCTCTCCCAACCTGTCCGTTTTCAAAGTGCTTATCGATTCGCTCGGCAAATCTGTTTCGCTTTTTACACGTTTTCTTGAACTCGTGGCAGCTCCTACTTCGGGTAGTTAGTTGAATTTTTAATAAATTCCCGGAACACACGTACGTACTAAATGGTTTCGGAAAAATCCAAAGAAATTAGGGCAAAGCTCGCGAGATGACGAGGTAGGCGCGCGCCCGCGCGAGCGTACACGTGTACGCGCACGTACACGAGAAGATGCACACTCATATACAACCCATCATGTCTCTCACCTGACGTGGCAGACTTTACTTGCTCCCAGTAAACGTCCGCCGAGAAAGAGGGAGAGAGAGAGAGAGAGAGCGAGCTCTCGAATTCTCTCCAATCCAAATGGGTCATTTCATTTTATTCCAGTCATCTTTTTCACATAGCTCGAATGAATATTGTAAAATCGGACTGCCTCCCCCTGTGCTCGGCATACGCAGTAAGGAATGCAAATTCAATAAGGAGGAACCCACTCGCTGTCAGTTCAGTTCATGTATGCGTAATGGATGGAATAAAATTACACCCGGGGGATTTTTCTGCGCTCGATATTTGACATCGCAGTGAATTTCGTCTGGAATCGAGCGCATGAAAAAATGATCAACCATTCGAAATAGATTTTTGAATGACTCGAACTCCTCATGAATATGATACGCCTGTCGGGAGGTGAACGGTATACTCGTATCTGTTTTCTTTTCTCGCCGATGCCCCGTAAAACAACGGAAAATCGTCTACATCCGCGGGAAAAGCGAGAAGGAAACACACCTCTGATTATCGATTGTACGCGAGTATCAGCAAACTCGCGGCGTGTAAAAACGGGGGGAAAAATAATGTTTAACGTTCAGACAAAAGGGCGGAACTCTTACTTACATTCGAGAGTGTCTGGTGCGCGCGCGGGTACTTTACGCGGCTCGCGCGAGCGCGAGAGCTGCAGCGCGCACCGGGCTCAAAGCGTCGCCGCGTGTTGACACACATACAGGGCGCTCCGCGAGAGGCGCACAATGGCATTAGCCACGCTCATTTACCCCTCGTTTTCATCAGTCGATTCGCGCAGTTAATGATGATGAAGGGCCCCTGCCTCCCGCGACCCCCTTTTTCCGATACGCAGCAATTCCCCCAAGCCGAGCCTCGTCACTAGATCCTGAAAATCTGCAGCTCTTATTTTTTTTTTCATTCCGCTCTCTGCCTCGTTCCCCATTCTCCCCTCCCGCCTCTTCTAGCACCCGCGACGGCAGCAACAGCTCGCTGCATATTGCGTCTCATCAGTTTTGCCCCTTCTCGTTCGCGCGGCGCCATTATCTCCGGCTCGTGCCTAACGTAAGTCACTTGCTCGAGTGTGACGCTCGCGCGCGCGCGCCTCTGGAGAGCGCCGGTGATATATCGTCATTTTCTGATTTTCAAATTGATGAAGAGTGCAGCCCATTGATTCTCCCGAGATTGTGCCTTCGGACACACACGACGATGGTACTTTCAGATTGGCTCGCGGATGGAGTCTCGATACGTCACGTCGCGCGCCGCGCCTCGTCGTCATCATCGTCATCTTCATACGAGCTCGACATTTTTATCGGGCCAATCTAGAGCTCGTTCGGGAAATGCGGACGTGTTGCCCCGCGTCGCAACGCCATTTACATATACGGAATCAGATAATTACCGGGGGAAAATTTTTCCCCTTCGTATTAACTCAGCCGGCCGCCCCACCGCGCCATTAATAATACTCAATGCTTGAGTTGAATTTCATGAGATCGTATCGGTTAAATTGAGCCAATATAGGCACAGCCGCGAGGGGATAACCCTAATTGTTCGCTGTTTACTGATTAAATAAGACGTCTGACAAAATGCCTCGGTTCGTTCAATCAATCCAACTAATTCCCGTTGCCATCAACGAAAATTTCTGATTCAAATTTAATCACTGATTTATCGATCACCCGGCCACGCGAATTATTTATACCGGTATAAATGGACTAATTCCCGAGGGTCCTGTTCGGTACACACGGAACACCCCAATCGAGTGGGAATAAAAAGGTCCACTCTGCCAGTAAGTTGCTCGAAACGTATGATGCGGCGATGTTGTCTTTCTTTTTAGAATGGTAATTCAATACGTTCAAGTTAGAACCGAATTAGATCGAGTGTTCTGTAATCTCGTCAAGTCTCATTTGCATATTGATTACATGTCGTTCGGACTTTATTAGATTTTTTGTGCGCTTCTATTCTGTAACGAATGATGTAACATCTGATGAGTTGAAAGTAGTTGTAATTTTTTGAACGATCAAATTAAGCTAACAGCTTCGCCGACGAAGAAGAACTAATAAAAATTACGGCGAAACGAGGAGGAGTCCTTCAATGTGACTCCTGTACAAGGGACGAACACGCGTGAATCATTTTTTCACGTCTGCGTATCGGAATGATTTTTATCTCCAATCAAATCGTCCGCAGCTATTTTCATCATTAACGCCTATGAACATAAAAACAAAGTTGATGACTCGGCAGAAACGCGTATAAACGTAGCAAGTGTGAAATTTAACGGTGCGGCGAACTTTTTCCAGCTCGATTCGACGATAATCACGCGCACGCCGAACGACCTATAGGGTCGTAAGTATCAGCCTCGTACAATCGATGCTTATACTTGCTCATAATTGCCGGAGTGATGGGAAAGAAGAAATACACACACGATTAAAGTAGCCGTCGACGGCATACCTTGCGGACACTCTGTCATGGGCTCGCTTGCCCGAGCCGACTCGTTGAAAGTGTCGGCTACGCGATATGGCGATAAATAGATTCTGAACTTTATTGAGCGAACTTGTAAATCGGGATATATCGACGTTGAAAGTTTGCTGTGGTAGGGTCGTAGGGTGGGCGCGAGCGTGCGATTGCGTAACCGAGGCAGGAAAACGTTATTCCAAACGCGTTGTATCGAATTTTCCGAATTCTCTTTGAAAACTTGCGTATTCCCCCTTTTTTTTCGTTCCCTCCTTCGTTTTTAATCGGAATCCGATGAATTATACATGTATCCGATCACGACGACTCTGAGACGTGGCTCAGAATAAATTCGACACTCGACAGACAGAAGCTGATCCCGAAATCACGTGCCATGAATCAAGATTAAATCTCAAGTTTCGCATATTGGCGATAGCCGAGTCGTAAGAATTCACGAGCCATCAGCCGTGTCGTTCGTGTTTATCGGGAATTTGATAATCCAACTGCCTCGCGGCAGCAGGAGAAATATTCGGCGCGTTATACACGGCGCACGGTGTGAGATATTGGCGCGGGTGTCTGCCCTCCCCCCCCCCCGATACTTGTGTTCTATACGAGATGCTGGATAAACCAATTTCTCCTGGCCGGCTCTCGATCGTGGTATATACGAGCCGGGTTACGTGCGGGGGTCGGCGTGTGCCCCAGTCGCCACGTGGGCCAAAGAATAAAAGGAGTGGATAGAAGTGGCAGTAGGAGTAGGCGGAGAAGGAAGAGAAGGAGGAGGAGGAGGAGGGCCTTAACCACGTCTAAGCGGAATGACACTTGACGAGCGTAACGGTGCATAAACTGTCGCGATAAAAGTGTCGCGGAAAGCCGATGCGGAGCCAGGCCCGCGCGTCACTCTGATCCGCCGCTCTCTCGCTTCGCCGAGGGTGAATCGACTGGCGAGCCCCGCGCCATCGCCGTACATAAATCAAGTCCACCCAGGCTAAAATAAGACAAACTTATATATATATATGTATGGAGCGGGCATCTCTCATAAGGCTCGTTGGAACAATTATTGCGGTGTAAGCACAACACTCGGGTGATTCTTTTTCCGACTCGTATCGTCGACTCTCTATCCGTTTCCCCTCTTTAAATGAAGACGCGCGATGTAGCTTCCGAGGGGAGGCCCGCGACGTGGGAGAAATTCGGACGTGTATATGCGGGGGCTATCAAAAAGAAATTTGTGTCACGATTATGTGAGTAGATGTGGCAGAGTCTGCCCCTAATATATAAATATATATGTATATACCCGCGCGTGTGTATATATGTATGTCCGTGTTGAAGCGCGTTCGGGCCGAGCGAAAGGGGAAATGCGCGGAAATGAAAAGGAAAAAAAAAATGAAGATGGCTGGCGATGAAAAAGCGAGGATGAAAGGGGCTTCGAGGTGGACGTCGACAGTGGGAGGGGGGTGTGAGAGAGAGAGAGACATAGAGTTGGTGAACAAATTTTTTAAATACACTCTCTCGAAACTTTTAATTGTGCTTTGTAATTTTGTGTAACTTTCACTTGGGGGTAAAATTTATGGCGCAAAGAGCCCGGGCGATTTATATGGTTCACGAGGGCTGAAAAGTGAATGTAAATTAGAAAGGAGAGTGGATAACGCGCGCATTTTTTTTCTCCTCTCGTTTCCTGACGTATCATAGAGTGCTTCTCGCGCGAGAAATTAATCTTTGGTGAAATTTATATTTTCGTTGCTTCGGTCCCGCGCGGTCGGTCAATACAAAGTCGCGCGTATCAAAAAAAGGAGCAATGCAATCTACCTCGAGTCGTTCCTCATTTATGTAAAACGAAATATCAGCAGTACCGCGCGAGTGAGTGTTTCGGATGGACTTAGTCGAGACAGACGATTCGAAGTGAGAGAAAATTTTCCGTCCGACCGTACATCGAGACGATGAAGGAAAAGAATGTTCCAAAGGATAATTTTCTGATCCGAACGATTTGGCACTCGGCGGTTTTTCCCGCATGCTCACCAAAGTTTGAACGCAATCGAATGGACAAATATGATAATTGGGCGGCGGCACTCTACGTCGCGCTTGTGCAACAAGGTGCCCTGGTGTTTTCGAGTGAGATAATCAAAGTGCAGTAATTTGACGGGCGCACGAGTTGGGTTTCGAGTACAAATCGGCTCTCTACAAATTCGAAGCCACTCGGGCATTTTAAGTGTGTAGCTGCAGGGTAAACAGCCTTTGGAGAGCGCTAATTCAATGCGGCGCGCCGGCTGCCCGCGGCGGGACTGTCGGGGCCGCGGCGAACGGTCCCCGGGCCGGGCAGGAGCTTGCGACGGCGGCGGCGGGCAGCTTTCGGGGCGAGATGGCGAAGGGGTTGGCGCGCGCGCTCGAGCTTGGGGGCCGGTGGGGGGCAGGAGCGGCATCGATCGGCGGCCAGGGGCTGCGCGAGCTGCAGCGCCGCTAGTCGGCGGCAGTTGGCTGTGGCGCGCCGCGGGGGCAGCTTGTACGACTCGGCTGGCGAGCTTGGCGAGCCTAGCGAGCGCGGCCCAGCAGATGCACGAGCCGAGTGCGGTGGGCTAGTGCGAGCAGCGCGCCCGGGAGCCGCCGGCCCACGAGCTGCCCGCGGCCGGTCGGGCATGCGCCAGCAGGAGTCTGCCCGCCTGCCTCTCGACGATGGCCGCCGCCGCCACCGCCGCCGCGACTGCGAGGCCGCGGCAGAGAGGAGGGACCCACCTGGGCCCCCTCCTGCTCCGACGATGGCTGCCGCCGCTGCTGCTGCTGCTCGCGGGCCTCCAGGGGACCGGAGCCACCGGCAACTGGGACACCGACGACGACTCCGGTGAGAGCCGAGTGCGCCTCCTGCCCATACACCCCCGCCGCCGCCGCCGCGTATACCTATATACCGCGCGCCGCGCGCGCGAGACGCGGATCATGGCGCCTGCCGCGCGCGCTCAGCCTCTTCCCCCCCGAGTCGCTCGCACCTGCCCGACACGGCTCCTCCGCCGACCTCCGCTTCCCTGGCCCGCTTCGCACCGCCTTTTCCTCCGTGCTTTCGCGAGCTTCGGCCTCTACCCCCGGCACACGGCTTTCCCTGCCTTCCCTCCCAATCGCGGGAGGCTGACGCTACAACTCTTTCGTTCCCCTGTGCCAACATCGGATTACTCGCATATCCAATCGGGTCATACCGATTCTCGAAATCTCAGCGGAATACTGATGTATTGACGGTGAATCGTCGTGATTCGAATTCGTGGCCTTACTTTTCATCGTCACGATTCGGTGCCCGTGTTCTGTATCGTACACGTATCATCAGGGTGTGCGTTATTTAATGAATCGCGCACGAAATACAAACATCTTTTCGTCGTCGCGACAAATTATTAGTCAATCCTTTGAATTGTTCAAGTCTAAGCAAAATCACGTGCCGACTAACCTTTAAATGTGCTTTTCCATTTCGAGGATTCTTCGAGAGGTTGAAGCACGAAAAAGCAATAAAATCTCGATCTCGTAGGGTCGAAAGTTTTTGGAAAGATTCATCTGTAGCGATTTTGCATGAATTTCGACCTTTTTAATCGGATAAAATGGAGATTGATTTTCTTGCCTTTTCAGACTTTAAAATACGTTATCTACGTAAAGTTCCCTATACAACCCGAATCTCGTATCACCGTGATAATCTGACCTCTCAATGATTTCTTCAAATGCAAAAACCCGTTATAATAAGCCACTTCAGAAACACGTGATTTTATACCATTTTCGATAATCTGAAAGTATTAATATTAGTATTTTGTGATAATAAGACATTTTGAGAAATCTTTGTGTAATGGCGTACCAATGGCCTATGCCCTAACACATAAAAATTCTTTCGGTATTAAGAATGGTCACTCAAAGTTGATAACCATCCGTAGGGAACTGAATATGAAAATATTGTTATCCGATTAAGAATCAGAAGAAAATCAGCCTGGAAAATTTTATCTTGATTAGAGACCTAAATATCCGGATGTTCTCTAGTAAAATTCTAAGATTTTCACAATGTTGTATTCAATATTCAATGTGATTTTCACATTTTCAAGTAATGTTGTAAAGAACAGGTACCTCAATAAATATCCTGTTCTCTATGTTGTATTTGTTTCATATCTGAAAGTTATTTGATTGAAGATACCAATTACCGAATCCGCAGCGAATAAATCACTTTGACTCTTAGAATTTTACTAGAGAACATCCGGATATTCAGGTCTCTAATCAAGATAAAATTTTTCAGGCTGATTTTCTTCTGATTCTTAATCGGATAACAATACTTTCAGTTCCCTACGGATGGTTATCAACTTTGAGTGACCATTCTTAATACCGAAAGAATTTTTATGTGTTAGGGCATAGGCCATTGGTACGCCATTTAGTCTAACGTTTCGACTAACCGAACATAATCAAATTTATAATTTTATGCAATAAACCTATGTGAAGAACGACACAGCTTTAGATATATGTGCATGCATAAATTCGGAAATAATTGACCGAATGTGTCTGGGAAATCGAAAAGTTAGACTGAATCGCTGTATGTATGGCTTATTGTGGAACACGAGAATAAGCTCAGAAAGTTTTATCGTGATTGGTCACCCAAAGTTGACAACCTTTCAAATTCAGTCTAACTTTTCGATTTGATTAAAATATTAACATATTCATGTAGACATGAAATGTGTTATGTTGGTCCTTCAATGGATAGATCCCGAATGAATATATAAATTTTCGTTCATTCATTCTCATCATACATAAAAAGAGTGTGAACTATGTGTGTATTCATTCTTCTTATGCATAAATGTAGTCCCTATAAGAAAATTATTATTATGTTTTCATGCCGTCTTTACAAATTTGACAGTGAGAAGTAATAAGTCGCAGCTGATGATGTATCATTAGTAACTTTATTGATTCATTCTAATACTTATATTGGACTATCGGCTATTACATAAAATATTTCACAACTAAATCAATCAAAGTTGCTTTCTTGCTTTCTGTCTAAATTTCTCACAGTAAAAACTCACTGTAAGCTCACCAGTCAAGTATCAGTTATTTTACTACATGCCAGACATGTATCGAAAGTTCTTTAGATATGCATTTACCGCACTCATTTCCATAGCAATACAGAGCCCGAAGCTTAAATTGATGCTTACAGCCAATATCTATTGGAAATGATATGAAAAAAAAAAGATATCTGACTGGTGTGCTTACAGTGAATATTCACTACAAAGCATCAGTGAAGTGTCGGTCACTGTAGTACAATGAATTTTCACTGTAAGGGATTTCGAGAGTTGAGTCGAATGTAATTATTTAATTCTTTGATATCCTAACAATTTTTGTCTGCGATGGAAAGGTGCGTTAATTTTTTCCGAATGAAACTCGTGAGCTCGTTCCATTCCGGAGTTAAATCATGATAATTGAAAAAGAAAAATTCTATATATTTATAATCAGGCAGCAACAGGTATTGCACATGCTGGGGCACTAATTACAAGTTAGTCATTTCAAACTCATTCAGATTTGAACCCTGTAATATTATGAATTACTTAATATTTCCACAACGACATACACCGCGATCGAGTAGGGTTTCAGCGATTCACGATGATTATTATAAAGATTGATATTTCCAGGCTCGGGTTGGAGGGGATATCTTTCAAATCCACAATGAAAGAGGTCGAATAAATTCCAATGGAAAAACTCTGACATTTGTGAAACTCGAATTGATCAATTTTTGAATCCAATCTCATGAATTTCAACGTATACATCCATCATAACTTCCGATTTTTCTCTGGAATCCGAAAAATATGAGGGAACAACTGCAAAGTACTAGATATCTTGGGTGGTACGAGATCCATCTGATTCCCAGGTATCAGCGGAGGAAACTCCCTGTGCTGTAGCAATCGTAATTTGCTAATTACGCGCTCGCACTTGTGGAGAAAGGGAGCAAGTACGCACATAGCGTTGATCCAGTGCTACAGCGCACTATCTGGGCAGCAGGGCTAAGAGCTATAAAAATCGCGTCTCTAATCTGGCCGGCTTCTATGTGCCCGGGCGCGCACCCGCACTGGAAAGATAACTCTCTGTTTGTGCGTATGTGCGTGAACGCTCGTATGTGTGTGTGTGTCAAGAGCACCAAGCAGTCTGGCGGACACAAGGCGCGCTCATTGCAGCTGATAATCG
Organism: Aphelinus atriplicis; assembly: GCA_020882685.1. Classification (NCBI taxonomy): domain Eukaryota; kingdom Metazoa; phylum Arthropoda; class Insecta; order Hymenoptera; family Aphelinidae; genus Aphelinus; species Aphelinus atriplicis. The sequence continues at coordinate 25,286,722 of CM037074.1, read as the reverse complement.
CGAGAGCATCGCGCTCCGATCCTCGTATATATGCATCTGTCCCTGAATAATTCATTGGCACCGACTGAATGGGACCGCTTAATGAAGCGCCGAAGCCGCGCGCTTGTGTCCGGCTGCAACAGAAGCAGCAGCAGCAGCAGCAGCCACTGGCCCTCTTGACACACATGCTGCAGCACAGCTACCGAATGCGAATCGTTGCGCTGCATTAATTATTATACCTAACCGGGCCGCGACTCTGGCTACACTGGCTGCTATAAGATTTTGCCGAGACTATGATTGCGCCACTGAGGTATCGATTGCCAGAGGCGGACGCGATCGAAGCTGTCGACTCAGGGCAAGATACGGATTTACAGAAGCGAGATGTGTGTAGGCGACTTTTATTCGCTCAAGAGCTATACGCGATTTCTCAAACTTGTCTTGGGTATATCGATTGATTCTCATTCTCTCGCTCGGACCTATACTACTTCGTTTGATTGACGAACAAAATTAGTTATTCAATTATAGTGCTCCGCGCCGATCATTTCCTGTCTGAATTGACACCGGAGTCCTGCATTACAAATACACTATCCGAGTTTCCACTTTTTTTCGCTCGATGAATTCCAATAGTTATTTCACGACTTATTGAAGACCCGGATATTCATTGGATAGTTGAGTGATTTCCGATATTTCTGTGTTTTCAATGTTCGAAGAATGCTTTGAAAACATCTACAGACCGTGTGACGCTGAAATTGACCATTATATAAAATGATCCTACGGTATAAACATGAGAAAAATATCCTTGGAACTTTTTGTATAAGCCTCGTTTGTGGAAGAGTCATCATTATTAGCAGTATGAAGGTAGTATAGCGTGCCATCGACGCATCCCGATTTATGACGATTTAATGCCAATAAATGAGGCTCGGACAAAAAATTCGTTTATGTAACATGAACGTTGGGTGATGATTATCCACGGAATATATAAAATGGAATATAGCGTTGTAGGTTATTTTGAAAATTATTTAATTCTCCGTTAAATTGTTTGCATGAAATAGACAGAGAAAGTTATAAAATCGAAGAAAAAGAACACATATTATATTTTTCTATCTATTGCATGAAATAAATAGTTGATTTCATTACAGAATTCCCGAGTCTAGTATAATCCGTAACGGGTTGAATGCATTGATAAATAATCATTTCCAGTGGATGTTCGAGGATGCTCTCCTTACTATTCAATAGTTTATAATTGAGAAAAACATGATTATGATTCAAAACTGGTGGTAGAGGGTCTCCATTGAACTTCATAATTTAGATGATCTTATATTTATTAGCCGATATTGAAATTTCTTACTCAGTATCATGAATCAAATTCAACGGTCACTATTTTTACGCTTGTAAGTCCAAAAGTCGAGAATAAATGTAATTAAATTCCTAATAAATTATAAAAGTCTTATTTAATGTATTTCGAGATTAATCTTATTTAATGGAGATTGGTATTCTTGGAGAACCTTTTTCAATATGAACAAGGGAATATCAGCAATCTTCCTTTATTTTATTAGAATCATCTCGTTCTCATTAAATTTTCATTACGTAAGATCAAATTCAACGATACTAATTTGATTCTTACAATCCTCGTTTGAGCGTGTAAAATCTAATCATATCTAACTCTTCGTGGTGCCAGCCAAGGACAGCTGAATTATTAAATATTGGTAGCAATAAAAACAGAACTAATTTTCAAAGTTGATCATGAGTTTTGCGAATGTGAAACATCAATTCACATTGAAATTTTGAATGGTGCTTTTGAAAACTTGAACTTTTTCAAGAGCTGCAAGATCTGGAGCGTGCTAATCATTAGGCTGAACTCTGCGACTTTCAACTATGTTCGATAAAAGGCTTACGGGATTACGAATATTGGGTGATTTTTTCAAAAATATTCGTCGCCCAGGCGCGCTGGAACTTTTGCAACTGCAATTTTTCACATCTCCCCTGTATTAGCTGCCATGCTGTTCATGTCCTTTAAATTATTGAATTAATTTGACGCAGTAGCTCTAGTGAGACATAATATCAAGTTCATGTGGAGCTGAGGTCGGTTTTCATTTGAATCATCCTGCAGCATCACGTATAAATTAACAATTTGTAGGTATTTCAACTTGAGTAAGACATTTATTCTAACAGACGTTTTAATTAAAACTGTATACCGACTATTTTCCTTGACGTGGCTTCTCTTCAATTTATAAAACTTTTCCACTTCACCGAAAAGTGACGAGTGTATCAACTATATCTATCTACATATATAAACTCTTATAATTCCCCAACATATCAAAAATATCAAACTTGTTTGAGGATAATCCGCTGGAAATTCTGTGTAGCGTGAATTACATGTTTTGCATATAAATATTTTCTGTCGAAAGCATATAGGTATACGTTCTTATCTATTTTCTAAATCTCTACTTTTCACTCATTAACGCTAATGGAATTTCATTGATTTAATGCTTGACAGTAGTATATACATCCACGTTTTAGACAGACAGGCATGAGTTTCATAAAGTGGAATAACAAGCTATATCCTCAATTAAGCTAATCAATATTGATGATAATATTCAATGCATATTCCGAATGGCTATAACTGATATCTTCAGAGATACTTGAAACAATTATTAACGTATATGAAAAATAAGAATGTATGGAAAATGATGATTTACTACTTTGAAATATGAATCAGGACATTTTTCTGGGAAGAACTCGTTTGTTTTCAATATATCGGCTGTTCCTTAAGTGTATATTGAATGAGAATTGTAGAGAATTTTCCATGAAGTCGTGGATTGATAAATTGATTTTTTTCTGTGTGCAGTGACGACGACCGATGTGAGTGTAGTCCTCGGACGTACCGCTTCTCTGCCTTGTGACATTGAGCCAGATACGCGGGACGATCGGGTTTACATGGTGCTCTGGTTCCGCGACACCTCAGTGAAGCCAATTTACAGGTATGTACATTCTACATCATAAGTCATCGATTTTAGCGACAAAGAGCTAACACATAAGCTTTGAGTTACACATAAGTGACCCACACGTCATTCGATTATTATCATCTTTTATCATTTCATCAGGTCTATAGCGCAAGTGTTTTGAAATAATTCTCTTCTAGATTATACATAATTGACCAGGTGTATTTGTCGTTTCAGTAACGATAATAATAATAACGTCACGGAAATTTTATTGCTGAAATCTGTTAAATTCTTTTTTTCGTTTTCATTATCGTCAAATGTGTCTTTATCAACGTAAAATATTACAAGCTCCAGCTTATCGAGCATTTTGAATCAGTTATCACGTAGAAAGGAAGCAGACCGTAATTATTTTTCAATAATTATACTACAAATGTTCCCCGACACTGAACGTCTGTTTCATTCTGTTTTAATCACTACCGTTGGACAAAATTAAATAGCTACGGGATAAAACATTCAAATCATCAGTTTGATCGGCTAATTTTTTCATATATAACTGATTGATTGTTATATGAAGCTCACAAGTGTTGAAACCTTGATAGTGAGGAAAGGAGTTGGAACGGGACAAGATTGAAAGCGACCGCAATAAAAAAATATTTCTTCGTGCGCAGCATGTACTATATTATATTGTATTCTCTCTTTCTCCTTCTTTTTCTCGCTCTTTCTATCTTACTCCGTCGACGGTTAAAGGCTCATTGAGCAGCTGGATGTATTCATCGTTGACGATGAAAAGTCGTACGCAGTCCAACAGGCAGCTTTCGAGCCGACGGTATATCGGTTTCAATGGAAGAAAGTTGCCCTATTATGCGACTTTCACCTTTGCGACTCTTTTTCCTCTCCCGCGCGCGCACGTGAGCATCGATTTCTCATTCACTTCCAGCATCCTTCTCGTGACCTCTTAATAGCTGCCCCTCTATCCCTCCCCCCCACCCCAACTCTCCCACTCTCTCCCCCTCGCTGACTTATATACGCTCATTATTCGTCTTTTGCTCTTCCTTGATTTTCACCTGTATTGACTTTGACACCGACTCGTACTGTCGTTCTTATCAATATTTTCTATCGAACTCAAACGCGCGTTCACACATTTTTTTCTCCCCAACTGGGGTTTATCGCCGAACTCCCAACTTTGATCAAGCTTGACCTAATTTATTTTCCAGGTCGCAACAAACATTGTATAATTTGATTTTGTACGGAGTATCTGCGATGTATTTGTCGTTGTTTCGATCACTACATTGATACTGTGTATTTCCTCTTATTGCTATGAAATCATTTGTAAGAATTTCTTTAGTTAAATCTCGTTTGGTCGCGGCTTTGTGATATGATTGAAAAAATGTTACTCATCCGTGCAGAGCGAATTGGTCTATCGACGCTCAGTACACGAAAACTATAGCACTATTCAGCGTTTCCCACGGAAGATACGTGTAGCACTACTCGACGCGTGTAATTATTCAAACGGATGAAACTCACTCGAGCACGACGTAATCGTCGGGCTCACCCAAAACCAATAAAATTTCAATATCCAACTTCAATATCTAATGTCGGGTGCAGGGATGAGCTACCCGACACGAATTAATCGAGCTCTGGTTGGCTAGCGCATATCTAGCCGACAATCCTCATCGAAAATATGGCCAACACGTTTTGGTATATCGGCTCGTCAACCAGTTGAATCCCCGGTACATTTCCATTGGCGTACTCGCGCGCCCGCCCGCGTGCCAGAGGCGGAATCGTTTTTTTACCAAGCCCATTCATCGAACGTCACGCGCGAGCGCGAGCTTTTTACCCGCAGCTCCGAGCGCATTCATCAAATGTTTCTCGATCGCATTGTTATGGGACGCGATTTCTCCCTCCGCCGGCAGCCAAGCTTCTTCCCGTAATTCTTCTCCGAGAGCTGGCTGTGTGTGGACCGTCATTTTACTCCTTTGATTCGCGCGGGACTCCTTTGAACTTCCGGAGCTTTGGTGGCTTTTCCAGTGGACTCGCAACTTCAAATGTCTCGATTCATTGGACTCGCGGTGCGCAACTGCGCGAACAATTTCTATTCGCGTACGGGTGCGAAAACACTGTCTGATATGGTGAAAAAGTTCTTGGTTCACTGTGAATCGAGTGAGGCCTGACCAATGCTAGACTTTACTACTTGACACGCTCAGACGTTTCTGCTTAGCAGTTGTTAAACATTTGCGGACGAACTTACTTTGATGTCGAATGTCCTCAGTTAAGTAGATTAAATTCTTTTGAATCTTGTAAGATGCTGCGGTCTTTAGTAGCTCAGCTTACATCTTAAATATCTACTTCACGGCAAAAATTACATGTACCCGTGGTTACAATTATCCGCTCTTCTTAAGACGGGGAGTAAAAAAAGTTTAATTCCGAAAATTATGTTGGAATATTACTCTGACAAGTCTTTTGCCGGGGCTCCAGCAGATTATCATATGTATCTACTTCTCGATTGAACTTTTGACCTAATATTCCGGTGGTATCTATCAGACAAATTGTTATTATTCTTTATTAAAAGAAGTATTAATCCTCCCATTTCACGCAAGAGAACTAAAGAGACTCGAACCGGAATCAAAGTGACATTAAATTAATGTTATGGAAATCATTTTTTTCAATAACTGCAGGTATACCCAGCAGTCGTTTATATTGTGTGCTCTTGGTTAAAAGGGCATTCGGTATGCTATATAATTATAATGAGTCGAACATATACCGAATATCTTAACCGCCACTCGAGAACTCGACGTAGCTCAAGTTTTGGAACAAACTATATAATTACTTGATAGCTGTCATGCCTACAGGACATAACAGCACAATGCTCCAAATGTTTCTTATATCAATATTTACTATATTCAAAGCTGAAAATTCAAGCTTTTTTTCCTCAGGAACAGAACATTTGGATTATCCAATAATTGTTCTATACATAAATAATTCTCTCCAAAGCCACTAACGTAATAATTAACTAATCTTACCAAGTTTGAATGGCGTTTCTGAAAAGCCGATCGATAATGGTACGTCGAGAAAGAGGAGAGAGAGAGAGAAATTCAAATGAAACTTGTCAATATCGAATTGAATAACGAAGGTTAGCGCAGGCAAAAGAGCGAGGGAGTTGCACACGCGCGGGCGCTCGCAAAGTTCCGTTGGGCTAAGAGCGATTAACGTCGTTATGTGCCGGGTGGAAAAAGAGAGGAATGGAGCGCGCGAAAACAAAGTCGTTCCGTCGGATTAACTGGAAAGTACATTTTCAAGGAGGAGCAGCGACGTCCTCGATTTTCCTTTAAGCACCGAACAAAGAGCCAAGCCAGAGAGGGACGAAGAATGAAAGGCGTCGCGCTCAAAACTATTAGACGAGCTCTCTCCCTCCCTCTCTCTCGGCAGCGAGAGCAACGTGGACCGAGAGAGAATTGAAGCTTTTTTCGAATGTGCAATTTTCGTTTGTTTGAATTCAATGGCCAGTAGATACGGGCGGAGCGTTTGGCTGTTCAGCCACGCCATGCGGAATATTTTCATTGAATACGATTAGGCGCATTGCGCGAACCAATAATTGAAACGAATTGTATTTTTAATCCCCCGCAAATTGACTTCTTTCATGCGATTGTTCGATGATTCCGCTAATTAACTGGCCCGCTCGGAATATCCGATCAAGCTGAATTCGAAGGCTGGTCTAAAATTCATCATTGTTGAAAATTCACCGCCCACACTCGAGCGGGGCTCACGCCAAGTCGTATATATACATTCGGGCTTTTTATCCTTTCATTGTTAATTGATCAGCACTCAAAACTCATATTCCTGCCACTAATGTATAATTCACCGCTTAAGATGCCACTTTGAGAAAGAAAATCAGCTCATGGACTATGGGAAAAATGTCATCCATTTTCAATTGTCATGCATGTTTATTTTTATCGTTATAATTTTTCGATTCATTTCATAGATACAATGTCAATTTAAATTGAAAAATAAAAACTTTCTCACAAGGAGAGGACGCTACATGGGCTACGTTCGGGTTTCACACCAATTGGTGGAGAAAAATATTTGTACCTCATTGCATTGTCATAGATTAATAGTTATATTCCAAGTTATCAATTACTGCATGGACTCTTGGCCAATGTATCTATGTGAAATTTCATCACTTTATTTGATAGTATATTTTTTAATCAATTACTCCATATTCAGTATTCACTGATCTGGAATTAGAAATTTGAAATCATTTTCAAATTACCCGTGGTATAAATCAATTCAAATGCCAAAGGCGCTCTTCTCAAAATTATCTTCCACTACTCTTCATTGATACACTAGAGTTTCAAGTATAGTTGCAGGGCAAGGAGATTAAAATTAAAAGAACAGACAAGGGTGGAAAGTTCTACTCTTCTACAGTTATTATCTTAATTCATGCTACTCGAAAATGACTTGACAATAGAATACTGTGAAATAATTTGGAAGTAGTAAAAGGAATTAAGATATCAACTATCGATTATCTGTAATTCTAATGTGTTGAATTTTCGAACTGAAAAGAATAGTAGTTTTGCTTTCTCAAAGACAAAGACTTGCTACGGGGCAAAACAGAACTTTTGAATTAGACTTTAGGATTTCGATTTTCGTAATCTACGGGTCGGGAAACTTAGAATCCCAGAAAAGTCTGTATGTATGTAGGTATACGTATGTATGCATGTGATCTTTTTTTGGGACGCGATAAGTCTAGAAGGAATCGTCCGATCTCCCTGAAATTTTGCATACAGATTAGTTGTGGAGCAATACTAGGTTCATTTGACGTGTCAAAAGACACAGAATCATCATTTCTACACATCAATCGTTTTTCACACAAAGCCTCTTCGAGATAGCTGTTAATTCAGTTAGCAGCGGTTTTCCACCGTACAAAATGTTTAGAGTGCATTTCAATGCTAACAATGAATTAATTAGATGACAATCTACGAATGAACACGAGTAAATAGAATTAAACCCCTAAATATCATATTCATCACGTGTCATGTCTGGATGCTTGGCGCAACCATTCATATGCAGGCTTAAGTAGTACAAGCAGACTGTTGCCAGACGTAACGTATATGCCTGGCCCGAATTCATTCAGTCCAGCCGCACGTGATCCAAGCCGAGATATGGATCTGTGCGAAGTCAACAGAGCAGCTTTTACAGCGGTGCATAATGTCCGGAGCCCGAAGTAGGCCCGGCTGGTGTGCAAAAGCAGCGGCGTTAGCCCGTTGGCAGCTCGAGATACACATCTGCGGCCTGGGTGCTATGAGCTAGCCGGAGATGGAGGAGGTGGATGGGGGGTGGCATAAAGGCCGAGGCCAGCTGACAAAACCGCTGATGCCGGGCCGGTTGTGTGCTTGTGTTGCAGCTTCGACGTGAGGGGCCGGGCGTTCAACAAGGCGCTCAACTGGTCGGATAACAACGCGATGGGGCCGCGGGCTTACTTCGTTACGGTGACCAAGCCCGCGGCTCTCGCCCTCGAGTCCGTGCAGCTCAGCGACGAGGGCATTTACCGCTGCCGCGTCGACTTCAAGAACTCGCCCACGCGCAACTTCCAAGTGAATCTCACTGTGATCGGTAAGCATCTGCAGCTGTCCTTCTCCTCGCACGTCTATCCGGCCGTTGCGCCGAGCCTTCTTTCTCCGATCCCTCCCCCCCCCCCTGTAGTAGATTGCCTTTGTTCCACTCTGCTACTCCGTTCGCCCGAGCTTTTCAAGCGCCGACAAGCTCTTTTTCCCTCCGCACTCGCTCGCTCGCGCCTAATGGCTCACGCTGATTTGTCACTTTTAATTGCTGCTCCGGAACTCGCGATGACTCTCGCGATCTTACGGCTGAATGATTGGCAGACTTGACGTTCCATTACTACAGTTGTACTCTATGACGAGCAACCGGCCGGTCGATTGCGCGCACATTTTCCCCGAGATCTTCATTAAGCTATGCTTTCGCCGCTCTCTTGGATCATTACTGTGCAAAATCATACTGGTTAAATCTTCAAGTGGATTACAGTGAATTTTACAATGCAATACCAGTGAATATATTCACTCGAGTTCCATGAGATCTATGACAGTTTGACTTTTCACGAGAATTAACTCAAAGTGAACTTTCTACGTGGATTTACGGTCGAAAGTTCAATCATGAAATGTCACGGGTATCAAGTGACTATAGTAGTCACTGTTATTACGGTGGAAATGTCACTTCCATATAGCGAATTTTTACCGAGAGGATTTGAGAGAGCCAGAGCGCGCATTCGAACGAATCGCATCATGGATATATGCGCATGATTATTTCACTGAATTGATAACGAGACTATCATAGTGATTAATGGCTAATGATTAGTAGTATTATTGATGATTACGAGTGCTGTACGAAATTCATTAGCTTTCGGGAATGAAACAGAAAATGATCTACCCGGTATGCTCGTGAATTATTCGTACATCCATTATCTGCTGAGTGTTATGTTGTATACGATTGTACTATCCATAATCATCCACATCAGCAGATCATGCGGCTTGTTATAAAATACGTTTGATATTCGTTCTCGTTGAAATTATCGCGTAGCCCCGACACAGTCCGACCAAAAGTTATTGCCTCCATACTTGTTATTCACTTGTGCACATACAAATGTGAGAAACCCACCTATTCACTCTCGTACGAGAGCGTGACAGAAAATCATACAGCCACCCACCCCAAACCCGTTACGTAATGTATGGGCACCCCTCATGCGCACCGAGCGGAGCTGGACGTAAAACCATTCACACGTGTATATATAGTATATATATTATTCGTATTTCAAATTGCGAGCGTGAATGTATTCATGCCTGAATAATTTGGGAACTTGCTCTTCTTACAATGCCCGTGAGATTTTGTTCCATGACTGAACATTATTATTACAGTTCCACCGCATCAACTACTTATCTACAATAGTTCCGGAGCACAAGTGAAGTCTGTTGTTGGTCCTTACGAGGTCGGCATGCAGCTCGGCCTGACGTGCGAAGTAAGAGGAGGTGAGCAATTTTGATAATCGACAAACTCCGGCACGTCATTGAGACGATACTTATACAGATACGAAACTTATCGGGCAATCTTTTGTGAAATATCCGAGTACGCATCGAAATTCGATCAACGTGAGCTGTGTATCCTTGGTAAACAAATATTTATAAAACTCGATAGCTCGCTCATATACTACGGGATTTTGTAAAACACATCCGCATATAGAGCATGAAAACTGCAAATAGTGCACCCGGTGCCGAATAACATTTATTGAGAAATATTCTGTTGAATTCCGTAGTTCGATTCCTTATTGTGTTATCTGAAAATTGACAACCGATAAACATTGAGCAAAAAAAAGCTTCATAATGTGAGATACAAAATAGTTGGGAAAAACAACATATACTGTGTATTGTTTTATTTTGAAATTGGTAAAACGTACGGGATGTTATATCTCGAGTATCCCGGGAAATGATCACGGTTAGATAATATTGATGCCGCGGTGGATCGTTTATCGTTAATTCGAACGCTCCTGCAGCTCGTACAAGATCCAAGGAAATATTGGACGATATAAGTCTCGATTTCACGACTATGTATTGAGCTCGGGCAGATATACGGGTCGACGCGAAAACGGTTATACATACGTGCAGCTTTGGCGACTGATATGCTTGTATGTTGACCCGCGGGAACGTTGTGTGTTTCGGCAGGCAAGCCGACGCCGGTGGTGTCGTGGTACGCGAACGGGAAGGAGGTGGCCGGCCGAGTGGATGGGACCAGCAGCACGATAGTGGTCAACAAGCTGACCGTCCAGCCGCTCAAGAGGGAGCACCTCAATTCGACGTACAAATGCAGGGCGTCAAACACGAATCTGGCGAGTCCGCTCGAGAAGACTGTACTTTTAGATGTCTATCGTGAGTATATACGCCCACCCAGCTCGACCGATCCTCCACCTGCGCGCAATACCTATTCTGCTCTGTCATCTTTGCCATTCCGTTAATTAAACGTCTGGATATGACCGGACCGGGGCCGTCGCCGAGCCGCCTACTGACTCTTTCCCCAACAGCCTACCATTGAATAACGTGTGTAATGAGTTCGCAGCTAAAACTAACTGCTGATGCGTCGGATTTTCGTCCATCTCTCGCTACGAGAGTCGGCACAACCTTCGGGTCAACGATCATGATGAAAACTTTGTGAAATTGTTCATGGGTACCCTAATAGCGTATATGCATAGCCAAGCAGTCTACAGTTTCGATTTCCCGAAGGTATTACGTAAATTCATCCGATTTTATGCGTTTTCAGTATATTTATGACTTCTTGTTTATGGACTATCTCGGAAAAAAGAAATACGGATGAAACCTATAAATTTATGTGGATATGCATGAAGTCAGACAAATCGACAGGACATTTCCGGGAAACCAAAACGTTACATTGTACGGCGGCTCGACATTTCAACTATTCGGGCACCCAAAGAACCATGTCACAAAGTTTAATCGTGATTGGTTTCCCAGAGGTTGTGCAGCCACTTCTATAGTCAGTGTTAATCCATGTTGAATTTAGAATAGTATACTTCTTTCCGAAACTTGAAACACTGAAAGCTCGAATATCACGGTGATCAAATATTTGTTAGTGACGTGCATAGAAAAAAAGACTAATTTCAAGTATCTGCATAGCATAATTGCATTTAAATAGTTTACATGACTGAAAAAAAGCATTGATCCATTCGAAAATATTCATTAACAAAAGAGTTTGCACGAAATGTTGTTCTAGTACTCAATAAGGATGACAATTTTAGAAGTTGTCATACTTTAAATTATTTTGACCAAGCCAGCAATTCATGGGCCTCGCTTTATCTGCCAGTTTTCCGTAACGTCAATCACGCAAACCAAGATTAATCGAAAAGTCCAACGAAACAAAGAGTCTGTTTGGAATTGGGTGGTATTGACTAGGCATTGCTTAATTAAAGTAACGCACCGGAATTTTCATTCTTTTGAAATTTCAATTGTTCTCTGGGTAACAATTCATACACCGACGAAGTTCGAAATTGCTTGATCCGTTAGTCAAGATATCTGAACTTATAGTTTACGATCTCAACATGCAAAGTATAGGGGAAAATGCCATGACGCCGCGTTTTAGTTAATTGATGAAAAAAAATTGCCATTCAAATTTTTCCTCGGAAGTTTGATTCATTATTTGATGTATTATGATGCCGTCAGCACCTTCACGCGAAAGACGAGGGAGTTGAGCGGTTGCGTTTAGAAATACAGCCGAACGAAATTGTCGTATAATTCTGTGACTACAAGTGATACGACTCATAATTCTCGGTTAGAATGCTCTCGGGTCGAGTTTTTATTATTCATTGTCTTGCGGCCACAGACGATTTGGAACATTTCTTAATTTTTGGTGATTACGCGTATGAATAATATCTCATCCAAATACGTACTTTCTCGAATTCTTACTGGGAAAAACCACTCGAGAAAGTGAAGAATTACTGTAATGCAGTAACGTACGTGTATGGTAGCACGAGTGGGAATAATTAGGGCGTAAAAATGTGCAAGAGTAAATCACTCAAAGGATGAACGAAAAGAATCAACATCGTCGGCCTAGTAGTCGGGGGTTAGGGGGTTGGTTGGGGGGAGGGGGGAGAGCAAGAGCAGCAGTCGATTTGTTCTGTGTTCCGTGTGGAATACCAACGAATCACGCACAACACCGCGGCGGCTCTCGCAGGGGCAAGATACGAATCTGGCGGGGCTTTGGTAAAAATAGCCGTAGCTCGAATCGTTATTAGCACCCTGCATAAATAACAATCCTGCAGCGCGGCGCGCGGGCGGACAGAAAATACCCCGGGAAGAAATCCAGCTCTGTTGGCCCCGCGGCGGCTCTATAGGCCTGTGTGCCATTCCCGCAGCAATAATCCAATTGATTCTCATCGCTCGCCGGCCGCCGCCGGCTGTATTATATATAATTTGGTAACGCGTGTGTTTGCAGTGAAACCCCTATCCGTGAAAATCCTGACGAAGCCCCAGGTGATGGAGGCCGAGAAGGATTACTCGATCGCGTGCGAGGCTCTAGGCTCGCACCCCAAGGCGAAAATCACGTGGTTCCAGGGCCATGCACCATTCATGAACGACCGGGTGAGCTCCTACCTCCGCACTAGCGCACATATATATATATATATATACGTATACACCCACACACACACACACACACACACACATCGATACACAGATAGGCGAGCACACGCATACGCACACACATTATCTTACGTGCAGCCGGGATTTTCCGCGCGCACCGCAAATTCGGTGCTCCCTGCTCTTCGTTAATGATACATGAATGTGCATGTGCACGAACGAGTTCGACTGCCGCGCTTATAATGAGTGTCTCGCGGTGAATGCCGGCGCGGATGTACCACCGGCTCTGTATAAGATATGAGTTTTTTTCACACCTACCCCTTCTTTCAACCGGGATATACAGATATGTACGTGCGCGCAGATTTTTGTTGTTTCTTTTTCATTCGAGTCTCTCTCTCTCGTCGTATAATGAAATAGGTCGGATATTGCGATGTTTTTCAAAAAAAAATTTCGCGTCGATTTTATTTTCAAATCGCTAGCATTATCATAGTACGCGCGCAGCTCTTTTCCCCCACGGTCTTCGCATTTCTAATATCGGAATTAATTTTCATTGGAAAAAAATAAATATTCGTGTGCGACATATTCCGCGTTCCAACGATAATTCATGCTATTTACCCTGTCGAATAAACTTCAAACTTTCTTGGGTCAATTGTATTTGCGATTATACATTGTTTACTGATTGAGGGTACTTATCGACCGACTCATGAATACACTTTGAATAATAAACTCACCTCGATGATTATCGTATATCGCAGATTTGGAGCAGAATTAACGTTTTGTTTTCTTTCCCAAAACTCGAGATTTCACGACTACAATCACCTCATTATCCAACTTGTATAAGTGTATTTAGTTGTTCCGAACCAGAACGATTACGGCAGTGAAATTCAAAGTATTTCGTCCAAAGTGTGTTTGAATACCTCGAGATATATACAGTGCAGGGGTTGCATTGTGTTTCGTACGGATTATTGATTTCTCGAACAGGTCTTGAGTACTGCTAGTTGGTGAACGATTGTTTCACAATATCCTTTGCCAACAGCCTACGAAACTGAATGTTTCATGCGTTACACGAGTACCCTCACTCGAATAATTCCAGTAGCCGTCAATAGGCGTATCGCAACGTAGCCCGGTAAAATCTCAATTTCACCGGTTCCGAAGTGTTCATATTTTCGCCAGATTTATTCCGTCAAACTTGAAATCCTGTATATAGAAACGCAAAATGGGTTCGGTTCGCCCTTTCGAATTTGAGCCGAAGCATTGGAAACTGGGCGCGCGGTACTCGCGCGGAGAGCAAAATTAATCAATAAATCCTCGTACCCGGGTGTAAGCCGCTCATCCGGAAGCCGCGAGTCCCCCAACGGGGAAGAACCAGCTCGGATTCCTCGCGGGCACAAAGTCCCAATCAACAGAGCCGCGATCGCGCGCTAATCTGCCTGTCGTGCGGGCGAGGGCGCGCGCCGGATTACGCGTACGCATCTCTCGTGAATAAAGAAAGGACGGCGAGGCCACATGATCAAACCTCGGCTTACGTGTGTGTGTGTATGTGCCGAGCAGGTGGTGGAGGGCGGCTACAACTCGACGCTGGTCCTGAGCACCCTAATATTCTCGCCGCAGCCGGAGGACCACGGCAAGGTGCTCAAGTGCCGCGGGGAGAACCCCGTCCTTTCAGACTCCCACCTCGAGGACTCCTTTCACATGAACGTCGTCTGTGAGTATTGTGCGCGGCGCCATTCCCCCCTTCTCCCCCTTTCCTCCCTCCCATTGTTCTCGGCACGCGCAACGCTAAACTTGTACGCGCGGCCCGGCCGCTTCGCGCGGCCCGGCCGCTTCGCGCGCGGATTTCGTTCGCCGCGCATTGTCGGCGTATATACGCCCCCGCGAGCCTAAATCAGCCGCACACGCTGTTTTCGCAAATTTTTCATTAATTACCCCGCGATCGCGCTTTGTCCTAATTGCTTTTCTTGTTTGTCCGCGACGCAAATCCTCGAGGCTCATGTATACGTACAGCCGGCCGTCGTTTTATTTTCTAGACCGGCACTAAAGCTCGAAGGATTAGGTCGATGTGGAATCGATATACGGGTCTTTCGACGTTCTGCAGCGCAATAATACAGCTGAATTTCAATTGACGATTGAACTCTCAATGAGCGGTCGATGCACATATACATATATATCGCGAGCAGCTCTGAATACGCATATACGAATCTTTCATTCATCGCGGCTCGTGAGTTCCCGGTGGCGATACTGACGACGATTGTTTCCAACTCGACGTAATTTTACGCACCAAAGTCGCCAAAATCAACTTTTGTTCAGCTTTGCGCATAACTAGTTGCTCAGTTGGCCGTGTGAGCGACATAACTTTTCGATCCGGGGAGTAATTTTCGAATCATACGCGTTTGGGTGAAATTTCGGCTGGGAAAAAAGCAGCACGGACACGTGGGGTCGCGCGATTAGGGTTGAAAGGCTGCGGCCAAAGGGCTTAAGGAAGTGCTCGAGTCGCGTAGGCTCTAACGAGTGCGCGCGGCTGTCTAATCGTCGAGTCTCGCGCGTCCAAAGCCGCGCGGAGTACGTTCGTTACACTCGACGCGAGTCGGGCTTTCGAATCCATCGGCAGCTCATTAAAAACCGACGGGGTGTGAGGAATGAGCCGCATTGTCGCCGGGCCGTGTGACTTGGCGCGGGCACAAAGGATAAGCCGCTCGTGCGCGCGCGCGCGAGCTGAAGAGTGCGTATATAGGCTGAACGCTCTTGTGCGTGTGTGTATATGTATATCCACGTGTGTGTTTGCAGTCCCGCCGAAAGTGCAGCTGGAGCTGGGCAGCACCCTGAAAGCCGAGAACATCAAAGAAGGCGACGACGTATACTTCGAGTGCAAAGTGCGAGCCAATCCCGAGCATCACAAGATCACTTGGCGGCACAATGTGAGTCTTAATTGCCGTACTAGCCCCTTTGTCGCCGCCGGGCGTTTTTACGACTGCGCGCACCGCTCGGCGCGCCACGCTTGACCTTTACTACTGCATAAATATATATATATATATATAGATATATGAAATCACCCAACCAACCACTTTGGCAGCTTCGCTCCTTGTTTTCTTCTTCATTTTTACCTGCCTCTCCAACCAGACGAGCCGCTGTGATTCAATTTTCTCCCAGGAACCAACACTACACTCGCGGGCTTCCTTCGGTGTAACATTGTTTTTGCGCCGCGCCGCGACGGTCGAATAAATCCGCGCGAATATATACTGCGTCGAGCGTTGTAGCTCGTTTCACGACGACTCATTATTATTGTCGCTGGGTTTCCGATGGTTCGGTCACGACCGTCGACGCTTGAATTGTAATTATTTTTATCAGCATTTTGCATTTTACTGTAATTTCCCAACGCGAATACTTCACAGAAAAATCAATATCCCATTTTCCTCGTTGCGATTGTTCTATCATTCCCAAGTCTCAATCTGTTTATCCTGTATACAAATTTTCAATGCAACTCTTTCTTTGAAAAATAATAGTATTGAATTTTGGTCGTAATAAATATTATAAGATTATCAATTGGAGACAACATAATTCATTTTTTCCCGAAGGCTATAGAATCAAACTATCCGTCATTCTATTCATGTCAAGTTTTTCTATCCAATTTACCAATAATTGTACAATTACCAATGTACAAAATTAATATAAGTTGCATTATTCCACGAAATTGAAAGAGATACCTTCAAATTATCGGAAACATATGATGAACTAGTTTCATAAAAATAGAATATCGAAATACATGTCATGACACTTGTTACACTCCACACAAATTCGATTAGATCCAACGATAAGATTTAACAAATTGTCATGCAATTGGTAGAGATAGTGAATGATACATCTAGATTATAATTCTGAACTTTATAATATTAGACAGCTCCATTGAGTAATTTCAACTTCTATTCAGATGAGAACATTTCTCTAAAAAAATTTTGTTTGATATTAGAACTAGCATCGAGCATCGATTGATAGATATATATTGTGACAATAGTAACCTCGGTAATAGTGACCATTATAATTACGAAATTGTATAAACTTTGAAAAAATGGATGAGTTCCAGATCATCATCACAAAGACCACGAATTCTTTTATTAATACAAAAGCTAATGAACCTTCATTTCTGACAACTGAATTAACAGCTAAATTTGTAGTGATTATAAGTTACGGTTCTCATTGAAACTTTTCCGGGTAGTTTTTATCGTCAAAAAAGCAATTCACTTTAATGATTTCTCATAATTGGTATATTCTCCAAACTTCATCGATTTGATGTATTACTGCATATTCGTATACTGAATAATACACACATATGGAATAGTTTGCTCATTTGAGTACTCAAAAGCAACCCCGACAAGTTAGGTCTTGCAGGTAACTTTGCTGTAATACTGATCCAACAGCTCGGGAATATGTTTGAGAAAATATACACGGTAGTATCGGTAATGGGCGATAATATGATACGGTAATGGCTAAAAAGTCGCCGCCTATTTACCCAGCTGAAATTCTAAACTGCGAATATAATTGTGGTCATGCAAGCCGTCGTACAGGATCCGCTCTATCTAAGCCCGTAACCCAATCGCGATCCTCGAGCCGCATCAGATGCTCGTTTCAGCGATCGACATTCACGGCCCGCTCGAAAAATTCCCGATAAAATTGAAGGGAGGCGGGGGAGGGATTGGTTGAAAAATAAAATCTGACCGTACTTGTGCGTGGTGGCGTTCGCAGGGCGGCGTACTGATGCAGAACCACTCGGCCGGCATAATAATGAGTACGCAGAGCCTGGTGCTGCAGAGCATCGAGCGGGAGAACGCCGGAAATTACACGTGCCTGGCCAGCAACGACAAGGGCGAGACGACCAGCCCCACCGTCGCTCTTCGAGTCCAATGTAAGTGAGAGGACGACTGTTGGCTGCACGCTACCCCCCATCCCCTTTCTCCGAGATCATTTTTTTTCTCCGGCCGAGCCAGCGACGCGCGCGCGCGACCCATCGATCATTCATCGCCACCGCCGCCGCCTCGCTTGGCAAGCCCATTCTTTCTCTCGCTGTCCTGCTGATGACTGGTTTTCTCCTCTCGGTGGCTCGGCCGAGCTGGTGTTGCGGCAACAACACCGACGCTGTGGGATTACTCGAGAGGGGCGAATATCCTTACGGACCTGTGACTCGCGCTTTCGACTTCTTTGTACGCCCCGGCGCTCGGCTGATTGATAATAAATCCCCTGTTGTTCGATCGTGATTTCGAACATTGCCCTTCCTTGCGCCAATGTCTGTTTGGAGGGGAGCATTTTCTCGATCTACGATGCACAAAGGACCGAGAGCTATAGGGAAACTTGCGTTCGTCGATCATGAATAGCTAATGGATAACGCGCGAGATCAGCAGGTAGTGTTAATTCCTCTATTCACAATGAGACTTCTCACTTAATAATACTCCTGGTTCTTATTTAGGGTGGAATGGCTCTCCCTCGATCCAGGGAAGTACTTACGGTTGTTAATAAAGCTTTCAACTTAAACTTTCAGCTATTTCGGTTCTCCAATTTCTCGCGAGGAAAGAGATAAGCCGGAATTTAATTAATTATTCTTCTTTCATCGCCGACTATCTATTTAAACATCTTCAGCTCTTACCGTTTCCAATACTATCCAATTTATTTCTATCATCCGAAAATATTCGCATAACTAAAACACATTGCACCAAGTTGAGCTTCCATTCTAGTCCAAAGTGCACACTTTATAGATGACCTAATTTTATCTAACTATAAAGAATTGAAAACTTTCTCTTCGTAGTACTATATGATACAGATATGTCGGCTCTTTTCTTTCCTCGTAGCACAATACAATGCGGAAACTCGAGTTAATTAGAGATCGAGAATAAATGTTGGGATACATACAAAGCTATAGTCATTTACGCAGCACTTTTTTCGTTGATGTATTGTGAATAATATGATGCTGTCTCATTATTTGTAGGGAAAATAAGAGCTATCATATATGTCCATATAATACATTGAATATTCAAATTGTTTATTTGTGGTACGTAAAACCAGTTAATCTTGCACGATTTATATTAAAACGGTACTTATACATTGTTTCTCGATTGTGAAATTATATTGTATTGGAAATATCAATTGGCGTCGCATTCTTTGAATCAATCTAAATGTTTGCCTTCGTAAATACGTTGCGTGTCGGAAATGGAAAAATTTCACCGAAGCTCGGAGGTAATGAGCCGAAAATTAAGAGAAAAAACATAGATTCGTGTTCCGTGTACAGAGCAGTTACAAGTTTGAATTTTTAATGCCATTTGCATAATAATTTAATTACCGGCGGTAGAAGAGCGATTCGACGTTCTGTGTATAATTAATCGAATCGACAAACGTGTGTTTTATTGCGAGAACGCGCGGACATTCACAATTTCAATTCGGAGACTAGAATTTGAAAGATTAAAAATCATACCAGACCAATATTACCATATCCGAGATATATAATTCAGAATGAGCATCAATAAAATAACGGGTCAGATAAATTTGGAAAGTAATTACGCAGAGTAATTTTCTTTTTGTCAAAAGTGTCTACAGCGTCTGTAATCCCTTATGGGCGTATAATCAAAGAATGCAGGACGTTCTTGAAACGTTCGCTCGCAAACCTTAGGCTATAGAAAAAGGTGGAATCAAAAACCCTTCGAGAAACGATTATTCAGTAAATTCTCACCACATATTTTCTCGTCTCAAAGTTCCAAGAGTCGATACGTTTTTTGGGGAAAATACTTGGTTCTCGCCACGCACTCGAACAACAGTTTGACCGGCGGCAATTTATAATTATCGAATTTCTGTTTATGGCGAAACGAAAAACGCAGTCGCACCGATGTGCAAGAGCAAAGAGATGACGACGATCGGGGCATCGCTGGAGGAGTCGGTGCGGGTGAGGTGCGAGGTGGACGCGGACCCCGCGGAGGTCGACTTCACGTGGGAGTTCAACAACAGCGGGGAGAACTTCGAGGTGGCGGCGGCCAAGTTCGAGGGGAACAACGGCACCCTGAGCGAGCTCGTGTACACGCCCATGTCGGAGCGCGACTACGGCGCGCTGACCTGCTGGGGCAGGAACCCGATCGGCAAACAGGCCGCCCCGTGCGTCTACAAGATCATACCCGCGATCAAGCCGAGTCCCCTCAGCAACTGCACCACCAGGCTGCTGCTCAACCAGAGCACCGACATGCTCGAGGTCGAGTGCGTGCAGGGATACGACGGCGGAATCAGGTGTGTGTCTCCCCCTTATTACCTACAACAACGCCACAACCATTATCACGCCATCCGACCTGCGTCCTAGACATGCTTTTTCCTTTCGCACGATTAACCCGAAAGATCCTTATCGGTAATCGACCCAATCTCAATTAGCCCAAGATCCGTGAAAAATTATGTTTGCTCGTTTTTCTCGAGCTTCTGAAAATCGTATACATGCGTGATGATTTGTTCCTTGATTTAATAAAGCGTACGGGCTCACGCTGATAATGGTGTGTTCTCCAGGATATTCACTATCAACGTGCCAACCTAAACTGTATATCCCCCGTAACCTTCATCGAATCAAGACTTGGAAAAAATATGTGTCGATTATTATTTGAAGTTGCATCTGAAAGAATCTAATGGAATTTCCACGCGAGTTTCCGGTTTTGATCGGCAGATAAGATGGAGGAAAATCATCGATTCTTGAATGAGTAACATCGAATGAATAATATAACAACGAGACGGGAGATTGAAGAGACGTGCTGCGTCTCGACGTATCTAGAATATTCTATTTACGGTACCTACCTACAATACGACGATGCTGCTGTCAAACAATATCAGAGTTCAGTTTCCTACGAAGAAATAGTGCAATGTAGAATTATATATATACAAAGAGTACTATTCAACGTTTACCACGAAGACTAGCATCATTCAGCTATTTTTTGTCTTCTTTTACCGAGAGCTGACAAGCTTATAGATCAAATGCTGACAAAGATTATTTCAATTTTACTTCGACTCATGTCAAAACATTCATCAAGTTTATATTCTATTGCGATAGGCTTACATGATCAAATTTTACAAAGGAAAACGATCAAAATGTTTTAAATCTTTTTACTCAACACATTTCGGCTTTTCATTACAAAAATGAATATTTTCTTACAATTTTCACGGTAAAATTTAACCAAATGAGTTGATCTCGACATAATATGAACTTGAATGCACAAGACTTGACGTAAATTGAAGTGGAATCGAAATAATCTTACTGAGGATTGATTAAGAATTGTTGGTTCTTGTGGAAAAAGGTCCAACATCAGCTGAATATTAAAGCTTAAAATTCTCACTCGAGAATAAGGGATCAGGGAAATGTGTATAGATAAAATGAAGAATATTTAAAGAGTTAAGTAGGCATGTCAAGCAGATAAAAGTAGACGAGAATTAATTGGTCAAACTGTTCGTATTAAAACTAATCTAACGAAAATTGCGGGAAGCTTAACGAGCAGTATCCACGCTATCGCAGCTAGAGAATCTTCCAAAAAAGTGATACGTGACTGAAATGTACCAAAAATGAAGAGAAAATTAATTTATCATCATGGTTCCTGTAATTCTTTGAAGAATTTTTCTCTTTCACGTTTCTACAGTCGGTTTCATCCTGAAATAACATATTGTCACATGAATTTCTACAGAAAACCATGAAACGTATAGGATTCACTTTTCCTTTTAATCAAATGGAGTAAAATGCAAAAATCGTACATCTTATAAAAAAAAGAATTCCAGACATACCAAAGCTCGAGTGAGATCGTTTTTAATCGAACACTTGTCCCATCTGCTCAGATTTGATTCGCAGCAAAATCGATTCAGTCTAAATATAGTTCTTGTCAATATTGTAGCTCTATCATTTGAACCAAAATCCCTCAGTAATAAATGCAATTACACAGATTACTACAACGATATTCACTTTGCAGGCAAGAATTCCGTTTGGAAACGTACGAAGTGGTGACGGGTAAGCTCAGGCTCAACATGACAAGTGACACACCAGTATTTCGGATACCGGTGGTTGAGTTACTGCCCGCGACGCACTTCTACTTGATCGCGTACGCGTCTAACGCCAAGGGACGTAGCGAAGTCTTCATGCTCGAGGATATTACGCTCGGCGACGGGGAGAAGCATACTCGTGAGTACTGCTTCATCTTTGCTCATTCACTATACATGTGTACATCTTCAGCTATTAAATTCAGCGCAAAGTCAGAGCACGTGAATCGTCGCGCGAGAAATCTGCTCTAGTGCTCTAGTGCTTAGACATCTGGATTAAAATATCTTTAAGAAATCGGATGTTTCGAAGCACATACATTTATAAAAACATAGCTCATCCCAGATGATGCCTTAAACTCATAAAGATGATTATTTTTTGCTCGTTCGAAACACCGACTGATCAACCGACAAAAGCGACACACGCTATATATTTCAAATGCAATCCAAAATGCATGATTCTCTTCATGGTTCACGCAGCTTTTAGCAAACGCGATTCCAAAGAAAATCGACGAATAGACGAAGCGAGACGACCTCCCCAATCCCCATGCGTATGCTCGATCTGTGAATCGGCCATTATTTTGGGGGACATTTGTTTTTCTCGATAATGAAATTGAATTGGATGGTTGGACAGAGAGCTCGGTGAGCATGATGCCGCTGCTGCTGCTGCTGCTGGGCTGCCTGCTCGCGCTGGGTGTGACGGCGGTGTCGGTGATGCTGATGATGTACCGGCGTCGAGGCACCACCTCGCCCGTCCACATCGAGCCGTACATGAAGCAGCCGATAATAACGCCCCCGGACTCGCGCAACAACTCGATGCTCGACGTCACCCACGGCGATCACACCTACTTTGTCGAGTACACCCTCAAGCAAGTGACCGATTACGCTCTCAACAACCAGCCCGACATCATCCAGTCGCCCCAAGGTACGCGTCTAATAGGTACTGATCCAACACATCCTTACGCTTTCTCTCTTACTCTCTCTCTTTTTGACCCTAAAAGCCATTACCGGGTCGAATTTAAAAACTTGATGGGATTATTTGAAACTGCTTTGTTTACATGCCTACTATAGAGCGTGAACAATTGGTCTCTCGACAACAAAACAGAACTAGGATCACTCGATTTTTTGAATGTTTATTTTCATATGGCACTACATTACTATATCTATTATTGTACTTTAATTTTCAAGTTTCTGAGTATACTATGTACCTATATTGCAATCTGGCCAGAGCTGGCTCTGGCATCACTAAATTCATTATCAATCAATCTCCCTACAAGACGCCCTCCCTCCCTCGGCTCCCTACGGTGCCAAAGACCGATATCTCTCTTTCGGAGATTATTTGTTTTGTGAATTAAATAGTTGATCGAGGTCAATTGCATTTAAAATTGAAAACGCATATTCGCGAAACCAACAGCTTGCGATAGCCGTAACAGCCGTAACACATTGGTAGTCAGTAATTCCTGATTTGGTACTGTCTCTTAGGAGATGTATCGACGCTTCGTATCGAGGTAATCCGTATTCCAACCCCCGCCCCCCCCCTTCCCGAAGACCATTAGCACTACTCAGCATGTTCCACTCGATTTTGCTTGACAGTGCTACTATTCGGGGTAAATGTACTCTCCGAAAGGAGCGACGTTGTATTCTTGAAAGATCTTAGATAAAAGATTCAATCCTCATCACTTATTTGTTGAGACAGACACATAGAGACACGTTCAAAGCGAAATTTGACACGTCATTCACTTCTTCTACTCACTGACTATTCTACATTTTATACTTGATACAATCGAAAAATATATTGCTAATAGTTGGTAGTTGATGCTTGTATAGAATATTATTTGAATAGAAACAAAGGGTTTATGACTTGTTTCCAAGAATACGACTCATGAAAATTTGTTATAAACTACAGTATATACATGAACAAATGATTGTCAATAAACCTTATTGATAAAACAGTGTGTTTGCGATCAAAAAAATTTATGCGCAGTAAACTATTATTTTGTTCATCTAAATCAATATCTACATAGTTTATATTTTCATTTCAGTGGATCAAGAAAAAATGAAACGAGAACCACAACTCTTTTTACCCGTTCGGCCAGATACACTCTTTGCCCCATACGATATTCATAAGCAAGGCATTCAAACAAATCGATGTAGTGTGAGTATGAGAATCATGTTTCCTTATATAAATTCGCAACGAAAGATTTCCCGTCGAATAAAATTATTACAGTAGAATAATTCTCTAAATACCAAACCGGTTGGACTTCTGCTAATATAACATTTACGCATAATGTCAGTAAATAAATGGAACTGTTCTAATCCACAGCTGAATCCGTTCTCTGCAAAATCTTGGGAACCAATAAGCTTCAAGGCTGATCGTAATCTCATGAAAGAAATCATCATTGCCAATTCAATACCTGGGCCCGAGAGTTGCGTATAAAGCTAAGCGATGAAAATCATCACAAGCCAGAGAACAAGAGAAAAGGCCTATATGAAAGCAGCTCGGAAAAGTACCCAGAGGCACATATCAGGACGACTAGCCACGTCCGAGCCAATTGTCGCATATCACCGCACAAAAGATCTCCGAGCCCACTCGTGTCGCGAATAAAAAAGAGAAAAAAAATTAGTGAATATATGAATAAAGATATGACAAGGGGGCTCGAGTAGAGCGCACGCGCGCCCGCGCGCACATAGCCTCGCTCGAAAGGAGACCAGACTTATACATATTATTCACGCACGTATATACATATATAGATACATACACATATACATACACGCATACACACACACTCATACACACATATACACACACACACACGCATACATATTCATATATATATATACATATATATGAAGGAGCATCATCAGACGAGATGAAAGTGACTGCAATGCGAGCGTGAAAATAAGTGTAGAAGCGCAAGTTAAGGAACTTTTTTCAAGGACATTTCGCATCGCCACCCTATTGGCACTCTTGCAATATTTATTAAGGGAAAATATGAAAAAAATATAGGTGATTGAAATTGTAACGACGACGACGGCGAGTCAAGCACTAGCCATTACAGTGTTTTTACGCGTCCTCAAAAAAATAAGCGCTACACATGGTGTATTTCTCCGAGTTCAATATATTTTGTGTCCAGTCTTGAGCGATTTTTTTTTCATCCACCCTTTCTTCAAATCAGTGTGGGCTTGTCCATGAAATTCGGGGAAATCGTATACTTCGATAAGGTTTCATAATCCGATGAATTCTCTCGTGAGGATTCGTTCATAGACAAATTTATAATAATGTAAAAAAAAGTACTCGTCGATCCTATGTTATCTATTGAAATCTTTGACGGGCTGTGAGATGTCAAATTGTTTAATATTTAATTCAAACCTCTACCCTTTTAAGCATTATTGATCACTGCCTTCTAACTCTCAACGAAATGATTCCAATCATGATTCCTTTTATAATTTTGAAATAATATTTATTACATATTTTTATGAGATTCCATGATTTTTTTGTCCGATTAGAGAACATTAAGAAAGTATCTAGAGAATGTTTCATAAACAAATTATGTATGTAGTTCACGTATGCATATTAAATGAGTAACATGAAAATAAGATTACTCTATAGTGATTAAAGATTAGGCGATTGGTATTGTACTAACAATCAGCTCTTCTGTCTTAGTATTGTTTACTTACTTGCGCCTGTCAAAGAATATAAGCTTTTCCGAATTTCTCAGAGCTCTGGGGAGGCTCCAGCACGGAAGACTGAAATTTATGGTCCTTGAAAGAGCACCAAATATTTTATTCAAGATTTAGTGCATCATTAAACCATATAAAGAATTCAATGCTCTTTGGAATTAAATGATTTTAAACATACATCTCAAAGAGATTTTTAGAAATTATTTTATAAGCTTTTATATAAAAATCTTGAATTTGATGTTCTTCAAAAAAATTTAGAAACAACTTTTTATTCATAGCTGGAGTCACCTTAATGAAAATATTTGAAAAACACATTATGAAATTTTATTAACAAGTGTGAAAACCAATTTTTTTGTAAGAAAAAGTGTATAAAGCGAGGAAAAAATTGTGAATAAATGTTAATTGAGACAGCTTTATTAAAAAATTAATTGATGTTTTTTTTAAGACTTCCTAATTGAAATATCGTGAATAATCAAATTTGGAAGAACATCATTATTGAATGACAAACATCATCCAACACTGACTTTTTTCGCATTTTTCAAATAAGGAAAGCATTCCCTTGTGAAGGGATTGTTTTTATTTATACATAAATCAAAAAGTCTATATATTTTCTGCACGATTATAAAAAATTCTTAAAAAATCGTAACCTGTGCGCCCAAACCACTAGATCGGCTTGGGCTCAGAAGACTCTGGGCCTGCGAGTTCGACTAGATGATAAAGCTATACAAAAACTACTCCTATTGCAACAGGAGTTTATGTATGAGCAGCCTAGGTAACCGACTCCGTACGCTGTTATTACGACCACAATACATACAACAACCTTAAAGGAGAGCGAAAATATCAGCGGTTCACCATTTCGTCGGACATCATCCAGTGATAGCATTCGAGAGCTTGTAACAGACTCCGTTTGTGTATTCTCTTCTCTTGCTTGATTTTTTTCATCCTCGTTGTATGTTGAATCGAATTCTGACGAAATGCAGTACTGTGAAGACAAGAAATGCTTCTTGAAATTCTATTTTTTTTTTTTATTTTTTCTGAAAAAATGGAACTTTTCTTTTTTTATTAGTCATAATTTTTAAAAAAGTCAAAAGTTTTATTTAGTCAGAAATTAAATTATATCATATCCTATTTAATTTATCGAATTAATAATTGGTGTCATACAGTACGCGACGTCTAAATACATGTTTAAAATACTTATTAATTCTACAATTTTAGTAAAAACAAAAATCAAATTGATAGAATGATGAAATCTTTTTCTCAAAGATGATGAAGCTGTTCGGTTCTTTCTTTAAATTTTTCATTGGGTATCAGTGTTACCGACATGGATTCCATGAACATCACATAACCAATTTGTTTCTGCCATTTGCTTTTAAATCAAATCACATATGATCGTGAATTCATAATGAAAAAATTATCTTAATAGTCTCAAATTTTATATTTCTCAATCATTTATATTTACTTGACTATTTCTTGATTTATTGATTTGTTCACGGGCTAAGTTTACTACTTTGCATTTTAACTGCACAAGTTCTTGGAAAAAATCGTGGAAGTCAGTAATTGAACACGTTCCTGGCAGGGAATTTTGAATGGAGTCATCAACAGAATTCTGACTGCATGAACACTCAGTAGAAGCCATATTTTTTTAAAATTATATTTGTAAACATGTTGAACTCAATTAACTAAACTATATCATTATCACAAATCATAAACATTGAAAAACAATTGAAGTTCTATTATTTTGTTGTCATTAGATTCCTTCATTTTACCGATATGTTTTAGATCAAGTATCATATTTTTAAGATTCTAAATTGATACAAAATAATTAAAATTATAAAAAAATTGAAAAAAGTAAAACGTAACAATGAAATGTTTGACAATTTTGAAAAATTTTTCTCGAAATCAGTCACTTTTTATCAGAATGCGTAGTCAATGGAAATCTCCATGTCCTCCTCCACCCATAGATTGTCATGACCTTCAAGATTATTACACAGTATTTAAAACATTCAATAAATATGATTTTCGTAAAAAAACGACGCAAAAAACAAAGAGATTTGTACCTGATCATGATATTCCTGATTGTGCATGGAGCAAAAGGAGAAAATAAACTCTTGTCAAAATTGGTAATATGTATTCCAATTTTTTTTTATTCTAATAATAATTTGATATAATTTCATCATAAACTCTTGGTGTGTCATGTAGCCATATTTTTTTTTCAAATTAAAATGAAAACTTAAATTATAATATTCTTATTCTAATTCACTTTGGTTTTCTCTCTGGTGGTGGTTTCATATCTTTCTTCTCAGCTTGAGTTTCTTGTTTGATTTGTACTGCTGAAATTTGAAAAAATAGTGCTCTGATGAGTTTTTTATTCTACCCAATCCAGTAAATAATATTTTATACATCAATTGTAATTACAAGGTTCAGAGGCAGCTTGGACTGGTTTGGGGAATGGCAATGGATACTTTCTTGTTAGCTCTCCTAATAACATGTCAACTCTTTGCCGTTGAAATAATGTACTAGGTTCATCTCGCACAGGAGTTTCTTTCTTGGCTGCAGCTGCTTTGCCATTTTTGAAATCCCATGAATATCCCTTACTAGGATAATATCTAGCACATGCACTAGTTTCTTCAAATGCAGATTGTATATGATTGACTGCAGACAGCTTCAACATAAATTTAATTTTCATCTTGAGTCTTGATTGAAAATATTTTCTGAGTCAATATATTTTCTTTGTAGCCTTACCAGTCTAGAATTGACTACTGAAGCTAGGTCGGGTGCTTGATATACAACTCCAGCAATTATATAGTAATCAGCCATAGGAGTTGCTTGAGTAGGAGAATGACGATGCTGTTTTCTTACCACATATAAAATTGGTTCTTGAACATGTAGAAGTATGTATTCAACACCAACCATGTTTCTGTGAGAAAGAACCCAGATATTCAAAGAGTTTATGAGCTTTCTTTTTATACATGATATAATTTCTTACGTGAGTTGGTCTGGATTGAGCCTCTGCATTTTCAGAGTTTCATTATTACAAGTTCTCTCATAGAAGGGATTAGATCTTTCAGAAAAATAATCCATTATATTACTTGGATTAAGCATTGGAATCCAAGCGCTATCATGCCAAGAAAGCCCCAAGGGATTTTCTAAATTGAAAGTAAAAATAATGTTGTCAATATACATATTTCTTTTTAAATAGTCATGTAACAAATTTGATGTGAGTATTTAGTTCAAAATTATAATAGAGATACAGGTGACAAGAGATTCTGAGACTTGAAGGTTATACAAGACAAAATTTGTATATACTTGAGGAGTTCTTTATTCTCACAAGAACTCTGTACGTACCTGGCACGGGTAATCTCCCAGGAATCATTTTGTTGTGTTGTATATCTTAAAAACTTTGAAAAAACAAATTATCACTTTCTCAAAGATCGACACTGTGCGGTGTAAACATGGCAAACTGTATATATATAGCGAACCAACTGCAGTGAACTGACTGTAAACAGTAAACACTGCGTGAGAAAAGCAATATGGAACATGGATATATATAGGTATACATATATACGTGTGGCGCATGCGTTTCAGGGCACGGTCTGATGGTCACATCGAAAACTGCAGCGGTGGTGGAGAGCAGGAGAGGAGCGCGCACATTTGGGGCCAACAAGACTCACTCATTTCCCGACTTTCTCGCGGAGTTTCCAGACAGTCAGCCGAAGATTTGGCACCGAGGAGTCGTCGGCTGTTGCGAATGAAGCTTAGATCCGACCGAACGATTATTGGTTTTCCGATATTCTGCGTCAAGCCCAAGCGAAAGAAAAGAGCCTATGACGGAATCTCCTCTGGATGTTCTTTGCCACATTCCAAGCCATTCCATAAAACTGAGGTCTTTCCAAGAGTCAGTTTATTTCGGGTTAAACGCCGTCTTTTGGGATTATGAGGTGAGTGATTAACAATCATTATTAGTTTAGTTTTGAATATTTATAACTCGGTACTTTTCACAATTATCGTTTGAAAAATATACCTCTCATCGTCGAGAGTCATCGTCGTGTGCAAATAGCCTTCGTGAGCTCCGTTATATTAATAGAATAACTGATTTATTGACTTTAGAGACTATAAATAAACTTAAACTTTGAAATTCCCTTGAATCGTTGAGCAAAGTTTGGATTCAAAATGGTTTAAACGTCGCGGTGCACTTTGATATTTTTCGCGAACGACGTATATAAAAGGTTGTTATAAGCTCAGTGAAAGCCAATGCGATTGAAGAACTCTGTTGTCTATTTTTTTTTTTTATACAATTCAAGACCTAGTAATAATTGACATCAATGCTCCTATATATATGTGTACATACAAACTTTCTTATACGTGTTTGAATAAATTGATGTAACTATTGAAGCTACTAGCATAAAGATACTTTTCATTTATTTTTGAAAATATGACATTCATCATATTGTTACTGTAATGATAAAACACCATCGAAGTACTAGTACAGAGGAGGTATGCAGAAGCTATACAAGAGAAGATCCTGCAGATTCCTTTCAAGGCATCAAAGATCAGCTGAACCATGACTCATATTATTGTTTTATCATCAACCCTTACAACGTATATGAAATAACTTGAAAAATGAGTCTCTATTTTACATGAAAGCTAATAAGATCTACTATGTAGACCATTGTAAGTCTTGTAATTCGTGTGCTTAGAAATGTTTTTGTTTACCATCCAAAAGTATAATCTTACCTTGCGATTGATTAGATTTTAACACAAGTGAAAGATATTGAAGTCAAGATTACACTTCAAGATTTTCCCCATTTCTATTTGGAAACTTATTTAATCCTATCCCTGTATTGATTTAGTTATAACAAAAAACAAATATGAAACGATGAATACTTTATGAAATTTCCCATTTTTATGTAGAATGATTTTCTAAAAACAGTAATCATGCTCCATGAATGATTAGATATTAACACTAGAGATACACACAAAAGTACATGTAAAATGTACATTTATGTGATTAAAAACCATCTCCATCATAAGAAAGACTATTTGTCTAAAGTTTAATATGAGCGTGATAGTGATTAATTTAAAATGTGTGTACTTCTAGAATTTAGTTTAAATCGTTGCATCTAGTAGATTTGATTGTGTCCTGGTTTACCTGCTTTTCAGAGAGATTATGAAAAATTCCCAATATGATTTAATTCCACTCCACAAGCGGCCTGATTTACTTCAACAATGCTGCAATCTACTAAACTCTGAATGGAAACGGAGCGAAACTGCACGGTATGTTAAATGAGAGGAAACGTGCATTAATATCTAACATTCTTCCATTCTAGTTGTTTGTCCCAATCCATCCAACATGCTCTCTTTCTCATACATGAAAAATTATTTGAAATTGTCTTTGAATATTAACTATTTTAAAAAATTCAATATATATTTATATAATTATATTCTTATGGAATTTCATTCATAATATTTATTTTATAGATTGAGAAGTTTGACTGTATCCTGTGATAATTTCCCCACATGCTTTTTACTGCTTGAGAATAATAAACTCCTTGGTCATTGCAAGGTATCAGCAGTGCCTGATACTTCAGATAGTGTTTTCATTGAATCATGTGAGAATTTTTCTTTCTATATTCATTTTTAATCTCTTCTATAATAAAAATGAAAAATTCTACTATTTCAGTTATAATTGACCATGCCTATAGATCCCAAGGACTTGGATCAATGTTATTATGTGCCATAGAAGATTATATTCATAAAAATGGTATTAATACTGTTTATTTAACAACTAAAGGTCAAGAAGGATTCTATTCCAAAAATGGATATACTACTTGTGAGCCAGTTGAGTCACTGAATGGGTTTAGAGACTTCAATACTAATTCTTGTACAGATAGTAGCAATGACTTCAGGTTGAAATCAAAAGAAATAATATCTGCTGGTCCTCCACCACCTCCAATGCCAACAAATCTCAGAAAGTCACCTCTACAAATCTATTTGACTACTCCAGCTCGAACATTTATGAAAAAAACATTAAGTATTTGGCAGTAACATAATATATTGTAATAAATATAATTTATTGTTAATAACTTTCAAATATTTTTAACAAACAAATCGTTTCAAAATCTATAACATTTGACCAAAGAATATATTTTGTAAGTTAATTAAAAAGTATAAATTTTTGTGCTCATTTTAATCCTACATTTAGAATATAAAAATTGAATATATTGCATTCACAAAAATACAAAATTGTTGGCAAATGATTTGCTTTGATAGTTGTTTGATTGATCTTGTATTATGAACCATTAGCAATACCACAAACTTTTTGATGATGTTCTGGTTGTTCCAAACTTTTGACTAAGAATTCGCCTAGATCATATTTAGATATGGCAGGCCCTGCGGGTACATCATGCTTTATTGTGTATGGAGAGCTAGGAGCCTCTGCAATTGAAAAAATTCTTTTTGAATTTAAGATTTCCAATGCATTACAATTCATAGTATTGAAACTAACCAGCAATATGGGGTGGTAAAACAGCAATCCACTTCAAACCACATTCCTTAATAAGATCAAACATTCTCTTATGGTCAGCATTCAAATCTTTGAATATTGCTGGAACATCTTCAGGCTTTCTAAATAAAAATGCTGGAGAAGTATGATATAATGTAAGTAGTATTTTCATGTTGGAATTTTATAATTGTTGGAGATTGGAAACATTTAATGTTATTCTAAGTACTGAATTGACATACCTGACAAGCACACAGAAACCAAAGAAACATTATGTTTCTTCATAGCTTCAATAATATTCTTTGTACTCTCTGACAGTACAGTAGTTGGTTCTAATGAAAATGAGATGATAGATTTATAAAACTTATGTTAATTATGTCAATTAATTTTCTTTTCAAAGTTTGATGAAAATACTTAGATCGTTTCTGGTTCCCAATACAATAACGACTCCATCTACACCAGAAATAGCTTTTGAAACCTCTTCAGCATTTGTACAATCTCCGACAATACATTCTATTTTATCTCTGAGATTCTCTGGGATTTTCTTTTCATCTCTGACAAATGCTCGAGTTTGGAATCCTTGGAAAATTTTACAACAATTGAATCAACTCTCATTTATATAATATTCATGAGTGTCAACTAAAACTTTATGAATTTCTGTTGTCATGCCAGAATCAACTGATAATTGAACAATTATCACAAGAGTTTGATAAGAATGAAGTCATTTTAGAAAAGCCACAGTTACCTAATAAAAAATGTGAGTTCATGAAGTACTCCATGATTAAAACACTAATTTCAATTATTGTCATAAACTAGAAAAATTTACATAAAAAAAAAACGAAAAATTTCTTTCCTGGTATGAACAGAGATGATGACTTGGCACATGACTAGCATGTATTTACTAATGATTTGAAGTATTATAAACAATAAATAAGAAATTGGTTTGCAAGGTATTTACCTGATTTCACTGCATACTCCAGAGAGCACAAACCGGTATTACCGGTAGCTCCGAATATTACGACTTTTTTCATTGTCATTAAGTTCAGATTGTTAAGGTATCAAAACCTGGAAATTTTCTTTCACGGGTTACCTATATCTTCTTACTGGAAGATGCACCCAATCAACAACCTGTGACAACAAAAGAACGCTACTAAGAATAAATTGCCTATATTCTTTATTAGCACGAAAAATGATGACTTGGCTGGTCGGCACAATAATATATAGCTACAAAACTTTTATCTACACAATCGCTGTTATCCAAGACTTTTATCTAACAATCTACAATAGGTTGGTGTGCGCGTGCAGAGAGACTGGAGAGAACTGAAGCCGACGCATACACGCGAACACGCGTATATAGACTATATAATCTATATCTATATACATAAGTACCTATATATATATACAAAAGGAACGGCGTGCGAATATATGTTATCATTTTTTAACCTTGCCGCCCGCGCTGCCGCGTCCGCCAGGTGAAACCGCCAAGTTTGAAATTTATTTCGAGGACTCATCTTACATTTTATCTATGGAATCATAAATAAAAAGCATGAAAAATGGAGTATCAACACGATGTTTCGTTTCAGGTAATTTTCTATAAAAACACGTAATTATATTGAAGAACTCTATAGAAAACTTTATTTGATTATTATCGAAACTTAATTTTATATTATCAATAATAATGAACGAATGATACAGGAAGACGTGTTGTCATATAGTTCAACTTTAAAACTGATTATGCTTTATTTTTAAAAAGTACAAAAATAAAAATTAAATGTGTCCAGCACTCTTAGATCATTATCGCATCTTCTAATGTACGACGTTTTATCGTTTCATTACTGCATTGATTACATTATCAATCGTTTCAACCATTTGAAACTGACTGCAAGGCGTCATGTATGTTCCACTATATACGCTTAATACTGTTACTAAATCATTATATCTCAAATTCGGCAGAAGCTGAAATTTTCAAGTTAGAATTAATTAATGAAATCAACGTAGTACGTTTTTAAATTTTTATCAATAATACCTTAGGAGTTAGTAAAAAGTATTGAGAATTGTGATTTTTGCCTGTTATATCAACAATAAGGTCAAAAACTTTTCGTTCGTTTGTAGCATCCATACCCTAGAAAATATATTTGTACACAAGATTTTTAATTCAACATTTCAACATAATTTAATTTTTGAGTAAATGCTATTTAACAATAAATTTAAGATTTCAACAATGATATTTTTGATGATTGTCAATCCATTCAATTACCTGATTAATTTCATCAACACAACGAAAAGGTACTGTTGTCAATTCCTGTAGAGCTATCATATACACTGCAGTGGTAACTGCTCGTTCTCCACCACTTTGATGAAAACGAGTAAGAGGTTGTAACTCATCTGCTTCTCTGAATTTGACTTTGATACTGAGCCCATATTCATCAAAGTTCATCTGAAAATCAGAAATCGAGTAAGAATGGGAAGAAAAAAGTGTAATATTTTAGTAATAACGCACAATGTTTTCTCCATGAACAAGGGAAATTTCTCCAGCACATTTCATTTTTCTCATATAATTGCTGAAGTTATTATTAATTTTTGCAATCAGAGAACTGAGCATTGGATACCATGTATTTCTCACTTTTTCAATCTCTTCAGTGACTTCTACTAATTGTTTATCCAAGTCGCTAATCAATTGACCTACATTCTCTAGATTTTTCTTGACCACATTAAAACTGTTCATTGCCTAGAATAAAAATGTTTAATATTGGCATATATCACCTACAAATCAAAACTAATTTGATAGACTAAGTTATTAAATATTTGCTCACTCCATTGTCGTCTTGATCATTTGACAAGGAAAATATTTTTCTCTGAGTATTTATAATTTCTTGATATATTTCTTCCTCTGATGATGGTAATTGGGCAAACTGTTTCTTGATAAGCTCAAACTCTGGATCTCCACAAACTAGTCCATTTGTACTCTCTTTGGCTTTTTTATATGAGTCTCCAACTGCAGTTTTCAAAGGAGCTAATTCATTTTCTAATAACCTGTAATCTTTCTCAGCATTGTAGAATTCTTCCCTCAATTCATGACAATCATTCTCCTTAACAGACAGTTTATTTTTTGTCAATCTAATCTGCAGTTTTATTTCTTCATTGGTGATGAAATTTTCATGGAGTTCTTCGAGCATTTTATTCAATTGTGTATATAATTGGATCTGCTTCAATATATTCTCCTGGAAGATAGTTAGTGAATATTTCAGCAGAATAGTAGTTTTATTAATATTAGTTAAAACAAAATAATTGATACTGTAGTTACGTACACGTCCTAATATTACAATTTACCTGAATTTTAGCGTTGTATTCAGAGCGAATTTCGTCAATATTTTTTCTATTTTTTTGTAAATTGTCAAGTTCTTGGCGACATAAATTAATTCTGACTTCCAAATTTTTGAAGTTATTTAATTCATTCAACAAACCATTTCTAACCAGTTTTAGATTTTCGATATGCTCAAGAAGAGAAGCTGATTTTTCGTTGATAATATCCAATTCTTGGACGATTTGTATTTTCTGCTCATTGAAGCTGTGCATTCTAGAACCATAATAAATTATTTCAGAATTGGAGTGTGTAACAGAAAAAGAAAGAAGTTTTTTGCAACTTACTTATTTTTTATATCATCTATTTTTACAGCATCCACAGTGATGGACAATATTCCTTTTGAATAAATAATTCCTTGTCGAGTACACTTCTCACCAGTGTACCTTGAATAATTTACACGATAAGACTTATTAGCTGTGAAAAAATATCAACATAAATTTTTTTTATCAAGTTAATGAAAAATAATCGATAGAAAAATCCTCACAGCTGAAAAACTTCTCAAGGCCATTAGGTATTCGTTCCAAATTTGATGCAACTTCATCATTTCCAATTGGAATTTCATTTATTCTGTACATTGTTATCAAGTAATTGAGAACAGTTTTTGGTGCATCAATGAGAGATACAAGGTAATGCTCAAAGCCATATTTTTTAATATTATACAAGGGTATACTTGGTTGATCATTGACCTGTTTGTAAGGATCTGAATGGATAGCATTGATTTTATATCCCTGTTGATCACGAAGATATTGTAGAAGAGTATTCATATCAGCTTTATCTTCACAGACAAAAGCAGTAAGATCCCTTTGACTAATGACAGTTTCAAAATATTTTGAATATTCAGGATTTTTTAAATTAATATGTAGTAACATCGGTTCATGTACAGGTTTTGAAAATAAATGCTTGTTATCTTTCAACCATAAAACTCCTTTGTAAACATCATTACTTATTCTGCTCAATACTTCGTATCGTTTATTTTCAATATTTTGAACTTCTTGAAGGGTTTGCTCTTCCACTATAAACATAATCAATGTTAAATTAAAAAAAATGCATATCCTAACAACACCTCATTTAAATTAATTAGAAAAATGGTAAGTATTGAAGTTTATATTGTATGAATATTTTTTACCTCTGATACTTCTATTTAGATTATCTACTTGCTGATTCTTAAAACGTTGTTCTGAATTGATTTCATTCAGTTGATTCTTATAGTAATTGATTTGTTCAGATGATGCATCTAGTTGACTCTGTAAATTCTCAACTAGCAACAGTTTTATGAATTCCTTTTATATTCTATCAGACAAAAGTATGTTGAATGTGTGTGTCTTACTTGTGCCAATACTGCTAATTAGATGTTTTAAATCATTTTCAAATCTATCTTTTTGTATCATTTTCTGCTCAATTCGATTATCAGATTCTTGTTCTTCTTTGATGTCATGATTACATTCATTTTCTGCATTTTCAATGAATTTGTTGTATTTTTCTATGTTATCTAACAATTTATTCAATTTTCCTGTTTTTGCAGTATACTCCGAATTCTGTAATAATTATGAATTAGAAACATGTCTCTAATGCTTATGCAGAATCAAACTTACATGATGTTTAGCAGTTTTCTCAAGTACACTAATCAAGCTTTTGACTTTATTAATTTCTGTTTCAATGGGTTTTAATTTTTTTTGAATTGTTGTTTTCAGTTTCAAAGCCGTATCTCTGCCCTTTTTTGCCTAAATGAAAAAAGTATTTTAAGAATAAGAAAGTCAATATAAGATTTAGCCAATCAATTATTAATAAATTAGTTAACCTTGGTCAACTCCTCATATGTGTTCTGATAAATTATCCAAAACTTTTTTTGTTTCAATAATGTCAATCTATCTTTGATGGCTTTTTGTTCTTCAATGTGTCTAATTTTGTCTTTTAATAATTCATAAGCTTGTTTTTGCTGTGATTGGAATCGGGTATTTTTTTCTAATTCGTTTTCAAGATTAGCTTGTTTCGGCCTCAACTCTTTCAAGTAGTTATGATTTTGAATGAGTTCTGGATTACCTATTGATCTCTCAGTTTCGCATAGGAGACTGCATGTAGTTAGTTCAGAGAATGCTGATACTTTGTCTTGTGGTAAGAACTGACATAAATTGTCAACCTACAGAGAAATAATTTTTGTTAAACTCTTAATATACTAGTAAATATGAATACTTCTATTTTGAAACAAACTCAGCAATTATGTTGAGGATAATGTAAAGAGAATATCAAAAACAGCTCACATACCTGAATATTATAACTTTTCATTAGATCATTGAATTGTTTAGCAGTAACACTCTTTTTATTTACTTGCCATGAACTTTGACTATTGATATCGATAATTCGAGTGACAGTGACATATTTGTTAGCACCATTAAGTAAATCAATTGTAATGACAGCTTCTTTCTGACCATGTTTGACAAATTCACCCAGTTGAGCTCGCCCAATCAATTTGGTATTTCCTCCTAATCCCAGGATGATAGC
Source organism: Aphelinus atriplicis (assembly GCA_020882685.1). Lineage (NCBI taxonomy): Eukaryota > Metazoa > Arthropoda > Insecta > Hymenoptera > Aphelinidae > Aphelinus > Aphelinus atriplicis. The sequence goes on along the minus strand of CM037074.1, from coordinate 25,248,586 downwards.
ACTGACGATAGATGACTTTCCAGTACCATTAGGTCCAATGATAACATTGAGGTTTCGTCCAGGCTTTACAACTACTTCATCAAATGTCCTTGAAAAATTGAAAATTGAATTGTTTGTAATGTTAAACAAGAAGTCACTTGAATAATTCAACTGGTATAAATTAAAAAAAACTTACATAAAATTCTTGAGATAAATTTGATGGATGGTACCAATTTGAATAGTTTCAGATGCCATCATGGAGTCTCATATTTTGTTAACCCACCTTGTTGGACAAATGCAAGAGAATTTATGAGAAAAAATCTATGTTTAGAGCTTTAAAATACACTTACTTATGTACTTACTGCTAACAAAAGATTTCCTAGTCTCTGACCAAGGTCTCAAAAGTTTCGTTATGAGTACTTAATGGTACTTATAACGAAAATATATGAGCCGGCGATAAATTTTCCTTCAATTACCGTTGATCGTTCTTTCCTCGTAATTCTTATAGTAACCCGCTCTTTGAGGATTTTCTAGTAAGTAAATCGTATTCAAATGTTTTGGTGTTTTGGCACACTTTTTCCCTCTCCTACATTTCTCGCGCAGCGCGCGGATTGGCGCGCTCAATAGGGGAGGTTATGTGTCATCGTCATAACATCGTCCCGCGTTGTCCTTGTCCGTTGTTATTGTCAGTTATTGTTTGAAATGAAAGGTTGTACCAAAAAGAAGATAGACCAGTGCATGTGCTTATAAGAAAGAAATTGATCATGCCAAAATATTGGAATAGCTCCTGATAATAAACGAGTTTTATGGAAAAGATACTTATAGTTCGTTTGATCCGAATTGAAGTAAGATAATGATTCTTGAACAAGAATTAGATTATTACAAACTGTTATTTTCTAAGTTAGAACTAAAGAAGATAGACTGTCTGTCTTCTTTGTTAGGACTTTTATAATTATAATCTCTCCAAAACCATTTATTTTAATGAATGTGGAACTTACAATATGTAATGTTTAGTGTACATGTCCCGGTGGTTATAGCCTTTGGAAAGAAAAAAAACCTTTTTACAATTGAAACAATCAATAGTTGATACATTCATAACAATTGAATAACAATCTTTATTTCATGATAATAACTTATGTGATTTTCATATTAATGTTAACAAAAAATAGATACTGTGTTCCTTCAAAATATAATTGTTTGCAATGAAATTTCTGTTATAACTAAGTATGTCCTATAGAATTTTTAAACGATATAACATTTATTAATCAAGAACTTATCATGTTCTGAAATTATGAATCATACTCTTACTTATAAATTTTTTGACCTCCCCCTAAATTAATAATTCACATAAAATTAATTCTGTTGATATACAAATATTTTTATTGGTTGCAGAATATCATGACTACAGAAGCTGTCTATAGGTACTTAAAACTACAAAATAGGCCATTTAGTGCTAATGATGTAGTGTCCGCTTTAGATAAACAACATGCCAAAGCTGCCATTCAGAAGTCATTAGACAAATTAGCAGACAGTCAGAAAGTATTCATGAAGGTAAGTAGAATATCTAATCAAGAAGAAAAAATTTTTTAATATAAATTAATATTTACAGGTAAATGGTAAACAGAAAGTTTATTGTATACTTCAAGAATCCAATCAAAATTTAGATGAATTGAAGAGGATTGAAAGAGAGTTGCAAGCTCACTCTCATGATCAACTAAGAAAACTGAAAGAATTAGAAAATGAAGTTCGACATCAAGAAACTACTTTGAATTCTCTTAAATGTGGCATGACTCTGGAAGAAGCTCAAAAGGAAAGAGATCGACTGGTAGAAAGTAATGAAAGATTGTCTCATAAGTTGGATGAATTAATGGAAGCTTCTGGAACAGAAGATCTAAGTGAAGTCAAGAAAAAAGCTGAAAGTAATCTCAACCAATACAGTCGGGAATATTCAAAAAGAAAAAGAATATGTAATGAAATTCTTGATTGCATTTTGGAGAGTTATCCTGGAAGTAAGAAACAACTTTATCAGGAAATAGGAATCAATGCAGTGTAAGTTTTTCAAGAAATTGTAAATGTGACTTTTATGTAACAAAAATCGATACTACGATTTTTCTAGTTTCAATAAGTGTCACGTGCCAAAAAGTTATGTAAATATTCATACATTTTCAAGTAATGTAATATTCATATGAGAATTACCGCAAAAACTTGAATGCCTTCCTCTATTATAAAATACTCCAAGGTAGTTTGATACATTTAATACAATAATCAACTTGTATTAATGAAAATTCATTATATTTTTATTCCTCTTATGCATTTTTATTGAATCATGTTGATTATTAGTTTTTAGTAGAGAATACTTTCTAATAAGTTTATAGGTGTACATATGAAAATGTACTTTAAGTTTTCTATGAATAAAAGTATTTCGAAAAATTGAGCATAAAGTTAATATTATCATAATATTATAATTGACAAAACAATGTTGAACAATGAATCGCGACCTTTGAGAATAATGCCAACAATATTGGAATTTCCGTTCGAATTGCTTGTTTTATAGACCTGTGAACGACTTGATTCCAACTGCAATATATTCATTATCAATTTATTTTTTTCTAAACTTATATTACAATATGAATATAAGATTCAAAAGTTATAATAGAATCACACGAATACGATAATAGAAAATTAAGCACAGTACACCCTTACGCGCTCCGATGTGCACGCGCTCAATATCCGCCCCTCGAGCGGCTGTTGACTGCGTCTGCAGCATCGAATTGAGGTCTGACTGTTTTATTTCTTTCATTATACGTAATAATTTAATAGTGAAAAAATTTTCAACCATAACTACTTAAATTATTTTTTTGCATCATTTTTGCGACAACTTAACGGACGTGCTGACTCGTCGTGTGGCACGCTGGTGCGGTCTGACCACCATCTCGTGCTTTTTTATATCATAAACAAGTTTAACTAAAACATTTAGTGCACGTTATTATTTGACGTTATTATGTGTCGAAGCGCGCCCCCGCCGCCAAGTGCAGCACTACCTGACCTTGCAGTGGGTGCTGACTCATGTACACCCTTTCATACCACGTATCATCCTCAAAAATTAGTCATAAATAATTCACCGAGCATTTTACCATTAGCTCTCTATAATTACCCAGCTCTGCAAAAAATAAATTGATCCAGAGACTATATTACCCTACCTCTATGTATTTCAAGCAGCTGTATCCGAATCTGGCATAAGAAAAATTCCATCACCCTCCGTTTTCTCTCTAGTAGCCAAATAGCCCGCGTAAGCTTTTTGGACATAAAACATGGGCAAAAGATGGCATCTACGTATGCTTTTGTATCTATTCGTCAAAACACATTAGTCCTCATAACGTTTTCATAGTTTTGATGTGTTTTTAAATGTTATTTTTGTGCATCTCCTATACGTCCTACCAGACTTTATTCAAATTCGGATCAGTACCAAGACTTACTGCATCGTCTCCTCGCTTTCCAATGGAATTTGCATGAGTTTTGTAGGGAAGAGAGGGGTATGTTGTTAGTGTAGGTAAGTTGGAAAACTATGAATATCTCCTCATTTTTGCGATGGGGAAAAAATCGTTGAACATGATTTGTGTGCATTACCACTACACATATTTGTCCTGAGTACCAGATATCCAGGGTGTCCAGAGTACTTGTTTGTAGAAGAATGAGGTGATTTTAAGAAATTTTGCTGACCGGAAGAAAAACAAATTATTGAGAAAATTTCGTTAAAATTTAAATCTAGATTGTAATCATTGATTGTTAATAATGTGTCATATAGAGTTTTGCCACCTCTATGATTCTGTAAAAAATTTTTTTTGAAAAGTCAAGTAGTTTTTGTTTTATATTATTTATTGTCATGTTATTCAATGGGAGGTAAGTTAGCAGAGATTTTTGGGGCATGTTGGCATACTGCGTAACATATATTTTTCTTCAGAAATGATTAGAAATCGCAAAAAAACAACGGCTAAAGCCACTAGCAGGTTTCACAATAAAGAGGCCATATGCATCTGAAAGTAGTTAAAAAAATGATGCTCCATTGCCATTAACACCTAACAAATTTGAAACAATACAGTCACTGCTGAAAGTGAGATGATAAACGAGTTTGTAGGAAAAGGAGCTCAGCAATTTTGACATATTATTGTGTCCGAAACCAGTTGGCTGCAAAACAGAAGAGGTCCCTCCAAAAAATAAACAATATTCATTCAATAAATCTTCATGTCAACTCGCCCCCTCCCATTTTCAACTTACCTTCACTGGGGGCACATTGTCAGCAATTTTCTACCTCAATATAATCATTTATTTAACAAAAATGATTATATTCACGATTAAATGGCTATATACTCACGAGAGTGAGTACTTTCATATTGTAAACTTTGATAATCGCTATATTACATTTTTCTCTTAGGAAAACGATATTTTGTAAAAACTCTCCCTATATCTGCCCCTCTCTCCCCTACTCGATTTCTGGAGTATACACTTTCACAGCCGAGATCAGGTAAGATTAATTTTAATATAATGTATAGATTTCTCAACTGAATAATTGTGTTTTGATATTCGATCATATATAAATCATCATATCGATGCGTCCGACTGAGAAAAGCATATTTCACCATATATTTTTCAGAGAAATCAGAAAATCATTCTGCAGATGACTAATTTGATTCACTATCGATGGATTATACTTTCTTTCATACTCGGTTCTGGAAAACTTATTTATCTTTATAAGTAACAATACTTAACAATATTATTTAGTAAAATAATGGGATAATGATGCGATTTTGATAAATCCTACTAGACAAGTTGGGCATTATGCCAAAATTGGTTTCATTCATTTGACAAACAGATAGCAGAGGAATTTAGACAAAAATGTAGTCGGTATTACCAATGGAGTCACGTATGATAAGTGGCAATTTTTCTATCAAGCATTTGATTTCCGTTCACATCCGCTAACATTTTCATATAGTATAGGAGACTTGGTGTGAGGTAATTGAGATATTCCAATCTTTCATTCAGAGTAGTTCAATTCAAAGAGTTGCATTATATTCATTACCATACCAATGCGAAGTTGAAGTTGAAACAATTGATGAAAGAGACATATGATCAGTACAAAGAACGAAAATTATGTTATCATAGTGACATATGCCACTGACTTTCATTGCAAAAAATTTAGAAAGATACTTTATCACTTCTGTATTGTAATTTTTATGATTGGAAGATACTACTATTTCCTGTGTCGAATAATTTATGAAGAAGGATATATGCAACTCTGGAATATCAGGACTCATCAATAAATATTGGAAATAATTAATATCGAAGCATTTTTAGCCGAATAGCATCCATACGACGCTATTGGGATTGCGAATTCACATCACACCAATTCTAATAAGTTATATGTACATGAAAGTAAAATACGGAAAACATTGAGGATAAAAAGTAAGAAGAGTAACCGGATAAGTGTCAAGAAATATATAAATGTTTATCATTCATGCTGTTCTCCGGTTAGATGAAAGTTCTGTTACTCTTCATCTTACGACAATGCAATTCGAGTTCATACAGTTTCAAATAAACTTCTAAAAATATCTACATTTGTTCTTCAGACGGTATTCTTTCTCGTTGAAATAAATAACAATGTAGATTTCTCTGAAAAATGTACCGTGAAACTCAATTACTTTCCCCGAGCGATTCTGAAATGTGCTTTTCTTCGCATATTAAGCTTTTGCTTTTTCATTTTCCAATATAAAACTCACTTAGATAAGAAATTGCGCAATCTTTTTCCTAACTTTCTTTTTAGAGGATCGACATCCCAACTTCATAATATCGTATCCATTTATTTATCCATCGAAAGCTCGATATGTAACTTTTGGTAAGCAATACCATGTTGGAGTTAGATCTACTTCTGTTTATTCTTCATCCGAAGTATTGGATAAAGAAAATGAGAGTGACCCTCCATGTAAACATGAAAATGGATCATATACATTTGAAAAATGTTTACATTTATGTAAACAAAAACTTATACAAAAAATATGTGGATGTACACCAGCATTCATATTTCCTTTTAATGGTAAGCCAATCAATATTTAGGGAAGAACTGAAGTTCTGATTTCTATACAAATTAGGAAAAATTAAGTTGAAGTTTTCTATTGAATATCGTTGTCTCAATGAAACATTTCCTTTTAATTTGTAGGTAGTCAACGAGAATGTAATTTAATAGACCTTAAATGTATTGCTAAACAAAGAGGTAAAGTTGATACAATTTTTTTAAAATTCTATTACATGCTTATATCTTATAACTTTTTATGAGCTTCTTTCATGTGCTTATTTTTCATATGTGATGTTCACGTGTTCTCATGCACTGTGTGTGGAGTACGATTGATGCTTTGCATTAGTGTGATGTCACTCGAGCGAAGCGAAAATTCGCTAACTTCTCGTATAACTATTCTCTTATTAACATTTGATGATTTCGAATTGCGAATCGTATAATACATGCGATTAACTAGGTTCAACATTTTTAAGTTATGCTAATCGAAAGAAGATGTAAGAAATCTGTTTCAATAAATGTTTGTTTATATAGGCTCAAAATAAGAAATGTAGTATATATTATGCACCTGAGCCAGGTTATAGGCGATTTCGGTACAAAAAACGTTTGTTACCCGAGTGCAGAGCGGTTGCAAGTTTGCGCGTGCCGAAATAGCCTGTTTGATGAGCGAATTGCATATGTATATATTGTTTTTCGGGATCTGCGAGAGAGAAAAGCCACTTTTTTTGCAAACGTTCGGATGTGAAGAATGACACTTTTCTCCAGCGGATTCCTAAAAACAGAGTCTTCATCTTGTTCTTTTAGGCTATTCGTGCATATGCGCAACGTTTTTAGTGCTGAAATTCGGACAGTCGCTTTAACCTATCATAAGAAGTATGAGATATTTAGTTATAGTTATTATCAATAAGAGGCTGTGTCATAATATAGAAAGTTTCTCTATAAAAAATACAAATACCAACGAACTATTTCCTCTTTTTGTCTATCAAATACAATATTTGAAAACACTTCTTACTCATATTTATCAAATGTAATTAATTGAAATCTATTTTTCTAGAACAAATTGTCAAAGTGCATCTGTCAATGACGAATAATGAAAACAATTTAGTCAAATCCATGTGTGCTTGTCCAAGGGAATGTCAATATTGTGCATACGATGAGATTGTAACAGACCTTCCTTACCATGAACCTAATTCAATTCTCATGGATATATATTTTGATGGTCCAATGGGTATCCGGTACAAACGAGATATAGTTATTTCAAATTTAGATGCATTTGGTAAGTTAAATTATACATTTCTGAATAATTCTTTAATAACAGAGAAAACTCACTACTTTCAATTTCAATTAGTAAAACTTGTAACATGACCAAATGATAATTTATTTTCCATGCTAATGCTAAACCCATTATATCAATAATATTTCACAAGTTAACCATATTATATATTAACTGAATTTGTTTACAGTGCAACTTGGTGGAGTTTTCGGATTAGTTATAGGTGGCTCTATTATGACTGTTATGGAATTCTTGTACTGCTTAATAGTTGTGATGATATTTTACGTACATAGGAATATAAAATTTAGCAGCAGAAAGAAAAAAGAGATTAAAGTAGAAGAGAGTGTTAACATAACAGCGCATTACGGGAGAAGAATTTACCCGTTACTTGATTTCCCGATACCAATAAATAATAGTATTCCAGAATATTAGTTAATCGTCATATTGCAATAATTTAGAAGAATTGTGAATTTTGGAAATCTTTTTTTCAACTAATCGCTTGCAAATCTGTCAAACTGCTCATGGCCTGACCAAAACACGCTGAATGAGACGTTTAGCCGCAGCTCTTTTGTGGAAATTATGAATGAGTTGGCAATCAGACAAGACCAATTCTTTAGAATTTTTATTCCTGGGAAAATTAGACTAGTCAGGGTTGAACTAAGCAGATCATAATCCATTCTCGCATATGTTTGTCAGAGAGCCAATGGATTTTAGCGAGGCCATTTTCTAATTTTAAATAAAAATAAAAAGTTTTTTGAATAGTGAGATAGGCAAAGACTAGGATTAACTGATACCATATGAAATCAACCCAAAATAAGGATATTCATTCGACAATGAGTTCACACTGATTCACACATGCAAAATTTTGTTACAATACTGAAAAAATCTTTTTTCAAGTGTAAGGTTTTTGAATAACTTTTGGTACTTACTATTGGCAATTTGACGAGTGTATGGGTGAAATTACATGGAGAGCGGAATCGTGGAAAACCGCAATCACGTAAATGAATCCAGGGCATAAGTTTGACTTTGGGCAATCGCGCTATTCCGCTATTGGTCTTATTACGAATGTCATTAAGATTAAAAAATCATGTATATATATTACTTTATAAAACAGGACTAACTATCGGATTTATCGATCATATCATCGATCATGTTATCATATAAAAGAATATAGAATTGCTTAAAATAAATTATAAGCAGGATCAGCGCCCGATTCAAGTGGACAATGTAGAAAGTTAGAATAAATTGGAAAAATCAGTTAATACTCCGTTGTTTTATTTATTCATACCAATTCTTGAGAATGTTTTATACTATTTTTTATATTTCCATATTATGCATTTACGAATTATAAATTGAATAACGTATAACGTGAGAAGATTTATTATGAGATTCGAAATATTTCATAAGTTATGTCGATCCTCCCTATTCATAAGGACGTATCTCGGGGGTTAGAATAATAAGGGCGTATCTCGCGGGACGCCGGATGTTATAGCGAGCGCCAAGTAAGGACGTATATCTCGGAGGGACGTGAAAAATAATAATGTAGCACGGAGAATCGCAAAATAAGGAAGTATCTCAGTGGTTGAGAATTAGAGATTTGAATTGATTTTTGACAAGACAAGCTTTATGTTGAGCTGCTCGGCTCCCAGTTTGAGACCGATCATATGGGTATGCAGTCTGTTCCTGCTGAGCAAATGAATTGTGTCTCTCGACTTATTCACGTCCAACATTTTTTACGAATTTTCTCGGAGGCTTTTCAACTACTGAGTGAGTTTATAGTCAACATAGAGGCCCATGGATACGTACTAACTATATATATGTAGTTAGTACGTGTCGACATGACTGATGTCTGTTTGGGACGATTCGTGGATATAGCTGGAGGAAAACGAAATGTTGTCTTTCTCGTGGCAGTCGAAAAAGCATTTGACAAAGTTTGCGAGCAAGATCAGAGACAGCCAAAAGCAGCTGATCTGGACTCACGTTGTCCAAGAGAAATAGATAACTATAATTTATTTTGCAAATTTTAAACCGTAGAGACCGTTAATGCGTCCTTTATACTTTGCGCTTTTCCGAGATACGTCCTTATTTCGCGACTCTCCGAGATATGTCCTTATGAATGGGGAAGATCGATGTAAACACTCCATTATTCCATTTCCCACATAAATATTTAGTATACTTAATCTCTTAGAAACTTCCAGTGAAAAAACGCTGCATTAGAGTGAAAAATCACCGCGATAAGGCGAATCACTGCAGATCGAATAGAGCTGAAGTGATAAAAGTGAATTTTCACTCTAGTTACAAGAGTTTTGATACCAATGGGCAAATTGCGAATTAATAATTGGTGGTATTAAAACTCATGGAACTAAATCCACCTTCACATAGTGATTTTTCACTGTAAGCTTTGAGAGAGTACGATCAGTACATACCGTGCGTACTAATATAGTACTAATATAGTCAGATATGCAAGTTTAGTGTATACTTATTATACTAACTGTTATATATGGTGCGTTTACACGCTACAAATCGCTGTCGCGAATTCTCCTATATCTCACTATAACTTGTAAGAGAGAGAGAGAGAGAGAGAGAGAGAGAGAGAGAGAGAGAAAGGGAGAGAATACAAATATCATCGTTCTCTATCTCTTACATGTTAGTGAGATAGGAAATCGCGACAGCGGTTTAGCGTGTGAACGCTGCACCTATAGTCAGTATGCACATGCATTTGTTGAAATTCATTTTGTACTACATCCAAGGTTTACTTTCTCTCATACAGAAGAAATAGCAGACCTCAATGGCAAATGTATATTGAATAGCAGACCTCAATGGCTTGATGTATATTATACACAATTGCTTAGGATAAGTATGTACGTGTCCTATGGAATTATGACTTGATAAGTTTATCCTTACAGAAAATATAGGTACGAATACTTTCACGAATTTGTAAATCTAAATTTCTTGTGATTTTAATTTTCTTTTAACACGTGATAGTACGCGGATCATCTATAATCCAGTGTGTCAATTAGAGATAAAATATTGTATTTCCTTTCATGGTATTTGCTGGAATATGAGATTTTGGTAGTAATCATGTTATTAATGATATTTTTAGAAAAATATTACTATATCTATAGATATTTGAATATTTTCCAGAACCGGAAGCGGGTAGAGTGTTTTATATTGACCTATAACCCAACTCCGAACTCGGAAGGTCCGCGCATCTGACGTGCGCGCGCACGCGCAGCTGAGAAATACACTTTCTGTAGTTTCTGCTGGTTTCTGCTGGTTCACCTTGACTGTTTGCAGATATTTTAGAGTACGTTCATCGCTGTTATTCAGTAAATTATTTATTCTTAAATATATGTATATTTAGCTTAGTGTGCGTTACTACAATTGTTCTTTGATACCTGAAGCTCACTTCTTTTTTCTCGTTGTGGATGCACTTTTTCCCAGCTATTAGGGTTATCCAATATACATTGAGCTGTGATGTAACATTTCTGCTGTATTATGAATGTACAAAATTGATAAAGACGATATTTCAATTATTCCAGAAAAATGGCCGCTATCACCCGTACTTTGCGACCTTTCTTAAGGTGCACTCGCATTCAGAAGAGACTCTATGCCGATGCTCCAACTGGTGATCAGATGAAGTTCACATTCTCTGGGGCTAACCAAGTGAGTTGAGAAACAATCAATCGTCTAGATTTTTATGCTTTTTTTCTATTTCACGATAATTTTATTTTTAAGGTATTCTACGATCAAGCTGTGGTAAAACAAGTTGACGTGCCATCATTTTCAGGCTCATTTGGTATACTGCCGAAACACGTACCCACCCTTGCTATTTTGAGACCTGGAGTGGTTACAGTATATGAACAGGGAGGTGACACCAAGAAAATTTTTGTTTCTTCTGGTACAGTTACTATCAATGAAGATTCCAGCGTTCAGGTACAGACACTTTATGTACATGTTTGGAAAGACTTTTTCAGAAGAGATCTGTAAAATCTATACTTCCATCATTAGCTGTTATTCTTTAGTTGTAGCAACTTCATCATTTGAATAATAATTTTATTGAAAAAAAATGATGATCAACATTATTAGAAATTTTAACTATTCAATACTTACTTAATTTTTTTCAATAGAAATTCAAGCCAACTTTTGTGTAAAATCTCAAATTAGTTCATACTTCTGACTAAAATGAAAAATAGAAAACTATGAACTGATTTAAGTGAATGAAATATTCCAAGCCTTATTCAAGTAAGAGTCAATTTTCTTTCGTTTTTAAAACTTGTAAAAATATATTTTGAAAATTGTGACTTTGTCTCGATAACAAGTGGTACAAGACACTTGTGCAAGGTAGTTTCATGATGTAGAATCAACTAGAAATGCATTACTTGGTATGGCTGATAGAATCAGTTATATTCTCATTCTATTTCTCAAAACATGCGCATTCAGTATGAATTGTATGTACTCCTAATTTCTCATATTTAAATATATGAAATCCAAAACAGAACGATTCAAGTCTTGAAAATGATATAAATTTCAATAAAGTAATAAGAAAATATCTCGAGTTCTGAATTAATTACTGTATTTCAGGTTATAGCAGAAGAAGCACACCCTATTGAATCATTGGATGCCTCTGCTGCCAGGGATCTTCTCAGCAAAGCACAATCGCAGTTGTCATCTGCTTCATCTGACAGAGACAAAGCAGAAGCTGCCATTGCTGTTGAGGTCACTGAAGCTTTAGTTCAAGCTACAGCATAAATCTTTGCAATGAAATTTAATCATTTATTTTATAGATGAAAATTCTGTTACGATTCATATTTAGGGATACCAATGTATAATAGAAATCATTCTCACTGCGACATTGAATGTCATAACGAATAAAAATGTTAATTAATTTGAAAAAGTGTTCATTTAATAAGCTTTTAAAGTATGAATAAAATAAATTTATTTAGTAAACTTATTAAAGCATCTTTTTATTGCGTATGTAATAACATTTTGTTGGATTTTAGTAACACCTGCTTGTAAACATTCATTAGAATTTCTTTTTAATTTTCACTTCAAATAGCCAGAAGCACAACTCTAATTATTAAAAATTGTTGATAAAAACAGTACATCCGATAATAATTTAACAAGGATTTGTACATTTTGAAAATTCATCGAATTAGATTCAATGTTCAAATTCTTCCCAAACAATTGTACAAGCAATGAAAGTGCGTTTATAACAAGTGACGGATATTACATTTTTATTAAATTAAAGACTAAATTCTCTCATAAACCTTTGGTATTTAACAAAGACAAAATTTAAAAAAATAAAAATATAAGTAATGGTTTTGCAGTCGTATTTAATAAAATTGAATGTACTAAATGAAACACGATTCAATTGTCTATAGAGTAATTAAACAATATTATTGTGGAAAACTCTTGATTCAGTTTTTTTACGAGTAGCATAACCTCGTAGTACTGATTTATATATAATATATACAATTCTTATATTGAACAAATGTTTATGGAAAAAACGTAGGATTGTTAATTTTTGTTCTATTAACTTAAAGTATAGCAGCAAACATACTTTCATAAAAACAATAAAAAATATTCTGCGTCAGAAAAATTACTTTTTGTGTATGTTATTTCACAAAAAAAATACGTTTTACTGATAAAATTGTTAATAAAATAAAACATACTATTACTCTTCTCATTGTATGCATCTAATCATTATCATAACATAACATAACATCTCAAGGTTAGACTAGTTGATTTGTTCTTCATTGATTTCCTGCTAGTTGACTTTTCAATGAAGTCATTGGTAACATTAAACCCTGATTATTCATGGTATTACTTTTGCAGCAATCTGCACTGAGTTTAGTTTTACAACAGCTATTAAATACTTCTTTCAATTCTTGCAACGTTTTTATACAAATGACGACACAACACGAGCCACAACTATTCTGATTATTACAGCAACATTTGTTTTGTAGAGAAGAAATAATATCTGCTATATCCATTTGTTTAGGTATTGCTTCATCTGATTTTGGTGTTTCTTTCTCATCTTGTTTTTCTTGCCCTGTATGAGAACAGTTTTGACAATTGTTTTCACTATCACAGGTACATTTTGAGCATTTGCATATTCCAGCATCGGCAGTAATTTCTTGCAATATGTTTCGAGGAGTTTCAGCTTCAACATCTGTATTTGTAGAATTTTCACTCTGGTACTTCGGACTGTTAACTACTATATTTACATTTCTGTTGATGGCGATTTCTGTATCTGTCAAATTAACTGTTTCTAATGTTGGGAGTTTTTCCAATTGATCATTAACTTCTAATGGATATGGCTCTGGACCAAGTAAATTAACAAGAGAATGGACGGCTGTTGGGAGAGCATTAGATTCTGACCATGTAGATTCAGGTCTGATGGCTGGAACAGCTGTAGAAGCTATCATTTTATCTGAAAGTTCACTGGTTAAAGAATTAATGTCAATCCATGGAGATTGTCTTTCTTCTTCAGATGCTAACGCTAGTTCTAAAGCTCTTGATTCAGTAGTGCTGATTGAGCCAGTCGCCATTGTGTTTACCATTTCCTGTATTGTAGTTTCATTTTCAAATGTATCATTTCCAAAAGATAACTGATTGATTTCACTGTTAATTAAACTATCATCTGTTGCCATGTTTAAGACATTTGGTAATTGACTAGATATGGATTCATATAAAACAGGATTATTTTTACAATCATTTAGAGTCCTATTCATTAAGTCCATCATTGGTTTATCTAAATAATTATCAACTTTGGAGAGTGAAATCGATTGATTTATTATATCATCTGCAGGGTTTGCTTGCAGTAAATCAGAGGAACGTGTATTTAAATTACTATCCGCAACAATATTTTGTGTCTGTAGTAAAGAATTATGTTCACTTGATTCAAGTGCTTGATTAGTTCTAATATCATGATTTTGTGTACTATCAAATAATTTTAATTCATCAAAATCAGCAGTGTTATTAAAATTGTTATTCAGAACATCGTTTTCATATACTTTGGCATTTTTGTTGGCTTTATTGTAGACATCAACTGTATTGGAAGTTTCTTGATTTAGAAGATCAATAATTGAATCATTGTTTTTGATCATATTTTGTAACTGGGTATTGGAAAGATCTTCATTGACTGTATTACTGATTTGTTCATATGGTTCCATTTGAGGATAAAGTACAATTGCAACTGGGAGTGAGTTTCCATTGAATGGTTGTTCTTGAATATCTGTTCTACTAACTTTGGAGGTAATATTTACAATTTCAGTATTATTCATATCTTCCAAATAATTTGCATTTTCTTCACTCTTATTCTGGAAAAATTCATAAATATTAATAAAAGTTACCCAAATAAAATATTCACGTTTAGTGAAAAATATACAATTACATACAATTTCTTCAGACTGTGAGAGCTTTTTATGCGTCTTGAGATGACTTTTCAAGCTGTGAGGTGTAGTGAAAGATCTTGTACAATGATCGTAAGTGCAAATATACGGACGTTCACCAGTGTGCGTGCGTCTGTGTGTTTTCAAGTGATGAGAAGCAGTGAACGCTTTACCACAACCCTTTTCTCGACACCTTAAAAATAATTTGAACAAAGTGAATAAGAGATAAAAATACTTGATCAAGCTGTATAATTCTTGATTATTAATTTGAAATATGAAAATGTAGAAGATATGTTTTACATAGTGAAAATAAGTATCAAGCGACTATTAATATATTAAGAGTGTAAAATTTCAAGTATCTAGAATTTGAATTCTTTGATACTTCTATTCTATTTTGTAGACATTAAGAATGAATCATGATGCTTGTAAAATATGACCTTTTGTAACAGAGAAGTGTGAACGTACTTGTATGGTCGTTCTTGAGTATGAGTACGAATATGTTTCTTGAGATCACTTAGTGTTGTAAAAAACTTAACACATCCTGTCTCTTCACAGTTGAATGTATTGCCGCTGTGGAGTCTTTGATGAGCTCTTAGTCTATATAGGGTGTTAAATGCCTTCTCACACCCATTTTGATTGCATTCAAATGGCTTAACTTTTGTGTGAACTCTAATGTGGATTTTGAGACTGTATGAAGTTAAAAATGCTTTGCCACAACTTGGATCCGAGCACTTAAACCGATATTCTCCTGAAAGTTTTGAGAATTTGGTGTATGCATACAAAACATGTTATAGAATAAAACATTTCTTCATTATATATTAAATAACAATGCTTTGATTAATTTTTTCTCTTATGTTATGAATAATCATTATATTATGAACACGCATGCAATCATTCATGCAAATATTATAATTTGACTGATTCAGATTTTAACACATTTTTGACTTACCAACATAATTAATCCTTTAGATGCATGAATATAAAATGTATTAATGGTTTAGTAAGAATTTGAATCATTAATTGGTATTCAAGATGATTTTTTTTGAACTGTTATTTCTGTATTTTAAAACAATTTCAAATTGTTAATCCAGTACTGCAGGTGACCTTGAATATGACAATAAGATACTTGATTAAATATCTAACCTTTGTGTGTTTTCATATGAGTTCTCAAGTTTCCAACAGTACTGTAGGTTCTCGAACACCCATCATATTCACAAGTGTACCTGCTGATACGTTTTTGATTGGTATCAGGATCTGTGGATTCAATTGTAATGACAGCATGTGATGGATCATCGGGCATAGAATCATTGTTGCCTGGATGTATTCGCATGTATATTTCATCTGAGCTGACGGTGTGGTGAATATATCTGAAATCGTAGATCACAATAATAATAATGGATACACATGTGTATACATATACATATATATCACATCAATATATTCGGACTATGTGAAACAACGAACAACTAATGAGATGTGATTGCATTTTGCATTTAAGATATTTAAGCTAGATCCAATTAAAGTATCTGAATTTATTTCAAATAGTCCAAAACCAGGGAGAAAATGCGTCAGGTCCAATTTCAAAACAGGTAATGGCCTTATATGGAAAGGCTAAAAAAACGTGGAGAGCATATCTGCGCGATATGAAAATATATATAGTGATAAAATGTTTAAAAATAAAGGCGCGGCTCGCCGGCGTCGAAGAGCTACTTTTCCAAGTCATCATCGAGTCTAGTTTATTGGGAAAATTGAAAGGTCCACGCGCACGAATCGATGTCAAATCGCAGGTGCCGAGGTTGAGAAAAAAAGTCGTGTATATATATATAGGTACCCAGTGTTGTAGTCGTGCAGGCCATCATTGTAGGGGGGATCGTCGTCGGAGTACTTCTCGTAGTCGAAGTCGCTGGGCTGGCCGTAGATCTTGACGAAGCTGGGCAGGTCGAGGCTGTCGTCAAGACAGTCCTCCAGCTCGCGCGCAATCAGAATACCGTTCAGCCCGTCCTCGGTCTCGTCGGCATTCGGCTGCTCCTCGAATTTCTCGCCTCCCCACGTCGCCATACTCTTTTTGGCTGCTGTGGACGCAGTCCCTCTCTCTGCAGCCCTACATCCACGGAGTATAAGAGAGAGATACTCCGTGCCTATAACATATCTCTCTCTTTAGCTCGCGCTGGCTCGTCGTTCACTCTCTTGTGTCTGCTATACTGGAAAATCACGGACTGCCACTACCTGCAGCACTCGTGCTCGCGCGCACCCACTCTTTTGTCGAGTCTTTGGTGGTCCCACTGATTTTCCGAGCCCCGAGCCCCGATTTGATTCACTTATTTTCTTTTGTTTTTTTTCCATTATTCCTCTATTAATCCTGTATATGCCATACCTGATCGTAATTACCAGTGATCACTGTCGGATACATTAAAATTTTTTCAATTGACACATTTCTCAAACTCATCAATTTTACGATGATTTAACATGGTCAGAAAAAACGTTGAATTTCGATGGTACTTTTTTATTTTGAGAAAAATATAAGAAACAGCCTCGCTCTCTGCAGCTTTTGAATAATAATTAATACCTAATTAACATTTTCCATATTTCTGTTCTTTGTTCTCGTTGTGCAATCTGAAGTTTGACGTTTCTCAACAGAAAATATACAACCCCCACAACCTAACCTTTTTATTCAAGGCGTATTTTCAATGACATATGAAATAATTTATTATATTAAGTTTAGTATTAAAACAGTTCAAAGTAACTTACGAAGGTTTATTTCAATAATTGAACACTATTGAACACTATTGGTGATTCTCGAGTCAACTCGATATTTAAAAAGTGGTACGAGATTTTGCTCAGTTTGTTGGAAACGCACCTTTAAGTTTCTGGTGGCGTTGATGAGAGCCGATAGGTGTACAACGTATTGATGACAAAAATTCCATATCCAGTAAATTTATCCAGCGTGGCTATCAAAACACATGTTACTACAGTGAAGCCTGACACGGCTTCAGGTTCTGACGTGGAAGAATTTGTTTGTACTCAACTCTTGAACGAAGTTAATAAGATGTCTTCTGATCCTAATGTAAGTAAAAAACTTTGGAAAATCTTGAGTACCTCATACTAATATAATAGAGCATAATATAATATAATTATGAGCATAAATCTGTTCAGACCTGGCGCATATATTGGATATTTCATTCAACTTTACATCATAATGATCTATTTCAGGTAATCAAAATTAACAAATGGGATGGATCTGCTGTTAAAAATGCCCTCGATGATGTTGTCAAGAATATCTTGACAAAAAAGTACAATTATACAGAAAATTTTGCTCTCCTGGATGGGCGCTTATTTTTATGTGGAGTAGCTGTTATAGTAGCAATAGTAGCTTTAGTTTGGGACTATCTACATCCTTTCCCTCAATCTAGTCCAGTTCTTATAACATGCGTGTCAATATATTTTGCACTGATGGGTGTTCTAACGCTGTACACAACTTATAAAGAGAAGGGAATCTTCATGGTGGCAATTCAAAGGTATATTTTTTCATGTATTTTGTTTGAGATTGTTTCTAGACAAAGAAATAATTCTGAGAAAATTAATTTAAAAAACCATTTTTGAGAATTTATCATTTGAATTTATTTCATAACAAACTTTAATGTGCAAAAATGTTTTTCTAATTAATTTTTCCTTTCCAGGGATCCAGCTGGGTTCGATCCTGATTTAATTTGGGAAGCCAGTTCTTATCTGAAGAAGTATGATGATAAATATGAACTAACTTTGTCAGTGAAAAATGCATCGACTGGTGTTGAAAATGATACAAAGATAACTAAGTCAGTTGCAAATTTTATAGATGTGAATGGAATTGTAAGGCCAGAGTTAGTTGAAGCTGTAGTGGTAAAAATGCATGACAGTTTGTCTAGCCAAAAAAAAGATAAATGATGAATGATAGGTTGAATATGATTGAGGGTAATCAAAATACCTATCAAATAAATAATGCATGAATTGTTTTTGGTGTTAAAATGTTTTGATACATTTCAATATTCCCATTCCTTTGTGATTCATGGATATTATTTTTCAAAGAAATCATAATAAAAGAAATGCAGTATTATGATACTAGAATATTAATTTTTTTTATTCCTTGTAATTAGATACTTTTGTAATCTGTAAAATTTGTGATTTGTGATGATAATAAAATATGACTTCAAAAGATGATACGAATATCTTGATTGTTATTCCTATGTTATTTCCAATTTTAAACATTTTTTGGCTTATTTGTATCAAAATTTAATTACTCCTTAACCATTTTTTGAATTAACGCCAATAACTCAGGCATGCTCTGAAATTATTCTCTTTCAAATTCTTAAATTCCCATCTCATTGGTCAATTGACGAGAATTCCAGCAAATGGAATCCTTTTCTTTCTCCTATGGGTATACGCACATTCGTTCACGCTATTGGGGAGTTTGAAATTCAAAATATAACGATAACTTGACATAACCTCCAAAACATTGTTCACCGGCTATGCGTGTGTTGGCATGTACGTATAATTGAACAAAACCGGAGCACAGACGATATCAAATTGACATTTTACTATTAGAAAAACTATTGAATTATTTAGTGGATTAATGTGTTGTAGTAGATAGTAAGTATTGATTAACATGACAGAACAACAACAAAAAACTAAAAGTATCACCCTGAAAGGATCTGCAGAACTAGTCAAAGAATACCTTTGTAATTATAAATTTCATAATTATCATGAATGTTCAAATACTTTTGACAGTTATTCTAATGATTATCTTGCTTATTCATATTTCAGTATATGGGATAAATAGCATATTGTATCAGAGAGGTATTTATCCTCCAGAAACATTTGAACCTGTTGAACACTTTGGACTGTGTATTTTAAAATCTACTGATCCAAAGATAGTAGAATTCTTCAAAGTTGTACTTGGTCAAGTTCAAGATTGGCTTTTACAAAAAAAAGTACAGAAAATAACTTTAGTCATCTCAAATGTAAACACAAAAGAGGTTTTGGAAAAGTGGGACTTCAAAGTTGATTATGAAAATGGAGCAGCCAATGGCGTAAAGGATGAAGGGAATTCGCCAGAAGTTGGGACTAAAGACATAAAAACCATTCAAAAAGAAATTCGCGAAGTTATTCGCCAAATTACAGGTAATCATGACATTTTAAATTGATTGTTAACAAATCATCACTGAAATGTTTTTGACAAACCTTAAATTTTGTTTATCCACTGATCCATAAGAATAATAATATTTTATGTTACTAAGTGCATAAACAAAACCTGTAAAATTTTCTTTATAAAAAATTCATCCTCTGCATCACAGAGGGATGGATCCTATTCATTTTTAGATAAATTGGATCATTTCTTCAGTGGTTTTTACTTCATGTGCTTGATTCATTTCATGTTTTCAGCTTGGTGATACGTAATAGTACCATGAAAAAAGCCCAGTTGTTATAAATTTTGCAATAATTGGTTGCTAAAAGTAAACAAATAATAAAAAGTCACACTATTTTCAAAGAAAATTTAATTCTGAAGAAAATATTCATTGATAAGTTTTTGATTTTGAAAACGTTAAAAAAACGAATGAATTCTCAATGGTGGATCCAATATTGCAGACGTCGATCCAAAAAAATCGAAATCTGAAAATAAAAACTATTTAGTCAAACTAAAATTTTTCTTTCGAAAAAAAATACATTTTAGCAGGTCATCACTGACGATCTTTCTTCTGAATTTTCGGTAAAATACGGCTAAATTTTATTTCATCCAAATTTTTATTTTTTGGATTACTGGCCATTATATTTGATCCGCCATTTTGAAACTTGGAAATTCAATGAGAGATTCGTGATTTGTAATCAGTGAATCAAACAATCCCATCTAAAGTCTGAAATTTATTTAATTCAAGGAAACATGTACGGCACTGATATATATGTATTAATTTAACAAATCATTATTAGATCCATTTCAAGTTTCCATAAATTTCTGTTTCAGGAACTGTTAGTTTTCTACCTCTTCTTGATTGTTTGTGTTCTTTTGACATTTTGACATACACAAAGCCTGAATGTGATATCCCAAAAGAGTGGGACGAAACAAGTCCAGTATTTATAGCTAATAGTCAAGAAGTACAACTCAGATCATTTTCTACATCTTTGCACAAAATGGAAACTATAGTCAGCTACAAGAATACTTAGAAAAAGTAAACATTTCCTTTTTTTTGAGCAAGAGATTGTATGTAAATATTTCTTTGGTATGAGTATATATGATTTCTCTCTAATTCTTTTTCTCTGTGAGAAAATTAACTTTTAAATTCCTACAATTGACCAAAGTATTCTTAAAATTTGACTTTTTGTATTTATTAACCATCAATGAGATTAATCTACATTCTCTATTTGTAATTGGTACTGTATAATATTTTTAATATTAATAAATTTTTATGAATTTGCAGTTTAACATTTTATTTGAACACATTAGAAATCATAAAAATGTTAATTTATGTTTCTATAAGCTAAGAACTGTGTGGATAAAGGTTATAAAATGAAGGAGTTACAGAACTCCCTCATAAGGGAATGGTTTCACTTTTGAATGACAAATTATAATGAAATTTTGTGAGGTGATTTCTGACTACAGATAGATACAGATCCCCATAGGTAGGATTAGTTGGATAATGAAGGTAAAAATCTTCAAAGTTACTGATTGAATCAATCAAATTATTTTTATTACTCACTAATACAAGCCTTTTTCTAGAAATACTAGTTGATTTTTCAATTTATTTAGAAACAAAATACTTATTTAAAATATTATCAGTTGATCACAAATATTCATCAATACAAACAAAACTTGGACAAATTTTTTAAATGTTTCAAAACTTTTTTTTAGCAAAAAGGCTGATTTATTTGGTATCTCTTTATTAAATACAATCCTATGATCAAAAAAAATCAGATACACATCATAAATGAACAAATTTCTTTAATTCTATTCAGTAGTTGTAATTCAATAGTTGTAAATACATCTCGTGCGACTAAAATTGGCTTTAATTCACAGTGCATCCATTATTCCTAGATATATTCTAACATACGCACTGCCTAATTCCATTCTGTATCAGTCCATCTAAGCAAAAATCACTGGACTTTTGCAAATATTTGATGTCAGATGTGCTTTATTCTATAATTTTGTTGAATTCCAATAATTCATTTGTATAGTTTCACTTACACATCGCAAAAGCCTCTCAAGTACCCTAGAATTACAAATATATTAATTACCACGTCATCTCCCGATGTCGTAGATTCTTCTTATGTATTCATAAAATATTATCAATCTCAAAGTCTTTTTGGTAATTCAAAACAAAGCTATTCAACTGATCTTGTGCAGCGCTCAAACTTTACGACATCGCAGACCAGCATTTCTCTGTTTAGTATAATTAGGGAAGGTTTTATAATTTATTCTTCCTACCAGTATTCGTATAGTTACAAGAAGAAAAACATTTTCACTTTCTGTGATTGCTTGTTGGAGAAAAATGAATTTATACAAAATTCGGAGTTAGGCTCATCTAAGGAGCTAAATTGTTATAGTAAATTTTGCTAACTTCATCGAATTAAATCTCGCAATACATTTGTTTTCTAATTTGAAGAAAATGAGGAAAAACTGAAGATGGTTTGTTTGTTGTGTTATGCGAAACATGCGAAACAACATACTTAGCATATTACGCAATCACGCGCTTTGTAAGACTGACATTTTCTTTAAAAGTGCCTCTTTGTTCAATTTCATTATAAAGTTCTTTTTAAGGAGTGAAGAATCATCTCTAGTAAGGGATCACTTGTACATTACACAGTCTACCAGATACACGCTAATGAAAAAGAATATAAGTAGAAACGATTGTTACAAATTAGGTCTTTGTGAAAAATATTTATCCTCTAAAATTATGTATATTTCAAAATATAAAGTCCATTACAAAGAGACGCTTTTAATAATAAATTGGTAATATATGCGTGATAAATACATTATGTTACAATATGTGCAGCGCCTTACCATTTATAATAGAAGCCGAAATTGGATGTTGATAATATATTCTTTACCCAATCAGAAAAATATGAGCCAAAACGAGATCTATCAAATTATTTAGAAATGTTCCATATCTGCAGGAAAAAATAATGAACGCAATGTTTTACAGTCCAATCATGAATCATTTGACACTTATTGATTTGGTACATACATATAATGAGTTATTTAAAAAACGTTTACCCTTATATCATAACTGTTCAATAAAAATGTTTTATTCCTCGTTGCTGAACTAATCAAGAGATGCCATACCTCTTGGTCACGAATCACAATAAAACTTTGTGAGATGATTCTTGGGTGTGTTAATAGCTTATATCTATAGACATGCAGCCTAACGTTTCGATTTTCTAGAGATATTCTGTCAATTTATCTGATTTTATGCATTTACAGTACATGTATACTTATGGATTTTTTCCATTCATATACATTTATATATATATGCTTCAGGAAAAATCGAAACATAAGACCGAATGCCCAGATGTAAATATGACTTATTTGGGTACCCAAGAACTATCTTGCCAAGTTTCTTCGTGATTGGAGACCTAAAGGTGTAGTCCAGAATGTTATACGTGATTTTTTTAATATAAATCTTAGAAACTAATTCCATAATCATTTTTCTATCAGGGTAAAGAATCACACGATAATTGAATTCATTGCGATCAAATGACTGAATGGTTACTATCTTAAATAATAAATCCATCAATATTCGCATTTTTTATTCAATCATGGATGCACAATATCAAAATTCCACGCAGCATTTTAGGACAAAAATTGTATTCTCTCTTCAACGTTCTTAGATCGCTTTAAAGATTCTTTTTTAATTTTCTTCATTACATATACAATTTTTTTTCCTTATATATATTTTACACATCGCTAATTTTTAAATTTAACTTCAACGATCGCCGTCTCGAGTTCAAAATTTGACGTTATTTCTTATTGATACATCAATTTTTCTTCTTCATTTGTGCGAGTAACTCGATGTACGCTTAGGAATAGAATATCGTAAAATATTTTTCGTTGATACGTAATTGTCTAGAAGCAAAACTCAAGGTTAAATTTGCGCTGTGACCCATACCACTTTTTTTCAAGTATAAAGTAAAGCGCACGCCAAAGTATAATGATTAATAATGACATAGTATAGGTACCATATCACTTTCCTTTTGCAATAAGTAACTGCAAATTATTATATTATGAACATTGGCAATCGAGCAAAGTACGCTTCTAGCCTCCATTCTCGACTTGCGTATACCGAAATGAATAAAATGACGAATCGTCCGCGCGATCTCAATTTCACTCTCGCAGTCTTCTGCACCAGGCTCCGGCCCGCCGATACACAAATTTCACCATGTACCAATAGCCGTAAATACAAATAGTCTCGATCTATTCCAAACCCCAGTGGCGAATAGTATACAGAGAAAGTGTTATGATACCCATCAGATGAGTGAGCTGCGCACTTAGGCGCACGAGAGACGTGACCTCTTCAATACTTGAGCGCACGCGAGAGTTTTGCTTCGTACAAACACTGTTAGGCTGATCGCTTGGCAAAGGTTTGTTTTCCTTAAACTTGCCCAGGGGGTGAGGACTGGATTGACTAGCTCGTAGTTTCTAACACCGCGCACATCGTGCGATTTAGGAAACCGAATGAAGTATCGGAAAGAATTAAACAGAGACACTAACTATTTTTCTCTTTCTCTCTCGCACTGGAATCTTTCATTTATACAAGTTAACAATGCTCCCCTTTTCCTTGCTCAGTTCAGGAAGGGAATGTTTCTCCATTCTCCTCTATCTTATTTATTTCGTTTACTACAAAGTTTTACAGTTATTATAGTTTCTTCATCATCGTCATTCCCAATTAGCGGCTTGCAGAAATAACTAAAATATACATTAACTTTTTTGCTTCGCATAGAAACGTTCAATTTACAATACATTATGACACACCCATACCCAACGTATTGCAGTATAAATGAATTTTACTAATGGTACAAGTATATACGTATATGCGTTTATAAAAACATGTTTTCTATGAGCTCAACGTTAAGGATATTTTTAATCACCTCTGCACGTGACACTATACATAATAGTGGTCCTCAAATTACATCATATATGAAATTTCTGACTCGACTTACTTTCTTACTCGTGGAAGACTGCAATGCCTACTAACGGTAAGATATCTTAGCTTATAGAAAAAATACTCGTAATGAACGTCGTGTTATATGAACATGCACAGAATTACCGATCGATCCGTCATGAATACATCTAATCGAATATCTCATGCACCGCGCGAGTCGTCGCTCGAGTTGACGATAGCAATAATGTAGCACACATAGAGAAAACTTGTCGTTTCAACGAAGCTATCAGACACACTGCAATCTTCCATTTTAATTCGTAAGATAGGAAAGGCGAACGCGACCACGCGCAATTCTCATCAGAAAAATAGAACGACGAGTTGACTGCGAGTATACATTATATAGAAACTTTGTACAAATCTGTTTGGTTGAGATACGCTCAACAAAACAACCGCAGTTCATAATACATATTCAAGTTCAGCGGCACTAGTAAGCTTGCACGGACATTTATAACGATAAAGCTACGTGTTTTATGGGGTTGGCGCCGTATTCCTGGCAAAACTGGGGGGAGGAGGGTGGGGAGAGGACTTCCTCTTCGCTCGCGCGCGCGCAATCCTGACTTTTTCCGCGCATTTATTAATCACTCGCCTGCTCGCTTTTTTATACATGTTTATAATCTCCCGCGTTGTCTCTCCCGATAGATTTCGCGACACCTGACACTTTACACAAGCGCACGTATTCCGCGGACTTGATTAATTGAAGTAGCGTCTCGCTTGAATTCAACTCGTTCGAGGTAACACTGTCGAAGGCAAATTTGATCGTGTATTTAATGCTGCTGCGCTGCGATACATTATTCATTAGCACGTACGTAGCAGCGGAAACACGTTTGTTTTCATTGAACACGCGTTATTTGTAATTCAATCAAGCGCGCCCATCTTTTATAAAAGTTTGGAATGCTGGAATACTAATTACCGTGAGTTATGCGTACTGTTTTGATCGAGCGATTGGAATATTCTTCCTGATCGCCGCATTTCATGATGAAAAAATGAATGAGTGCGGTTTATTTGATCGTTCACGCGTTTCATTAGGATCGCAGTACTTGAAATTTTGAATTCAATATAGTAAGTAGATTTTCTTTCGGGAGGAGAAATAACGTTTAGTTTGCGTTCGACGGTGTTACGAAATCAAGGCGCTTTCATGATTGTACCAACCAATCAGTCACTGAATGACTCAAAGTGCTGCGTATATATACTCGGCAGCTGGCCCCGGAGCTTTCCCCGTTTGCCAAGCAATGATGTGATTAATAAAGTTCGCCCGCCGGAACCAGCTTGGCCCTCTGCTTTCGCACGCTCTCGCTTCAAATCCACACCTCTTGTGAATTTGCAAAGATTTTGCCCTGGAGATGCCCTCTGCTGGCGATTCGCTTTGACACGAGCACCTCGGGCTTTAATTTGACGGTACACGCGGCTCTTCAAACCCGCCATCCGATCCCTTGCTATTTCTCTCAATTTATTTCAATAATTAGATTTTATAATTAAAGCGGGATAATAGGATCCGCGTGGAATTTGGCTTTGCGTAATTACGCCGCAGAGCTGCGCTTTTCTCTCTGTCTGTCTTTCGAATTTTTCGTTCCGCTCGCTCGCTCGCTCGCTCACCCGTCTCTCGCTCGCGAATCACGATGAAAGTGCGTTCAAGTTGGGCCGTACTGTTTAGTGCTTGTCGGCTATTGAAAAGTTTAATGAAATAGCTCCAACCGAGTCAAGTCAGCTGAAAGAAATTCGAGGGATTGCGCGTTTTCACTGCGTATACGAAAAACCGTATATATCTCCGCGACGCGAATTGTTCTCACATCTCGGGCTTTCGTCGAGCTTCCCTCGACTTATCGATTTTCCGAATTGATTTTCTTCTCAGTCGAATCGGTTGTCACGTGGAGCTGCGTTTGATATTTTTTATTTCATTCGGCTCTACTCCACGAACAGGATTTCACCAGCCGTGTACAGGCCGTCCAGTGTATGTTACATTCAGCCGACTAGTTTTCCCCTCGTTCAGAAGAATTTTTTCAGTCGAAGATATGTGTATATACCCCGGCCGCGTGTGGACAAAGAGTAAATATTCGAATTTATTGCTTTGTTTGTAAATACCCGATAAACCTATAATTCACGAGCAAATTCAGTATATGTTTACGTTGGAAAAAGAGTCTTCGAATGAGATGATATCGAGATGTACGTGCACACGCACGTGTCCTCGGGGGAATACACAAAGCCCAAATTTCATCCCAGCGAAATGGGAATTTCGAAAGGGAAAAAGAAAAAACGGCAGATCGCGCATTGTGTTTCGGTAATTGTTCGAATCGCGGGAGCTGCTGCCCGGGAGAAGCGCGTACACCCGCAGGTTTTGGCAAATTGAAAAATGCCACGGGCAGAGAGCGAGCGAGCGTCGGTTCAAAAGCACTCCGGCAAGTGCAGAGCGTCGTCGGGGCGGCTCGCTCGCGAGGATGAGCTCGTGCGAGGCGCGGACTCCGCGCGGTGTGTTGCTCCTTCTCGTATTTCCTTTCCGCGTTGCGGGCGCGCGTGTCGCGACGTCGAGACTTCCGTCGGCCGCTGCTCGCCGCTAGCTCGTCGTCGTGTCCCCATTTCCCCGTTGGCCGGCGCTCGGCGAAAATATCCAGCGCGTCCACGGGCGGCGATGCTCGTGCCAAGAGTTTATTTTCGACGAGCCGCTCGTCGTCGCCGCCGCCGCCGCCGCCGCCGCGCAGCCACTCTCTGCTTCCTCTCCTCCCTGAAAGCAGAAAAAAACACGACCACAGCTTAGAGCCGCAGTGAGATTTTGCACCGAGTAAACACATGCGCCTTGCCGTTGGATAACAGCTAATACCGGCAATGCTTCGACCGAAGAACAGGCCCTGATGCCAGAAACGTTAACGCGCGAGCCTCGCTTTCACCTCTTACGATTGTCGCGGGCGAGTCGTACAATACAATGAATAAACGTACACAGCAGGCCATCCACATATTGTTTCTAAGTAAGATGAGGTATGTCGAAGTAAGCGGCGCACTAACTCGCGGAAAAATGCTATAGAACGAAAAGTAAAATAAGAAAGTGGATTATCTAGAGGGTTCAGTGACCTTTTACTTTTAATTAAGGAAAGACGAAACAAAGCTAGAATAAAATACTTCAGATTTTTTCTCGAATTCTTCAAATCCCTCCCAGCTCACACAGCTCCCCCGTAACCTTTAAGATTAATGAAGTGTAACTCTGCAGAGTGAGTTTCAAGAGCCTCACAAAATCCAACGTTGCTATTAACCTTTGCAGGCAAGAGGGAAAAGCGACCGTTCCGAATACTATACGTTGTCGTACACCCCGTTGAAATATATATATATAAATCGCCACGTTTACAATTACAATTGTTCCATCGTTGGGATGAAAAATTGTAGTTGAAAAATAAAAGTATGATTATGGCCGTGCCGCGCGTCGTTCTGGCCTCGAAACGATCCGTTTCCCAAGTGCAGAGCGCGGACCCGTGAAATTTATAACAATTTGCACGTAGCTCTCATCTGGGGATACACACGAGCCATACATACACCCACACACACACGGGGTAGCTCCGGTAGCGACGCAAACCAAAAAGCATCGCCTGCATTTCATCGCACGAGTCCACACGCGCGCCTGACGTGCAAACGCGAGCCCGGGAAAACTCGGCCGCAATAGTTATTATCGCAAAGAAAAAAAAGAGGAAAGCAAAGCCCTCGCGCGCGAGCGGACGAAAGGAACGAGCGGGAATCGTCTAAATTTCAGCTTTTTCTCACGGCGCGCGATGTACACCTCGTCCCCCCCTAATTGCGCCCAACAACTCGTCGCCCGTTTCCAGTTCAACGGCCAACCGCACTCGCGCATATATATAGCTACGTTCTTTTTGCCGCGCGCGCACGCGCAGGCCTAAAAAAATAGCAAAAAGCGCTGACGCCGGCGCTTTTCTGCCTCTTCATCTCTCTTTCTCTGCCTCCCTCCCTCTCTCTCTCTTCATTATGGACGATGCCGCTTTGGAGAATGCAAATTTTTTCTAATTACCCATGACCTGCCGACCTGAAATAACGAATCGAGCCGCTCGGGCGAAAGTGTGCGTGTGCCAGCAAAGCACCGAAGCGTTCGTGATGTTTTAATGCGCCAATGTGTGCCGTAGTAATCTCAGGTTCATGCGTCGAATGTTCAACGCTAATCTCGCCTTTGTGTACGTGCACGATCTAATAACTCGACCGTTTGTGCGCGCCGGTCAAACATTGATATTTTCGCGATTCGCTGTGTGTTCCACCGACAAGAATCCTGAAATACCGGCAGGAGATTATTTATACTGGATTTATCCGATTTATAATGGAAAGGAAGGGGGCTCTTTGAGAGAAGTTGCCCAACTCGCGCCCTGTTAATCTTAATCAATGCAAAAAGATGATAAATTAAATTTGTCTCGTATATACGTATATACACGAGCGTTAATTAACTCGAAACTTTCTCTGGGAAGCCTAGCAAAAAGCATAAGCTATAAGGAGCGTAGTTTACTCGATATTTCAATCGCGCGAGGGTCTAAGTACAGTGAGCTGAATGCATTAGCCGAGAGAGCTTTAGAGGCGAAGGTCCGAATGAGCTGCTATTTAAACAAAGCAATTTCCTTTGGTTCCGAGGGAGAAAGTGGCTCGGTTTACGGAGTGCGAGAAATTAGTCCGATAATGGACAGGCATATCGATCGTTGACGAGCAGCAGCAGCAGCAGTCCGCGTCTTTTGGCTCGGTCCGACGTTTTTTTCTTCCCTGCCCCTCATTAGGTCTGGCATGACTGGGCGCAGTAACTCCCGGATAATAGAATACGTCAGAGCTCCATCCCGCCGAGTCGGCTCTCCCTCATTTATCCGCGCGCCCTCCCCGCCCTTCTCGGGCGCGCTTTGTTGCGCACTTCCGCCGCCCATACTGTGTACACACCGAGAGCCGGCTAATGGGTTCTCGCGGATAGAAATCGCGATATTCCCGGTGCGTGAAACAGAAAAGACACGCGCTTGCGCGGCTCCTTTATTCGCCGACGCAAGCTGGCCGAAATGTTGTCCGCAAAGGAACACAATGCCCTTTTCTTTCCACAATCGCGCTGTACATTATGTCCCGCGCGCGAGCTTCGATTTCGCCGGGCCGCCCGCTCGACAAGCCCGCGGTGCCGGACGTCCGCGGAATATATTTGGGGCTCGCGCACGGCTTTTTGCAGTTCGAGCACGTGGCCCGGGAGCATTTCAGCAGCGCCGCAGCGCCAACTCGATTAGATTTTCCGCCGATTCTGGTGCGATGCCCCTTTTGATTCCCGATGCCCCTCCCCCGCTTCCGGGCTCCCCCTCCTCGCGAGCCGAGAGACAGTTTGGGAGACAGGCTGGTCGCCGAGACTCGAGGGCGAGGAATAAAACTTTTCGTCCGCGAGTGATGGAAGTGCGCGGAGGGAGTTGCTCCCTTCGAGGGTGCGAATGTATCAACGCGCACAAATTGTAATGATAAATCTCGCGCGTTTTTCGAGATAACGAGAAGTCGTTCGAATAGAAACGCATGGGAGATTTTGACATTTGTTGAATCTCACCCTCGACACGTTCGGAATGAGATGATTTCCAAAAGTGTCTCGAAAACGGAATTCCGTAAAAATTAAGTGCACATACACGAGCTTACATTTCGTCGTGATAATATTAGTCCGTTTGAAAATATTCCTACTCCGTGGTTAACTATATGGGAAAAAGTCAAAACTATAACCGAATGAATCAAGACTCACTTGATAAAAGAATCGACTTGAGGGAAAATCACGCGAGAAACCACCCACGGCGCCTCAGTCAAATCTCGAGATGTATACGGCTCGAAACGAAAGTCTCGCGACGCGTCAACCCGGTTATGAGAAAAACGTCCTCGCTTCTCGACTTATTGCCATTCCAGCCGGGCCACGAGTCTCGCATGTCGAACTTTACTGCCCGTCCCACCGGCGACGCATTGTCTGCTTTCTCTCTCTCTCTCTCTCTCTCCCTCTCTCTCAATTCCCGCTGTGTCAAAGTTTTCAGCCGCACCTTGTTCTTTCATACACGCGAGCGGAGTATCGGACGAATCCGTGCGAGAAAATCGAGGATTAAAAATGCCCTGCTCGTCGTTTGCGCATCATTTTGCGCAACAAGTGGAACCGAGCGAATTAACACTTGGCTGCGTTGCCGCTAACTTTTCTTAAGCTCCTCTGTTTTACTTCACTTAAATGGAAGTATGGAGATTTCGAGGAATGAAACTTCCAGGGGCGACTCGACGTCGGGAATTTCCGGATGACTGATTGGCCTTTCGATTTTCATTCATTCCGTTCATTGATTTGCATAATTCGCAGTCTCTGAATGCATTTCATATTCTCTGCGAGTATAGAGTTATTGATTTTACTTTTCGGCGGGGAGGACAATGAAGCTCTAATTTTCTGGACATTATCATACATACATTGAATATACATGGGTTGCACGTATGTCACCCAGTGAAATCAGTCACAATTTTTCAAGGAAACCGGCTCCACGTTCGAGGATGTTGTATGAAATTCAGATGTGACTATATATTCATGTGTGATTTTGATGAAATATTGATAGATTTAGCTTGGTAAAGACGTGGGTAAAATTTTTTGGACAGTAACACGTGATAGTCCACAAAATTGGAAGCAATGTAACGAATTTTTTCATGGAATTTCATTAAATTTTCTGTTCAGTTGTATACACAGTAAAAACTCATGAGGCATTCACAATCTACCAACATGCAAGGTGATTCAGTTTTATTATTCCCGAGTATTTCATGATTTAGGATCATATTGATCCCAAAGTAACATTTAAATATATCGAATATGCAAAAGAGAGATATTGCTGGAAGTAATTCATTGGATACCCTTTCCAAATATTCAGTTGCTTTTAAAAATTCTCGAACGTGAAAAAATGCCAGTCAATTCACCTTACGCGAACGAATATTCATGAAAATTCGGACGGTCTCTCGAAAAGAGTGAATTGTTCAATGAACCGATGACTTGATAAAATATAGAAGAGAAAGGTAACGGTGGCCCCGAAATGTACACTCTGTCGAATCAATAAAATCATTCCGCCGCGTAAAAAGCCGCGTCGGTCGGGAAAACTGCCATGAATAACGGTCATTGAATCGCGGGAAACCAGTAGCTTTGGCCCGCACCCCGCCCCCCGATACATTGTCGTGGAAAACGGCGAGCCGGGAAAAAGAGCAAAGTAAATTTAGCGCGGCCCGGCTCGCAGATCAATTACACCAATAATCCTGCGCGCGTCCCGCTGCAAAGGGAAAGAAGGGACGAGCACGCGTGCGTGCTCGCGGTCTTTTTTCATAAATCGCCGGGGCGCGCGTGCCATTACGTAATCCCCGCGAAATGAAATACCGCGTCGGGCTCACGTATAAGCAGACAGCGTCGGCTCGAGATTTAGCGCTCGCGCGCGCACGCCCCCCGCGGAAAGCTACGGATTAGAGCGTACGCGCGGCCCTCTCCGAAAAGTTCGTCCCCCGAGGCTGCGCGCCGCGGATATATACGAGGGGCTTCGCCGAGCTGCTCCCCGCGGTGCGCCTCCCCCCCGCAATCTGCGAGCCTCCCCCCCCCCGCCCCCTCCCAGCGCCATATCTATGGCCATGATATCTCAATCGTCACTGCAGCGAGAGCGCCGGCCACCCCGGGGACGATATTAATTCGGCGCGCCGCCCACCGACCGCAACTGCAAATCGTTCTTGTTCGACCGGCTAGCTGCCCTTGCCGCGCTAATGACAGCTTTTTTCTCCCGGACACCCGAACTCACCGCCTGTTCCGCGTTCACCTACGTCTTGTGAGAACACTTACTCCCAGTTTTCAGAGGCTAATCAACATAGAGGGCTGCAGTCGTGACAGTATTTAGTTATATCCTATTTTGCTCATCAACATGTCCCAATTTTTATTAATCTTCTCTAATGGTCATTGCAACTATTATTTTTATTGATCTTGAGAAAAAAATAGCTACCGGATGTATGACTTATGATTCATTATTTATCATCTGACGGGAGACGCTTAGGGATCTAGTCAGATGGCGTAAGTAGTAACAGTCTGGCACGTTCGGACACGAGTGTATTTTTCATATTCGATATTTGGCTTTTCTTGACTCGTAAACTTCAAATTACTAAGTTATTCACGGTCATAAAGTATTTAGTTAACGTTTTCTCAAAAACTTGGCCAGACCGTAAACTTAATTTAAAATATGAATACATGACATTGGAAATGAACGTTCTTATAAATGCGATTTCTCATAGCATATTTCAATACCTGCGTTCTATCCACTCCTTTGTACCGTGCATTATTCCAATATGAGAATCTCCTTACATAATATTGCTCATCTTGTATTCCAATATACAGTAGTCCATTATCAAGATCAATAAGGCATAAGCCCTGTGATGGATCGAGGTTAGCAGCGTATATGCAGGGTGGCAGGCGCGAGCTGGGAATTCTCGCGGTCAGCCGCTGATAAGGGGGGATCTATAAATTTCTAATAAAGCGTGTTTGCCTGCTTGATTCCGTTACAAAGTTGCTTTTGATGAGGTCTCTACTCCCTCGCGCTAAACTTTTCAATGTCTCTTATCCTCATCGCGGCTGCCGCCGCGGAGAATTAATCCCGTTAGGTTTGAAAGAGGCACGCGGGAGAAGCTACAACGTCGTTTTCAAACTGGCCGCGACTCTGCGCTGAATTTCCAGATCCCAAAGTTGAGCTGATCTCGACTTCAGTTAGCTCGACCTCTGCTGCACCCACTAATGCCCATATCATGTTCACGCACAACATTTATTAGCTCTAATTCGCTTTGCGATCTCTCAACTAGCTCAAAACTTATTGAGCTACTGACGCACAAACACTTTTTTTAATGCGATTGAATTTGATTGCTGCATCTATGGATACATGGTGTTTCAACGCTTATCTCGACCCGACGTTGTTCGTGTCTTATAAATTTTTAAGATTTTTATTACAATTGGTAATGTGCTCAAGTTTTTCAGTATTTTATTCATTTGGGACGATTTTGAGCCGATTTTTCGATATGGCAGTAGATCAAAGCTCGAAGTAAGAACGAACAGAACGTAAACAGCGTAAATCAATTTCGTGTTAAATGTGTAGAAAGAATGTTTATATGGATAGATAGAAAATATTCTGAAATTAAAAATAAATAAAATGAAAGGTAAATTCAATTTTACTGTATTCACTTATTTTTTAATCAAAGAACCGAGAGATAGTTGATTTTTTCAACGCTCAAGGAAATTCAAGCTTTCAGATCGAATTTATTTATGACCTACATAGTGTCTATGTAAGTTTATTGCAATTTCAAGATCTTCTTGAACGTTGATTGAATTTTGAAAAAGTGTTTGTAAATACTCGGCTGTGTTGCTATCTTTAGATTAACGAGCTCATTCTCACTCGTACAGTTAGCACTTGTACACAATTGAATGTAACTGTCAATCGGACACTATGTAGTCAGGTAGCTGGAACTTGATGAAACTTCACAAGTAGATTCCTTACGCGATAAAGAAAAGTTTTCGACAGGGATTCCGTCAAATGGATCGATTTCACTGGGATGTTCCATAGCTCATCATTGCATTTATATATGTATGCTCTCAAGGAAATGGATACATTTGACAAAGTCATTTTATAAAACTTACTTTCCTGATGAAAGAAATCTTCTCGGGAGATCCAACTCCTGGACTGTGCAGTGCTTCTAGTAAAACGGAAATAAATGGAAAAGTACATTTCGATACTCGACAAAAAACAAATTGAAGGCACGTGTGATGTTTACCGCTCGAGTAAAGCGTGCTGGTGATAATCACACGAGTCTAGAAATCGTCTTTTCGTCTGATATCGAACAGTATTTTTCATCCCAAGTGTAGAAAACTAACGTTTAATAATCAACTTTTCGATACAAGTGATGAAAAAATAATTTCTGACGCTATTTTCCAATTCTGAAAACTCAAAAAATTGATCGAAGGAGCCTTGGACGTCCAGAAGATCGAGCTGAGGCCATTCCACGAGCATCCGGCAAATTGGACGTGCTTCGGACTGCTACAAGTATTAATGTGTCTCGTTGCGTCTGGTGCCGCGACGTTTCTCGACGTCCGAAGTTACAATGACCAGGGGGCCCGCAGCAAGCTTTATACGTTAATAATAATTCAAGTGTGCGAGTCCCGGGAGTTCTTGTGGCGCGAGTTGAAATTATCCGAGCGCAAGTTTTGGGCAAGTCGACGAGTCCCTCCGGTCCCACGGCCGTTTCTTCTCCCCCTCTCTCCCCCTCCCGCCGCTCGTGCACGCGGCGCAATTAGACCGCTAACGACCACTTGCGCACTTTCTCAGCAGATATCACCGGCCCGTCTAAATCTCGTTCTATATTTTCCCCTCGGCAAATATTGATGACGAAGTCGAGCCCCCCCCCCCTACGTCCTGTATAGCGTGCTGCTACAGGAGGATCCGCTCTACTCTAGCGCATATTATGCGCAGTCTAATAAGCGGGCCGTCCGCGGGCTTAACGCTTTTTGTACGACGACTTTACTGCTCTGCGCTCGACGAGCGGAAGCCCGAATTATTTAGCAAGAAAAGATCCACCCGCATAATATGAATTTCGCACGAATTTCGCGGCTCTGTTTTGTTGAAATCACTATCGCCGACGAGCGAATTCATTCGGAGTCTTCTTTTTAGAAGCACAGTGAAATTCTATGTTTGTCCGCGAACAAAATGCTCACGGCGTATTGTCTGTTGGTCCTGAATGAAATTAAAATAAATACGTCTCATGCACGGCGAAAACATTCGAGCAATCTTGTTTTATACTGGCTCGACATAATGTACATTTGAATTGATGAATAATTTTTTTTTTCATCCGATATAGATTGACGGGGAATGAAATTATCAAAATGTGCATGGCTCATCTCTGCGCACAATGAGCAATTATTTTTGTGAATTGTTGCATGATATAGCATGTACGAGATAATACATTTTTATTTCGTCCAGTAAAATTCTATAACAAACTGAAAAGTTTGTACTTTTGTACGAAGCTTTTTATTTGTTGACGATGCAATTTGGTACAAAAAATTATGATTGTTTTTTCTCTAAAAATCTTTTATTGAAATGTCCCGTATGAGAATTATAATTAATACAACCAATAGAATTGATTTATATCATTTTTTTGCAGAAAGAGTTGAAAGTCTTGCCTCCAAATCAATGGAAAAAATGAGTCGGAACGTGAAATTAAAATATTCAATGTGTTGTACAAGATCCTGGCAGAATTTTTGGATCTAAGATAATTTTTTATATGTTAAAACTTGATTAATATGTTTCTTGGACTATGCAGGCAAAACAGCAATTTCCTATCTCATCCCATACAATTTTCTCTAGGGACTTGTGTTACCCTTATAATCCAGGGGCAAATGTTGGCACGAGATTTTGACATGCTACAAAAAATTATGTTGGGACAAAAATTACACCGAGATCTTATACAGTACATTGAATGTGTTTTGATGCATATTCCACTTACATGGAAGAAAATAAAAATTGAATTGAATTGGTTGCATGAAAAAATGTTCACTTGTAGAAAAATAACCAAAGAAGATTATTTGGGAAGAAATTAATGCTGGTGGCCGTATTGTCCTCAGAGACCTTAGTTTTCTTAAATATACTATTCAAGAAATTAAACCTTATTTTCTTTACTTTTGCGAAAACATAGTTAAAACTGGTCTCGACTGAACTGACAGATTTGGGGTCAACGTTATCTAATAGTAAAGGTTATTCATTCACGTTTTTAACAAGTCAAAGGTCTAAGTTGAATAGTCGGTCCTGATTAGATCTGATCAATAACAAAATCAAAAAATTCTCGCAGTCGACATCCCGTACTAAAGCAGAATGAACAGGGTCTTTGACCATATCTATACTCGATCTATACTCGATTAACTAGAAATTTTTAATAAATATTCAACAATTGTCTATTGCTAACCAAATCCTGATAACGATGAAAACCGTAACAGAGCCCTAAAAGCCTAGAATCGATAAATGTTTTGACCAATCCATCACGATTATGTTTTAATATGATTGAAATTAGATAATCTCTTTGCGAGAAATGATGTCACATAAACCCTCTCATACACATATTTTTATTAAAATTATATTTTTGAAAGATTTAAAACATTATTGACTGCAAAGTAAAAAGTAAAAATTTTATCCTACTGATTCTTGAATACTTCAAGAGAGTAATGGATGAAATGAACAAAAATTGTTCGATACAGATATGCCCACCTGTGTGAGGATGCTTTTGGTATTCACAAGCACGTACGGCGCGGCAGCTTCGGATTACGCTTGAGGGAAGGAAACGTAGGAAGTCACAAAACGCTTGGAAGTTTTTATTACATGCATTCGCAATTTCTTATTTTTGCTTATTGAAATTCCGTATTTTCAATCTTGTTACAAACATCTCAGAAGGAATTTACATAATTTATACGACCTGTAACTTTTGAATGGAAGGAAATAGCTACGTTACTGACTGCCGCGATGCAAAAGTTAATGCTTATCCGTTGAGAAATGATAGTTGTTCAAATTGTGACTCAACTCCGAAGCACTGCACACAACATTTTACATTCTGGAATGTTTATTTTATTGT
Organism: Aphelinus atriplicis; assembly: GCA_020882685.1. NCBI lineage: Eukaryota > Metazoa > Arthropoda > Insecta > Hymenoptera > Aphelinidae > Aphelinus > Aphelinus atriplicis. Next base: position 25,211,074 of record CM037074.1, on the reverse strand, counting down.
GTTAAAAACAGCGCCGCAAACGAAAAGCAATATCACGCGTGTACCGCGGCTCGAGTGATTAGTCTTTCACACAAATGAAACACCCAAGTTGCATTACGATCTTCCGCCTAATTTGCATGAATTGATATAACTTTAGAGCAACGATATAGCCACAACGAGAAAACAGCTGGGAAGTAAAACAAACTGCATGTGCAGCGCAACGCGGGGGTTGATATTTACGCGTGTTTTGCGCTCCCTTTCGTGCTAATCTGGAAATCACAATTTCAGCGACTCTGTGCACGCACGTGCGCGGCTTTGGGGGGAAAAAAACACGAACGCAACGAGCGTGTGTGGCGGAGCAGATTTTCCGCAATAACGATTTGATCACGCGCGCATTCATTTAATCGTATCCGAATCGAAACAATATAATTTCATTAGCTTTGGGTCGCAATCACCGTCTGTCGCCCGTTGGGCTGTTACAACTCACCTAAGTAAGCAACAATGTGACTGACTGTAATGCAGAGCGAGTATAACGAGACACTCGGGGCCGTCGTTCCGTGGCACGTTCGACGTCGCTCGTCAGGCGTTCCTCGGACTTGGTCGAATTGCGATACAGACCTACGACACGCGCTGTCCCCTGCCCTCTCTGGCTCAAGCGCTGTATTTGAAAATCCCTCGAATGGAGTATATGGTCCCGCGAAGCGCATTCGATTAGTTTCGCCTGATCGCAACTTTTTTCCGCGTTTATCAATTCAGTGAACGAGACGCGCACACACGCCGATCGTTTAAAATATGCGCGGCGCATTAACCGAGCGATATTCACGCACTGATGGGGCAAAAATATCGTGTGCAACTTTTGCGCGACTTTTGATCCTGCAATCGCGTAATCACCACCAGCGAACGAAGCGAGTCGGCGGCAAATTTTACAATTCCGCGAGCTAATTATACTCTTATCAATTATTCATACGTCTCTGGCCAGAGAAGTATATTCAATGTAAATTCAATTATCTATTCCGCTTGTTAAATAGATAAAATTGAACGTGTCTCACCTTTTCCAAAGTTTGCCTCTTCTGTAAGGGAAAGCAGAGATAAGCCGAAGTAGCCAATTCCAGACCAAGAAGATTTTCTCGAGTGGAGTCGAGCGCGCCGGGCTGTGCGATGCTCGATGTCTGTGTGCGTATTCTTCAGCTGGTCATAAAAGCAGCTCTCGGCTCCCAATAAGTCGTCATCCAGTGTGGAACGTCGAAGTGACTTGCAGCAGCTTATCGAAGATCGAGGATCCACGCGACGATGACAGGTGCGATCTCAGGAAAAAGTCAGCTTGATCGCAGATGAGCCAGAGAAAAAGGTACTGGGCTACAGACGCGGACAATCCTTTCATCCCTTGTTGCGTCCGCGAAGGGGGACAAGGAGGAGGAGGAAGAGGAATGGGATAAGGACTTGCCGGGGGTTAAGGCTACAATAAAACAAAACACGACGTATGTCCCGGTGTGCAAGCTGTAATGGATGGAAAAAAACGAGTCAAGCTCCAGTATAATAAAGGCGTTTTTACTGGTACGACAGAGAGGGAGAGCCGGATTCACCGAGGCTTATTTTTTGTCGAGCTTAAATCGGACTGACCACGCGCGCGCACTTCCGACAAGAAACTTGCCGCCACGAGAGATACAGTCTCTTGACTTTGCAATCGCTCAGCGATGTATTATTTTATTTTCTGCGACAGCCGAGCTTAATTCCTCTTTAAGCTTGATGAGAGAAAAAATCCCCTTATCTTACAGATTTTGTCGAACAAGCTCAGAGTAATTCTTTGGGATTCTAATTTTTAACACTGATAATCGGAGAATTGTAATACTCCCGCGTTATGGAAAAATGATTGCTTATTTCTACCACCGGTGGCAGGTGGTGGAATTATTGATAAATAATACGTTCAGTACGAATTTATTGTTCGAATCCAGGAGTATTTACAGGAGTTTCGTTTAGATCTCGCCAACTGTATCGCATGAACCGTGAATTTATTTCAACTGAGCACATAAATTAGTAGGAATGAATAATTAGTGGAAGATCATCTTCCTCGCAATCTGAAGGGAAAGCTCTACAATAGAAACATTTGCATCATTAATTTGAAATGGGATTTACCCGCTTACTCGAATGAGTGAATATGTGAGCAATATCACGTAGATGAACGTCGGAATAACGTGGACTTAATCTTGCCAAACACAAAGTCGAAATATTCATACCCAAAAGATCAAATCCATAATACTTTGCATATGGGTTTTGAAGATAAAAAATTTACGTTGGTACGACAAAATCAACAGCGCCATCGAAATTCTGTTGGCGTTTGTTAAAAATTCTCGCTTGGACAGAGGGCGAGCGTACATACACATACATAACCAAAACGCTGCGATAAAACGGGATACAGAGCATAATAGTTACACCGAGTAGTGAGTACACAGGCCGCGCGTGCGCCAAAGGAAAAACGCGCTCGCACACGGGAATATTGGTATTTGAATAATTGTCGATCGAATTTCGTTTCGACAATGTGGTCGGGAGCGCGCGTAGTTTTGTCAGGTGTTTGTTACGCGCCGGCAGCAAACAATAACGCTGTCTCTCTCCCTCTCTGGGCCGCGGGTGAGAAATTGATTGCGCGGCAATTCACCTTGACAGTGCCGCTAGATGCGCTAGAAGCGGGCCAGCTCCAGATCCTCGCTGAACGAAGAGAACTTGTCCATGCCTTGAAACAGAAAACAAATGCAGATTGAAAGTCTGAAACAAATCGAGAGCTGAGTGGGAGACATTGAAAAGTGGTACGCTCTCAAATTCAAATCCACTATACGTCAGACCACCGTACGAATACTGTATACAAAATGTTCAATACCCGCGTAATGTATCAGCAATACGTTGTTGGTGTGTTTGTTAGAAATACATTCCATCAAAAATTACGAATAAATGGGCTACCTATATCTCTGCAATTATAATATACATTTTCCAATATGTTTCCCATAGATTGCCAATGTTTACTAAAATATTCATACAGTATATCAGCATATTATTATTTTAAGTAGTGCTTAAATTTCGTTGTCACAGTTCTTTTTACGACTCCCCTCACTATTCAGTTTGTTCACGTGCAAACATCATTTTTAAAACATTTCTCGAAAAAATCCAATACAACCAAAAAGTTATAAGCACACGAGAAAGTTTATTCCAGTTTTATACATAAGTTATTCTCGATCCACACGCATGTGCACTGGAATTTTATATATAAAAGAAATTTCTGCACAGAGAAACTCTATATATGAATAATTTTATACACGAAAAACATCTACACTATTCATTAAAATTCTAATTAACGCAGTAAATATATCGTGTATATGTTGTTTATGTTGAATTTTAATCTGTAGAGTTTTTCGTGCGGCGATTTCTTGTGGATAGAGTTCATGCGTGTGGACATTGTCAATTGTGTAGAAATGGATTCTGTAGAATCTGTATAGTGTCTAAGTATGCATAGAGTTCGGCAATGGAAAAATTTTTGCTGGAAGAGTAATCGATGTAGGAGACTTGGATATTTTGTAGCGTTAGACTTTTGTCAGATACCCCTGTTGCTTCCAATAACGTGTTCAAGTGACAAAATTCTAAATCCAATGATCATTCATGATTTTATTAGTAGATAACATGTATTTTGAACATGGAAAATCCCTCCTACAGCCATATGAATAGTCACATAGATCGTAAAATGAGAGTAGTGAAGCTCGCAGAAGATTCCAATTTTTATTTTTTTCAATTTATCAATAACATTCACGCGCTTGCTGGAATCAATGTTGTATAGGGTGCAATATAGAATCATTGCTGTATTCCATTCGAGAGTGTATTTGAACTTGTGAAACGTTGAATCCTTGAAACACGAAAAAGGAAATCTTCCCGAATTCCCCAGCCATAGCTGCAGCGTAACAGTTCGGATTTACACGGAAGAAAAACTGGGCTGACATCTCAAGCCCTATAATACAGTGAATTAACCAGCACTCTTGAAAATCGGAGAATCTTGTGAGTGAAGATGACGTGGAAAAGACGGGTCGGGGAAGACTGAGAAGATGGCATAGTGTGACATCTAATCAGGTGGAGGCTCGGCAAATTAGCAGTTGGAGCCTGTTTAATGGATGCGCCCTGACAATTAGCCCCGTCGTCCGATATTGGACAAGCTCAAATTTCTCACCCTCGGTCTCTGGTTGCTTCCTCTCTATCTCTCTTTCCCTCAGCCCGCGGACTCGATTTTACCGAGCGAGAGTCAGCGGGCTATTCTATTTCCGGCGCTCGTGAATCACTCTCCGCACCGCGTCTCGGCTATCCAGTCGTCCTATATGTCGCGACCAAACCCCCAGCGTGCGTCGCAAGCTCTAAACCAGTCACGATTATTTTTTTAATGACCCGACTAAAGAGATTCGCTGTCTCGCCATTCTGCCGTGGTTTTTCGCTATCTCTCTATGCTTGCTTCGCGTATTATTGCCGTTTAGTTTGTTGCATATGACAATCACTATCCATAGGTGTGTATACATGATTAATTTTGAATGTTGTTATAGCTTTACTGTTGATAAAGAATGTAATTTATTTGATTTTTATTCTTATTGCCAGAAGATGATAACATTCAAGTCCCCGAAACGTTGCTAACAGAGCATCGATTAATTTTTGCAAGTGGTGGTTAATCAATTCATCCACAAAATTAAATATATGTATTATTATCTAGTAAGTGCCAAATCATCATAGATGATTCATCACTTATTGAATGCGTCAATGAAAAAAAATTTTCATATCATTCGATATCGTGGCAAATAGTGACTATATTTATTTGTCCAGTAGATTGAGTTTGAAACTGTGTTGGTGAGCACAATCTGGCCACGAAGATAAATACTTATAACATTATAGCGTCTCTCATAGTCGCAAGCGTATAAATCAAGAAAGTCGTGAATCATAGACGTTGAAGAGACAGAGTCACTTCTACCTCGATATCTGGCCAAATCTCGAGAGGATGTAGGTTCTAGCGCTACGAACGTATCACGCAAGTGATATCTAATATTGACGAAGTCATAGACGACTTCATCCCCAGATTTTATACCCAATTAGATTGGTATTCCTGTGTATTCGTAAAGGCTACATTGATTCACCATGAAAAATTCGGGACGATTGGAAAATGTACGAAGTGAAAAATGCGAAATCAGAGATAATATTCAACTAATAGTCAAAGTAATTCAAATTGAACGGGAAAATTCATATCATCATCTACAAAGTTGAATATGCAAAGAAATAATAAAAGAAAAGAAGTTGAGATTGAGTGTGCCACTTAGCTCTCGGCGGCTTCTTTTCATCAAAAGAAACGTCTAAAAGTCTCTCAGAGAACTGTGCTAATTAGTGCGGAAATTCGCGTCAAGAAATCACACGAGAAAAACATTTCTCTTGAGGGATCGTTTTACTCGCTGAATTTATAATATTCGAAATAACTTTGAAGCACGTGTCTAATGCTTTTTTATACGTCTCAAAATATACTTACAGAAATTAAATTATTTCAAAAGCATCCCAATATAGTCACAGTGCTGACGGATAAATCGCATAAAGTACAGGGTCCCATATACATCTGCCTGAGATGGAACAGTCATTACATTCCACTTCAAGCAAGTTCTTAAACATAATTTGTGGAAAATGGGAGATTACCCCAAGACATTCAAAATAAGCTATATTGGATTAAATTTAAACCTGCTGAGAAATAGCACTTTTCAAAAGGTGTCTTTTTGGAGGATGGAAAATCGAAGGAACTTATAACTACGCTCATCCCTGTAATATCGAATTTATAATTAACTTTCATAGGTTCACGAGTGTAACGATAAATATTTATTTATCGAGCTTATTGAACTATTCCAAATTATATAAAAAATGAGATTATAAGAGTAAATATTACATTTCATACAGTCCGAATGATTATGTTAAAAATTAAATAAAATATGGAAAAATGTTACATTTGTGGCCAAATTATTTATTGAGTTTAATGTCGACGATGAATAGCTGGAACAATCTTGAGATTTATTCAATAAAGAGTGAGATAAATAATTCTCAAAAGGGGCCGGGTGGGCGATATTGAGCTTTCTCGATAATAAAATTTGATAGAAAATACATATGATTATAAAAGAAGTCGAATCACACAGGTGAAATGAAGAAAACCCAAATAGTTCGTCGTTCGCTTTTTCCACCTAGCTTAAGTATATCGAAAATTATCAATTGTGAAATTAGATGGAATGTCTGAATTACTGACAAAATCCATGTACTAAACGGGTGTACATATTCTCAATCGGTCAACATTTTTTTTTCAAAGTTATTCTACGTCACTATAAATTCTCCCTGATGCAATACCGATCTAGCCGCACTAGTATACATTTACGATCTAAAGGATGGGTGATGTGGGGCCGTAATTTTCCAATATACTATCAAAGTTGCAAATAATCTCGAATTCCCAGGTCGTTAGTATAGAGCTTTCCACTGCTTAATCGCAGGTCCTAATGAGCCCGAAAATATAACGCTACCATTAGGCCGCGGGGAAGAAACTCTGCCCGACGTCGGCCATAATTCCATTTTTATATATATACACATATGAAATGTCTCGCGTGTTCCACTCTCGTAAGGCCCTAAACTGCGGCGAATCATATTACTGTTTTTAAGCCGCGATGATTTGTAAGCATGGGAGAGTTGTTTCTGGTGCGTGGCCAAATCTCGCGATACGCCTCGGCTGCTCGAGGGCGATTGCAACTGGCGCGCGTCACCCTTTGACACATCCGGCGCGAACGTTTGAGTTGGAATGTTTTCCGATTATCCGGCCAATGGTCAGAAGGTTTTGGTGGATGCTCGCTTTAGTAAAGCTGCGCCCATCGGCTGAACGATAATTATCCGATTCATTCTCATAAGCCGAACTCACGCTTAAATATTCATGCTCGGATAATCAAATAACTAGGCCAAAATTGAGTTTGACGCCGGTATGATTATCACTTTGGCTAAAGTTAATGCGGGTAAATTTTCCGTAGTGAGGTTATACGTGAGGTTTTTTCACTCAGTGTGTCGCGCTTATTGTCATGAAAATGTACACTAATGACCTCACTAATGACACGAATGGACTATCTATTCACGTTTGATGTTTCATCATGGATTTGTGGAGTGTGTTCGGGCTTAACTTAATTTTCAGCAGCAGGTTTGGCTTGATATAATAAACGTTGACTTTACGGTGACCGCGCGGAACAGGATTATTACAAATAATCTCAATCAATAAAAATATTCAATCGACCTATATAAGCTATAATATGATTATGTTGTATTTTTAAAACTCAAATCTTATTCTTATTTCTATTGGCCAATACAACAAAGAGTATATAGACGTGAACTGGACGTACACACATCTTTAAATGTATTTTTCTCGATAAGGGAAGGCGCGCGAAACTTCAAGCATGTATTATTTATTGTATACATACATTTAATCATAATTTTTTATTCAACGACTTTATCCATTATTTAAGTTTCATTTCCAGTACTTTCAAATGCGAAGGATAAAGAATTTCCGTTTTTCCCATAGCGGAAGAAGCAAACGGCCAGATGTTATTCTGCACAAGTTTTTCTAATGTAAATCCACTGTTTCATTGAAATATTTTGTCATGGAAAGTGAAAACAGAAAAAGTTGAACAACTGTTCGAGATTTTTTGATATACTAAAATTTGCAAAACGTACAATTGTGCCTGAAATTATCCACAAAATCTTTCAAATAAAGCGTCTTTAAGTAAAGACATACTGGTAATGCATTTAGTAGCGATTTTTGGAAGAGCGAATGGAGGCGAAATCTATTAGTAGCGAAAATTAGTAGCGAATGGAACAGAAATCGATTATACACCGCCCGAAGCGAAAAACTTTTCTAAAGGTATGTACATTGATTTATCTAGGAAGCACATTATGTGGAAGACCATTGTTAACTGTAATAACAGTATGTTTTCTCAAAGAGACTTCGAGTGAAAAAAAATAATGAGAGACGTTTTTTGCCATCGCAGATGAAATTAATTGACCGTTGCTCCGTAGCAATATTTGATAGGGATATACAGGGGGATATAAACAACGGTTGCTATAGAGAACTGAAGTTCTCGTGACTTTTGCCACTGTCAAATAAACCTCGAACTGATTTTCCCCTTTCCGCAGCGATGGTTGCTAGGGATGTACACAACAATTGATATGAAAATCAACAATGCGTGCTATGGAAAATATCTCTTCGCTCTCGTCCAACCTTGTGAGTATTCAGGCCCCGACGAACATTCGCGAGGAATCGTGGAGAACTTCTTGGATCTTATAAAACGGCTGATTTTGCTGATAATTGTCGGTTCGCATCTTACTACGACTAACATGTGAGCAAAATTTCAGGAAGATTGGACGATTTCTCTAAATGCTGTAACGCACCAAAAAACAGCGTTACGTACGCCGTACACACATTTTTTGAGACATTTTTTGAATTCCCTATTTTTTACCCGTAGATCACGAAAAACGAGGACTGAAGTCTGATTCGAAAGTTCGATTTTAAATATATTTTTTTGAGAAAGCAAAAACATGAACATACTGATGTTGACATCATTATTGAAATAATTTTATTGCGTGTACTCTCTCAAATCTTCACGGTGAAAAATGATTGTGTAACGGTGCTCTCTTAAATCCTTGCAGAAAAAAAATCAGTGGAAGAAGGTGGACGACAAATCCATTGGATTACAGTGTATTTCTTATGTAACAAAGTGAATTTTCACTGTAGTTCTATGAGTTTTGATATCAAACATTTTTACATGACGATTTGCAGTAAGTATGGTGTTAAGTGAATTTTTACTCTACTTACTGTGAATTTCATGTAAAAATTTTGCTATCAAAACTCATGGAACTAAAGTGAAAATTCACTCTAGTTACATAAGAAATTCACTGTAATCCAGTGTTATTGTCGTCCACCTTCTTACAGTGGTTTTTCACTGTAAGGATTTAAGAGAGTGGATGAGTGACATTTTCCATGCGATTTTTATACATTCTTATACAGTTTTGTAAATTTTTAACATTAATTGTTTTTACTAGGAATAACACAAGAAATGTTTTTATCAAATATTATCTATCGTTAAATCTCTTGATTGATCCAAACTTCGGCATTTGATAATGTTATACTTCTGGCTTAGAAATTCTCTCAGCTCGACTATCCAACCAAATTCAATCCAATAAGCCCATCAGTGCCACTGAAATCCCACCCTGAAAGAGACAACTATTTAAGTGTATCAAAACAGTTTCTTCGGTGAGCATTCGCCGAACCTATTCAGTACACATCGTCTTTCCGTTAAACCTTTTAATTTGTATCCAGCCTCACCAAAGGAAGTAGTTGTGTAACTAGTTTTGGTGGCGAAAAAATCCTGTCTAATTAAGAGAGTTTCAATTATCCGGTACCACCACTTGTGCTAATACGCAGATTCGGCGGATTAAGGGCTCACGACTTACGAAACTGGGCCAGAGGTGGTTGGGGAAACTTGAGTGTACCCAACTCCGGGGGAAAAAGAAGCATCCAAGAGCCCGACTACATTTCACGCTCGATCGAGGCCCACCCATAGACAATTTCCCAGAGGCTTTCAGCCCGATATAATGGGCCGAGCTTTAAACTAGCGTACCTGGCTGGACTCGCACCACGGCCGATCCTCTCCTTCTCTATCGCGTTATCCCCTGTGTGGCCCTTCCTTCTGTAACCGGCCCTGGACCTCCTACGCCCCCTCCGTTCTATCTTATCGCAAGAGATGTACCCCCCGATTCTTTATCTCGTGTCGGGCTATTGATGAATGGGGCTTGTGCGTTGTCCACCTGGACATTTGATGCTGGTTAATGTGACGTCTTACGACGAGATCATTTGGATGGTCGCACAGCCCAAGATTTAACAATAAATAGAGGAATAACGAATGAAATAACAAGCTCTTGATGGATCAAACAGATGCGAGCGAATTGTTGACTTTAGTCTGCATGTGCGAGGGAAATAATTCAAGGGATAAAATCATCCGACAAGTTCGTGTGCATATGTCGCTCAAGAATACAGGAAGAAATATTTCCACATCGCGAACAATAACCCGGGAAAATATTTCCCACCGGTTTTCCAATACGTACAAATATTTTAAAACGCTCTCTCTTGGCCCCGCCGAGTGGCTCGGCAATTTGAAAGTTCAGTCCGGTTGACGCGACGCGGATCTTTCCTTACACGCAAATAGACACGGCGCTCGAGTTGAAAAAGCTGGGTTCGATTTGAAAATTGTACTTCCCGGCACGTTCTCGAGCGAGCGAGCGAGTGCGCGCGTGCGATCGATGTGCCGTTGCACTTCGATGTGCCGATTCTTCTTCCTTGTTCCGAGTGATTCGAGCGTCGCACGTAAAATTCTTCTTTTGTCTTGCCAGCCGGGTTCCCTTATTTTTATCCGCCTTCGTTTCCTTGGCGATTCCCTCTTTACAGCTGAACTTCGGAGTCTCACCTCGTTTTATCAATTTACGAAATTCCGAGCACGCCAGTAATAATCTTTTCGACCGGCTCACCCGTCTTCCTTACTCCCGCGAGCAAGTCAAGCCCGAAGAAACCAGACGTGAGACGGAGAGAGAGAGGAGGATAGTAAAGAAGAGCCTTACGGTAGTTATGCAAATGAAGAGATTCATTAACCACCTGGAAGTTTATTATTCTTTTCTCCGTTGGCGGCTGCACGAAAGGAGCCCAGCTTCGGTATCTCGGCTCGGCTTCGCGGATAAAATTCTGATTTTTTTTACTGATTTGCACAGGATAGACGGCTGACTTCCTCTTTCTACTAATCCAGACTACTGGCCACTTTCCGGTATTACAAATTTACCGAGTTTCTCCATATTTCTCTTTTGAACATTCATTTACAAAATATGATATCGCATTTGCAGTATGATTCTTCCCTTGAAACTTTCAATCTACATCACAGGGAAAAAGAGAGCAACACATGCATGTGCGTGTGAAGTATAAGCAGATTTAAATAAATCTGATACGTTTAGCAAAGCTTTTTGACTTTCAAAAATCATTATTAATTCTATACATTATAGAGGGGTCGTGAGACAAATGATTGATTCAAATTAAACAACTGCACTATTGGGGTATCTAAAAGCATTCCACCAAACTATGATATCCTCGTTTTGAGCGTGTGCAAGATGTAGACAAAGCTTTAGCGAGAAATTATCATCGGCAAAAAAAAACTTATTTCGGGTTGGAGATAAGAGGATTATCCGGAGCATCTCCGATTAACAGAAATCCTTTCGTAGTAAATGCTTAATCGCTTCTCTCCATAAGCTTGCGACTAACGCGCACGGAAAAAGGTACGGAAAGTTTCGCGAGAAAAAGAAACAGTCGGGAAAAGGTGGGGGCGACAAAAGAGAACGAACAGAGGTCGGGTAAAAAGAGGCGTTCGGTGTTTCTCGATCATTATAACGCACGGCACACTCCCTTTTCATCTCGACGCCGAATTTCCTCGAAACATTCCCTGCGCAGCGGATTAGATAGCTGTGGCCCATAGATGAATCCGTCCGGAGATTGAGGAAACGTCGGATGCTCTTGAAAAATGAAGTGTTGTGCAGTAAGCGGGATGAATTCGGGAGGTGGAGCCGAGCACTGTGCATACATCCCCGCAACCATACGCGACTCCTCTTAATCGTGAATGAGAAAGAAAAAGAAGAATATTCATCATGTTCTACCCTTGCCCGTTTCGGAGTCAGCAAAAAGTGACTGGCGCACGTCTTGGGAACAAGCGGACATGGGTGAAAAGGCCCCCCGGGGGGCGGCGATCGAGCCCGGCCCCGCACAATGCGTACACACATACACACACACATCCCCACATACATACACCTACGTGTGTAAGACTCACACGCGAGCGCTAATTCCGCGAGGGATTTAAAGCTCTTTCACTTGGTGGCTTTTGGCTCGGGCGAGTTCAGCCGCTCGTTAGTCCCCCATAGGTCAGTCGGATTCGCGCGTGGCCAGCTATAGTTATGGTTTAATACTCCCTTGCGTAATGTGGATTCATCGTTCCGAGCGGAACCGCCTGCGCGTGTAAGCGTATCCACCCGGAAATACCATCCCTCGCTGTCTCTCTTTGCACGCCCTCCCCCCCCCCCCTCCCTCATCCTCCTCCCTGTACCGTCGCTTTTCTCTCCTCTCTCTTTCTCTCTCGCGCGCGCGCTCGCACGCACGGCTCTTTTGGTTTTAACGCTCGGCGCTTTTCACGTGCGGCATCGAAAACTTCGCGGTGAGGGGCAAATGTTGTGCGCTTTCGGCTGGTTGTTGGGCAACGATCGAGGCCGTGGACGCTTAAGCAATGGTTTTCGAGTTTGGAAAGCCTCCGTACGTGGGGGGATTTCTTGCTGTACGTGGAATTCGAAATCCGATTGTATGTACGATTGAAAGGGACGTCTCTCGAAGTTCTAGATTGGATACTGTTGTGGCGAGGGGAAACGAGAGATTTCGCGAGAATCTCTCTCTTCTATATACATATCTATCAAACGCTTTGGACATATGTCACAGTATATCCAATATAGTATATAGCTAAAGATTTATACAGTTAGTAGAGCACAAATACGAGAACTTTCGTCATGATGATTTCAAAATCGACGCGAAATGTTGAGATTGACAATGAAAACACGATTGCAGTGCGAACTTGACTATTTCCGTTGGGCCGGTTCGAATAGGAAAATTCTTCGTCAAACTCACGGTGTCAAGTAGTAAAAATCGAGCTGCCAGCTGCCCATAGGATTTCCGACCTTCTCCGCAGGCAGTTCTAAAGTTGCCTCAAAGTCGGGTAGCATCGCGACATGCTCGCATGCCGGGCTGCTCGTCGGCTGCCGCAGCTTCGGGCCGTTAGCTGTGGAAAGTCTGCTCGCGTGTACAGGCCCAGAAGAGCAAGTCGCGCCGACATGGTCAGGTTTAATGAAAGCCATAAAGTGTTAGCGCGAGCGCGCGAGTATATAGGGCTCTCCCCAGTTGCTTGCCGCGTCGCCGATCTCATACGGTTAGGATATGTATATATATACAAGTATATATACGCGCTTTGTATTAAAGCGCAAAAGCCCAAAAGGCCAAGAGCTTACGTAACGTCTTAAGGCTTGCTCCAGTCCCAAACTGCACTTCGTTCGTTTCATTAAATTCCTGATCTCGCTCTCGTTCTCTTTCCCTCTCTCTCTCTCTCTCTCTCTCTCTCTCTCTCTCTCTCTCTCTCTCTCTCTCTTTCTCTTTCTCTCTGGGTATGCTTTTACGCGTTGATAGTCATTCATGAACATGTTTCACAGAATTAAGTTCTTGTAATGAGTCCATCTTGAAACAGCTCGTTCAGTATCTTGTATTCACGAGTTTGATACGAGGTGAGTATTTTTTTATTAAAGCTCAAGTGGAAGGAATGTACTCAAGGAGGTAAAAAGTTATCAATTCACTGTCATTTACTAACGATTTATCGTTTGCATCTTGACGCTAAGTCCACATACAATCATTTTTTTTCAACTTATTTGTTACTTCAATCAAGAGATCTGTAAGATAACGTGAAAAATATGCCATAGCTCTGGAAAAGTAAATGAAAAGTGCTTGTTGAAAAAAGATTGCCTCCATATTAGCCAATGAACTGGACGAAAAGATAGTAGACCTTCAACGCCCAAAAAAATCACTGTATGATGTTGGTGGAATTGCGGAGAGCGTGGAAATATTTTTTGCCCAAATTTCGCATAAAAATATAGGGAAAATATTTTAGGTCATATATAGCCATATGGTAATATATTTCAATGATAATATTATTAATGATTATGATGTCCAATCGAAAGATGATTTTGATCCTTCGTGGGTCACGAACTCGAACTCAAACTCTTAGTGTATTGTCAACTTTATTTTTCACAAAAGAAAATAAAAAGCTCGAGCTTAGGACGCGGTCGCATTCGGAACTCCAAAAAATCAGATGCGGATAGGCCATTAGTGGGATTGGAGTTGCTCACGGGAGGAACAATATTATCACCTACACAGAAGTACAAAACTATCTGCCAGCACAAACTACAATCTATCGAGAGCACGACCAACGAAACATTTCCCACGTATTTTCATCCAAGCAAAAGTGCTATAAAACTCTCGGTCATCGGTGCACGGGTGTTATGTTGTATTTCATCGAGTAGCAGAGAGTCGCATTCGACAAGTGCAATATCTTAACTGTACGGTTGTCAAAATTTGCCAGTTAGAAAAAAACTGGGAAAATCCTCTTCCCCGAGTTTATTCGAACACGCTACGGCCCAACATAGCCGCGGCATCAAAGGCGCGCGCATGTACACGCCGCGAGCCTTCAAACTCTTGATTCGAGCCACTCCCCAAACGAACGTTGCAAGCGAGCATTCGTCATTAGTGGCGGGGGCAGCCACTGGTGCCATTCACCTGAGAGCGGGTGTCGAGTGCCAGTAAAAGCAGAGCGTTAAGCACCACTGACGCATAATCGTACCAGCACCCAACTGCCGATGCTGCTTCCGCGGCTGCTGTTATACGCGTACATATATATGTATACACGCACTCGTCCCGCGCCGTTCACAGAGCGCTCACTTCAACCCCACGCGCCCGCGCTTCCTCCCCTTTTTTCCCGCTCTTTCATCTTTTTCCCTCTTTGTCCGGCTGCGCTAATCAAATTACGCTAATTTTTTCGAGTGGCTCCATCCGATTCGGGCTGTACGTGGGTCTCTCGAAAATTTTACGCGTAATCTGGCTGAAGGGCGCGCGCATTCCAGTGCCTGTGGGCGAAAATTTTAGCTGGCTCGCTGTCAAAACGCCGATGAAACCCATTGTCGTTCCCGGATTATTCCTGTATCTTGTTGAGCCGGCATTCCCAATATCAACTTGGACCAGTATACGAAAACTGGAAACAGACGCATATGCATGTGAGATTCGAATTCAAAACTTTTGTCGTAAGCCAAACTGTCGAGGTAAGCGTCGTTGGAGTTGGCCAAACAATGCCCATATACACACGCATGGAAAATAGAATCGACGGCGAGCAACTCAAGCGAAAGCTCAAGCGTGTGTGATGAATATTTCTCCGCGACGTTTACCGCGCAGCTGCGGACGCAACAAATGATGGCTGGCCGCGCGCAAGCGTATTCTCTTTTTGTATACACGTGTACACACACACGCGCGCACACACACTTATGTATTCCAATATAAAGTACACCGCTCTCTAGCGTCCAGCCTCCATCAGCTCGGCGAGCTCGTGCGCGGAATTAATTCGACTCGCGGGCGTATCTCTAATTCTTGCCAGTTGCGGCTCGTCTCATTATCTTTTATTCGGGGCCCCTCGATGCGCCCGCATCTATATACACGGACACACCCGGTGCAGTTGTTTATACCCGAGTAGAGCCCGGCCTCGGCACAAGAAATTTGCATCCGAATCGGCCGCGAGAGCTGCGCGGCTCTCGTTCGATTATCCGACCGATCGAGCATAATTTCACGCTTTGCACGTAATGCCCCGCATATTCAGTCTCTTTCGCTTTGAGCTGGATGTTGTCCGGTGCACCGGGAGGGGCATGCTCTCTCAAGAACTGATTATTCGGCGCGCAAGCACGCATCGCACTAACGCTAAACGCTCCCGCGCCCGCGCAAGCGCTGCCATTGTCCCTCGAGCTGTGTGGCTCGCCTCTGACCAAGATAACGCATCGATAATCTCGCCGGTGATTGCATGATAAGTTTGGCCTCGGCCCCGCTATATTCTCTCGCTCGCGGTTCCACGAGTGAATTTAGCCAGACGCTACCGATCGTTTATCGAATTCGATGGCTCTCGTGCGTATATCGGGCATTGTTTTGTTATATATTATATACAACATCGCGGTTCTTTACATTGAATCAATGATTTTCGCGGTGCATTACTCGCTCTCGTTCGTCTATGCGCTGGAAACGACAATATAATACCTCCGCGGCACCGCTACAGCGTCGTGTTAGAACAAAACTAAAAATCCCAGCCGCGCATTTTGACGAGCCTCGATGAATTATCACCAAGCGACCCGAGCGCGAACGACAGGTGCACAGCGTGAATCAATCACGGGGATCATACGAGCCTCCAAAATCACCAGCATCGAATGATTCATCCGTCAATAAGATTTTTGTGCCCCGATCACGATCGGGGGCAGCTCATGCATCGATTAGCCTGCGGCGTGACACACACGACGGGCTCGAGTGAAACCGTGTCGCGATCCGACATGGCCTAGAGCCTCGTGCCTCTCTTTCTCACCGGGCAAATTGATATAATGATATATGTCGAATCACAGTTGGGGTTTGGATGCATGGCGCAATTATTGATGTCTCTCGCTCTCTCTCTCTGTCACGCGTGCGCGCGCAAGATAGGCTTTGGCCAATCGAAACGCCCAGTGTAATCTGTCACATGGCTAATTCAGTGTAAGTCAATCGAGTGCTCGTATATATGTGTATATACTTACGTTTTCCGCGTGTCCCGCGTCCGTCCGGAGCAGGCTCGCCCCCCTGCCCACCCCCCACCCACCAGAGCGAGGCAGCCGTGTTTGCCACTGACGCGCTGCCTGATGAGGCGTGTGTGTATATTGCCGCGCCGGACGTCCGACAGTTTTTGACGGCCGTCGTGACAAATTCTATTGCACTGTCGATGCTTTTTTTCCCCGTCGTTTCTTCTTTCGTCCCATCGACACGGGTAGTGGAATAGCAGCTTCGCAAATGACTGCTTTTGCTTTTTTGGTCCAACAATTTTCACACAGCCGGAACACAATTTATTTTTTTACTATAGCAGAAGGATTAACCATGTCAAATGCTCGCGACTAAATCGCCAAACGAGTCTATATTTTCAATAAACCGGAGGTTTTCATGTTTCGGTGTGGCTTTGGGAGCTGGCTTTTGATCTTTTCTAGCTGTCGACTAATGGTTCAATTTTTTTTTATACAAATTTATAATTTTTTTGCGATTTAGACTTGAAAATAGTAATTTTGTATTCTGAAGAAGACTTGTACTTTGCACGGTGGTCAAATCTCATAGCAGCTGCTGAGCTGACAATGCTAATATAACAACGAGCATGCACAAAAAGGACATGTATACAAAACAAAAAAATCAGAAAAGCAATATAGGTTGTGAAATCCCAGTTGTGTAAGTTGCAGGTTGGTTTGAAATTTTAAATTACAATTAAGAGCCTTCCGAGACACATTGCTCAACGCGGTATGTCATCCCGTAAAACTCGACGTAAGGGCAGGATCGCACCTCGGGGAGTTTCAGTTCGAGAGATTTTGGTAATGCAGGTGCAGAGCAAAGTTTGCACGTTTGCTACATAGATCCGTTAGCTGCGTGTATGTGCCATATGGACTTTTGGTATAAATTTCTCACACCTTCATACGAACTTTCATCCCTCGGAATTCATATACCTTCTTCAAAGTTTCGTGAATTCTCAATGAAGCGTGACCTAATTTTTCAATCTCAACGGATGCGTTGATTTATTCTCGATAACTTTTATACACTCGGACTCGAGACGGATCATTGGGGAATCGTTCAAATTGTCCTTCACAATTGATGTACGATTGTGAATCGTATAATGTGAACGTCATTTATAATACACAACGATATGCGCTTGCAATGGATGAACGACGTGGTACGAAACATCGATATTAAAAAAAGCTCGAATCCGCTGTAAGCTCGAGCGGTGAATGATATCTGGGGGCAGGGGGCGAGAGCGTAGCTGTCCGTCGGCATTTGTACATCAAAACAAGAGCGCTGCGGAATACCGAAAGGATTTAGTCGGGCTCGGCGCGCGCTGTGTATCGGGCGAAATCACCCGAGCCGACCACGGCAGCGGCACGCACTCCGCTCATTCAATATTCAATCAGCGGGCGCGTCGGGCCACGCGCGAACGAGTATTGACACGGTTGGCAAAAAGCCCCGAAGAATTAGTCGCTTAGCATTCCGCGGGTGCAATCAACGCACACGCGCCCGTCACTCTTTCCGAGGAACGCGTCAATTTGCTCGGGACAATTGCTCGGGAAATGAGAGGAAAAAAAAGAGCCGAGCGCGGGGGGGGGGAAGAATTACGCCGGGGCTGGAAATAGCCGCGCGCAGGAGGAACGGCGCATCAAGGCCGGCCGCCGGCCGCGCGCAAAATCAGCCGGCGGAGCCGCTAAATCG
The DNA here is from genome assembly GCA_020882685.1 of Aphelinus atriplicis. NCBI lineage: Eukaryota > Metazoa > Arthropoda > Insecta > Hymenoptera > Aphelinidae > Aphelinus > Aphelinus atriplicis. Next base: position 25,192,893 of record CM037074.1, on the reverse strand, counting down.
AAATAATCGGGGCCAATCAATTCTCTCTCTCTCTCTCTCTCTCTCTCTCTCTCTCTCTCTCTCTCTCTCTCTCTCTCTCTTTCCGTAGGCGAGGCCGGAGGAGGACACATTGAAAATTCCCTGTGATTCGTCGGGGGCAGGGCGCGATTGATTAGCCGCACCGCATCACCCGTATTTATGCAGCCCGGTGGCGCGACCCCGTCGTTATGTGGCGTCGCTGATTTTGGCCCGCGCTGCAGCCCTCTAGCTGCCGCCGACTGGCTAATGCGCAAACTGCAAACGAGAAAGAGGAGCGAGCGGACACACACTGTTCAGTCGCTCGCGCGCGCGCGCGCGTGTGTTCGCGCACGTACACACATGAGAGATAGCACTGGCGAAATTAGTCGCGCGTGTGCTGCGATTAGCGATCTCGAATGATTGCCGTAATCTCGTGCCCGAAAGCTCGTTGCTCTGGCGAGTCGCGCGCCCTGATGATCTTTCCTATATGGATATAGCCGGATATAGCCGCGCTCGATCGGCCGTTGGTTCGATTCAAATTATTTAGCTCGCGCGGAGTCGGTGCATTCGGCGCTGGGATGCTAACGTGTCGCGAATTTCCGAATCCGCGCATGTAAAAGATCTAGCAATTGTTTGGGTTGTACAATTCTACTCTTAATTCGTATTGGGAAACTGTACCATTGTACGTGTCGTTTGTGATATACTCAATAGTTGGCTAACATCCGAGTCGACTGGACATATTCTGGCAATTGAAAAATCTTACATTAGTTCGATTGCCTGCTTGATATGCTTGACAGAAAATCTTTAATTGCTTAGTCGATTCCATAATATACAAAGGCTGTCCGGAAAGTATCGGGCCTACGTTTATATCTTCGCGTCATAGTGTTCAAGCGACCTCCAGAGAGAAACGTCAACAGAAAAGCCTCACGAATCTATTGGTTACTTACTGATACCTGCCGGGAGTATAGTTCATGCGCAGCGTGTCTTTGTTTACAGTGCCTTTTTCACGTTCGTCGGATTTTTTTATTGTCAAAAATGACAAAATGATAAAATTTTGCTTCCGAAACAACGACAAAATGATAAAAACTGCTTCTTGTGCAGCAGTTTTTGAGCAAACACAATATCGCATTGCTTCGACAACCTCCGTACAGTCCCGACATAGCCCCGTATGACTTTTGGCTGTTTCCAAAACTCAAAAAACCACTCAAAGGATACCGATTTGATGACAAAACAACGGTGGAAAATAATGCGACGAGTGTACTCAAGGCTATCCCTAAAAATGAGTTTCAGGACTGTTTTGAAAAGTGGAAACATCGATGGAACCGTGTTATTCAATCAAGTAGGGATTACTTTGAAGGATGCCACCCATCAGATGATAAAGAATAACGCTAGCACGAAAATATAAAGGTAGGCCCGATACTTTCCGGACAGCCCTCGTACATGATATAGCCTTTTCATGCACAATGTAAGAGTTATAGACTAACTATAAGGAGAGTAGGCACAACCTTTGGGTAAACGAACATGACGAAACTTTGCAAGATTGCCCATGGGTACTCTAATATGCAATATCCACAGCCACGAAATCTGATATTTCAATTCCTAGAAATATTCTGTGAATAATTTTCAATTTTATGCACCTACATAGTGAATCGGGAATAATTCGCGGAGGAGAAATATCTTTATTCGATCGTATCTAAGCTGCAACTTCTAAGTCGCTATCGCAATTATCGTATCTGGCATCGTCTCATATATGTACAGTGATTTTTCTTGAAAAAGTGAATAGTTTGCCGAAAAAAATAGTTTGTGAAAATGTCATAATGTATTGCGTGCGTATCATTATACGCTACTAACAGCCGGTACGTACTACGTAACACGTGTGTACACCGTGTGGTCCACGTAGCATCTGTACACCGAGTTATATACTTAATCATCAAACATTCTGTAAGCCGCATTAACTTGCACCGTATATCCGCGTCAATGACTTCCTCTATTCTCGATCACAAATATTAGTGGTTGTGTTGAGCCTTCAAACGACAAGGCACCGTTATACATACATCGGAACTTTCAATAAGCGCGGCAAATCATTTTGTTCCCCGCGAATCTCTTTCGACGCTCGCAAATTTTTCGGCGTTATGTACAAACGCTCGCGCGTCCCTTCGGCGCTAGGACTTTGTGATCACGGGTGTTGGGTATGGAAAAAAGACTCGGGCTTTGTCGGAATCTGTGTATTTTATGGGTTAGCGAGCCTGAAAAACCGATACACCTCGTGTGCGTGCGTGCGTGCGTGATGCCGTGGGGGCCACCATTGAGCGAATTTAAACCCGGCGCAAATTTAAACGGGAGTTCGGGCGAGTTTTAGCTGCATTAGATGCAATCCGATTGCCTTTGCTCGTTCGTGTATACTAGCTTGGGCTGGATATGGTATGGTTTAGGGGCTAACGGAAATCCGCGGTGATTCGTTGGCTGCGTGGTTTCCAATCGTTTTTGCGTTTTTCCCGTATATGTTGCACCCTCTTCGTATCTCAGATGTGAGAGCTCTAAAGTGTAATCAGCTCGACTAACCGAAGGTTCGATGAGGTGACGCGTTAATCATTTTATTCCTTCATCAATCTTGTACCAAAAATTATGGAAATGGATTGTCGGATTTACTCGATAACAAACATCTTTAATGAAATTTGCGTCATTGAATTGAACAGAGATAAAGAGTTAAAAATTCACGAACGTCGGATTAGTGTTCGCTTATGCATATTGATCATCCAGCGTCAGAATTCGAGTTGGCAGCTTCCATTATATCAATCAAATTTTGACTGTTCCGTGAATTAGATTGAAATTACCAGCGTGTCTACCGAAAGATATTTCCTCACTCCTCATCGTTAGCTATTCATCAATAATGAATTTTTCAATTGGATAGCCCGAATTTATTGGATAAGTAGAGCTTACGAGTCCGCAATCGTCACCGTTTTATTAAATCACCATAATTTTTACATTATCAAATCACTTCTAGCCTCGTTCTTTCTCTGTTGCGAGAGCAATAGTCTTTCCCTCTGATGTGGCGATCGCATGTCCCACGGATATTCCGCTAGATTTGCGCAACTATTAACTGCATATATACCTATTCGGTATCGCACTTACGAGATAAGTATCCGCAACGAGTATTAACAGCATAATCCTAATTGCACTCGCACGCGCTCGCGTCAATATAACTCGCGCTGAGCTCTCGGTGTTCCTCGAACGAGCCATTGCTGAATTGCCCTTGGAAACGATTCCCGATATAACAAGACAGTCAGACGCGCCGTGATGTGCCTTCGCATTTCTCTCTCGCTCTCTTTTCCTCTTTCTTTCGAAATTAATGAGCCGAGCGCACATAAAGACGAACGAGAGCTCCGTCAACGCCGGGCGTAGACCCGATGGTACTCTGGCCCGTCTAGTCTGACCAATCGCCAAGCTGCGCGGCATAAAACGTTTAAGACCATCGCGCCCGGCGGAGTCAGCGGAAAAGTGCAGTGATTTCAGTAAGGGCCGGCCCGATTTGTTCGGCGATCGAGTTGGCCGGGTCGGTTTGATGATTTAACTCGAGCGAGGCTCTCCGAGTGCAGTCGGCTGCGCGTACACTTCCGCAACGGCAATTTCCAGCCGGATTTTGAAAAGTTACTCGTCGAGATGCCCCGCCGACTAACGTCGGCAGGAGATTACGTGTGGGCTCGAGTTGCCGGAGAATTTTTATTTCCTCGCTGGTCTCGTTTGCGAGTAATCTTTCGATTTTTGTACTCTCTAGTCGACTTCACGCTGTAAGCCGTTTTCCTCGACTCGTACGAGTTAGATGTTTGCTCGCGTTATCTTCCCGGGAGCGTGAAGAAAAATGTTTAATCCGCGTATACATACCATAGCGTTTTTGGAGATGCGAAAAAGATATGTGGAAAATGTGTGTATTGCGTGCTCGTGAAAACATTCATGAGTTATCGAATCGCATGCATGAGCATCGGCATAAAAGGCGCAACACCGCGCAAAGTAGCAGATACTGTATAAGCGTTGGTTTTTATCATTTTTTTTTCCATACGTGCACACCCCGCTCCGCGCGTGGAATATAAATTTTCAATATCCACACTTGAATTACCAGTAATGAAAAAGAGGAAAATCTTCGCGCATCGTGATATTTTTCAACGAAACAAAAACCCGTTGCAAACAATATTCCAACACGAAACAATTCGACACAACAAAGTGCATTTAAAACTGAAGAACAGACGCTTTTTCAGTCTGATTGGATAGAATCGAAGAGGAAAAATCAGCGTTAAATTCGTTACGGATCCACTTAATCCTCGTCACTGTAAATGCATCGCGCGCGCGCAGGTAAAACCAACACAGCGGCGCGAGCGCGGCCAGGGAAAAATACTCCGCGCAGACACGAGGAGGAGCACGAAGGGGCGAGGCGGGGCTGCTGCAGCACGATCTCGTTATCGGGCGAATTACCGGTTGCGGCCTTCTCTTTTTTGCGGAGCTTCTCTATCGCGTGACCGCGAAAGACCGGCCCGGATCAGGCAGATGCTACGCTAAGCACGTGATTGATCCCTTTTCGATAATTATCGCCACCCAGTTACCCCCGCTCCCCCTGCCCCCCCCTCTCCTCGCCGATCGATCCAGCGCGAACCAGGCTATTATTTTATCTTTTCATTAATCGGTCTCTGCTCGAAGCGTTCCGAGAGACGAAGGACAAATTTTAACGGAAGTGTCTGTTTTATATTCGGTAAAACTTTCTCCAATCGCGATATAATTGAGCGGTAGTTCATTATGTTTTATGGTATGATTCGCGATGCGCCGAATCGGTATGGTCGAGGGAAGTGATTAAAATGAATGAGTTGGTGAAAAACTCTATTTTATCAAATGCGGAGATCAATCAGCTCCAGATGAGCAGACGAAGATTGGGCGTTTTCATTAAATTAATGGCAACGGGAAACAAAATTGTACTATCGAGAGAAATATTTTGAATTCCATGACAAACAAAAAGCCTTTTGACGAGGTCAAACCAAATTTTCGAATATCGGATTCCTATCAACGTATTCGAATCCCTGGTGTGAAAAATGGGTACTCAAAAAATGTTTGTGGGTGTGTGTATGTGTGTGTGTGTGTGTGTGTGTGTGTGTGTGTGTGTGCGTGCGCGGGTAGAGTGTTGGAGTACTGAATATTCCGGGCATCACTTCTCGCGAACGGGTGATCCAATTTTTATGAAATGTTGTAGACATCCGCTTGATATGATCAGTCATGAGACCTATTGATTTTGGCGTCCATCGGATGTGATTTTAATTTCAGGCCTCGATTATTTTTTACTGCAATATATCTTTTGTCAAATAATACTCTGATTCTGATAGAAGTTAGTATATTTTTATATTTTATTCATATTTTTATCAATATTTAAAGTAGACCTAACCCAATTTTTTTCCGAATTTTCTGCATGATAATTTTGCAATCTCTCATCATCGATTTCGGTACGCCCTATTCACCAAGGACGTATCTCGGGGATCAGAATAATAAGAACGTATCTCGAAGTGGCGTAGAATAAGCTCGTATTTCAGCAGTTGAAAATTAGAAGAATTAATTGGTTTTCTATCAAGGAAGGTTTTTAATAATTTCGTACACTCTTTGAGGAAAATTCAGTCACGATTCACTCAGTCTCGTATCTGCTAAAATCATCCAAGCGTAACTGTTGTGTGAGACTGTTATACTAGAAATTCGACTGCAGCAAGAGTCAGTCGGAGCTATTCCATTTCTCTCTCACAAGGAGAGTGGATAAGGCTGTTGGCCGTTTCCGATCTTGCTGAAATGTTATGAGATGCTTCTTGGCCAGCCAAACAGCTGATGTGCACAACCATGAGGCAGCTAACGTTTCATTTTCATCGAGGTATTCACAAATCATGGTAAACATTTACACATAATATATAGTTAGTATTTTGTCTATATAACTCTATGTTTGCCATACTCACGTAGTACTAACACAAGCCGCCGAGAGAAATTGTATCTAGACAATACGAAAGAAATACTGGTTGTGAATTTGTTGGAATGGCGAATCAAAGTCAAAAATTACACATTACATTGGCTAATTTTCGAGATACGATATTATTTTGCGATTCTCCAAGATACGTTCTTACTTGAGTAAATTTGCACCCCTCCGAGATACGTCCATATGAATAGATCGTGTCGATTTGCGGGGTGCACACGAAGGCTGGGCCAAAAAGTATAACGATTTTCTGCTCCATCCTTCCCACTCAATTGATCAATAGCCTCATTCTAGTTGAAAAATCATGGCAGTATAAGAGGTGTATCTTATTACGAGGAGCAAAAAATGAGTCGAGCCAGTGACGTCGCAGAAGAAGGTATAGATAAGACACGAGTCGCCGATGCACTTTATGATTCCTCGCAGTCAATGGGGGCGCAGCTGTTGCCGAACAAGAGATTTATCGCGCGAGTCGTCCCGTAATTCGTTCGACACGCGCCAGGTAAGTTATCGTCGCGGTTAAGATATGTACACCCCGCATAGCTCACGCTCGAGGGACGCCTACCTCCCCTATTACTCCACGTCCCACCACCGCTGATGTCGGTACCTGCCGCTCGCACGGAAATTCAGCTCAAATGAAGCATCCTCATGTGCTGAACTTTTTTCGTATTATTTGTTTATATGTTGCTATTTAGCTCAATATTGGGGAAAACACACAAACAAAACAAGATTAGCTCGCTAGAACAATTCTTGTTTGTTCATTCTATTATTTATTGTGTCGAAATTAAATTTAATGATGAAACGTGATGAAACGACTGAATGGTGGAAATCATATTTTAAACAAAATCATCGTTATTACGTTGTCTATTCCATTATGCAGATGATTCAACTGGACTCTTTTGCCTCAACTGATTTGTTACAAATAGCACGAAAGTAGTAACATTAGTGATTTGAGTATTTATAGTTAATGTTCAAACCAGTATTCTTTTGGAAAAATATCATGGTTCTACGAAATTGTACTATAGCATCGGACAAATTGTGTTTTGAATATTTCACGATGATTGCACACTTTACAACTTTTCTACAACTTTGTTAAAAATGCGTTGGAGAATGGATTAAATACTGATTGGCTTGTTATATTACCATTATTCATTACCAAGTACAGTATTAGTTGATCAATTTATAGACTCTGACTCTTACATCAACTTGATGAAAAAACTATTTAGTAATAAATGTATTTAGAAATTCATTTTGAATTAAAAAGTAAATTTCGTCGTTTGGCTTTAAACTTTTAGTATGAATTTCAGTAAGTGTACAACTTGCTGTTCAAAATGACGCGAGTCTTCAATCAATCCTTTCAACCCTATGAAAACTTGCGTGACATAAAATAATTCTTGATATTATTTCATCGGCAAGTAGGAGTTTTGAATATCCATCGATCAATCATGACTATATTTTGTTGAAACGAATATGTATCAATAGGGAATGTGGTTCAGGTTGTAAATAGATAACTTGATTTATGATATTAAAATGAATGAATACGTTATTTTATCTGCTCAGAAAAATTCTAAAAAAGATAATTTCAATTATAGGAACGACGATTTAATTTAGATTTTTCATCGAACCGTGTAGGGTCGATGATTTAATTTCCCACAAAAACATGTATATGTGTATGCATATACACTTGTTAAAAATTTTATAATAATACACGCAAATATGGATTGACCTACAGCCAAATACAAATATATTCCAATCAAATCGTAGTGAACATTCCGTCAGAATAGTATTTTTCGGAAACAGATGAAAAAATATTGATACGTTCTACAGGAACCACAGTGATACTTGAAAAATGCATTCACGCGAAAACGTAACGCATCTACACTTGATACGCATAACCCCTCACCAACCTCATACTTTTTTCCTCTGACCGGAAAAGTTAAAATCTCTCCTCGAAAGCGAAAACTAGCCGCGAAATATAAGAGAGCCTCGAAAGAGCGTAGACACAGCTAAAGAAGAAGTTTATACCCACGAAGAAGAAGAAGGAGAGAAAAGAAACAGCATCGTAGTCTAAACTTTGTGAAAACTGTCTTGTGGTTAGTGATGTAGCGATATTTCATTACGACTTGAATTATTCGCAGCAGCTGCGTATACACATATACATAATGAAGAAGTGCCTGGCGATTGTATAACGAACGAAACGATGAGATTATGATGATATATCGGCTTTCTTTTGTTCGGACTTTCGTATACACTTGATATTCTAGGCTTTCCATTATGGATTCATTGCACGGAATATCGGCATTGTTTTAAACACGCTCGATTCATGAAAGATGTAAAAATATAAGCCTCTGGGCAAAATAAATGACGCATAAGCGAGCCCACAATTTTTGCAGAACTGACTGTTGTTATTAGATATAACACATCTTATAGATACATTGATGGAATTAGTTTTTATCGAATTATTTACTTGACTTAATGGTTTTAGAATTTGTTCGGGTTTTGCTTTATGCTATAAACGGACTAAACGTCGTTCTGTTAGCGTTTCGTTTTATGGATTCATCATTTATGGATTTTCTGAGTCATATGTCTGTGCGCGGGCGTGCACGTGTGTGTGCTACTCAAAGGATCTCGTGATCTACTTAAGGGATGTATACACTAATCTATTCATTCTTCGAAATTTACAATAGCAAGCGCAGTAAGCTTTTATCGCGATAAGTACCAGTTAAGTGCCGGGAAACATCAAATAATCTACATAAATGTTTTGATCATAAAATAAGGAGAATCATGCAAACTAAATATAACTGCTGACTTTGCCCATTTTTATTTTTGAAAAAATTGTTGAACTCCATTGTTCAATCATTTGTGAGTGTGAGTGTGTTAGAAGCAACGAATCCCACACGATGTAATGTCAATGAACAATTAAAAACGTATCTGCAAAGTTGGTTCGATTTTTATCAATATCTGGCAAACAATAGTGGATCCAATTGAAAAGTACTCGTGTAAAGTCAGGGAAAAATTTGGAAGCGAGCGTCGAGCAAGTTGGTCGCGCACGAGCCGGTATGGCTTTGGTCGTGCATAATCGAGTGGGCTCGCTGCTCGCCTGACCCTCTCGAGCTCTCTTTTCGGCCAGACTGATAAGCCCGAAATCGGAAGTTGCGCGTGCATATCGGCAAAGCCCTCGCGAACTTCTGACACCCTCAACCCCCGGCATTGATATTAATATCGGTCGCTGCCGCGGGCAAGCGCGAGCAAGTTCGTCCCAAGTTCGCGGCCCGTCACGCGCACCCACACGCTAAGAGCTTCCCCCTCTCCCCCCTACTCCCTTCACCTGCCTCTCCAGCCCTCAAGCTCGGGGGAGTTATACGCCCTCGCGTTATGGCGAGTCCCCCGGCCCTTTCTCATCCGTCCGCACCAAAACGTACTTTTATCCGCCAGCGCGGCTTCAGCCTTTTACTGGATAGATTCTGGCCGGAGAGTCTACTTTAATATCTGCAGCAGTTTTCATAAGCGGAAGTGTGCACCATACTTGATATATGCGTATAGAGTTGCTTTGACTTTGCAGAAAATCAATTTCGTCAGAAAAACAGCTATTGATCTGGAGAAAAATTCGTGTGCCCATGTACAGAATCCTGTTATGAATGTTGAATGTTGAATTTAATGTCTGGTACTATAAAGTGAATCGATAAATGGAATCGAAAACATTTTTGGAACTATCTCGTTTGTTTCTACGGGCTGACAACACTCGTCTATTACTACTTCGCGAGTTTATATTTTATCTTTCGAGTACTTGTAGCATTAGCAAGGTCTGATAGGTGAACTTCAAGTTATGGGAATATTACTGATTTATTGAGGCTGTAAAATAACCAAAGAAGTATATGTTGGCATAACTGTTATTGCGTACAGTGGGGCAGACTTTTATCGATACATCCTCTCATCTCTCCCGTCCGTAGCCAGAGAACAAACTCTGCCTTCCATGTATATTAAGGAACGTTTTTAATAAAGTCACGAACTCATATACGGCAATTCCCATTGTTTATCTCGATGAGTATTAATATCCGCAGTTCAAATATTCAGTGAACCGAAAAAAATTGTCATGGGTATAACATGTCGTCTTTTTAACTTCTCAATCGCAAAAGGCATTTCTACAAAAATGGTATTTTTCATGTCCTCGACGTTTTGGAAAATAAAAACAAATATTTGCCATCCCGAAATACTACAGGTAATTCAAATTAATTGTTTTCTTAGAGTTTGAATTGTTAAATGGCTGCACGCAAGTTGTTATTTCGGATATGAATAAGTAGAAGCCAAAACATGATAACCGTAACGCGTTCTAAACCTTAATTCTCAATTTTCTATATAAAGGTGTGGTTAAAACCATTTATTATTAGAAAATTCTGAAAAATTTATATTTCTAAATTTACATGTTCACTCGGCGTCAATATATTCTCGACGACCTGCTGTATCCTCAGCTAGGACTTAATGCTGTGTGAAGTAGTTTTATGTAGCACTCGAATCGGAAAGAGGATGCCGCATGCCTCTTTTCGTATGAACGTACTACATAAAGCTACTTCTCACAACGTTCAGGCCTAGCCGAGGTTACAACGGGTCGTCGATAATATATTGTCTACAGGCGTACACTTTCCTCTGCCAACTTATACTTTTTTGAACTTTTAGTGTGAATCTGAATAATTTACTTTGTGACTCAAGATTTACACTATTTTCACGGTTTGCAAAAAAATAATGCAAAAACAACTTGAAACAGTTTTTTTGCAACGCGTTAAATTAGTCTTTCAACCAATTAATCAAAAATCAACTTCGAATTGAATCTACAGCTCATGAATTTGGTTTAGAACGAATTACTAACGTTATCGTCATCATTACCGTAACCTCCACTGAGAAACTTTGATACTTGGTACAATCAGAACGGAATTAGACAGATATTGCTTCAGTCATATCGATAAAATTGCTCCCAGAGGAAAATTCATTTTTAACCGATGCGAATTTCACTTGCTCCTAGTGGAATTACCTCGGAATAATTCAAATAGCCCTGATAGCCCAAATATTTTAAGATACTCATTCAAAACTTTTGTAACTTACAATTATCACTCATCCTTCCTTGGAAAAATGATGCGAAGCCTCACTTCCGGCGATTTGATTGGTTTAAACCTAGCCCCGTCACACGTGAGTGTAGTGTATAGATGTAGAGATAGAAGGTGCCGGTGAGAGAGAAACATGCGGGGCACTGACAGCAGGGCTATTAAGTAGTTGAAGAAGGAATAGTAGGTCAGGTAAGTTAGTTTTGTCAACAAGCCGAGAATAATGAGTTTGAAGGTTCTAGTGATAAAAACCTATTCCCAAAATATGAATGAAAAGTGAATGTAAGCTTTCAGGTAGTTTATGCCACATGAAGCTCACGCAACACAAGCTCGCTCTTGCTGCGCTCACGCGTTCGCCAGGTGAAATCATTAACTTCGCATTAAAGTAACTCACAAATGGTGCGGTTTAATATGCTACACTGAGCGAGGGAAGTTTTCGTACTATGTCCTCTATAACATACTGTTTTCTTGTCAACATTTAAAGAAGCGTTCTCGAGATATCGATGAGAACGTGTTTTTGAGCATGACCTAAGAGGCTCGGTATAGGACTTCACGTATTAAAAAGTGAAAATTTGACATTCATGATTGGCACGGCTGAGCTCGCTCAAATTTTGAGAGCTGCTGAAAATATTGCATGACTGGCTAAAATTTTAGAACGATTGTAAGAAATCGCAGTTTGGCATAAACTACCTAAAAGATGAACATATTGAAATGGATTTATAATTACGTAAACAAGATAATTGGAGTGAAATAAACAAGAGATAAATATAATCTTGAAAACTTGTAAACATAGAACGTGTGTAACGCATCTGAATGTATCTAGTTATAAAAATCAGTGATACGGACTAGCTTTTATCACAAATTTTACATTATTACATGATGAACTACTGCATAAAATGCTTATTAAATATTACATGAATTTTGCTCAGATTTATCAAAATCAGAGCAATAGCTAATTTTAGTATTTAACGTGAAAAATTTGAAATTGATGTATGTAAACAATGTTAAGATTTCTGAGATCGAAGCACCTGATCGCTCTAGTTTTTAATGCCCTTCCTTCCTTATAGCGTCAAACTGATTTTCCTTTTTGAACTAAGGTTCCATTTTTGTGAGTATAGGTACGCGCCCATACTTTACCGCAAAATCCTCTATTTGAGACTAATTATGCATACATATTTATAAATAAGAGGATATTATAATATGTGAATAATTGACTAATGTAATTTAAATCTGCTATTACAATTATTTTTAATATTATGTACTTATCAATAACTTAATCATAAGCTTACAACAAATAACGGTAAAAAATAGAGTGAAGCGTATGATTCCGGTTCAAGATCGTCACATTATCGTCACATTCCAGTGTACAGGTGCTTCTGGGTAGTTGCGTACAACTACAGCATCGGTCGAAACTGATCAGGGATTATTTTTGGCTCCTATAGAGCACCTGCGACCTTCTTCCCACGATTGAGAGTCAATTGTTGAGATGGGAAGAGGTAGGAAAGGTTACTATGGTAAGTTGAGGTAGAAACGAAAAATAAAAAAATGAGACAGGTGAAAAAAAGAACCGAGAGTAACGATCGCGGTTGAGTTTCACAAATTATTAAATATAATATTGTACCAGGAATTGATTTGTCAAATTAAAGTTTTTATGAAACAAATATTGTTGCTCTACAATTTTTCGGAAAACTAACTTCTATTTTTGACTCATACTTATTAAATACATAAATTCGTACACAGAATAAAAAAACTCTTCACACTCTGGTTAGAGAACTGAAAGAATTAGAAACAAGTTTTTAGTCACGTACTTGCCGATTTTTCTTGGATGACTTGAACTGTGAGGTACACCGATTTGGAAAAAGTTTCTCATATTAAATTAATGATGATAGTATTTAAAAAGATCTGATAATCGTTTTAAGTGTTACTGGAGGATATTTGAAATTAAGAACGTTGAGATCATAAGTATTCTCAAATAATACATTAAAAACAAAACATCTTTTTCTATTACATTACCCGGATTCAATAGAAAAAATTGGGACAATAATAATTATATGGTGCGTAACATTTGAAGGACGATAATGTATATCTAAAATTTACGTCAAGAGCTGAAAAAGCGGAGTCAATAAATATGCTGTTGTTATTAGCGTATAAAACTCAATTAAAACTTGCTCATCATTTTGTGTATAATGATTTTTTTCAAAGTGAAACTTTTAATGTAATAAAAAGTCCACTGATTGACAGGGGAAATCCTATTGAGTTAAGTGAATTGGCTGGCAGTAGATTTTCCACTATCTGAGAGAAGAACCGTATCAATAGGAATTCCCAATCCGAACAATCTGATTTCGATTGTACCCTGCATCAAAGTTTTTCAGTATGTTTATTGTCGTCGAGTTGTGAGATTTTAATATACGCTGTATGCGTGAAGAAACCTTTCAATTCCACTTTTTCAGTTCAAAATCAATGATGAATAGATTTTTCCATTTTCGCTAGCAACGTACGATTGTATCAAAAAAATGCAAATAATTTTTCGGAAGATACTTATTGATTAAACTATTTTGAATATTCGATTGAAAGAATACAAAAATCATCATTCTGCAGATAATAGTGGCTATATATTCTATAGAAAAGAGAAAAAAGTGCATGGATACGATACGACTATTGAAAGTGAAACGGTCATGCGAGTAAAGTGAGAACTCGGGATGGGAGTGTGCGCATTCGAAAAACACTACGAGAGCAGTTGCAATATAGAGTATATACTCGTTGCAGCACCGAATCTAGAGAATCGGTTTGAACGTACGTATGTTGGCGAGGTGGTATTAGATGGACAGTTAGTTCTCGTTACGAAAACGCGCGTTGGGAGTTTAACTTTGCTCGGCAGGTCAGATGAAAAGGGAGATTTTCCAAGCGGAAGTCTTTGTGGGCTTGGTATGACCGATTCACGCGTATTCAAGCTACCCATCAAATATACTTGGTATCAGCTCATTTTATGTTCGAGTCGTTTCATGTTGCGACGAGTGTATGTTTTACTCGCCAAATTGAGAGCATACGCGTGGAGAAAACAAAGGCGCACTATTTGTGATTAGTCAAGGACTAATAAGTTTGTAACGAGGCTTGCAGTAGATAGCTTTATACCTTGAATATCTATAATATCTCAGTTCTCCTCAGTTGATATATGCTTGTTTTGTGTCTGTTGTAAAAAGTTAGCCGACCGAGATAACCTCTCAACAGAATCCACACAATTTGAAAAATCTGCCCAGAAAATTATCTTTGAGATTTAACGCTTCCTCTTTCTAACAATGTCTGCAAAGTATGTTGTTTCATCACCTACCGCTGATTATTTAACCGTTACTTTAAATGAACAGGAATGAAGTTAAAGTGAGGTCTACTTAAGTAGTGAAATTCAAAAACTTTCATAATCTCATTCTAAATTTGATGGAGTAACTTGTTCATCTTGGAACCTTTGTTTCATTGGGCAACAACGAGATAATTGAATCCTCTGAAAGTGATTGAACCATGTTCCTGTATAAAGCATCAAATTATGATATACATAGCTCAACTCACACATGTGACATTTTTTTCAAAATCTCTCTGAAATTTTTATTCTATCAGTTACAAAACATTTGATCAATGTTATTGAGATACAACTGATGGAATAACAATTTCTCATGCCTTTATATCAACTATTCGTTTGCAATCAGACACCTAGTTAACTAAGGATCATTCTGCGTAATGTAAAATAAATAAATCAAACTAGAAATGATATCACCTACCTTCTGGAGACAAAACAAGGCCTTTGGAAAATCATCATGCAGACATAAATCAATATTCAAAAATAAGGAAAAATGAACGTGATAAGGTGCAGTGCAAAAAAAACAACCAATACTTTATGGTGATTATGTTTAATCATAAAATCAATAAAATTAATCAATTAAATAAATAAATTAGAAATTTATACACATATTTATAAAGTACATATATATAAATATATATAAATATATATATCTATATATATATAATTTGATATAAAACATAAATAGGGTCCCGAGACAGTTGGAGTACAGCGCGCGCATATCTGCTCCAGAATCCGCTTCGAAGGGCTGGTACTCCACGAGGACTTTCGTACGCTTTCTATCTTTCGATCGGATAATCAAACAAAATCATAATAATACATAACATACGGAAGAGAAATAATAGTACAAAAGATTGATAGAGAGACAAAGTCAAACACAAATTTAATTGTCAATAACGGACAAAAAGTCACTCGCTCGGTCTCGTCCTCGTGCATAAATAAACGCACGTTTGCGCTTACAAAAAGAAAAAAATCACCATAAGCACCAAAGGTGACGCACAAAACGCATACACAACGGTAGAGATCCACGTACGAAGCCTCTTTCGAAAAATATTATGCCTCCATTGGCCGCCATCGTGAATTCTCGATTGCGTCGTCCTTCTCATTTTTTTTCATCTGTTAAGTTTGCAAAAATTTTTTTTTTGTGGATTCTCGCTGCCCAGCCTTGGCTGCTGCACCGTCTTATATCTTCTCATTTCTGACATTTTTCTCTTTTCATTTTCATTAATTAACTTATCTAGGGGCGCATTCGACTTATAAATAAACGAGCCACGACCTAATTTTTTATACAACGCGTTATACTCGCAACGCAGTTCGCCACTCTTTTATTTCGCGGCTCTTATTAACTTTTTACCGACCTCGTCTCGATCCCCCGCAGCCTAAAGTGGGTTACAGTCGACTACCCTCTTTCTATTTCTCCAGATATTTTGGCTGGCTTTCGGAATTAACTTTTCAGTGGGAATGAGAAAATGTTTACAGGGCCGAAAATAATGTAATATACGATTTTAAACTTCTGAACTCGTTCGATCCCCCTGGTAGTGATAATAAATGGAGTTGGTTCAAAGAGATTATTTTATCAAATGATGAAATGTGGTTAAATTTAATTTCAAAGTAGAAAATCATTCCAAGCTTGATACGTCGACTTAATCGTAATTGGTAATTCACAATTAGTTGACATGCAAAATTAGTATCAGCTTCGTATCAGGGTGAAATTACATGGAGAGCGAGATAGCGGAAATGCGCAAACGCGTAAATGACTTCCGGACAAGTTTTTGACTTTGCGTGATTGAGCTTCTCTGCGATTGCGCTAACCCTAGCCGTACATCTAGCGGATAAGCGGAAACGTAACTTTTTCCAATTAACGATTATTCAAATATATTTGTCAAATAATTATCGAGTTATAAATGCTTATTTGAACTTATCGGACGTGTTTGAAAATCAAATAAATCTACTTTATGGAATGAATAAAAATTATTCAAATATTTTTTCTCGAAACATCAATTGATTCATTGATTAATTGATTCTCCTGATTATATAAGACCTGTAAATGCGATCTTGGTCAGTAATTATTGCGAAAATTTAAATAATCATTGATAAAAGGAGTTACGCTCCCGCTTTTCAACTCCATGTACGGCTAAGGTTAGCGCAATCGCGGAGAAGCGCAACTGCGTAAAGTCAAAAATTTGTCCGGAATTCATTTACGCGTTCGCGTCTTTCCGCTATTCCACTCTCCATGTAATTTCACCCTTAGTCTTCAGATTTGTGTTTCCGTGGAACGAATTTTCATCAGAAAACGTTAAAAATAATTCGTATATCTTTTTCATCCTAACAAATATGACATGCAAAGGTCTGGTGAAGACTTGATTCCCAGAAGATTTTAAATTTTGAAAACATAACTCGGTGGCCTTGGAACCGTTGATCGGTGTGTGCTGTGTTGGGGGGGGGGGGTCTTGAAACGTTGACGTAGCATGTGGGTATTAATTACACCCCTCCTTACGGTAAGTACATTTTGGCCGTGTGATTGATATGCTTGCACTGTTAGAAATAAACACTAACTCAATGTATTTTCTGAAGCTTGATTCAACATTAACATGAGCTGTAATATTGTCGAAATAGTGGAATCTGTGAATGTACCTCGCCATTATTGTTGATGGATGATTAGAATTTTTGAAAGACTCAATCTGATCTTTAGATTGACAATAGATTAGCTAACATTGAAGATATATTTTTTTCACTAATTACCAAATTCGTCATTAAACTATAATGTATAACATTGTGGAATGTGTTTCCGTTCCATATGTACATGAAATCTGATAATCATATTTCTAACAGTGGGGAATCATCAGAGCACATTTTTTATTCGCCGCTATCTTATTATTGTCGTGCATACGAGCGCAATGCGTCGAGTTGTTCGCGGCAGTTAAAAAAAACTTTCGCCCAGAGAGCCGTGCAGTGGGGGGTTGGGCTAGGCACTCGCGAGCCACGCCGCGGGGGGCGGGGGGGGGGGACAAAGGGGGGTTCGACGTCGGGATCGAGACCCAGGACTCTTTGGTATGGTTCTCCGCGTAAACGAGACGAGAGAAGAGAGAGACAGAGAGACAGAGAAAGAGAGAGAAAGAGAGAGAGAGAGTGCGAGAGAGGGAGAGAGAAAGAGATAGAGAAAGATTCACGCGACCTCGGAGTACACATCAGATGTGCTCGCGCGAGAATGTGAAGCTGCCGAAAAATTGAAATGATCGTCGGAACCCTCGTTTGGATGTCGTAACGCGATTGAATCGATTTTGGTCCGTTTTCAGGGTCACGCGATGTTATTATTTTTCACATTGCCGCCAGTCGTTGCAAATGGAGAAACCCATCATTTTCGAGGCTCTGCAAACAAGGGTAGCGGGCGAAATTATTATATGTCCCTCTCTCTTTCTCTCTCGCTCAGTTGGTATAGCAACAACGGGCGACATTCCGAATTCACGAGCAATCTCGGAGATTACTTCAATTTTTAATAGCAGCAGTGTCTCGCTGTACGGGTGTACGCGGCAAGAAGCTGCAGCTACTCGCGAGATCGAGACAGAGAGAGAGAGAGAGAAAGAGAGAAAAAGAGAGAAAGAGAGCGAGAGACACGCGCGCGAGGCGGCTTTATGCATTCAGAACGGCCGAATGCGAACACCATTGGCGCATCCTACACATGCATATACGTATACAAGGGCGAAAATCCCCGCGGTGGGATTGCGCGCGCCCGACGCACCGAGCAGCTTTCCTCCGGGGTGTGCGTTTTCTCCGCGCTGTTGGCCCTTGCTTTGGACGCGCGCGGGGAAGGGGCGCGAGGGGGAGGGACAATTTACAGGAGCGGCTGGGCGAATTTAAGCGGCGTCTCTCGTATTTCCCGAGGACGCGCGCGCGCGACGCACCGGAGCGAGCCCACGGGATCGCGCGAGCGTCGTTGCGGATTTGAAATCTCTGCGCGGGGCTCACATCCAGCGACGAGATTTGTGTACGCTCTCGTTTCGAGCGCGCATGGCTTGGCGGCTGAGTCAAACCCGGGCGGGTATACATACGTATACGCTCGCCGTGGAGAACGCGTCGGATCGATCTGAGAGCGCGACGGGGAAGAAACGAAGGGAAATGAATAGACGCAGCCGCGCTTGACGGAACGAGCCCACCGCGAGCTCATCGCCACGTGTGCCGTGTATCATCTCGTGCCCGCGCGCGAGACAGTAGAAAATGAGCCATATAAAAAGGGCAAATCTTAATTTTGAACACGCCGACTTTTCGTTATTCACCGCGCGACGCTCCTTGATGTTCGCCACGTATGTGTTAGCGGGACGTACGCGGTCGCGCGCGGAGACCCGAGCAACCGTATATCGCGGCTTTTCTCCCCATCTCTTTCTCTCTGCCTCTCTGTCTCTCTCTCTCTCCTCTCGACGATCGTGGCGCGACGGGGCCACGGATCTCACATTTCTCTTTTACTTTTAAAATTTCTAGTAGCGAAAAGAGAGGTATGGTATATATGTATTTATGCATATATATGTATATACGTATTATATATAATATAGTCCTATAAGGTTCGCGATTTTTCCATCTCTTTCTTCTTCCTTAATTACAGTCTCCACTTGTCGTTTCGACAGGACGTCGATTATGTGTATGTATATATATATATATTTATATGTATAAATAATCGTTATCGTTAAAAATTGTCAGAGCACTCGAGCGCTTCATTGTACAATCCACACCATACTCATTGACCTAATGCCCAACGCAGAAAAGCATCGTTATTGGCCCAATATTGCGCGCGCGTATGCGCGTCTTCCGTCGTATGTATATATGTATATTTATATATAAATATAGCAACACGCGCATATGCACAAGCAACACGTATATATCTATATGTGAGGTTTATACGTTTTCGTGTGCGTATATATTTGTTTTCCATCGCTTTTTTCGTATGTGCAATTCAATTATATTCATATACGTGTATGTCCCGCATGCGGCCATGTCACATGTGAGCATACATGTCGCATTTCGACGTTCTACCCGCGTCACTTCTGCCGCGTGACGCGTTTGTAGAATCTTTGTGTATGTCGTCGTGTTTTTGTTCTATATATTGTGTTCTGCTAAGTTCGATTGACCGGGGAAACGCCACCAAGTATGATTATGTACTCATTGGGCCCCGATTAACTATCGCTAGCAGTAGTATGAGGTGGAGAGTCCGAGCTTGCATGAAAATGGTGCTCTGTGACGGTTATACACACTTCCAGTACTGATGACGTCCTTGGTCTCGCATCTCAGTCCCGTGAAGCCCTCCGCACATCTGAAACATTCAAGCATTAACCAGAATTATTAACTTTGCTGCAGTGGAAAACATGGATTTCATGATAAATACTTTTTACTACGGGAATTATTATTATACGGGAAACTTATTTTTGGGACGAGGGGGAATCTCATTTTATCCAATTCGCAAACTTGATTGTCCCATTTTATATTTCAGAACAGCTATTTTTGTATCAAAGTTTAGGCCCGCGGGTGATCGGACCACAACGCGATTACCCATCTTGTGGTGTGAATATAAATTTTTGTCATACTAATTGAGAGAGCTCAACCGTCTGGAAACCAATCGTTATGTATCACCACAGTAGTACAATCTAGAGTTTTAGATTGTAAAGTTTTAGATTGTACTCCCGCTAGAAATACAGTAATGCTGTGAATGCATAAAATTGAAAATTATTCACAGAATATTTGCAGGAAAAAGAAACGTTAGACTAGATGGTTATTGTATATGTTACTCATCTAAGTACTCAAAAAGCATTCCGGAAAGTTTCTTTTGTATAGGGGGTAACTTTGGGACATGTGTTTTCAGAGTCAGAGTTGAACGATGTTTGAAAAAATTGTAATTTGAGTAGAGCATGTTGTGGTTTGGATAAAGACTCAACTTTTAAGCCCACGAAATAAATGATTTGAAACATTCTAATGATGAACCAAAGTAACCACTGTTCACGGTATGCTTTTGATCTTGTTTTTTGACGTAAGTAATTTTATGCCCGAAAGCAGTTGCTATGGTAACCATCCAAATAAGGCCGACAACGCTAAAGAGGTGAATCATACACCGTAGCGTGGTCACCGTTTGGTGACTGTGCTAAGGCGTAAAAATAAACTTTACGCCAGCAAAACGAGACCAAAAAAGCGTTCTTAATGCCTACTATGACAAAAATGTATTTTCGTGACATGATCATTGGGTAAGCACGTAACTTGAGTGCCGGTGATATTGCGACATCGCGACTCTTCTCGTGAACCCTCGATGAGTCATGATGGAAAATCCAAATGCTATTTTGAAAGAGAAAAAGAAGCGAGCGAACGAGCGGTGCACGCGGGGCTGTATATACGTGGAATTAATTTTGAATCCGAAAGAAAAGTCACGAGTGATGTTTGCCTTTGTTTTTCTCTCGCCTAACGAACAAACGCTGTATCGAATATTTCAAAGCCAAGATGAAAGGTGAGTCGCAAAACGAACGAAAGAATCAAACTCGCTGTGGAAAACATTGGCTCGAATGATTTACAGACTGCTCATCCCAGACAAATGAGCAGAATAATTCGAAAAGACCGGAGTACGCGACGCGCGGCGCAAAAGAAAAGCCAAAGCCCAACGCGCGGAACGTGCCGCGAGGAGCCGAGCAAAAGAAAGAAGCGAGACGTTTCGTCACAAACGCCGCGTGGAATTTCTTAAATATATCGCGCTAGTCGCTCGGGCTCGAGCTCCCCCGCGTGTAAGCTTGGACTCGTACGCGCGGAACGAAACGCACGCACGAGCGAGCGAAACTCTCGCAAATAAACACGGCAGAGAGAAAAAGAGCCGGATCCACGTCGGGAAAGAACGATCGCGTCATTACTCTTTTCGATACGTGTAGTGAACGCCCGATCGGCTCTGATTAGAGAACCGAATGAATTCTGCTCGAATGCCGGCCGAGTATTACCAGACATTCACTACTCGCAGTTCAGCCCGTGGAAAGTTCAGAGAACGATTCGCGGCGGGACGTATTCAGCCGACGGAGAGGACAGCAGTCGAATAGCTTGATGAATAAAGTACAGATGAATGATCTCAGAGAGCCGACGAAAGCGACGAGAATCTACGTCTTAGCCAATTTTTATTTACTTTTTTCTGATAAAGCAACCCATAGGCAGTGAGGATTTCCGATATTTTTTTGTAAAGTTACAAAACTCATGTGAGTTAGTTGGGCGCACGTGAAAGATTATTTGAAGATACCAGCTCAATATATTCAGAGGTGATATATCATTGGGCTCAAAAAGAACAGAAGTCAAATAACTTAACGGAAGGAGTTGTTGATTTCATTCTATTTCTATTCTATCAATAGATGGGACTCGAGAACAGAAGAATTCCCAAACCATGTATACTCTAGAATCATCAGAATTTCGTAACAGTGTAAAACTGACTTCATTGCATTAAATAATGTGAAAGTCTGAATTTGATGATTCATATTCAATCGTCGCAACAGAGCTAAAATAAGTAAATTTGTATTTATGCAAATTGGAATAAACGGAAAGAAGTACTGCTGAAGCGTAAAACGAGGAAGTAAATGTCAAGCAAGGCATTGAGAGTACAGAATAAAACGAAAGTGATAGGTAAAAGAGAATAAGAAAAAGAGCGAGCGATAAATATAAAAAGAGCGGCGAGACGCACGAAATGTTCGGCCGTCTCCGGTATAACGAATCTTATTTCTGTATCGGTGAAAATGGGTTGGAGTTGTCTTCGTCGTCGTCGTGGAACATCTTTCCACGAATTTCCGTCTCTTTTTTGCGACCTTTTTATCGTCTGTTCTCACAATCCAATCCATCTGCCGTAATTAAACACACGAATCTCTGTTTCTCTTGGGAAGCTTTGCAAACTCTTCGAAAATCCCTCGGATGTTTCTACGCAGCACCAATTAAATTTTTCAGAAGCTTTTTGCCACGAGAGAAAAACGAGCAGAGCATTGGAAAAGGCTCTCTATTGGGTATCTACATCTGATACATCTTTCGACGGGTGTATTTTTAGGGATACGGTGATAGAAGAGAAAGCCGGAGCTTCGCTGACGAGATGGTTTATGTGTATTTTTATTCCCGATGATAGGCGACAGACAGTATATGGCTTATCTCATAAATATGACAGGTTAATTGCTGCATCAAAAGATTCTCTCTTCTTCGAGAGCTGATTAGACTCGAGAGATGTTCTATTCAGTGTCCATTATCAAATTCGAAAGCTCTAAGGAGTACTCTTTGCTTTTGATATGCATGAATATTTTCAAATAAATTATGTCAAGATTCTCATTACGATTGATCAAGACAAATTATGCACCTATCGATCAAATTACAATGCAACACATGAGAAAAAATTGAACCCTCACTGTTCGTAGAATATTGAAAGAGTTAAGTGCTTTTAGAGACCTTTTATAAAATGCATCAGCCAACTTTCATATACCGAACGAATATTTGGTGCGCGATTTTGCAATGCTGTTTTTAACGAAAATGCCACCAAACCCCGCGAGCCGGTGCGTTGATTTTTTTCGCGCACAAAGCGGCAATTTAAATTTGAAATGCACATTTGGGAAAAAAACCCATACTGGGAGTTCATAGCGATTCCGATTGAAAAAACAAGAGTCAATTGTTTGCGTGAATCTTCCATAAACTATTCAGTGAAATGCACAGGGGGGGAGGCGGGGAGGCGGGCTTTGACATTTTAAAACAATTCGCGGTGATATATCACAGGCTTATCCATTAAGCCCAATGAAAGTGACGCGAGATTTGAGCGTTGGTAAATGCGGAGGGAAGATAAAAACAGGAAAAAGCCGAATATGAACAAAAATGTGCGCGGGCAAAAAGAGGAGGCGATCCCCCGCTGGCTCTCGGTGCACAATGCAGCCCCCTCGCGTAAAGTCGAGCTAACGCGGCGCAATTCCCAAACGTTATATCCGCTTGAAAATTCAACGTGTTGATCACTCGATTTTCCCAGCGGCATTTCTATGTACGCGAGCGCGCGCGCGCGTTCCATCGCGCGAACGAGCTGCCTTCGCCGCTCGGCCATAAGCTCCGCAAGATAGCCACGCGGAAACATTTCATCCCGGGCCCGGGGGGGAATATTTTAATTATGAGCGTTGTGTGCACGCGCGGCGCGACATTGAGAGCGCGAGCGCAAAGAGTTTCCAACAACGCTTTGCCGTCTGGGAGTATTGAAAAAACTCGATTTCAAAAAAACATTACCACCGAGTGGAAGCGTATAAATATGATCACTGGGACGATGTGCGATTCTGCCAATTACGAATGCTTTCAATTTTATACTTTCAAATAAATTTTGAGTTGACCACTTGAAACACCCCGAATCTGGCTACTATCAGAGTGAAAAATCAGTGCTTTTTAAATCGTCGCAATTGAGATGACGATTGATACAAAAACATGGTAGTTTGAAACACGGAATAATTGTTTCACGATCCTCGCTTGTAACCATGGATTTTCCGAAATCCCTCGATAATTTGGTGGGCAAGTTTAGCGATATTTGGATAGAACCGCGAACGGGACTCGCATCAGTCCGCCCGAGATGCTGATACGATTCTTACGACGACCACAAAGTCGCCCGGCGCAAGGATATGGCTGTCGCGCGAGCGGGAGATAAAGCGCGCTGGCGCACCAACGGCATACATTAGTTTGAGCCAGGGATCGCGCGCGTGCGAACGGCGAGTATATATACGAGCGCGCGGCCAAACGGGGCTATAGAATCGGAGATAGCCGGGCCGCGCGCGCTTACAAAAGCGCAACGTGTATAACGCGCAGCGCCCCCGTGTTATATATCGATCTGTGCACGCAGCTCGCGGACGAGGAAAATTCCTTGGCGAGTGTTTTGGTGCGAGCCGAAGAACCCGGGCTCCGGCTGGCCCCCATTAAACCGAGCTCGCGCTCAGATAACAGGGGCTCGCCACGGCAAAAACCTCAAGGCGCTCTCTAATATCGCCGCCCGGCCAACTCGCTCCCCCGCCCGTTGGCATCACACGTATTTGGAAATACACACATACCGCACATATAAAAGAGCTCGAGCGGTTAATTCGAGCCGCCGGGCAATCCGCGCTGCTCCCCAGCCGTTCGAATCGATCCCGTGCTCCTCGAGGCGGCGCGGGAGGGGAAAAAAGTTTGACGATTGGTGTACGTCGAACTTATCACCGCGGGCCAACGGAACT
The DNA here is from genome assembly GCA_020882685.1 of Aphelinus atriplicis. Taxonomy (NCBI): domain Eukaryota; kingdom Metazoa; phylum Arthropoda; class Insecta; order Hymenoptera; family Aphelinidae; genus Aphelinus; species Aphelinus atriplicis. The sequence continues at coordinate 25,168,257 of CM037074.1, read as the reverse complement.
CGCGGTGGCAGATGGGGTCGCGGATCAATCCGCGGGGCCCGGGGCTCTGTTTGTCCCGGCTCGCAACTCGCTTGTGTCCCACGGCCGATGGCTCCGCGACGTGACGCGCGGCACCGATGAACTTCCGAGTTTCTGATGGGATTAGATTAGTTGGTTCTGCGCCGAGCTGCTGACACGGATTGCGCCCGAGCCCCCGCCTCCCCCCCTCCTTCGCCACCACGCGTTATAATGAAAGTGCGACTGTGAATCGCTTCGATGCTGCATGTCAAATTACAACTTCCATGGGAGGGGACACGGATGCAAACGAGCTTCCCGATGTGCTCGGCTCATCGGATGAAAGCTCCGACTATTCGGGTAGTCGCGCGGGAGCTAGACTTCTCCGCGAGGCTCGCAAGATATGTTTTCGCACGACCATATGTATAGGCGTTTCGATCTTGGGATTTTTACTTGACGTAATTTACGATTAACCAAGTGAATACAATTATCGAACAATTCTGATGTCTCCGCACACCGTGATACGTATGGATATGGTTCACGACACTGGCTGCATCCCGATCATGTCCAAGTAGTTTAACGCGCGGTGACGTTTCAGCATAAGGATTTCGAGCGCGAAACGTCAATTAAGGTTACAATGTCTAGTTGTGAAATTCCCCCTGCTGTCAAAGTCGATTGAAATTCCAGCCTAGCTGCGTTGAAGCTGTATAGATATGTTACAGTTACAGAGTAAATTGCGCGACGGTAGAGATTTCTGTCCGACTGACGTACGTATTTCACGTTATGCATCGTTCCCAATTCCTTGCAGTCGTGTCGTCGAGGATACTGCACACTACGCACTCGAGATTGAAATTTATTACTCGGCAACTAAATCTATTCTGCATACATCCTCTTTGAGGCATCATTGCGATCGAGCGGAACATCACGTGGAAGCGAGTTGCGCCGAAGTACTTTTTCTCCGGGCCGCGTTCTGGGCATGTTTAGATTGTCGCGCGCGAGAAGACCCAACGAGATTCCTCCAATTCGAGATAAATTCTTGCAGATTGGCAACGTATGTTGCGTCAGAGCCAACGCTCTCGTTTATGAGCGTGAAAAGCTAGCGCACGTCGAGCCTTTTCACCGTCTTATATTTATGCTCTCTCGCACTCTCTCTCTCGTCCACGTTTTTACCAGTCGCGCGAAAGTGTCGATTCCGCTCGGGTGGCCGCGCGCGTCAGCTCGGCAGACCCTCGCTCGAGTTTGAAAAATAAATGTAAAACGCTGAAGCGCGTCGGAGCGCGAGAGGTCGCGTGAGCAGAAGGCGCGCGCGCGCTCGCGCAGGTAAGAAAACATTGCCGAGAGATGGAGGACGTAGGTCGGGGGAGCGACACCTCGCTCGGGCCACGGTGCGTACGCGCGACTTTTTCGCGGCTCACTTAATTTAATAACGCTTCCGCGAAGCGAAATTTCAAAGATAACATACTCGGCGTAGCAGAAGCTGCGGGGGCGTCGCGTCGCGCGGGGAAAAGCTGCCAGAGGAAACTCTGCAGCGCCCACGCGGCAGGCGGAACGAGCGCGCGCTGAGGAATTGCATAAGGGGGGAGGGCGCGCGCGTAAAAAGCGAGAGTGAATTAGAGGCCGAGAGGGGGAGCGGCCGCGCGCGGCAAGAGTGAGCTGAAACGACGAGCGACGTGCGTGAAGGGCCAACTTGCGCGCGCGCCCGTGTGTGTGTGTGGGAGCTAATGAACGAGGGAGAGATGGAGCGCGAAATAGCCGGGCGAGTGGGGGGCGGCGCGCGCGATGTACGTATAGCGCGTCATTATCGCGCATTTCACTCTAGTTTGCAGCCGGTGCTACACGTTTTATTTAGCTGTACGCGGAACGGAAGTTTGCCCGCTCGAGTTGATGGCGTGTCGGCGATAATTTATATTCTCAATTACACTTTTCGTCGGGTCGTAGCGTGTGTAGCGTGCGACTCGAGCGCCGCCTCGAAAAATCCCCTAATCGGGTTTGATGCATCTGTGTGTTCGAGTCGCGAGCGGCTCGTGACTCGCGGCAAATACGCGACCGTTGTAATGCGAGTAGTACGAGTCAACGCGCGTACATCGGACGATATGGAGTATTTTTCGTTGGGCGCAACTATTTGCGGGTATCGTTTTGCTTATAGCGGACAAGTCGTCTCTCGGGCACGGGGCGAATTTCCCCAGAGCGAAAAGCACGAGAGCCCGTGGGTGGCGGTGGCGGCGGACAAACAAGAGCGGGGACAATTATTTTCGAGCAAGAAGCTCGAAAAAAGCTCGGAAACAGCGGCGGACAGATAAGGAAGAGGGCGTATTCGCATGCTAGGGTGCGCGGCCTCTCGTACAAGGGGCTATCGCTGCACAAAGCCGAGCGAGCCGAACCTCTTCATTCCGCTGTGACGCTCTTTCTGTCGGACGCGCGCGCGCAAATGCACAACGAGAGAACTGGGTTAAAGAGTGCGCGGCTGTATATATATGAGCAGTAGCCGTCGCCACAGCACCCGCCTCCACACCCCCGCCAACATCAAGATAAGGTTACCCATGGTCAACCGAGCCAGGGCTTGTTTGCCACTTAACCACTGACTCGCTGTATAATAGTTTTTTCGGACTTCTTTTTTTTCTCTCTCGTGGGTTTCCTTTCTGTTATTGCACGTCTCTTCCTTTCTCTCTCTTTCCCTTAGAAGACTCTGCGAGACTCTCGCGGGTCCGACCTGAAGGATGAAAGAGATTTTGAGAGCTTTTAGGAGTTAAATGAAGTCGGCTAAGTGTTTTTATTTCGTTGGTGGTTTTTGCTGCTTCTTTTGCCCTTGTTGCAAAGGTGAGTGTATACAAGTGTTTTGCTCTAATTCAAAGTAGAATTAGTTTGCTCTCGAGCAATTCTGTGTCTGTGAAATTTAAATGGCTTCAAGGCGATGCGCCTTAATTTCACGATTCGATCAATGCACTCGGCCGAATTTGTAAGGTTTCGTATTATCGGGGAGATTAAAACTAATAGTGTGAAGTTTCGAAGTAGGATATGAAGTTGGTTGAAATAGCTTTTTTCGGGACACATTTTGAGTCGACAAATCTACAAGTCTTTTTACGATAACCGTCCTAAAGTATCCATCGTATTTCAGATTATCTACTACTTTTACAAGGACGAATCGTCCTTACAAAGTGACAGTCGAGAATCTTGATGAACTTGATCTGTCTCGACGAATAACACTGTTGTAAATAAACAATTCTTGATACATACTAAGCAATCACAAAATTAATAAACGCGGAAACCTAACTCATAAACCGAGAAAAATCTTAGAAAACCGAGAACTCTGCAGAATACAATTCCACCATTAAATACCGATTCCGGGTCCTCCTTGAAATTCATTACACCCGCCAGAAACATAAATAGCAGAATGAAAATCTCAGCGCCAGCGTATTCTCGACGGGGGAGTATAAGGAAGTGTCGCATAACAATCAAACGATAAGATGGTGAGCGCGCGTAAGCCGTAAGAAGGACCGTTGGGTGAGTGAGCGCAGCCGTTATGGCCAGAGTTATACGAAGTCATAATCCTAGAGGAGCCGAGAGACGCAGCCGACGAATGGCTTGGCCATCCAATATGTTTCTATCGGGCAAAGACTTCCATTCGTGGCGCCAGCTGCTGGGACAGGTTAGCGCCTCAAGCAAATTGACGTTAATTCTCTCTCTCCCTCTCTCGCTCACACATACACTCTCACACTTTAGGTCGTTTCCTGGCTTGGCAATGGTTAAATTAGGTATCTGACGTTAGCGTATAACATCTCCTTATGAACCGTGAATTATTTATCGTTGCTAGATTATCCCTATTTCGTGCCACAAGAATCGATTTCGTTGCTCTAGTCCTCATGGAACTACGGAGACCATATAGCGCATAATATTCTGTTAGCGTAACCACAACATACGTCGTGGGAACTACATTGTCTGTATCAAATAGCATAATTCGTTGCTAGCGTAAGTTACGTGCAGTTGAATTTGCCCGATTCGCTGATTCACCAAAGGAATTTTTATTGGTGTTCCGGACAGTATCAGACGTCGCGGCCGAAAATCCCTTTTAAGAGATAATCGTCTGATAGGCAATCAAACAATTTGTCCGTCGGAAAAATACGGGCTTGATATAAGTAGGTGGCTATAGCCCTTACATATATATTTATATATATGTAAAGGCTGCACGACGAGACTAGCAGTTACAAAGCATAAAGACCCCGTTGAGCAGTATGCGTTAGGTAGCCAGTGGCTTCGAGGTGCGCTACTTGCGGAGTTTTGTTGGCGAAGGATAGAAGAATCAGTGGGTGGGACGCGTTTCACTCGTGAACGAGTGTCGATAAGACTCCGGGCGCCGACACGACTTTACCAGGTCCGGAAATTAGCTGCGGTGGGTAGTAAAACCTCAAAAAGTCATCGCTCGTTCTTTCACGTACAGTATCGGCGTCTGCATCGCAGCAATACGTATTTCTGTCCATATTGTGGAATGTAAGTTAGAATAAATCTGTATTATAGAATTTTAAAAATTCTATAAAAATTCATTTCTCGGTTTAATATTGATCATCTGTGTAAAAAACCAACGAATCAATTTGTTTAGGTTAAAATAATGCATTAGTACACTGAAACACGATGAGTTTGAGCATTGTCAGTTGGATGTTTGTGCGTGGGAGTGTGTGAGCACGCTTGTGCTAAAACTCGCACGTGTTTCTATAAATAAAACGATTCGAGGAATTGTGAAGCACGCGAGTTTGAAGTGACAATATCGAGAGCAATCACCAAGAGCTCGTCGTTTACAAACGCCAAGCTCTGGACACCAAAGGTCGATCACGCGATGGTGTACGATCGTGACTCTCCAGCCGACGTCTATCGCTCGGCTGGCCACGAGGTGGATCCGCTGCCGAGAAGCAGTCCCTCAGGAGCGCAATGATTGTCTCAAGGCCCCAATGCGTGAACACAAGAGAAGTTGCTGCTGATTTTTGGCGCCAGGGGCTGAGACATCGACTAGGGTTTTGCGTATCTTGTCTTTCGAAATTTCGGTGTGCAACGAGCGAGCGCTTCCAGTATCTACTGAATCACGTTCTTGTCAATGAAAAATAAGCTGGTTTCAAAGCAGATTTGCCATTTCTATACTTATTTCGCATTGCTCCGATCTCTCACTCTAGAAACATTTGAAGAGTTCGATTGTATTTATAAGTATATCTGAATCTAAATTGCTGCTATGAGAAATCATTATAAGACAGTATAAGCAGCTATTCCAAGTTGTCATTGGATCGATGACAGAGGGGTCATCCAGGTCGGTCGCGCTCACAGCGATGCAATATAGGGAACTTGCATAAAAAATTCTATTTGGTTGTTTTTGTCAAGCTTCTGAAAATAATCGACATGCGCTTTTTTGTTTCTCGATTTCAAAAAAATACCGGAGATTCAGCCGATTAAATATACTCTGTCACATCATCAGATCACGCACATCTTGTCAAACCGAGAGAGAAAATAACACGGGTCGATTATTTTTAAAAGTTTGACGAAAACAACCTATTAGAAATTTCTTAGCAATTTCATTATATTCATTATAGGCATCCTCGAAATGAACACAGAAAGAGAGAGAGAGAGGAAGCCATCGGGCGAAAATAAAAGGATGTGTAAATACGAGAGACGAAAGTTATTACTGCTAGCGTAGACTAAACTGAAATGAAGAAAAAAATATCTATATCCATAACGTTCTTCAAAATAAATACACGCTGTTGACGTGTTTTTGTTGATAAAACAACGGCTGTTAGCGCTACTTCCTCAGTATGTATTTGTTTGATAGAGGCAGCAGAAAGTCATTGCTTTCACTTCCGAATATAATACTTAATGCATAGTCGTAAATTTGAATAACTCGTGAGAAATTATTGTACTTTTCATTGATAGGTTGTAAACTATTTGCATTATCCTGTCTACTTGTAGTTTTGACATTGTGAAACAAGGCAGCAACTGATGAGATCAGTAAATCATGCTGGCGAAATTTCGCAAAAATTAACATTTTGTGTATTCCTGCTCTATATCCCATTGGAATGACCCTCAAACATCGTATTTCTCATGATTGTTGAATGATGGAGGATGTTCAACGCAATATTATATATATATTTATACGAGCTCGTAAAAAATGTCAGCGAAACCATGCATTTTCTCTGAATTGCTTATGATACCTGGTACTCCTAATAAAATTTTCTTGATTGAGGTCGAATATTTTCCAGAGATGAAAAAGAATTAAAAAGTGTTACCTCGATGCTGGACTAATTAGTTTCAGAGTGAATAAATGGCTGCAATTAGTTTTCAGCATAATAGATCATGCCAAAACGATACGTGCATAAAATTTGCTCGGGGCAAAAAAATCGGCACTGCTGCAGATTCCAATCAAATCCGGCTCTTTCATTCGGAATAAAATATGTTCGCACACGTCACCAACCTCATTACTGAAAAATCCGTCGATGATTAGCCGCGAGCCTCATTAATCCGGCTAATGAAAAAGGCGTACGACGAGCTCGACGGATTTTCTGAACCGAAGCGTAAAAGCGCGACGCTTTTGTGCGCGGCCACATTAAAACGAGCCGTTAGCGGCGGTGGCACTGTAGCAGCAGTGGTCAAAGCAATAGCATCGGTGGCATGAGATATCAACTGGCGCCTCAATTAGAGGAGCGGATTAATTACACTAAATGTTTGCTCGCGGATATGCGGTTTCAAGGGGCCGGGCCGTGGGGAAACTGTCGCTTGCCCCCCCCCCCCCTGATCGGGAGAAATATCGTAATTTCGCGGCTGGATTATCGTGATTGGATATTCCGCCGCTTGCAGGCTATAATGCCGCTCGCGAAATCGCTATTCACCAAGAAAGTGGAGGTTACATAACTCATCGATCTGTCATGGTGGATGTCGAATCGCGGCTACTATTCAATCATGATTTGGTTACTCGCGGGTTTCTGTGATAGATCGTATGTGAGATACAGCTCATCACTAGCTTTGCTGGCTCATTAATTTTAATTCGGTGAACGACTCGACTTTAAAATATTCCTCAAAATACTTCGCTCGTCGATCAATTTTTTATTGAATCAAATACGGAATTTAATCAAAACTGGCCGATGTATGTGAGCAATGATAAACATCCATTAATTACTCTTCTCAATTTCAAAAAGGTTCCTTGATTAAAGATCGAAATGTACTGAGTGATGTTTCGGTTGAAAGTTATACATCGTCTGTGCAGCAATCAACGTGTTTATATATTAATTTCTCTGGATATGTGTGTTTATCATAAATCAAGTTGCATATTTTCCGGATCATCAGTCTATATTCCAAACAAATGGTACATAATTGTATGGATGTTATGGAGACGTTTTAATACAACCATGTTTCAAATATGTTACAGTAACGATCATTGTTCCAAGACACGCTTTCTGAACCAATATATGTAATGCTTGAATCATCATGTGTCACTCCATAAAATGGGTTTATGTGTTCGTCAGAGCAGCACAATTTTTGGCACAAGTCGCAGCCCCTCTTATCTATTGCATCTTCTTCGAGCAGTTCTAAAAATAAACATGTGGTGCTCTAAGTAAATGTAAACTCAAGAACTCTTTCTCATAGGAAAACACAAATGCATTGGTGTTCAATATCAATTACTCCAATTCACTCTGTAAGCATAATGAAGTTTATCTAAAATGTTTTGACACCGATTGTAAATCAATCACAGATAGATGTGTAAATTTATGAACCAAAATTCATCTGGAAAAATAAGTCACGTTCCGCACTCTCCACCAATGTTTCAATATCAAATGAATTTTAAAAATTGGAAAACAATCTGATATAAAATGATTTTTGATTTGACGAATCTATCGTGTTTTGCATGAATTTCAAGCTTCGAAAGCCCGTGCGATGCATTCAATGATGCAAACAGTTGAAAAATTAGTTTCTTGCCACAATTTACGCACGTACGCGCTCTTATCGGTTACGCTCGAGCGAGCGCATCCACGCTGCTTTTCCTCCATCCCCGCCCTGCCTCGCTCGTTCGCTCGCTCTCTCTTGCTCTCTCAGAATGGAGTGCGCGATTTCGAGCCAACAGACGCGCAGCTGCAGCGGAAATGGTCAAGATTTGCCCTCGCATGAGTGAGAACCCATATGGCGTCCGAACCGTCGCTGCTCCAGTTCGTATCGGAAGAGCGCATCGGCCCAACTATTTCACGTTTCCGTATTACGGTACGAAATTTTTCAAACTTGGAAAATTGAAAATTTAGCTGCGATTTACGAAATGGTTATACCTTAGGATTAGTGTGTTTCTCGGATTTCAAGAAAAATTCTGGAATGGTGATAATAGCCGATAGTTTTGAATGTGAAGTATAATTTTCGAATTATTTAATAGAATCGAGCTCGTGCGAATCGAATGTGGTAGTTTTTGAATGATTTTCCTGTTACTCTATTATGATTGCTGCACAGTTGAAAAGTTTGAAGAAAAACAATAAATTTCGAAAACTACATCATTTTTGTGTCATGGAAAAGAAATCAAGTAGTTAAGATAGCTGCCTTTTAAACATAGATTTTCAGATTAATAAATACAGAATGTCAGATATGAACCTGCATTTACGGGTCTGCTGCTTTAATACACCTTTCCATTGTTATTTTTCAAGTGGGTCAACTTTTTGTTTCATTTTTTATCAGTTTGAAATTTGTGAAATTTGTATGCCTCTGTGGAAAAAATATACAACTCGTAAATTATACCGAATGATTATAGCCCGTCTCTCTAATACCAATATATGTATCGATTATTGAATATCGAATAAACGAGGGCTTTTTCTGTAATTAATTTCCAACTCAATAAATGTGATATATTGACTTTTATTCAACAGTATATTTAGATTTTCGTGCGTGCTCTCGAGCACATAGATCTAAAGGCATTAAGATCTTAAGAGATTTGCCGTGCGTGACGATTCATCCGATAGCTTTATTTGTAAATTAGCCAAGGGGAAAAAAATCATTCGAATGTTTTATTTAGAACTTCAGGAACCTAAAGTTGTTCGGTGCGAAATCGTTAGTCGGCGCATAGTAAAATGCAAATATGCTAACTGCACGAGGGCGAAGAGAGTCGTTTAGCAAGCGATCGGCGGGGGCGGATAGCTTGAATCCGGAATCGCGCGACTTCCTCGCGACGTCGTAATTGATAGCTCAGTCAGCGGAACACAGTGATTTTGTGTTCTAGAGGAAAGTCTGTCTGGTCTCGAGACGCGCGGCATCAAGGTTCGTGTCAACGTGCGCGAGCGGTCTGCATTTGTTTGTCAAGAACTCGAGCCGAGCTTTCTGGCACGCGTCTCCATTCCGCAGCTCCGAGTCTCCGTTTCGCCTCCGCGCAAACTAGCTGTTTTAGCGCTGGGCACGCTCGACATTATTTGGCTTATAAAATTGCTTAGATCTTCGCGCCTAATTGTTTTGCCAGTGTGATTAAGCGCATCGGTAAATTAGGCGCGATGGATCACATAAATCGCGCACTTGGGAAATGTATAATTTGAATCTTCCGAGGGAATGAAAGATTTTTCGTTGAGACTACGTTTTATGAGATCTAATTAGTCGTTTTATGAATAAATCCATCCTATTCGTATTCTCTCACGAGCACTTTGCCCGTCCTCGTCTCTTATATCCACGGTTGTTGTACTCGAAGAGTGAAATAATCATGGAAACGTTCGTTTCCAAGATAACGCTGACATGCTATAGTATGGGGAATAGTAGGTATACAGTCTTCGAGATCAATGTGCGCGCTTTGAAAAACAATTCTGAATGGAGAGAAAGTTTTGAATCAATCAACGAGACAAGTGCTCGTGTGCTCCTCTAAAAAATTATTTTCTGTTATTTTATCAACAATCCCACTCGCAAGCATCGCGATATACATATCCAGCGGTTGTTTTTGATTTTCGCAAAGTAAACTGCAGAGAGCATGAAATTTAAAATATTTGCGAGAGAGAACGAAAAAAGTCCCGGTAACAACTGAGCTGGATTGACTCAAGAAAAATACGCGCATGTGCGGCCCAGGCAGACATAATACGCATTTAATTAGTGCACGCTTCAGCAAAAAAGAGCCTACAAAAGTTTGTTCAGTAAAGAAAAATTTAGTGAAAATTTCACTTCGGTACACAGGAGGTATATCTTACAGTCTGAGACAGCATATACCCGGGAGAGAGAGAGAGAGAGAGAGAGAGAGAGAGAGAGAGAGGGAGCAGAAGGCGCGTTTAAAATTGAAATTTCCTCAGACACGCCGCGGCTCACTCTATTTTCTCGCCGCCCAGCCTCGCTCTATCTGTTTTTCATTTGGGCCGTGGATCCTGGATGTTCTCTCTTCCTCATCCCGCACTATTGTATTTTCCTTTGCCGGTGCATATAATTGCGTGAGCGTGCGTAAAAATCAGCAGGAACTCTCCCATCCGTCGTCCATTTAATCTAGGGAAACAGTGCAAATCTCACACCGCCGCGGTGGCTCTCGCATACGTTTTTCCTTTTTAATTTTCTCCAGTTCCGAGTGTTTTGGCTAGCGAGTCCAGCACGAAGAAAGAAAAGGCCGGCCAGGCTTATTCATAGCCAAGTCCACGAAGACGTAGTCGGGTTTCTGCGCGACAGATTAGAGCTGCGCCACCCGAGACTCGCTCGCGCAGCCCCGTTCCGCATGCTCGGTTCTTTCATGTATAATTGCGAGTAATTTTACATACTCTCACATACACGCATTCTCCCGCTCATTCTCGTTAGGGTGACGTAAGGACTTTGTTTTACTTCGGCGAGTCTTGTTTATTTTCTGCTCATTTTTGAGCTTCCTAATTACTGGAGAGAACCTTTCGCAAGGATAATTACTTGGTTTATTTCTCGGCATTTATGCTCTGCTCTGCTCTACTCTGCTCTGTTCGCAACATGCAGAAACAAAAAATCCTCATGGCAACTCGAAACCAGCTCGCCAATCAAAACATCAGCATTTTTGGAGATAATAAATTCATTTCTCGGGATATCTTGTAAATAATTCGGTTGAAAGATCCCCTATAATCTGGTCTGAAAAACTCGCTGTATTTTCGAGTATATCAAACCACTTGCGACAAGAAATAGCCGGGTGCATTGGCTGAAAAACGCGGAGGCTCGCCCGTGAATAATGCACGCGTCTAGCTTTTGCTAAATAGATTACTCTCCCGCGAGAGGGTGATGCAAGCCCAAGGGACGGGCGAGGGCAGACCGAAAAAGAGGAGAGATGCAGGGATGGAGAGACAGAGAGGGAGGGAAAAATTGATCCGCCTACTTGCGCATCTCGGGGCTCGCGACTCTTTCGCCCGTCCTAAATAACTCATGATCGGAAAGGGCGGCTTGGCCTGAATAATACAAAGCTCCGCGATATGCGGCTGGATTTACGCGAACTCAGCGGCGTTTCGGGGCACGAAAAACCGTCGAGCGACGCTGCTTTTCCCGGATTAATTGCCTATTTATAAGCTCGACTGGCCGCGCGGCCGAAAGTGCGAAAGAGATAGCTGCCGGGGCTAACTGGGTTATGGAGTTCGGTCGCCGTTGTTTACCCGCATGGCCAATCACTCGATCATTAATTAACGAGCGCGCGTGCCTCGAGCCCCATCGCGATGCATAATTCTCCGGGCCGCCCCCGCGCGCCGCGGGAATATTTTCATGGGGGGCGCGCACTGCAGCCGCTGAAAAATTGTGAACCACGCGCCCCGCGCCGACGTCCGCTTCATGCGCGCTTTGATTAATAGCTCATGCTAATTAGCGCGTGCTGCTTCGCGGCCCCTTTCAAAAGCGAAACATTTGAATTTTTTAATTGCCTGATTCTGAAGATATTAAACGACTTTTCGCTGGAGCAACAATATCACTCGGCCCGCGAGCTTTTCAAAGGAACTCTCATCCGAGAACAGTACGCGTGCCATTCAATTTTCAAACAGATTGCTAAAAAGACAAAATTACTCTGTAGTTTCGACAATGTACTGCCAACCTCGTTATAAAGTCTCTGCACCATAGCGAGCTGAGCATACATTTCCCTACATTGACGAAATTGACAATTTCCCGTTTCTCATTTACATCTCATTAATGTTATGAAGTCTATTAGGCGGATTCGTCATTTCAATTATTCATCAGTGAGTAATAGCGTTCTCATCTTTAATCGCATTAATTTCGAGTATTTCACTAGTTTTCCTTTGACACGGACACAACGTGATCTCGATATGTCTCTCGAGACTAATGCGCTCTTTAAATTTGCATATTCATTTCAAAATAAGACTCGACCGATCCACTAGTTTCAAATGTTTCGGATCGAAATCAACCGGGTAAATGAAGGTTTTATTTTGATATCACGGAAAGTTTGCAGGCCGACTTGATGTGACATGCAATATACATAAGATCGTATATTAAACATCACGGTCGATCCATGCATGAAGAAATACTTTCGTGTCAAGCAGTTATTAGCTATGCGAATCTTTTCGATGGTACACTGATAACCATGTCACGATTCGCTAATCTATCGATTGCGTCAATGATGAATTTGTGCGAATTTGCTTATTGTAATCATCGGTAGGTTGATGTAAAAATTGATCTCGATTATTTTAACATCACTCTATACATTTCAAACGGGAGGGGGTGTCAATTTGTTCACCACATGTCACCAATGTCAAAATAAAATAATATCAATATCAATCTGAAGTTGGTTGAACACCTTGTAAGTACAGATAACATATGCTGAGTCATTAGTTGATCCGATCAGTAGATTTGATCATCTCTAATCGTCTATGCCAATTTGAATAAGAGTAATTGAAATTTAGAGTGTCAATAATAAAAGAGACATAGGCATATATCTATGAGTTAAATTTTTCCCGAAATAATGAGACGGGAACTTTTCACTCTCTACTCATAATGAAGAAAGCTCAAATAGTTAACAAAGCCCCTTTACATAAAATTTTCTCATTTCGTTTCATAAATTATCTGCCACTTGTATAATGAACCATCAGAAATTCAGGGAATAGTTGATTTGCAAAAGGCTATCGGCGTGAAACTGAATAGGCCGCTTGTAATATCGACGGGATGCGCACGACACACTATAACAGGGAAGCTATGCAGCAGAACAATTCGGAGGATCAGAGGGTGGGTGTAACGCGCAGCACCGCAGAAAGAGCTGTTATACGACGCTAGTCCACGCGGCCGGCTAATACGTACACACATACAGCCGGCCAATATTTCGCGGCTAACTATACGTGCAGACTGCATTGTAAATTGTGCTCGGCTTTTGCATTTCCAACTGCCCGATTACACAGGGTCGAGCCGGTTGCCGTAAGTATCGTGAGACGTCTTGGGTAACCTGCACTCATCGACTGTCATCATGAACAAATGTCATAATATGATGATTTGGTCTTTCAAACGAGTTTTTTCCGATTTCGGGTGTCGAGTTCGCGGCTTGGGATTATTGATTGTTCGAATTGTGGGATTTCGCGCGGCTTTTATCGGCTTCGCTTCGCGGTGATCAACGAGTATTTCATACGTATCGTAGAACTGGTTCGATTCGACTTTTAGCATTTTGAACTTAATCGCATCATCGTCGCTTGTGTTATTCGCGAAACTACAGTTAATTCATGTTAGTTCTGTCAAATATACGATATGATTGAATCGTAACTTAATATTATTTTCGATGATGTATTGAATTGATAAAAAAAGAATATGATAAATCGAGTGTGACTATATACAGTATGTACAAGGGTGAAGCGAACAGACCGAATTATTTGCCGAACAGTTTCCTATTAATGCCTCGTAGCTATTCATATGAAAATAATCTAATTTCCTCCCGATCTCTATATGCACTTGAACAATTCGGCAGCACTTGATACTATGCGAGGCGATTTCCGAACAAGCTAGGGAACTACAAATCAGTGAGTATTCAGAGCGGATCGAAAGACAAACAACAATGTACTTATTTACACCACACCAGTCTGATTTTCGTAAACGGTGCTGCAGTAGCTGCATCGTATCGGTCTTTGAAAAACAAACGAGTAGCAGCAGCAGCAGCAACAGCAGTATAGCAACAGCAGCAGTAGGGTAGAAACTAGCTTTGTAGAGCTACGGTGCAACTTTCGCGGAACCTTTAATCACTCAAACGCGAATATTCGGGGCCGAGTGGTGGGCGTGCGCGAGCTCGCGAGTAGAAATTAGCAAGTCGCGAGGGCCAAAACATACCAGCGCCGTACCAGCTATATTTCGACCCGACGAGAGAGACTCTCTCGGCTCTTCCATAGCGTTATTGAGACTACTCGTTTCGACAAGTGAGTTTTCTTTGCTGGGAAATGGGAATAACCACTCGGAGTGATTTTGCTAATTTTTCCACGAATTGATTCAAAACGCATCTGGGATTTACATCGTGTGTATGATTCGACTCATCTCTCTTGGAAACGATATAGTCTCCACCAATACTGCGAAATGTGAATTTTAAATAGGTTTCGCGGCAACGGTGACTCAAGAACAACACTCGCATTCCAACAAAACTCGATTGTGAAAATATTTTGGAGAAATGCCGGGAAACTTGGAATTTGTTTCTTCAATCTCGCAAAACCAGGCTTTCAACCTTCAAATTTCGCCTACAAGGTATCGTGGACTCAGCGAGAATTTCCGCGCAGTCTGGAGAGCGAGAGAGCGGAATAGTTTATGGGTGTGGGCCGGGCGCAAGACGCGCACTGAATTTTTTGCCCCCTAAAAGCTTACCTCTTACATGAGCGGCTCGAATAATGGACGAGTCGAGGAGGAGGAAGAGACATGCATCGCTTCGAGAGCTACACCAAATAATCTATGCAGAGCTGGGTTTGTCTCTCTCTCTCTCTCCTGCTCTCTCGCTCTCACTTGGTCTTGTTAAGTACCTGGGGGATGCACCTTCACTACAAACAGACGATTCTCGCTAAGATGTTGAGCGGGCCGCCCTGTGCTGCTGCCATTGTCTCGCGACGCTAACGTCCCAGTCGAGCGGAACTCACAAAGGGAGGAGAGAACGACGACTATGTTTGTTGAGACGATTTTCGCGAGCTCCTTCTTAGTTTAATGGGTACTGCCCCCTTAGTGAAGTTGAAGTTTGATTGTACACTGGTGCTACGTTTGTTTTTTTTTCACTTTATTTCTCTCGTAGAATGTAGTCGATTCTGGTATTAATTGACCAAGTTCAATGATACTATCAACGTATTTACTTTCGTTCTTGCTGGTTCGATCTGATTGCACAACAGTCAGACTCATGACAATGAGATACGCTCATTTCGCGTAAAATAACATTCATGAGTTCTCAAAATTTATCACTTGTATTTCGGCACTATCGAGTTTTATTGGATTACAAGGACTGTGTAAAATTACGTCTTATTCGTAATGAAGTGTGCGAAATTGTTATATTATAATAACTTGACTTGAGAAATAATTCATTCGTGGTTTAAAATCAATTGTCCACCAGACTGATTGAAATGTAAATGAGATATGATATTCATAAAGTGAAAGCGAAACGTGTTTGGAAATATTCTGTTTGAATTGTGATATGTATCTACTGCGCGAAATATATTGAATTTCTCTCAATGATATCACTTTGAATGACTGGATTCGATTCGGCGGTAGATACATATCACATAAAATAATACTATCGTCGATTCCAGCAGTAAAGTCATCCGTTCCAAAAAGGGGAAAGCTAGCGACCCCAGTCCATGTCACATATACTTTTCACTGAATGTAGAAGCAGCACACAGGTGCCATCTATTATCGCTTATATTTTTCATGACCATTTGGCGACAAGTGAGTTTGCCTTGCGGTGGATGGAGTAAACAAGGGGCCGCGTGGGAGGCTCTGACGGGAACAAACGGCCATAGCCTCTGTTGTTCCGGAGGTCTTAGATTTACGAGCGCAAGTTTGGAAAAAGTCAGAGGCATAAGCTGGGGGATGTGTTACGAATCGCCCAAGAGCCTCGCTAACCTGAATGATTCAAGTGGTCATGACTTTTTGACGAGAGCGCCTAACTGTTTGTGGAATTATGCACGAGCGCGAATTGCCTTTGAATGTTTGAGTCGCTGAAGATTAGACAGGAGCCGGCTTTCAATCGTTGGCGTATTATGTTGATGATCGCTGGCTCGGCGGATTAACTTATGGCATTAATGTTAAGAGGCCTTAGCGAATTTATCGAGTACGAGGGATGCTTTTGCCGCACAAATATGAAAATGGCAAAAATAATCCGGTCGGATCGAGGAAAATAGTGAATGAGAGAATTTGCAATTTTAAGAGATATAAGTCAGAGCATACAGCGAGAGTGTAGTTTTATTTGTCAGTAAACGGAATTTATTACACAGTCATGAAATAATGAGAAATGCCAGAAATTTTAACGAGGGTTTAAATCTTCCAGTATGTATCTTAAGAATCTTCTGTTATTCTCGCTAAACACAAACGAATAATTATTCGAAACCCGAATGAGAATCTCCGTTATATATTCATTTTAAAGCGGATACGCGTGCGAGGGAAAACCATGGAAAGTAGTATTCAGTCATTATCCAAAAATGCCTTTCATAACTTGTCTTCTGGTGTACAGAAATTATCTTCTACTTGCCTAAAATAACACAAAAAGTACATCTTTAAGCAGTCGGAACTTCTTGCATGGTTGAACTTATGTTAAAAGTGGGACTCATTCATATATGAGATAGAAGATAATACAATAGCAAACAACCGGTAAAACAAATAATAATTCTCGATTCGCGGAATGCACAGAAAGTAAGTTTGAAAGTTGAACTACTAGAGCACATGAAAAAGTCGGAAACGAGCTTTTTTTGCGGTCACAACAGAACACCAAAAGAGTGGACGAAGTAGCGATGCAATAGGATGTAGTTGTGATAAACGTTTCTCGCGGCTTGGTTGTATCGATCGATTGATATGGGCGTGAAAAAAAACCGCTGCCAAGTGCCTTAGCAGTATGCTTTCTCAAAGAGGCTTCAACATCACCCACAAACGCATCCCAAACCTGTATTTTCACCATTCCACTAGCGTACATACTATCATTTATTTTTCAAAAATTACAAAAATATTATTTAATCAGTTCAATTCGTATCTTTGTGACTGTGTAAAGTGTCGTTCTTTTTCAATTGACCAAACTTTGTCGCGACTGTTGATGTCTGCCCGGGCTCTCTTATTATTTGATCAAATGCAACAAAGCAAACGGTTCTAGGTTCTACACGATGCGAGACATTTAGACCTGCTTAATTTTTCGATCAATTCATCTTGTGACTGTCATACGGTTTAATGGTGGTGAAAATCGATCCGTCCTGCCCTTAAGTCCGTATTTAGCAAACTCGAAGACTCATTTTGATCATTTTCGACGGCTGAGGTTGGAAATGATCAATTCAAAATCTATTTTGATCATTTTCGACGGCAAAAGACACCAAATTTTCCCAATTTTCTCTATAGCACGTTGAAAATACTGGAAACGAAACTTACATGAATTTTTCTTTCCCTTAGCAACGGTTGCTAGGGCGGTAAACAACGGTTGCTAAGGAGCTAATTGGGAAGATTTTGTGTTCTTTGCCGTCGAAAATGATGGAAATAGGTCTTAAATTAATTAATTTCCAACCTTCGTAACTGTTGCTAGGGAGGTAAACAACCGTTGCTATGGAGCAAATACAACAATTCAGTGTCCTTGGCCATCGAGTGTGACTTAAAACTGATTTTCCGGCTTGCCCCAATGAGCACTCATAAGGATTTGTGAGAAAACACGTTAGGAACGGTTGCTAGGGAAATAACCAACGGATTTTGCTGAAAATTTAACTCGGACTAGATCTCGTCACAACTAACCGGTGTGCAAAATTTCAGGACGATCGGATGATTCCTTCGAGAGTTATCGTACGACAAAAAAAAGTGCACGTACGTACGTACATACATACAGACATTTTCGGATTTCCATGTTTTTCGACCCGTAGATTACGAAAATCGAGGTCCCGAGGTCTGATTCGGTGGGTCGATTTTTGCCCCATTACAAAGCTTTCTCTTTGAGAAAGCAAAATCGCGCGCGCGAGAGAGAGAGGTTCATTCCCACACGCAGATATATAGCTGTGGCATACGTCGATCTGTCGGTGGCGTGTGCGCTCGCTCGTTTCTCGACTCCGCTTTTTACTTCTCGGCAGCAGGGCTTTTTTCCGCCCAACCCTCCCCGCGCGCCTCGTTCGTTCACTTCATTTTCAAATATTTGCACTCGAGTGAGGGGGACGAGCGGGATAATAATAGAGGTACATACGAGAGCTGACGCCAAGTGCCGAGATTATGAATTAACGAGAGCTCGACCGTGGATTATCGTGTGTTTCACCTTTAACGAGCTTTTTGTCTGTTACACACACGTATAGTCGCGTTTGTACCGATCGATCGAGCCACGGATAGTCACAGGGTGCGAAAGCAGTGTAAAAACGACGGATTGCACACTGATGAAATTGCCCATTTTTGCGCATTAAATTGAAAATCGATGCGTCAAGTGTGATGTCGAGGGCGAAATTCGTTGGTTAGGCTCTGGAATGGTTGCGATGGAAAATTGTGTCCCACGGACGTGACACAGTGGGATGAAACCGTAAACAAGCGACTGGTTATAGTAGAGTCTGTTTTTTTTATTTATTTAGGAAATTTTGAACTCTAGTAAGATTATTTGGCTTTTTGAGTGGATTTTTAATTCGATACTTTCAGCCAGACAGATGTAGATTGTTTTTATTCAACAAAGTTTTTCACGCCCCAAGGGTCTACAGAAATGATTAATACTATGATTTCTTGCCAATAAAGCTAATGATAAATATCAAAACATGATCAAATTGAATTGTAGTGCAGCTCACATTCGACCCTGCTGATCGGGAAAATATTTTCAGTTTTCCTTGGTCACTTATTACATTAGCTTCAGCATCGACTTCGAAACAATAATTCCTAGAAGTTTCTAAAAGAAGTACTCTTTTAGAAACTTCTGCTACCTCATACTCTTCTATGGATTTGTCGGAAAGTGTTCATCTACCACTGAAATTACATTATTCCATTTAGATTATATTATAACACTTTGTTCGCAATCGTAGATTCAGGTTTCCTATCGGAAAAAAGTCGGCAATTACGCGTATTCGCGAGTACGAAGCCAAGCGCACTCACGCACGTAAGGAACACGCTGGTCAGTGTCTCTGGATATTGCACTGGTCGGCCGGCTGGCTGTTACGGCGACATCTGGACTTTATTATTCGATCTCGACGGAATGCAATGGGCCAGTCCGGGGCTGGCTCGAAGCCAAGATTTTTATAAAGTTTCCGCTCGGTTCGGCTGACCGGGAAAACTCGTCACGTATCGCGTGGAATATGAAGGGGACGTGTCCGTTTACTCTTCACACCTCACTGCACTGACCAGATCAACGCTTCATTCGCGATTATGAACGTGTAAGTTTGCCGAGGGGTGACCGAAATTCCGGTAAAAGTCAAGATCGACGAGCCTTTCAGATGGATTATCACAGTCTGACCAAGTCGTGGCATTTTCTACTGGCACTAAAACCCTTCTAGCTTTAGATGTTTTTATATCTATTTCGTTCATGTTAAAAGAATATTCGTAAGTTCATTGAATATCGAGGAAAATTAGATTGAATGTTTCTGGAAAATCTCTATTTTAGGTGCGCTGAGCGTTAAAAAATGATTTCTATTGAAATTTCAAAATCCGTAGTCCATAGATTAAAATAATAAGATATAGCGAAAGTGCTATAGAAGTTGAACATAACTTATTTTATTTAAACGACACATTTGTAAATTAGAAATGTACAGGTTTTCCTGGGTAGATTTTATTTCAGAAGTTTAATTGAATTTTTATATTTTCTTAATCTGTGACATTCTAATGAAAGGTTTCAACATAAATTTTTTATTTCACCAACACGTCATCCACATATTGGTTATCAAATTCCATTCATTCAACACACATTTTGGAAAGTGAAAAATCATCGCGTTATTCGCAAAACCTGTCCGTTAACATATATGAAGATTCCTGAATAAAATTTCACGACTATAGAGATAATAAAAAGCGAAAAAAAATAGCAAGCGTTTATAATATTTTACGCTGTAATGTAAAAGAATCGATTCCTGGATCATACTCAATTGCCAAGGACGTTAAAATTGATGTAGAAGAATATTCTCGTGCGGTGCCATTCACTCGGAACATTTTATTCAACCCTCGTAACTGTAGTATCATGATATTTTCTACTATCTCTGCAGCTTACAAAAGTTTTCATAGCGGATTTTTTAATGCTTAACACGTGAAAAAAGAAAACACGCCCGATTTTCTTTCTTTTGTCCGCGGCCATTATAGTAACGCAGCGGGACCCATCAAAAGTTATTCCGGACATTAATCCGTGATGGTGTGACCCATAAATAATACATCCTCAGAATTCAATAAGCCGTAAGTTTACATTATATTTTTCAAAAGCGCCTCTCACTCGCCTAGCCCGCATAAGTTTGCCGAAGAAACTTAAGCTAAAAGGTTCTGAAAAGAATAGCTGGGCGCGCGAGTTGGGTGGAGGTGGAGGGGAGGGGGGCAGTTTCTTTCAAGACGTTTCTATACGCACAAGAGAGAAACCAAGTTTTTCCCCGTCAAACATGAAACGCGCAGCCAGCACGAAAACAACTCTCATTCGGCGCCGGGGCCACGTTGTTACCGGCGAAATTACTCCATCTCGGCGTAACAAATGCGTCGCTTACCATACCTTTGCGTGCATCCTTTCGGGCGGCCTACGTATCCATCGCTAAACGTCCCTTTGACTCGGCTGACCCTTGAGCCAACACAGCTCTCGCTCTCACAGGGCCTAATGGCTCCGTACCGCTGCTCCCTGCGCCACGCGCCGCCGCTGCTGCCGTAGCCGGCGGCGAGGCCTCTTTCATCACCCACGGATAGCCTGGCTAAATTTGTTTAACGAGTTTCCCCGGGCCCTCGTCACGTATGCAACGACATTGCGCATGCATAAACACGCGCACCCTCAAAAACGCAAAGGCCAGAGGGATGAGTTCGCACTTCGGGTTTGAGCTATTGGTTGAGAGTGAAGCTGTTGCTGCCACGTCTCTATATACCTGCACGGTTGTGAAGGGATTCAAACTGAACCCGAGTGATTTTTTTCATCCCATCGCGAATATAATTTGGAGGTATCGTTTTCCTCACCTTACACATTTATTCCTTTATTCCGCGGATGATGCGTACGGGAAATAACGATATAGCGTGATATTATAATGAGGATCGGGAAGTACAAAATTCGTTGAGCATATCAAACCCTGATTGGGATGAACAATCTCAAATGTCGAACGAATAATTTTAATCTTGAAATATATATACGTGCGTGAAATTGTGGGATCGGAGTGTTTCGAATCGTATGAAAATTTGTCGGTAAGCTCTCGCAAATTTCACATCAAAATAAATCAGTAATTCGAGCGTCAATGCAATCGAGTGTCTGCGCAGGACACTGAAAATTTTACGACACATTGTGACGTAAACTGATGCCAAAATAATTAAAAAATTAAAAGCCTACAGAGCGAGCGAACACCTCAGGTATTGACCGCGTCACTATTAAATATCGAAATATCCTTTTTACTCGACAAACGTTGTATACTCGTTAAATTTTTGATACCTGTCATCGTGAAACTGGTGCATGTACACAATGTGGTGTTGCAGCACGAAATTCCATTTCACGCTTTACTTTTCAAAATAACGGGAGTAAAACCACGCGCGTTCATTTACAGAGGTGCAAATGGCAACAATTTGGCGACATCAATTATCTTTCGTCATTGCAGCGTGCGCCCCTCAAATTCTATCTGCATTTTAGAAATTTTTTGAAATTTCTCTTCGAATCCAGCATGACACATTTCTCTTTTCCCCAGAGACATTCGTTATCTAACATAATGTTGAGATACAAACTTTTTCACGTGCCACGCTGGATAAAGATCATTTGTTAAAATGGACGATTAGTTTATCGAACTTTGGGCAAACACGAGGAAATCCCGCGAACTCAAAGAGTACAATCGGAATCGAAATCGAAATCGAAATATGTAACGGATCGAAGTTGGGCAATCGAACGATTTTGTAGGACTGCGGCTGGCGGGCAGAACGCGAGGCTCTACGGGGTGAATCCCCAATATAACTCGGAACGAGGCTTTACTGCTGGCAGCAAGCGAACGCGCGCGCGCGAGGCCAAATTATGACGCACAAATAATCCAAAGAGCAGAAGGAACAGCGGCAGGAGAATCATCTCGGGGAAGTTGGTATAGCCCGCGCCGGTAGCGCAGGTTACCGCGCTCGAGTGATTTCGCCCGAGATTGGGAAATTTTTAGGAAGCTCCGGGACTTCCGGGGGGAGCAAGTTGGCTCATCGAAACGAGAAAGCCAGGCGTAAGGAAGGGGTGCGCGTGGGTGGGCGCGAGGCGCAGTAAATAAGAATCGCGCGCGCCCGGCCCAACTCAATCTCTGGCCCGGCAAACAGTTCGATTAGAGCTCGCCTCGGTTTTCCTTAGCGGACCAGCTGAAAATCGAATAACCCACCGAGTGGCTGGGCCACGCGCGCTCCTTTTTATTTCTGCGCCGTTACGCTCGGCAGCACCGCCTCCCCTGTTTGCCCGGTAATTCGGACGAGCACACGCCGCCGTCGCCGCCGCTGCTCGAGTGGCTGGGGGATGAGATTTTCCCCGGCATGAATGTGCGCCGCCTAAGCGCCTGGCACTAGCTCGTGTTTGGAGAGATTAGCACGTGAGTTAAAATTGGCTTTGTGCAAAAGCGAGGCTCACTCCGTTGGGCGCTTCTTCACGAGAGCATGTGTTCGGGCGCAAAAATAAAAATACTGTTGCCTACTATTCGTTTTTCGGCTACTTCTCTCCGGCTATGGAGTGGCTGTAGTCAATGCGAGAACAATGGGCCATCGACAAAATCTCTTATTTTTCCCGCTTCATCTTATCCCAGACTAATGATGCTCATATACCGAGAATCGATTTTTACTCACCTGCAGGCTGGCTCTCCGACTGTCTCGAAGAAGAGGCAGGTACCACCGTTCATGCAAAAGTCTCCTGCGATCGGACAGGGTTGCTCTTGCCTCAACCACGCCGCTGTCGCTGCGAAGAAAATATTCATATCAATTCGAGTGTTGATTGGAGAGTGAGCATTATACTCGTTAGCGTATTGTAATATCGTCCTTGTCTCAACTGAGGCAGTTAACTCAATGGAGAGCGATTGTGGGAGGATATGTAAAGTGAAACAAGGGGCGTCGACAAGTGACACAACAGGACTCAAGATCGGGGTATCGTTTGTGAATGTGCAGCTCGAGAGCCCTCGAAGCGCAGTGGTACGTTTGCTCCAAAGGGAGCATATAATACACAAGAGATCTAAGCGTGGACCATGTACCGGGTAATCCGTAACTCGGTCCTACGCTCTTTGGAATATCAGTAACGTTCACTTCTAATTCGTAGTACACGTTACGAGCAATCAATGCTGTGCTCGCGGTATGGGCACAACTTTATATCGGCGATGCGACTGTCTCTGTGAAGCCGTGTAATAAAACACTAGATTCGTAAATATATGCTGATTCAAATTAGCACGATCGCGAATACATGCGCGCGAGCTCTGCGCATCAATGATGGATTTCATTAGCAATGCAAAACTCGTGTATATGTTGACTCGAGGGCTTAATAAGGGCTTAGCTGCAAAGATCCGGAACTCCAATTTCAATTTGCAGCTTTTAGCGTGGAGGGAGGATTTGGGTAAGCATCGAGATACCCTCTGCAGCTCGCGAGCGAGAGATTGCGGCGGGGTGATAAAATGAAATCCGAAAAAGCTGCAGCGCAGAAGGGAAAAAATTAAAACAGACTAGAGAACGCGCGTACATTCAAGTATACACTCAGTGGGAGTCGGCGGTGTAGGATATAACCGGCTTAATACCTAATGCGCGAGCGTTCCTCCTCATTAAGGCTAATGAGCAGGTCACCTCTATGGCACTACTCATTTTCCCCCGACCCTCACTTCCTCTCCCACCCCCTTCCGAACTTCCGCGGTGGGTTTTGAAATTTCATGGAGTGAACGGATGAATAAGGATAGAAAACACGTCGTACAATAACGGAGTGCTCCATTGCAGTATATGCCATCGATTTACATGCGTGCATAATTCCAGCGATATGCTTGGCACTTATGCTTGGCCAGCCATTTGTTTATTCAATGCGGCCGGGCCGATAAAGAGTTCCGGTTGTGCAACCATGTGACTCGAAAAATCCACGATACTGGGTAGACTGTTAGAATTATTCTTAATTTCGATGTGTTTTTTATTGAACAGTCTTTTAACATTTTTTTCCGTTGTTGATCATGTACAATTGAAAATTTCAATTATCTGTATACTAATTTAATAATCGATTTATGGAAAAATTCATATTGTGTTATTGAATATTAGTATTTTCTTCGTTAGATTTCAAAGACGTCTCTAAATTGAATAGATATTCTACTGTGGAATGCATATCTGTTATATTGTACATACATTGAATTGATCAACCATATTTCTAATGCTCTAATGTATTATGAGTCATTTAGAATAAAATCACATTTGATTAGAAAATGAGTTGAGAA
This sequence comes from Aphelinus atriplicis, assembly GCA_020882685.1. Classification (NCBI taxonomy): domain Eukaryota; kingdom Metazoa; phylum Arthropoda; class Insecta; order Hymenoptera; family Aphelinidae; genus Aphelinus; species Aphelinus atriplicis. The sequence continues at coordinate 25,143,649 of CM037074.1, read as the reverse complement.
TGATGAAACTAATTTTAGTAATAAATCTTCCTTATTGGTTTATAAAAAATTGATAATTCAACAAGTTCTTATCGTTTTCTCTTTGAAATACTTCAACCCATAGCATATATACGACAGTATTGAGTTTATCTCGCTCTGTGCGTGGTAGAAAATGCCTCGTAAAATTTTGTCCAGTGAAAAATATTACACCGTAGTGATTTTTCAGGGATTCAGTATGCTGATAAGATAATTTTCGATATTGTAATTATCAAACTTTCTGGTTGTCTCGTCTTGGACCTCTGCTGAAACTAATATGACTGACGTTTATTGTGAAAAAATAGACATGAAATGATATTTAAATCAAAGCTATATTACTTATTCGAATGATGACTCACATAGTTATTATTTTTGGATTAAAACTGCATAATTTGTTGGCTATTTATTTCTGCCTTCAAATATGCTTTTCCCATTACTTTGGAGAGAAAGAACCTGTTCGCGAATTTACTCGTGCACCTTGCCTCGAGGGCACGTTGGGCACGTTGGAATTCAATATATAAGATTATCGCTCATGCGGTAAAGTAAACTTGATCGCTCGCGTTCCAGTAACGTCATACTTGTAAAGAATCCAATTAATGATCAGAGGATTACATTTGTTAATTTTTAATAAGTAGATTCACAAAAAGTCGAGAATTGGGACTCAAGTATTGAATAATTGCTGAAGCATTCACCATTTTCTCAGTAGTTCTGATATATCATATTGCTAATCAGTCTTGAATTGATGGTCGAATGGTGCCGTTATTATCGAGCTTGAAAGCTGTTACATCGTTAGAATTCAATTACAGTATTCCATTAACGTATACCAGTCGCACTAAAACAGACTTATTCTACTTAATACCATTAACCAAAGGCTGAGTGTAGTTGAAAAGCTTGATATTGATGAATCTCTGCGAGTTAGTTTTTCATATGAAGGAAAGAGGTTTTGTAGAAGAATTTTGTTAAATGAATCAATTTTTCCTTGATATATTTGATATGAGTATATATTGTTTCTTTTTTTAAATAAATATTATATTCCATATGGAAATGGAAGAAACTGATAGAATAAAACCCATTTCATTGGGGAAATACTTAGCTTTCGGACGGCGTAGTATTCTTCTCCTTTTTTTAAGAACCAAAAAGAATGCATATATCTGATTCTACTTACGCGTGTGAACACACCGAGACATAATGATCAGAGCTAAATTCGACTATCAGAAAGAAATTTTTCTCAACATCAATGATATCCTTCGACAAGTGGGTCAGCCCGGAATATGATTCCCAGCGATAGATTTGAGCAGAGTAAATAAGCTTCTGTAAAAAATACATGATCTCAGAATTCTCGGGAGATTTCGTGAATTAAGAATAAATTTTTCATGCGCCTACATTTGTTGGCTTTTATACTTGGTACGTACGCTCGCAGCTCCGTTCCCGCCTCGTTTACGACTCATATTTTTCGCAGCCTCCCCTGTGTCACATAATCAGCGTGACATTTTCAAACTCGGCGGCAGAAAATGCCTCGTGATAACGCCGCGCGTGATGAGAATTTGTCGTGAGATCCTCAAAGAACAGCGTCAAAGAGCGCCGCGATGCAGATTTCGCGCGCACCCAAAAGTTAACAAATGAGTCAAGCGTGAAGCGCTTGTTTCGTGCCGCTGACGGACGTGCATGTTATGTCACTCGGTTATCAGGTCAAGTGATATAGAAGTCTTCGATTCAATTCCAGTTTCTCTGATGTCATTGCTCCTGATTTTCCAAGTTTTCCTTCAAGTTATTATCAAACGAGTCCAACAAAGACATCGGAGTTAGTTTGTAAGTATTGAATTCAATTGGGTAGTTATTTGAGTCATCTATAAGCATCGATCTACGATAACAACTGTTCCGAAGAATGTAGAATTTTCATACTTTATCCATTGAAATAACATTTTCCAAATAAAAGTAATATAAATCAAGAATGGATGGCAATATCCTGAACTACTTCTTTCCAACTCGACTTATATCGAAGATTAGAATTGAAGCTTCTTTTACGATCAAACTGAGCGTCGAGTCAAGTATTACCAGTTCTTCAAAAGAAAGAGAGCAAGTTGAGAGATATTGTTCTACTCTCTCAGTTATTGCGGAATCAAGCGATCTGTTCAAACTTCAGAACAAAGAGATCACTATCAAAGTCTTTTACACGAGCTTAAAGACTGAGAATACAGACTGGTCGCACTTAATACGCAAGGAGAATCGAGAGACCAAAAAAAAATGCAAGATCCGGGCCAAAGGGGGCACCGGAGAGAAAGCGCGCGCTCTTGCTTGTACTACAACTCAGCCCAAGTAAATTGAGCATGCGGGTGATTGTTTATTCAAGAAGAGAGCGCTTCTCTCTCTCTCTATCTCTCTCTGTCGTGTATTTTCATGAAATGTGCTTACTGTATTTTGTGAATTTCTGAGCTAAATTCAAATCGACGCTGTGTTATTGTACGTTATTCTTTTTAGTGGCGCTAAACTTCATGCCGGGCTGACGTGAATTCGTGCCACAGGCGAATTTCGCTGCCTGCTGGCTGATGCACGTGGGTGAATAATAATTTTTGTGAAAGAAGAGCCACAAAGGGCAGGATTTCGTTAGCCCCGCGTTGCTCCTTTGATGAGTACATGCGGAAACGGGAGCAGTTGCGAGAAGTTTGCTGTTCAATTGAAAACTCCGGATGAAGATGAATATGTTTTTTTTTTCTTTTATCGCGGGGAGCAGCGAGCTCTATTTACCAACATTACAACGTTCGCGATGATTATGACTTCGCAAAGTAAAGAAAATGTTCCGTTAAAAGCTCTCGTGCTTTCCCACGAATTCCCGTTGAATCGCACAGTTTTAACTCTCTCACCGAGTTTCGCCAAAAGATTTTTTTCCCCGGATTGAAGCATCGAAATATTCCCCGTTAATGATGTCTGTTGCACGAGTTTCAGTCGCAAGTCCACATTTCGTATTTTTTAAATTAAAAGAGTCAATTTTTTAAAAAACTACTCTCGAATCTCGCGTTCCTCGAATAAGGAATAATACTGAAACATGAATTTCGGTAGAAAAGAAGAGATTCTTCTAAACGTGATGGTATGGCGATATCACAAGGAAGATATTTCTTTTTCATTTGAATTCGTATATTGTATACGAGAATTATTACGAAACAATGCAAATGACCTTGGTTTCGGCTCTCATATATCACTAAAATACTTGCTCTCATGTATTCTTTTTTCCACGTTTCAAAGTTCTAAAGCGCCATACTGCGAGTTTGACTCAAGCGAATGAAATTCTTCCTGCGTTCGCAGCATTTCTTACCTCATTCCTCTTAGTTCTCCTGCCCATTAAACTAATCAAAAATACAAGCATTCTCGGAATGCCTTCTCTGACAGTACTCGCTATCCTCTAATTTCACATTATTTTGATACTCCCAAAAGCAATCCAAATTAAGACGCAGAGTTGCAGTAGAAATCACGCGTACAGGAATGTATTATGTGTCATTTTTGCAATAATTTCTCATCACGATTGTTGGAGAGTTGAAGAAGGGGAGGAGGGGAAAATGAAAAAGAATGAAACTCTGGAGTATCGATAGAATGGAGGGGGTGTGATGGTATAGCCGGTGGAACGATCCTCCGGGACGTTAAAACAGGCAATGAGGACCGAAGTCGATTGGAGCGCAAAGTTAAATCATCCCGGGGCGAGTGTTCGCAGGTGAACGGCCAGCGGCGCGTTTGGTTGAACAGCTCTCGAGCCGAAACTACGTCTCGGTGGGGCGCGGCGGCATCGGTTTTGCAGCGCGTACGAGCCGTCCGTCTCGAGCCGGGCGCCTTTTCACTCGCACGCTTCGCCCGCAGGAGCCGGCCGTAACGTACGAGAAAATTGCGCCCTCAGGTGCACTGCCACGAACGTGCCCCTGCCCTCGGCCCCGGCGCGTACACCTACTCCCACCTGCGATATTCAATGTCTCGCTCGCGCGGCCGTGTGTAATTTCGGACTTGCAACTGCCCTATGTAGATACTGATGGGCTGGTATTTACAGCTGGACGCGCATCGCGTCGACTTTGCCAGGGGAATTCGGCGCCGCGGCCGACGTTCGAACCCGTATTTATTACCCACGCTATTGGAATAATGAACAGGCCCGGCGCCGCGTGCAAATTGACTCGAGTACATACGTATATAAATGTATCATGGCTCGCGCAAACGAGTATACGTAGCTGGATATCAAATCGATTATTTACAGGTATAAGCAATAGAGTGACCTCATTAGCTCGATACACCCCGCGCGAGAATCAATACGTGCAATTTTCACGTCCTCATTAAGCTTCGCAATTTACGGTTTAATGTTGCCGAGCCCGCGAGTGTGTGTGTGTGTGTGTGTATGCGCGACTCAAGCCCAATATCCCACGCTCGCTTACGTGGCGCGCCAGTGCTCGCACCGCAATGCTGAACGAGGCGGTGTGGGGGTCACGAACGGAATAGGAGGTAAACTCGCAAGCGCGAGCGAGCGAGCGAGTGTTTCTTGCATGCGAAAGTCATCTGGAGAAAGCTTGGGCGCGTCGGGCGTTTAATTCGAAGCCTGCACACCTCGACAAATTGCTCCGAGACTCGGAATTCCATTTGCCTGTTCTGACGGCCGTTCTTGCATACCGCGCACCACCGTCTTCGGGAGATTTGATGAAAGTGATCAAATTCTCGGGCGGCTGAAAGAAGATAGGATTGACTCGGTAACGTACATATGCTGTATTCGTTCCAGACGAGTCGACCAGAGAAGTAGAGTATGTCACAATCATCATCCCGAGTGCAGTCTTCAGAATGAATGTTCGTCACTGTAACTTTGGACTTGAGATCATCGAAGTTAGAATCTTGCCGTCAGATTTTGAGACAGTGTTGCGTATCGAAACGGCATTTCATGCACTAGCTTCAAATGTCCTTTACACGCGGAGTACTATAGATATCCACTACCATACTTTTTTTCATAGGAGTAACACAGTTACGGGGTGGGGGAGGGTCCTCGTGCGCCAGATGCAATTAAAAAGCTTGTATTGTATTCCAATTGATCCAATGTTATAACGGCAAAAACAAACAACAAAATGGAAATTATTGTTCAGAAAGACCTATTTTTTTTGAATTCGTACGGCTACCAGCTCGGGGAAGAAATAACTACTGAATAACTCGCGACCTTTATCGCGTGTACTGATAAGCACACAAGTTTCTCTTGTTCACGCTACGTAACGAACTAGATTCTGGGTCCTTACGGCCACACACATTTTCGCCACAATATAGCGAGCTCGCATAAGTAGCGGTTCGACCAGTCCCATAAGATATTGGGTAAACGTCCAGCGGCGGTCGCTCGAAATTGCGTATCGGTATGGGGTCCGTTGCTGCTTCCGCCAATAGCCATTGTATGAGGGCCGAGGGCCAAAGAACACAATGCACCCAGGGTGCGCTGACACGTTAACGGCACGTGCCACTCGGTGCCTGCTGCCCCCATCGAAATATCCCTTCCCCCCACGACGTGTCCTTCAATTCGTAATGTCACGCGCCTTATCGGAAGCGGCTAATTGGTCTTGTCTTACGTTTTGTTGCACTTTTTATCATAGAATTTGTGGTCGGAAACCAAACTTACGCGGAATCGAACTCTCGTGTCGGTTTTCCGTTATGAGATCTTACGTATACTCTCGTTACCCGTTGCATTCACGTTGCAACTCGGGCGAACTTGGGTGTGAGGCATTGAAAAGCGACGATTGCAATTTGAATTTATTGAGCCGGGCTGACGATTTTTTCAATTGGAAACGCAATTAATATTCAATTCTTGCACCCGCTAGTATTGGTATCGTTGAAAAGTGGCGTTACCATATATATTGTCCGATAAAATTGGATAGTCTCATGATTCTACCGAAAATAATGTCGTTTACATAATACACGAATTTGGATCGTTGAATAGACAGATGACAAAGGAAACTCCACATCCGGCTGTCACAAAGAGTTATTATTTATTAACCAATACCTATAGAACAGACTCGTTAACGACTTCTCGCGATAAATGAATGGGATATCAGCTCTAGATCGTACTCGCTCGGTGCTGCTGTGTTATACTAACATTAAATTAGTGCGTCGAACTGGAGATATCGAATAAGTATAAATAAGTCGATTCGCTAATGGAAAGTCGCACTGGAAACACGAAACATTGAGCGCAGCTATTGGAATAATCCAACAAAGAACAGGGAGCTGAGTCGGGTTAGAGTTGGAGCTCGGGGGAGGACGCTCCATCATGGAGGTATGGTCAGCTCGCCGTAAACATCCGCGCGCAGGCCGGAAATATTCGGCGAGAAGCGGTTCAATGTGCGGGGCGAGCGGACGTGGATGGGGGAATCGAGGGGGTGAGGGAGGTCGGGGGGTATAGCAATCTGCGCGGCGCATTCGGTTGTAGTGGTGGCGGCGCGCGGCACTGCACGACACAATGGCCGTAGCGTGAATGCGGCCCCGGCCTTACATACATCCGCGTCCCGATCGACGCGGCCCCCGAGGGGCGGCCCCGTATAATTCAGCCGGCGCCTTGATGAGATTAATTGTCATCGGCGCACTAAATCCACTTGTCGCGTGGCCGCGAGCACAATATTGCGGCCACCCGATGAATGGTCCAACGAGGGCCTCTCTCCTTGCCCCCGATTCCTCGTTTTTGCTTGGTTCGAGCCTCAGATGCGCCAGCACGATCCAACTCGACATGACTCGACAACAAATCCGTACTACCTCCGCAATCCCGATGAGTTTTCCTCCGCGCTTCGTGCTCTTCTCTATGCCGTGTTAATCTACTTGGTCGTTCAATGCATCGACGATTCTCGCTCGCTCGGAGCGGACCTGGAAGGATTTTCCCCAAAGTGTCGAGGGAATAAATTTTATGGACTGTACCATGACAGATGTAGCTTAACCGCGAGTGATCGAGTAAACAAGACTGTTATATAATGGAGCATTGAGAGAGGGAGAAAACTGACCCTCAATTAAAAAAATATTTTCGAGTGTCACGAATCATCATGGTGTCGATCCAAACTAGCGCTCGATAGGCTTGAAAAGTATCATTCTATCAACAAAAGACGTCCATTCGTTAGTGGTATACGTTGTTATTTTTATGTTGTGTAGGATTCTCATCGAGAAAACCCAAGTCAGGATATATTTGAATTCACAGCGAGATCATTATTCGAGGGTTTACCTTTATTCTCATGACTCCACGCGTAATGAATTGCAAAGAAAATTCACATTTCTTTGCTTGTGTATACTCGTGCGAGCTAGTGAGCGGGAAGCCCGGCGCGCACTCGTCAAAATGTCTGAGTGGGGCTGCCTGTAGAAAAAGTGGCGAGTCCGAGGTTATACTTGCCGTCTCTCTGTGTTATACCCCGTGGCTTTTCTCTTTTCCTCTTGTCACAGGTGCGTGACCGCTCGAGGATTTTCGCAGTGTAACTTGGGCACGAAGCAACGCTGTTATTACGACTCGAGACTCAAGAACACGGCTGCGAATACACTGCACCTCGTGCGCGCCTGCACCGCCACAGACACACACACGTACTGTGAACAAGCGGGGGCGCGATTCCATAGAGCGACAAAGCGTGCCCCCGAGACAAATGAAGAAGTCTAAGAGGCGCTGATTTTTATTTATGCAAATTTTAATGAGATTGGCAGGCATTTTTTGCCGCGCGCGAATTCCTCCCCTCTTTTAAATCGACTAATGCGCTCCGCGAAGTTGGCATGTATCCCGCGCAACAGTTCATTAAAATGCTAATTCGGCCTTGTATCATACCCGAAATATTATACGTTGATTAAACAACAAGTTTATTAAATCGAGTGCATCTCTGCCGTGTAACCATTTTTCAGTGCATTCAGTTTCTGAGCAGACCGGCATGAAAATTCTTCTGCTATTAGAGTATGCATAAGCTACAAAGAAATATGACCATTACGAAAATACGCATTGATAGTGTACTTCATAAAACGAAGAAACGCGCTAAGAGACAAGTCAAAGAAGACTCTGTCTCAAACAGAAATCTTTTATCGAGAAAATTCTGGTTAATAGGAGCGCACTGTCGTACCGGAAGCTTAGCGCGATCTGACGTTCGACGACTCTGACCATCTCGTTTGCTAAGCAGCTCTAATGGGATTCACCTGTTCCTTCAGAACGCTACGATCGAATTATGAATACATGTCAACCTCAATAACAAAAGAGAGAGACTCCGACATGTGCTTGATTCGCGTACAGCCCGAGTACAGCCCCGAATGATTTCTTTGATAGACAGAACACCCTCGGCCAGCCTGTACGCCGCCGAATCATGGTCTTTCAGCACGAAAGACAGCTGTGTCCCCGGAAGATGAAATCATCAATCAAATTATGAAACGATTGTTTCATAATTGAGCAACAGATTCCCATTCGCACGTTTCCCTTCAAGAACTAATAATTTTTTTTAAATTCACGTCGACATTATAAGCTTTAAACTTTACCAATTGGTTCATTTGGGAAAAGTGATTCATACAATCATAATTCACAATCATAACTTCACTTCGCCTGCGTAAGTTCGTTAATCCCATATAATCTTCGTTACAGTTTCAAAATTTCATTAAAGAACATATATTTCCATTATCACTACAGAATTACATTCACAACAATATCGGGAAGATTATGTTGTCGAATATCAGTTGTGATTGATTCCATGCAATATTCTTTGGAATCTTGAACAATTATCCAATGGGCAGTCTCAGATGTACTGATCTCTTACGTGTAACCACTTTTTACCTATCACTGCGTTCATACATTTACAAGGATGATCAAATTATGATTGAATGAATTCAAAATCATGTTCTCAAATACATATAATAATAATAACTGAAACAATAAATGGGACCTTCTTGGACTCATTTGGTTATGCAGAAGCCCATATTCTCAGTATGAAAGAAAAGTTTGAGAAAAACGAACGTGACCAATCGAAAGATGAGCTTTTTTTTTACACAAAACTGAGTGACCACGTTTGAAGAGAAAAAATGATGATGCTAATTTAGTGGAGGATTATAACGGCCCAGCAGTTCCGATTGCAGAGTGAAAATAAATAATTCAACGTTGTTCAACTTCAAACTATTGCAAAATGGCTGCTTGGAATAAAAAATGACCTCTACACTTGCTACAGCAACGTCTGCGACCAAACATCTTGGTTTAATACTACAAACGTGACCCGAGTACCGCTATGCACCGCTAAAGCGCATAAAACGCTCGAAATACGAAATATCAAAAAAGGACCACATATTGTGGCATTGACTTCCCTTTTATTGCATGCAAAAAAGAGCATTCCGAGTCAGATAAAAAATAGTCTGAAGAAATCGGGAAATGATTACATGTAAAGAAATAAGAATAATCACACTTATCCATTGTAATTCAGTTGGCAGAGTGAAATAAGAAAACGATAGGAAAAAGCATGGAACATTAAACTGTTGTAAAACAGTGGTTATAAGTACTAAATGAGCGAGAAAGCGACCGAAAATTTTCTGCTAATACTTCCAACATGACATAATAGCCAGTGGTGTCCAGAAAGCACTAAAAATACGAAATATGAGATCACTGACACATTAATGCATATTCAGTAGACATTGTGTCTATGTGGGTTAAATTAACAAAGATTGACACGAATATCTCGAAGAAATCGAAACTTTAGACTGAGGGTTGGAGAAATAAGTTACTTGGGTAGCCAAAGACCATTTCACAATGTACCATCGCGATTGTCTAGCCGAAGGTACTGGGCTCTCTTTTTCAGAGCTGAAAGACAAAACAAAAGAGCACCGCAGAGAGAACAAAGGAGGCTCCGTCCGGTTTCAGATCCCCCAAAAAATCCACACGTCCATTGAAAAAGCTCAAGGCAGGTAGGAAAAAGCTCCGAATAAGTATCATTAGGCGTGCGAAAACGAGGAGCAGAAGCCTGGCGTCCGACTGGCAGCATCGGAGTGGAGGTGGTTACAGTGGTACATCGGTGGATTGTGTGTGCTGACGCATCATTATATCGGGCACGTCAGAGCCACACGAAACCGTCGGCGGACTGCTGTCATCGGGTTTCTAATTGTCGGCCTTTGTCCCCGGAGTGAGGCCGCGGACAACCGCAAGTAGTTTTCTACCGGCCCGTACTACCCGAGACAGGGCAAAATTACGAGCCCGATTTTCCCAGTCGCTCTATTATTCTCGCGTTCCGCCGCCGTCCCGCTCCCGCCACTGCTGCTGCCGCTTGCCTTTGCACGGCAACCTGCCACGTGAGTCGGCTAATTCACATCGAAATACATCCCTGGCTAGGCCGCCACTACTTACGGCGTACTTGCGTTTCGCTCGGCAAGGAAGATTGTGTAGTGGACAGATGAAGCTTGAACATTCATGCTATTATCTACATTTGACTCAGCTTATTCTCGGGTAGTTTTTTGAATGTATACTTGGATACTTTTCCCGGCCCTATAGAATCAAAATATGTTGTTTAAAATTCGTCAAAAGTCTTACGTTTCCCGTAATATTAATTTTTTTGCAAGAGAGACATTTGTTTTACCTTTACATAATTTGTTCTTGGGAAATTGGATATTTTTAGATAGGAGAGGTCCCATATACTAATCTTCCAATTGTCTACCCTTTCTATGTTACGAATGTTTGAACACTATGGGATTACAATTTTTTTACATAATGTGCTTTCATTCGCGGGGCTATCGATATCGAAAATAGACCTCAGATGATATTACTTCAGAACAGATTGAGTTTGTTTAATATGTGTATTTAACAGAGCTAATAGATGAGTCAATTTTCGTAAATATCAGTGGAATAGACAGAATCATCCACTCATGTTTCCACATTCGGAATGAATCAACTTTCTACTGTACTTTATCTGGAAGTTTAATCATTTCATGTAAATGAAATAGTTTTAACATATACAGATCAGTCGCAAAGATTTACTCTACACAGACACTTGACGATACTTGATGAACAAAAAGTCATCTGCGACAATTTCATCTTGCATATTCTAAACTTCCAATCAAATTTTGCTCTGTTTGTCGGATTTAAATGTGCCACCATGAACATTGTTTATTCGAGATAAAAGTTACATCCCCAGTTGAGCTGAGGGGAAAATACACGAAACAAAAGACTTTTGAATATTATTCTTATTTATATATATGCAGACTATTGAGAATTAAAACTGAAAAACTGTTTCTCAAAAAAATAATCAAAAAGATACAATACGGAAGTATATTTTTAACCCTGCGAGTTTATTCTTTTGAAGCAATATAGGTAGCATATGACAGAGGGAGTTGCACAAGAACGGAGTAACAACGGTGAAAGGGATGAGAAAAAAATAATCTCAAAACGACGAAAAAAAAAATTGAAGGGAAAGAAAAACGAGCTCGAGAAGGTAGGATGAGACGAGGCGGGTAGGGAAGGATATAAATCGTATTCTCCAGGGGAAAATTGGCTAGCCCTGATCTTGTACGTAAACTCGGGAATATCGCTGGTCTATGAGAGTCAGTGATTCTGCACTTTTTGTGGTCAAGCGCTACTAGAGCCGGCTACCCGCTTCCTCTTTCCTCAATCGGGAGCAACCCCTCACTGACCCGTGTTTCGTTTCAACCCTGTCACCGGAGCTCTCAATGATTCAACGAGTTCCGACAACTCGCGCGCTGACAAGCCCGCGAGAGCTTGTAGCTCGGCGCTTATTGCGTTACATGCCGTTCACACGCGTATGCCCCGTATCCGTTTTTAATCACTTCAGCATGCGGGACGCATCATAAAGCTCTCGATTCGTAAATATTTACGGGCACCCCTATTGGCCATTCGAAACCTTTCCATTGTGGGCTTGTATACTGAGATGACCAGTGTCCGGACCTTCTTCTGGATAAACCGATTGAGCTTCCGACTCGTAAATCAGAGCTATTTGCAACAGGGAAATGCTTTGTTATATTCTTCGGGATCTCTCTGCGACAACTTCGGGAATGCGATGTGATTTTTATAAAATCTATATGAGAATAAATTTCTTCCGTTTATCGAAAGGAATTTGAGAAAATTCATCATAAAAGTTTATGAACTAAATTCATTTGAAATCTCATATGCTATCTTAACAGTTTTATTTCTAATTGAGAGAGGTTGTCAACTTCCTGATATGATTTTTCAGCGTATGCCTTTCCATATGTACAGATGCTTTAAATTAGTAATGATCGGTATTACTAGGAGACACGTTGTCAACTTCGGATCACCAATTACGATGAAACATCCTAAAAAGCCTTTAGGCTACCTCAATAAGCCATATTCAAACTTTCGATTTTCCGGAGATATTCTGCTGATTATTTTTGAGTTTATGCATTTACAGTATTTAACACAGGAAATCATAGATATAGCGATATACTGTACATGAAAAAAATCATAAATTATCGATCGAATATCTCCGGGAAATCACAATGTTTGATTGAATGGCTGCATGTATGGCTTATTCATGTATCAAAAAAGCATTTTGAGAGGTTTCGTCATGATTGGTCACCCGAAGTTGGAACATCTCCTAGTTTCCAAATAGCTTCAGCGGGATAGAAAACCCAAATATCAGCTTTGGTCAGTCGATTGTTATGGCTATCTACTTCCATAACAATCGAGAGTATGAATCATCAATTTAATATTATTCGATACACCATACATTTTTTGAAAGTATTCAAATTTTTCAGGGCCGATTATTTAAGTTAAAGGAGGAAAATATAAGTTCACTCCACAGCAATATGAATGTGCGGCGTTTTGCCGGCTTCATCAGGATATAATTTGATTAGAAAAATCCACCAAAGATTAAAAAAACAATATAAATTCATATTTTCTTCCATTAACTTGGATAATTGGCCCTGCAAAATCGTAGTTCGAAAATTTTTAATGATTAATTAATTTTTTGTAGAAATTGCCTGATTCCTTGGACGGATGAAGCCAAAGGTGCAGGAAAGAAAAAACCAGGGAGCATTTGAAAGTGTAAAAATATATGGTTCATATATACTTACTGGTTTCCGGAATTCTCGTATCATGAGCGACTAGAAGCTGGGCTGCGAGTGAAGCCCGATGACCGGAAGTACTCTCAGCGACGCACTCGTACCTGCCGCTGTCTTCCGGTCGTGCCGACGATATCACTACTTTTGATCTTCGTCTGTAATGAGAAAAATTTGATAATTCAGTGCTGATGATTCCAAGCTTTTCGTATGGACATTGCCAACTCGCGCAGTCTATGTGAAGCTTGAGTCCGAATAACGTGCATCAAAACAAGACGTTTTCATGAAAGAAAAACACTAATTTACTGGATTATTCCGTTTATTTTCTAAGGACATTGAAAATTCCCTTCGGAACTAGTCCAGGCTGGATTACCACTCGATGTGCAAAGCGATTCAACCCATTGAAAATCATTATCAGATACTTCGCGTCTCAAACGGCCTAAAAGGCTATTCGCGAAAGCTCTTCAATAAGCATACCAGAATAAAATGGAAAGGAGGGGTCGGGTAAAAAAGGGAAAATATAAATAGACGCTGTATTGCCCGAGGAGAAGGACCCGAGTATATGCATGCAACTCGAGTCACTACGCCCGAGCTACTCCCTTTCTCTTGGAGAGGTTTAACAAGGATTTCATTTCATTTACATATCTTCTCTTTCGGGTTATCCCATATAACGTCTATGTGTATAGCCGGGATATATACCTATAGAATACGGTCGGAGGTGCCTAGACATTTTCTCGTTTGCTTCTTCGACTATTTTTTTTTTATTTCAGCTATGTTTAAAGGCTCGTCGCGCCTTTCCCAAGTGCAGCCTTTAATCATGCAGCCCTCGATTAAACTCCGTCGCTGCACTGCCTTCTTTTCGCTGGTGAATAATTACCCTAAAGAGTGGCTCCGTGATTTTTCAGGAGCAAAAGGCCGAAGCCGGAAACTTCAAGTTTTATACCCGATCTTAGTCTCTTCCTCTCTCTCCTTTTCACTTCGGCGACGGAGGCTCAGCTCTTTTTTGCACATTAATGCCTTTGCACTTTGCTTTCACTTGTCATACGCCTGGCGAATTAAGAAGTTCTTTTTTATTGTATCATTTATAGCTGGTAGAGAGAATATTTTTCACTCCTGAGTGGCTGAGGAAACTGTAAAGGGTCTCAGAGATAGGACACGGGGGTAGTAATGCGATAAGTAACATCACTAATTCACATTTTCAAAGCTCTTAACGTGAAAAAAAGACATCATTGGAGGGGCATAATTATATTTTCGTCACAGTGGGAGAAAAGTGCCACTTCTCCTTCCTGACCTCCGCAAGGAAAAGCCCTTTTTCTTCCACAAGAGATAAAACCTGATATACTTATCGAGCTCGCTCATCTGGGCTCTTTTGGCACGCGCAAGCTTATACGCAAACGTTCTGCGTGCCGAAATCGCCTAACCTCGCTTAGGTGCATAATATACTAATTACAAATTTATTACAAGCAAAATATCCCACCCGAAAGATCATATTTATTTCAAAATCGATTCTTCTTTGTACATATCGATGCAAATATAATGATGCAAGAATCACTATACATTTATGTAAATATGGGATGTTATTCGCATGTTAGTTGGATTACAATTTTAGAACCTAATTGTTTTGAGGATTAAAGATTCATACGCTTTATCGTAACTTCTCATTGTAGTTGAAATTATACCAAATAATATGTATCGTTTTTTCTTATTGTAGGTCCTATAATATTCATTTGAATTTAAAATTTTCGCGAGTGGTTTAGTAGCTTGGTGAGTGAGTCGAAATTGATATTGTAAACTGAAGTAGAGCAAGCTGCCAGAGAGAATGAAGTCCCATTTTGCTTATTCTTCTTTCATGGACAGGTTTTGCAATTCAGATAGGGTAGTCAGAAAAATACTGCATGGAATCAATGCGCAAATTCAAATAAGATTTTATTTTTCCACAATTTATCCAGTATTTGATCTAACCATTGATTAAAATTGATCGATTCCTTATTAACAGTGCAATTTTAATTATTCAATACTTGAGTACGTGATTCATCGACCAGAATTGAATATTCTACATACAATATTGTTAATTTATACATTCATTACTGATGTTCGTTAGTTACGATGATAGGCATGTTAATTATTCAATTTTTGTTACATTCGTAGTTGTGTTGTTAATTCTATCGCGTTACACCAGGCTGACTCGCGCCTATTTATAGCATGATAATTACATCGTATTCTATACTGAAGTAATTGAGAATTTTTCGCATTAAGTATGTGTAGTTTGAGCAATTATCACTTTAGAATCTCTTTACAGAATTGTCAATGATTCATATAATATACTTATTGTAATGAAGAGTCAATAGCAACTAGAGACATGCTTATAAAATTAAGTATTCGAATCAGTGAATACATATAAGTGAATACAATTTGTTTGTAGGTATGTATTTCTCAAAGTATCTTGAGAAACTATGATTTACCTGACAAGCTACAGAGCCAGCACCTTCGAAGGCTATTAAAAAAGAAAAAAATTGTAACAGGCGTTCTTGCAATCCATATTCCCAAGCGGGGATCCATTTCAATATTAAATTCACTGTATACAAACGACTTTGGCGAGCTTGGCTAAACTTATCGTGGCTGATACTTCGGCCGGGCCGTCCGAGTCCGCATACATAGTCAGTCATGCGTTTGCCATTTTCTCCAGCGGCTAGTCGCAATTTGATTTGGAGCGCTTTTCCATTAAACGCATTACATTTCTCACATTTGAAGAGCGAGTAAAGTTCCGACGCGAGAGCAGAGAACTCACGCTCCGAGTAATTCGAGCCGTGGCGCAATAAAACAAATTAGGACCGAGTCGGGCGGCTGCCGCTCCGGTCCCTCGGGTATTCAAATACGCGACTACACCAACACGAGCGGGTGCGTTAAAAATTTCACTTCGACTTCTCAATCGCGCGAGCCCGCGCGTGTCTATCCTCGCCCGCACGCGTCTCTGGAACAAATGAATAAGAGAATTCTAATCTTGCCCGAATATTCGATGAGCGGGCCGTGCGTTTCAAATATTCACACTGGTTAACCACGCTCGGCTTGAATTGCACTTACTATATCGGGGACAGTGAGGATGAACGGGAGAAGCCGATGTGAGAGCAAGTTGGGCGGATAAATAAATGGATTCGACTGTGGCGTATGAAAAGATTTTATATAATTTTGCGGTGAATGAATTATTGAGCTTTTGGAAATCCGCGAAAGGGTGGACGTATGTATATGTATATATATACATATTTATACGTACAGGAAGTGAAAGAGCCAGCGCTTCCCACTGTATTCCCTTCTGAATTGTGGGCTTTGACAAAAATGGAAATGGTCCGAGCACGCTGTTAATGCTGGAAAAATCAACCGAGTATCTGCGAATTAACTATGCTCTTTTTCGCTCGCTCGCACGTTCCGTGTTTTAGATTTATGGGATGAATCTGGCCATTTCGTTCCGACAGAGTTCATCTCATTTTGCGAGTCAATATTCTATTGATCCGATTGATTGCATTTTAATTCGGAAGGAGTGATTTACCGCGATCGCGGATAGAACTGAGAATCACTGAGATATTTTTTTGCGAAACTATTCCATTCTCATCGATGGTATATATTACTCGGATTATCATTTGCGAGCTCAATTTGAAATGATTCCAGTTGACAGACATGTAAAATTGAGTTGTATCCTCATCCTGTTTATAATTTCAACCTCCTGATGTATATCATTACCTCGCCAATATGCTCGAGTGATAATCTAAATTGTAATTAATAATAAAAAAAAAGTTATAGACCTATAGCTTGGTGGCTGATGAGTGGAATGAGAACATTCCATCGCTAATGAGCCCAGCTTGATTCATTTAAAAATCAGAACCACTTGTTAGGAAACTCGCGGAGGCTTGGGCTGTGAGGGGCGGAGATCGAAACTTTTTCGTAGGTAATCTGCAGGCCGCAGAGACGGAGCGAGATGAAACGGAGAAAGAGAGGCGAACGAACCTCTCGCTCTCACGTGAACGAGGTGGAATACATAAATAGAATAGCTGCGTACGTACTTCTCTACTGTCTCTCTCTCTCTCTCCCCCCTCTCTCTCCGACTCGGACGAGCTTTCCTCAGCGTCTCGCGCGCTTCCGTCTCTTTTTCGCCCGCGAGCTTTTCCTGCGTTCTTTCTCCCTCCTGTTCTTGAGCGCGGAGTGGCGGTAGTCTAGACGGAGTGTCGATTTTTGCGGCACACGGCACCAAATTAGAAGCTCACTTTCTCTCTCTTTCGCTCTCTCTCCCTCTCTTTCCTCCTCTCATATGCGCGTACGTGACTCTCTCACTTTTTCGCCGTATCTCCAAGTGACAACTATTGGTCTGTGTTCCTACTTTTGTCGGGGCCTTGATTCAGTTAAAAAATGCCTACGAGGCTTTTTTTTTGATTCGAGAAGCGCGCTCAGCTACTCGCGGTACGGAATTATCGATTATTGTTTCATCAATCAAACGTCCGCCCTAGATCCGCGCGCCGCCTTTTGAGGATTTCCCTTGACTCGATTAATATGCAGAGTGGAGTGAAATGTGTCTCTGTTAGATCCCGCCTGCGGAATATATTGTTTGTACTATTCGATCAGCGTAACGTGCTTCGATTGGATATTGACAGGAACAAGTGATGAAATATGTCTGCAATCATTCTCTTGGGAGACACGTTTCTGAGTTTTCGATCGACATTGCGGATAATGCGTTTCACGATAACTGGGAGTGACATGCACTTGTAACTGAATTTCGGACCATTTGTGCGCGCATGCACACATAACGCTGCGAGAATATATTATTCATGGATGAATGGTATCACATTGAAATTCGGAACAGCTAACTCTTCATCCAGTCCAACAATATAAATATTTTCTGTTCCACAAATGTTTGGACAGAAAATTGAATTGCATTATCGGCTTTCGTATTTTTTCATCGTCAATTCTATAAACAAGATGAAAAATTCAATAGCCTATTTAGTTTGACCAACCAAATCAAATAAATCAAACGCGTATATGACATACTTTGAATTTCATAAATCATAGTTTTGACTTCAAACTAAGCACAAAGCAGTTTTGTTTTGGCAAGCTCTCCTCTGACTATTTGTTTGTTATGTAAGGCTTTGTCAACCCCGTTACACCTGAATGCACTCGAGATGGCTTTCGAACGGTTTGGAGACGAGCCACGTGGCACTCTCCGATGCAAGCCATGAAGCTTCCATTAAACTGAGAGTATGTTGCGAGTGGCATCAATGAGTTATGTACAAACCTTTAACTGGAATTATATTCCGACTCATTTGTCTGAATGAATCATTGTTTAATTTAGTACCATCACAGACGGATAATTGTGTTATTGTAATCCAGACAATAGATAATTTTTCCAATTAATAGACGGAACGATGATATAGCAATTGAACAATTCACTCGTGGTGTTCAAATTTATTTTATAATTTGGTAAAGAATCAAAAAATAGTTGGGAGAATAGGAAAAGCCTAAAAAGGTATTGATGCGATCAATGAATTATCCGATAAGAATGTTATGATTAACTTGTATAAAAAATTCAGTTTAGTTGATAAAATGCACGGAAGTGAGCTTAATTTATCCAGGGCTCATGTCGTGTTAGTTTATATATATAAGAACATATAACAATTCTACGTAAATATGTTTGCCCACAATGAATGCGTAGCATATCTGTAGATCGCGAGCAGTGAGCGTGTGCAATTATTCTAAAAAGCTGGAATTTATCCGCAACGATAAGATAGAGATAATCACTCTAGATTTATCGAAGTACTCTTTCAGCCTCGTCAAGATCGGGAAGTGGGATAACTGGGAAAATAAAGACATGAGCAACAAGTACCACTCGCGTCCCTCTCCTAGGTACGCCCGACCATGAATAGTATCTCGAGTCAGAATCGCCTACCCTCTACCACGCGACTATCAGCTCTCTTAGGCGGATGCAAAAATTGTCAGAGCGCGTTACAGCTGCACCCGCTCGGGGAAATATCAAACGAAGGGAAGTTCACACTTGCGCGGGGCCAAGTGGCAGTATATACTCGCTGGTTCGCCCAGCAAAACGTCAGCTCTCGCGAGTTTTCTCTGCGACGGGACGCAAAGGAAAATGGATGTCTAATGACATCTCGCGCGGTGCAAACACTCGGGTAAGCGATCCGTCTTGTAATGGAAACTGCACCGGCGGAAGCAGCTCGCGGCTCTCCGAAGAAAGCCACCCGCGCTCCCCGTCTCTGTGCGTATCTTTCTTCGCGCCTTGTTTTTCTTCCATCCTGCACAAGTAGTTAATGGTTTTCTTTTGGAGCAACAGAGGAGGAGAGGGAGAGAAAAGGGATCCGGCGAGCGTTAATGCCTCGCGCACGCCTCAATGAACCTACGAGCTTTTGCTGCGCCTTTTTCCTTTCCCACTTCGCTACATCTGTTACAGTCGCGTGTGTTTGCTCTCTGGACCTCTCTCGCACGCGCGTTTTCTTTCTCCACTCCGACGGCACTTTCTCTTTTCCACGAGGCTCGCGATTTTTCTAGCTCACCGCCATTTGTTCGATGGATTATGAGGGCCACGGGATCTATCATCATCACGCGCTAGCGTGGCACGTTTTCTTTGGGTTAGCAAAGTGCGTTGGCAAAAATAAGTAGATACATTGAGATGACGTAGGTGTAGGAGAGAGGATGAGGTTGCATGAGAAAGAAGAAAATTCGAAATTTTCTTTTTGAAAGCCAGAAATGTTCCAGTTTTCTGACTTCAAAATTTTAAAAATCTTGATAGGACAGGTCGATTTTATTTTGATTGACAAACGATGAAATCACTTTGCAGAACAATTTCATTTTGTTGATCCAAGGCTTCTGAGGGTTTAGATGACCCAGGTTTTGAGTATATTAGAACGCGGTTGTATCTTCCGAGGAAATAAATGAAATCATTTTATAATGTCTGAACGACATGAAGATAGTTGAACATGAAATTAGTCGAATGCCATTGGCCTGCAATTCGATATCTTGTTAAAAGATTAACTTATTATATCATGGTGCATACCATGTGTCGCAAATGAGAAAAGAAAGTTGGTCATTTCAATGATGCAATAATATAGGAAAATTGTAATCTCAATCAAAATTTGAATTGTAAAATTTAAAGGTAGTTTTGCTGTACATTGGTCTGACGTTCAGATTTCGACGAGACTTGGAATAATTGTCGACAGTCCCGAAGTAAATCAGTTACACTTTTTTCTTGGCCTACATAGCATGAGAGAAAAGTAATGAACATCTCTATACATTTAACACGGATTCGAAATTAACTCATTCACAATGAAGGATCTAATGAAAGCTTAGCTATAGTTATGGTTTGATAAACAGTTTATACGCTCAAGAGTCATCGCTTTTCGCACAGAGCAGCTGATTTGGCATTTTCCCCTGGGGTGTCATGCTCTTGTGTAGGATTACGAGGGTGATTAGCCCCGCGCGCGCGTCTGAAGGCCGATACATCAGTGTATCGGGAGGCGCTTGCCAGACAGTCAAAGCTGCGCCGAGTCTCCATAAGTATACACACGTTTCTAAATTTATCCGCAGACGCAGTGCCGTAACTACTCAGCTCGAGAGCCTCTTCACCGTCTCTTTGCAGTAAGGGGACTATGCCTAAGAAGGGTTAGGTTTGAGACACTTTTTATGTTTTGCCAGGAGGACCAAATACGTTTCCTTATTTGTTTTTGACGCTCGATAATCTCTCTAATTGATTAAAACATTGATTCATTACGTACATATAGACATAAAGCACGAACGTTTTTCGTATTTCAAATAAATGATGGGTCTGCAAATTGCAAATTGAAAAATACGAATTATTCCATTTTTTCGGATGGAAATCCATAATGGGCATGAGACTTTAAAGTGAGCTTATTTTGAGCAAGCAGTATAATATTTCAATTTTCCAAAAATATTTTTTTTCAATACGTATATTGAATATTTATTTACCATAAAACATAATATTATTGTTTTATGGTAAATACTGATAAACATTCAATTAAGAATATTAATTGCTTTTTCCGAGGTGCCTAAAACCCACTTTGAAAAGTTCGTTACCCATCGGCACCTTGTTTTGTGAGATGAAGATTAGAACTATTCTATGAATATAATTTCAATTGATGTATTTCATTTCATCGATTGAACAATTGTCGTCGCATACTTTGAATAGAAAAACTCAGACTGTTACTATGAAAGTAATTGAAATCCTGTAACTGATCGTTTGCTCAAAAATTTTCAATTCAATACCCTGACACAAATCTAAATGGCTCTGCCTTTTATTGAGTGGATTTTCATAAGAAATCCGTCAATGAGCCGGCTTATGTAATTTTAAGCGTTAAATGAACACGTAATGCAAAAGTATTTATGAATGTTTAAAATTTGTTGGAGTATATCATGTCCATACTCAGTCAACGCATACAGATTTTATTTAATGTATTATTATGATCCACTGACATGGGGCATTATCACTTCTGGTGAGTTGAAAAGTTACGATAATTTTTTTGGGGTTGAGATAGAATACACACAGAGATGTGGACTGATAGTTTGGATCAACTAGATGTGTCCTTGATCAAGTATTAGCTCAACTATTCCATAGTAATTTGTGATAAGGTCAATGAGAATTGTTTTGAAACGTTTTTACGTAGATTCATGTAGATTTATATTTCATTGGAAAAGTAAGACAGAATATTACAGAAGTATTTATATTGGAATATAAATACTTCTGTAATATTCTGTCTTACTTTAGCGTACATGGACATTTAATTTTTAGCTATTTGAAAGCTGTTTGTCATAAGGTCAAAACTGCCTGTGACAAGTAAATGTGGCTTCGTTTCCTGCTTGGGATGCATATTATTTTTGACAGTACTGAAATCTTAAGAATGTAGGCACTCGTTTGCCTTGAAATAAATGCAATTTTATCTTGTTTATAACAAATTCCTATGGATAATATTATATTATGCTATTAGTGCAGTAAAATTTTAAAACTCGTTTGTACGCGCCCACGAGTGGTCGACGAAGCCGGCGAAGAGTGCTACACGTTCACACCAATGTTTGAATGCACAAACTATTTCAACGCACTATTTTATGTTATGAGTGCTCATTCGAAAGACATTTAAAAAATTAACTAGTGCGTAAAAAGCTGTTTCACGGCACTGAATACATTTTAAAGATTTAGTACTGGCCAGGATTATATGCATCATAAGAAGAAAACAGCTTGCGAGTACCTGATTGGATTTCACAGGCAGTTTGAACCTCACAACAAGCAGGTTTTGAATAGCTAATGATGACATTACAATATACGTGTAAGGCCAGAGTGCTTTTTATAAACTATTCATTATTAATCCAAAGTCATATCACATTTAAATGTTTAAAAATGAATACATAAGCCGATCATATACTCTAACTCTCTTTGCCTCCTCAAAAAGAAGGCTTTCTTTAAATGGAACATTTAAATTATGTATACTACATAAATCATTCTTCTGCCAAATCTTGATTATCTTCTAAACCGATTTTTGCGGCAAAGGTACTGTCAAAATCCTGTATATATCACTGTAACATACAAAGAATCCGGCCAGAAACCATTTATCATTTTTACTACGGTATGAACGTAGATATATATAACTTTGAATAATCAAATAGTTCTGAGTCGAGAAATAGCACCAACTCGATAGTCGATTGCACAAGCAGAAGCCAATCCACGGCAAGCGTAGCCTGAAATTGAGAAATCCCGGAAAATACAATGAGATTGCGCTTCAAAACGGCACGTGAGCGCGTTTCGAGAGACCCGCGCCGGAAGTAATCATGGAGGCAGCTCCGAGCCGAAATCCCGCGACTATCACCACATCCCACTCAGAATCCCCCGACTGATCCGTGCTAGAAAATTCATACTCCGGGAACGGATATGATACACTCGGCGCTGCTTGGAAGAAACCTCGCACGAGGGACTTGGTTAACAAAGCTTGATTCATCATCCGCACCACCAGTTGGTCGGTTACTATATCGGCCCTCAGTACTCTATATTTTTGTGATTTCTTTGTGCCAAAACAGTTGAATAGAGACTTTTTTGGAAAAGAGGATTGGAGTCTGCCAAACTTTTTGCGGACTGAACTCTTACTGAATCGCTTGCGTCTGTTGAGTGTTTGTCCCCTGCTGAGTTTATTCGCCAGCAACTTTCGATTTTGCGAAGCAGCTTCGACCCATACACGTTTTGCGTATGTGCATTTAATCTTGCTTTGATTCGATCCAAGAGCCTTATGAAACTTTCGTTATTGTATCGTTGGGAACCCACGACGGTCAACAAAAACTAATATTCGATTGATTCAAACGTTTCGGATGCCTGTTTGGTCCAGAAAGATTGAAAATATTCCTTCCGTTCTTTATGTCTTTCCGTTATTCACTCTGAAACTTCTCTGTTATTATGGAAGAATCTACGGCCAAGCAAATGTTGAATTGGAAATGCGAGTGAGCTCAAAAATATTGTTCAATCGCACCAGACGAAAACAAATAATCGTCGTCAAATTTTTAGTTTCAAGTTTAAAAAATTTGTATGTAATAATAACACGATTAGAAAGACGATTCGATCTACGACAATTTCACTGTGAAAACCGATGGTATATTAGTCGAAAGGGAAAAAGTCATGACGTTTACATAGACGCATAGATTTGTAACTCCATTCCACTAGTTTAGCATCAGGTCCAAACCTCTCTGAAATATTACTAAAATTTCCTCGAGGGCATATTTCTTGGAGGCGGTGGGGGGTTAGCATTCCCAACCGAGATTTGCATGGTGGGTAAACGATAAAGTGGTGCGGGCGGGCAATTTCGCGCGACGCTCGAATCAAGACGACCGCGATTGCATTAAACCTGAAGTGAAAAATGGGCGCTTCAGGTGGTCACGGGGTAGCAGATAACCGCTAGCGCCTTCTGTTAATTTCCATGCGGTTCGAAACTTTGACCTCTTGGGTGGCGCGCAGGCTCGAGGAGCAGTTAGACGTCGATTCGGGCGTGAGCTCGTAAAGTTGACGGGAACGCTGCTAGCCGGCAACACCTCCTCACCAGGGCCACGGAAACTTGGCCGAGTTGCGTAAGTAAATTGTTAAGCAATCCGCCGGTTGCTCATCCTCGCAAATATTCCATCCCTCTGAATCACCTAACGAGCTAAAAGTACCATCAAGCGCCACGAATTATATGACTACTTCTCAAAGAGAAAGCAGTCAGCCAGTCACTTACCAAATTGCTGCCGGACTACTAACTCGCGGCCGAGACGTTAACTGAAATGTAATTACTCCAAGGGCATACAAACTCTTATTCGAGTGAGTTGCACTTCTTTCATCACTCTTTCGGGGGGAGAAAAATTGTTTTGCTCGAGAATGAGTCAGCCTCTTGGCTGTGTACAAACTTTATTGAGATCCTGACGGAATATTGCCTGAGTGAGTTTGGTCTTTGAGCAGGGAAGAAAAATGACTTTCTTGTTTGGAGATGGAACATATATATTTTCTGGAAGAATAATGACGCAAACTTTTACAGCAGCAGTGTTGCTTTGAAATCGATTCAAATTTAGATTGACTATCTCGCGCAATAATGTGCTAAGTACATTGGACTGTTGTACATTGGTTACTAATCTACTCGCGATTCCGAGTACCCATATATTATATTTCATCGATTTTTCTCCACGCGTAAATTTAAACAATCCCAATAGTACAATAGAGTTTATCGCAGTACTTATTAATCACGATCTCTGTGTATTCAGGTTGGAGCAACGCAGTTAACAGGTGCTCGAGAGGAGCTTCACCTGCGGCTTTGAGAGGAGCACAGTGGCGCGCCGCTGCGGAAGAGAGCCCGCTCGAGGAACGGCGACCCGCTAACAAGAAAAAACCTACTCAGTAGAGCGTTGCGTCCATTGAACGCGCACAGAATAACCGATACGCCGAGCTCGGGCTAGTTCGATCATAGTGCAGCTGCGCGCTGCACAAGCAGAGTCCGTGTTTCCCTTTCTGGAGCGGGCGTGCGCGCGCGCGAACAAAGCTCGCCCAAAGCCAAGGAGGCTCCGCTCTAAGAGAAAAGAAGAGAATATATTGCGCTGTATGGGTTTTCGCTGAGGATGAAGTGCCAGCCGTTCAAGTCCTCTGGAGGGCTTTCGAGCGACCCCCTTCACGACCTCTCCTCTTTTTTCCCGCTCTCGTGTGCCTCCGCCCCCCCTCCCCTCTCTTGGATGCGCGAGCGAGCGGAAGAATTGAAAAACGGTAGCGAGAGAGAGAGAGCGGCGGTGCCAAAGGGATACATATGAGCCGAATCGTTTCTTATGACGTGACGGGCTGGATTGCTCGTTCGCTACGAGATCTTTCTATTTGCCGCTGCGAGCCGATGAAACTTTTCGATCTGTACCTCTACGATCTCTGTCGTGTCTTAGTGTTACAGGATAAGTTGTTACGCCGATCAAATAAATAGATGACTGTTGTCGATGGACAATATAATGTGAGTAAAGCTGATGCGCACTTTCAAAACCCTATTTCACAACAGTTTGAAGTTCAACGAATTCCACTATGTTAACTGAAGTACAAAAAACAAATCATTCTTATTTTGCTTTATTTTGCTTTAGAGAAAGGCACATTGACTACACAAATTTTACAATGCCCGATTTGAGTGACTTTGGTTAATTGTCTTTTTAAATGAGTTAAAATAGGCGAATGATGATTACTGACTTAATTTTATCATAGCCGAATATATGAAAATCTCATGGCACATGAGCAGCAGTTACCTTATTTTCTGGAGAGCGTGAGTCGGATATATCTCCTTTCATTCGTGTGTTCAGTGCTAATTCATGTTATCATCGTCCGCATCTTCAATCGGACAAAGAGAGGTGTTGTGTATGTGATATTAGCTTCATCAGAATATGATAGAATGTAGAATCTGTATGAATCTAATGATGTATACAGGTTATCTCTATTTCAAATGCGATGTCAGAAAAGTTGACATAAAAAACCCTCAATCAACGAAAAAGGTACTATCCGATACAAACACACCTGTTATAATTATAATCATTGAATTGGATGTATGGGTACAGGGAGCGTATTTTACAAAAAATGATTAATTTCAGATCAATTTCAGAAGTAATATTAATTATTGATTGTTTCAGTGTCTTTTCATAAGCCGATTATTGAATTTAATGTTCGATGTATTGTCGTTTCAATTGAAATTTCTGGCAAAGTGATTTCATTAATAAAATGTATATTAAATTGAATGTTATTTTTAACTGAGTAAATACACGCGACACGCGTAATCGTTGCGGTCAAGAGAACTGAATCGTGTAGAAAAATCGTATTCTGGAAATACGCACGAAGCAGAACATTCTTTCTCCCGTCCTGAACGAATGATATTTCTTTCGCTCGGTAGCATAAATAGCAGTTACGACGATGTATATTTCGGTAAAAATCACGTGGAAAATCGGGAAATGTGAAACGACAAGCTGTAGGGTCTCCAAGGGGAGGTGGGGAGGGGGGGGGGTTGAGCGGCCCTCGCATCGGAAGTATCTCAAATGAAAAATCGACCCTTTTTTCCGGGGTTGCTGGGTATCGATATACGTCCCTCGTCAGGCATGAAGCTTATGAAGAGGGATATATCGAGCCGGATCCGGATGAGAAGCCCGCCCAAAGAAGCCAATGAAGTTTACGCTATAGGGTCGAGTTCACGGTAAGTTGGCCGATCACTAAATCCTGGCATGATTCGATTTTCAAATTCAAACTAGTTATTATACCTCGCGCAGATTGGTCGAAACAGCTCGGCATCCGAGTTTGTAACTAGCTCGCAGCTTGACGGAGGAAGATACGTAACTATCGGGTGGAATGAACGACGCACAAAAGCGAGCGCTGGATTTGGCCGGGCTGTTTGATGCCAGCTCCAGCGAAGGAGCGGCAAGAGTAAATATTGCTTTTATTCAACGCAGCCCCGCGAGTGGTTCGGTTCTCGCGAAACAACACGCTGCTGCTCGCTGGAACAGCCGGCCGTTAATTGTCGGGGATCGCCGGGAGCTTTTCCAGCGCGGTTCGGCTCGTATATCCGGTTAAGTGCGCGCGCGCGCAGAGGCGCGCTCGGAATCTCATTTGCGGTGAGCTGGCTCTCGCGCGCGCGGGCGGATCGCACAATCGGCAAGACAGACACGCGAGTTGGGAAAAGCGGGAGATGGGAGGGGGGTGGAGGGTATATAAGAAAGGTGCGGGCGTCTCGGAGGAGCGGGCCGGCGGATGCGCGCCGGAGCGAGGGCGAAAGAAACGCGAGCGGGGGAAAGGAAAGAGCCGGTGCTCGGGGCGAGGGGCCGACCTACAAACCCGGGGCTTTCACGTGCGGCTCTTGTCGCCTCGGCATCAAATTCCCTCGGCCCCGGATTCATTTCCTGCTTTTTATAACGCGAAATTTCTATAAAAGTTATGCGCGGCCGTTTTACGATGCATAAGTAGGCGCTGGCTCGGGCTCGGGCGCGACTCTTTTTATTTGCGCCGCGCGTAGACGGTGAGAGCTTTTCATTTATCGAGAGGGTGGCAGAGAGAGGGAGAGAGAGAGCGCCGGATTTCATCGGGGCCGGCGAACTCGCGCTCGGGCCAGAGCCGCGTTGGCACTTTGACAGGTACGCCAGCGAAGTCGCGGCCGAATCTTTGGCAGCTGGCTCCCCGTGCTCCTCCGGTCCTACATATGCGCGGGCGCGCTTGCCAGCTTGCGCGCACTCGCGCGCGCGGCCGCAGCCAGCGTCGCATGATGAGCCCGCACAGCCGCGCTTATCCGATCCGAGCCTTACTCCCTCTCGCCTCACTTGCACCCCAAATGCTAATACCGTTACTCCCCCTCCGGCTCCACGGCTCGCCTCGTTCTCCTTCTCTTATCAAGCCGCATCTGTTTTCGATGTTTTCCCGATCGCTCAATCGGGCTTTCCAATGTATTATGTCTTTGCTCGTACGATCGAGAAAATATTGAGGAGCGTTGAATTTCAAAGTCAAAGTGGGAGCTTGCGTTTCCGGGTGGGAGAGCCCTTGGAATTTTCTTGTTATTCGCGATGGAATGAAAAATCGGCCGATGGAATTGGAATAGCGGTGCGTTCCCGGAAAGGAATCCGCCGGAATGGGTCGCACGATTTTGGGTGCCCTATTTCATACGACGAACCACCAACGAGACAAATATCATTTGTGAAATAGATATCGAAATTGACAAGAAAGACAACCATAAATTCACATTTGGGATTCATTTTGTACGTTTGAATATGGAGAATTTCAATGCACTATTATCACTGGAACTGCTAACCATCCTACTCAAAAGATCGGGCAATTCTCACGTGTGGACTTACTTTTTCACTGACATTAAAAAATTTAAGCTCCAGGAAAATTCAGTGCAAGTGGAGAACATTTTTCAGTACTCGGAAATCGAGGAGTGATCCGCCCAAGATAAATTACAAGTCGACACGTTGCAGTGCAAGAGTTGAGTTTGACAGGAATTCGCAAGAGGATTCAGTGTGCCCGCATTTGCTTAAGCGATAGTCCGCATACATATATACGTGTTTGACTGTTTATGCAAGTGTAGCCTGACACAAACGGGTCCGCATGAATATAAGCAAGAGAGAGACTTTATTTACATACTTGTATCCTCTTACTTGAGACTCCATCTCAACGGTATCAGTGATTGTTGTGCCTACGCGAGAGCTCGCAATAATCATCTTAAGTTACACGAGGATTTCAGTAATTGCACAGCTCGGCGGGGGGAGCACGCGCGCGCGCGCGCAAGCTTCACTTCGTCGAGACTTATGCCCTTTGTTTCCGAATCGCGCCTTACGCATTGGGTGAAATAAATTTCGGCCGCACTCGAGTGAATTCCTTCGAAGTTAATAGCACGCTCCAACGACATTTCCACTTTCGAGTGCAAATGGAGATTTAACGGTTCCGTTTAACCATTCGTCCATCGCAATTATCAAGACATTGTTGAATAACACAAAATTAATACGGAACTAATTTGCTCCAAAGCTCTTGTATGATTCATCAAAGTTAAGCACAACTTTTCGGGCTCCACCTCGAAAGCGAATTTCATTCTTCCGTGGGAAATACGGGCCGAAAGCCTTTCAGAACTTACTGCACACGTACTCCCCGCAGCATGAATCAGTTGGGATACGCATTTAAATTTAATTCGGTGCATGACTCGGGGCGGGAGATTTTTTGAACATTGAAAAAGAACGCCGGAGCGAGAGTAATCCAAGTGTAACTGTGTTGAGTTCTGAATTTAATGTTATTACTGAGGATAATGGAGAACCTTGTCAAGATTTTCTTTTTATTACGCAGTTTAATGGTGCAATAAAGTCTGAAATATCAGTGCGTTTGTACTGCTGGATTTATGCTCTTCATAAGTGAAGCCCTTTATTCTTTGTATAATTCACGACTCATATACTTACATCAATTATCTTTCATCCAGTCGTATCCTGTATGAGTAGGTACAGTACAAAGGCCCCCGACACTATAGAGCCTGAGATACTCCAGGCCGGCCTCTGTTTCGGATCACGAGTTAATTCGATTCGAGCAGTTGGGCAATGCGCTAGAGCTTAAGGAGTTTGAGAATCATTTACTTGGGTAATGTACTTGAAAACTCGCACAATCAGTGTAGCCAGCAGCTCGCGGTGAACCGCAGATGAGATTTTTGGCCTGGGTACTATACGCAAAACGTCATCGCGATTGAACCACTACATCCGGACTCTCGAGAGCTAGCGAGGCCGATTCGCTCTGCGGGCAACAACGACGCAGCAGCGTGGAGGCGCGCACGCGATACTCCCCTGGGACTAGGAGCTTATTAATTCAAAGCGATATAGGCCATCGGAGAGAGAGTTGGCGCGATAAACGAGAAAGGGCGAGAGATTATTCACACGCGCGCGCACGACTCGGTGTATGTAGGGATGCGCAGGCGCGCGCGCGGGCGTGGGTGTCAATTAGCTCGGGCCACTCGTTTTGCAGACGCAATGCTAATTAGCCGGGCAGCCGGGATACGCCGAAAATATCCGGCGCAGCGCCATCTGCAGCTAATTTAATGCGGGTCCGTGTGCGCGTTGCGGCCGCGGGCATTAAATATCCCGGCTCGCGCGCAGTCCCGCGGATTCGTTGTAATTCCGATCACGACTCGCTGATTGGACTCGGACCGGCTTTTTCGAGGGCGCGCGCGCGCGGCCCCGTGAAATATTCGTTATTAAGCGTGCGTGCCGATTATTCCGTCGCGATATGCCCTGTCGCGAAACGACTATTGCTCCCAACGCGCGCCGGCGCACACACGTGCACTCGCACACTCGATGCATTGTACGAGCGGCGCGCGCGCGCCCACACGCGACGTGTATCAATTTTTATGCCCCGCGGTGCGCGAAATGTTTGATCTTTATAGAGGGGTAAAAAAAATCACGGGGAAAAAAGTGATCCCGCGCGGAAGATCCGGGCCACGCGCGCACTCGGTGGGAAAATTGAAAAATCCCCCGTCGCGCGTCTAGCCGATATATATACTGTCCTTCGATCCGCCGCGTATCGAATCGATTAGCTCGATTGAATATTCGCGTCACGAAAGTTGAGGGCTGGGGGGCGGATATACGTATTTTCATGTCCGAGCTGTTCTCATGCATCTCATGCGCAGACGAGAGGGCCGCAGGGTGAAAGCGGAAACGCCAAACGATGTGGCTGTGACGCTCGCCAAGGAACAGCCAGCCATCGATGAACGAGGCCCTCGGCGGCCACAGGCCATTCGTAAATCGGCCAATATGCAACGCGTTGGACTGGCTCCAAGCGGCGGCGGCGGCGGCATCGTTCAAAATTGCCGAGTGCCGCGGCGCCGTCGTCTGCGCGAGGTAAAGGTCATCGAGTTGGACGCGACTCTCTCGTGCTTTCTTCTTTTCTTCCGGGGGCAAAGGCGACTTAATCGCATTTGGCCGGCTGCCAGCTTAGCCGCGCGTCCGCAGCGTCATTGTACTCGGGCTTTGTTGATTGCGCGCTCGCTTCTCCCTTTTTTTTCCCGCCCGCTTTTGTTTTTTATCGCGTGGAGCCGTTAAACAAGCGCGGCGGCCCTTCCGATTTCACTCAAGTAATGCGAGCCCGGGCTAGTGCCGTGGCATTAGCCTCGATGCCCCTGACGTTTTATCTACCTCTAGCTTGCTCTCTTCTCCTGGCGATCGCGACACCTAGCACTTATTGAAACGCGCCGTAGGTCTTTTCTCCATCGCGGGACTCGAGATGGATTGTTTTGGCTCTGTTTTTGTACGAAGCGACGGGCGGAGAGGAGCCCGGAAGTAAGAAACCGAAGCTGCGAGATTAATTGTTCCCGCGCTCTTGCCTCTCTCCCCTCTCACCTTTTTCCAGTTCCAATGTTTATAGTGGAATTATCGGGGGCTACGGGTGAAATGGGAACTTGCTGCTCCAATGATTTTTGCGTTAGCACTGAGCAAAGTTTAATTGCTACTACGGACAGCTGTTTCGGATACACGGGGAAAAGAAGGAAATTGAACTGATATTACTTTCTACGTTCTTCACTCGTTTCCCCAGATGCTTTACTAATGAAAATGTCCAAGTTATTCAAGTGGCCGCGATTGATGGAATTCGTCCCGAGTATTCCGCGTACTTACAGTATTTATTGTTCCATAAATTCTCGCTGCGGCATAAAAGCAGCAAGGAATTATCAATCACGCACGGCGAGTAGTATATATTCGATGAAGTTTTATTGAGAGCCGCTCTGAAAGTTTACGCAACTGACGGTTTTAACGTGAATGGAATACAAACTTGTAGCAACTGTATCTGGAAATTGGTAAATCATTGCGGAAATTACATTCAAGTGGTTAATGGGCCCTGAAGGGTGCAATAAAAGCTTTACAAATCCACATTTCTCGAAAATTTCCACCAATACTCGCGAGAACGTTGATTTCCGTTTGGTTCATTCCAATTGCCCACGCGCACGTTAAAAGCACCACAAGTACTAGTTACGCGAGGCGGAATTTTCCTGAAACAAGAGTTGCAAAATTCGCAGGATCAAAAGAAGCTCGCAGCGGCGTTCAGCGGCAACGAAATTGCTCCGGCATGTCCATGAAAATCCACGCGAGCACGCCAAGTGCATTATGGATTATCGAATCCGAGTGGTAAAAGAGGGCGAAAATTGAAACGGAGTAAAATTATCTAAAGCCGAGCGCGAATCTAGCGCCATCGAGTTCTCGGAACCTGACAAATAAATCTCTGGATATTATCGAAAAAGTAGAGAGAAAGCCGTGGCTTTGCAAATCCAAGCCTCTGTTGTTCGCTGCGGGCCCACCTCTGAATACATAGGCCGCTTTATGATCTCTCTCTCTCTCTTTTTTGGTAGCGACCGCGGCGCGTGTTTTTTCTGGACACTCTCGTCGGGTGGAGGGGGCGGGGGATATCGGCCCGCCCGATCGCTCGTAGGTAAGCTTTTTATCTGGTCGCACGGCCACGCCACACCATTCTTCCACCGCTGTGTGCCAAGTCCGGATTGTGCGCCAGCACGTACCGAATATAATAATCGCCCTGCCACCGGATCTACAAAGCTGATCGTCCTCGTGCGCGCTCGCATCCCGGATATGCAAATTGAGAAGAGAAATCGAGCAACGTGGGTGCACATATCGCGTCTTACTATTTTCGACTCGTTCTACTGATTTATTTTGCTCCCACTCGTCAATAGAAAACGATAAAAATTCGTGACTCTCAGCCATGCACTTATCGAAATTCCTTTCGCTACAAATTATTGATGATTGAGTAGTACGTATGATTACGATCGGTTTTATTATCTTTGATTGATGATAACGTTGACAAGTCATGCGAAAAGAGAACATTTTTCAGAAAATAAGATTATTCTAGTTTCGGCTTTGCTCATTTGTTACCTCTTACTATAAACTATTGTATGATTATCTACACGAATCACAGTTGATACAAATGGTTCTATTATTTTACAATCAAGAGAATTATTATTCATAACTTTCTCATTTATGGAGAACCGGAAGTTAGATAACAATTCAACTCCAATAAAATCTGAATGATGTGTAACACGATAGAACTGGGTAAAGTTCAGATGAATCCATCTCAATTAAGCCAAAAAGTGAGAGACTAGTAATCTACATAAAATAAGACGTCATTGATCCGGAGAAATCCATATTTTCCATAAAAAGCAAGACGCTTTTGTATCTATCATAAATTTTTGCACTACGATATATGTCCGTTTACTCACATTACTATGGAGCCGAGACCGAGTAGACCATTCAACACCGCGCTGATGCAGCAACGACAGTATTCGCCCAATAACCCAGCGAATAAATAACATCGCAGAAGCTAAGGTCATTCCGCGCGAGGGTAGCTAGGCAATAAATCAATAGCTCTTTTTGATCTCCCTATGAAATATATGAATTCTCCCAAGCATCCGAAATAGCGTGGGCGCACACGCAGTCCGATTTTGCTTTCATTTGGGCGTAAATAAATCTCGATATCATTTATCTCCGGAGCTCGCGCGCCCTATGATGATTTAGCCACGGAGCGCGATAGAACAGGGGAAAGCGAATTTAGGTTCATTCAGTGCGCCGTGGTAAATTATATGTTTTGCGCTGGACGAATCCGTTTTGAATGGTCGCGCGATGTCCGGTCGCCTCTTCCCACAACTGTCCCACCCAAAACCTATTTGCGTAAATCTGCATTCGACCTCCGCTCGCACTCACCGCCACCAGCCCTCCCTCTTTTTCCCTTCGTTCCCTCTCCCCCCCCCTGCCCCCCTTGAAATATATTTATCGTCGCGAAAATGCGCGACACTCGTCGTATGCAAATCTTGACTCTGCCGCGTCGCCGCACCCTTTTTTCACCTCCCTCCCATCGATCGCGCTCCTTCTTTTTTCTTGCCGTACACACTCGCTTATCCAGCGAACTTCCAACGCGCCCCGTATCCGGCCATTGTCCGCGCGATACGCGCTGTCCAGCTGCCAGTCGCAAGGGAGTGGAAATATGGCCGGCCGCAAGGAAGAATATAGTGGAAGGATATGGGAATTGCGGTGCTG
The DNA here is from genome assembly GCA_020882685.1 of Aphelinus atriplicis. Taxonomy (NCBI): domain Eukaryota; kingdom Metazoa; phylum Arthropoda; class Insecta; order Hymenoptera; family Aphelinidae; genus Aphelinus; species Aphelinus atriplicis. The sequence goes on along the minus strand of CM037074.1, from coordinate 25,109,569 downwards.
AACGAGCGCAAGGTAAACAATAGCGATACTCCACGCTCCTTCCGTTCGATCCGCGTTGTTGTTTCCGCGGAGTAAATATTGATTTACGTTAAAGTGGTTTTTATTTGTTAAATAATTGTTCTTCCAAAAACGCGCGGGCCGAGGGGAGACTGTGTTGAATATGAAAACAAGCGTGTGCATATTTACGAACGCCGACGCGAGCCGGGAGGATTGAGATTCAGTGTATCTGTCGAGCCGCGCGGGTGGAGCAGCGCACGCGATGCGCGAGTGTCAGAAGTTCGGCGGCCAACACACACGTATATATACCGACGCGTGGGTTCTTGACAAAGAGTTGAGGTATGCAGTGGAAGGCAGTCGAGGAGGATGTTGCAGAACGAGACGGTAGACGCTGCGCGGAGCCAGAGAGGAGCGTTCGGCTGGTTATATACACGGGTATGTGCTGCGTGTCCGCGCCGCGCTCCAATGGTACGAGTCACCGTTTGATCAGCCAAGCATACGCGATTCCCTTGGCGCTGCTTACGGCCAGCCGATTGTTACGCCCTCGCTACTTTGTACATTCCAATTCCAATCGAAAACTCGTCCAAAACGTGCTAGGCATTCAAATCATTGCCGATCGCAATATACAGGGTTACCGTGTCGTTTTTTTTTCTCGCGGTACATGCGGGGAGCTCGCGTGGAGCGCTCGGCAGTACTGCCTTGCGCTGCGACGTCATTCTCGTTGAATTTTTCAAAACGTCATTACTATGTATAGCGGCCTGTAATATACGCGTTAGCCCGGTAAAAGTAAAATCGTTGACGTTTGATGGGGGCTCGGCCGTCATTGAAGAATCAAACTGCACGGCAGGGCTTTTACGAATTTACGTGACGGCTCGAATTTGGTTTTACGAGTGGCAGCTGTGCCTCTCTCGGAGTAATTACTATCCCGAATCACCAACAGGTCGGGAGTCTTCGTCGGCTTGTACGGGCTTTTAAACTAATTGCGCGAATTGCACTCCGGACGCGCAAGACGAAGTGAATGCGATACGTCAAAGGCAGAACAGATTTTAACAGGATTCGGACCTAGCTTGTACAGCCGAGGAGCTATAGCAGTCGGTCGGCGAATAAATCAATGCGTTTGCCCCGGGAGTAGCATGTTCCTTCCCTCGATACTTTTTCCATGCTCCGGAGAAGATTTTTCCCCGCTCGAGACGTCAAAGTCGTATTTACATTTACAGGAGAATTTACGGTGCCATCGGTGTTGAATAATAATGCACTCTTTCAACGAGCCTCTCTCGTCACAGGGATTTTTTTCATCAGATGAAAAAAACTCGGGCAACTGGATAAAAGAGATAGATATATTCTTCTTCCGATACTCGATTGTGTTTTCTTTTATTTCGAATTTAGGGAAAAATTTGAATTTTCGACAACTATCCGTACCAGATCGTTCATTCTCACTCATATTCCTGGTATTCGAGTTGTTTTGTATTTCATCGGAATGAAGAGTGATTGATGTCAACCTTTTTATATCGATGTGACGTGAATATGCATATTTGCAGATGAAAATGAATCACTTTATTTTCAGAAAGAGACCCACCTCATCACCAACATCGGAGAAAAGCTTGCTATATATTTGATGTGCACGGAGTCTTTGAGCATCCGCTGAAATATGCATCTCGTGTCCTAATTGCACTAAATCCTCTTTGAGCGCGCAGAATATGCTATAGAAAAATTAATACGTATTTCATCTGGCTAATCCTCTCTGTCAAGATGCGATTAGAGAACGAAACTCGGAAACGTATGGGATTGTTCAACGATACGTGGTGAGAGGTGCACGGATGCGCAGTAAAAGTCTCTGGGGCCCTCGTTACAACGAGACACGAGCTGGCGTGAAATGCCCGTGGCTCATATCCGTCTGAATATTTGCATTAGCAAACAAGCACTTATTCCAGATGCCATTATCTCAGAGATGGCAGACAGGCAGGCAGGCAGGCATGCAGGCAGGCTGGTAGGTAGTCAGGCACACATGCGCGAAGGAAGAAACGGAGAGGGCGAGAGAGAAGGAAGGGGCGGAGGTTGAAGGTGAAAGGGGAGGTGGTGCAGCAGGCAAAGTGGCCTCTGGGCGTCAGCAAAGTATGTACACGGACAGACGGACGGAGAGCTGGATAAGAGTAGGCAGAAAGGCTTACCGTTTGTGTTGGATCCGAAGACCTCTTCGTGGTTGCAGAGCAACTCCATCTTTGAGCCAGTGCACTCTTGGAGGCGGCGAGCCCCTCGTTCGACACACGAGCTTAACCCTGTCCCGGTACCTCGCCACTGAGTCTCTTAGCTCGGATAACGTGACTTCTCGCACTGAAACATCAAAGGAAAGCACATGGCTGCATTACTGCTCGTTCGACATTATACGCTCTTCTCCTATTCTACTTCTTCTTACTCTGTGCCAGCTAAGCTTGATACATAATCGGGGCCAAGCCGGGTCATCGCGTGTCATGCAAGCGTTACCTCGCTCGCCCGCGCGCGCATCCAGCCGCATTTGTAAAACGATGCATGGCTTGGCGCGAACAATATTGAGCGTCTGACAAGCAGATTGACAGAGCTTGCGGCCGACCTTACCGGAGCTTGCTCCCTCCCATTCCTATTGTTCCTTCTCCCCTAAGCTTCTACTTCGCCATGGATACGTTACTGATTATCACGGGCTTGTGGATTGCTTTCCTTATATAAAAAAGTGATGGCCTTTAGAGTGAAGGCATTAACTCGTGATTTGATTGGTGTAGATCTAACCTCGTGATTTGTAGTGGGGTGTATATAGATATAGAGTGAGGTGTATATATAGATAGAGGGTAGCCGATGACATGATATTATAGGTTAGGATAGTCAGTTTCGTTGATGATGCTGTCATAAGTTTTGCCAATTTATTTTCAAAATTATAATTGTAGGTATGTGAATTTGATTTATGGTACGTGGATATTTTAGGCTACCTTTTAGTTTTGAAAAGTTGCCGGATTGGATAACTCTGTTAGGTTAAGATGTCTGATTTGTAAATTTTATGTGTTATGTGGTTTGATAAATAGTTTAGTATTAAAAATCTGAAATCGTCTTGCGAGCTCATGTTTCGATAGCTCAGGATTATTTAAATAGAAGAAGATGTCAGTGCTCGATAGTTCTTTCTAATACTCTTGTACAGTTTTTACATGAATCATAAGAATTTAGGGTTCGGTTATTCATTTACATTATTATTACATTTTAGAAATTTGCATCATGAAATGAATTGAGATGTACGTCAGAACGATTATGGTCAAGAATCGTGGAGAAAATAATTGAAATATGAATTTGAAACGCATACATGTAGATCGCGCGCAGCGCGTTTGATGTAGCTAGTGATAATTAATCAGAAACAAGCTCCTGCGTTCGCAACGCCTGTTCGGTATATCGTCCAGCTCATGTATTTTTTTATGTTGTTTCACAAATTTCACTCGTCCACGCTTAATAACCAATTTATAAGGTGATGAAGATAATGAACTCATGGCATGAACAATATTCGTCAGAGAGATACAGGGATGAAAATTTTCACGATTTTCCTACATATGATTGAAACGGAATTCGTTAGTATTAAAATCATGGAAAAAACAACTTTCAAACAACTCATTGTGTATGTAAATCGAAATGAAAAATGTCTTCCAATATAATCTAGTGTATGAAATATTTCACGATTCTCATTGCATTATCAAACGAATCATAATTTGATGTTAATCAGTGATACTGATGTACACAACCACATGTTTTTGGGGGTACAGAGAATTTCGTTTGAATTTTGACAGTAGTCGAATTCCACTGACAACCGGGGCTATTCATTGAAATCAGCATAACTTTATGTCCAACCAATATGAGATTTGGCATTGTCCCAACAAAATTTCCCACAATCAGAATCATCATAATAATCTGGTTTTACTAATGGAAATGGATTTAAAGTGCATTATGCAACAAGTGGAATCTTGCGAGATATTTTACATGATTCATTACTCATTGGTTTGTATGAGGGTAGCAGTGATAAATTACGTGTGGAAATTGGTTCGTCGAACCACTTTGATTCCAGTATATAATGTGCAGAAGCATCTTCCAGCTTGTTCTTGAATATATGAAACTGAAATAATATCTATGTGGATTATTATTTCCATTAGAAAATCGTTTCCTTTGCCCGTTATCATTATTAAATATAAAACACGTGACAGTTCATAATCAGAAAACTATATAAGTATATATATGTCTTTGCACTTCGTTCTTATCAATTTAGAAGCTACCTCAGACGGAAATTCAAAGATCTCACTAATTCAGCTTAATTCCAATTATTTTGGAATTTTCATTTCCATTCAAAATCAGAATTTCAATGAAGCCAGAAGATGCAGTGAAACTACCAGAGGAGCTGTACCAATATTTACGATTATGAAGTTTCCAACACCAAAGTTGCGCACCAGAGATTAGGAGTGCCTTATTAATGACGAATCTGAAGCTTTATTACGGTAAAATGTTGCTTTGACACGTATACATAGGGCTCATTTCGAGCCTAGGAAGGTTGAATCAATATCCATTCCAGCTCACGCGAGCCGCTCTGTCCATCAGACCGGGTGAAATAGAAATCGACTGCAGTTTAACCCGGCGGGTCAAGTGGTTAAAAGCTCCGAAAGAGATACGGTCGGAATACCAATACTCTATTTCTCTTCTTTGTCCTCAAAAAATCGATCAAAAGAATCAACCGGCAAACATGGACGGACCGCACGTTATAGTCGTGGCATCCTCTAGAGCTAATCGTTTGTGAGGTCAAGCTGGCGTAAAAATCCGCTCGAAATGAAAAAGGCTCGACTTATCGCTGGTCGCGCCAGTGACGGAGGGTCGCTGCGGTTCCTCTGCCTCCCCCTCCTGCCCCCCCGTGGCGACGCCGAGACCGCAGCACTTCGCGAAACGCTATTTAACGATTAGCGCCAGCCGGTGCCAAAATTCAAATGCAAATTCCCCCCGCGGGAGTGAGGTGGCGAGACGGGAATTTAAAGAGGAACGCCAAGCGAAAAAAGCGACCGAAAGAGAGGAAGGGACACGGCCGCTATTCCTTTAACGGGATGTTTCAGTGTACGCGAATGTCGCTGCTGCACGAGAGCAATGATGAATGGCGTGAATGTGTGTACCGATGGGCCCTTGAGCCCGTAAATTCATTTGCGACATTTGACCTGCGGAGTTTCGTTACAAATAAACGCCCCTAAGCATAGATGTTCAAATATACTCGGTTTCAAATTGGTCGTTCTCGGCACGACGCAACAGTGAACAACATTGACGTCCAACTCCAGATTCGATGTATGTTAGTGAAGGTGGAAAAGAGGCACAAATATATCGTATTGCATCGTTATGAATAGTAGATTGGAAAAATCAAATGAAAATGTAACAAATAGTCACGGAGATGTCAAGTTTCTCTGACATATTCAACCTACCACAAACTTATTTTTCGGTCACGCGTCAAACACCCGGGAATAATCTCACGATCGCGCAGTACGCGAATCAAAAGACCAATCCCCATCAAAACTTGCCAATGAAAAGGAAGCATCAAGCGCTTCGACATATCCAATCAAAGGGCCCGACAGAGGCACTGCGCGGGTCGGACAGCGACAAGCCATCTCGGCTTTCGCGTACGCCAGGGAGCAGCACTGGGGGAGGGTGTCGGGAGGAGGGAGACGAGCAAATCGGAGAAGTTGGCACGCTTTTTCCCTGCAGCTGCAATCACATTTACTTATCAGAGCGAGCGCTAGCTCGCGCGAGCGGCGAAGGGGCGGGGGGGGGCAGAGGTGGTGTCAGTCTCAGGACGCGTCGGGATATAACTCGAGGCGCCTCCACACGCGACCATAACCAATTTATTCGGGGCGATCGAGGAGGCCCGATCGATCGGGCAAAAATGCTAAAGCGCCGCTAAGGAAATAACGGGCACACGTGGCCTATCTCGGCGCGGCGATCTTACGCGTCCCGCTGCAGCCTGCCTGTACATAACCGGGAGAGAGTGCATTTTACGAGCGTGTGTGCATTTATGGCCGGCCGCTCGAGCCACCGCAGCTTACTTGCCGTGCTCCTCTTTTTGCAAGCTTTTTTTTATTGCGGCTAGGGCCGACCTGCCGCGCCGCTGTCGCTGTACGCTTGCTCATTTAATCGTTACATAACAAAATATTTTAACGGCCTCGCTATGTTAATGGACGTGATTCTTCCGGTGAGATTTGGGAAATCCGCGATTGGTAAACCACTAGCAGGCGCAATTTCGCCGCGATACACTACTGCGGGATGGATACTGATTGATGACGTTACTATTCAACAAGTTGAATTTTTAATCTATTCGTATTATACACAGCAAAAACGATTCTTTCATTCAAGAAGAATATCGTACTTGATTTGGGACGATACATATTTCAGTATGACTAAAGTCCTTGGATAGATATTTTTAAAATTTAAAAACTATAATTCAGTTCGAATGATTCTTAAAAATTAGCTAAATTCAATGCTCTGAGTACTTTTAATGGATTAAGTATAAAATTTACTGAAAACAAGGAAATCCAGCTGTTTTAAACTTACTCTAATCTCCATCGATTCTCAGTAATGCTTTTAAGAAATCGTGTATGCCGTGTACATTGCTTCGCGTTTCAAATATAATATTTTCATTGATAATCTCGAATAAAAAAATGGAAGCATCGCAACGTTAAATGGGACAATGGCAGGCCAACACTAATAGACTGATCTCGAGTACGAACGAGCTTCCCGCCAAGCGTTCTATCGCAATGAACAAATCTCTATACAAACATTAACCGACGAACCCCGCGATCATTCCCATCAAAATAGATATGGTCCCCAACAGTCGCTTCCCGCACCGACAGTCTGACCAACCCCGCCCGTTTCTACTTGGCCGCGATCTCTCTCTCTCTCTCTCTCCACCCACACGCGACCCGACCACATGAAATATTATAATCACCACCACAATGATTCGTGGGAGCGCGTGCGAAACGTATCCATCAATCACTGGGTGGGCGTAAAAGATTCAAAAGCCTCTCGCTCTGCCCCGGTGCAGCTCGCGCGGCAATCAGAGCGTGTGCGCAGGGTATGTGCGTGTGTGTTTGTGTGTGTATAACGTGCGTGCGCGCGAGGACAGGTGAAAAATGCCGGTGCGGCGTCGGGCGCGGAGCAAAGACTGCGGGAAGGCAGCGCTTGATTGATGACAGCGGCCGGCAAATAACAAATAGCCGGCTACCGTGTAAGCGACACGTCCCGCGAATGACTGCGCGAATGACTCTCGCCACCCCTCCCCCCCCCCCCCGGCCCCGCCAGCTCGTATACGCGTTTTATTCGCCGGCACGCGACCTCCATTGTCCGGCCGCTCGAGCGCCAGCTCGTCCCTCCCCCTAATGCGAGCTGTGCCGCGCGCTGTTTCCTTGATTGAAAGCTCGAACCAGTGCTACAGCGTGATGGACCTGTCCGACTGACGATTCCTTCGTTTACCCGTTGCTTTTTGTTTTTGTTTGTGCCGCGTGGTTCGAAAACGATTTGGGTATGAGAAAAATGATGTTGGATGCGCCCACTCGTTGGCCTTTGACGCGTTTTCAAAAATCAATCCATCCCGTGGTATTTTTCGCGTAGCGATTATTTATTATGTCATAACTCATCAACGAGGACTGCTTCGCTCGAAAATAAAAAATGTACCTTGTGAGAGGCAAAAAATGTATCGCTGCTTCGAAAAATAATTCCGAGAGCTGAGCTGAATTTTAGCGAAAGTCATATTTTCACGCGAGAGAATATTTTCACGAAGGCCAGTGTTTATAGTGAAGCCTCGGCAAAGTCAGCGCGGAGCGCGAACGAGCATACAAGCCCGCAAATGTTTATGTTCGCGCGAAACGAGTAAAATAGTGCCGGTCTAAAATTCGATACGAGCGCATTACAACAAGTTGAACTCGAGTTGGATCGAAGTTCGCGAATAACGAATCCACTCGCTCTCCGAGTGTAATGTCAGTGTACCGACACGGTGGTGAAACTTTGCAACAACGCTGCCGCGCGCCAACATTTCACGCAAAACTCGATGCAAAACTTTCGCTAGCCCGCGAGCGAGTGCGGCTTGTTTCATTTGGGGCCGGACGATTTATCAAGACGGCTCCTGCTGCCCTTGAATCGGTTCTGCGCTTTCGGTGTATCCACACCGGCCTTCGTCGCCGACACTCTCCCACCTGGGCTGACGAACATGAGCCCCTCCAACTTGTCGGCCAAACCGCCGCCACGTGCTTCGGTATAGATTTTGCTCGAGTAGCTGGCCGCCCACAAGTGAAAATGTTTAGCGCGTGTCGAAGCACATTAATGAAATTACTTCGAATTTAGGTCAACGATATTGAAGGACTACGAGGGTTTGAACTTCACATAAGGTAAGTTCGTTCAATTGTACAATTCGTTGATTTAGAGGGCATGCTACCAAGGCAATTTCCACGATGAAAATGTAATTTACATATATATATGCTATACATGTGTTATCGAAAAAACAGGTTTAATTTACGAGTATCTTTCCCATTTGGAGGAGGGGATGAGGCTGGAGCAGAGTTATGGGCTGCGTCACATAAAAAATTTGATTTGAGAAATTTGCAATGTGAAATGTTACATGGCGATGCTTGATGTAAACGCAACATATTTGTTATACAGTTTAATCTCTCTGTGCTTTCAAATTTCGAAATAGATTTTAATCCTCAAAATCTTGTCTACTCCAGCAAGAATGGCTCAGCAGATTTTTGAAAAGAGATCCATTCCAACAGAAAAGAAGTGTTCGATGAACGATAGAAAAATGCTTGTATTGAAAATCTAATCACTTTAAAATAACCACGCGACAACAACCATATGCTGCAAGCTCAAATATTTGGCGTTATAATAACGCTGTTATAACGCATTAATCGTACGACAACAGTTTGCTGAATGAGACCCTTGTCACCGAAACATTGCAGCCAGATATATATATAATACCTATATAGATACGTGCATATACATGCCTATAATCAGCAAATGCATTGAGAGGGTCTCTTGGATGTAATCGCGCGCGCGGGCGAGCGTCCACGTGAATTTCCGTGAGTACACGTGCCGTCGGGTGTCCAGCTGTCCAGTCGCGCGCGCATTTCAACGTGTAAATACGCAAATGTACAGAGAATTTGGCGTGGACGCTCGCTGAGAACAACAGCCCGACACTGAATAAACAGCTCCATAGTGCAATAAGGAAAGCATCAGCTCGTGTTAAGCTAAATAAACAGAGCCGCGCAGCAGCGGTGGCAGGTCTACGAGTCACATGAGAGGGTCGCAGGAGGCTGCAGTCCGGCCAAGTTTCCATCGGCCCCTCCGACAATGGCGTAACGAGCAAAGAGTCTCGTGACCCCATCGCGTGGCCACTGCTCGAGCTCTTACCCCGCTGCAACTTTCGCTCAGGGGGTTACGACCCATCGAAATTCGCAACTGCTCGCGATGTTGTTGCGAGCTCCTTCGGGCTGGCTTCATGTTCCAAATCGATAAGAGCGCTAATCCGTGAGGTGGATTCCAAGCGAGACAGCCCGAGTGTATTCCGTAACTTCGTCACGAAGGAAGGGGCGAAAGGATTTCCTTCCTCATTCGCGATCGAGCGAGGCGCGCATAATATTATACGGGCCTCGCACCCGGCCAAGTTATTCTCATTCTCCAGAATTTCGTGTGTTATAAAATCTTTGTCTCGTTTGGCTCGGGAGGAGGAGGAAGAGGTGTAGTGTACGAGGGACGTGGGGCTGAGGCTGTCAATGTTGACAAACGAGCGACATCTTCATGAAAAGGTATTGTCAGGCGCGCGGCATATTCTTATCTGGGCCACGTCTGACGCAGACGCCTTGGCTGGCTTGCCGGGGCGCACTTGCTATTTAAAAACGCAAAGGCAGCGCGAATAATTCAGCGTAACTTTTCAATCCTCGACTGGAAGTCGCGTGAGATATTCGCGGGAAAAATTGTAAGGGTGGCCCTGGTCTTTTATCAACGCTATTCTCGATCGTTATATAGAGAGACATAGAGAGAGAGAGAGAGAGAGAGAGAGCGCGGGAAAATTTCCATCGGAGCATCTCTAGTTTCTCGGGACGGCGAGAGCAATAATCACCGAGCGACAATATGGTCGGAGCTCAGACGCGCCGTTACCACGGGTGTTGCGTTATATACGCCAAGATGCGCGCTATCTAGAGCTAGCTCTCTCCGTCTCCTGCTCGCTTGCGCGCGCTATCTCGGATCGGATTTCGAACGCACGGACGTGTATCACCTAATGCACTCTTCTTATTAGCCAAGCACTCCAATCAGCTGACAACTGGCGGTAGACAATGCCCTTCGCATGGCAATTCGCGCAATTACTCGCCGTGTTACCAGCCCCGGCGCGAGCCTCGTAATTAACGAAAATTTCCCGCGCAAATAATCCCCTCTCGACACCCGGCCGCCGAGCTGACGAATCAACATCATACAGAGCGCCGCAGTTGCCAAATTCGACCCAGGGAGCCAATTGCGCCGGAAAGAGTTGATACATATATCGAGAGAGACACGCGCGCATAATTTCCCGATGCTCGAGCGGGCTCGGTGAATTCAGCGCGGGCAAAGCAGCCAGCGGCGCTGTGGCGCGGCCCAAAATATTATCCAGTGTAGGGTCTGCGCCGCCAAAAATAGTGTGCCAGCTCGGCGCACGCGACGCGCTCCAACTCTCCAGAATATATATACGCACACGCACGTACGCACGTTCGAATGTACGCGGGTATATGGACGGGCATATCGAACGGTCGCGGACCGAGGCGGTCAAGTGGTGCTGGTCCGGAGGCCTCGGGGACGCTCACCCCCTGCGGCGGGTGAAAATTTCCGCCAGCCTCCTCGGGGGAGAGACAACGAAGCGGCACCGGAGAGAATGCAAATAACGATCCGCGAGGCAAGACGACGGCGGCGCCGTAAATTCAGCGCCACCGCGCCCTGACGTCACGATCAAGTTGAACGCTCGGAATACTGCGCGAGCATATATACACGAATAGCCCCGGCACCAGCGGCGGCGGGCTCTCGCGGGCGCGCGTGGCCATACCAAGAGAGATATGCTCCCGCTTGAGATGCAACAAAATTACGCAACTGCGCGGCGTCGACGTTTCTTTCGCCGAGCGGCATACGAACTCATCCGGGCGAGCCTCCGCGGCGGGGGAAAAAAACGATGTCGCCTCGAAAGAATCGCTCGATGTGGTTCATGCGACTGGGTCATAACGAGGCCGCGGCGCTCCGTTTCTTACACGTCGCCCTCGCCCGGCCCTCCTGCTGCCTCGATTCTGTTGAGTCAGCGGTGCACTCCCGAGTGCGAGGCGATTTCGAATGACGAATGCCGTTGATACGTCATTATTTTCTAGTCATTTTGATTTCATTGTCCGTGTCTCTTTTGCGCCGCTCGACACGTCGCTCTCATTCAGTGCTCAAATACATATTGACTTCGGGTCCATTATACTTTAAGGCACAGACGTCTCTGAACTTAATTCCATTGAATAATAATCCCTCGATCAAGATCATGCGGTATTCCTCTATACATATGGTATGCTATATATACACTTGTTCAATTTAGTACTGATTTTGCGCCTGTCCAAAATTATATCTTTACGATTCAGTCATAACTTTCTTATGAGAATTTTATATTTAGCTTACGTTAATATTCTGTTTCGTTATAATTCGGTAAAATCGACATGTTAAGCTGAAAGATCTTTCATCGGTTCGTAACACAAGTAAATGACAATAATTGACGAGAATCGTATATGGGTATACGACATCCGTGAGTAATCACCGGCCAAAAAAAAATATCGATCCAATCTCTGTCACTGCGAGCTCCAACGAGCGGTGAGATAAAATCGCAGTATATACAGATCGAAGCGCATACAGGGGCCGTCGATTGGAAGCGCAAGTGTGCAGCAAATCTCGGCTCTCCTCCGAAGTACGCACTCGTGGTGTGGGCCAATGAGGCGTTCGACGGAAGTGGCGCTGGCGGTGCGCCGCTAATCTTGAGTGGGCGGCGCGCGCGCGAGCGGCTCGATCCGCGTGCGGAACCACTCGATGTTTACACCTCCACGAGCTCCCCAGAGTCGTTTGAATAATAGACGAGAGGCTGTCTGAAAAGTCAATGAAGAGATAAGCAATCCTGCGCGCTGCTCCAGACGGATTTGCTAGTCCTCCATATTTTTATCAAGTGTATTACGAGAGTATCGCAGATCGGATGAGGCTCGATGGATTGCCGGCAATTCAATATCCCCCTGGATAATAAGTTAGGTCAATCGAGTTGCGAATTTTCAAGCCGGATGCGGCGGGCGGTGTTTTTGCGATTGGGATTCGATTTTCGAAACGCTGGAAGTGGGTGGGAGATCAGGCGCGAGTTAAGAAAATATTCTTTGTGATGTTATTATAATGCGGAGGGAAGTGCAGTGGATTTAACGTGATTACGCTGCATAATTCTGTTTTCGGCAAGTGGAAAAGAGAATCGAATAGAGCCGGGCGGCCGCGGGAGAAAATAGCTCGGTACGGCCGCGGAAAATCTGTCAGGAATAAAAGCACTATCCAGCTCCACACTCAATTCCATTACGCGTGAATAATGCCGCGGGAGCTCGGGTGGAGTGGCGCTCGGTAAACATAATAATAACCATTCATAAATTCACCAACGCGGTCTAATTATCGTGTTATTCACCGGGGAAGAAGCGTTGCGCGTGGCGCGTCTAAAATTAACATAATACGTAACATTCACGCGCGGGCCATAATCTCAAGTTACAGCATTGTGGACCCCCGGGGAGAGGCGGCCTCCGAAAATATCGCCGAAAAAAGAATCGCCGGCCGGCCGGAGCGCGTGGGGCCGCTGATTAATGCCGCTTGATTATTCGAAATTTTCCGTCTGGGCTAGTAGCGGCGAGAGCCGCGCCAAAGCGCCAAGTCGCCGCCCGGATCCATCTAGAGCAGAGTCGGCCGCGCGCTTTTTTACCGGCGCGACAGATGAACGGCGCCCCGTTATCGCGCCGGCGCGCTAATTCCCGCAGTGCCAACTTTACGCGACGATTAGCCCGGCCGAGGACGAGCGGCCCGCGGTGAATTGCACCCTCGCACCCCCGAGCGCTCCGGTGCTCGCGGCTCGCGGATTTGACGGGCGCAAGCGCGCCATCAAGGCCGTCGAGCTGCTCTCGTATATCTCGTATATATACGCGGGGCCTCCGCCATGCACTGCAGGAGCTGCTTTATTATTTCGAATCAGGAGACGCGCGTCGCCTGCAGCGCGTTTATGATAAGTGCCGCTGTTCGGCGCGAGCCCTGTTATATGCCTCTTAATCCGCGGCAACGCAGTATTGTTTACGCTGACAAGGATGGATACGCGCGTTTCGATACTTTAAATTTTGATGAAATCCATTGACTTTGGAAAATCATACGTTTCCAATATCCAAGCTGGAAGCATTAGTTGAAGCACGACGTTCGCCTCGACATTGGCAGAGAGTATCGTTTTCTTCAAAGTTCATTCAATAGACAGCATCTCGAATTACAAATTATCTACGGGTCTATAGGATAGACTTCAGACAGTCAGTTCTTTCTTGAGTTTTGCAGATAATCCCAGCTCGACGTTGTATTGCAGGTCGATCGTGTATCAGATTTTGCATAGCATTATCGCCCCCCCCCCTTCTATACAGCTCCATTGAAAAATATTGTCTCGCTAGGCACTCGATACAGCACCCGTAGCAGATATCGATTTCCGGCACGCGCGTATCACAAACCGTCCGGCCAATACTTATTGCTCCTTGTTTACGATAACAGTAGCTTCAACTTTCTATCGCCACAACTTCGATATATGTATATACTTTTCTCGAACCTGAGTACGATTTTTTTCTAGTGTGACCGCACCCTGCTCGCATTAAACGTCCGGCAATGAAGAATCGGTACGATTTACATGGAAACAAAGCTAATCTTCGAAGATGGAGACATGTATATATACTCACGTATCTCGGAGCAGTGAATAGATGGGACTGAGAAATTTATAACGTGCATTATCTCCGGAGAATGAAATGCCATTAGCCTAAAAGGCCCAGCCTCTGGGGAGGTTGGAGGTGGGGGAGGGCAAGTGTCCCTTGCATAGGTGCAGCGACGCTCCAATGCATCTTGCTCGGGTAAAGACACACGTAGATGGTCCGCGAGCGCACGCGCGCACGTTAGCCCCGTAAAAAACGACGTCGCGAAGTCGAGCTTCCCCGTAAAGTATGGGCCGGCGTGGGAATAATGCAGCAGCCCGGCGATTTATGCAGATGGCCTCGAAGCCAGAGAGGAGCGGGCACCACTAGCCGCTTAAATCATGACCTTAACCTCGGGGATTTTCAGCCGCGCGCGATACGCCTCGGCCGAAGCTCGCCTTCACGCCTGATTATAAGCGCTACTTTTGATTTATCAGGTGCGGCCCGGCCCTTTTGTTTCGCCACTAGCGACTCTCGCGAATATATAAGTACGGGATGAACTATTTATGGGGATTTACGCTCCAACGATACACGCCGGGACACGCTGATAGTTTGACTAATGGCCGCTCGAGGGCGCGATTTTCATGGACAATGAAAGCGGATTAAGCGACAATTCGAGCGTGATTTGTGAACGGGCGCGTATGAAAGATGCGCGTAAGTATCGTAAAATAGGCGATTAAATGGCGACCGAGCCCGATATATACGCGGCCAGAGAATGGTTTAATTATCGCGCGACGACGAGCCATTTTTTCCCGCGTTTTGTGATTCACGAGAGTGCCAGATAATCGATTTCCAATTCCTCTGGTGTGTTAATTCGCTCGCGAGCGCGAAAGAGCGTTACTTCTCTTGAACGGGAAGGATTACGTCGGACAATGCTTGATTAATTATTGGCGAACCGGGATGCAACTGTGCCGCGACCCCGTGGGATCATTTGCTCGTCATTAATCGCGCTCGCAAACAATCCAAATTTGTTTCTGTCTGTTGCGAGTGTGTATCCCATGGCCCGCGCGAATCGCTTCAATCACATCGCATTATTATCCTCGAATATTTCACCTGACTAAACCGCACGGGTTATTTTAATTGCAACCCAAACAATTAATATACGAGATCCGCGCGAGAGCAAAAGTGCAGTTTAATCAATGAGCGGACGAGTGCGAGTTGCGTTTGAATTAATCGGCAGGGGCGCGAGCCTCGTCGCGATAACCCACGTAATTTTTGCCAAATTTGTTTGCGGAACAGGCGAAAGACGATCGGTACAAGAGGCGTGAGCTGCGATCGCTTTGTACAATTTTAATTGCAAATTCCCGGCTACTGCCTGTCCCGCAACGTGTATACCGTGACAACTTTTCCCGCGAGCGCGTTTCGAAATTATACCCGGCAACCAAACGTTCAAACTGTATATTTGTAAGCGGCAATCCTTCGCTGCTTCAATTTAGAGCCTCTTTTCTCTGCTAACTCTGAAAGGAACTAGCGAAAGCGACCAGTTCTTGGGCTCCTCTACTTTTATTCAAAGCTGAGATAACTCGTTGAGAAGATGCGAAATGAAAGATGCTCTTGGAAAATTGGAGTGGCATTAAATAGCACAAAAGGCCCTCGCGCTAATCTCTCTCACGGCTGCCACTATCTGAGACGGTGTGATTGCTGCGTAAAAACGCAGCAACGTTGATACATGTCATTGCATTGCTATCACCGTGGGACTCGCGACCACCGCGCAGATATTATATATACGTTCGAGCTCTCGGGCCAAGCTGAACGAGGTACTTTGGCCTCGTGTAAAGAGTAAGTTGATTTTGGTATACGTTTCCTTTCTGTTACATCTCAAGTTTCCACTCACCGTTATCGAATCGATTGCTCGTCCAGTGACTGTTCGGAAAGGCAGCTTTGAACTAATTTCCTTCTTTCGCTTGGATCAGAATGGAGGCCGGTACACGAGTCGGCTCGTGTTCAGTAGATCGATCTCACTTTGGTCAGACATACAATGTCGCCGATTTGTAAACGGCTTCCCGGTGGCTGCGGGCCTCGTTCGCCCTTCTTTTGCTCGTCACTGGTTTTGCTCTGCTCTGTTTTTGCGTGTCGCTACGTGTACTCGCGCTAATTGCGCGCGAACGATTTCGTTGCTGCAGCCCCTTCGCGCTCTCGCAAATCTACGGATTTAGATAGCGCGCTCGAGCAGGAAGTCGTAACCAATAGCTCGGATTTGAAACCGTGAATGAGAGTGAGGATGGTGGTTTGCGCGGCTCATTGAAATATTGGCACGGGTTCAATATTCCAGTCATACGCTCGGGGAACGAACTGATTTTATCTTACGTACCAAAAAAAATGTAAAACGTTTCCTGAAAATATAATTTTTTGCAAGAGGCTGTAGAGAGTAATTTCCATTGCACGAATGTATCCGGGTCCTTTGTTAAAATGTGAGATTTTTATTTATCATTTACACAATCAAATAACTTTTAGCCCCGGTACGATAATATACAAGCATATTTTTGGAAGAAGCTTTTTGATAATCAATCGTTTCATCTCCGTTAGAATTCGATTGCAAAGTTCCACCCATATCGTCGGCAGTGACAAGTGAACCGACAAACAAGTGAAACAAATTGAATAAATGCGTATAAATAAAAATCGAACTGTTCTTAACGATATAAATGCATACGTTTGGACAGTACATCACGAACATATTATACGATAATTAATTATTTATCGACTAGTTCACGAGCCATAAATTTAATCTCGGCGAGATTCGCAGATAAAGAATACTCGTGTAGTAACGCACTAATTGATGCTGGTAGTTTTACAATGTTTGTATGAATTTCATGTGACCGAATATGCAGTGGGCCAACAACGTTAAATTTTGCCCGTCCAAACTTTATTATGGCACGCGCGATAATGCAGCTAAAAGCTCAACAAGATTCTGTCCGTGGTTAATTAATATATCAGGTAAAGTGCAAACTAGATGCTGCCCAACCGCGCGAGGGACAAAACACGACTAAGCTTCTTCCCCTCTCGCAACGTAAAACTCAACTCTGGCCCAATTACAGCCAAACTCCGAGAGAGCATGGCCAAGGAAAACACGCCACACTGATGATCCCCCGGGGAATCTGGTTTCATTTGGAAATCAGTGTTATTCTCTCGCCGCTCGTTTTTCCTCGGCCCTGCAGAGTCGCTTACTCCGCGAGATCGAGCCGAGGTCACCGAGGGCGAGCGAGCTTTCTCGAGAGTTCGCATTGAGGAACGTCGCATTGGACGAGGTCGCGAGGCTCATGGCGAGAATCGGACACTCTCAGGAGATAGTATATACGGAGTAACAGAGGCGCGTGGGCTCGCTTGCGTGAGGACGCACTGGAATGTTTGCCTAGCCGGGGCACAAACCCCGTAAATAGAATCCCATTAAAGCCTTGACGTACTCTATCTGTGCCTCTTTCTCGCTCTCGCGTTCTCCTTTCTCCGCGTCTCCCCGTCGCCATGTTGCTCTTCTTGCTCGGCTCTTTGCCGTCTTACCTTCTCTCCTGTTTCACGGTCTCACCATCGTCGTCGTCGTCGTCGTCGGGCTTTTTTGCTCGCCACCTCGTCTTCTTCAAAGCAGCTCCACAATTATTCTACCGAGCCGAGAGGGGCTGCAGCGCCGCTTTCCCTTTGCCAAATCTCCGCTCGATCAAATGCCATATCTTATCTCATTAATCAGGCCGCTCCTGATCCGTTTAATCTGCGTCTTGGCCGAGCTCTCGATCGCACAGCGACAGCACCGATGATTGCAAAGATCTTGGCTGCGTTCCTCGTTTTTCTTTGTTCTCGAGGGCGCTTTAACGCTTGCATTATACTTCAATGGACTCGGGTGAAAATTAACGATGACTCACAGCGAAACTTTTGATGGGAGTGAATTTTATTATGTAGGAGTATTGTAGGCGAAGGAATGATATTACTCGTTCATAGACGATTAATTATATGAGTTTCTGCAGTACTGACATGCCGTGTGATATACAGGTTTTAATTCGACGCTTTTCGCATTCATAAAATCGCGACTTCCTCTGTAGCTGTTGTTTTCAAAGATTTTTTAACACCGGCCGAGTTACATGTAGCTATATCTCGTGAATAATTCAAGCGGAGCCGCTTTAATGCTCTCGCCTGTCCTATGGAAATATGAATTTTCAAGTCTTGCCTTTACTCAAAGAAACGTCACGATACCGAAGAGCTTTTAAATGATCAAACTCTGAAATAAACCATAAAATGAAGAAAAATTATATTCATTCGACTTTATCTGTATAATGTGTGATATACATCTCACGCAATCAAACTCCACGGCTTTCTCATTTTTCCACAAGTTAACTCATGCAATAACTCCAGGTATGATTATGTCCAAAGCTAAACATTTTCTATATGTGTGAACAATTTATTGATGTTTAATTTTCAATTGAAAGCATTTTTAATATTTACTAGCTTTATGAAAATACAGTGTATAGTTAAAAGTTTATACTTTGAACGTAGTCATCAAGTTTACATGTATGAAATCGGGAGAATATATGTTCTGTTTCAGCTGCTGCTAGGAACCACAGCCGACTGTATTGGTATGCTTTCTCAAAGGAATTCCGTGAAATACGATTTTCAGGAAGGTTTTCCCAAATAAAGTGAGAGCTAGCTACGGAATTATGGTAATGTTGATAACAATGCAATGTACTCGAATGAAAGTGGACAAGGTTTATAGAAATGAGCCATGATATACGAAACTTTATTCATATCGGATCCGCGAGAAATGGCGTTTACCAAAATCTGAAATTCGAAAGTTTCATTCTGACTCCGGCACAATGTCATTTCCTTGACTATTGAACAATTGAATAGGCTCCCACAGCAGATCAATAATCAATGGATCCTTCGTGTTGATCGAGCAAGTGTAGGGAGGGTATACAGTAGAGAGTGCAGTGAGAATAAATTACTCTGGGCGCGTTGAAAAAAATGGGGAGAGTGTGACCGGCGTCGAGGTAGGAGCTTGTTGCAGCAGCGTCACTAAATAATGCAGGCTCCTTACCGTACAATAATTCAAAAAGGTGCCCGGCGGCGCCACAGTCGTTGCGGCTCAAACTCCGCATTATGCATGAACGTGTGCGGATGCACTTTGAGCCCTGGTGGAGTACGGTTCGAGACTGACGTGCATACGTGCGAAAGCAAGTGCTCGAAAAAACGCCCGTCTAATTTTGCCCCATGCCGAGCAACTTTGCCGACGCACTTTTTAACACCCAATGAATGGAGCCTGGCTGCGTTAAAACTTTCATCGCTAATTACGTTTGCGGTTTTTCCCCGCGAATTTCCCCGGCTCTACTCCACCCCGAACCAATTGGCTCGGCTTTTTCCCTTGTATTCTCTCAATGCTCTTGCTTTCTTTGCGGGAGGGCAAAATAATCTTGCTTTCTTCTCAAGTACCAATTTTTCGGATTTTTTTATCCGCATTGAGCCGTGAATTATTCATCTCTAGGCGCGCCTAGGGAACTCTTAGATATTTAGAGGTGAGATAGAGCATGCATTATTTAATGCGGATTCCGTTCGAAGTTTTCGGTAATTCACGAGTTTGAATGATTAATTAAACCAAGGGGAAAATAATATTTCCCGAGTACTCAAACGTCAATGGTGACCTGCACTTTAATGCGTATACTTCGAAAGATTTTAAAAGTTTTTTTACCAACCAAAGATATTTCACGCCGCAATGTCTCTTCTTCTAGATTATCATATCAACCAAATGCGCGTACGCGCGCGCACGCTCATCTTATAATAATTTTATCAGATTATAAAGTTTTTAATACGATGCATTAGTCGGGTATGCTTCAAACTCGAAAGATATGCAGTGCTCCCATTGCTCGTACGGGAAAGTTTTGGATTCAATGAAATTATTATGAGACATACGTGTACAAGTAAAGCAAAGTCAAACTCTAAAGTCAACAAATATATAGCTTAGTTTACTTGGTTAAGATAATTAAGAAACTTTTTTCTTCCAGACCAAAACACCCAACACGTCAAGAAAGCTCAATGAAATAAACTTTAATAACCCAAAGCTTAGAAGTCTGCGAGTGCCAATCGATCGAGGTAAAAATCGACGAAAGAAAAAGAGAAAAACAAACCACCAAAGCGCTGATCGGTATATATATATGTTTCCGTCGCGAAAAGTACGACCTCCGGTAAAGTATCGCGGTCGAAAGAAAATATCGAGAAACATTGTGATCTTCTCAATTTCATTTACCAGTTAATCAAGCACACACGTGAACACTCAAAAGCTGGGAAAAGTAACAACGCAATGTTCTAGGAGTGGAGGAGCGTAACGAAATATTTTCACGAGGGCGTGAAGAATTTTATTCATATTGTCTTGGCCTCCGCAAAATGTACGAAAATTCGTAAAACTTACCGGGAAATGCCTCAACGATCCATCAATGCCGAGTTTGTACATGATCAAATAGACGCATATACACATCAATTATACAGGGTAGTTGAAAAGGCGAGAGACCGAAGGTAAAATTCTGGCGCGAGTCACATAATATGTGGGTGATGGAATTTGGGAGGTGGAGAAGAAGAGGTATGCTGTAGCTGGATGGAGCTTTATAACCGTCGCGCGAGCAATAGTTCGCTTACTCGCCTCACTCAAGCTCGTGCAGGGATTTCCGGTGATTTTTCTCATTACGTCGAGAGAGGTAGAGAGGGAGTACGACTCCAGCGGGAACGCGCTGGTTACGGGCTCCGAAAGTTCGCCTGTCTTGCGGTCGGGAGTTTTTGGTTTTGTTTCAAAAGAAAGTCAATTTGCGTATTTGCCAGGGACCTCGTTTGTACGTTTGAATCCACGTGTAGAATGGGGAGAATTCCCGACAATCGGGATACGGGATCAGCCAAAAAATATGAACTTTGATGTTGTTATATTCTCACTATTGCGACAGATAATTAAATTCTTGGTACCGAAAGAGTGGAGTACTTTGGAACTTGATTGCATGCAAAAGTCTCGTGACAAAAATAGAAAAATATTATATTGAAAGAGATAAATTCATATCGTATTTAATCAGATCGAAAGAATATCTCCTCCTTTTGATGAAAATTTCTTTCGCATCCATTTCAACCTAATTGTGAACTAAACCGTTGATATTGATTTTCAGAATACCAAAATGAAATTGAAATCACATGCGTAATCGAGACTTGCGTCGAGACTTGAGGCTGCTAAATCATGATATTATGAAAGGAGCGTATAATTTAACTCTTGTTTCCCAAATGAACCCCAACTGCTATTCTACTATTTGCTCGAAAATTGTGATTACACGTTCAAACGACGATTCCTTCATTAATTGTTCAAGATACTCGGGTTGCAGAGCAAAGTTGCTCGGAATTAATTGTCTCTTTCCAAGAATTCACCGAGTCCCCTCGATATTGTGTACAGAGAAACCTCAAAACTGTCGAGGATTCAGAAAAGAGCGATGGAGTCGGAGGAGCCTGCAGTTCGAAAATAGTTGTTTGCCAGCAGAACTAAGTACTTATAGAGACGAAAGTTCGGTAGCCATGCGGTAGCCGATGAAGGCGCGCGACTGCCAGCAACCCATTATAAACGTCGACCCTCGCCCAAATCGAATTTCAACCAGGACAAAAGGACCGCAGCAACGCGTTAATCCG
Organism: Aphelinus atriplicis; assembly: GCA_020882685.1. NCBI lineage: Eukaryota > Metazoa > Arthropoda > Insecta > Hymenoptera > Aphelinidae > Aphelinus > Aphelinus atriplicis. The sequence continues at coordinate 25,087,934 of CM037074.1, read as the reverse complement.
ACTATGTGTATTCGTAAAGGGATATTCGCTATCCGAGTGTAGAGGAATAAAGTAGTATTGTAGTCATATGAATTATGGGCAAATTCATCATGCGGTCGAACTCGTGAAAATGCAAATACGTAAAAAGACTATGTTCAACTCTGCCTTGCACTGTTTCAGACTAGCTTTAAACTAATATTTTCACAAGGTTCTTCTATAATGCTTACTCATCGATGTGCCATAGGCTTACATTACACTCCACGAAAAACTGTGATTTTAACAGTTGGTAAATGGTATGAATTGCCTGCGAACAGACGTTAATGAGTGTTTATTTTCGTATTGGCACAGGCTCAAACCTTTCAATGGGCTAGTCGATAACGCATTACGTCGGCCGGAAACATACCGTTTGTTGCGCGCAGCATCCGGGCTGTCATATTAATTGCGCAATCCATTCATGTATGTTCGTTAATTTCGAATTGGATGCGATCCTCGAAACTGCGAGTCATTTTTGCGATCGGCCGATTGGACGGTCGCGTTGACAGAAACTCATCGGAGGCAGAACAGCGAACGCGGCGCGGTGGAATCACGCTTGCACGAGTTAGTGCGGGAAGGGAAAAACCAGCGTCGAAGACGCTAGCAGCTGGCATATATATACACCGCCGATGGGTTTCCTCAATTAGCTCTGTGAGCCAGTGTGGCTCATTATGTCGGTGAGTTTCGCGCCCTGCCAAAGTGAATGAGGAAGCGCTCGAGAGCTCGAGCCCGTTCCACTCCCTTTCACCCAGATATACGGAGAATACCGGGGCGTGACGCTAATGAAGTACATGTTCCAACAACTTACATCCGAGTAATAATAATCAACGACGCCACCCTCTCTCTCTCTCTCTTTTGGTGTGAATTTTGATTGAAAGATGTTTCAATGCACTGACGATATGTTGCTCGAATAATGATACGTTTAGAATTCACAATGCCCTGCAACTCTGCAACTGCAATGCTCTGAGTGGCACAGCTTATCATCAACGTAAATTGTCTTATTATTAAACGTTTGTAGACTTTTCGTAAATAGTTGTTATTTGCTTGATACGATATTCAATAACCAATCACGTTCTAAGGAAAAGTTTTATTGATTCATCAATTTATTGATTTGCTCGATTGAAATTCATAGTTTCAAATCTAGTGACCCGAAATCCAATTCTCACTCGTTATATTTGAGAATAATCTATATTTTTGGGACGTAACACGGAATTTTACCTGTATATTATGTAACTAGTGAGTGAAAATTCAAAGATGCGTGAGGTTAGCGAAGCCGGCCACGAGTGTCACATTCACACAAGTGTTTACATTTAAACGCACTAGTCGGGTACAATATTTAATGTTATGAGTGCTCGTTTGAAGGACATTTAAAAAACGCACTAGTGCATGAAATAGTGTTTTATGCTCCGGGTAACATAAAATATCGTATCTTACTGGTGCGTTAAAATTTAAATACTTGTGTGAGCGTGTAATACTCGTCGCCGGCTTCGCCGACAACTTGTGGATCCGAACATACGCGTATTTGAATTATAACGCACTAGTTGCATAATATACTATTATTTTGTCTACTTTATCTCAAGAACATTTTATTTCCTCCAGTATAGGCTACGAAAATTAAGTGTACCAAATTTAGTTACAAAATTTTCCCCCAACATCAAGAAGTGTCCATCAAATTGGTTAAGATCGTTGGATTATGCTGCAACTTCAAAGATAAATCTACATCACTTGAGTTTTCCGTTTCGATTGAATTTCAATAAAAATACCTGCATCGTACATTTCTCTTAATAGCAGAATGTATATCAAGAAATGTCTAACTTTAGCCTGCTGTAGTAATATATCTTTTTACTGTTTGAATAAGAACGCATAAAAAGACAATAAAGTTGTAATCGCCGGTTCTAAAGTCTTTATACGTTAAGCGTGAAAAAGACTGGAATTCGAAGAGTTATTGTTGATAGAATTCCATAGTCTTATCTGCGATTTCATATACACGAAGCTCGAATTCCATTTTACGCGCGCAAAATTCATTAAGCTCCCCGATCAGATTTCCTGCGAGAATCCGCGACAAAAACTATCGAGTCCGTAGTCACGCCATGTCTAATGAAGCTCGGTCGTCCCGCCTCTGTACTATGAAAGACGACGTATGCGCGGGTACGCCGGGCGTTTGCTGTTTTTTCGGCTCACATAATGAGCGGTATAGCTTTTGGTATACGACATCGTCGCGCGAATGGAGGAAAAAACGAGCCACGAAGGGGCTTCAAATATTTGCGCATTGATCAAAACCAACGCTGGTTAATGAACTGTCAACAGTCTGGGCAGCATTTGAGCTTCGTGTTTCCCCTTCATCACCGGTGTTGTTCCGTTGTGTTCCGATCGCGTCGCGTCGCCGCGTCTACCCCATAATTCCCTCCACTTCTGCTTTGTTGATAATTTGCGAAGGTCTTTCCTACCCTGCTATTCCGCAAATTACCCGACCCGTTTCTCCTCTTCATTTTTTACTCATCGCGCGCTGTTTATAAGCCGGGAGAGGACTTTTTGCCCTTTCCGCACCCACTGCTCGCGCGCGCACGCTTTGCTTTTGCAATAAAAAAGTGCGAGATTAATAGTTGCGCTTTAGTTATTCATGAGCTGGCATTTCCTAAAGCCGTTTAATATGCAACTGCGATTTGCTCTCGTGAACGGCCAATTTAGTTGGCGTCAATTAATCTCTAAGTCTTTTCCGAAATAAACTTACTTCTGGAATAAACTACACATATGTACAAACACGATTTACGTGGAACAAATTTTATGTTTGCCTTAATTTGCTGGTAAGCATGCGTAGCTTGGCTACAACTACTGATCAAAATATGAATCTTTGGAGTTCTGCGAATCTCGGCCGTTTCATATACATAAAACGGCGAAGCTAGCGTGAAACTTTCGTGAAACTCTCTAGTGATTATAATATATTATAAACACGAAATGGTTCTGATTTTCCAACGAAGCCTAATGCTGCAAAATTGAAAGTTGTTCACCTCCAGAGAAAAAAAGCAGCGCGCAGAGTCGGAAGGACGTGAAAGAGTTTTCCGTCAAGCCCCAACGAAACGAAATCACACATTATTTTCCAGACTTCATTCCGGCAAAATTTCAAAGGTCGATTTCGAAAAACTCGGGCAGAGCCAATGCGCGCCAGCCTTCGTTTTATCTCGCAGCGCACAGAAACGTATCGTTCTCACATCTGTACTTCGCGCACGCCTTCGAATACGATCTCGCTCGACATGGCTGCAAAAAAACGGAGCACCCGGCTCGACGAGCAAACTTTCGCTCGTCATTCACACAGCGCGCGCGCGTTTATCGAGCAGCAGCGAGTAGGTAGCGGCGGCGCGGCGATTGAGTGAAAAGTGACAGAGGCGTTGCAGCAGCAGCAGCAGCAGCAGCAGCGATGTGGCGACGGCATTATTGAAAATCCAATTGCAGGCAAGGAACGCTCGTCAACGCGGGCGTTTCAGCTGCGAGCGGCTTTAGCGATTTATTTTGCGGGCTGGTGCGCGAGCGAACGCTCAAACGGATGATAGACGACGTCATTTTAATTGAAATTCCCGGGAGCTGATAGTCTGTCAGCTGCGGGATTTTTCAAGCTCGCACGCGCTCATAAGCGCGGCCGATTCATCTTTCCGAGCGTGCGCGCGCGCCAGTTGCGTGGTTTGTCTTGGATGCTGGATCCATTTCTAAGCTGGCGTGCGCGCTATCAAACGCGCGAATTCATCAAAAGGGGGGGGGGCGAGACAGCGGGTGCAGGGCAACGTTGGATCCTCCAATGGGCCGCGCTTGAATTTTCCAGCCGCGAGCGGTGAATGTTTGATTCGGAGCTCGCGGCATCTCGCGCAATAAACAATGACGACTCGACGCGCGCGCGCGTGTGCATTTTGAAATTCATCAAGTTTCGAATCAAATATTCAAATTGCTCCGCTCGTCAGATTGTATGGAGCCGGGGCATTGAATAACTGTCGGAAGTTGGGCGAGAGGAGAGAGAGCTGTGTCGCGGGCAGGAGAATTGACACTTCCGAAGCCGGCTGTCGCGCGCTCGCTGTCTAATCTGAATTATCCTCTCTCGATCTGTCGAGCGAGCGCGCGTGCACTTGCGCGCGCTCAAAATTCGCAGCTCTAAAATCCCTTGTTTCCCCCTTCTCATTATCCTTGGATCGCGATTCGGAGAATGGCGAGCTCGGCGCGCTAGTGCGCGCGGAATATAACGAGAATCGAGACACAACAGCGGCAGACGCTAATTGCAGCTCTTGGGCTCTCAAGGAAAGTAGAGCCTCGCGCTCCGGCGCGAGCGTATATTATACACACAACGAACGCCTGAACAAAGTGAATCGCAAGATAACGCAGCTCGGCCGCTCTTTCTCCTGGCCGTGAGTGATACGAGCTTCGGCCCGCTAAGTTTTCGGCACAATGCTTAGCCCCGTCTCTCTCCGACCCCACCCCCCTCCTTCCCTCACCCCCTGGCTTTGAGCTGCAAAATACGCCCGGCTCGTGACTTAATTACGATGCAGCGTGCGCGCGCGCCACTGCCACTGCCACTGCTACACTCAGGCCATGCAACTTCGCGAACATGCATATAACTGAGCTGACGGAAATAATGAGCACTGCTAGCTGGACACCCTGCTACCTCTATACTGGCTAATTTTTTTTTTCTAATATAACGAGCGTTTCGTGGACTTCAAACTGTATTGGTGTCTAGTAGAATCATGTAGATTTTTCGGTGGAATCGCTATAGAGATTACTTATAATTCGACTGTTTCTCGATTTGCTTGTTCATTCAATATTGTAGTCGCACGATTGATTATACTCAATGTCGTTCACGTTGTCATGCGCTAAGCTCACTTGTCGCATGAATAACCTGAATAAATCATAGTTATTACTTATCAACGCGGTTTGAATTTGTACTTCATGCGCTTCGCAACTCATTTCTGAGTCGATTTATTGAAAATACATAAAATCGGTTCAAATTTTTTGGAATTTGTTCATCAATAATTCGTTATACACATAGAACTGGTTTCAAATTCAAGAGAAAGCTTGCTATCAATCGGTTGGAAATGGTTTTAAGTTCTTTGGAATTTAAATTCCAAATGCTCTTGTATTCCCAAACGCGTAAAATGGATGAATGCGCATCGGTATATCATGTAAAAGTTTCTATTCATCGCCGTAATCCAAGCTCACCTCGAAATAAAACCCGTTAGTCAAAAACTTGGGATGAAAAAAGAAAAAGTTCTTTTGGAGCATCTGAATTCCCGGGCTGAAGTGAATGAATCACAACGTATCTATATGCGAATGTAAACACCATTTGAGGTTTTGAGACGCGAGTATCACTGCACAACTGGTCAGAAGTTTGAGGTTGGGTATATCGCTGCTGCAGCAACTGCGAGGTAACTGCACTTAAACTACTTGGCAATTTGATATGCCCGTAACGAAACTAGCATACCCGGTTAACCCAGATATTCGCGATTCATTTTTTTTCGTTCCGCAATCGCGTCTCGGGTATCCTTTCTCGTTGGCTCGTTTCTTACGTGGCCTGCACGGCGTGTCCCGTGTGGTACGCAGCCCGAGATATACGCGTGTAGGCTCGGCAAGGAAGTTTTTCTGTCCCAGGGGTGCTTTTCTCTGCGCTACTTGCCAAGCGCTCAAGGCCTTTGAGAGTAGAACTAATGCCTATATTCCGGTTGAATTTGAAATAGTGTGCGAGCGAGCAGCAACCCGCGAACTTGGCGCAGATTTAGAACGGCACTTTCAAAAAATGGATCGCGAATGGAAAATGCGAGAGAATGCGTCCGAGCTCCGCTCGAAACATTTTCCTTTCTTTCACGAGATGGAGTCGATTTGTTGGCTCTTATATATAATTTGGATGTTTTTCTCCCACGTGAAATCACCTCTTATTTCTCTTCATGCATTAAAATCTCCCTCGGCTCTTATAGTTTTACATTACACTCTTAATTTTGCACTGTCAGTGATAATCAATATGATCGATAGGCATCTACTCGCACGGACATATACTTCCATGTAATAATTACGATTCAAATTATTCAGTCGATGTTATTCTTCGAAACCATGGTTGATTCAGGGTGGGTCGCATCCCTTCTCCACTACGATTCATAATTACAATAGCTGTCAATAATTTCTAGAACCCCCTCAAAGTTACGGAATTGCATTAGCCGGTGGGAAATCGAATGTGCGAAAGAGTGCGGCGATGCAGGTAGTTGTAGAACTGGCGGGATAATTCGCGGAGCTCTCGCGAAAAAGCAGAGCTCTCGGGGGAAAAGAACCAATTCGATATATATACGGCGTATACATAAAGACCCGCATACTCTTGCCAGCGCTGAGGAAAATCTGGCGTGAAATTCGACTGTTTCGCGGTCGATCGAGGTGGCTCCTTTTTTCCCCTTTATCTCCGGGCGCGCGATAACTCGGGGATCTACTCGTCTGTGCCGCGCCATTATATACGCGAATCACTGAAAATTCCCATCTCCCTCCAGCCGGTGCCCTACTCTTCGGGAGTAGCGAATCTTTCACGTGCTCAGCCCGGCAAGAGCCGAGTGAGACATCGCAAGCGCGATCATAAAATATGCATTGCCTATCCCCCGTAGACACGAACAAAAGCGCGCAACGACGCCGGCGACCAGAGAGCGAGAGGGAGCCTTTTCCCATTTCCATATCCGTCTCGTGAAGAGGATTCGGCCGGGCGAGACAGAGAGCGAAAGAGAGAGAGAGAGAGAGACGGAGGGGGGCTGAGGCGGGATGCAGGGCAACATAAAAATACAATGAGAGGGTCCGGCTCGTTTGGGTGTCGCGCGAGGGAGCACGATAAAGACGCTCCGCCTGCGAGAAGAATGGCTGAGACGAGAGAAATTTGCCCCGGACAAATTCCCGATAAGAATCCAACGACGACGCAGCGACGCCCGGCAAAACGGGCCAAATAAAATTAGAGGCAGCCAGCTATCCGAGGAGCTGGGAAAGAAAGGGGACAGGGGAAAAAAGAAAGGGCAAAGAAGCTACAGGGAAATTCGCATTGGTAATGGCTTGTGTTCGATTTGCCCATCGTTTATTCAAATGGGCACTATCAACTCCTGCGAGGCGTAAAAATACAAACAGCCCATAGCCTGCAGCCCGAGAATAAAAGTCAGATAGTGCGTTATCCCTGTCCGTGTTTTAAGGACATAAATTGTTTCACGGCTTGGTTATAAGCTATACGTATAGACGCGGGCTTAATTCTGCCGGTCGACTCGCAGGCTAAAAATACCGTGGACAAGCGAAGTGCTGCCGCGCTGGTGCAGTTCGCACTGGGGAGGAGGGCAGAACATTGGGTCTACCCCATTGAAATGTCGATACAGACAAGGGACTAAATGTCGCGAGCTATTCCTTCGCAGTAGGAGTATTGGTATTCGTCGCTTGGGTGACAATTGTTCCGCCGTTGATTTTATTTCGTCCGTCCAGAGGGAAGCAGCACGAATGTTCTGGTTTACGACGTTAATCCGTTTCGTGATCCGCTTTAGCGATAACGTGGAAAATGAAACAAACGGCAGATTGTTGAATCAGGATACACAACTATCGAGGGGATGTTGGTTAATAATTCTGATGCCAAAAAAGAAAAATGAAAACTTTAAATTCGATTGCCTTTTCTGAGCTCGGCGATCAATCCAAATCGGATGGAATCGAGTGGAAAATTAAAAAACGACAGCGTCATGAATCTCGACAGTAAACATATCATTAATGGCAGCACATCGAAACGGTCGATCGCTGCCATGGATCCGCGGGAATCAACGCTCCTCCCCGAGACAGAGACTTTGAGATTGCGCAAAGCGGATTAATTTCCTCGACCTCGTCCAAATAAATCCCGGCCTGTCTCTCCGCCGGCGCGCTGTGGCTCAGGCTGCGCCACCACACCGAAAAAGCGCCAAGTCTCATTTTTCCTCTGAAATGCAAGCTTTCTGCTCGCTAACAAGGCTGCAGTGCTGCCGTCATTATCTCCGGAATACGTGCGATCTCGTGAAGTTCTGTCATGTTTTCAAGAGGATTCAGAAACAAAATTTGAAATGAAAACCCGTATGAGAAAGTTTTCCATCATAAACAACCACTCCCAGTCTCGTGGGTGGGAATTGTTAATAATTAATCACATTCCAACCAGTCGAGAATAATGATTATACTTGGGAGTATTAAATCTTCCATGTTTAATGGAGTTTTTTTGTCGCTTTATTAATTTACCTGACTTACGGTACGATTGATGTTCGCAAAGTCCACTGCTACTCACCTGAAACAAAAAGATAAATTCCAATTTAGAACATGACAATTCAGAGAAGATGAGATTTCAGAACATGACAAATCAAATTATATATGATAATATTATTATTGAAATCAACCTAAGCTCTCGATAAAATATTATTATAGCCTTCGATTAGACTTTTTCCATTCGCTATCTCAATTTCTGCAATTAATTCGGGTGAGATTGGGGATGCGTGTTTACCAACAATATTTACACTTATTTCGCAAATCAGCCCTACGAAACTGGCGTCCAACCTTCAATCAAGCAGCCTCTCAACAAGAAGCTGCGAGCTACATCATTAGCCGAATTAACAAAAAGCAGCGAGTCGGGCCGTATCCATCGAGGCGGCAGCGAGCGATAAAGCTCGCGTGCCTTGCTCCAGTCCGTCTGGGGTGTAACGAGGGGCAGCAGGGCGACTGTGTGCTCAAGGGGGAGAGTCGGCGTCGCCACCACCGCCGCTGAGATGTGTGTGCTCGTCTGCAGGGCTGTTTCTAAGATTTCGTAGAGAGTAAGAGAGACGCGGAGATCGATCGGCTCGTAAATCTGGGCTGGACGGCGCCAGGGAGGCGCGACGCGGCCCCTTCACCACCCTCCATCCACCCAACACCGATCAAACCAGCCCTATAGCCTCTGTCAAAATTAAAAAAGTTCGCGAGCTATTGCGAGATTTGCTCGGGCGCGCTCGTATAAATAAGGGACACTGCGCGCGAGCGAGCGAGCGCTGAACCCGAGGGACGCGGCCCGAGCTCGGCTCCTTTCCGCGACTTGTCGCGCTTTTTATTGTCCAAGCTGCGGGTCGATACGATCTTTCAAGTTTGAACGACTGGTACCGGTGATAATTCTTTATTGATAATCCGTTATTGACGCTCGCTGCTTGGCTGTTCGAATTGATTATCGATGACAGTTGGTGACTGATGCCCCGTTAGGATGGGTCATTCAATTTGGACAAGTTAAGTTTGATAATCTTAAATGATACACATATCAGTTTGACGTGTTGGGTACAGTCATACGCTCAGGACAACTGTAATCCACGGGAAAAAGACTCGAAAAGATGGATATTTTTTACGAGTTGTCACGTGCCTGTGAAAGCTCGTTGAATTATAAAAAGCTCGTTTCGTAACTTTTCGCGGGTGGAATGCGCAACTTGTTGTTGAATAAGTACGCGAGTTGTTATCACAGATGTGGTCATATTATTTCGTCGTGGCTGTAAATATAGTTACGCACATGTGTTACTTCGCTTTTTGCGCTAGCATGACGAGAACGGGTAAATAGTCATAAGATGCTCAGCTAGTCTGGTATGCACTCATCCAATATCGATGATCGATCTCCCGATTATTAATTTTTGTCGTGGAAATGATCGTCCACGAAAGCGATTAGAAAATCAAACTAGTTGCACTTGGTGTGAAACGAATCTACAAACTAATGTGAATCATCGATTCCGGAAGATATTTATTGCCAAAAAAGCACAGCTTCCGAAGGAATAATAAGACTCTCGTCTGCGCACCAAAATCGGAGGTAGAAGAGTACACTTTCAGCCCATAACAGGCAGAATTAGGAAATCGGTCATCGTGGGGCCTCTACTGTTACTTTTTTTACCAAGATCGAAAATGCGCGCGTATCCAGACGTAACAGTTGAACAATGTCGTACTCGTCTTGAGCTTTGCGTTACGCACAGCGAAATTCACACTCTCTCTAGTTTATGCGCGGAAAAATGTGCCCGCCATCACTCCGAGCTAAATTGCCGGCTGGTCGAAGTCTGCCACTGACGGGTCTGAGGTTCCTTGGGGATTTCCCACGAATGGGACAACTTTGACGGGCTGTGAGAGGCCGTGGCGAGGATTACCATGTGCGACTAGCTTCAATTTAACCCTCGCTCCAGTTGCTATATGTACTATGCGGAGAATTAATGTGATATAATGCTTTATTGAGAAGCACATAGATACCACCGTGTCCTTCGTCAATTTTATCCCATCTGTTGGAAAATTATGTGAATATAAAATTTATTCGACGTGAGGTGAAGTTTTCATAGGCTCCATGGGATATTTTTATTGCGACTGATCATTTTCTAAGGTGATTCAGCTCCGATGTTTAGAAGCATGTGTACGTATATGCATTGGAACATAGATTGCAAACTGTCAGTGAAATGTCGTAAACCGAGCATATGTAATCCATTCGTCTACGGAGCGAAGAGCATACATCGGGACAGGCTTTCATTCTCTTTGAAATAAAGCGTAGCTGATAAAAAGCTCGGAGGGAATTACTGCGTTTGAATGCCAAAAAAACATTCTAAATATTTTGAAAAGAACCCAGTCTCTAGGCAAGGTTCGAATTCCACCTGGTGGAAGTAAAACAAGCGAGCTTTATGAGAAGCCGGCCGTATTGTATGCGGGCCATTGAGAGAGTGCCCCCATAAGATTGTTTAGTTCAACTTGAGCGAACAATTGAGCACGCCGCTCTTTTTCCTCGTTCCCTCCTCTCCCTTTCTTTTTCCACGTTTCTCAATTCTTTTGTCTCGCCGCACTGGCATGGCGTATACATGCACGAGCGAAAGAAAGGAGATAGAGAGAGAGTAGAGAGAGAGAGAGAGAGAGAGAGAGAGAGAGAGAGAGAGTGAGAGAGAGAGAGAGAGAGAGAGAGAGAGAGAGATAGAGAGAGGGAAAGAGAGAGAGAGAGAGCAGCACGTCACGAGGGTGAGAGAGCAGGATTCCACAGTTTTATTTTTTCCTCGTTACGTCAAAGGGATATGAAGTGGCTGGGTGGGGCGCGCTGCACGTGCAGCACTGTGTCAAGCATATTGGAAGCTGCCGCGAACAAAAAGACGTGGCACGAGGTAATTTGATTTATCATCCGGACAAAGTGTCCGCCGATCGATAGACTCGGTAATGCGGAAATCGGAGGAGCGAGCGATATTCAACGACGACGATGCAAAAACTGCCACCGGAGCAATGACGAATGCGCAACTGGAGCCGCGCTGTAACCGGCCATCGGACGCTGCGTTTTTTTTAATCGCCTCTAGATTCCCCGGCCCGTCACGGGATCCCCGAGCTTTTTCCCTCCTCCGCAAACTCTGCATCGCTCGTTGCGCGCGAGCTTTTTCACGTGCGCATATCCGAGGGAGCGAGCAGGACACGTGCTTCCTGTCTCGCTCGCGCCTTGACACCCGCTCCACCGCTGCACGCCAGACGTTCGTTACCTGGGCGCCCGAGCTTGCGCAAGCTCTTCTTTTTCCCCTCGCGCTCGAGCTCCCATTTAATTCTCGTTATCCAATTTGCTTCTTGCCACTGCGCCGGCAAATCCTCCCCTTGATTTGAATTCGAACTCGAATTCGGCCCCGGTCTCACGGAAGGCTGCCCCTTCATTATCACAATATTCGTTTTCGAAAATTCACGAGCCACCGAGTTTCGGTGGGGGAGCGCATGGAGCGACGCGGAAAGCATCCTCGTGACGTTGCGTCGGCATAACGCTATCGTATATACCAGGGAATTCACTCAAAACGTACGAAAATTAAAATTTTTTCCTACTCTCTAGGATGGAATTTCAAGGATGGAATTCAAGTTACACCGAGTAACGTATATTCGCCGCGGGATTGCTCTTGCACGCAGGCGCGCACGCGCACCGACAGCAGCAGTATTAATTCCGACTGAAGTCAGAGCGCCGTAGTCATTTTCGCCGCGATAAAAAATTCCCGGCCGGCCACAGCGGGAGCGATCCAAAAATGCTGCACCGCTGGCCGCGCGTGTACGTGTACGGGGCCGCAGTCGCAAAAAGCTTGAAAAGGGTTTGTGAAAAAGAGCGAGTCGGAGGGAAGGCAGGCAGTGGCAGCAGCGGTGGCGGCGGCACCAGACTGTAGAGAGAAAGAAAGGACGGAACTGGGAAAAGACGGAGCAAGACTGGGTGCATACGTGACGCGCGCGCGCGCGGCTGGCGTTTGCAAGCTCGTCGCATTGTCACGGGTCAACGGGCATTCGATGGAGCCGCTCGCTCTCGCCTATACGCAGCATCAGCCGATTGCTCCGTGTTGCTCGGGCCTGCAGCTCGGCCGCGGGGATAAAAAAATCAATTTGGAAAAAACGCCAATATAACGGCAAACACGCTCTCTTCACTCCATCGAGAGGTGGTACGCGCGTGCGGTAATTAAAAGGCTCTTTGCGCGACGCTGCAACACACAAACTGCCGTTTGCACGCGCGACCCCCATTCCCACTCTACCACTCATATCGGACCAGAATGTCATTCTTCGCATTGTTGATCGACGGCTTTATCGCGTCGGGGGTGTCGACAGTTTGCCTCCACACCATTCGAAAGTTTCTCATGAATGCCGAGATTTTTTTCCTCGTTTCTATTTGCTTTTTCGAGAACGAGCACTTCGTGTGACTTCTTTACGCCCGGAGAAACTCGAGGTCTTGGGAAAGTAGGGTAACTACGGCCAGTTGTGTAGCGATATCAAGAAGCCAAAAGAATATGGAGACTTTTTCATTTTAGAAATGGCTATTTTCGAGTCTCGGAATACTGCCTTTCACGGATGAGGTACAAAGTAGAACGTCATGAGGGAATTTTCATTAGTATTCCACAAAAGTATTCCGCTGAGCGTATTGTATCAGAGGGTCTGAATGCAACTAGGCAACTAGCCCAGTGAGTCTGAAAAATAGTTGCTCGTCGAAACACAAAATCGCGACGGCGCAGTACAGAATGTGAATCGAGAAAAATATGTAAAGTGGAAATTTTGAGAAAAGAAATGGACGCAGAACAAGCTTTACCGACGAACAATATGACCGCAGACGTATTCGTGAAATTGCCATCGTTGAACCATCAAAACTGGGGACGGGTGTGGGGAAAAAGAGCAAGCGGAGGCGGAGAACGGGGGAGGGGGGCGAGTCCGTTGACTCGGGGCTTGCAGTTTTGCCTTATTTATTCAACGTGGCGGTGCAGTGTCACCCGCGCGCGGCCGAGCCTCTTACATTCTTCCGACGAAATTCCACCCTCCATTTTCCTATACGCGAGCGCGACTCTCTCGTGTTTTCGCGAAATAGACCAGTTTCGCGTATTCGTGCTTCCCGACGTCTCTCCTCTCTTGGCCTGGAGTGTTTTCCATGTCAATGGCTGGCGCGTCTAAAAATAAAGGCCAAGGAGCCACGGCTCATATACTTTCAGCTTTGGATATATATCTATCTCGCGGCCAAAGCTGTTTATTGTTTTAACTTCCCGGTGTAACCAGCGATATATATCTACAGTTGAATTTGATAATTTTGAAACGTGTGCCCCACGAGTGCTTCGTTCTCTGTTTCAATTGCCCTCTCTCGACCTCGTTACGGATTGAAGAGTGTTTGAATTTTTTCCAACTGCAGTGTGGATTCAAGAATAATGGATACGCAATGTCTGATTTGAACCTGTACATTCAATTGAGAATCAATTTATTTTTTCTTGTATTTAAGACGATTTCCCGTAACCACTGGTCGTAGACATGTCGGGAATCGATTCCTTTCATAGAGATCTTCAAGATTAACTTTGTTTCATAATAGCCCGAGCTCTATAGAGCAAGAGTAACGGCCGTTTTAGCCGTTAAATCCAGCTTGAAGATCCAAGGACATTTATATCTCGAAAAAATAAGAAGCTGTCGACTTCAAACTGAAATTGACGGCTGGAACGGTAGTAATTCTTGCTCTAAGGCTCCGATCATCGCGAAGCGAAGCTCATTTGAAAGTTCTCGAAGCGAAAAATCGATTTTCAATATGAATAACCAAATCATAATTTGCTTAAATATCGAAAATGGATAAAACGTGTTCAAAAGCTTCAGCCAATCACAAACGATACATTTTGGAGTCGAAAATAATTTACACAGGATGTCCAGAAAGATAATGAGTTATTTGAATATTCAGTCAGTTGAATCTGACATGAAAATCCAATTATAACCAATAATACTTTATTATTAATAATTCATAACATTTCATAAAGTTCAAGTAATATATAATTCCAGTTTATATTGTTCACGTTAAACTCGTGTTATTGTATTTCAGTGCAACATGAAGTCAAATTAAATTGTTAAATCCTTGGTGAATGTGACTGAAAGTTTACAACTGAAAACTTTAATAAGTGCAATGCAAAAACGATCCTTCAATTCAATTACATGTTGCAACTTGACTTGAGCATATTTCACTGAATTTTTCTGAAATCAAACGACGTCCACTTGAATGAAAGGATCGTTTTTAGAGTATGGATACTAAAATAGTTGTGTCAGCGGGCAAGAGAATTACCAACTTTTCTTCTTGGTACAGATTTTTCCCCATTGCATGAAATCAATAATGAATCACGGATATCTCACGAAAATGAAGTCGTTAGACCGAGCGGCTAGGAGTACCCAGAAACAGTTTTGTTACTGGTCAACCGGAGGCCTTATCAGTTTCAAGATTCAGACATTAGTAATCTTCTGAAGATCATCATCAATAAGTTTCAAAGTTCTAAATCAAACCAGCTCAGCCAATATATACGGTATAATCCCAACAGATATTTTTCCAGAATATTCCTCTCTATAAAATCAGCGGAGTCTTTATATTGAATATTCTAGATTGTGATTTTTCGAATGACTATAGAAAGCTTCTTTTGAAATGAAGTGGAATTCGACCAAAGATGTTGAACTTGAGAATGACCTTGATACTATCGTCAAATATATTCTTCACGAAAGACAATTTGACCAAAGCATTATACGAATCAGTAGGAATTTTTTCTTGATTCACCGGTATCGCAATCTGGAATTGTTCAAGAGGAGCAAAAAACCAATGGACATCCAGCCGATTCACGGTGATATATATGTATGCGTGTGCGTACAGCGTGAAAGGACGGCAAGCGCGCACGTTACGGCGCACCAATAAAATCGCGTTCATCGAGTTTCACTTTCCCTCTGTCTCTCTCTTTCTTCTGCGCTGCCTCCCGTTCAAAACTATACGCGTTCTATCGTGCCGCATATACGCAGGAGGGCAGGGCAGCGGGCGCAGAGGCGGCGGCAGTGCGGCGCAAGAGGGCCGCGGTTCCTTCTTTGTTTGAATTCGATTATCCCGGCGCGCATTGTTCGACATCGCTGGCGTAAATCATTTTGGGTCCAGGAGCAGAGCGCTGCAGTGACGCCAAACGAAAATACCGAAACTGCGGGCGCGAGCCGCGCGCTCGTTTCGGCCGCACGACGTTTACGAGAGAGGATAGATGCCGCCGGCGAAGAAGACGAAGCGCATGGCGCTCTCACGCTCGGTTTTGCACTTCCTTTTATTCCCCCCCCCTCCCTTCCCTCCCCTTCCCCTGCCGTTCCTCTCATCGTCAGAGGGTTTTTTCCTCTACCTCCTTCGCTGGCCCTCCTCCCCCCCTCTGTCTCTCTCACTCTTTCGAGTGCGCTTGAAAAAATTCGCATCGCCGAAAAATCGACAAGCCTGGGCCAAGGCTCTGGGTGGCATTCGCGAGTTTCGCTGCGGGTCTCGGATTTGCTCGGGATGATTGGACGCGATCCGACAATCGCACAAGGGCCTACTCTTGCCCGGCTCGCAACGATACATCTAGGGAAGAGTCGGGTCTAATTGTTCGACTGGAATTTCTGTTCAAGTTTGACGTGGCAGATTGTTTGACAGTGCTCGATTGAGAAATGGATAATAAAACGGAAAAGGTGGATCGTTCACCACACCTGACATGCTAGTAAGACCAGATGTCCTTTACTATCATAGGTAGAAGTTTTTCAAAGTTTAATATAAAACTTTTCGCGAATAAAGTTCACGATTTGGCAAAGTTTGGTTTGGTTTTATAAACACCAGAATCCCAGCGAGTGTCTGCAGGGGAGATTTGGAACGTTTTCGCATAGGTACAATTTTTATTTTCTTCTTTCACATCTTATCCTAGTATATGTTAGTTCGTGTCGAAGATCCACCCTATGGAGTTAGCAGTTTCAGACTACAATATACCCGGCTTCGTGAGAATGTAATCTTATAGATGCGTTACATGTTATCAAAATTTATTTTTCCCAACTCGTTCAACTTTCATGAATGTGAAAGATAAATAGTGAAGTTTGTGGTTTCATTGTGTTTAAAAACTAATGTAAAAATGTTTTCGACTCGCAATTTTTTTCTTGCGTTAAATATCACAAGCATCCAACTCAATCATTATTGAAGTGGAAATTTTCATCGATCTACATGTTGCATGACACTCTTGAATCGAAGAGAAGGCCGAGACTTTTTCATAAAATTTGGAAATTACAGTACGTACATAATATGATAATATGAGTCTACAGGAGTAGTGACATGCCTGTCGCTCAAACTCTCTGTTCATTATAGACGACAAGGCGGGCATTCAAAATTAGCAACAAGAAAAATCAAGTACATTTTCACGAGAAAAGAAAGGGGCAAAAAGCCGAGAGAATAATCCTGTATGATAAGGTTACAGAAGCTAGAGGCAGCCGGGTAAAAGACCAGAAACGGCACGCAAACGAAGTTAATTAAACTCCTTGTGCAATATGACTTTTTCAAGGTGAGCCAGCTGCTGCAGCGCCAGGACAGTGCCGACAACCCATCCTACACTACGTGTCCAGGGAAGTTTGAAGGACTTCTGAATTATGCATTGATGGAGGTTGCGCAATGGAGTGAAGCAATTAAGGGTCGTACACCGTCAATTTGATCATTCCACTTACTCATCTACTGAGATTTCATCGGAGAACACAATCGTTAAAGGACACTCCCAACAATACTCCTGTATGTAAATAGAATATTGTTCAAGTAATGCGAGAAGTTGGTGATTCGAGCACGAGTGTAAAATTAGTCGCTCGCTCGCAATTTTTCCGGGTGTCGATCGACACATTTGCCGAATTTCGCAAGTTGCACACGATGTTTCTCTGACACGAAATGTGATCAGGCTCAACTCTGAAGGCACGCAACAAGTGCCAAGAAAACATTTTTCAAATCACAATTACCCAGGGGAGCATCCACAATTTGGAGTTAACTTTTGAACCATCAAAGTTATTCCTGGGCTTGCCACCTCATACGATTGTTCCGCCAACCCAAGTATAACGGAGTATTATCGCAGTTTCCGAAACAATTCCCGGCCGAGTGTTCTGCCGAGTCGATGAATCACCGCGGGCCCATCGAGCCTCCGACGGGCAATTTCCGTATATTTACGCGTGAGATCTGTTAACGCTCGAGCACGTGCGGGGCAGACCACGTGGATCAAGGGGAAAAAGCGTCGCGTCGTCTCGTTGACCCCGAGCCGTTTCACGGTAATTAAAAATCCCGCTCGAAGCTCGTATAACGCGGGTAAATCCGGGCTTCGGTCGCGTGCACACGCGTGACGGAGCCGGCGCGCAAGCTTTCCGATGTTAATATCCCGGCGCGGGCGCGCAGCGTATAAGTGGTAAACTCTTCGCGCCAAAGTTTTTGCACGTGACTTACTCGCGCGCGGCACGAGAGCCCCGTTATCTTCGAACGTGTCGAGTTACCTCGTTAACCAACAATACCCCAAGCTGCGCCGCCGCTGCCTCCCCCTTTCCCCCTCGCCAGGGCCAACCGACTACGTACGTACGTACGTACGTACGTCTGCGCGCGCGCGAGCGTATATACTTTGGCTTACCTCTCCGACCCCTCGAGCAACTTTTCACTTTACGATCGGGTAAGATGGGCGCCGCGACACTCGCACACACACCCACACTCGCGCCAAAGTATATACTCGGCCCGCCGACGACACGAGGCGTCCTTTGCCCCAGGAATTTTCACTTTGCACCGCAATCATTCTTAACTATCGCAAGTGCGAGGTGGGAGCGCCCCGAGCTCGTGACGTGTGACACCACGCTTCGAGCTCCAACTTTTTCCTCCCGCCTCCTTTGCGCACCACGTCTCCGGAGTCGTCCAGTTTTCCTCGGACCCTCGAGGACCCTGTGATTGCGCTTTGATTGCGTCAAAGTGCAATGTCTCACCCGGCGCCGCCGCGAGTAATTGTCCTCGATACAACGAGTGTCGTTCGACAGTGCGCGCTGTGGGGATACGTCGTCGGGGCCGTACGTCGTGGAGTTAATCAGAGTCGCGGGGTCGCGTCCCGGGGGCGAGACGGGCGAAAATTTAGAGGCAAAAATCCACGAGCGAGTGGCTGGTTATGCAACGTGGCAAACGAGCTCTTTGAGGAAAATCCCGAAGCGAACTCTTGGCCGCGAGTATTTCCATTGGCGCTGTGCTTAAAATAGAGTGGAGGAGGTTTCAATTTGGAGTCGGAGCAGGAAAAATTTCGCAGGTACACAAAGTTTCGAGCTTAACTCGATCAAGGAGCGGACGGCAGCGTGTTACACGAGCTTTTCCCCTCTCCTCCCAGGCTGGCTCGCAAGCTTTGTGCAACTCGCTGTAGGATACACGTGCGAGAGTTCGCGTAAAGCGATAAGGGCCTCGTGGAAATGAAAAAAGATTCCTGACGCTGCGAGAGTGACTTTTACGAGCCGGCAGCCGAGTAGTCGAGCATCCGGAGTATCAGTTAGCGCGACCCACTTTCAACTTCCCGCATTTCGTCTGCTCGCGAGTGCGCGAGTGTATTTTGATAGATCCCCGGCTTGGATACGTACGTGACGTTTTCTGGACAGAACTGCGACAGAGCATGGCTTGCAAGTCAGGCCGCACTTCCGACACATGGGTAATTTGAGTTTTTGAGACGTTTCGCTTGGAGAGAAAAACACCTTACGCGTTCGTATAATTGATGACTCGGTGTGTTCCTCATGCCAAAAGTTTTGTACGTAGGAGAGAAAAGATTAGGAAAAAAAATGTTTCAACAAAAACAGCAATATTGACTGATCATTGGGAAACAGCTACCACTGGAAGGCTTCAAGTGGTCCAAAGCATTCATCAAAATAGAACGATTGACAGCTTTGGTCTTAAAATATTCGAAATGAATGTCCTGTTAATAATACTCCTGTGAAAGGAGTATCAAATATTATAAAGTTACATGAACTACTCGCAACTGGTATTGTATAACTAATTCAACGATGAAATGCATCAATTTTGTAAATTGAATAAAAAATGTTACATCTGCATTGTGCTAAAGTACAAATATCTTATAAGTAATTCATTTTACTGTAAATTCATGGCTTATCATTCAATCATACATTTTTTAATTCTCATCTACTATTTATTGAGATTATGATTTCATGGTGATGCACATTTGTCACGCTCTATTAGAGAAAAACAAAACTAGTAAGAGACACCTTCAGACTCAACATGTTTTTTTAAGAAGGATGATCATATATCATAGATGTTTATGAGAAACATTTTCATTTCACCGAATAAAGAAGTAACGACTGCTATTTTATCAATTTACTAATAAATTTCATTCTCATCTGATTTTCATAACGATCCAGGTGATATATCCTAATTTATGAATATCTACTGCAAATGTATCACTTCAAATAGATAGGCATAACAATTGCATCTGACTACTTTCAGTATAAGCAGAGAATAACTTTACTCGAAAGTATTTAATTTCTGATTACCACTGAAACTAGTTTCATATTTATCACAACTAGAACAATAATAGATGCGCACATGACTCGAAACTTCAGTCATGAACTATCAATTGCGGTGTTTGTGTGCTTTCATAAAATGCTCGTTGCAAAGTTGACACAATGCGGACAGGAACTTTTGCCCACATCATCCCGAGCAAAGCTCGAAATTCTCTGCCGTCCGTCTACTTTTCACGTCGCAATTTGTTTCTCGCAACAACGGCAATGAGCATTGGGAGCGCGGGTCATTTTGCCGGCTGGAGAAATAATTCGGTTCGTAAACAGCCGAATCTGGGATTAATCGGGTTGGCCGGTCGTAAATTATGATTAAGTTGATTGGCCGGTGGTTGGGGCCGGGGCGAGCGCGTTAATCCATCGTCGCTTTAAAGCGGCCACGGGAACGCACTTTATCACCATCTCGCTGCGGCGCGCATCCGATGCCAAGTATCAAGCTGTTTCCTCGGACAATCGCGAGCGCGCGCGGCTGAGTGACAAATCGGATTTTCCCAAGACGAGTTTTGTCAGTGTCTGGGCCCCACCACCGACAATCCGCTGACAGACCAATCAGTCCTGGCGAGCGCCGGCGCGTCCTTAATCCGCCGCCGCACCGCTGGCCCGACGTACCGCACCACACCCTCTTTATCGAGGACGAGACGTACGCCGGCGCGTATCGCTCATCGCCACCCCGTCCCACTTGATTTTTCTTTTTCTCCTTCTTCGAGCTTGTTAGCCGAGGCGGAGATTCGTTTCTCGATTGCTCCTCAATTTGTTTTTCTCCGTTTGCTTTTTCATTGATTCGCCGCTGGCGCGACGTCGAGTGTGTCTTTGTCACATCGGCACCGCACTTTCACACGGCCTTTTTCAATTTCAAAAATCACGACGCGAAAAACGCGCCCCAGCCCCGCGGGGATTATTTTCCCAAGACTCGCGCGAATTTTAAAGACGAGATAAATATATGAGCGAGAGTATTAATAAATCTTGCTCGAGCTCCCTGATAAAGTCACTCACACAAACTTTATCCCCGAGCTCCACTCGCCCCGGGGACAATGAATTTTTACGATTCAACTATCAAAGTGAAATGAATTTCGTATTACCGGGAGTGATAAATTTTAGGTAGTGATCGGCGAAGAGCCATGAATCAAAATTCGTAATACATCCGGATATTCCAATTCAAAGTTAGCCTCGTCTTGAGCTGTTGCCACGTGTAAAATTTCTACTCTCTTGGATCCACTACAGAGTTCATCAATCATTATACAAGACATATAATGCAATTATCCCGGCAGTACGTGTGTATCGAGGAACTAATTTTAAACTTTGTATATCCCGCAGAATAGTTTCATCTCTCCACTAACTTTCTACAACGTACCAAAGTCTCTCCCACTCCATGTTATTCTAATCTATGAAGGATAATAGAAGTGCGAAAGTGCATTTCGACCGGGGCAAACTGATAATTCCTGCAGTGTTTCGCGCGGCAGCCAAAATTTGATAATGCATACTAATTGACTGTACATTCCCGCGTGTATTTCTTGTTGGCACTTTTCGTTTGCTCGTAACATGAGATGCTGTCATGAGTTAATACTCTTTGATGCTTCAATTTAGAAACTACCAGATGTCTCGTATCTATTAATGTAGTACTATGATCGATCGGATGTATGTCTCGAACAACTAATCGTTTTGAAATCGTGACAGATTCATCAAATATTTCGTGCACACTTTCTTGCCCCCCGACACACGCCAGGAATGATTTTGCAACATCTATAATCGCACTTCTGAATTAAACGACTCCTCGATTTTCGCGTGTTCTGATCTCGGATTCAGGATAGCCACGATTGGTTCGTCACTCGTCTCGAACGCAAGATTTGGCGGGAAAACGTCGTGTAGATGAAAGAGCACGTAGGGCATGTTAACAGTCAACGCTCGGTCCGCCACGAGGATGTTCGGCTGGCGCAGCCATCTTCTGCGGGTCCAGCCGGCGAGAGTCGAGCGAGTGTAGGCGGGGCATAAATCGGGCTGGATGAGGGGGCAATAGTGCTACAAGGGTCCAGGGGCCGACGGCGGTAATCGACGATCGGCTGGGCCGATACGGGCCACAGCCCGTTTGTCCGCGGCCCGGCCCCCGAGAAATTTATTCCCGCGAGATAAGCCGCGGCGCCCCCGAGAGCAGCCGAGTTGACTTATTGCTCGGAGATGCTGGCCTCTCCGAGGGAGGCCTCCTCCTCTCTCTCTCTCTCTCTCTCCTCTTCCCCTCCGATCTGCTCCTTTCGAATCACGATGTTCCTCGCTAGTCGCAATCTTGGCGCGAGTCTCGAGAAGAGCCGCGTGACGCTTGATTAGCCTCGCTGGGGCTGCAGCGGTTCACTTTGCTTTTTGTTGTTTGCTCACACTCAAATTGTCGAGGGACTGCTGTATTGCGCAGTCCTTTCTCAGCGTTGAATACATGTATACCCAAGCCCGGCAATATGAAGTTCGCGCGCGAGCCCAAGGGGTCGTGACTTATTCACTCGCAATATTGTTTTAAGCGTTAAATGAATTCAAGCGAAACTTTTGTCCTCCTGGGAAACTGACACGGAACTTCGCTCCAAGTTAATTAAGAACAGAAGCAAATTAGATCCGCCTGTACGAGTGTGTCGCGATACATCTCGCTGCTCCTCGATTCGACCCACGGCC
Source organism: Aphelinus atriplicis (assembly GCA_020882685.1). Classification (NCBI taxonomy): domain Eukaryota; kingdom Metazoa; phylum Arthropoda; class Insecta; order Hymenoptera; family Aphelinidae; genus Aphelinus; species Aphelinus atriplicis. The sequence goes on along the minus strand of CM037074.1, from coordinate 25,065,470 downwards.
CAGTCCGACGCGTAACACAAGCCGATTATCGGGTGATCCTTTTTTTTTCTTCTTTTCTGCCTCTCGTACACACAGCGCAATACACAATCGTCCAAACTGTCGCGCACCGCACGTACTCTCCCCGTCGAGTTCTCTCAACGACTTGCCATTTTCAAGCGTACAAGCCAGAGACGATTCCCGCTCGCGCCGCGAGTTGAGTGCGGATTGTTAAATTGATTACGTATACGATTCGTGTGGAGAGTACGCACGGGCGCGCACAGTTGCCCGTCGAACCGGCGCGCGGCGCAAGCTCGCGGCGGCGGCATCGCAAAGAGGATGCGCCTCTGAATACGACCCCCGTAAAACGTCATCGAGGCGCGCATACGCTCGGGTGCTCGCGCCACGGCCCCACCGCCGGTCTATACCTCCCGTAGCTCAGCCAAGCTCGAGAAACGAAAACGTGCGCGACATTTTTCGCCAGAGCCGGGTCTTTGTGCGCGGGCGTATACGCGCGAGTACAGGGAAAGGGCGCGGCTCGTCCGGCTCCACAAAGCCGCGAATAATTTAGACGTGGCGGCGGCTCTCGCGACTTTATCCCCGCACGCGTGCAGAAACGAGCCTGACGAGTTATGCGACCCACCGCTCCCGCGCCTCTCCCAAGGTGTACAAGCCCAGTTGCGAGTACTTGTCGAGTCGAGCTCGTAACATCGACCTGACTTTTCGCGTCCTCAGCTCGGCGTGGCTATGGAATCTTCAAGATCAATCCATCCGGCCGGATACCGAGATCGGTATCGCCCCTCGTTACACCCAACGAGGACACGTTTGACTAAACACTGCCTTTTCTACTGATTCCACTCGCGTCGCGCGGGTTTGAATCGCTCGGATGAGGATCGAGCAGTCGCTACACCGATCGGAACACGGCCGATGACGTTCGGTTCCAGAAAAACAGTGTTCCGTCGAGTGAACGACTGTTTCACCCGAAGCAATTACTAGAGCGAGCCGAAGTCAGACTGCATATGCACGGCGGCGGGCAGGCCGAGGAGCCATCGGCGATGAATCAATAAGAAAGATTGGCCAAGGGGAAACACGGCTACGAGGGAATACGAGGTAGCGAGCCGCGGGGGTTGGCGGCCCGAAAGTATCGCGAGCGGTGAATAAACTGCGACGTCCTTGAGCGCATGCGATGGCCATTGGTATACAACGTCGCGGGCGACAGGCGACGGGCGGCACGACCCGAGGCGGAAGCAGACGAGTCAATGCGGAGGTGGGAGGGTTGGGGGGCCCGTGAAATCTCCGTTCGCCAAAGAGGGAGGACGGGGGAGGGGCGACGGCCCGGCCCGATCCGACTCGGCACGCCAATTTGCATAGTCGCGAAAACGGAAGGAGCGTCCATTGTGCGGCGGCGTACGTCTTGCCCGTACGTCTCTGCAGCTCGGGGTCGCGCGCGGCGTCTACTATTTTCCGCCAATTACAGCCGCCCGGGACTTTCTCCGACTCGGGGCATACGCGACGTGTCGACCCGTACCACGTCCGACGTGCGCCCCCTCCGTCGATTCTTGCGACGATAAACGAGGAGAGCGCACACACATACATCCACGGCGGATTTGCACGCGTCCCAGATCGCTGACACCGCACTGACCCCGACGCACACGTCGACCTCTCCCTCTGACGCGTCTCCTTCATCCCCTGCGCACACGCACTCGCGCGCCTGACAGTGTAGCATCTGTGCACGGCCTGGTACTTCGCACCGACGCGAGCGCGGGTCTCTCCGTTATCGCAAGACTGGAAGGCTCTCTGTCGAACGAGTGTCGATCGGCGTGGGCGGCGCGGGCACAGGAGCTCGCGAGCTCGCGGCTAGAGGGTAATGAGCCCGGCCAAGTTTCGGAAATTCTAAGGCATTCGGGTTATTTGCATAGCTGGCGCGCGCAACACGCGAGAGGGCAAGCCCAGCGGGGCGCGCTCACTTCCGGCCCACGCGCTCTCACACACGCGCACACACACAGGTACAGGCGTGATGAATACCCGGGCGGCGGGGCGCGCAGGTGCGCCCACACATATCAGCGTTTTCGCTCTGTTTGCTCGGAGAGCCCACGCACTAGCGTACGTGTCGCGCGCGCTGCAGTATTGACGCCATCCAAGACGCGGACCAAACGCTCGGGGAGCTGCGTGCGCTTAGCCGCGTACGTCCCGCTTCATTATATTAGATCGATGGCCCGGGACAGCGCAGCCCTCCCTCGCACAGACGGACAGGCTAATTATCGGCCGTGAGCCCGCGCAATGTAGCGCCTTCGCTTCGCTGATTTGACGAGGGCTCCCCCCCACCCCGCGCTATATGTGTACGTGCTGCGCCAACATTCAGGCCGCGCGCGTATCTTCGTTTGCACAAGCGATCGAGGATTTGGCTGGCTCGAGCTCGACAGTTAGTCATGTCCGCCCGCCCGACTACACCGTTACAGCTTAGACTCCAGCTGCGATTCCGATTGTTTATACAACGCGAGAGAGAGTTTATCCGGACGCGCCCGGGGAGATACACGCGGACCGTGACTCGGGTGTTTTGGAAAGTCGATCCCGGCTCGACTGATGCTGGTCGAAGGGAGGACGCGCGCCTCTACCGAAACGCGGCTCGACTTTGCGAAACGCTGCTCGCAAGGACGGGCGAGACAATTGTTATGCCGACGCGCGTAAGAATTCCACAATGGAAGTGCGTGCGCTTTTTGCATAAAGATATTTTTACTCGGCCGAGTTATCGCGGAGGTCACGAAGTAATTACGTATCGGTTGTATCGCACGTCAAGATAACGTTAACCAACTCTCCATCCCATTAACATCGCGTGATTTGCATAATAATCCAAGGCAAGTGTCGCGATTGCATTTTTGAATATTTCCAGACTGCGGCCGCATCGTAAGAAAATCATCAGGGCTTCGTGATTATCCGCATCCGAGCGAGCTTCATTTTTACGCACGAGCTTGGCTTATTATCTCGATATACAATCGCACGAGAGGCAATTCGGTAAACAACCTCTGGGGCTACAATTCATCACTCAAACTGGTCAGCTGTTGTTGATAGGGCGAGCTGCTCTAACGATTTCTCCTACATAAATAAGAGCTTAGCGTCCAAAACGCTTCATTACCTCGCGCTAAAGCATACAAAATAATCCTACGCAGCCAATGCGATGTTTGCTTATGAACTTTTACTTTTACTCTTTCCTCCGTTTTCATTGTGAATTATCTTGTTTGTAACTGCTTGGGAACGAGGCAGTCATGAGCGTGGAATGTCTAACCAAAACCATATAAGTAATTAATGGAGTTGGTAGTAATGGATTCGTACTAGAAACTATGAACAAGTGAGCTAGTTTTATCAGTGAGGTACTAATAGTGCGCATTGCAACAATGAGCACTCTATCAGTGCATGTCCTCGTTTCACCGTTGCCAGAGCAGTTCTTGCTACTTGACAAAGGGTCCCCGAGAACTAGATATATTGCTTTTGTTCGAAGGGACGCTCTCGGTATTCCGTTTCTGCGCCGTTTGTTCTGAATAGCTCATCTTTAGCTACCGGCTAATAATGAACACGCCGCGATTCCATCTCTGATTATTTATTAGCACTTTGTCCGCCATTCAATTGCCGCTCCGATAACGCAGAATATCAGGACGATTATTACTCCTCGAGTTGAGAATCAATATCTCGTGGCTTGATTGGTTTGAAAGTACTTAAAAATACGTCTACTCGCATTAACTGCTCGTCGCTTGTGCGGTTGGTCATCTTTAGAAATTCTTCTTGATAAATTTCCAAAATATTCCGATCTCGTTATGCACTTGACGAAGTTGAAAGGCGCACAACGCGCGTAATGACTTTATGCGCGCGTTACATTATTCAAAAAGGGCATAGATCAAGAAAATTACCAAGTAGGAGGGAACAGACGGTGGGGAAACTTGATTCAGTGCTGTAGCATGTAAACTGTAATCAAGCCCTAGCGTCGTATACAATCGGAATGGTCAATGTTGTCATATGGTTGATCCGAAACGCTATATTCGCTCGAAGCGAGCTGATTCTCCCAAGCATACACGCGCGGCAAATAAGTTAATTAATAAATCACGCGATCGCGGGAGATCCAAGGGCACGGCTCTGAATCCTCAATTAGTGAAACACGGGGTGGGACGGGGACGGGGGAGGGGGGGGCAAAAGAGTTGTCTGCAGTTCTTGACGCGGCAACGCATTGTGCGACTGCTCGCGCGCGCGCGAGCCGGCGACTAAGCTACAGCGCGCTTACATTTTCTTTAATTAAATTTCTCACCGCTCGCGCGGAAAACACTTTAAGACAGCTTGGCGCCCACTCCCCCCGGGGAGGCAAAGAGCCGGATGAAACAAACGGAAAAAGCGCGGGAGCAGCGAGAGGCGCCCGGGAAATAAGGAGGTACACGGGGTATTTTCCCAACTTAATTACCATTTTCCGTGGGGCCGTCATCGCAGGCGCACGCGCGCGCTCGCGCATTCAAGCTCGCATAGGCGGAAGCTCGCTCGCGCGGACAGAAGAAGAAAGTCGGGCGACTGCAAAGAGCCGCTTTGGCGCGTATACGTATATATATACACAGCACACACACCGTACAGGTATATATACCTGTTTGGCTGCGCGGCAGCCGCGTAACAATGGCCCGGCTTCATCCGATACACAATGATACGATAAATCTCCCGTGGGAGAGAAAGAGCGCGAGAATTTCAGCGGGCCGAGAGGGAGAGAGAGAGAGAGAGAAGTGCAAGCCGAGCCGCGGCTCGCAAGCGGGGATAAAGAAAAATCATTAAAACTGTTTGTTTTTGTTACGCGCCGAGCGCTCGCGCTCACTCGCGCGAGGATTGGGCCGCGTGATGGGACGAGCGCGCGGAATCCCGGGCGCCACTGCTCTGCGCTTACAACTTCGACGCAAACTTGCACTGACAGACGAAACTTTCCAATCCTCAAATAGAATCTCGAGCCGATCCACTCACTTGTTGGCAGTGAGGATTTTGAGTGATGATTCGGGAGCACGTATAGAAATTTCGACTCGATTCAATTAGATTTGGATTGTCTGGCGTGATCTTCATCCGTTTGCCTCCTCCCCTGCGGACAACGTGTGCTACAATAGCGACAAACCCAAAAGAAGCGCGAGAGAACGTTCGAAAATTGATCGTTTTGGAGAATAAAGTCGATCCTCCAATATCAATGTTCATGATCAGTTCTCCTCGTGTCAGTGCAATCATTGATTCGGAAAGCTCAGGCTTTCTGTCACAAGCACATCCACCGGTGGTGAACCTAACTAAAAATATCTTCACTCCTCTCGGAGCGTGCCACTTTCTTTTATCTTCGCCCCCTCTTCACCTCTGCTCCACTCGTTCACGATTGCACACCAGCGTTTCTCTCTGTCTTTGTGCCTCTCTCTTTCTCTCTCGCCTCCCCTTCGTCCCTCTCCTCCCCCCCTCCCGGCTCAAAGCTCTCACTCTCTGTGTATTTTTGAGAGCTGGGAAAACTTGTGCTCGTGAGCAATTCGATTGATTCGGCGTTTGATTCTATGTACACCCGACGTTAATACATATATATAGCGCTCGCCGTGTGCCTCTTTTACCGTAATGGCGAGCTGCATAGAGCTACTTCACACGACGTGCAGTTCTAGCCGAGGTTGCCAACGGGTCGTCGAGAATATATCCACGTCCGGTGTACGGGCTATACCGGGAGTGTGATTAATATTATTTCAATATTGTTTGAACTTCAAATGACGAATACGCATGACTAATTGGAGGATTGGTTAACTGCAGTCCATCTATCATTCACATATACATGCAAATATTTAGTCATGTGTTCATTAATGGAATTAATTTTGCTCGTCACACGCGTTGAAATTGATTTTCCTCATTCTTGTTTACTCTGCACTAACTACTAGACGTTATCAACTTAGGGTGAGCAATCATAATGAAACTTTTCGAAATGCTTTTTGGATACCACAATAAGCCATGTATGCAGTCAATCTATCTGACGTTGCGATTTCTGGGAGATATTCGATCAATAAATTCGGATAACTTCCCTGTACAGTACTTCATATGTATAGATATACTGTAAATACATATAAGATTGGTGAAGAATATCTGTGGGAATAATCGAAACGTATATATATGAATTTTTTAGAGATACCACAAAAGCATTTCGGAGAGTTTCGTCACGATTGCTCACCCAAAGTTGACGTCTCCTTGAAAGATTTCGACGAGGTTCTAATTCAGGGTCTATGCGTTCTATTTAATGTAAATCTACGACTATGTTGTTTTTAAACTGAACTAGAAACTCATCAACGACTGTTAATCATTACACTCCAGCAAGATTGTCCATATGCAAATGAAATTACATGAACCGGCATTATAATACCGCAACACGTGTATCGTTGTATTTACACGAAATCGAGATTGGATTCCATCAGTCGGCTCGAACCGAGTCATCACAATAAACTCATTACTATACTGCCGCTGTATTTCGATTCGGGCATTCTCGAATCGTATAACGCTCATCCATTCGTCAGAGGGAAAAAAGAGAGGCACACATACAATTCAGTGGGAGCGCGTGAAATCGCTCGAGTAATTCGTGCGCCAGCGAGATTTAGCGGCGCGCAGGCTCGCGCGCTAGCGAGGCTGGCGAGAATTCAAATAAGAGCCGCGTGCAGCGGCGGCGATCGCGCAGGCCCCAATAAAACCGAATCGCCGACAAATCGTCGCTGTGTATATATACCCGGAGTGGAGCGTACATCCCGCCGGAAAAAATCGTACAGCGTATTTCGCTCGATAATGCACCCCCGGCACGGGCTAAGCGCCACCTTGTCTCTGGACGAGCCGCGCGAATAAGCGCGCATGTGCCGGCAATTGATACACGCGCTCCCTTGATTCTCCAGCGCGAATCCAGCTGCGTGTTTACCGCGCGCCCCTCCGGGGCAATTTTCGCGAGTCGAGCGTGCCCCGCTCCGGCTGCAGCTTATTAAATCGGCCGGGCAAATGTTTGCAGAGCCGAACTTTCGCGCGCGCGGCTGATTATTTCGAAGGATATGCCGGTGGTGGAGCGCGTGCGGCGCACGTGACCGAAATCTCGCAGTGTGTTGGAATTCGCCGCGGGGAAAAGTCCCCGGCCCTCCCGGGCATTCGACCGAGGATGGATCCGGAGCCGAGAGCTGCAGCTTCCGAGGCGCGCGCAAGATAAATGGACGTCTCTGCCTGCCACGTGAGTGTGTATATATATACGTGCGTGTGTATTATGTAATGCACTGGGAGTGAGATTGATGTGGAAAAAGCCGGGGCGCGCGATATTCGAGTCGCAAGTTTCAATTATTAATGATGTTGCGCGCGCGAAGAGGATCCGCCCGCTCGGCCCTGCGCGGCTGGATAAAACGGCGAAACAAGAGTAGATATCTCGCGCAAGATAAATTTCTCCGGGCGCGAAGGCCGATGTATATACGGTACACATCGATATTTTCATTCTTTATATATTCGCTCGAGAAGCGCTGATGGGCGTACGTATCGTTCTGGATATACGGCGAAGCCGTTCCCCCGAGCTCGCGGCATTAGTTTCAATTCGGATCATTACGTCGTGGCGTGATGCCGACAGTGACGTGTGTAACATCTCCCGCGCGCGTCTGCTTTCCTTCGCGGGCGAATAATCGCCCGTGTCGAATTAATCCCTCGGCGCGAGTCGGGGGGGAGAGGCGCTAGCCGAGCTCATCAAATTTTCATCGCTATAATGGCAATTCGAAACGCGCCAAGTCGTCAAGCCGGCGTCGGGCGTTTTATTCTCGGTCGGACAACAACATCGTTTACCGGACTCGCGGCTCGTCCCTCCGGCGGCGTCGACCGTCCGAGTTTGCTGCTACTTGAAATGTGTGCGCGCTCTTTAAAAATGCATCCGCGAGTTGCTGCTGCTGCTGCTGACTGATGGACGAGCTGAACTCCGGCATGGTAGTCCATGCGTCCGAGGGAGCTGCCGGCCCCTGCGTTCGGACGCGAAAGTAATAGCGCAGTCGGCCGAGCCGTCTTTTGTGCGCGCCTCGAGCTAAGGGTAAATTGTGCATAATGCGTGATATTTGCAGAGGATTAACTTGGCGTTGAGAAACAGATGCGTGTATACCTTACGCTCGTGGCGAGTATTTGTAGGGTGTTACATGGACTGTATGGGGGACGCGACTCGACTTGAAAGTTACAAACTCGCGGTGTTACACGTATGACGCAGAAACTTATGACGAGCGGAGCTCCGTACGGATGTACATTTTTTATCAGAGTCCAGAAGCTCCTTTGTCGCCGTTTGAATGTAACATATTGTATGACTAGACGTGTGATTGGTAAGCCGGGGAAATTGTGCCGTTCCAAGATCTTGTTGAGTTTCACGGGTCTATATATATCATCGCGTGGAAACAAGCGTTTAGGTATGAAAACCCGTTCAAAATTAACCGGGCACCGCGAGATTTTAATATAAATTGGCCCAAAATGCGGGGAGTCTTTCACGTATGCAAATGTAACGAGCCCCTCTCGAGCCTGTAAAAACAGCGAAAAAGCCAAACATTCATCACATCCAATTACACGCATACCCGTCGGAACGGCTGAGGGGTCAAAGGTGGTGCTACGAGAGAGCCAGAGAGAGAGGGAGAGCTCGAATTCGGCTGTGTACGTAACTGCGAGTGTTTGCGCTGCGAGCGAGCCGCGCGCCCAATATAACCAAGTGGAGGGCAATTGATTATCGCTTGGGAGAAGTTCCCTCGGCCGCGTAATAAGATCCACGTGCGCGAAACAGTCGCACGGTCGGTTGCACTCGCGCGACGGGCCCCTTAATTCGTTATTCATGGGGGCGCTTTGCCGCAATCGAACGCCGCTCAGTTTCTCAACTGTTCCGCCGCCCGGCATTCGCAGGATCGCTCGCTTTGCGCTCGATGGATCCCTGCACACACACACCTGTATATACGAATATATTACTCTGGTCAAAACAGCCGGCGTTCGAGTCGTCTGGCTGTATCTCTAATACCCCGGGATTCCGATCAAGTGGAATGAATATATTTTTACGCTGACTGCCCGACTGGCGCGCTCCAACCCCCCACTCGCACCCTACGGAGTTTGATCAAACGAAAAAAATACGAGCACACGCGTCGGCCAGTATATTCCCATTCTGGAGTAGTGCCATTTTCCATATGCCCTCGCCGGATATTGCATCGCGTGGAACGCCAAGATACGCGTGTGTGTATGTATGCTTGAATTTAGCTCTCCGACGCTGCAGGGGAGGAGGGGGCGGGAGAAGCGGCGCGCAGCAGCGGAAATCAAAGTGGAGGCAAAAATTCGAGTGAGCCTTTGAAAGGGCTGCCCCGGGATGCGTGCGCGCTCGTTCCTCGAGGCCCCCGAGCCACCGCGAAATTCGGCTTTGCTCGGCGAGCAATACAATATCTCGAGGCTGCGCCGCGGAGCTCGCATTACGCGCGGCTCCCGTGAAAAGCGCAAATAATCGATTCCATAATCCCGAGCGTGATGGACGTTCGAGAGCTCTTCCCACCCGAGTGAATTAATCAGACGCGCTCGTCGTCGAGTGCGCGCCGAGTGTATGGGGAAGCGGGTACAGCGCGAATCGCACGTCATTCGTTTTTCCGCCGCTGGTTTTGTCGCGCGCGCGCGAGACGTTCGAATTTCGTCGACTGCATTCTCGGGGCGACTGCCGACGTCGCCGGTGGGGGGTTATAATGGAATTCAGGAATCACGCTCCAACGCGAGGTTGGTAATTGAAAAATATGTGAGCGCACGGCCTCCCCTCCCCCCGTTATAACGCGCAATCATAACTCGCTGTAACGTGGCTTGTGTAATTAGCATCGCCGGAATGGGACGCGCGTGTCCCGCAATTGCATGCATATTTGTTTATCGAAATTGGATTTTCATGATTGTTATGGCTACTTTATCACTCTTGAAACCTCTTGCGATTTACAACCCTCATAAAAAATGCGTTGTTACGGTGTCGCGCGCTCGTACAAATAACTTCGGCGAATAATCGGCCTTCGGATGAACGCGATTGTCAAATTTCAAATACCAGTGATGTACAGTGACACAGCGAGCGTTGTTGGCTGTTCTGGTTAAGGGAGGTATAGAAACTTGGCAACTCTATAGTCCGGGGAGTCCTTTACAAAATATTGATTCTTCGCGCTTCTCAAACTCGGAGTTACTCTCTTCATTTCTATTCTGTTAATTCGGTTCCAAAGCTCGTGCAAAATCATTTGCTGTCTAGCACTTACGTTAATGTATTGGCCCAGATTAACATAGAGCCACTGGTACGTTCAATTACTTCCATCTGCAGCCGCGTTTCGAAGAAGATACAGGATCATTGTGGGCTTTGATTCGAAGAGTTATGCCCGAAGTCCATCACAATGAAATTCGAATGCTGGCGGAATAAACCTCTGATCTGGCGAGGATTCGATCATTAGGTTTTTGCCCCACAATATCGTAAAAAAATTATAAATACACGATAAAACAAATGAAAATACTCTTTCGAAATGAATGCAGCTTTTCTTTCAAATTAAACATAAACATGTATCGGTATTAAACGTGCAAGAGTTCGCATACAGAGTAAATTACCCTGAGGAGGTATTAGAGTAAAAAATCTTTATTATTCCGCTATTTTGTATTTCTCGAAATAAATAGAGTGTGTTTTTTGTAGTTGAAGATTATTTCTGTCATATGTACCAAACCACATATTAAAAATGCTTCTGCGCTCCTGGTAAGTCTTTGAAAATGTCGTCGAATTGGGTGGTCGAAAATTTATATTAACCCTTAATTTTCCAAAGACCGCACATTGTGATTATATCAGATACACGTAAAGCAGCGTAATTAATAACAAATAGCTGCAATCACGCGTAAAGTACATGGAGCTCTGTACTCGCTTCGCTTTTATAGGCGCGCTCTTTCCCAAAAGCTTCGGCATAAGCTTATTGAATCTCTAGTACTCCCGCACTTCGATTACAGTGCGCCAATTCTCACGAATTTACCGCAATGCCAGAACGATAAGCTTAAAACACTGCTCAACGCCTGCGTCCGATACGTGTATGGCAACATTCCCTGGCGTTCGCATGTCTCCCCATACCGGCTCAACCTCGGCTGGTTGTCCGTCGAGCGTCGTCGACAGTTTATCAATGCCTCCCTAGCCTTCAAAATTCTGAAAACGCAGCAACACCCCACTTTCCTTTATTCCCAATTTACACTCATTTCGAACCTATCGCTCCGCAGATCGAAGAGAAACGCCCACATTTACTACACTACCGGCCCCCGCACTCATACTTTGGACCACTCCTTCGTCATAACCTCATCCAAAATAATAAATTCCATCCCATCCATAGATCTAAACACAACCTCAGTAAGCTCGTTTAAGAAACAACTTTACCAATATTCTTGAAGCAAGACAAGGACGACTGGATCACAAAGCTCACACAAATTCGGCAATCTCATCCCTCCCCTCTTCATAACACGCTGCATATTCTAAATAAATCGCTAATGTTTCTTCAACCGACATCAATATGTTTTGCGTTCAGCACTATATATAAATTGTACTTACATCTATTTACTATTACCGTTACCTCTACCTATTGTTATTACTTTTTGCTTTTACTTATTGTTATACTCTGTACTACTACCAAGATCAAACGGGGTTCTACCCCAAGGTCTGAAATAAATGATTCTATCTATCTATCTATCTATCTATCAAAAAAATTGTTATTTTCGAACGGAAGTAAAATCTACGATCTGCAAGGACGAGTGTTGTAAAAACACTTGGTGTTAGCGAGTGCGACAGTGGAATATCTGCCAGTTACTCAGATCTTCCACGGCGTATATACGATCCGGATGAAAATCCGCAAACGAGAGGGAAGATAGCGTAGAGGGGTCGGGGCAGAAATGAAAAGCTCGCGAGCGAATTCTCAATCCGTTTTGGCGTCGTTATAAGGCTCGCAAGGAAATCCGCGCGGCTCGTTCTCCTTTTTCCTCCGCCTCCTCCCCCCGGCGCCCGGCAATAATATCCGGGGCTGATCCTCTTCCGCACACCCTTAGCAGAAGTTGGCGCGGCGGTGGCGGCCTCGTCCTCATTGTCTGTCTGTCCGGGTTATATCTCCGCCGCGGGCTAGGCGCGCGTGTGCCACACGCGTTTCCAATCGCGTTCGCGCCGCTCCCCCATGATTTATACGGCGACGTGCGGAGAGGCTGCACGAGCCCAGAGCCAGGCTCAATCTAAGATTGCGCTCCGCGGGGACGGAGCGGGTCGCACTCGCGCGCGCGTGCCACCCCGAGATAGAGCGCGGAATTCGCGGCACGTTAGCGAGCGCACGCGAGAATAAGTCGGAGAGGTAGACTGGCGCGCGCGCGAGCGCGTACTACATCCTCGGGCCGTTCTTTATTTTCGAGCCGCGGATTCTACATGGCCGATTTCCCGGGAGGCCGGCAGCTCCGACCGAATCGCTCCGGCCGATTCTTCGATTCCGCCCGTGTGCCCCGAGAGTTACGAGCCGAGAGAGTTATACTCCGGGAGACTCACCCCGCCGCTTCCCTCATCCTCCGCAAGCCTTCCCACTTCGATCGAGCGCTTCGTCCAGAGTCCTCCAACCATATAGCTTCTCCCTTTATTGTTTATCATTTTTATCTCGAGTCTCAACTTTATGCTGTGCCGTTTCGAAACGAACAGTATATTCTCAGCTGTCTGTGCGTCCGCACTCTTCCTCGAGTGAATTATTTTTCATACGGAGGTTGGCTATACCGGGATATTCCAAATATACACTGCAAGAAGAATTCCCCGATTTCAGTACACGTTGCAAGTCGCAATTTTATTTAAATAAATTCCACACGATTCGAGTTGCAGTACGTATTTGTATGTACTCTTTTATATGATATGAAATTTTTCAATTTATTGGTATATGAATCAATCAACGCTTCAAAAATAGTTTCATCCTTGATTGAGTAACAGCAAGCTCGGACCTCTCTTTGTACGTATAGTGCAATACAATTTTGATCATTCGTATGATTTCTTCTTTTCTTCCTCCATATAACCTCTCAAAAACAGCGAGTCAGAGAGAAAGATATTTTTTTTCACCTCGCCCACAATTAATTATTCATCCTTTCACATTCGCCCTCGGGAAGGGATGGAAATCCAACCCATTCAAGTGAAATCATTCCTGTCTATAGTATTCGCGCCATCGCCTCCCGGTCTGAGGAATGAAAAGCGGGAATATCGCCGGGTGAAAAACCGCACATGATGGGTGGTGGGTTTAAAAGCGGCTAGACGCGTCGCTCTTCAGGAAAATAAAGAATGACAGGGAACATCCGAGGGACTAATGCGAAAATCCCATAGTCGCAGCCACGAGGAAGAACACACGGGTGTATGCGCCCGCGCCCCTTTGAGATCCAATTCGTCAGCGCGTCGTTAATGACGTGGATCGCAAGCCCGAGCAAAACATGCTCGCGTCAGCTGCACGGCAGACTTTCAGTGCGCGCTTCGTCGACGGCATCTCATTCGCCGGCTAATCCTTTTGCCCCGTACTTCTTGAGATTATCATTACACGCCGCGTTGGCTCGATTTCTTTCTGTATATATATTTGATACAGAACCAAACCCTATAACCCCCCGCCGTTTCAATTTCTTATAATTCCGCGCCAATCTCCGATAATGCGATCTCGAGTTTACTCTTCAATAGTATACTATGCACTGTATAATATGTATGCTGAAATCTCAGTAGACAGTTTCATAAGTCAATTGTACTATACGTTTGCAATAAATCTTCAAACGATCAGATGAATTTTCGCGTGAAAATAATCCTTCGGGCTCAATACGTTTGTAACCAAAATCAACGTTGTCGAAGCTATTTATGTTGTAATGCCGAGCATCTATTGTAGTCAGTCCAAAATTTAATTTGAGACCAACATAAATCGGTCGAGTTCTGAATATAAACAGAACTTTGTTCATTTAACTGCGTCACAGTTTTCGTATAATAAACCGTATCGATTCAACAGCACGAGTCGAAGGATATATATTCACGGGTGGAGCCCTCTGCGTGAAAGCCTCCCCCGATATAAAAATAACATTTTCCTCGAGCACGTGAAGTCGTTGGCCTTGTTTCTTTGGTTTTGCCCCTGTGCGAACGACTCAAACCAAACTGCCACCTGGCCACACCACTTCTACGGCTCGATTCAATGCTGACCCAATAATGCGCGCTCCGCGGCCAATTGCTATACTTACGGCTGACGCTCGCTGCAAATTAACCTCCGGCAATAGCCGCTAATTCCAGTGATTGTACTCGGGGGCAATTAATCAAACACTTAACGCTCGTTCGAGAGATCCCCGCTCGTTTTCGCCGGCAACGCTTCTAAAACGAGATACGACCGAGGGAGAGTAGGAGAGCGAGAGAGAGAGAGAGGGCCTATCGCTCGTTGGCCGAGCTGTTAACCATCGCAAGGCGCTCGGGCTCTTGACGCGCGACTCGAGACCCAGACTGCGAGACATAAAGATGATACAGCGGGAGTGCAAAAAACCTCAGGCATCTCGGTGCCGTTCAACGAGTCGGTGAAGATTCTCTCTGGGAAAATTAATTACTTTGGTTTTTCATTCGTTAAAAATGGACTTTCGCCATTTGGTCCAAAGAAACATTGATTTATTGTGTGTGCTTATTTTAATCATAGCATTTTCACTGTGTGTATTCATAGTGTAATCCAGATCATTTGGCGAACTTATATAACTTTTGATTCGATAGATGTATTAAAAAAGAGACGAAAATTGAATGAGCTTCAACTCACGTGATTAGAATATTAATAGTAACAAAATAAATTGTATTGTGAAAATTCCACTGATAGGTATATAGGTGAATGTCACATGTATGAAAGGGAATGCATTGATATTCATACGTTTATGAAGTTGTACATTGCTTTAATTAAATCCTCATTACAAAGCGTGTATGCGTTCATGTAAGTTAATCCATAAAGTTAGATGATGCTGCTCAAATTGATGTCTCTTCGATTGAAATTCTGCATGAACATGAATTGAGTTATCCCCGGGACTATACCCGTTTATGATTGAATTTGAGATAAACTGGATTACGTGTTGTAACTTAATGCAAATGAAGTTGTATAAATTCAAATCTCTACGACGCGTAGTGTTTCCGTATTGCCACGTCACTAATCGTATATAATTTGATCGAAATGAAATCAAGTGTGGATATTACGACTGCGAGCAGACTTTTTCCACCGTATTGTTCAGTCATTGGAAAGAGATCGAATTGTTGCCAAAAAGTGTTGATGTTGTGTGTATTCCCTGCAGAGTCCCTCTGAGTGTGTAGCCGAACTGCAGCTGGTCCAGAAAGTAACAGAGCCAAGTCGTCGAGCAATTCGGAAATGAAGTTAGCGAGCCGGATGAGGAGACGCTCTTCTCATTTGTCGAAGCTGCATCGCCGGGAAGTTGGTTGGAAATAGACTGGGCCTGAGTTGAAAGTTGTAACGAGATAAGGGACGCTTAGCCGGAGCAGATCGATGCATCCGCTGCAGCCGTTGAATATTCAATCTGCAACATCCGCGAGTTTATTCAAATTCTTCTGGCACGGCCGGGGGCGCCGGGCACGGCTCGAAAGTAAGATGATTGCTGCTGCCGGGGGGGGAGCCGGCATCGAGCGGCGCGTGTTGTTACACAAGACGTGGCGCGGCGCACCTGTCTGGCCGTACGGAGTGGCGCACCACTTGCGCGAGCGTCGGGGGGTCGGTGAAGGCGGGATTAGCATTTCGCGCGGGGCCCGTTTGTCTGGCCGTCGCGTGGCCCGACCCCACACAGTTTCGTGATTTGTCACATTCGCCGAGTTACTCGATCACTCGGGAGGGCCGGGCCACGCTAAGAGGGTTAACTGAGCACGACGGGGATAAACGAGGCCCTCTGGGGGTGCGATTCGCTCCGTCCCCCGGCCCTCCCACGCCCCGGTTGAAGCGCCCGCGAGAGAACGCGTCGCCCTCACTGGCACTTCCTGCCAATTCGCCGGTGGTTTCTCGCGATTCGCTCGCACTTCTCGGCCATCCCTGTGTATATGCATGGCAACTTCCAAAAACAACGTCCCACGTTTAATGTTTCTAAATTTGTTATGAACGTACGAGCAGGGGCCCGGGAGGGTGTTGCATCAACAAGCACGCAAGTTTTTTACAGCGAGTATATTCGCGCGAGCGTCATCCGAGCTGTATACGTGTCGTTCGCGCGCGTCTGTGTGTCTGGCTGGACCTGGGTAGGAGCGCGTCCTCTGGCACCGGCTAAATAAATAAAGCCGGCGTCTGGTGAGAACGTGCGCCCGTGGCTCGAGCATTTTTTGCCAAAGCCTCGCGCAGTCTCACGATCCCCGTTGATATTTCAGTCGCGCTCGCGTCCCCGCCGATGTTTTACTCATTCCACCCGTCACCTGGATTATGCGCCGTCTTCCCATACTCCCGCAGCCCGTCCCACATGTACGGCCCAACGTATATGCGTGCAAAACGGCCCGGCGGGGGCCGCCGAGGACGCTCGCTCTCTGAGCTTTTCTAATTTTACTCGAGACGCGCGTCTTTTTGTCTTTCGAGAGGGCACAAACAGAGCCGCGGCTTCTCCGATCCGAACACGAGGTGCAAGTCCCAAAGTGAGCAGGGGAGTTCTCAAGCCCGCGACTACGCGTGGAGAAGTTATTCATGAATTCCATTCAATCGGTTCCATCCATCCGAAAATACACTCGCATTTGCGTGCAGACACACGTGCACGAGCCGGTTGAATTTTCGCGGGCCCAGCTGCACGCGTATATACATATATATATAACCGGGTGGCTTCAATGCAATCTTAAATGCCCCCATAAATGTGAAATGCCATACGAAAAAAGCTTTCGCCCGAAGGAGGCCTCGTAGAAAAGCACTCTCAATCAGATGCGAGAGCTCCCTCTCTCTCACTCACGAGTGCACCCTGCACTTTCCAGCTCGCATTCTCGATCCGAGAAGCGTATAATTACGTGGTTGTTACTCTCTCGTGGCTGTGAATCCCCCGTCAACGATGTAATACAACGATATTGAAAGACACGTCGAGCATTTATATATACTATTATTTTCTTGAGCTATATATCAAGGGAAGATTAATTTTTCGAATCAAAGTTACTTAGAGCTGCCTCGTCAACTATTGGTATATCGGCTATCGTGAACTTTCATCTCAAAGTATATACAATACACGATTGAAAACTCCGCGCTTGCGGAAGATCGTTGGAAACTTCAGAAGCGGCAAATGAAAAAGACAGTCGTACAAAAGCGAACGATAAAGAACGGAGGAATCTGATTGCGAAGCCGTACATATACCTGTGTGCTCGCTTCGACTCGGTTGGGAGAGGGGAGGGGGGGCGAAGGGATGAAGCTGCACGAAGACAACGGGGCGAGCAGGGAAAGAAGAAATAAAAATTGCGCGTGCGAGCGGGCAGACGGGAAAATGTAATTGGTCTGAAGCCCATCAGGTATAGCGGAGAGTCGTCGAGTGTAGTGCAGCCGCATCGGATGGCCGGGGCGGGTAACACGCCTTAGTATTCAACTCGACGACGCTTCCGATAGAAGTTCCGATCCAATGCTCCGTGTCGCGCTTCGTTCGTTTTCCTCTCTTTGCCCCGAGTCGCGCGACGAGGGTCTCGTCGCGGGGTTGCAGCCGTGTATCTCGGCGGCGATATCATCGCTAATGCGGGTGGCTAGCACGTGCCGGGCCAACGCCACTCCCTACCCCGTTAAAATTAATCCGTCGCCGCCGCCGCCGCCGCAGAATCTTGGACGCGCCCGACTTATTTTCGACGGGGCGCAACGCGAGCATTTAAATTCATGGAATAATCAGGGCGCGGCAAAGGGGGCCCCTGGCGCAGGCCCGTTTGCCGATATCCGTAATCGAAAACTGATGATTGGCAACGAGCGGTGCGGTGCTCGCGACGGCGAGGATCGGCACGCCGCGGGGGCGCGCCGTCGAGCGGAAAAACCCTGCTATGCGTATATACGTATATATAGATAATTCGACGTTTCTCCCGGTGCGCGATTATCGAATTTTATTCAAGGATAACGAGAGCCGGCGGTGAATGCCGGATATCGAGGCGAGCTCGCGGCCATGCCCGTCACGCTCATTGGCTCGGCGATCGCCATCGATCCGGGCCATTTAATTAATTGGCCCAACTGTGCGTGCTCGCGCACGAGTGCATCTTCAGGGGGGGACGATCCATGACCATTCGCGTTTTCTAATTGGACAGTGCGCGGCTTCTTACCACCGCTCCGGCAATTTATTCGCTGCATTAAATTCTTTCCCCACCTGCTCGAGTCCTCCTCGACTCGACCGCATGAGATTCTTCTTGGCGGATTATTAATTTGCCCCATTCCGCACACATACCCACACAGCGCGGGGGAAATATTGACAAGCCGAGCTTGAACGTCAGACGAACAATACACACTGCAGTCATGAGCTTCCGGCCCGAACTCGATATCGGCCGGCTTTCCACGTCCACTTCTCTATAGCTCGCCACTCCAGCTAATAACGTCGGAGCATTGAATGAGCAGCCAAGTCGTGATCCGACCGAGCAGCAGCTCCAGCACACTCGATTTGCCTCGGATCCGCGCGGGATCCGCGAGCTGTGGGGTGGGCGCGAGCGAGCCAATGGACGGCCGGGGCCGGATCGAGCTTGCGCGCGGTCATCCGCGAGGGGCTTTGCCGACGAAGACGCGCTGCCGCACTAGCGCGAGATCGATCGGCGTCGCCCGGACAATATCATTCGCGCGCCGCGTGTATTCCCAAGACAATCTGCAGTTACAGCCGGCTTCCGGGCCAGCAGCCCTCCGCCTGCGAGCCAGCGACGCGCGAGCCGACGACGAGCGAGTCTCGCGCCATATTGGCCGCGCCGCCCCACCGAGCATTGCTTCCCGGGTATTCCATATTTTCAGACGCCCCCGAGCCGGCAAAGAAGATTCATCCGAGCGGAAGATATCCGACAAAGGCGCCTTATTGGCCGACGTAACTCTCCGTTCGAGCTCGAACGACTTTATCCGGCGCGACGCTTGCACTCCAACTAAAATTGCCGGCTTTTAAATTTGGAGCACGTGTCTGGCGGGGCGGGGGAGGCCATTTGATTCGTCAAAGGCGCGCCACCCGAGAGCAAACTGCGTCCGGCGCCGTTGACGCTCGCGATTCCGCCCGGTGCGTTCGCGACATCGTCGATTCGCCATTCGGGGCTTCGTTTTCGCCAGTGCATTCGGTATGTAGAATTGGCTCGCTGGATCGAATTGCGCGTTGTGCGTGAAGACTGCTGGGACGCGCGATGAAACACGATCTAATACTGTATATATCGAGGCGAGAGGAGAGCCGGAAGAGTAAAGTATTTCTCTCGTGCTTATTCTCTTCCTGCCCGCCCACCCCCTTCCTTTATATACGGCGGGCTTTGTACTCGTAGCTCATGGGAAGTGATAGATTTGGTTCTCGCGCGAGCGCGACGGGTAGCAGCTTGGGGCCAATCGATCAATAAGCCTCGTTTCCAATTGAAATCGATTCAAAATTGCTTTCTCCAGTAGTGCACTTTATTACGTTACAATTCCATTTGTTTTGCCCTTGGCGGGTGAAATTCAGTTTAACGTTTGATGTTCCTTTTGAGCTCGTCAGGTGGTGAACGATGATTGGTGGGAAGCTACAGGCTCGGATCGAGACTTCAATATACATGTGCGATTATAATCTAACACCGGCGTTTCTTTATCTCTAAAACTCCATGACAACCCGGATGATCTTTTGATCTGCCAGGAATTATCACGAATCATGCTCTCTTAAAAGCTTACACTAAAAAACCGCTGTATTAGAGTTCAAAATCACTGAATGAAGGTGGATAAATTATTAAATGGAACTGCAGTGAATTTCCACTCTAGTTTCATAAATTTTTATACCAAAAATTTCATGTTAAATTGTTTTCTATCAAAACTCGAGGTGCTAAATGCGATTGCAAATATTAGTGATGCAACCATTCAACGTATCCAAGAATAAATGGGAGAAAAATGAATCCAGAAAGACATGTACTTGAATGGTACATAATTTATGATATTCTTCCGCTCGCATTTACAATCGCACATCGCTTCGCCGATAGAACGATCCATTTTTCAAGAAATGACTTGCAAGAAAGTAACGGGAACTCTAGTGGTTAATAGAAGAACTTACTAGGATACGTTTTCAACTTCTGGTGACTAATTATGTTTAAACGTTTCGAAATGCTATTTGGGTACGTCACTAAGCCATGTATACAGCCATTTAATCTAACGTTTCTAAGATATTCGATCAATGATATTTGATTTATTTCGTGTACAGTATATCAATATCAATCATTACCTTTATACATAGATATACTGTAAATGCATAAGATCGAGACTAATTGGCAGATTATCGGTGGCAAATCGAAACGTTAGACTGAATGGTCGTATATTGGCTTATTGAGACACCCAAAAAGCATTTGCGAGAGTTTCGTCATGATTGCTCACCCGAATTTGACAACGTCTCCCAATTAGTCGAATTTAATCCAAGCCACTCTTAATTGGAAAGAAATATTAAATCCATTTCTATCTTTTTAATTAGAAAGTCAAATGTTAATTCGAAGAGATAGTTCCAACCATGGTATTACAATACGATATTATTTTCACTAGAAAATTAATTATCGATTTTCTGAATTCAATCGATGGAACTCGCTCCAGTTATTTTAACATATGTACATACTATGGTTATATTAACTAAATACTCATTATTCCAACTGATACCTTTTTGTTTCAATATTATTTTTCGTTCAGTCAATAGCGCTAAGGCAATTTTTAACATTTAACGATGCGAGGCAGTTGTTTTGACTGACTTTTTTATTACTTGAAAAATGCACTGCAGTTCCATTGAATAATTCATCCAACCTCATGCAGTGATTTTTCACTGTAACCTTTATGAGAGTGGGACTGGCTTGAACATTCCAGAAACGTAAGTTTATCATTTTCAAATTTCACGGTAGTCTGGTTGATTCAATTTTTAGCGTCATGGTTTATTTTCCATAGTAAAAGTAGGACAGTGATAATTACTCGATTACGGATTAAACTATAGAACCAATTTAACTGTTTAACGTTCGTCAAGAGATCAAGTAGGTATTTAACATTTATTCAATCTATGTTGAAAAACGTTAGTTTGGATATTTCATCTGTAACACAGACATTGTTTTAAAAGGATTCGTTATACGTTTGAATTCAGCGAAATACATTTTATTACAGACTACCTATGATGTAAATTGAGTAAAGTACGAGAAAGGTTTTCAAACATACGCTGGCATAAATTGTTGAGTTATCTCCCCGAGCGCCGGGAATAAAGTGGTATGTGTACGGCCTTCGCGCGTGTGGCGCTGCGTGTATGCGCTTGGTCTCGCCTATACTACGACTAGGGCGGCATTGTACACTCGGCGACAACATGCCCGCATGGTCTTCACATAACCTCTTTCTTCCCTTGCGCTCGGGGAGATAACTCAGCAATTTATGCCGGGCCATGTTAAAGAATTGTATACTGCACTCGAGAATAAAGTGCGCACCCGACGTCCTGCGCGTTTGTCGTCCTCACTTCGCTCGGGCGTCCATCACACGCAGGCCGTCCACAGCTCACTGTATTCCCTAGGTATACATAACACACTATTCGATTTTCTCTTTTGCCTATTTGGAATACTTAAATGCGTTCGAAGTTATTCGGACGATTTCCATATATATAAATGACATTTGGAACTTTGGGGTTCCTTTTCTTTCAAATGAATTTGTTGAATTGAATAATTTTTCGAATGATATTGTAATTTCTCAAGTTGAGAACTTCAAGTTTAGATTCGTCTATTCAAAGCGTGACTAGTTTTGGCCTGAAATCATTCAACCGGAGTCGGTGTAAAAATCGCCTCTAACTAGATTTCCACCAAAGGTGCTAACTAATCAAGAATGCGGCCCTATGGATTTCTGTCTGCCATTTGCATCGTTCCAACGCTTTTGCAAGCGTAAACAGTGAACTCGCAATTCCTAACGAATTAAATTCAATAATACGATTTCATAATCGGCAATGAACTAAGCGTGAATGTAAATTCCGCTTGAATCATTCATTGCAGATACTTGTCAGAATATTCATCAATCAAACTGAATCACACATATCCATTCAGATTACATCGAAACGATAGTAATATGTGCCCCGATACAAAGCGTCCATGCGTACACGATCGCTCGATAACTTTCCGCCTCGAGCTGATTCAAAGCAAAGTGGCAGCCAATCAAAATATCACCTCTAATAAATCGCATGGCAAATAGTCGGCTAAACTTTGTAACTCGGCGCGCTGACAGTAAAGTGGGGGGGGGGGGGGGGGGAATTAATCCAGTTGTACACGAGGAGCTTATTTATGAAACAGGTTGAAAATCAATCGACAGTAGCAAGAGTTTACTCCGAGCCTCGTGGCAGCGTTAATCAAGGTCGTACTCGGCCACGGGAAGAGAGAGGGAACCAGACAAAGATGGCTACTTTTGCACCACTCTTTTCCCTCCCACGTTTGCCCGGATTCGCCTGATTCGTCGATACCAAATTTAATCAGCAAGTTTGCATTCAATTATATTCTCCTGCCTCTTCCTGTGTTGTCCTCGCTCTGTGTCCTCTCCCGATTTTACCTATTTCTGCGCTGTCCTGCACCGGGCTTCCTCCTCTTTGACCATTTGCTTTTTCACTGTCACTTCGCAAGTTTCAAATTACGCTGGAGCTTTTACGCAGCGAGAGATATTGTTGAAATTGTGAATAGTGGATTCGTCACAAAAACTTGGTTGATAACAAGACTCCATCCCCATTGCATTCCACTCGACGGTATCGCGATCGTCGTTTACTAGAAAAATCCGCCATGCCTCCCCCGACGTTCGAGCTGCTCCTTGGCGCTTTGGCATTCAAATCGTCAACAATCCGGATGCCCCGCGAGACATTGCGATGCTTTTATCGCGGGTCAATATCGCGAGAGCATATCGCTCTCAAGCTCAAGTCTCGCAACCCTTCATGAAAATTCCACACACCTCCCGTTCGACTCTCCGTCCGTGCGCGCGCGCGGGCTATTTAAAACTTCAGCGCACATATAAAGTGCCTCGTGCACTATTAAATACCCCAGACAGAGGGCGAAACTTAAATTCCCAATTTCCCCGTGGGCCGAGCGGGTCCGCCCTTGCCCGGCGTGAATTTTTCATGGCCCCTGTCTTTCTCTGCAGCATTCCCGCACTGCTCGCCCGACTCGCGGCAAACGCGGCGCGGGACACGCGGGGCGGCGATCTTCATCGATCCCCGTCAGCCGCGCGCACGTATCGCGCCGCGCCCGCTCCGTACGTATATACGTACCGGTAGATTAAAATTCCCCGAGGCTGTTCGTTCGTCGCGGCGCGCGGGACACGCGCGTCCTCCTAAATCACGCTTAATCGTTTCGGCACGTGCCGCGACGCCAATCACGACACGCGCCGGGGCGAACAGAAAAACATACGGATAGATGGATAGAGCGCACGGGAGATAAGGTGAGAGGGGAACGTGCCGCGCGCAGCTCGTCGACGCTCGCGAAAACGCCGGGCTCTGCGCGCAAATCGAGATACGTATATCCCGCAGCCCAAGATGATCCCGGTCTACGTATAACGTACCATCCCGTTGAATAACCATTATTCGACCGACTCTATAACTTGGGGGCGAACTTTCAGCCGGCCGTATACTCGGGCTCGGGTATGCTCGGCCAGCTCTGTGATTGTTGAATTTTAATGTTCTCTATGCGAGTCTCCGGCGCGGCGCACCAGCTACATTTTGATATTTCAATCTGTCCAAATATTCGAGTGGCGAGACTCCCGCCTGATGATGACCTTGGACACACTCCTGAGTATTTACAATGAATTTACGCTGTGATATTATTAAAATTGATTATCACATTAACAAGTTGGGCCGGGGCAGCGCGCCGTCAAGTTTCCGAGTGCTGATTACTCTTCATAGTTGATTCCCCGAGGTATGCTCAAGGTAGGTTGTGTACCTTAGAAGCTTGTTCTCATTCATCACACGTTTCCCGCTATTTCCGAGTCTTCCAACAATTGCCAAATTACATTTCGTTCGTTCTATGCAAAATAACTTTTGCATTATCTCCGTGCTGTCGAGTGCTCCGTCCCCCATGTGTGTATGTGTGCGTGTGTGACATGAAAGTTCATAGAGAATAAAAATTACTTTGATTCGTGAAGCGCGGGTTAGGGCGCGAAAGACAACATTGCCCTGAGACAATCGCGTTGAGCCTCACCACCTGCCGTATACAATCTCGCGCTGAATACAATAAACGCATGCACACAGTGCAGCGCGTCTCGAGCAGCACTGCGCCAGAGCCCTGCAGCAGCGCGCACAAGAGGGTATGTATATATACGCAGGCTCGAGCGAGAGAGGCTCTTTTATCGTGGCTGCAGCGCTGCCAGTATTTATTCACTATTCCAAGCGCAGGAAAAACAAGGAGGAGGGCGCCGAGCCGTCAACCCCCTCTCCCTCCTCCCCCCGCTTCCTCTCTCTCACTCTCTTGGGCCGTTCGCCTCGCGAGACTTTGCCGCGCGCGCTCGCGCGCCGCTGCCGAGTGATTTACGGCGCGACCAAAGAACGCTCGGCAGAAGCTTTCCTCCCTCTCGCTTTTCAAAGCTCCGCCAAGCTACAAAACGGAAATACACCCGATACCTCGTTAGGATACGCCGATCCGATAAGGCGCCGCTAGTTTTCGCCTTGCCGCACTCAACTTCGATATATATATATATATACGGTTTCTCCACCCGGCGAGGATTGAGTTAGCTCTCGTTAGATCTTCGTTTGCCGGAGTTTTACTGGATCCGACACTTGGACTCTAGACCCTGGTGCGGCTTGGATGACCAACTGAACCGGCCCCGCGCCAGTTTGTCCGCCGAAGCTCCGCGAGGTAACATTTTGTCGGCGAACGAGGCCAGTTATCATTTAACTACTTTCCATCGGAAACTTTCAAACTCCTCTAGACGGCAGGTGTTTGTCCAATACGATTTTCACGGTGTGGAACGTGATTGAGCAAATATGCACCGCAAATAACAGTAATCTCGTTCGATACATCAGCCGCTGTGTTCATGCTAGACTGAGATTTAATAAAGTCTAAATTATTTTATTGGTGAATTATTATTATTTATCTTTACACGTTACAGGTTCATAATGTTCCATATTCTAGACTCGTTCATGGAAACTATAAATGAAGAGAAAAATATTCTCGAGTATTGATTGACTAGTGGGTTTTCCGCATGGACTGCAGTTCTATCTTGGGAAGAAAATAAAAGCGTGAAAATGAGAGCTGAGCCATTTGAATTAATTATCTGTTTGTAGAAACATATCGTGTTCGTCAGTACTTTGCACAGTTACCAAAAGAAGACACCTCGCTTGCGCGTTGATTCTCCCAGTGTATGATGAAATCGACCCCGGCATCCAATATAAGCGAATTCGAATCGGAACTTGGAAGTAATAGTCAAATGATCAGTCGATTTACGAAATCACTCGAGACTCGATATCTCCGGGGTCGCGAACATAACCCGAGTTTGCCAAAGTCAGCTGGAGAGGCGCGAATCGAACAACCCTCTCTTACGGCGCGCACTTTCGGAAACAGCCCTGGCAAACGAGGCGAATAGAAAACGCCCATTGGGAGGGGCGACGCGAGTTTCTCGAAACGCTTTAGAGAGCTGTAACGACTTTTTATTAGTAGCGCCTGGCGACCTCTCTTTCATGGCTGTTCCCCAACTCGGCCTCATCGGAGACACCTCGGCTTTTCGCGAGAGTTTTCTATACGCTTCGAAAGACGTGATTATTGAAAACTTCACTCATGCCAGCTCTCTGTGTGTATATATGCACCGACTATATGGCACAATTGTGCATGAGATCCCGCCTGCTTCTGGAAATTCGATATGTGATATATACGTATATTGTCGGTCTCCACAAAACTTTGGGATTCATTCGTGTTTTTTTTCCGGAGTTCAATTTGCCTCTTGTGTTCGCATCGTCAATTATTCGAGTGAAAATAGCCAGGAAATGTATTTATGAAAGGGCATTCTCGTAGCTTGTTGAATCTTTGAGTAGTAGTGGAAATGGTTGAGTGCTCGAATGTTGAAGTTCGGTCTAGTATTAGACAGTTCATGTCAAAGTTCAATGCTAATAAAATCATGAGCTGATTCAATGAGCAGGTTTTGAATGAATCAATATTTTTGAATTCTGTACCAGTTGGTTAAATCTTGCATGATAGTACTAGTCGCAGATACCGATGTGGAAATGTTAATGCTTTGGCTCGGTGTCCATGTGAAATTCATCCTTCACACTGACATTGAGTTAATCTATTTTCCCAAAATAGTAAAATTGAATTTAGAGTTGACAAGATGTTTTACATTATATTTATTCATTCAAGTTCTCTAACCGTACTCTTATAAATATCAATTGTTGAATAATTCGAAAGAACAAGCTACCGGTGTTCTTTGTTCTCTTCATAATACTTTGCATTCTATAAAAAATATTCGAAATCACTTCTCCATCAAAGACCAAATATCTTAAAATTGATTTTTCATGAGAAAGTCGCCGATATTGATGTTTGTCACGGAAATATGTGGGATATCGGTGTTAGGATGGATTCTGGCTACTCCCGGGGAAATATTAAACGGAAAAAGAACGGATGAGACTGCGGAGAGCCGAACAATCGAGGAAGAGAAGAAAATGAGCACCACTCCCAGGTTGTACTTTCAATTGCGAGAGATCGGCAAATCGATCGCTATAAGATTAGCCAATTTCCGGCTACCGACGTAGATACAGTCGGGGAATTTGTCGTATCGATCCCACCCATACCCGGTAGAAATGAAAGTATCGCAGAAAGGGGCGGATTGAGAATGAAACGAGTAGTTGCGTAAGAGCAAAGAGGGCGCGAGTCGGCAATCAAGCTCGTGCAGCTCGCTTGAAACTCCTCGGATGACGTAACAACCAGTTGTTGCGATTGTTTGGATTAATCTTCGAGCGAACACATTGCGACGGAGTATGCGTGAATTCGAAGGCTGCCACCTTCAATATATCGCGTGCACGAGTACGAGTTTGACATTTAATGAGTTAAATTCGTCAGCTGGCAATTAGCATTGGAAAAATGCAAAAACAGCCCACGAGCCTCGCGCGCGATCGATCCACCCAGTCAATGAACTCACCAACATGTCGAGAAAGGATAAGGGTGCGTAAGCTCTGCCGAAATTGCGCGCAATCATAGCCACGTAGTTTTGGCCCCCCGGGAGAGGCGGGGGGTGAGCTTTGTACGCAACCACAACCGCGGAATATCAGCTCGATATGCAAACTCGAATGCTAATCCCACACAGATTAGTATGCTCACGGCTCTTGTCCCACGGCAGACGTTGAGCGACGAAAAGCTCGACAGCGCGAGACTTACGTCGGGCTCAATCTGACCCAGATCATCAGAACGCACATGCGTCGCCA
Source organism: Aphelinus atriplicis (assembly GCA_020882685.1). Taxonomy (NCBI): domain Eukaryota; kingdom Metazoa; phylum Arthropoda; class Insecta; order Hymenoptera; family Aphelinidae; genus Aphelinus; species Aphelinus atriplicis. Next base: position 25,037,966 of record CM037074.1, on the reverse strand, counting down.
ACTGGAGCGACGCGCGCGCCCGGATCTCGATTCTCGCCGCGCGTTGTTTTTTCTTCTCTCGCGTATTCGGGTCGAGAGCGATTGTTTCACAGGGAAGTTACATTGTGGAAACTTGCCGCGAGCGATTTTCCGGGGAACGACGAAGGCGCCGCATTGATTTTCTCCTCTTCTCAATTGCACGCTTTTTTTTTTATTTCGTTAGACGCAATCGAGCCCTCGTCAACGCTGCTACTCCGCTCCTCCGCGGCCAGTCAGTGAATTCGTTGAGAATTCTATTCCCATTTATCTGGTTATCACTAATGAATATTGGCTCGCTGCTCGACCGACACAGGAAGCTCGCGGGGTGACGTGTCAATCTGGTTTTTCGACGCTCCTAATGAAGAAATTTAATAAGAGATATTCACCTCGTGCTGTACCGAACCCGAGATGAATAAATATAATTCGATTGCGACGAAACCCCCCGTTATTTGTAGAGATGGACCTTCTCGCTCTCGCTACATCCTAATGAGATTCCTCCCCTACGCGAATTTGCCCTTTCATCAAGTTACAGCGGTGTCAACATTGCGGCTTGGTCCCCAATGTTAATATCACCCCCGGACGTGGAGATTTTTCCCGCGAATCGCAGTATTAACAGCTCCCGTAAATCAGCCGGGAGTGAGAAAAAAGCTTCATCGAGCAACAACGAGGGTGTGGGAGTCTTAACGCGCGGGCAGTTTCGTCCCCGGGGAGTGAGCGACCCCGTGACAAAATATATATTTGTCTCTTGGTGAAACGTGTGTTCTGATCGCGCGTGCACTGCACCTGGCGCTAACGCGTGTATACCCCCGTGTCACAGCTAATAAAGTTAGTTTTACGTCAGCGCGCGTACAAAGTTAATTTTCAACGTGACGCTCGTCAACTCGTCTGATAAAATTGCCTCGCCGGGCGCTCAGTGTATGTGTGTGTGTGTGTGTGTGTGTGTGTGTGTGTGTGTGTATATGTGTGTGTGTGTGAGGGAGTGGGCGGGGGGCACCCTTTTTTCCCTCCGCCGTATGATTCGAGTCTCCGCCGGGATGAGAGCTCGCGAGTTGGAATGCCCTTTTTTCCCCGCCAGCCTGGCATAAATATTTTCGCAACAGCCGAATGGAGTTAATTAATTTCGCGAAGAGTGATCAACTCCGCGCGAGCTTTCGGCTAATTGTCGCGGGTAAACGTTTGCGCAGCCCTCGCGATTTCGGTGCTATCCAGACGCTGTTTCGTATGTGCTCGGGCGAGCTGACCCATACGTCGTATACGGGGTCGAACGTCGAGAGCGCGTTTACGATGGAACGTACTTTCAAAATACGACGCAATCGCGCGGAATAATTCACGGCTGATGGGAATTCCACCGGTACCATGTCCCGGATGGCGTAACCGAGGAAGGAAAGAAAAAATGACGAAAATCCCGAGCTGCACAGACCACGCGTTGCAAGCTCGGTCGCGGAAAAGTCCCCGACTCGTGGTTGAAAGTTTCATCGGATTTTAAGATCGAACAGTTGGACAGTTTTGGAGAGCATTCACTCGACTCGTAAATTTGCCGCGACTGCCCGTGTACGCGACAGGACGTGGCGCCAAGCCCGTCTTACGTCGGAAAATCGTTTGCAACTCGGACTTCGGAGGCCGAATGAAAATCTGGGCTGTAGTGCGCGCGCGGGAGGGTCCGTAAAGGGGCGGATGCGCGGGCGGGAAATCTGCAGCGCGCGTGTAAAAGGTGGCTTTTACGAGTATGGCGCGGGCCCAGGTAACACCTTCGCCGCGCGCTCGCTCGCGTCACGGCTCGTTTGAGCACTAATTGGAGCCGAGAAGCGGCGCGCCGGTGCCATTAGCTGGGCTCGCGTGCGCTCCCGCGGAGCTCGCTGCATTATGCGCGCGCGTGCGACGATTACCTTTCATATTAGCGCAGCCTGCGCACAGTGGGTCAGTTCCGATACACACACACTGTACAGCTTCGCGTCTTAAATACCTCTCGCTCGCTCGCTCGCTCGCAGTGGCGTTAATCGTGTCAAGGTGACGATTTCAGCGATCGAATGATTTTCTTTGTGCACCCGAGCGCGCTCTCGTTTCGCGCTCGCGATCGCGTACGCGCGTCTTCCTTTATTTTTCTTCTCTCTTACTTTTTCGATCGTTAAAGTTTAATTGCCGCCGTTTTATCGGCGACGAACAAAGTCGGTATCTCCGGCCTCCGCCCGCGGATTATCATAATGTAATGGTCGTGTTTAGTTCGGCCGCGATATAATCATATTTCCTTAACGTGTTAATTGGCGGTTTTGCATTTTTAATCAGCCGATCCTTCCCACTGTGTTAATTCCTTTTCATACTCGAACTGCATCGTAATGCCACTAGAATAATCTCAATGAAAATCGTATTAATCCGGTAAATTACGAAGAGGAGAGTTAAGTTGTTTACAATGTTTCTCCATCGCTCACGAGTTTCTCGTCCGATCGATCCAAGACTACAGCCACTTTGTATCCCGATGGTGTAAGCTACTGATTTAGTATCCTTCGTCCAACAACTTCGAAATATCATAGTGTTGTTCGAGAATAACAGACTGGGTGGGTTTTACGAAACTGCATAGGACTGATTTTATTGGCTCGAGAAACCAAGACGAAAGTTGAACTACTGGTGTACGATGTAACAAAGTATACAGGGAGGAAGCGCTGCAGTAGTGCGGCTCGTGGAAACCTGGCTGGGTCCGGAGAGCATATCTGCGCGAGAGCCAGACACACACGGGCAATTCGCTAATAACTTCCTTACACGCGTGAACAGCGGCTCGGCTGGGATTGTCGGGCAGAAGCGCCGCCGCCGCCACGCAGACACGCTCTCGAGCACATCGATTGGGTCTGCTGTCTCTGTCTCTGTCTGCGGCACAGAGAGGCGCGCGCGCGAGCCAACACACTCGCCAGGGGCCGTAAAACACGGGAGGCCCACCCAAAGCTCGATAGAGCGTGTACACGGCGAATGGGATGCGCTTGGGCGACTGGCACGAATTCGTTCCGAGCTTCACTAGACCTTACTTCCTTTGCGATCGCAGCTGCTCGCGTCGCATTGTCGCCCAGCCGACTGCGGCCATCTTCGCCTGGGCCATCAGCAACCCGCTGCTCCAGCCGACGCGCAACAGTGCAATTACTATCCCGTGCACCGATTCGTGTTCTGGCTAATTTCCCCGGGAGGATTTTGTCTGAGCGAGTGGCGGCGTTGCTCGAGTATATATACGCTTCAGACGCGTACAGCGTGCACATTCTGATGCGCTGATTGCGAATACGCCCGTCTATTGCCTTCGGATAGATTATATCATCCATGATTATTATTGGTTCATCTGACAAATCGTTTGATGTATCTCAATCGGTAACTGTTTGCTTGTGTCAACTCAAAACTGATTCATACCTTTGATTTTAACATAATTTTCCCGATTGCTTGTGGAACTGAATAATCGTTGAGTTTCAGAACGCGTTTCTACCACCAACTGCCAAACATAACTGATACAAAATGTTTTCGGTATATATACGATTCTTGAATCAATGATGTGGTGGCTGACTTGAGATAGAAGAAAATAATACTCTCGAAGATAAGCGTAGCTTCAAAGTACTCTTTTAATTGTCTACAACGTTTTGGACTGTGGAAACTACCAAAGCGTGCGGTATCTCTCGCAGCGAGCCGTCAATTACACATTTATCGTAATTTATTACGTATAATGCAGATGAATTTTCTCTTTAAACAAATATTATGAATTTTATTCGCGTTGATTAGTACTCTGCTCCAGCAAAGGGTGAGTATTTTCGCCAGCCAATTTAATTCACAAATAATTCGAAATACCATTGAATTATACGAAAGGCTTGAAAATTCCATCGAATTATACAAAAAGTTTCTGTATATAGCAGTGTAAAATAAAACGCCCTGGAATTATACAACCAGATGTTAAATATCCCGTAATCGAGTATCATTGATTAATTATATTCGAGCCACCCGAATATCCAATGCCATTTGAAAAAGCCCGTCGTGCAAGGCGTATTGTATATATATACTAATCTGTGAGATGAAAGAGCCACAAGCAAATTCGAATCAGTCATACAGTAAACGCATCAATCGCACGAAGCACATCATAGCCGCAAAGTACGGCTCTTGTGAGCAGAGGCATTATCCAGCGGCAAGACGTCGACGACGACGACGACGACGACGACGACGACGGCGGCGGCGACGAAGACGACGCAGCGCGAATATATATGTATATATTTGCGAGCTCGTATGACGGCATACTGCGAGAGACAGTCGAGAGCTGCTCGCTCGCTCGCTCGCAGCCTAAATGCCCATTTGACTCGCGTCATTAAACTCCGTCCAGATGGCCTTTGGGGTGATCGGCATCGCGTATGCGCCCGCGTGTGTGTGTGCGCGCGCGCCGAACGAATATATGTGTATATACGTATACCGTTCCATGCCAGCCTGCAGCCGCACTGCCAGCGCTTTCGATTATTTATCCGCGCAATCCGCCTTTTCGCGTCGCGCTGTTTGACACTGAGATTTGATCGATCATTTCACGTGCCTCGCTCGGTTTGATGACGAGAGATTAGCGAGAGTGGCTCCAATCGCTCCACGCGAACGCACACCGAGAAGAACTGTGGGATCGTTGCGCCGAGCTTGTTCTCGACATCTTTGATGCGCGCATCGATCAACTGGCGGTCCATAGAGCAGTCGCGGCATAGTCGAGACCATGGACTTCACTCTTGTGGTAGCTGATTATTCTGTATCAGCGAGGAGAAAAAGAAATTCGCGAAAAATAATTGTCTCTTATTTAGTCACTTACGAGTGACGATGCTGTTTGGGCCGGGAATTTCTGTTCTTCGCGTGATAATACATTGTCGGGCTGTGGAGCGACTGACGGACAAATATGCTTTTCATCATTGTAGTTAATTTTAGTCTGTCCACTCGGAGTCGTGTATTTTTCAAACAACTATATTTTTGCCCTATAATATAATCAACAACAAATGTATATTTGGAAAAATTGAAAAGTTTTAACCTTTTCGCTTTTGACAGACTCTGGGTATTTTCTTCAATAACAAGTTACACCCAGCATGCAGTGTATAATAAAGACAATTTCAAATGCGATAGTTGGTTTTTCAAAAATATAGCGATACAATGAACCGATCAGAGATATATTTATTCATGCTTAGTGAATCCCACTGAATGATTTACGCTTCAAAAGTATCAAATATTGCCTCGCATCATAATTGAGGAACAAAGGATTGGAGGTTTCGCATCAATATTTTTGAAATTGAAAAAGAGAATCCGATCTTCCGTAGGATCCACAGGCAGTCTTTTTAGAAGGAAAAAAATCACTCTCTCTCTCTCTCTTTCTCGACCCAAAATTAAAGATAAAAAACAGTATGAAAACATTGAAAATAAAATCCAACTGTTATACCAATGTAACGACATAATTATCTCAGCTGCGAGGAATGCACTTGACTGCACTAACCGCGCTGATAGAGGATAATTAATTCTCGCGGGCTGTAAGAAATCGTGCTCGTGCAGAGAGCCGCGTTTCCTCTCGCTCTCTTTCTCTTGGCCGCGGCGCGCATGCACACTCGCACACACGCGCGCACACACAGCGACTCGTCGGAAGCCGCGCGCAGGCACTCGTTTCTCTCGCGATCGCGAGCTTGAAAAGTTGGCGCGTTATGACAATGAGGCGTGTTTTGTAAATGAGCGGCTCGGGCACACGTGCGAGGGCTGATCGATGCGCGTCCGATGGAACACGACACCGGATAAGAAGAGACGCGGGGAGGGAGAGAGAGAAAAGAGAGCGAGAGAGGGAGTCTAAACACGCCGCGCGCGCAAGCGAAATTAATTGTGTTCGAGGGCATTGAGTACGGAGAAGATAAGTAGGAATGCGATGGATGAGAGACGGCTGAGTGATGATGCGAGCGCGGAGAGCTCGATCACGTGGGAAACGGCCCTCCACTCATCGATGCGGCTCGGACCTCTTGTGCGAGCGCGACTATATCCCCTCTTGATTATTGCCTTTCGCGCCGCAGTGGCAAGCCGACTTTTGCCTGTATCAACTGTATTCATGGAACAGAGTTGTCTGTCGGGGGAAAGAAAAATCATCACTCCACACCTCCGTTCAATTATTCATCAGGTCAGCGAAACTTTTCCAGCTCTTATGTACGGGTTAAAAATTGATCGTATGCAGAATGGACAGGTCGGCAATTTACAAAAGCTTCCTTCCAACTGTATTCTGTCAAGCTTCACATTTTTCGCCCGAGAATACACCTGAGCTGGAGAAGAGGTAATTTGACGCGAAATCGATGCGCCTTGTTACGTCAATGGTATAAGTAGGACACTTATAGCTCGGTCTTACAATATATGCGCAAGCTCCGCCTGATTCAGATAGTGCGCGATGCGCGAGATCTCATCGCACGTCCATACGACGAGAAGCGCAAGAACAAAGGAAAATACATGGATCGCGAAGAAATCGCGAGGTTTGCAAGGTTAGTGCGCCCCCAAAAGCTGGCTCGCGCGTCGCCAATTGTACCTGTCCACTCGCGAGGATCGCCCGCGTCCGAAAACTCGCTAGCTTGATCGGGACTTTTCTGTGGCTCGCTGTCGGTGGCCGTATGAGCTCCGACGGCGCGCGTCAGGAGGCGCAGCTGCGAGTGCGCTCGGGAGTCGCTCGCGCGCGCGATCGATCAGCCTATTTACGAGGGGCGCGCACTCTCGGCGGCAAATGTTTGCGAGCCCTCTGCTCGCTATTAATCTTCCCAGGTGCGGCGGGAATTAAACGTGCGCGAGCGCGCAGGCGAGGTCCGCTTGCACCAAGCTGTTCGCGTGAAAAACGAGGCGCGTGCGAGCTCAACTCGTGCGAGCACACACACACACATACACACACCGGCACCGAGATTCAATCGTCGCGACGATTTATCAATTGTCGCGCTCTCTCGACGCTCTTTTTCGGTCTGTTTGTTGTGTAGCCGCGGCTGATGGATTTTTTTTCCTCTTTCAACCAACGCCTCGCGCTGTCCCGCATATATCGATCCGTGTTTATCGCTCGTGCGCGATGATCAGCTGATTGTCGTACTGCGAACGAGCTTGATGTGGTTACACAAGTTTTTTACGATCCAGATGTTAAAAGTGGCTCGATTTGAAATAATCGCACTCCTTGTGATCGTTGGTTACGGATTATACATTCGTTCGAGCAAACCACGATTGACCGCGATTATTTTATATCTGTGATTATTGTTTGTCAAGTTCTATGAGTCCTTTACGATATCCATTGATTCATTCACAAATCATCACAATGTCTATGACTCGCTGTAATATATAGGTATCGAGACTCTATATAATAAGGCAGATATATGTATATAATGTGAATGTAACATTTATCTGGCGATCGCGTTCGATACGGAGCCAGTAGATCTTGACGCAAACTGTAATTAGTGACAGAGTGTGTCAACACGGCCACGAGCTCATCTCGAATGGCATTCAGAGTGGCAATAGCGGGAAAATTGGATGGCCGAACGAACGCAGTGGAAAGCACATATCGCAGCTCATTGATTAGACAGGCTCGAGCCTGGCCGTAATGAGGCTCATTATCAGCTGGTCAAAACCGATTGACATCCGGCCTGGCCGAGAGGGTCGAACGAGCCGTGGAAACGAATCAAGATTAAAAGCCGCGGCTGAGCTGGCGAACCAAAGCCTGCTTCCAGTGGGGCTCCACGTGGCGCTCCCAAAGAAGAGAATCAAAGGACGCGCGAGCTCGCGCACGCATGATCTTCATTACGCGCGAGCCTTGGGATCGACCGCCCGCTCGAATGACAATGATTCGCGCTCGCTTTGAGCTGGCCTGCGCCCGCGCGCCCGCGCACGCAGGCATGCCCGTCACATAGCCGCGCGCCAAACGAATTTACTACCGCGCTCGAGCGGCTGAATAATTCCGCGCTCCTCTCCGTCTTTTCCTCCGTCCCTGATACGCGCGGTCTACACCATCGCTGCCGATGCTTTCGAGGGGGCAAACGAACTCGCCACATGTACAACGCCGGCTTACTCGGCGCATGCCACAATAATCGAGACTTAATTCGGACCGCGTGCCGCGTCTTAATAGAAAACCTAATGGGTATACGTACACGCGCGTGCCGGTGTGTATCCTCGCCCGCGCGTATACATACCCCATCGCGCCGCCGCGTCGTTACGTTTTGGCCGCACGAAGTTTTTGGCCGCGCGCGAACAATCTCGCTCGTCGACCGAATTCCTGCGCGGCGCAATCTTCTTAATTGTGATACGATGCCATACCGCTCCCGAGTGTACTGCTGTTCGTTGCGACGCGAAGGAGGGAATTCCACGTTCACCTCGGCATTGTGTTTGAGTTCGCGAGCTACGCACAAGTGCCGTGGCTATAAATGCAGATTTACATCGAGCAACGTTGGATCTAAAGATTCGGCTCCCAATGCAACGCACCGGGAAACAAACATTTTCGGGTGCGTCAAACGGCCCTGACGTTCCATTGTGCGAAAAGTTGGAATTGTTCTCAGTCGCCGAGTTCCTTATTCTCATGTCGAAACGCAAAGAGACGACTCGCGTATAGCATTACGACGTTCTATTTGTGTATACGCGCCAATAAAGCACCGCAGACAGTTAAATATACCCGCGCGAATGGGAATAAAGATGTAAACACTCGGAAAGTTGTACACCGTACTTGGGTATGTCTAGCTCTCTATGTTCTGCAGTATTTACACGTGTTTACACCGGAATATAATGTTATGGCGGTCGGGCAGCCAACTTCCGGCTGATCCATGGTGAATTTATGCTCGCGGCCAACGTTGCTGCGCACTGCAAAATATTCGTCCGAGGGAAAGTGGGTCGCTCCCTGGCTCGGGTAGGACTCCCGGGAAATGGCGTCGAGCTTTTGATGCCCTCTTATTAAGCAGCGAGAGCAAAGAAAATGCACCGGGTCGTTCGTTAAATTCCTCGAGACGCGGGGAACGGCGACGGGAATGCCGGAGCTAATTGTGTTCTGCGAGAACTAATCGCGCCGAGAGCTGAGTTCGTTCATATAGTTTCCGAGAGGAATTCGAATGTAAATTCATTTGATCGAGTTAGGCCAATTCTGGAATCTCGTGCTTCCGTGTTAAATGGCAAAAATACCAATCACCAGTCGTTGCGAGCGCCCGCGTTTACATTTTCCATGTGCGGAATTTGTATTTCCAAACGCTATTACCGATCCGTGTATTTCGGTCAACACGAAAGTCACCAACGTTCCTAGTAATTATCTGTTACATTCATAACTTCCTCTTGTCCTGTCCAAGTTTTATTAACATACAACATAGCCTCGCTCAATATTGCAATGATCCAGGCTCATTTTGCAAACATATTTATACAATGCCAACACTTTTATTCCACTCGACACTTGTCTACGGATGATTCAGAATAGAAACTTGCCGTTCTCTATTTCAATCGATACGAAAGTCTCAAATAGTTCCAGTAGAAACAGACTGTCGAGTTTATAGAGTCAAGCCTGTATTTGCCCAAAATCGTGTAAGCACGCATACTCCGTGCACACATGGATATTCGCGCGTATTCTTGAACGCACGTGGCTTATGCAAATCTAATCAAATCCCGCCAATTACATTGTTCCGCCCAGTCACGATAGAGTTAGATTCCCTTCAAATAAGATCGAGTGATATTCGACTAGTCCAGCCATCCATTATAGACTACGACGACAATAGCTACGAGATTCTTATCTACTCTGCGAAACACGATTTTGCTCTCAAATCTTTTCGTATTCGACGTAGCCAGATTGATACTGATAAAATATTCTTGTGCCTACCGGATGAAATTCCGTCATATCTCGGATATTTTCGTACCTGTGAATACCCAGAGCGTTCGGGCGAAATAACGAATGTTAAAAGCTATTTCGCGACCCATCCTAAGAAATCTGTCCTCTCGCATTCGACGACAAGACAAACAAAATCATCATGCATGAAATGGCTTCTACTTAAAACGCAAGCAAGCTCACATCCTCTGGCGTAAGAACCTGAGAACTGCGCTCGCCAGTCACTCTCGTCTATCTTTGCAAATCAGCGCCCGACAAAAGTAAAACCGCCAAACGACCATAATCAACCGAGGCATTTTTCCCTCCCTCGCGCGCGCACACACGTAATGATACACTAGAGCGGGGCACACACGTGATACCAATTGCGCGCGCGTAACCCAAGCGCAGCAGCAACAAAGAGTTGCCCTAAAAGCTGAAGAAAGTCGGCGCAGCTGCAGCAGCGGCGGCTTCCCCGCTGCAGCGAGCGACGTAACACCTTGAACTCGAAAACGCGCGCGCGTATCGACTCGTTACGCAACGGCCGCACCGACCAGCTGATAAGCCTTTCTAGAAGGCCATGTACGTGGAGCGAGCCGTGTTGGCATACGTGGGAAGAATCGGCCGAGGCCCATTCAGCCGGACCAGCTGGTGAATTTCTTCTTCTTTTTTTCTCTTCCTTTTCTTTCTGTCCTGTCCACCGATGGATTTTTACACCGCTGGAATACTTTGTGTCTCGGAGATGGGCTTTTATAGCCCGCTGCCGAGTGAATTTATATGAGATCGAGCCCGCTTGTGGATTCTATTCATCCGCTGCGCGCAGAACCGAGCCTCGAATGAGTTCGAACTGGCTCGGCTGTGGTGAATAGGAATCGCTGCCTATCGCGGGGTAATGAAACGATTTACATGCCATTAGGTGCGACTCGAGACGTTCACGCGTGTTAGCTTCTATTCCGAGAAGTTGATTCACCTGCATCGGCAATTTGCTTTCATTTTACGACGGCGTCGCGCCGAATCAAGTCTGGCCGATTTGTCTGTAACTACTTGGGGGGAAAACATCGGCAACCAAGGCTGGCGTCGCGGGGCATTGGAAAGTAGCGTTTGCAGCTAGTCTGAATCACGTTGATTTACATTTCATCTGCGGATTGCTCGGTGGCAAGATCGGCCGCGATCAGAGCCGAGGTAAAGAGCAGCAGCAGCAGGTCGCGAGAGCGAAGAAAGTTCCCACAGTGCTCTCCTCCTCAGACCGACAAAAGCATGTGCACCGAGACAGAAAGCTATAGAGAAAGAGAGCATATATACTTCAATTAAGCATAACTCCGTCGTTGGAACGCGGCATCAGATAAATCCAGCCAGCTCGACCGTTGAAAAGGAAAGGATAGGCAGCCGAGAGAGAGAGAGAGAGAGGAGCAAATTAATTCAGCAACACCGACGAAACAATGCGCGCGAAGCTTCCTAAAACGGCCCTCACGAGACCCGCGCTCGGAAACCTACTCTTCTCATTCTGAGCACAGCGTATTTGAATAGCGCGGGTCGCGCGTGCGCGACGGCTCGCGAGCCCGGGCATTAGGTCCCCCCGGCGCATTAATATTTATCGGGCGTTTATGAGATGAGCAATGCCGCGCGCGGTGATAACCGCTGAGCAGGAATTCCACTTGCACGCCCCTTTCGACCTGTTGACTTTGCTCTCGCTATTCATTGTCGTCGCGGCACAGAGAAAGACGGAGGGAAAGAGAAAGAGAGAAAGAGACCGAGAGAGAGGGAGACCGACGATCTTATCGTTATACTGCCACATGCCAGCGCTACTCACACAGGCGGCAGAAGCTCTCGCTTACGATGAACCAATTCGAGTGCAAGCGGATGGTGAAACGCCCTGCACGCGACGTGTTTTCGAGCCGGATAGCGGTCCATTTCGTTTTCGGGACTCTGTCGTCCGAGAGGATTCACACTGTACAAGAATTATCCTGATTAGATTTTCACGATGGTCGACAATAGTATCTTATGCAACTAGTGCGTTAAATGCGATTTTACGCACCAGTGTGACAAGCTGGCACGAGTCGTCGGCGAAGCCGGCGAACGAGGGCTAGATGGTCACACGAGTGCGTGGAATCGTATTTCACGAGTTGCATACAATATTTTATGGCACAGTGATCAAACGCGAATTTTACGGATCGATTAGAGTGCGTAAAATCCGATTTTACGCACTAGTGCTATAATAATTAGGCAAAAACAGTGGTGCGTAAAATGAGCGTTTATGATCACGTATACCATAAAAGAGTTTTATACAGACGTGGAAAAAGTGATTGAATCAGAACAAACATCGAAAAATGTTGTAATGTATCTGGAGCATGTCGAGTGTCGAGTGAGCATTTTTCGAAGCCACGTCATCGAAAAACGGAATATTGAAAGATACGGTATATCTATATAATTTTATTGAATAATCACTCGGCTTGCTTCTTCGAATATATGGGTCTCAACAAGACTGCACGGGTCGCTACGTATAATATCGCGTGCAGGAGAAAAAATGCATCGTCCGTCGACGTTTGATAATCGATCGAAAATCTCCAATCCACTCGCTCTCTTATCGCGTATTCGAATCTCGCCAAAAATATGGCCCCGAGGGGTCGTGCAGCCCGACGGACAGAGCAGCGACCGTCGTTTTCACACGTGCGGCCACGTGTAATATACTTTCACGTGCGGCGGAGGGTCGCGCCTTTTATTTCCGCCGTTCGCTACCGCGTCGGATCTATCGGCATTTCGGCATCAATTACAACGCTAATGGCCGCCAGTCAGTCACACTGTTGCCGAGTCACGTGTGTGTGTGTGCCTTGTGTGTGTTTGCCCGCGCGCGTGTGTGTGTGCTCGCGAGAGCAGTAGCGATCGTGCGAGCCATTGTGCAAAGAGTGATTTAGAGCTGCCGATGAGAAGTGTACTGTTCGGCGCCGCAGCCGATCGTGAGAGAACGAAATGCTCACTCGCGCGCTCCTCGATATTGAGTTCTGTCGTTCGAGCTTTGATATTGTTGTATCACGCTGATCGCGTTTTGCCAATCATCGCTAGGTTTCTTGTATGACTCTGCGTAGTCGTAGAGTATTGGGTGTCGATGACATTTTTTTATTCTAAAAATATTCTATTCTTTACGGAAATCATGGAAACACAACAATATTTTTGTCATGGTATAAATGTTGGATAATTTTAGAATCGGACTAAAATCATAACTTCCGATAACAATCAATCATTCATCAAACTAATAACAAATCATCGCAGCTAACCATTAATATTAAATCGGTTTCTCTGATCAATCATTGAGTTTTGTAAATGTTGGTGAGTATACAATAATATCCATATTTCAGAATATTATTACACTCAGTTGGATCACGGATGCGCGTCGCTTTCACGAAACGATTGTAATAAAAATGCACATTGTAGTTACACACGTGTTGTTTAATATTCAATTGTAATATAGCCCAGAAATCACTGTTTATAAGCCTGTAATTTGCACCGGCTCATCCTCACCGAGCCACGAATCCGATGGTTTGGGTAACAACGTGAAACGCTACTGCGGAGTGATTCGAACAACAGCGACGCGCGGTGTAGGGGGGAGGGGGCGATGTGAGAGACAGTAAAGAGGATGTCGAGCGAAGCGGAGGGAAAAATTCCCAACGATTTTTTCCGCAGTGCGCGCACTAACGAAAAGAAGCAACGCCCCCCGAGCGCATCTTCCCATAAATCGGCGGCCGCGCGCGCTCTCGTCGATTCTTAAAGCGGTCGCGGCGTAGACATCGAGACAAAAGTCATTTCCTCGGCGCAGTCCAAAATTACATATAATTGGAGTAGCGCACGAGAGGCTCGAGCTCTCCGTCTCCCTACCTTCCAGCCGCGGTGCGCCCATGCGTGCCAACTCCAGCTCTGCATGTGAGTACGTGTGCCTGTGTGTGTGTGTGTGCGCGCGCGCGTGTGAGTACATGTGCTGCCGACCTCCTTTAACGACCGTCTCCTGCCCTCAAAATCATGTGTTCGAATTTGATAATGTATACCGGTACTCTCGACCGCCAGTGGCTATTGACACTCGCTGTTATGAGCGATTATATACCTGTGGCTCGGATTTGCGGCAGGCGCATTTGTATGGCGGGACATGCCACCGCTGCAGAGAAAGTAATGCAATGACGCAAATGGAATATCAAATTAGGATGGACATAAAGCAGGAGCGGCTGTGTCTATGTGTGTGTACTGAGTTGATATATATATACCTGACCAATCGGAACGGTCGTTTTGAATCTACTGTAAACATTTACAACACGCTATCTACGAACTACTACCACCGAGTGATTTCCTTCTTGAAGCTCATTGGAATCATGACAAAACGCCGGGCGAGTGTCGACTGTCTGGCAGCTCATTCGTTTTGACGTCCAATTGAATTCTTTCACGTCAATATTTTGACAGTACGACATACAGTAATATAGGTACAATATATTTCACTCATTCGTATGAATAGCAATTGAAGGGAAATAGCCATGGAGCGCGATGTCACAAAGACTAAATATTATTATTTTTTTAAGACTTCGAACAGAGTTATTAAGAACCAAGGGAAATAATTGAGAAAAAGTACATTTATTCGGATACATAAAATTATCAGGGGACTTTATTATCCAGACGAATGATGCTAATTTCAGAATCTACATCCAATTTTTCATGACTCTAGCATCAAATGATTCTGTAGAATAAGTTTGTATCAAAAGTATTGGTAGTTGGAAAAAAGTTGAATTTCCTAATACACCGCAAGTATAATAAGGCGTCAAAACATGTGACACTGCTCACACTGTCGTTGAATAAATGGTAAATGGTTACACGACAGAGAGCATAGCTTACTTTGTGCTTTTCTTCTTCTTCGGCCAGTCACTGCTGATGCTTCATCAACAATCTAGCTTTTGTTGCTATATATTTGCAACGAATTAATATTCTATATTCAATTCTATTCTATTTCCTCATCTTGCGTGACGTTGTTATAATTAAACTTTAGTCGAATCACTCAGTTTCGGCAATCCAAACCACCTCAGCCTCACACCAGCTCGATGGAATTATTCATTCCAATCGTGTCTAGCTCATACGGGTTGCTCACCTCGTCTAACACCCTTCGTCATTGTCGTTCTGGTATCGCTTGCCGCGTGTTAATTCACTCTAAATATATGTGTCTACCTGTAATATGCATTATCGGCGGGGAGCGAGTAAACCGATGCGACGGGCTGATTCGATATAACGCCTCGTCTTTAGGTCTGCCGTCGATCCTCATTACGACGCCACGACGATAATTACTTTTAGTGCGGGTGAGCTCGCGCCCAATTCGCTATACTGCGCCGAGTGGATTTTTACGGGCGCCATATACGAGTCGTCGCTGCAGACTTATTACGCTTAATTTCACGCGATCGTTACCTTGCCATGGATTAGCGACATTTTGAGGAGAAGTTTTAGATGAGTTGGAGAATTAGTTCAAGACTGATTTATATAATTTATGAAGGAGCGAGAATTTTTGCGAGTAATGTTTTTGGCAGTAAGGAAATATCATAGGCGAACTATTAAAGATTCATTGTATTTTGAATTCTTTACTTACTTTATTCTGGGAGGGTTTTGAAAGGGATATCACCGAGTTGCGAAGAAGTGACGATTTAATATTGCACGCGTTGAATTGAGCATGACCAATATATCGAAAATGTTAATAAAACATAGATTCACGAACCAATTGAATCGGATATAGGACCGTTTGTCCATGAATAAATGACAGAGTATGCGAGTGGAATATAGCTCCAACGGATAAAAATCTTACCCAAACTGAACGATCGAGGCGATAATCGCTCATCAATCAGCGCAGAATAAATGATCACACTCGAGCCCCGGCGTCACTTCTCGAAATCAATTAGCAGCTCGGAGGGGAAATATAGATACGAAGGGCGGACGGCTCTCGGTCATTAAGTGGGCACGTCACGAAAATGATTTGAGGCCCGCAGCATGCGCAAACGGTTTTCGACGCTGCTCGGGGGAGAGAGAGAAAAAAAAGCGCGGCAGCTCTCGCTGTAAAAGAGCAGCTTTCCCGCGGGCGGATCGATGACCCTGTTCTGGGCCAATCTGTAACCAATCGTTTGGCTGAAACGAGTGGGCCGTTTATTGCGGGTGCGAAATTCGCGTATACAAACTCGCGATGAATGCGAGCTGCTTATACAAAAGCGCCGAGCTGGGCATGAATTAAAAGAGCTCGAAACTCGGGTCGTGCGCCGCGCTCTGCATTCGAATGTGTTTTCCGTGCGAGCTAAAAAGAGAAAGATAGAGAGAGAGAGAGAGAGAGAGTGAGTGAGTGAAACAGAGAGAGAGAGAAAGAGAAAGAGAGAGAGAGAGAGACGAGCAGAGTTAGACAGGTCTTGGTTAGATATATATAGGTGCGAGCGGGCGTTTCGGAAGCTCTGGCTCGTGTGCTTTTTCCTGCTCAGCGCGGCAGCGCGTGGCGCAACGCTTTCTTAAAAAAAGCCCGACGTGTAAACGAAAATGAGGACGCAAAGCAGGCTATTGGCCCCTAAAAAAAACAATCAACTTATGATCGGAAAAGTGCTGCTTGAGAGGGAAAGAGAGAAAGAGAGAGGGAGCGAGAGAGAAAGAGCGAGCCAGAGGGAGAGAGAAAAAGAGATAGAGAGAGATAGGGAGGCCGAGAAAAAGCCAACGGATTTTCGGAGCCAGTTTTATCGGGCTGTCTAGATTGTTTCCGGGATTTCGCTTGCGTACGTTTTCCCCGTGCGAAATCGGAGAGGATTGTTCACGGAATAGTGGCTCTCTTGTATATGAAGTGGCGAGAATTACTTTTGAAATAATTCTCTTTTGCAATGATTATTAGCGGAGAGATGTAACGATTGATTCCGCGAGAGGTCTGTTCATCCTATATACATGCCCGCTCAAATTCGATTCCACTGAGGCTCGAGTTGGCATTGATTATAATTAGTAAGAGCAATTTTTTCGCCATGCCGAGTGTGGTAATCGCTCGTGGGATAGATTGCCATATGTTTGAAAATATATAACGTGATTTCTTTGTAGAGTGTTTTTCAAAGCGAAATATCGAGTTTCGGTTGAGACAGATACGAGAGCCGGGGGCTGACTTGTGCGCGAAAACGAGTTTCTACAAGGGATATTTTTATCGTACTCTTGCATTACATTGAAATTGAAAGGAGGAAGCCGATGCGCTCGCTATCCATTTGATATTTCACCCACGAGCCCGCGGGCATATGGCCGCGAAGAGGGATTTTCAAACACGCGGCTGTAACGGGGTTGAATAGTCGAATCGCGGAGAGCTTTGGATGGGTGTCGAAAGCTCGCCGCCGAGTGGAGAGTGGCGCGGCAGTGCGCGGGCACGGCTCGGCCCGAGCGAAGATAAACACCGTCGGCTGCACCGTAGCCGCGGCGCGATCTGATCGGCTGTTGATTCCCGATCGGTCGGCTCGCGCTACTATATGGCGCGGGGAGAGGTGCAGTCGCGTGCCATCGGTGCGTAACGGACGCGACGCGTACCGATCGTGCTGCTCTTGGTGCGGACGCGCGCTCGCGCGCGGTGCACTGCTCGTGCTGCTCTTGGTGCTCGTCTGCTACTCTTCCTCCGCAGCTCTCCCTCTCTCTCTCTCTCTCTCTCTTTCTCTTGGGCGAGCGAGCGAGCGAGCGAGCGTCGGCGGCGGCGGCTGCGAGGCAGAAAGAGAGCCGAGCCGGCCCTCGGCCGGCGGCGCGCACAGAAATAGAATTTCGAAATAGACCCAATATTTTCGTCGTCTCGCATTTGCGCCACCTTGCCGTCTCTCTCTCTTTCTCTCTCGGGTCTCTTGGGCTTTGGAGAGAGCAGACTCGCGCGCGACTTCACTCGCCGGCGCTGCAAGGGGACGGGAAAGCCGCTCTGTGAGCCTGCAGTATGCCTGCACGCGCAGTGGAAGCCCCTGTCCGGGCCAATATTAAAGTAGCCGACAGATAATATGCAAGAGGACATTCCGCGCCGTAATTAATATACGCGCCCCGGGGCGGCGCGCGCGCGCGCGCGAGCACAGGGCATTTTTCACTTGCTCCTCTTGTTTTTTGATTCTGCCCGCGCGCGACCGAGCGAGCGCTCGCATGCGGAGAGCTGTAGCCAGTTCAAGTCGGCCCGCGTTTTATTGGCCTTTTGTTTTTCTTTCGCGCCTATAATTAGAGGAAATACTTGTGGGGCTGCGTATTTTTGGATTCTCAGACGAGCCCGACTTGGCTGTTGCCGAGTTGAATGAAACTTTTTTTTTCTCTCTCGCTCTCTCGCCGCCGCCCCCCCCCCCTCCACCCGCTCCTCACCCCTCACCACCACCCACCTCTCTCACTGTCTCTCTCGCGCTCACTCTCTCGATAGACCCATGTTCATCTTGAAATTGATACTGCCACTCGTGGGCAGGGGAATTATATATTCTTAGTTACGTAAAAATGCTTATTTCGGGAATGGAAAATGACTGATGCCTCGTCTCGCCTAATGTGATTGATTGCTGGGTTAACTTTCCAAGTTGCGTCAGGATTGTACCAACCGCTTTGGATAAAAATGTCAATGTTAATATGGACATATATTGACAAGATTGAAATAGAACTGTCTAGACAGAGTATCACTGAGCTTATCAATCTATTGGATATTCCATCGGAGTAACAATTGCAATAGGCAATACCAAATTATGCATAGAACTAACGATGAGCAAAATTGTTCAAAATCCAAAGACAAGCTACCTGATTAATCATCATAAACTGTTCTAAGCCGATCGTACGGATGTTCGGAAGCTCGCTCGACTTGGATACCAGAATTATCGAGATAAAGTCAATTATGAGTGAGAGTAACGTAAATCACGAGGGAATAATTGAGCGCTCGATGGCTGATCGAACTGTCGATCGGGTGTAGCCGCGGCTGCCTCGAACTAATCAATCCGATGAAATTTCAGATGCTCGCAATCGCAGCTCGGCTGCTCGAAAAATCCCTGGATCCGGAGCATATCGATCAAACGCGGCCGAGTCGCGAACGGCCGTGGGTTCACCGCTAATATCGGCCGGCGTATCAAGCGATCGATCGTAAACACCGCGGGGAGAACAGTAGGCCCCGCGACGCGAGTAGCCGCGGAAGAAAAAAGGAGAGAAAAAAAACAAGACGCACGGGACAAGTGCGCGCGGCAGCAGGTACACGAGGCGGCGCGCGCGCTTGCCGCGGAGAAAGATCTGGTGGACGCTAAACAAGTTTGTTTTCTACGATTTTCCCACAACGCGTACATGGCGATGTGCTCGCGCGATGCACACCGGTATATAGGTGCGCGCGAGCTCGCAGAGAGAAAGAGAGCCGGGCAGAAGACACCATATAAACACAGAGCGCGCAACAGTTCCGCGAGTCCTAAGCGGCGCGTGGAATCCCGGTCGTTGCCGGGTCCAGCTCGTTTCTGGCCTTATACGATAATGCGCCGCGCGAGCGAGCGAGCCGCCGCAGCCGCGCAGCCGCCCGAGCCGGCTCTGCGGCGTGCATCGTTTAGTACGAAGAAAGTAAGGACGCGCGCCACTGCGCTATAAGACCTAAGTACGCACGCCACCGTCTTGATCTGCGCGTACCTCTCGCGATTATAATATATATGTATGTACACACACCAGAATACGCACGAGAGCTACTCCCCACCTCTGTGTGGCTCACAGACCGATGCTTGCGGCTGTAGACGCGCTCTCTCTCTCTCTCTCACACAGCTGATCTGTTCAGATCCGTCGATTGTTCTGAACGAACGTAACTCTTGAAAATTCACTAGAGGCTTGCTTCAGCTTTCGCGTGTATCTCGTGAATTATTATATTACCCCATTGATTATCATAAATTCAATTACTCATTCTTAAAGGATGTACAGCCAACACTCTAAATCAGAAATAGTAAGAAACTACTATTCAATAGTACGAATTGCACAACTGATGAAGATAGTAGTTATCGACTAAAAAATAGTAATATTTCAACTGAAGAATTATAAACTTTTACAAAATTACTAAAATATTAATAAAATGTTACTATCTCATGGGTAATCACCTACTATTTTTCACTATTTTCGATTTAGAGTTAATGTTGCAGATGCAACAGCGAAAACATCTCAATAACCAAATAACCCGAAACCATCAATCGCGAAAATCCTCTTCGTTCCACAGACAAGAGTGATTTATCAATATCAAAGCCAAATCTATCGGATAATCTATCGATAAGCGTCGTGATCAGATCTTCAGCTGCAACGATTGACTCGACAGGTAGAGCGAAATTCCCCTCGGATCAGTAACAACATGGAAAGTCGTAAGCTGATAGAGTTCACGAGGCGCGATTCATAAGTCCGATATGGAGAGATTGGACGCGACTCGGAGTGTCACACTCGCGACGAGTCGAGCCATTTGAGCATGCGCGACAGTTGCGGGGGCAGCAGCGCGAGCAACGAGATCGACCGGGAAACAAACGAAACAAAAATTGTGTGATTTCCGCGAAACCGAGCGTGAACATTTCCCGAAAAAAAACAAGCGAGGAAAGTTCGAAGAGAGAGAGAGATACACGCGCACTATATAGCTGGAGAGTTACTCGGTCGGGGATATATCGACTTTGTTATTCTTGGCTTTTAATATCTCATATTTCGCGAGAGAGCGCTGGGGATTCAGCCGGGCCTGTCGCGAAACTTTTTCTCTCTCGCTCGACGCTCCTCTCGTTTTTTTCCACTATCTTCTTCTTTTTTTTCACGAGGAATCACGGAGGAATGAAATTAAAGAGTTTCGCGCGGCCGAGGCGTAACATCGGGGCAATAACTCGCGGCGTGTTGTGACTACGCGGCTATACGACCAGACCGCTGGTCGCACTTTCCCCACGGAGATATCGCCAGAGAGGAGAGATACGCTCTGCCCAGAAATAAGATCTTCTTTTAACCTTCGACGATCTATGAATACTTAGGGAATTTTTCTCGAGCGCACCCGCTAATTCCCTTTGGCTAATGGGAAAACTTGAATATATACAGCCGCGCGACGACACATCCAGGATTTTCCCGCTGCTCATCTCCTCTTTTTCCTCGGGCGAGTTTGCACTAGAATATTTTGTTATGATATCTTGCGTTTTTCCAAGTCTGCGTGTGCTCTCTTTGTGATGTAATCACTAGCGGCCTGTACAAATGACGTCGGCTGTCAAACGTTTTTAGTGACAGGAGGATTTCAATTTGAGCTTTTGTTTTGATCGCTTTATGATTTGGTGTTTGCTAAAGTGATTTCATTAGTGTTACATTCGTCCCAGGCTCTTTACTATTGAGAATTATTTATTGCCTGTTGGCTTTGAGTGGATGCTATCTAATAAAACGTATTCACACTCATTTCAAATTCACAGTTGAACACGATCTAACCTGTTAAAATGTCAATTCAGTTCTGTTGGCGATATTGTGATAATATTTATGAAACAAGATAATATTTGATTCCATGGGTATATTTATATAAGGTAACTGTACCCAATTTGGCACTGTACCCAATTTGGCACAATCGTCAGATTTCGTATTTCCGGTGCTCTCTGAGCATCAGTCGCTCTTGGGTTATGTTGGGGGAATTAAAAGAAAATTTTCGGTATCTTCCCCGCCCATTTAGCCCTTAAAACCACTCTCCTACAACACTTTGAACTTTCACTTACTGATTTTTTCACCATTTTCTTATTTCACTTTTCACACTCAACCTCAAAAATCAGGTGTCAATAATTTTTATCTCTCAAAGTGTCATTACTCTTTTTTGTGTAAAAACATCTCAGCTTTCGATTGGTCTCATCAGTTTTCCTAAAATTATTTTTTATCCTACTCAAATTGCTGTTTTTCGCATCAAAAAAAAGTGAACCCAATGTGCCCCTCTACGCGTTTTTAAATGGGAGGACTGAGTGAAATCATTGAATATTCGTATAGACATATTACGATGATTTAGACGCGTATTTTTGAGTTGTATGTTAAAAATTTTGTATAAATATCACTGGGAACATAATTGAGAGTTTATTTCAATGCCAATTGGATCGTCCCTGTAGGCCTATATAGGCTGTAGTTAATGATTAAAAAATTGTGCCAAATTGGGTACACGTTTTGTGCATTTAGCCTTTTTGCGTTTTTTTTTAAATTGCGATTTTCGATAGGTTAAAGTAGTCAAATGATGATTATGAAGATGGTTTCTAATAGGTATTGAGCTAAGCTTTGAGATGCCGTTCACAGAATTTTAAAATTCGAAGTCTATCATAGTCAAATTCGCGAAAAACCCTTGGGGGGGGGGCACATTGGGTACAGTTACCTTATATGTATATATTAATTTATACTAATGATCATCATTATATTGTCAATTTGAGGATTGATAAAGCCCCAAGACTGGGAATTAAAACTGATTTGGCAACATGACGGTTGACTGTCATTTTAATTTTTTCATGAATATACTTTCAATTGGTTCAACGTTGATTCTCAAACACACCGCTCTCGCGTGCCAATAAAAGTTCGAAAATTGAGTTGACGTAATTTGTACGATATTGCGAATCAAACTTATCCCGCGCGTCAGCTTCTTATTCGAAATTTTCTTATTCCAAGCTCCGAGTAGTTATTTTCTCGGCTCGAGGCAGCTGAGCTTGCGAGAGCTTGCAAATCCATCGGCTAAATAATTCAGCGCCGACGGTCGGAACCGCGAGAAGTCGCAGAACCGAATTACCGGCTCATAAAAATTCGCGAATCAGTTTTCTCCCACGCATATGCACGTCCTCGGGTGCCTGCGCAAAGCCAGAGATTGGCAAGGAGAAGCGGAGTGCGCGCCGTTCCCCGACAGATAGAGACAGAGAGAAAGAGAGCACCTGAATTCGGAGCGCGGCAGAAGAGCGCGCCCGTGGGATGGGACGTTATCCCGCCCTCCTCCTCCCCCCGACTACTTATAGACTTTGTGTCGTTTCCGTCTAAAGAATTTGAATCAGATTCGGTCTTGACGGGGCTCGCGTGCGCGCTCTCCAACGGATAGAGGGGCACACACGCGCGCGATCGTGACCGGCATCTTCGACTCTCGCGCCCAACTACAGAGAGCGAAGATTCGCTTAACGGATTATCCGCGCCTCCCGCGCCAGCGCTCCAGCTATATACTCATGCGGATTGCTCGCTGACGCTCGGGCCAGGTCACTTCGGAGCGAGCCTCCAAATTCATTCGGTATATAAGGACAATACGGCCCAGGTGCCTCACGTTCGCGCACCTTCTTCCAACCAAACGCTCCCGAAGCTGAGAGAATTATAGAAAGAGAGAGAGAGAGAGAAAGGAAGTGTATCGACCAGAATGAAATCTTAGCTTTGCGTCGCCTGTGCACTCTCTTGAATTCTTATAGAGAAATCTCACTGTAAGCGGGTGGATGAATATTAGAGTGGATTACAGTGAAATTTTCACCGTAATACTAGTGAATATTCCCTTGAATTCCGTGAGATTTAATAATTTAACTTCCATTCACGGTCATTCAAGTGAAAATAAACTCCAAGTTAATTTTTGTTTAAAGTTCAACTGTGTAACTCGAGTGAATATGAACTTTAATCTACTTTAAAATTCATCCATCTGCTTGGAGGAAAATTTCACATTGATAAAATGAATTTTTACAGCGAGGATTTGAGAGAACGCACAAACGAACTAAACAATCATACACAGAGCAACGATATACAGCCAGTCAAGCGTTGCATATGAGCGGGCGCAAGTAGAAGGAGTCAGGCTGGGTAAGACGCCTCGAATTCAGCATGCCCGGATTAGGATGTTATCGGAAATTGGCGCGAGAGGCGCGCCACAATTCTCGAAGCGTGCTATGATAATGTACTCGTACGCATACAATCACTCAACACATGCGCGTTGACAAATATGTTTCACAGTCTACACCAGAGAATCTATACGATTCGCTGAAGTTGTAGTGACGCCTGCACCGTCCAATTTCTAATGGGTTGTAACGCATTTGCGGAGCGTATTGCAGCGGCAAGTTTCAATAAAAGTATACAATGTTCTCGCATACAGACGTGAAAGGAGTTATGTTGGTCCCCCGGGAAAGCGATTCGGCAAAAAGCGCGCGGCAAAAAAAAAGTTGAGTATCGCGCATGGAAAAGTTTGATCGCGAGAACTGCAGCGCGCGACATGAAAAGGCGAATTGAAATCCCTTCCGACTACCCGCTCGCGGCTCCATGGCATATCTGGTTAATTGAAACTCAAACAGTACGCTCACCGTTGGCAGCAGAGCTCACTCTTCCGCAGCTCGAAAAGGCTCGTGCCGAGTCTTACTGCTGCTGCTGCTGCTGCTGCTACTGCTCGCCCATCGCGCGGACGCTCAAAATAAATAGGGGCTTCATTAACGACTCGGCGAAATTTGCCCTTGCAACACTGCTCGGCTATATATCGCTCACGCACACCTACACACCTTTACACACACACACACACACACACACACACACACACACACTCACACACACGGGCTTCTCTCCATTCAACAGCTCCCGCACGTAATTAAAGATCCAGAAATCTCCAGGGCTGCAGCGGATAAACTCACGGGGCCGCTCGTCGATATTCCAATAGTGATGGAAAGTGCCGCGGGCACATTCTTCCCGTTTTCAATTATGCATTCTTCGACTATGCAGCTCATCGGGCGCGGGAAAGAAGCGCTCGGCAGTGGCAATCGTGAGTATGTATATATATGTGTCTATATATATGTATACATATATATATATACCGGTGTATATATATATATATACCGCTTGTCTCTCTGTCTCTGTCCGACTAGTGTGCGCGCCGCGAAAACTCATTCCAATAGCGCTTTTGTATGAAGATAAATACGCGGAGGGAGAGAGAGAGAGAGAGAGAGAGAGAGAGAGAGAGAGAGAGCGGCTAGTTAGCCGAGCCCGTATTGTGCACCGCTTAATGCCGATTCGATTAATGGAGCCACTGCTACTTTTATTTGGATGGGTGTGGATTGATGATTATTGGCGGGCCCTCGGCATACTGCACAGTGTGCAATTTGGTCGTGCTGCTTTTGTCCGAGAGTCGGGGAGGGGGATATGTCGGAGAGGCGCGAGAGGCGCGCACACGTGTTCGTATTTTCCAACTGCACACTGCGCCGCAGCAAATGTTTATTATGACTTTACCCGTGTTTCGCCGGGGCAGCGCCGGGAACAATGGCAATCAGCGTTGGTTATTTCGCCAACTACGCGACGGGCTTTTTGCACACGCAAAAACTGCGCTCGCACGAGTAACATACACGTGTATATACATATGTATCTGTATGTACAGCGCGAGCGCGGAGCGACGGATCGATCGAATCAAGTGTTATCAATATTAATTTGCGTGGGCTCGGGCGAATTGGAGGCAGGCTCGTTCGCGGGCTCCACAGCTGTGCGCGCGAGAGGCTATCGGTCGATTTGTATGCCGCGCGAGGACGCGAACAGGGCATAAAACTTGGGGGCAATAGCGTGGAAGCGCGGCCCCGTCGGATTTTCATAATTCGCGCATTCGCAAACGATCGGCAACTTGGGCGCGACGAGCGGCAATCGTCGTCGTCCGCGGCGGTTCGAATTCGAGCGCGGGCGCGACAGAGTAATTTTTCAACGGGCAGCGCGACTCGCGCGGGGTGACTCGCGGAAAAAATCGAGCTCGCGTAGCGGTAGACAGAGAAGAAGTAATCGCGTGTTCGAACCAGCGGTGGACGCCGGGAAAAAATACAAGAGCGAGAGAGAGAGAGAGAGGCGAGACCGATGAGTCGATCGGTTCCAGCAGCAGCAGCAGCATCTGGCGTCCCGGCGCAGCCGCGGGTATATGGAGCGCCCTGAGTATGGGCACGCGGGGCCGTACGTGCCTCGGCTGCGTAACGCGCCGATTTCCTCCTGCCGCCGCTCGAGCTCCCTCCTCCCGAACGATTCTCGGTCGCGACCGCTGTGCCGCGCTGTGCCCGAGGTCGCGTAGCCCGAGCCTCGGCGCGATCCGGCTGGATTCGCGCGTATGCCATCGCCGTACGTGGAGCGAGCGGGGGGCCACGCGATTTCAGGCGCGAGCTCGAGTCGAGCGCGAAATGAGTCGCATCTCGGATTGGCTCAGATTTAGATGTAGAGCTGGCAAAGCAAATTACCCAATACGGAAAAACGATAATGAGGTGGGCTATCGGGAAATCCCTAATTGCGCATCGCTCGCAAAGCAAGTAACGTTATGCGGGCGTTCGTTCGAGTTGCCGAATTTCTGCTCGGCGAACAGAGTGATTTGCCGTGCTCAAGGTCAGTTGCAGTATACAGAATGGGTCGCGGTTTTCTCGCTCTCTTTCACGCGCGCTCGCACGGCTTATTCGTGTGATTGCGCTTTCAATCGAATCAACATCTTCAAATTCTATCAGCGCGCGCTACACGTCTGACGCAGATCCGAACGCGCTCGATTGAATGCAAGTCGTGCAATGGCCAAATGGAGAGGTTATTTGAATGATCTGTTCATCCGCCATTCAGCACCGCTCGAACACATACCATTAGGTCTCGCTGCGCGCTCGCGCGCGTGTACATATCGATTGAATTTAATTCGTAGCACGCATGTTAATGAAACTGTTGTATACAGCTCATGTGCTCGCTAGTGCGTCTTGTCACGTATGATATTTTATTACCACTCCATATGGGTATCCATGGGCTTGTAAAAGTAAATTTGATTCAAACATTATAAGGGAACAGCCGTCGGAGTATGGTTTTATAGGACGAGAAAGTGCTTATTTTGTCATTAAACGCACTCACTCACGTATGAATATATACGTTTTGCATTGCAAATTTTTACGCCTTCTCACTCTTTATAGTATCTCAAATATATTACATCAGAGTAACCGAGACTCCATCGGTACATCCCTGAATCCAATCGACTTTAGTGCCATACACAATGGATGCGTATGTACGGTGAATTAAGTTGATCGATAATCATTAATTTCTAAGCGAGTAGACTGTCTACAATGCAATATCGAGACACAAAAGTCTTTTGTGCGATATAGTATCAAGACTTTCGTAAGAGATTAATTAACAAAAGCAGGTCGTCACTTGTAGTTTCAACGAGTACTCTCCAGATCAATTAATGAGATCTCCCTCCTTCTCTCTCGCTCTCCTCCGACCTAATTTGATTGAGAAACATTAAAGTGCTACGGTAAGGCTATACATATACCCATGCCAAAATTCTACAACTAGCAGGAAAAGCTGCCGCCTGTCTCGGGCATGCGCGTATAACATTGTCATCGCGGCTATATAACAGCCCGGAGAAATGGCGCGATCCGCGTGAAAGACAATCCCACTTCCGGCACTCCGACGTGAATAAATTTGTCCGCGGCGCCTCTGTGACGTGAGCCAATCGACGCGTCGATATCCAAGGCATGCCAATTGTTTCCGGATAGCCATGCGGATTATTAGCCGACGGGCACATATATACGTGCGCGAGTCAAAGAGATGCCAAAGGTAAATACCGGCCGTGAGCAAGTGCAACGTGTTTTCATTCTTGCGGGCGCCTTTCGCCGGCGTGTTTTGACTGGGACACGCTAATGGCGCATGACACTATGCACTTTGATTTTAGTCGGCATTGTCGTATCGCGAGATTCGTGCGATGAGCAATAATATTATTGCGCGATTGATGAGCGATCGATGACACGCCGGAGGAGAAATATCGGAAAGCCGCCGGGAGTCTTTCCTTTTTTTCTTTCTTTTTGTTCGTTCATCGTCTGAAACGTGCGATCAAAGATGAGAATAACAATTTCTACGCGTATTCGCGTTGAGAAGTTGTTTTTATACGTATTAAAATGTATCGTCTAATTTGACTTCAGGCTTTGCTTAACGTGTATATATGCTCCGGTGATTGCAGGAGAAATGTCAGCTATTATAGAAGATTATTGTTACGACCTATAACCGCGCCGAGCTCGGCTATGCTGCAATACCGAAAGAATGTGCTAGGAGATGGAAAAATTAATGTAATGCAGAACACCAATAAAAGACGTTACTCCGCGAAAAAATCTCGAGTTCCACGTGAATTACTGTCCACGTGAAATGCAAGAGTACGACAGTATTTACACGCGGTCAACGTATATGCTCATGAGCTGGCCGCAATGCTAGTGAATTATAATTTTATTATAGTCGTTCTCCCTAGTCGGCAATCAAAGTATTATTATTCCGAATTGATCAGAAAATAATGGCCTCTCCGATCGAAATACTTTCTTAAACTGAAGATTTCTTAATTCTCACATACATCTGTATCGGATTCGCCATCGGCATGCGTTGTGTCGTTTGATAAATTAACTATATCGTGCGCGCATACCGAAAACGCCTCCGACGATAATTTATTCCGTTTCAACTCGAAACGAGGTCACGCGAGGAGCGCGGATAATAATTTTTATCGCGTGCTCTTCAGTATCGGATGAAAAATATGACACGCGGAATGAAACAGGACAAGGGCCGATATTTAACGTGGCGAATTAACCGCGCGGTGTTATTCCCAGGCATCTGATAATGATCAAAGGGTGTATGTATATATACATATATATGAAGCCGAGTCTGGAATGAATTGTTGCTCGGATCGATCGGCGAGGGCACGGGTGCTGCACGTGGTGCGACTGCCGCGCGTAGAGCTGGCTGCGGAGAAAGCCATTAATTAAGGAGGACTCGCGAGCGCGAAACCGTTTGGGAGATGAAAGCCCGGGGGCTGCGCGCGAGCGTGGACCATTGTGGGCCGGCTCGCGCTCGAGAGGCTCGGATGCAAAGCTTTTTTGTCCACGGCGCCGCTGGGCCAAGGCAATGAGATGCTGATTTTCGTGCTTGATGCGCGGCCCGACGCTGTTTCTCATTTAAATCGTGGAAATGGGTCAGGTACGGCGTCGCCGCCCGCCCGCCCGCACGTGTCGCAAGCTGACGAACGTTTGACGTGGAAATTTCAGGTCGGCGAGCTTGAGAACGAGGCAGCGGCGGCGACTGCGTGTACCGGGCTTTGAGCGTGTTTATGAATAATTTAAATAGTTTCATTTTCTTACGGGAGCCGAGTAATTTATTATCTCTCTATAAGCCGGGGAGAGGCGGCTCGCGCTTTGTGTCCTGGCCTGGAAACTCGCCGGCTGCTCGCCGGGCGCTAGCGACGCGCCATATAGTTCCCCGAGCTCGGCAACTTTCGACGGGTCTTTGGAATCTTTGAAATCGCTTCGCGGTACCGCCCGTGCGATTTTTCGTACCACGCGTGAGTTACGGAGGAAACTCGCGTCGTCGGGTCGGTCTGCGCGCAAGCAAGTCGGGAAAAAACCCGGCTAAGAGCGCGAGAAGCAATCGACACTCGCGTACAACGGCTCGAGTGCGATATTCAGAGGGAACGATCATCGCACGGAAGCTCGCGCGATCACCAGGAACCCATTGCAGGGGAGGGCAGCCAGCAAAGGGGCTGCAGTCGAGTCGGATTATACACGAAAGAGCTCGGAGCGTGGCAAAACGAACAGTCGGAGTCGCTCGCGGAGAGCGAGAGAAAGAGAGAGAGAGAGAGCACGGGGGAAAATCCGAGACGGTCGCGCTGCTTTTTGCTCGCGGGCGGTTATTTTCCGCGCTCGCGCGCACGCCCGTCTTGGGAGACGTCGGCAGCGGCACCGGCACCGGCGCGCTCGCGAGCACACACAACCTACTTAACCAAAAACAGCCGACGACCGGCCGGCACGAGCCGTAAGCACTTGTATATCTCATCGTCACTTGCGCGCAGCCGCCGCCGCCGCCGCCGCCGCGACCAAAGCGCTCGACACGTTATAAGAGCGCGACGGAGACGTCTGCGGTAGGTATGGCGCAGCTCGAGCCCCCTCGACCGGTTCGACCCGGCTGCTTTAGCCCGATTGTTCGCGGATTCGATTTTCGAACAGCCGCCGATTTATTTTTTTTCTCGACGTACTCGAGCGACCCGCTCTCCTATACAGTGCCAGTGACAGAACGACGAGTCCAACGGTATATCTCGGAGTGACTTGGTTCTCAGGGCCTCGGGGGATTTATGAGATAAATCGCGAGCAAGCGGGGGAGGGTCGCAAATACTGCGGGAGACGTCGCGGCGTGGAGGGATATGTAAGACGCGGACGCCGCGGCGTAACGATGCGGGATCGCGGGCGAAGAGGGCTGGAAGCTCCCTATCGAGGCCCGGGTCGAAACTTGGAAAATGCTGGCCCGCGGCGAGAAATAAAGCAGGCAGAAGAGGCGGGAGGCGCGGGAAGCACGGGGGCTCATAATGAGAGGCGGAGATCGAGAGCAGAGCGTCGAGTCTGGTCTCTGGCGCGCTGCAGCAGCGTTCGGTTACGCGCGGCTCTCCCACAGAGAGCCTCGATGTCGTGCCTCTCTGTCCCCGTCCGTTTGCGCGCGGCTCTGGCCGGGCTTCGCCGTGTATACGTAAGCCCGCAACAGAAGTAAGGACGGGTTTCCGATTAAGGCCTTATAATTGACGTCTCGCCCTCCCGCTCGCCGCCGGCGGGCCCCTCCTCGCGAGCTTAGTCACACGAAGAATGGCCGCCGCCGCCGCCACGCTGGTATTTCGCGCGCGCGCGCGCGCGACGCTGCAGCCGCGGATCAACGAACTATACCGAGAGATGCGCGACTCGCTATATCCGTCTGTTTCGCGTGGCTCGCGAGGGAGGCGGCCCGCGGCGCTAGACTTAGACCCACCACCACCACCACCGCCGCGCGCAAGTTTGCTCCGGTACGCGCGCGCTCGGCGCTGCAGCTTTCGGATCGCGGGCCAAAGCCGTCGCGGCCGCGAGCTTGCGCCGCCGCCGCCGCCGGCTAGTTCCTTCCTTCGTTAGTTCATTCATACCCATACGGCTTCCCCGACGCGTTCCGACTCCATTCAATTCGAGCCGACGCGGCTATAGCTCGACTTTGCTACTCGTAATGATGAATCCATACACGCCACGCCAGGCAGTTGTTTACTTTATACTCCCCCCTCACTCTCATCTTATTCATTAACGTTCCACCGAGCGATTCTGTAAATTCGAGCAGCATTGATCGATTCAATTTTTACGGATACGATGAAAGAATGCGACGCTTTCCCTTGATGGTATGGACGGTATTTTCGATTAGACCTAAATTATACCTCAAATTGTCCTCGATTTGTTTGAGTTTTTAATCATTCAAAGATTTTTAAAAACTGGAAATCGGAATCGGACATCCAGTATCAATTTTTGTCATTAAATAATGAGATTGTGGTAAATCTACAGAATCATCAAAAACTTTATAGAAATTGTTGTCAAATCTATCGAAAATCAGTCGAGCAATCCAACGACGCGCTGGGAACGAGCGAGGGAATGAAAAGATGTGCTGGAGGAGAGAATGAATCGATTGGGCGGTTGGCTCGGTCACGTCAGTAAGAAGCTGATGATTTTTGCAGTGGGCCGCATTGGCGCACACGAGTTTAGAATTGCTCGTGAATTATGCCGCAAACGACAGGCCAGGAGACGCGCACGCGCTCGCGCAAACGTATATAGCTGCAGCACCGTTGACTAAGTGCTCCGGAACATAGAGCCCCTCATTACACCGCGGCAGCTCGGCCGTATGGGTGACATGGGGGAGAAAACGCTGCGTGTATTTGCTTGCTCACGGCGGAATTAGCCAGCTGATTCGCGGGGAAATTGAGGAGGAGCGTGTGAGGGATTCCGTGTCAGATGCGACATCGCGAGCTTAGCCAGGGATTCGTGACGCAACGCCCGGCTCACAGGCAGAGAGAGAGAAAAAGAGAAAACCAACTCCGACAGGGAAGAGGGGGAGTGATTGATTGGCCGCTCGGCTCGTCTTTGAGAGCAGGAATTTTGAATTTTCGAGCTGCATCGCGGAGGATCGCTTGCATTCGTTAAAACAACGAGTACTCTCGGCGTTGAAAGCGTCGACTCGATCGCCCTGATGAGAGATCAGTTCACTCTCTCCCTACACCATTGATCGATCCGCAATTTGTCTCCGTTTATCAGACCGCGTTTCTAAAACGAGTTTTTCTATTTTTGGAAAAGTGGAGATAACAAAGTAGTCTTCTCTAGATTCAATGGAGTGAATTATTCATAGATCACAGGTGTGGGTACGGATAATTTTTAGATAAGTATGTATAAATATCCATTCTCCAATGAGGATTTGGATCAAACATTCGACGCTTTATCTCGGTATTGAATGTTTTTAATTTTCGAATAGAATGTATTCAATAGAATCACACTATTTGCGGTCCCCGAAAAATCTAGCTCGTGCTCCATTTTTTTGTTCTGAACAATCGATTTTCCCGACAAACTGTGTCCTGAAACACGCTCACATTGCAAAGCTTCATGTTTATTGTATATTCGGTCCAATGCTTCCTCCCCACAATGGTACGCACAGCGTAAAGGTTTCATCCGTAGTTTCCATTGAGTTTAAATAATTCGCTCGTTGATTTTTGTTTCGGACAATCCCTATGAATCGCTACAAACAATGTTTCAGATTAAAAAATTGAAAAAACTGATGTAATGGGTTCGAAGAAAGGACCCATGGTATGGAACCATATTACCATACGTATATAAATTCATATGGCAGCACTTAAACTGGAACGTTGATGAACAAAACGTGAATCACAATGAGGATCGTCGGGAAAAAAGTATAACTACACCACTCTCCAATACCTATTTCCTTCTGCGCCTCTAGCCCTACACAGATTTGTGCAGAAACAACGGAGAGCCATAAAAATCGAGCCATTTTCGATTTCCAGTAGATAACGCAAGTCACGTACGTAGTTTTTTTTTGTTAGGAATGCAATATCTATCTGTCTGTGTATGTATACGTAATAAAACGCCGTAATAGCCCAATGGCTTCGTCAAGCTCTATGATCTTTCGGTTTGTCCGTTGGAACGCATTTGTTTTCATTTACATCACGTCACGGCAGTCGTGGTTTTGAACGAGGGATTAATAATATTGCTAAATTGCTGACACGCTGTGCCAACTCCGAGGGAA
The DNA here is from genome assembly GCA_020882685.1 of Aphelinus atriplicis. Lineage (NCBI taxonomy): Eukaryota > Metazoa > Arthropoda > Insecta > Hymenoptera > Aphelinidae > Aphelinus > Aphelinus atriplicis. The sequence goes on along the minus strand of CM037074.1, from coordinate 25,005,169 downwards.
GCTCGCTATTCGGCAGGTAATAAAACGCATAGCTAGGTTGTTGTCGCAAATAAAATGGGTCGAAATGAAGAATTACTCATTTATCTAGGTGGGTCAGCGACACCACTGGTTCTCGATCAGATTTGGATGAGAATTTATGATTTCAAAAAGGGTTTCGATCTCGATGGAAGCACGTCCGCTAATGTAATTCCAACTCGCGACTATTCAACGTCTCTTTTTGAATTCTACGGGTTTCTCCATGAATGAATGCTCCACATCGCCCATACTTTCCTTTATCGATATGCTTAATATTCAATAATTCCGTTGTTGTGAACTGCTATCGGATTCAGATCGATCCCGAAAATGGATACGCCTGATGAATCTCAAATGAGGTTGATTTAACACAGCTGTATCGAGTCCACGTTCAAATAGATATCATATTGTCCTAGCAAACATAACGTTGCGATAATTCCCGCCGAATCATCAAAATACGCCCTCCGGGTCAATTTGTCCGGATTTAAAAATTGATTAACCTCTTCTCGTCGAGTCAGTACAACAGGAAGGTCCAAGGAGTCGCTGGCTGCGGTACGAATCTCTACGGTAACGGGCGTAAAACCAACAGAAACACTTAAAAGCACACAGCATATAATTTTCACATCACACCTTTCAGCCAGCACGTACGGCGCGCGGGTCGCGTCAATTATTCCCGCTCGGCGGCCGCTTCCGCCTGTCCCTCCCTCCCCAATGCTGCACTCCCCGCCGAACAGCAGCGGCCAAACAAAATACCGCCCGAAATTCGCTGTACAGAGCGGATGATCCTGCAGTCGGGGGTGGCGCGCGTAACTCTCGGACGGGCAAAAATGCCGCTCGTATAGCCCGTGTGTATACGGTGCTGCACCTGCAGTTGCGCGCGGCGAAGTTTAACGCGCGCCCGGCTATGTATACTGGACGAGTTGCATCGATGCAGGCTGAAATTATGCATGGCGCGAGATCGACGCTGGCCCGAGATAGACGACGCACTGCGCCATTCTGCTGCTGCTGCTGCTGCTGCTGCTGCTGCGGGGACAGCGCAGTTCAAATGGTAATGGCCCCGAGCACGCCGACCGTGAAAACTAAACGCGATCCGCGCTATATACCGCACGCGATATATATGCGTGTGTGTGTGCGGCGCGATGCACACACTCGTCCCGCGCCGGCGAATCATCACGCTCGGACGCGCCGACAGGAAGATTTTCGCCTTTTTCAACCGGATGGAAGCGCGCGCCGCCCCGCGCGCTCACAATGCCGGCCGTGCCCCCCGCTCTCGGGTGACGCATAACTATCCGACATTTTTATCGGGCATTTTCGCGAAAACTGGGGCTTGTGTATCGCCCGCCGAGAATCCGAGCCATCCCCACGGGAGAATGCTTTTGATACTTGCGAAATTTATCGCTCCATCTATATATACCCTCCCGTGTCATTTCGTCTCTTCGACGTTACGATGACTTTGAATAGCCATGACTCGCTTGTTCTGGAGGGGCAGGGCGGAGGAGTCAGATACTTGGGCTATTTGGATCATTATATAACGCGCTCTCTCAACCACTCGACAGTTATATTGGGCCGAAGCGTGTCGTGCGGAATGTACGGGAAGCGAGAGGAGAAAAGAATATATCCTATGTAACATTTTGACTGTGTCTCCGCGTATAACGATGACGACGATCATAGACAAAATAAAATTGTCGTTCCGTCGTGTTTTCTTGCGCCGAGCATTTTATTATTCCCGCTATACGATCGGCGACTCTCGTTCATCACATCCGTGTCGTTACAATTTGTCTCGCGTAACTCTCTCGACTTTGATCTCGTGCTACGACAGATAGACCAGGTTGTATCGCGCATCAAAAGAAATAAAAGCGCCGAAACAGAAAATCAACTTTTTCGATACTCTTGGTATTTCCAGACTATCAAAACAACACTTATCCTGATTGTAAAATGCGTAATTATTCTGTCAGCGCGTACTAGCGCATGATGTATATTTCAATCAAGGGATGGGAGATGATCATGGAGCTCGCTCATGAGAAACCGCTACGCCTGAGCCGACCAAACTTCTTCTTTCTCACTTCTATTCCAACCGGGAAAATGCCAAAAATAACCGAATGGCCCAGATTTTTATTTAGCTTACACTCTAATTATCCTAATAGACTTTTAGAAGCCTCGAGAGAGTTATCGCCATTATTGAGTACATTTTATAATTGCTACGATTTACATTATACGTTTCGAGATTGGCTAAACAAAAATCCATTTTGCAGAGGGAAAGTTTTCTTTCACAGGGATCATTCCAATAAACCGTTCAGCCTCTAATGAATATAGCTCGTAAACTTTTGAGATATAACGTGACACGTGCACGAATTTATTTTTGAGCTATGAACAAACATGTCTTTATAAATGTCGAATTCAACGATTATAGAATAATCTATCGAGCGAATGTAAAGTTTTCTGCGATTTGAAAACGTTCCATAGCTCAACCGGCTAATATGTTATTTGGTCTATTCTCGTGTTTCGTCGCTGTAACGCGATCTGATTTAGTCAGAGAACAAATCGAAAGGCTTCCTTCCATCCGAGATGAGAAATCCAAGACATTTTGATTGGATGTATTGAATGTACAGAACACGTCTCGCAACTCGGGACGTGTACGAGAGTATATTTGAATCAATTTCTCGAACATTTGAGAATTCACCGTTGCACCTCAGTGTTTGGCGCAAAAGCATGGGAGTGCAATATTGAAACGATTGTCAAAATTATGCGAGTCGTAGAAGAAACGGTTGGCATATGCATAAATGTCCAAGCACGGAGATTACTGCATACAGATTGCAACCATACAAGTTATTCAGAACAGAATTTCGGTATGCGCATATTCAATATATGCAGATATATAAATATACTAGCATGCAAGAATATATGCCCGCGATAAATTCGTAATGACACGAGCATATCGCGGCCTATCGGGAAAACACTATGCTGATGCGACTACTCGAACGTTCCTCTTTTGGCAAATTGATATCTAGCAAGACATTTCTGACAGACCGTCTAGGAGATAACGAGTCGGGCTCACGAAGCAGTGTTGACCAGATTTGGCGTGATCGTCACAGCTCGTCAGTTCCACGATCCAACTCGAATCTCAATGCGAAGCTTTTCGGTTGTCAACGCGGATGCAGTGAGCACGACGACACTCCACACACACACACACACACACACACACACACACACACACACACGGAGGTGGAGCTAGTGGTTGCAGGCCAACTCACCATAATCAGGACGAATGACGGCCTGGACGGCCTGCTCGTTCTTCTTGCTGCGAATGACCGGCTCGCCGAGGATAGTGAAGTTCCTGGGTCCCACGCGGTTCACAAACACAAGATACACTTTACCCCTCTTGATATTAGCGCGCACCACTGCTTGAGCACTATTATTCCGGAGAACAGGATCCCGCTGCTGCTGCTGGTGGTGTTGCTGCTGCTGCTGCCTGAGGCTGTTGCTGCTACCGCTGCTGCTGGAGGTGGTCTCGGGGGCGGCCGGCTGGCAGACGGTCGACTTGCCGGGCTGGCTCTTGTCGCGGAAGTGCAGCCTCACGCTGTCGTTCTTCTGGAGGGGCAGGAAGCCCGGCTGGCTCTTGTACACGTGGCGCACCTCGAACGTGACCGCGTAGTTGGAGCCGGGCTTGCGCAGGCCGGACATGCTGCGCACCTTGCCCTCGAACACGGTCGGCGCGAGGAACGCCCGGTTGCCGACGTCGAGGTCCGGGCACCACTGGCGGCCCCTGCAGCTGCCCCGCTGCCGGCACCTGCGCCGCTGCTCCCGCGCCGACCCGGCCCGGTCCCTCTGCTGCTGCTGCTGCTGCTGCTGCTGCTGCTGCTGCTGGAGCTGCTGGAGCTGGAGCAGCGAGCGCCGCGGCCGCGGCTCGCCCGGCCACGAGCCCGACGCGTTCGGGTAGGTCTGGCCCGGGCCGAGGGCCGTGGAGGGGGCCGCGGGCGCGGCCCACCAGCCGCTCACCAGCCCGACCAGCAGCAGGCCCGACCACATGCTCGGGCCGCACTGCCCCGCTGGTCGCTTCGCACGAATCGCGCGCCGCTCGGTCTCCTCGCCGCTTCCGGCCAAGGCTCGTTCGCTCGCTCGCTCGTTGGCTGGCTGTAGCTGGCTGCAGCTCACGCCTCGGCTCTCGGGCCAAGCTCAAGCTCGGGTGTGGGCCCGCTCGGGCTCATTTTGCCGGGGGCTCGAGGCTGGCTCGGCTGGTGGGGCCCCGGCGCCGCATCGTCCACGACGTCGAGCGACGGGCGCTTGCACCGGGCTTACACCGGCTCGCCCGGACCCGCTTCCGGGTGCTGCTCGCTCCTCGAAGCGTCGGCCCGCTCCGGCAGCATCTCCGAGAGGGCCGCTCCCCTGGTGCCGCTCGGTTCGCTCCCTCGCTCCGCCTCGTCGGGCTCTCCCCCTCCTCGCACGGTCCCCGCACAGGTGCACCACCCGACTACCAGCAGCCCCGCTGCGGCCGCGGCATTTTCAAATCCAGCCGCGCTCTCGGCCGACTCGCGGTCTCGCGATTGTGCTTGAGCCCGTACGTGTCTCCGGGTGTCCGAGTGTCCGTGTTCGGGTGAGTCGGTGGGTGGGCGAGTGGCCGGTGGGCACGTGTCTCGGGTGACAGGGGGCAGGAGCGCGTGTCGCTGAACGGGAACGCACGCGAGCCGGCGGCTTGAGGCACAAAGCTCCGGGCTGTCGGGCGCGCGCGCGCGGCGGTTCAAATTAGACTGAGCGGCTGGCGGTGGCGGCGGGCGGCAAAGCGCGAGCCGCCGGCCGCTCGCCAGCGCCACCCGCCGGTCGCCCCGCCAAGCCCGCGAGCCGCGAGACTCCGGGGCCAGAGAGCGCGGAGCAGCGCCAGCAGCAGCCGCCGCGCCGCCGCCGCCGCCGCCACGCCGCCACGCCGAGCGCAGCCCTTCCTTCCTTCCTTCCTTCCTTCCTGGCTCTTCCCCCGCTTCTTCTTCGCTTCTTCTCCGCCGCGCGGCTCCTTCCTTCCTTCCTTCCCTTTGTGCTGCCCTTCCGTTTTGATTCGTGCGCGCCACCGAGACAGAGAGAGACCGCAGCTTATCTGATCGGCCTGTCGCGTGCGTTCGCACCGGCGCTTTTTATCCGGCGAGTTTTACGTTTTAATTTGCCGCGAGCGCTCGCGATCGCTCCCCGTGGCTCTCACAGCGCTGGCACGAACCGACACGAGCTCTCCGCTATTTAGCGGACCGATCCATTTCGTTGCTTTCGGATTTCTCGCTTTCAATTAGTCACGGCGCCGCCGCGCCACCGTTAAAACCGATATTAATACACCGGGCCTCGAGATGTACACCCTTGCCCCACCTCCACCCCCCTGCAGTATGTGTACTCCTACGCGGCTATTCATCGCAATGTTGGAACTCGCTCGCCCGCGGCGTACGTCGCTAGTTCGCCTGCACCTCCTAGGCAGATTCATCGGGACGTCATTCTCGATGTTGTATCTCCGCGCGACCCAGTTCATCCTCGACAATGACAGGATTTCGTTGTGTAACAAGTGCGCGGTTCATTCCTGACGAAATGATGATCAATGCGCCGCTTCAGAACTAATTGGATTATCCAAAATGATCAAACGCGACAGGATGAATTTTTCAAAAATCAAATCGGAACATATACGGGATGAAATGATTTCTCAAAAGCGAACCATGTTTTTGGAAATGAAAATGAATTTCAACGGGCAGAAATACCGCAGGTAATTCTAGGGAAACTGGTTAACGTTAAAAGAATTATCGAGTTCTACGAGGATTATAATGACTAACAGTTTAATTTTCATTATATCGGAAAATATGGACAGTATGCTTCTCGTTATTATTGTATTTCCGAGTACCATTATTATGTTTCGTATAAATTAAACTCTCGTCCTGTTCAATAGTAGAACTTGAAAAGCACCGAAAACGAGTCGGAATTCCAAAATTCACGGCACGAGCACGGAATAGTTTGAATTTTTTTAAGCCCGACGTTAGAGTGTGATACTCTGGTACTGCGACAAATTCGCTGATATGGAAGGCGAACAAAAAATTAGGCCACATTCGCTTTTGAAAAGTGCCCAGTTAGAATTGCAAACATACAAAGATTCAACTCGTGAATATATGTCCCCGGTACATAATTTTTCCTGTGTGGTCGGTTTAAAAGCACTCGGGCTACGAGTGACGAATATCAATTGGAGTTATTTCGCTCCCGCGGGTGTACGGGAATAATTTAAAAAATTTGTTCCTCGGTCAACACGGTCCCATGCGTGCAGAATCGATCCACGCACGCAGCCGCGCACCCCGTCGTCGTTCCCTTGGCCGCGACGAGCCGTACACACAGCGGCGGCCATGACACGTATCAAAAATCGAAAAGCCGAAAAGCGAAAAGCGGGGCTCGCGGGAGCGGGGAAACGGGTGCACGAGTTTCGACGTCGACGAGCTTGAACAACGGGGCCGGGGCGCTGCTTTATGTGAATTATAAAGCGATTGTCGGGCTGGCGCGCGGAGTGCGAGAGCTACAGCCAGCGAGGGAGCTCGAGCGAAGGTGAAACGAGCTGCGCGAGCGAAAGGTGAGGAGGCAGCCGGCCAAGCAGACGTGCCGGCCCTCCCGTTGTGGATTTGAAAACGGTGCGGTAAAGGAGACAGTTTAGGCCCATTAGAAGGGTATTTATGGATTGGCCGGCAGGCGCGTGCACACACCAGCACGACGCCCGGGCTTCTTATGTGTACACACGCGCGCACGCGACCGGCTGCTCATCCCGGCGCATAATAGTATACGTGCACTGCGCTCCTGCCCACGGCTCGTTTTGATTTTTAACGCTCCCGCGCCGAATCGGGTGTTGATTATCCCTGCGCTCTGTAGCGAGCGCGTCTGCGATACTTTGTTGCACACGTCCAGTGGCCGAGTCCGAGCTGATTTCACGCTCAACGGCTCGGCGCACCTTTACGAGCCAACGCGGCAACAGTAATTCGAGGCGTTAGTTTATCGTACTGCATCTATTTTTCTTTCATTACCCCTCTCCCCCCGAACCGGCACGCATCGCTTTTTTCGTCCGTCAGGAGTTCATATAACAATCAGTGTTTTGGATGAACGAGTTATTGGATGAAACGTATCCGGATTAGTTTCCAATATAATCATATACTGCAAGGATAATTGAAGAGTCCATATAGAATCGCGCATGTCGGCATAGGATGCAACACGTTTCGTTGGTGCGACTGGGAGCGAGGAAGAAGAAACCAGCATAAATTGCTCGCTCGCGTAATTGAAAGCTGATAAATTCAATTGTGAAGGAAGTAAGCGTGAACGCGCGAGTATATATGTATGAGAATGATGGCGGGGACGCGAGGGTGGAAGGTATAAAGCCAATGGAGCAACGCTACGTCGAGCCTGGTGCAAGATGGGTGAGGAAGGGAGGTAGCGACGGTGGCGGCGACGACGACGACGACGACGGTGGGAGGGAGGGAAGAGGGGGGGGGCTTTTCTCTCTGCTCCCGGCTCGAGTCCATTCATGGCTGCCGGCACGCGACTTACATTATGTATGTTAACCTACGTTCCCTCATATTTACGGGATTTGCGAGCAGTCGCTCGATTAAATTTCATGAGCCACCGCGCGAAGATCGGCGACAAGAAGCCTGTGTATATATCAATAATCGAGCTGCAGTGCGGCCGCAAATTGAATGACTATACTGTGCCCGCGTGCGCGCTCGCGCAAGAGAGAGAGAGAGAGAGAGAAAGGTAGTGCGAGGTTCAGCCTTGCGCGCGCGCGGAAAGATACGCTCGACGCACCCGGCGGATGTTTGAATTATATTTCGTGCACGAGCTGCGCAGCGAGCTTGGATTTTGAATGGACGGCCCCCTCGTTTTATGCTTTTTCATACTCCACATAGAGCGGCCCTTCTTTTGATAAGGCGCGCGCGTGCACGCGTTACGCCGAGGCGAAAATTTAGCTCGATTATTGTCTCGGCACGGACAGGATAAATAGATTTATACTCTTATATTTCACTCGGAATCTATGGGATATAGAACAATGCGCCGCGTGGTTTCTCCAAATACCAAATTTAGTTTAAATTGATGTGAACGAAAGAAAAAATCGTAGAGAAGACATTTTTAGAAAAATATGCTTTCACGACATTGTAGATTATCTTAGAATGAGTTTTGTATCCATCATTCACAATCAGATAACTTTATTTAGACATTCGCATGAGAGCATTTTTTTAGGCGATTTTCTTTCTCGGGACTGAAAAAAGAAACAATATATACTCAATGGTTATGTTTAAGCGAGCAATAGTCAACGCAAATGCGTAACATACGCGGGTACTGCTCTCTTGTACTGGCAACTTCCGTTGACCATCCACTGTTTGGGATTGTAAAATTTCCAGTAGAAAAAGGTATTATCGTGGAATACTTTTAATGTGAGTTGTTTCTGGAAAATATGTACATGTGCAGAATTTGAACTTTTCAGCCAATGGAAAAGTTGGTTGAAATTTGGAAAGCAAGTTAAATAAAAATGTTCATGAAAGACTATTTTTTTCGAATAATATGTGCAACCAAGTTGTAATTCATTCACCGTATGATCATGTAGAATATTTGGATGAAAAATTGTAGTCTGGTTTTTTTCAGAACATCTATAATTTCTATAATATAGGTGTACCTACCCAATACAGCCCTGTATCCAATCAGGCTCACCCTTTTGATTTCATACATACTTGCATTTTTCATACATACGCAATTTCGGGAAAATGCTGTTTCTCAGCGTCCAGAAGTCCGAATCCAATGCAGTTTGGGTTTACAAGATTTTTTCAGGACTTCTATTTACCGCACATAGCTCGAAGATAGTTACTACATTGGTTCAAGTGTAATATAGTGGCGGTTCAAATTGGGTAAACTTGGATTTGTTTCCCCAGAAGAAGATGATTTTTCAAAAGTGTCATTTCTCAGCGTAGGAAAGTCCAAATCAAATGCGGCTTGACTCATTTTGGAAAGTATTGAATCACCTTCCATTTGGTCGCATTAAAAAATCCGCATGTTGTTAACGAGATGTTGTGACAGTTTACGGTTAGGTGAGTCTTATTAGGCACACATACTTTATATACATGAATATGCAGAAACTGATCGATATACTAAATGTACGTTAGAAATCAGTAATAATTGATGAAAAGATCGAGACAACCAGAATCCTAATTCAAACGATGGCCTCTATTAAAGTATTCAAGAATGATCTTCGAAAGTTTTCCCCACCCAAAGGTTATGCACTGAGACGAAGCTTCGAGCGAGTCCTCGTGGGAAAGTTTCAAATGAATATTCATATCGGAGAATATCATACCTCCACACTAATTAATGCAATCATCTCAATTTCAAAGGTGACGAAATAAACGGGAAAAATTGGCACTGCAACACTTCCTCACGGGAGGTCATTTCATCACGAATCATGCGTATATTCAATGAAATATTCACTCAGGTCACGAATCGAATGGTTTGGAATCGAGAGAATCAGTTAACTCGCGCAGCTGGTTCTACAATGAGCGATTAAAATTAGAATCCCAATGAATAATGAAGTTCGGATACACTAAACGTTATACGTCGTTGAAATCAATTTTACAGGTATAATTATCCGTCACTTGTCGCGTGGCTAATCAAACAGTGGGAGTTCTTTATTGACTCGGTCGAATCGTCGGAGATAGGCTGGTCTTGCAGCTATATGGAATCGTGCCGATTATAACTGCAGATAAGAAGGCACGATCGGCCAGCCCAGGTGAAACGAAGGCTCGGAGCCGGATCGGGCTGGCCATAATCCGGGTGCGGGTGCGCGCGTCGTCCCCGGAGCGTCGCGCGCGACAAATTGTATACGCGCGTGCTCACACGATCGTGATTTGTGTGTGGGGTCGGGGGGGCTTTCTTTGGCTAACTGGCCGGGGGCCGCTGCGAAGCTCCCATGCTGGCTTATTTTTCAACTTCCGGTCAAACGGGTCCGTCGGATCTGTCGCTGCTGCTGCTGCTGCTGCTGCTGCCGCTCGGCGGTCGCTCGCGCGCGGCCCGCACAGGGATGCTTTTGTGCGGCGTGCCGAGCCGGTGCACCTGGCACGCGCCCGAGACGTCTTTATGTGTACCGCCGCGCGCCCACTCTCTTTCACGCGCACGGCTCCCCTTCCCCGCGCGCGCTGCACTCGCTGCGCGCAACACACCGTGTAGCTGTATACACCTATACCTATATATACGCGCAGCCGAGCCGCCGCGCACGCCAAATCGTATATATATACACGCACGCGCATCCTTCGCTTTCGGATATTAGCCGATTCCAGCTCAACACCCTGCAACTCGGGCTCGTTCGTCTCCCTCAATTACGCCACTCCGAAACATCCCAACACGCGCCCCTCGCCCCTTCCCGAGAGAGCGTACTCGTATTCTCCGGTCCGCACTCGCTCGTCCCGGCTCATCCATACCATCGCGCGCCCCGTGTCTCTGCAATGAAAACCAACCCACCTATTCGCTCGCGACTCGCTTGCTTATGCGCCCATATGCACCACACGGACGAGCTACTCTGGCTATGATTATGTGTGTTGTGTCTCATAGTATACTAGTGGAAAAACGCCACAAAATCGATTGCTCCCATTGCAAAACTATTTGTGGTAGGAGCTCGGCGATAGGTTCATTCTATGTAAAATTTCAATCCGAACATTTGTAGGGTAGTTTGGGCCTTCTTAAATTTACGGTTCCCAATAACAAATTTGTTTTGCGAATATTTTGCTCTACACAAAAATTCACCTCCCCGGACCTGTTGATCTCTTTTAAGGATTGTTCAAGGATTCAGAAAATCCAAAAACTGGCCTGTTCGGAAAAAATTGATTCAAGCTACGTTTTGAATGGACTAACCGAGGCACACGCTCTATCGATGCGCTATTCGTCCGACCCGCCCACTATATCTCAGTCTCGCGACGTGTATTAACTTTCCCTCTGGATTGTCCTTTGATCCTCGACTGGTTTGCCCGATCGATCGGCTGTTCGCGTGTTCACACACAAAAAGGAGAGTATTTCGCTCGTTTGCCGTTGGCTTCCTCCGTCCCGTTGATACGTTTTTTTTTCGTGTATACGTATATTATGTATAGGAAACGGCGAGTATATTTTGCGTGTTGGCCTTCGCACGATCAACTTGTCGGAATACAGGCGATTCTCCGCTCGCGTCGAGCGCGACGATAAGCGCACACAATCCGCTGGAATTGAGCTGCGCGCAGAGTCAAAATCGGCGGGCCCACGGGCGCGCAGCGTAACTTTCACACCGGCCGCTCGCTCGTGAGTGTCCACATAAAAACCAGAGCAGTAGACATCAATCACGTTGTTAAATAAACAAAAGCGCCACCGGCCAAAGCCGGAATGGCGTTATATAGAGCGGAGTATGGGGGAAAAAAACGCGGTAGCGGCTCATTACGAGCGCTCGTTTTCATTTAGGCTGCAGTGGGTGCGCGCGCGCGAGCGGGCCCGCGTGGGAAAGCGGAGCGCGCGAGATCGGGTAAAGAAACGCCGGTGGGGTTTTTTCGTTTCGCGAGGGCCGCCAGCGGTGGCGCGTGATTTGTCACGTGGTGGGTGGCGCGCGCGATTACGTTGCATTTGCAATTTCACGCGTGGCCTCTCCCTCCGTTCGCTGGCTCATCTCGCGAGAACCGGGCCGAACGCGCGGCCCAGCCACCGCTCGCTTTGTGATGCGCGCAGCTTCGGCTCTGGCCAATTTGCCGGATGCTATCCCAGACATCTTCATTACCCAGCTGAGGAAATCGGAGCCCGCCACCGCCGCCACAACCACCGCCGCGCCGCTTGATTTATCTACGTGGATTCTTGCCTCGGACTGACGACGGATCGAACTCCGCCGACCAACATATTACTCTCTCGACCCATTCTCGACTTGGCTCATATCACACACTTTCATCAAATATTCATCATCCAAAGCTTATGTCTTTTTCGCGACGCTACTCGAATCCTCATATCAATCTGGATATGGAAGGATCGCACCTACACGATCTTCCTCCTCCTCCTCTCCTACTATTGTAAAAGTAGTCTTACTGATTAGTTCACGGAGATCGGTGTAGTCAGTCACATTTACGATTGAATCATCCAAAACTAACTATCAAATTTGAATAGTCATATAATCATCAGAATCGTGAAAATCTCATTTTATCTTCAATTGATGCAGAAACTATGATGGTATAATTTTCAGAACGCTAACAAGGAAACGAATTGAATTATAAAGCAGCCGGAATTCGATGAAAATTTGTTAGCTAGAAAATGTATTTGCATCAATTGAGTGAGGCAGAGCTGAGCATTGGTGTGGTTGCTAGAGATAGTTTCAAATGAGAATGCGTGACATGTGTTAATCATTAAAAGGGGAGGAACGAAAATTATTCGCAGTGGGACAGTATTTGCACAATGATACTAAAACAACGGTGAAGCACATGAAATTGTAAATGACGGAAACGCTTTATTTGAATTCTACAATTCTGATCCATCTGTATATACAGCTCACTCTCACGGTTTTCCATATTCTCGATATTTCAAGCATTAAAATAGAACTTTTGCCATTCCGAATAGATAGTTCGAATGAGTTAAGTTCTTCAAGTTTAATTAGTATACAGTTAACAAAATTGTTGTAACGGATATATACGAATACACAACAAAACAGGCCGAAACGTCATTGAACTGACGCGTTCCTAATTCAAATTTTCAACTTTGTACTACCATATAATTGATATAATTTATTCACGGGTAGAGATCGTTGATTATATTGCACTCACCCAAAAGTTATGTAACCAATCATAGCAACAAACGAATGTTAATGATAAGTTGGCACTTTGGACGATCGATCCTGTACAGCTCATAAATTATGCTTAAAACTGATTACAAATGTTAGTACTAGTTGAATGTATACTGGATACTAGCGGAAACCTTCCAAATTGGCTTCTTGGGAATAATAATTCTGTCCGATTTCAACACTATTCTGTGACATTCATACACTCTTGTCGGTGCTCATAGTTCGTGCGTGAAACTAGAATGCATTTTGTGGTAAAATTAATGGTACTATCAAATTTTATTCAGATCATTATTTTTATCAGTATCCTCTCACTGGAGTCATTGTCATTCATAGAATGTGTTTTTTGAGCTGAATAGTGTTGGAAATTTAGAGTAAGAGTGAAATATTTGATAGAAATATGAATAGAAATTTCGATAGAAATCATTCATATCATTTACACTCTTTCTAGAAAGGATTTTTTGATATTGTACTACATAGTTATTGAACTGGCATTATTACGGTGTAAGTACCCACAAGAAAATTGTTTCATTAATAGTGTTAGAATTCCTGAAGGTAAAGTTGAATATTTATCATAAATGTAAGAAGATTATTTTAAAAATTTTGACTTTGACTTGATTCCAAGTATATCGAGACACTAATACAATCTAGATTGATTATTGAGAATCAACTAGAAACGCATTACACTGGAAAGGCTGATAGAATCAGTTATATATGTATCAGTTTTTTACTTTCGGAACGTTAATAATTTCCATGGAAGGCACTGACAAAAAAAACTATAGAAACAATATTTGAGTATTTTTTTTCTAGCTCTGATGATTCAGTTATCTCAATAATTGAATAAGGTTTGTGAGCTTTACAATTTCCGTAAAACTTACCTACCCTAACGGAATACAACTTATCAAAAGAACCCTCATTAAAAGATATGACTCTATCTATTCCAACGATAAATATCGCTCATCAACAGGAAACTTCATGATGTCAAGGCTGGATCATCTCAAAAATTAATATGAGTATCATCTACTGGTCGACCCAAGACTACATGTGAAATCCAACTCAACATCCAACAATACATTTGTGATAAATTCCGTGTTAACTCTAAGAGTTGTCAACTTTTTGACACGGTGGACTCGGGTACGTCTAAGAGAATTCGTAATTCAAAATTTGATCTCAATCAAAACGAGAAAACTTTCTCGCAAATCTTGATATTTTTTCCGGAATTCAGTTCATTTTCAATGATTACCACGAGTACCTCTGAGGATTCCGATGGTTTCGACTGTGATTTATTCTCAAAATATGCTTTCATGGTACTGACTCGAACTCGCACTGAGGGTTCTCGATTTATATGCTTTCTCCATGAATCACTACTATTTATTTTCGTTTTGTTCGGTTAGATTCTATGCATTTTGAGTTAAAGGAAAAATATTCTTGGCTGGATTCTCGTAAATGTTATACGAGAAACATGTAAGGGCCCAGTATGTGAAATTATCTTCTATGAGCTATGAATTAATAAACAATCCTCAGAGTCACATCAATATCTTATACAGATGAATTTCAATTTTCTTCATGAAAAGTCCATAATGTATTTGTGATGAATCGATATCGCGCTGATAAACACATCTGTAATCGGGGGATTTGTGATTACTGTGAGTAGTATTGCCAGACAGTAACATCTCAATAATTGTGAGCGCCTGGAAAGGTAGCCTACCCGCGTACGGCTCATCGTGGGATGAGCTTTATACATAATTCGCGGCTGCTCGCGGCGGTTAATAGATACATCAACTGACAGGCTGGATGAATCCGTCAAAACTGCAGCGCTGCCTCGCTCAAGGCTATCATAATTATCGTGAACGCTGAGCAAATATCCGCGCAAAGTATTCATCATCGACGCGGCTCTGCGGTCCACGTACAGCTGTTGCACAAAGCGACGAGGCGCGGCGATAAATCAACGGGGCGATATTAATGGGACTCGAGCTCCTTCGCATAATATAATCCGGCGCGCCCGCGCCTACGTACTCGAGTGTGTGTATATATACATATAGTAGCGGGAGAGCGCGCGAGGCTGCGCATCTTCCGATTCACCGCGTGCACACGCGGAGACGTAATTTGACTGGTGTGATGCTGCAGTCGGAGCGGGAGAAATGGAGCGGCATCGTCACGAGCTGCTGCAGGGGTGTCGAGTCGCGGAGAAAGTCAAAGAGCCTAAGGACGTACTGCAGTGGCGCGCGGCAGAGCAGGAAGCTCAAGAGTGTTGTGAGCGAAGGAGATAGATAGCCCGCCAGATGGGCGGGATAGATCGGGTAATAAACGCAAGGATGAAAGCCACTCTCAGCCTGTTTGTACCCTCCCGATTCTCCCATTATTTTTTAATTTATTGACGCGATGAGTTCGAATTCGTTGGACGGATTTTCTATTTTTGTTTCGACTCCTGCCTGCTACGCGCACCTCTCACTTTTCTTTTCCCATGATCATTACTACTGATGATATATATCTCCAGTGCGCTCCGACGGTTTCTAATTATTTCTGTTTGCACTGCTGGTTAACGAACGGTTTGATCTTCGCCATAGCACATCTCACCTGTACGTGCTATATAGCGAGCTGTCGTGTCTCTCGCACAGCCAGTTAGGAACGTATAATTTAGACGGACGACATGTTCTCCTCGGTGGAGGAGGATCGCATGATGCCAACGTGAATTTTGAAAAAAATTAAAACCAATTCATGATCAGCCAATTAATCCATTGGCTGCGAGAAGTTCATTTCCATTAGCAAATGACGAAGAAGGGAAAAAGCACGTTGAGTGCGGAAAGAGTCGTCACTCGCATTGGTATTTGCATTCCGCCACGCGGCCGGTCGCGCCCGTGTCAATCCATTACGACTAATCGACGAAGCGTCCCGACTCTTGCTCCGTATACGCGCTTTTTCCTACGAAACTGGCGCCAAGAGAAGAATTAAAATTTCACATCGGCTAAAAGCCCCGAATGGCCGAGAATTGAATTCCACCCGTAGTTTATTGAAAGCTCGCAATCCTGATGGTAGTGAAAAATATTTCTCCTCAATTGATGCGCTGCACGTGCATCCATATTCAAAGGGAGATTCAAAGCAAGCGTATTGCAACTGCGCGACCTCGGAAAGTCTACAATTCGTGTATTACGAGAAATGGCAAGAACAACTGCAGGTAAAGCGAGAATACTGTAAATATGAGACAGAAATTGAAATGACACTCGTAGACTCGTAGAGTTTTGCTATAGTTGAAAGTTGTATGGGCGATCAATATTACAGTCCACCCAGTAAAAATTCAAATCGAGGCAGCGCGGGCCCTCTCCGGGTGATGTAGGGTGTTCGTTCCATATACGCGACGTACGAACCATAAATGAATATTTAAAATAGCTTGTTCGCCCAAATTTAAAGAGGAAAAGAGAAAGAGACAGAAAGCGGGAGAGAAAGACAGAGTCAAAGCTCTAAAGCTTTCCAGCTTGTGCACACATTGCTGCCTGTGCACAATGAGGCAGATAACTCTTATATGAAAGAGGTGGCTTGTTCGCAAAGAGAGATAGAAAAGAAGAGCAGAAATACTACCAAGAATATTCAATGTTCGTGTTGGTACTTGAGATTGAAAGAATTTACTTAAGATTAGAGATTAGAGTACTTTTTCAAAATTGGAAAATATAACATCTTTAATGAGCACTTTTACATTTTATAATTTGGATAAATATCAATTGATTTCTTTTATATACAGCATTACCGCTTCGAATAAATCTAAGTATACGCGGATGGATATACGAAATAAAAGATAGAAAATATCAAAAACTAGCAAGACTCTCAAACCCGTTGGTTCTTACACGAGTCATATTGATATCATATTGATTTCATGTACAATTAAATTGCATCAGAATTATGTATTATGCATCAGAGAAATCTAAAAGCAGAAATGGTACCATACCTTGTAAAGAACAAAGACGCAAGTTCTAAAAGGAATATTGATACCAGCATATCAACTCGATCTCGCTTTTATGATTAGAATAGCTTACATACACGAAAATATAGAATAGCCTTCACGAAAATATTTGTGACGAAATTCAAACACTAAAGAGTGCACTGGGGACATGGTCAGTCCATATACAGTGTCTGAGAGAAACAGTTAAAACTTCCTTATCGGCTCTATAGGTTTTGAGTGCGGATGAGCCAAAATTAAAGATAATGTTGATGGGGTAATCTTGTTATAGTCGGTGTGGTTTGATTTTTACCCAACGATCCCAATCACTCGATTCCAAGAAATAGTGACCAAAGAAAAGCGATAAGCAGGATTTGGACTTTTCTAGGCTGAGTCACAGCGTTTCAAAAAAATGGTCTTTTTCAGATTAGACTCGTTAAATCGAGAGAAATCGCAATGACTCTAGGGGTGAGCGTTATTGGGTACATTCGATAAAAAAGTCTCAGACCTATTAGAACAAATGAGAAAGAGGGCGAATGATGAAAAAATAATTGGATTTCGCCAAGGAATGAAATGGCATCTCGATTTTCTTGGACTAGTCTGAGTCTGTTGGAAGAATTTTCATTCGCTGGGAAGAAATTAGATGGAATGTATCGTTTAAGGTTGAGCTTTATTGGGTACAGGGATTTCATGGGTGCACATACCTTCTATATCAAATTCCTCTCGATTCGGAACCGTAATAATAGGTTCTTGCTTCGATTTGACACTTCAATTCACTCCTACATGCTATCCATACATCAACGTTAAAAAAATGAATAATTTTGTTGATATAAAATAGTATTACGCCTTTAAAAACTCGCGGTTGCGCGTTCGTAACAGGAATATTGATTACAATAAAATATGCAGTCGAGATAATGAATTTCTTACTCTGAACTGATATGCCTCATGATTCTTTTGCCACTGATTTATTTTTACCATAATGTTATCTTCACATAATATGAGTCTGAAAAATTATTTTCGCAGAGTCTTATAGCATTATCCTCTAATCTACGTCTTAGAATACGTTGTGGAACATTAATGGCCCTTCCGGTTCTCTCACTTCTGTTGCGTGTCTTACCCTCTGTAATCTACTACCTTTGATTGTCTTGTTAATGCACAGTGATAAATACATAGCTCGTACTTCTGTTGTGCAGTTTTCTCCATCCATCATTGTCTTCTCCCGACGTACCGTTCGAAACAAAGTAGTCCTTTCAAATTTGAAATTTATGTATGATAGCTCGGTTGTTTATGATAGTATTGATAATTAATCTAGATCTTCGTTTAACGCACAATAACAGCATACGAGTGAATACCCAATGAGGGTGTACAGGATCATTTTTGTTGAAAAATTAGTAGGAAGACTTTGCTCTTTGATATATTTTCAATTTGCTTGAAATCTTGCTATGATTTGCTCTATGATTTATTTTTTTTAAATAAAGTTTTTACCCTATAGTTCTGATTTAAAAAAATATCTATAAACGTTAATAGAATCGATGAAAGAAATTTTGCATTCTCAGAAATCTTCCCACATGATTTAAAATAAATTGTACAATCAACATGAACAGCCATTCGTACTAGTTTTTCCAAAAAGTAACAGTTTATTAAGGTGAGAAATGCGATGAAATGACTATACTGCCAGTTATAACTACTGAATAGAGAGATTCGTTGGAAATCGTGAATGGGGGGTTTCTCGTTAACTTCCGTCAAATTCTTACCCCATGCGAGCAGTTGAATTATTTAAAGAAAATCAAAATCCAAAAGCACGGCTGACAAGCAAAATACTAGCGACACGTGCGGCTTGCGTCAAACAGTGGGAGAATCGAGAGGGAGAAAGTACACAGACTACTCCGTCGGTGCGGCGGAGGGGGGGGGGGACAAGAGTCTCCCGTTAGAGTAGAACAGCTGAAGAAGGTGATAATTGCCATGCTGATGCTGCTGCTGCTGCTGCTCTCCAATATGTCGGGGTTGTCTCGGGGAAATCAGTCTCGCGGATGACTTACGTGCGCAGAGGCACACGAAGATGCCGCTGAGTGATAATGATGTGTGTGCGCAAGCATGAGAAAGCCCGAGCCGAGGGAAAAAAGAGAGGAACGCCGACTTTAATGATATGCACATCTTACCGCGCGTAAAACAATTCCTCATTCCAACTTTACGATCTCTTTTTGTCTTGGATACTGAATTATATACGTATAGTGCCGTTGCACCGCTTGAGCTCGTGTATTGTATACTCGGGTATAATGGCTTGGATAAGAACTTGCACTGAGCGCTCGATAAAAATTCAGGGCTGCTGTGAAGGTTATTGGGAGGTTTTAGTTGTACAAAAAAACTATGGACGAGTTAAAATATCTGTTGCATACTGTTCTCAATAGATTGAACACCGACAAACCAGATCGTTTGTTCAGAATCAATTGACTGATGATACGTTGCACTTAATAAGTATATTAACTTAATAACACTCAAAATTATAAACCCGAATTTTCAAACTCGATTGAGTAATTAGATATTTCTGATATTATTCAATAAAAAATATCACGTTTGAATGTCGGTATGTATCTGTCATACGTCTCCTATAATTGCTTGTACATAAAAAGTTACTGTTTTCATTTTATATTGAGTGAAATCTCACCAGGGCAATATAAAGAGTTCTGTTTTTTATAATGACTGTCCATATGCAGAAGGAATCAATATTTGAAGATCCACGAAAGTGCATATACATATTCAATATCTGTATGAGACAATCATTTAACGCTAAAATCAAAAGTCACAAAATTATTATACTCGAGGCAAAATGAAAGTTAATTATGAGAAGGTTCACTTTTTCCATTCTAAATTTCTTCATTACAAGAATGTAATTTAAGTTTTCATATCCGGGCTTAAATATAACGTCTTAACAAAATACAACTCGTCTGATATCAAAACTTTGCTTGAACCGTCTTCACGTAAGTGCTTAGAAAAACCAAGTTCGGGTTAGTTTGTCAAAACTTCCCTGGTAGAAAATTAAATGGCTCGGCCATTTACGAAACCAACAGTCGGCCAGCACCTTAAATGGAATATGACCGTATTCCTTGAAGAAAGTCGACCAAGGACCGACTAATTTCATACTTTAACCCTTTAAGGAGGATCATCCCAAAAGGCTACCACGAGCTTTAAAAAAATGAACAATATTGCAAAAATAATAGGAATAATTGATTCAATCTGCAAGAAGAAAAGCATTCGCGGCTTCCTGTTCTAACTATCAACCGAATTAATTGTGGATATCGACGACTGAATGTAAAACAAGAGAATAGGACGGGACGAATCACTGGGGTCTTCATAATTCTTTGAATACCCCTTTTCGTACACAATCTACCTTCTCCCCAGAGTTATCGAGAAAATATATAAATGGCTGAGTCGACGAAATAATAGAACTTTCACACTCTAACTAATCAATTTACTGATTGGACCATGTCAATCAACGAATTGCTTATATGTCACCCGGGTGACGTTGTCTCGTTCAACATCTCTATACAAATTTATCGTACGATCGGAATAGAATACGAGCGGATCAAGCCAAGTTGGCGAGTAATCATTCGATCAGAGATGCCTCTCGGATCTCGAGGGAACTTGGGCCCTCCCGAGTTGGATAATGCGAGTCGGGGCCCCGACAAGACGACACGATGTGCATAGTGTGTAATACGGAGATAATCGGAGCTGCGCGCGGGGAAGGGAGAGCGGCCGCGGTGGGAGGCGAAGCGAGGACTGGAATATGATAATACGCGAGCTGACGAAAAAGGCGTTATTGGGATTACGGGACCGCGGCGGGCCGTGAAAGTATCGGCCGAGCGATTTATCCGCGAAAACAAACTGCGCACGCTCGCGCGCGAGTTGGCGGTCCGAAGAAGGCGCAGAGCACCGGCAGCAGAAGGGAATAAAGAGCGAGCCCGTGGCTGCACGGCTCGAGCGTATATATATACTGCACGCAGAGAAAGAGAGAGAGAGAGAGAGAGAGAGAGAGAGAGAGAGAGACGCGCAAAAGGAGGGAGGCAGAGAGAGGAGCGACACGCGGGAGCAGAGGCGCATGGTCAAGGAAGCGATCTCACGTCATACTTAACGAGGGGTCTGCGGGTTATACTGGCGCTGGGCCCCGTCACGGCTCTAAGGCTCGTCGATTCTCTGTTTATCTTTATCTGCACGTTGGTTTGGTTTGTCGGCTCGCGGCTCGGCAGCGTGATTACAGGGTACCTGGCACTCACCTCGAAACTCGGGTGGTCCCGCTCCCTCCACTCGATTCGTCTTCTCCCCCCGCCCGCCCCCCACCTTCTCCCTCCCTCCAGCTCCCTCTGGCCCTTGATCGTTCTCAATCTCGGTGCCGGCGCGTGTTGGTGCGTGCGGCACGCACCAATACGCGCTCGCGCGCGCGAGCGGACCCCACGCACACACGCCGCTCGCGCGCGCGCGCTCTGCCCTTTATCTCCATCTCCCCCGAAGCCCGTACTAACTACCTGTGTCTTATTAGCGATACAGTCGACGCGAGAAGCTTGTCAAAAGAGCTGCGCGAGCCCGCGCGTCCCATCTGATGTGTTAATCAGCCGCGCGGCCCGCAAATATTTCGGCTCGAGTCGCGATGCGCGCCACCACGCGTTCCTTCATCTATACCGGTCGCTCTCGAGTCGCGCCCGACTCGGCTTGTGCGTGTGTTGATGGATCGCACTGCTCGCCCTACGCTATATTTTATATATTTATATTTATATATATACCTGCGGGTCTCGCTCGCTCCCAGAGTCGCCCCGCGGCTGTTTCTGCGACGCGGACTTATATTACACGAGTTGATAAAATTCACCGACCCCCTTCGCATTCCGATCGCGACGAGCCGCGTTTTATTGGCCCTGTCCATATTCATAAGCTCGCGAAGGTCGCTCGGCTTAGACAGCGCCAAATTGACACATCAACCCGGCCCCCGGCCCAACTGCAATTACCCGTCCATTTATCGATCCGAATCGTCTGGAATGTTGGCTAATATACTTTCCAATTAGCCGGGCTCACTCGTATATTTATCTCCTCCGACGTTCGATACCAACTTTTTCATCTTGTATTCTCTGCCACAGTCTAATGTCTCCGTGTAGATCCGATATTGAGTGATTGGGTTTGATGGTTTTATTTGGGGAAAATCACAATCTATTTTATCGCTTATCGAAGTGCAGTCGAATGTATATGGGCAGAGAAAAAGGTTGTGTATACTCGTTGGAATCAATTCGAGTCACACAATATCGAAACGAGTCCAATTCAATACGATAAATCCACAACATAGCCAAGACAATTAGTTTGATAAAGACTCCCGTTGATGAAGAGATGTTCTTCGTAATGTTTGACTCGGCGTATAAAATAACTTTGAAAAGACACATCTTCATCTGTATTCTGTCTGCGGGTGTTTTCTTGTTCGGCGAATAAGTTAATTGGAGATGATCATGAGAAAGGCAGAATAAGAAAGGCTCGGATAAGTAACAGTTAAAGGCCAGGGCCAACGGCGTACGATCAGATATATGAAGCAAACTCATATATGAATACATCAAACTCAATTCATTTGGTGTGAGCGATCAATCAACGCCCATTGGTAACAGGCTGATATATGCACTGCTCGGCTCTACTCCAATTCATCGGGGAATAATCGGCCCTCCACCCGACTTAACTGATCAAGGTGTTTAAAAACAGTGAGAGCAAAAGAAGCAGGACGAGGAGGAGGAGGAGGAGGAGGAGGAGGAGGAGCAGCAGCAGCAGCAGCAACGGCGGCGAGTGGGCAATTCTGCGAAAAGGTTTTCGACTCGCTTGTACAGTGAGCAGCGGCTATACATATAAAAGTATACTGCACGTATACGTGTATACGCGCACGCGTGCAGCCAACACACTGCAGCTTCTGCTCAATATCCCCGCGTCTCTCGTTACTCCCGGTTAGGAGATGCAGCCGCACCTGTGGCCGAGAAAAAGAAGCTCGGCCGGCTCGGCCCTTGAAATCTCCCGCGCCCACAATCCCATTACAACGAGCGAACTGCGCGCGCGCCCCAACGACTCCGGACCGAGCCGAAACGATCTAATAAAAGCGAGAGAGAAGGAGAGGCGAGCGAAACGAGCGCCTCGTCGCCCGCTACTCGAGCGCATAAAGCCGGCGCCGACGTTTTCAAGCTGCTGCTGCTGCTGCTGCTGCTGCTTCTGCCGCTGCTACTGCGGTCTTATGTTTTATTTAAGCGTTGATCCACATAATTTTTCCATCGTCGCCCCGCCGCCGCCGCGCCGCCGTCGTGTATAATAACTCCCAGGCGATGCCCTCAGCCGCGCGAGTGCGAAAATAATACCAGCCACTTCGGACGAGCCAAACTTTCCTCGTGTTTATAGAGACAGCCCCGAGACTGCAGCGGATGAATCGAGTCGCGCGTAAAGCTTATCGTAAAAACCCTGGCTCGCCCAGCCGTGAAAGAATTCAAGCATCTCCAGAGGTTTATTGACAGTAGCTCACCAAACCGTCGACTCGTATATATATGTATGTATGTATGTGTATGTGTATACGCGCGCGAAAGATTTATCTGGGCCTCGGACGTCGTTTTCCGATTTCAGAATCGTTCCCAACTCGCGAGCGTTATCCTCGTTTCATTGGCACTTGCAGCTTGACGAGCTTTTCCGTTTGAGCCGTCACGTCGCGGCATATGATAATTGAAAATAAGATCAAGACCGAGGGCTTGTACTCTTGAAAAAGTCCCTCGAACCTCGTCGTGAATAATTTTTCGATAACAGTTCCACTCCTCCAAAATTCTTGTGCAAAACGATCGGGAGCCAAGTCAGTCTCTGGAATAATTTTGATAAGATAAGAGCAGCTACTTTCGAGATTGGAATTGAAAACAATCAAGCCTTGTTCGAGTCCGATATCGTTTGAATGAATTAAATTAGATTGTAATTGTCGAGACGCGCGAGTGTATAAACGGCGAATTGAACGGAGCCCCTTGGGTAACTCCTAAGTCTAAAATATTCTACAGAAGCGGCCAGAGAGACGCGTGAGAAGATGCATCGATCTCGTGTCAATTAACATTTCTCCGGGCATTCCAGGGAATGTAGGTGACGAGGATATCGTTGCCGATCTTATCGTTTCGCAAGCCGCCAAAATCCCCCAGATCTATCGTATCCGGCGATAGGTGCGTGTGTGCGACGGCAGATGTGTGTCGGGCTCCGACGACGTTCGAGCCGGCCAATCTCTTTATCAAAGCTAAAATTAAACGAGCCCGGTGGCGGGCCGACGTGCTAATCAGGCTCGAATTATGCAGACGTCGAATTGCCATTGCGGCACATGTCTGCGCTCTTTGGCGCCTGTGGGTCCCCGCGCGCGCCCGTCGCCTCTCCCGACTGCCGCCGTTGCTGCAGCATCGTTGCGACTGCGTGGGGCGAGCGGCCCGATCAGCCGCGCGCTCGGCGATAATTACGTTGCCACGCAAGGTGAGCGTGTGTGTGTGTGCCCCCCGAGCCTGGCGCGCAGCTCGAGCAGCTTGGTAAAAAGTAAAAGTGGTGGGATGGTTGCGTGTGTGTGTGCGTGGAGGGAGGCCGGGGAGGGCAGGGGGGAGAGCCGAGGCGCCCGCACCGAGTGCCAAATTTTGCTGTGTGGTCGCGCGCGGCGGGCCCCGCGATTTGAATATCAAAGGCGGCCTATAAGGCGTCTGACCTATAGCACCACTGAATCATGTTACCTGAGCGCAGCTCCCCTTCGGCCGCCGATCCTCGCGCATCGCCGCCGCGACGGATTCGCCAAACACAATTTGCCTGTGCTCGCGGCTCGTGTTGACCGAGGCGCCAACATCGTCCCGGACAAAGGCGGATATCACTCTCTCTCTCTCTCTCTGCCGCGCGGGCGCGCGAGCACCGAGACGACTCGCATATTCCCCGCAGCGCCTCGGGAGCCCGGCGGAACACTCCCGTGGGAGCGAAATTCGCGCTGTCGAGCCGGGCCCGCGCAACAGCGAGGGGGAGAGACGCGAGCGACCGCGAGAGAGCCCCGTCAGCCCCAGCGACAAAAAGTTCCGTGTTGAATTTACTCGGCGCGGATATATCTGATAACGCCCGGGCGACACACAGCCACACACACGCCGCGCTCCGCCTAAAGTATTAATGAGATCGCGCCAAGTTCGTATTGAGAGCGAGCGGCGTGGGCGTGTTTGTGCAGAGTGTGAACGCGTGTGTATATATACACTCTTGTTGGGCGAAGACCGCTCGGTCCGTGGCCGAGTTGGAATAGTCCTCCCCAGTTTCGTCGTCGTGTACTTTTGGAACGCACCTCGCGGCCACGGGATCGCGGACAGCGGTTACTTTTTCGATATGCTGTGGGAATATCAATCGGCCCACGAAACGCTCTTTGTACGTCGCTAAGTGTCGACCCTGTCGATTCCCAACATATACGATTCGACCATCGGCGTTTGATCGTGCCTCGGTCGTCGCGCGGTATAGTATAAAGAGGCCGAACAGCCAGCAATTTCTTTCGGTGCACGCGGGATAACACGCGGTGTGTGCCATTGCGAAATCGTGGGGCCGTGCGATCTGAGGATTGGGAGCGCGTCGGCCGCGGCGGTGTGTCTCGGGGCGGGAAAAATTTTCGTCGAACACTGTACCTTATTTGCTGATAATGACGAGTCGATCATCCGGAGCGAAGGGACGGCGCGCGGGCGATGGCTATTTTAGTGGGTGGAAAATTATACGGCGGCTTGTCCAAACACTAAGAGTCCGGGCATCTGGCCGGTTAGCCGCAGTATCGCTATATAATAATCATTTGGGCCGGGCCAGAGCAGGGCCCTCGCTCTCTGCCTCCCTCGTGCCTGCGTATACCCACACGCACACACGCCACACACACACTCGTACGTAGCAGCAACGCAACGTGCCACTCCGGTGAGCGCGAGCTTGTCAACATATTTACCAGCTCGTTAGCGCCACGGGGAGTGCGTGTGTGTAGACGTATATACATATACATCGTCATATCTTTTAGGGCGGCCACGCGTACGTCTATATACTCATTAGCCCTCACAATCAGCGGGATTCGCGCGAAATATCTATACTTTGGCCGGGGGGAAAAATCGAGGCTGTTCTACGCGGCTGTTAACGAGGTGACGAGATCGGGACGCGCCAATCGGGGGAGGCGAAAAAGCCCCCGGCGCAATATGCCGAGGGAGCCTTGTATTGGCACATAGAGCGAGTCGCAGTCGGATAGATGTCTATGTCAATATATATATATGTGTATGTATGTATACGTTATATAGAGACAAACACACAAAGAGGGACGCGCGTCGAGAGAGGAGCGCGCATTAGCTCCTTGTAATTGAAGTGTATCCTCGAGTGGAAATTGGCGCTGCTTGAGTGTGCGTATATATATACTGTACCATATATACACAGTTGGCAAAGTGAGAGAGAGAGAGAGAGAGTCAGTGGCTGGACCAATACTTTATCGACCACAGCTCGCCGCACCAGACCCTCCACGAGAGAGCGAGTGAGAGAGAGAGAGAGAGGGAGAGAGGGACTGGCTCGGTGATTTTTTACGTTTTACTTGCTTTTGATTGGCGCGTAGAGGAGGGGAGGAGGGAGGGGAGCAGGAGGAACAGGAGCGAGGGCTATAAAGCACCGCCGAAAAATAAGACTGCGCCGAGAGACTTCCTCCTCCTCCTGTTTTGGCTCTCGCGGGAGAGCGGGAGAGAGCGAGAGAGAGAGGAACAAGGGGGCCTCTGAGAGAAAACGAGCAAGAGACGAGAAGGAGCGAGAGGGGAATGAGAGGGCAGAGCGCAGGGTGGCGAACGGGCGAGTCGGCCGGCCGCGAGGGAGGGGAGACCGAGCGGCCAGTGTGTAATTTTGCGCCGACTTAGGAAAACACGACGGCCACCCGCGTGTCTTGCGAATGCATTTAAAAATAAAAGGGCCAGCAGAGCGAGCCGGAGGAGGAGGAGGGAAGGGACGCGAGAGGTGGGGTTGCGGCGACTCTTTCTCTCTCTCTCTCTCTCTCTCTCTCTCTCACTCTCTCGGACCAGCGCAGATCGTTATTCTTTATCTCCTCTCTTCTCTCCTCATGTCTTCATTTCGCCGATGACTTATGTAGAAGTTAGGCTCCTGCGCCGTGCTCCCTCGATGCTTTTTTTCTCTCCTCCTTCTTCCCTCCTCCTCCTCACCTCCTCCTGCTCGCTCCCGATTTGGAGGTATGAAAAAAACTCCTTATCGTCGGGGAAAATCTTCATTCGCCTCACGACTAGCATTCAAAGATAAAAGCGCCTCTCTTCCTCTCTTTCTCCGTCCCTACTCTTCTTCTCGCTCTCATGTATATGCACTTGAGAGCAGCACACTTTCCATTTCGTCCTTTTTTTCCAGCCGCTCCCTTGGCTTCTTTTTATGGCTCTTCTATCGGAGCCAACTTGTCTTCTCGCAGATTGCGAGCATCTTGATATCGAGCAATGGAGGGAGAGGGAGGGGGTGAGGGGGGGCAAGGGAGGAGAGAGAGAAAGAGAGAAAACGAAAGAGAGAGGCGAGAGATTACATTATCAGCGACACCGACGACGACGACGAGCTTCGGGGATACAACTTCTTCCTCGCTCACTCGCCTCTCTTTACATTCCTTTTCCTTTTACACTAATCATGAAGACGCGATCTGCTTGTACACTCAGAAAGCGTATATAGACGTACGATTGCACTCGACTTTGCAACGACAGCGTTTGTACCTTACCATTGTGGAGCAATATACGCCAACCCCGTTGATATAAACTCGCTCTTTACGCGAACTTCATTTCTACTCGAATTCGAATAAAATTTTTCTATCCGAGTTTACAGTCTGCTCTGGAGAATTGAGAGAAATTGAACAATCATCAGAAGAATATGAAAAATATCAGCTATTTATTTCGTGCAGTTGTAGAACTTGGGAGCCTTGATATAATATGATAATATCGCAATGGAACCTTGACAGGGTAACTGTTAGTTCCACGCTAGAGTTCACCACTATTCGTTCCGTGTATACAGTGAAGTAGTTGACCAACCGCTCGATCGCCTCTGGGCTGACCAATGTAACTCGATAAAGCATTACTCGCATAGGTCAGCTGGAACATCGCAAAATGAAGATATCGAGAGGGGGTGCACGCTCTCACTCTGTCTCTCACCCAGTTATTGCGCGAGTGGTTGAATCTCCATGAAGGCTCAGTGCACCTCTGTTTTTCGGAATTCACGCATTAGTATTTCGTCAAGAAAAAGTCCCGGTGACGAATTGAAACCTAAGCATCTTTTACCGCGGGGCAACGCTCGAGCGAATATGCAAGCAACGGGCCAGCCAGTTGGCGGCGGGACGTTCTCCTTGATACCGGAGAGCATCGTGGGTGAGCTAATGGCGCTACCGACGCGCGGCAGCAGCTAGAGGTCCTTCTCTCTCTCTCTTTTTCTCTCTCTCTCTCTCTCTCTCTGTTGCCACTGCTGCCGCCGCCGCTGCTGCTGCTGCAAACCCATTGTTGACGTCCTATGCATTCTTTAGGCCAGCCTCACGTAAAAGACAAACGGGTCGCGCGAGACCCTCCCCTCGGTCTCTCCCTCCCTCTCTCTCCCTCTCTCTCTCTCCTCTTTTTCGGCTGATGTTTTGTCGATTATGTGCGTGAGTGCACGCGTGCGAGAGTTTGCGAGCGCGAAGGTGTGCGTGAAACGCAGTTGGTGCTGCAGCACACGCGCGCACTTTCCTACACTGCCGGAGGCTGCAGCTGGAAATCGTCAAAAAGTTGGGCTTGATGGAGTACCGGCACTCAACTTTGTTTCGCCTCTTTCTCGGCGGACACTGACTCTGCAGGTACGGCGCGAGTGCGATATGGGACATCTCTTTGGTATCATCTAACCACCAGGGACTTGCGCGTCTTCCGGGCCACAGAAAAATAACTTCACAAATATATAGTGTATGTACTCTTTACTCGGTTGTCCAAAGTGTACAACTTTGTTCTGGTTACGTTTAACGACTGCGAGTATATTTGTCTTCGAAGAATCTCCAATTTGGTCGTGAACCAACTTTAATTGGAGGCTTATATACTCTATAACAGTTAGACCCGGGGATTCAATTGCCATAATTATATTACATTTAGCGAATAATGTGATTATTCACAATTCAACAAATCCAAAATAATTTATCGATGCTGAAACAGAAAGGTCTTGAATAATTATTCGATAATTTAAAAAATTCAACATACGTGGAATTGAATTTTGTCAGCTAAAAGCATTGTACATGATCGGTGGAGAGAGTTTTTGAAATGTGAAAAATAATTAATCCATTATTCCTGAAGCTATACGCTGCGGACTTTATTTTGGTGAACATTTGTCCCAGCTGTATGAAGTAACATACACCCAGTCGAGATTATTTCCCATGTGAATATGACGCGTCTTATCCTGGGAACACATGCAGCGGCACAGTCTAGGTTTTCATAAAAGCTGCACAGTCTGTAAGTTTTCCCGTTCGCGCCACTCGGGCTCCGCAGATACACCCCGCTCAAGGAAAACATTTTAGCAACTGGTCGTGCAAGTTTTGGTGCGGGAGACAAGAAATTTTTTAACTTTTTCTCAGTCGTTGCCGTACGAGTTGGCGTTCTAGCTCTCGAGCCTAGACAAATAAACTAGTCGAGCGTGGCTGTTTTATTGGTGCTTGCGTGTGAACTTTTATTCCATTCTATTTTTCCCGGTAATAATATTCCAGCAGATTGGACATCATATGTATGCTCTGTGAACTTTACGATCGTTATTTTTTTGCGTACCATTGTAAAATTTGTTGAAATTTTGTTATGATTCACGCCAGCTTTAATTTACATTAATCAAGAAAAGTTACATACTATATGCTCGTGTGAACCCATTGAAATATTCTTTCCGTCAGATTACCATCTGAACATAATTTTTGTTGCTGAATTTTAATTGTACGGAAAGGGTTGATAGAAATGAAAAACTTCACAAACTAGAACATAAAGTGAATGGTTATTGTATACTTTTGCCAGATTAACATAGACCACTGTCAAAATCTTTTCACTTGCTACTTGTATAGACTCGAAAAGTTTTCTCGTTCTAAACTTAAATTCGAAAACTTCAGCCCTAAAATTACTCCATGTCCACAAGGAGACTTTTAAGTTGAGAAAACGTTTTAGAAAAAAAACATCTGTTTCACTCAGAAAGTCTTCGGATCGCGAGTATGCGTCTGAATTCATTCAAACACATTTATTACTTTGATCTTGTTTTTCTAATTGACAATGTTACTCTGTAATGGGAAATTGATTCTCTCTAAAGTCGAATAAGTCAAATTCAAAAAGTTTCTTTTGTTTAGAGATACGTCTCTTCAGAAGTTACAAATACCTTAAATCTTGAAAAAAATGCTGACAGTGATTGAGAGTCATTTTATATATATATATATATATATATATATGAGCATTTTTCTGTGGGATCGAACTCAGAGTTATACGCTCATCCAATTTGATTTATTATTCAAGCTTTTCGCTCGACTCACTGAGCTTTTCGTCCAAACTCTCGACCACCATTTTCATATTTGAAATATAAATGAATGGAAAAGAAATTTTTCCAACAACTCGTATTTCACTAAATTTAGCTATACGTAATCCGGAACAATTTTGTAAGGTATGTCCTTACCCGAAACTACATAATTGGGCTGTGAAAAATGTTTTTCTCTTGGGGATGCATATAATTCTCTCCGGGACCCAAATCATCCAGAATCGAACATCTTCCTCGCAACTTCTGACGCATATGCTACCCCTTGAGAAAACGTATGATTCCGACCATTCGCTGCTATGTATATACTGACGTCTCACGGTTCAATCAGTCTTACACACTCGTGCTATATTTTGCGAAACTCACGCTGTCCCTTGTCGAGCCAAGAATAATCATTCGACCAGAGTTGAAATTTCGCGAGCAATTTATCGCAGACTAGTAAATCTCATTGAGGAAGCGTGTTAATAAATCGCACTGCGCGAATAGCTGCTGCCGCGTCGACAGAGGTTAAAGCGAGCCGGCCCCGTGTCACGCGACACGCCAGCCCCTCCGCGAATCCTCGCTCTGCGGGTGGACCTCAAAACGTTGAGTATACATTTTACGGGTCGTTAGTGGCGATACAAAGACGGGGAGGAACATGAGTCAGGTGGAAAGGCTCGTGCCGTAGAGCCGCGTGTCAGCCCGCCGGCGCACGTACTCGTACAGAGTCGCCGAGCAAACGAGCGTCACTTGTAAAGTCACCTGTAGGAGTTGACTGTATGTGTGGCTGCCGAGCGAGCGAGCGAGCGCGACAGAAACGGCCCGGATAGAAAGAGAAAGAGCGAGAGATCGAGAGGCACGCGAGCAAAATAGTAGCTCGCCTGTATACTGCAGCTCGGAGATAAACGTTTATCACCCCGCCCCGCGACTGCAGGGGCCAGAGGATACGCGCGAGACGCCCAAGAGTAAATGTCACTATTTTCCTTGGCGCTCGCTCTTTTGCTTTGACCGAGGCCTGACGTTATCACGCACAGTTTGCACCTGTAGAAACTGCCTTCTTCGAATGTTTTATCGCTGTACAAAACATCCGTTTTGAGTTTACAACAGCTGATACTTTCTCTCCGTGTCACGGGTCGAGCGAATCGAAAATCGCACGAGTTGGTGATTGGCCGTTGTTGAATCATTGTTTCCGGATCTGTCCCGTCACAAGCCATATCTGCAGATTATTTGGGAAAGGCACTTTTTGCTTTCATGAATAGTACACGATTTAAGATATTATCATAAAAGACTAGAGATAATATGATAGGAAAAAGGAGAATTCGTATTTGTTCTTTATTCTAATCGAATGAAAGATGATCTATTACGAGCTGCAGGTGTCATTAAATTCGATGATCATTCAAACATAATTACTACGAAATCAGGTCTAACGTGTACTCGGAACGCTTATTTTAAATTCAATTTAATATGAACATAATATTGAACTAAACTAAACTAAAACCAATACTAATCTCTCCAAGATTTCAAACTCAATTTCGAAATAATTCTTTAACAATGAATCCAAGTCAGCGAAATATTTGTAGCTCATTTTTTCTTTTAGTTTTTCAAAATTGTCTCAAATTCCAGAAAAAGCTATTCAACCAGAAGTTTACAACTGCGATTTCATGTATTAGAGTAAAACTTGAACATGAATATTTTTCCTGAAGGTTAGGAAAAAAAACTTTTAAAAATAAATTGTATCATTTTATGCCACGTAGTTGGCGAACTCTGATTAACAAGCTCTTATGTGATGATGAATTTAATATTTGTATAGAAACATATGAAAACCCATTCTTCGATATCATATTTCG
Organism: Aphelinus atriplicis; assembly: GCA_020882685.1. NCBI lineage: Eukaryota > Metazoa > Arthropoda > Insecta > Hymenoptera > Aphelinidae > Aphelinus > Aphelinus atriplicis. The sequence goes on along the minus strand of CM037074.1, from coordinate 24,973,074 downwards.
CAAAAAGAAAAAACGTTTTTTAAAAATACTTTCCATATGTAGCCAACGAAAAGAAAAAAGTAATAATGGTCATGTCCAGGACGTTCTCTCGTGAAAGCATAAGTTTTATCATCATCTATTAACCAAGTAACTCACTTTCACGAATAAACGTTTGGGACATATTTTCGCGATGAAAATTATTTTCTCTTTTTAATCGTTCACATAGAAGCGTATTTTTGAAATACGTTTACAGTTACGCGTTGAGTATACGCTTCAAGAGTTGTACTGATAGGACATGTTCACCAGCAATAACAAGCGTTTGGAACTGTGTATGTATATTTCAAGTAATTAATTTAAAGTAAATGATCATAGTTTCGGTGGGATATTTTTGAATAATATGGGATTTTTGTGCAATATTTCAGATTTTCAAAAAATCAGAAAGTAAGTTAAAAGCTCGTTAAAAGTTGCTATCCTCACGGATAGTGAGCAAGTAGCATGAAAACGAATAATAAAAGTGAGCGAAGTGAGTAAACGAATAATAAAATCCATCTGTGGATACGTGCAGTTGGGAAGATAGTACGAAGGAACAATGTGGAATTATCAAGCAACGTATACTGTTGTGAACTATCTCATTCGCCACGTTTACAAGTACAAGCAATATAGCGCGGCACTTGAAAATGAGAAAATTTACCCGGGTAGTAAGTAAAGCGAGTTTAGAGGATGAAGCACGAGTACATCTATGCGTGCGTGTGCCAAGTAATGCCAGGCATTACAAAGCAGGTAGGTTACGTCCTCGCTGCATCTGCAGTACGCTCCAGCTTCGGCTACTTCGGGTATATGTGTGTATGTGTATGTGTATATAATGTCCTCGACGCACAGGGTAGTTCGCGTCTGATATTATATACATATACCTGTATACAGGTAGTTGAAAATAGTAAAACAAGTTGGCTGTACACGTTACGAATCATCCAACGATTTATCGGCTGAATTAATAATTTGATAAGTGTATAACAACTTGGCGATACTTTGTAAGACAAGATATTCAGCGGTATACTTAATCATTACACGAGCCTCATCAATTATGTAATATATTCAACGCTGGGAAATAAACATCGCCAGCCCTCGGAACAATCAATAATCACCCGGTTGATCTGCACGCCTCCAACAGTACCGCGCGCGCCGCGCGCACTTGATTGAATCCGGTCAAACACACGTACATACAACAGGTCGAGTGGCGGACGGTTTCGCGCAGCGGTCCAAGCGGGAAAAACGGACGGCTCGTGTGCGGGAGCGCTGCGTGTACCTATATACCTGTATATATATGTAACGGAGCACATGCAAGGACGACCGCGTAAAAACAGTGCGGCGGGGCACGTGCGTATGCTGCACACTCGCTCGCAAGTGTACGTATAATATGTATATGCGAGAGAAAGAGAGCTACGTGCTCGCGCGTGTACTTACCGAATGAAACGAGCGAGAGAGAGAGGGGAGGGAAGAGAGAGAGAGAGGAGCCGGAGGAAACGGAGAAAGCAACACGGTGGCCGCGTGTCCGATTAAAATGTTACTCACCGCGGGCGGTCCTATCAAAGGGAGCCCACTGGCGCGGCCCCCACGCCACCAATCAAACGCGTAGCTTTCCACCGAGCGATCGCGCACTCGCTAATTTCACGTTGTGCGTGAGCGCGCGCGCGAGTAAATTTTGAAACGAGCCCCGCGAGCGAGCTTATCGCGTGAATCTTTTTTTCAGGAAAATCAAAGGGCTCACTTAGCATGACTCGACTCATCGCTCCACCAGCACCGTGGGATGATTCGCTGTAGATTTGGCTACGCTCGGCTGGATTGTTACGGCTCCCCCAAGGTTCGATGTTCTCTCGTGGGACATTTTCTCGAAACTCTTATGAAACTTATAAAAATTTAGTAAATTTTAAATATCATCATTTGAACTCGATCTCATTTCTCTTCATCGAGTGATTTACTCGATTGGAGACGCACTGTGCCTTGAATCGTAACGCCACCCACTTCCGTCTTGTATGGAACATGGGTGAGTTCGTGCTTCGTCGGTATTTTCGTCGTTTCTGAAGTAGTTTGAGCTTTGAGTGGTGCTTCCACGGATTTTCTACATTTTGTTTCTGCCTAAATTGCTAGTAGCCCTTGAAAGTTGACGGAGTATCATCAAAATTTTGACGACCAGAGTAAGATGAAGCATCCAACGTTCCCTTTCTTTGAATGCTTCTAATACTTGTACGAAATAATAGCACATATTGTACATTTTTCTTTGGATTAAAATCTCCCAGGTTCATCGGGTCTCTCGGAGCGAATGGGTGCGCGAACTTGGGGATAATTCTACAGGACTCGAATGCCACTGGAGGTTGAATTATCTCTCATCATTAAACACTCGGAACTCATTGAATCAGAGAATAAGACAGACAAAACTCGTCCAATATCGCGAGTTCCACGAAGCTTCAGCAACAACGAAGCCGAGGTCTTGATCTTTGCTATATACGATGAAAAAGAAGAAGAAAACGAACGCGCGTTGCCGAAGGAGGAAAAACCAATCGGTGAATATAGGTGCGAACTCGACTGACACGTGGTGGTGGCGCGCGTCGCAGTCGACGCGATTTTTTTCGCCCGCCGCGGTGCGGCCCTCGTGCCAATCGATAGCCGCGGCCCATCACGCGAGATGTCGGCGCTCCCGCTGCGGCGCGCGACCCGAGGAACGCGTTCAATTCACTTAGGGGCTGCAGAGAGCGGACCAGAGCAGCGTGACTCGATTACCGCGTCGGTCAACACACGCAGATATACACGCGGAGAGACAACGCGCGGCAGAAACAACGAGCCATTAATTTGGAGCGGCGCGTACGCTTGATGGTCGTCGGCAAATATCGTTGCTCTGTCGGGCAGCGACACACAGCCGTACGAACGTACGACATATGTACATATATATGCGCGATGCGCGATCGATTCGTTCGCTGCCGTGTGTGTGCCTGATGTCGGTTGCGTGCCCGGAAGATCCGAGGCTTGGCGTTTCGAGCGGCGCGCCTCTCGATCATCCGAGCACGCGACGACCATCGCGGCCCCGAGCTATTGATCTCCCGAGAGCGGCTGCGTGTCGCGCGCTATTTGTAAGCTGCAACTCGGCGCGAGCGTGGACATGGCTATATTGGCGGGGCCGCTCAACTTTCCTCCGAGAGCGATTTATTGTTGTTGACGACGAATCTTGCCCTGCGCCGCCACGATCAGTCCTCGCGTAATCCCGCAGCCGCTCATACATCGCCCTTTCATATTCTCCGGATCGGAGAGGCAGCCGCGTCAGTCGACCTGCGCTTCGTTCGCGAGCGAGTGTACTTGTACCTCTCGTTAAACGCTTGCTCGGAGTCCACACGACGATCGAGCGAAAACGACTAGTACGTGAATACGGGCTATTCACACGCTCGTCGACTTTGATGTGCGCCGTGACTTCGCGCAACGATTTACCAACGTGTGCTCTGAAAAACGACGGAAGCGTTATCGTGATTGAGAACAGGTATACTGCGCGATCACTCGGTGTGTGGTTCGATTTGAGTTACATATAATTGGCCCATGAATCTTTGACGCTGGTCCGGATATATTTTTTATCCTCGTACACAGGGTATATGGGGAATCGTCGTAATATTGAAATGAATGTATATAGCTATGTTGAGTAAACTCAATTATTGTAGACGCGGTTGTGTACAACCGAATGCATGAATTATGTAACTTTACAACACATCTCATTATGATTTAGTGTTTACGATCAAATTTGAATACGAATGATTTAAAGGAACGACTATTGATGAATTTAATAACTGCGTCCCGTTTACGCCCTGATGTGCATACTTGATTGGAAATTAGCATAATCCGTAATTATATCAGTTCGCTCAGCGCACAGTTATAATACACATAGCAATATGATTATTCGTCTCTGATTTATTCAGATATTACAGTGAATTAAGAGATTTATATGCTTTAGATGACGATAAATTGATGGGAACTTGCCAAGTTTTATATTTTACTTCGATTTATTCATTTGCTCGTGTAATTAATCAAAATTCGCCACACTCGTTTTGAATAAATCAGAGTCTCGATGACTACATTCAATACCACTCTCGGATCGGTCATGGATTTTTATTGGCCATACTTCTCCCCGGCACGTTCAGCTTTCAGCAATCGAGTGGCTTCAACGGATTTTCCTAATTGATGACTAGAGCGTGAGAAAAATAAATTGGCGTATTATTCAAAGGAAACCAGTAATATAGATCTCGGGCAAAATGAGAGTGAGCAAAAGGAGCTGGTTTCTCTCGCAGACCAGTAAGAGAGAACTCAGTAATTCAAGTGTATGGCGACGAATACTAATTTACTACATTAATCTCTTTGCACTTCGTTATCTGTCGCCTTTTGCCCGGTAAAAGGAGCCTAGATATTCGACCCATCTTCTCTAGGGGAGGATACTACATAAAACGAAGGCAGTGATTGAATATTTCATTTATATTAAAGCCTATACGATTAATATTCCAAATTAAAATAAGCTTCCTCAGTTTCGCTCGAATATCAGCGGTGTAAGAACTGTGTCGAATGTATTCATTAAGTTGATATCGACACTCCCTACGGAGAGTAGCTCTATTCAGCATTCCCCGTCGTGAATACTATTCTCTGACGTTCAACGCAAAGACTAAATTGTTAAGAATATGATCATATAAGTGAATATATTAATCTAACGGGAGTACATTTCTCAATCGTGCAACAATTTTCTTTCCCAGGAGCAGACATTTTTGGACCCATGCTCGCAACAAGAAGTATTTCGAATGTATTATAGATTTTAATCCTATTCCATTCAAGCTCATCGAGTTACAATTAATTGACGAGATCAAATTTTACCATGTAAAATATAATAAAATGGTTTAAATCCAGCCCGGACTGCCAATCCTTCAAGGAGATAGTAAAAAAAATTTATAATAAAATCAAACTTCAATACGTATATTATTAGGTGAACTCATGTTAACTATTAGAAGAATCTGATCGGTATGCCATGATTAATTTGATCATTTTTGTCGGGTAAACCTTTGAAATGAACCTATAAGATTCTCGATGTTAATTTAGAAGTGGAAGAGATAGGAAAAAGTGGTGAAATGATTAAAATTAATCGAAAGAGATTCAAAAGGTGGCCGTCGCACAAACGACGGGCAACAATGGGGATGGGCATAAATTCGTGTAATTACGCGTAAGTTCTCTAATGAGATTGAAGTACGATATGAATAAAAGCAGGGAAATGAAAGCGCGCAACCAGGGAGGATGAGACGCAAAGTTGGCGTAGTCTTAGCGAAAGAGAGAGTGAGAGAAAAAGGAAGGCGAAGCGCGAAAAAGGAGGACAGAAAGAGAATCCGGTGACTGTCGGTGGGCGGCAAAGAGACCGCAACGGGACTGCGGCAGAGAGACGGTGGCGGCGGCGGCGGCGGCAGCGGCGGGCGCGAACGAGGGAACTTCAACACCGAAGAAAGGAGTGGCGCTCGACTAATTAACATAATTGGAATCACTTTTGCCCATAACCGGCGAGACTCGGTGGCGGCAGCGGCGACAAGAAAGTCCCTGCCTATCTCCTCGCTCGTTTTTTCCCCCGCAACGCTCGAGCGCGCGAGTCTGAAAAACTTTTTTAAGCAGTTCCATCGGCTAATTTTCCGACTAGCGCGGCGCCCTCCAAGCTCGAGCGGTCGGAGCCGCGGGCGCGCGTGGCGACGAATGTAAGCCCGCTACTAACCAGATGCGGAATCGCCGCCGCGCCTGCCAGTTATCATGGGCTAACTTCCCTCGGAGCGCTAACCCTCCCCCTCCCCCCCCGCATTATCGCGGAAATTGATAGTTGCAGGAGGGATTTTTGCTCTCGCCTACCGTGCGCGCCGAACCCCACTGAACTTTCGCGCAATCACTTCGCCCTTTCACTCAGCCGAGTATTATTTTTGTGATTCTCTGATTCGTCTACGAATTATACCCTCGCGCGATCGGAGCACGAATAACTGAGAATTGAAATTTACCCGTCTCCACATGATTGTCACTTGATAAAATATCCGTTAATTTTCTTCAATCGAGGCTTTCTCGTTATCAAAGTAAGGTATCTGCAGCCAATGGGCCATCCCTGAGGGTTTTTCGCAAATTTGGCTATGATGATAATGGAATTTCATAATTCCGCGAACAAGATTTTGAAGAGTAGTTCAAGACCCTTGGAAAACCATCACTATATCATTTACTCATTTAACACTTACTCATTTTTACAATGGGACTATTCCTACGAAAGTTATCGTGCGAAAAAAACCACCACATACGTACGCACATAAATTTTTGGATTCTACATTTTTTCGACCCGCAATTCATGATTATGCAAATCTCGAAGTCCGATTCGATGGGCCGATATTCGACCCATTATAAATAACTGAATCGAGAAAACAATATTCTGAATATTGCTGATGCACAATACACAGTAACGTATAAGCTAATACATATATGGTTCTGTATCTTGAATATAGGACTAAAAAAAGTCAATATCTTTGATTGGAGCTGAAGTATTAAAAGCCTAATATATGGTAGAATTTAGTGTGTCTCTTAAATGATCCCATTTCCTCGTGAACTTACTATAGCTACTGATATTGATATTCTTAGAATTAATGCTAGGTAGTTTGGAACATCAGTTTAGGGTCCATTTGATGATGGAAAAGACATCAACATATCAAATTTCTCTAGCAACCATCTTTTATATCATCATTAATCATTACTTCGGAGCTATGGTCGATTGGTTTGAGGTCCATCTGTCGGTGGTGGATAACATCTCTCATTGGTATTATTTTTTTATCACACAAAGCCTCTTTGAGAAAGCATACTGCTTAGCAGTGTTTTTTTCTGGTTTGGCGTATTCTGCTCCTGATCGTAGCTTTCACTTCATCAAATAATCAACTATCAGGAAAATTATTTATGATTTATATATTACAAGTTGTTAAAAAGCTTGCTTTCTTCAGCTGAAAACAATAAGATTTACATCAAGAGTTCTCACTTATAAGTGTCACAAGAACACCCATGATTAATCAATAATAACCGACGTCGATGGGTCAGTTGGTCAAGGCACACGTACTTTCAGACAGTCCCCTACCCAGCCGAAACAAGGCGATCGGGAGCGAATTATTTTTCGACAAAGATTGTCCTCAAGATCGAAAGTCACATAAAACTCGTGAGAAGAGTTAAAAAAATGCATCAATAATACATTGGTTGAAATCAAATATACTATTGTTAGAATTTTTAGAAAGTGTGCAGTCGTTGCACGTAAGTCTATCACAGATCTGGCCAAACTATCTGTTTGTGCTGATGCGCAGGGTCCAGAAGCTGTGTCATGGCTGTTTTTTCTTTCTACGTCACCTCCTCAGTAAATTTGATGATATGATCCTTGGTAATCTTGAGTCTCTGATGAGCTTCGTGCAGCAGATGGAAGTACCTGAGAATACTGACGACGCGCCGCTGCAGTTGGCCAAGCGCGTTGTCCCCATCAGTCTACTCGCTCAGCAGCACCAGTCACTCTGCTGAATTGATGTCCGAATAATTCATCAAAGAGTTTACACTGCTGATATGGTACAGTCCTCGAAAATCACATCGCGACAAGTACATATTCATTATACTGTGGAACTTACTGAACAACGTGAAGCCAACTTAGCACTATATGCCGATTTTTCGTTTGTGAAGCCAATTAAATAATTAAATTTCAAAATTCCACCAGTCCCACAGTATCGTTAACTTGCAACTTTACTGGATCTGTTCTAGTGACAAAAATTATGGAAAAATGGTTGCTATGGGGAAATGAAGATTCTGTATCTTTCACTATCGATGTATCTCAAACTGATTTTCCACTTTCTGTAACAATGATTGCCAAAGAAAATTTTGTGAACAACGTCCTCAACTCGTTTCCCATTCCCTTAGTAACGGAAGATGAACAACGGTTGATACGGAGCGGATCTAAAGATTCTATATCTTAGGCTATGGAAAGTGTTGAAAATTTTACAAATTCAATGTTTTTCGACCCGTGGAGCACTAATATGAAAATCCCAAAGTCTAATTCCAGAGGTCGATTTTCACCCCATTAAAAGTTTTCTCTTTGAGAAAGCCTTGGATATCTAAATGAATCATTGCATGAATATTGCCGTGAAAAAAAACTTTGGCTGGATCAACATTTATTATGTAAGATTCTTTTAGAACCTAAAATCGTTTTAACATTCTATAAAGTGAAACCACTACGGCTTTCCAGCATGTAAAATCTCCCGATCAATTTTTGTTTTAACTTACTAATTATGTTAAAATCAGGTTGTTTCAAATTACGAAGTAGCATCATTATTACTCCCCTTCGGGAGCTTGACATGAAGCAGAATGTGTGTCATTTCCTTGCGAAATTGGCTACACATTCTCTAGTTAGCTAACAATGAAAGTTCTGTACTTTGGGCTATATTTATGCTCGGAATAGTTATTCTCGTATCAAGGGTGTAAAGTGCAACTTCAGAACCGCGGTTGATCGGATGGGGTCGATAGAGGGTCGCACGATCGCCCATGGGACTAACTAGAAGAGGTTGTCATTTTCGGGTGCCTAATCTTGACCGAACTGCAAGAACTTGTTTCTGGGTATATAATGAGATACTCTGTGCAGCCATTTGATCTAATGCTCCCAATAACTTGAGTTATGCCTCTGTGCGAGCCTGGCTAAATCCCTATTTTTCACATTATTGGCACGTATGTACAAGCTATTCTCATTATTCAAAGCCATCACAGCAAACCAATGTTGATGCATCCTTTGATACACACCATAAAGATTGAAAACAATATGGATAAATGTTATTATGATTGATTCAAGCCACTATGATTTATGAAGTGTACATAAAAATGATCTAAATAATAAAAATTTATCTTTTCCGAATAAATCATGATAGCTAATTATAAAATCTGGCCTAGTGAAATTGTTGAAATCAATATTAATAGTTCAATCTTAAACTTCATCATACAGATATCAACTACATAATTGCTTTGTAATAATGAGGTCTAGTAGTTACTCATTGTTGCACTCAGGGTAGAAGTTGATAAGTAAGAAAAAGAATTCTATTATCGTTCCCAGAGAGTTGCAAATTTAACTTGATTCTCTATAACTGAACTAATTTGCTCAAGTGTCTAACTATACTTGTGATCAAGACCATGCTTTATTGAGGATCAATTAAACATTTAATTCTCCGGAAACGATAATAGATAGATTCTTCGATTTAGATTCGATATAGATTCTTGTAAACTTATATATTCTCGGCGCAACAGTGAGTACACACAAGACCATATTATTATGAAACAATGATGTACTTGATATTTGTGTAACAAGGTGTAAAATTGAACTATTAATATTATAAAGAAGACCTACATTCATTTCTATTATCAGTGGCATGTTGAAATAACGTATAAAGAACTAGTTTTCTCAATTTTTTTAGGAAACGATTTAAACATTTGAAAAATTGTTATTTCAGTATATTATTTTTCTCAGTGCGTGAATGATGATCTTGATACAGGTAAAGGCATGCAGCTCTACAATAAAATATCAGTCGTGAATAACTACGAATAAAGAGTAATAAAATTTTAAAAAATGATTTTCATCAGTTTTATTCTATTTATATTATTATTTTAAAATCTAGAAAAAAATCTTCAAAACTTGTTGAATTGACTGCATGCTAAATATTCAAAACTTTAACTCTGATGAAATACATTTGTTTTCATTAACTTTAGTTTTAAAATACGATCAAAAGATCGTTTTACGAGTTCTCAGAATATAAAATATTGTTTGCAACTGGCGCGTTCAATTTTGATTACTCGTGTGAACGTGTAACACTAAAAATGTTACCCAGTAGTTTCATGCTGTACTATTATTCAATACATCACTGGGTAATATTAAAAAGACAGAGAAATCTTCAGAATACTTTTGTTTGCCATCGCCTTTAATAATTTTTATAATAAGAAAATCGAATGTTTGTTGAAGTTTGGATCATCATATTATATGAGTATATCTGGATCAAATTGATAATATCAATTATCACGATTCGGGAGGTAGATCATTAGATTAACCAACATTCAAACTCACGAATCCAGATTAAAGTCAAAATTACGTTTCTATATATTTGATTGTAACTTCCTAAGAGGAAACCAATCATGATGAAACTGTGTAAGATATGTAGTTCTTGCTTATATCTAGAGCCATACAGCCTAATGCTTTGTTCTGAATTGATATTGAAATACATTCATGCTCACTTCACGCGAATTATTTAGGGCGAGATTTCTATAATTAGTTTTATATTTTATATTTTTAAAAAAAATCATTAACAGAATACATTCAAATTTATCGGGTAAATATTCTAGCAACCAATAAATTAAAGATTATCTTTTTCACGTATTTATACTAATTCATTTCAATACGTGTATATTGAAAACTTACATCAATATTCTATTCAGCGTCTGATAAACTGCAATTCAATCATTATCAGAAACTCAAAACGGATTATCCTCATTTCCTTCAATCCTCAGTTGTTAACAAAACTGACTATCCCTTAACCTATTCTTTATTTAACTGATTGCTCTGTTTAGTGCTCCCTGCTTTTTGCTCGCCTGCGTCTTATATCTATCTATATACCTCTCACGTTGCGTGGTCCAGTTTGAAACAATCAAATCATGAGTTAACTTGCTTTACTTTACAATTTCATGCAAGAGAATAATGGTATTTTCCGAGCGGCTTCTTACTCCGGTACTCCCTCCAAATTTCGACGGTACCTCCATTGTTTTTAGCACTCTATGGCATCAAATTTGATATCATTCAAGTTTTTATTTTGTAAGCATATGTTCCTTGTACTTTGATAGAGCTTTCATATCTGAGCGGATATTTCTTGGTTGATATTGACAAGAATAGATACTATACACGAATATTATTCGTCTTTAAACCCGAAAAACTCCGTGGTACTCCCTTTGGAAGTACTCGAGTGAGAAGCCCTTCGGTATCTTCATTTCCCATCAATATTGAAAGCTCAAAAATGTTGAGTTTTTCAAATTGTTCAACATGATATATTTTCTAACTCATTGAGAAAAAGGTTAAAAAATTGCGATAATGTAGAAATTATAAAAATTCCCATTAAACAGATGAATGCGAATGACTAGTTGAATCACATTTTCTTGAATAAACTTCCTTTGTAAATCGAATCTTGAGAAAATAAATTACTCATCATTTCATTTCTGTGAATCCCGAATACAAAACGTAGATGTTACTTTTCATTTTAAGCTTACGAATGTGATGGAATCATGTCAACGCTATTAGAATCTGCGGTCGTTACGTTATCGAGACAGAAACGCATAGATGAGTGCATTTTGGGTTCAGTTCTCTGCTTATTTAACAGAATGAAAAGGAGTATGAAACGAAATTAACAGTTTTACTGACTCGACAACAACTAATCGTAACACTGTAATTTGAGCGGAGCAATTTTTAAACGCTAGACATGTTATATTTTGTTGAAATACAAGTATGATTAACAGTAGTATTGTTATATCATAGCATTTTTCAAGCAAATACAAAAATCAAAAGAAGCGTCTTACGAATGACAGGTTCAATATAGGTGACTGAAAAAATAAATCTTTAGCTCTTGCTCTGTTGCATTTGCCATTACTTCAAGAATTTAGAACAGTTATAGTATCTCAATTATTAAATTTTCAATGAATTTTTGACGTTAAACTTCAATAAATGGATGAATTTTTTGTACTGGTTCAAGATCCAATAAAATGATTATAGCATAGAAACTATGAAAATATGAGCCAATAAAGATGCATCTCGACTTTACGACCATGTTGGAATTTTTATTAAATGTTAATCAATTTGTATAGCAAGCTCAACGTGATTGCACCGATGGGCGCAGTAATTATCAGACTAGGGTCGGGTTGATTAGTACCGACGTATGGTGCGTCCATGTGTACTCCCTGCCGTGTTCAGCAGGTCGTCATAGAGTGTGTGTGCGCTCACGCTCGTCCAACAAAAAACAAACAGGCTGAAGCGTTGTTCTTGATGCATGATTTTTTTGCCGCCGCTTCCTCGTCCGACGATGCGGTCGCTGTGTTTTGCCGCGCGTTATTCAGAACGGGCGATAATTTGCATGAATCCGAAGTAATATGTTAATTTGCGTGACATGAATATATCGGGAAAATGAGGCTTTCGTGGAACGATACGACCTGGCCCTGTGTATTCTTTATACCGAGATAATTTGCGAATGCACCGGAAAAATCATACTGTTTATCGGGTGATGTATTACGCGCAATAAATAAAGCCGAGCCCTCCCTCTGTATCGATGATAAAAACCGTTCATCAAAGAATGTAATCATATTGTTGCTGTTGATAACGACCAAAGTTAATGGAGTTTATGTGCTCGTAAATCACGTTTTTTGGGTATGACATTTCGAGTAGTTAATATTCGCGGCGGAGCCAGGCCCGTGCACAGAAAATTTCACGCTGGCTCATTGCATGGATTGGATCTTTTATGTAGAATTTGAGGAAACATTGGCGATCAGACAGTAACGTGTCCAACAGAAACAACACTCGAAGTGTGGGTGTCGCATATTACTTTCCGCGTTTTTCCGAAATTGTACAGCCAGACAAACGAAGAATTCGGCCCGGCCCGATCAATCGAGCCGAGTTTGGTATTCGGCTGAATTAGCCAATTAAAGTTCCATCGTGTCAAGGAGATGCGCGTACGTACGCGAGAGAGAGAGGGAGAGAAAGAGAGCTGGCGCGTTTCGCTCAGGAGGAGGGATTTTCAAAGTCGATCAATTAATTCAGCTCATCAGGGAGAATCTGCGGGAGAAGTGTGTGTGCGTGCGTGCGTGTGTGTGTGTGTGTGATTGCGCGCTCGTGCGTGCGCGCGCGGCCGGAGGGGCCGGAGGGGAGTTAAATCGGGCGAGCATTCCGATGGGCGGTGCGCGGGAGCGAGCGCGAGCTCGACGATATAAAGGGGGAGGAAGCCGCGCGGCGGAATGCGGCTCGCGAAAGTGCGGGAAAGAGCGCTCGATATTATTCGAGAGACAATCGGCGGCTAGGTGCACGACAATGCTACTGCACCTCCCGCTCGCTCGCTGCTCTCGGGCGCGCGCGCGCGAGCGGCGCCGTTTGATCGTAAAGTTCGGATTTCCAAATCGACTCGAGAGCGCAGAGGGTCGATACGCTGCGGCCGCGCGGGGTTGACGCGCTTTGCCGCTCGCGCACACACCATCTCCTCTGGCGAATTCGCCCACCCCGGCGTCTTTTTTTCAACCGGACTCGCTCCCACGGCTGCTCAACTGCGGACTTGTTCGCTTTGTCCCCCGCTCTGAGCTCTCCAACAGCAGCAGCAGCAGCAGCAGCTTCTTCTATGCTCGCGGGGACGTGGCAGTGACTAATTATTTAGGGTGCGTGCGCTCGCGATCTCTCCGATCCGCCTCTCACTCTCCCTCTCCCTCTCTCTCTCGCTCTCGCTCCGCAGGTTGTGTGTTCGCGTTTTTTATTCTTTTATTTTTCCGCACAACTGCATTTCTACGGAGTGAGAGCAGGGGAGAGAGAGAGAACACTTATATGGACTTCGTCACCGCTTCGTTTGGCTCGCTTATATACCGCTACGCAGCCATTGTTTTGTCACCGGCGAGCAGAGAGAGAGAAAGAGAGAGAGAGAGAGAGAGAGAGAGAGAGAGAGGGGGAGAGAAGGAGGCGGCAGAGAGGGAGTAGCCGGAGAGCGCGCGCTCCCGGGTTATTAGCAATTCAAATTGGCGGCAATTTTTTGAGCGCATTTTTGACCTCCTGTATCGGCCGACTCGCTTTGTGTCCTCGCGAGTCCGCCGAAACCTCCATCCTTATTAAGCCCGCCCTCGCCGTACTAAGGACTCTCGGCCTCTCCAGCGCTGCGCGTTCCTCTCTCTCTCTCTCCCTCTCTCTGCTTCTCTTTCTCTCCCGCTCTTCTTCCACAAGGCCCGCGTGGTAATAATTGGTCGAGGCTACTGCGCAGCTTTTACTAGAGTTATTGTAGCGAATACGTATGGGAGCACGTGTATATACCTACGTACGTTGCCATGGAATTTTCTGGCCACGATGAAAAACCCGCGGCGTATCTCTCGTTTCTTGCGAGCGCTCTAGTGCTCTCTATGGGAGGCGAACGCCTTCAAACAAACGGCTACCGCTTTCTTGCCCTCCCCCCCCTTCACCCAATCCCGCCCCAACAACACCAGTTCGCGACCACTAGACCAACGCTAATGCGCATTGGATGGAGATTTGCTCTGTACATCGATGGGACGCGGCTACACTTCTTCTCATTTTTTGCAAATGCACTCTTGCAAACCGTATAATAAGGTAACTGTACCCAATTTGGCACTGTACCCAATTTGGCACAATCGTCAGATTTCGTATTTCCGGTGCTCTCTGAGCATCAGTCGCTCTTGGGTTATGTTGGGGGAATTAAAAAAAAATTTTCGGTATCTTCCCCGCCCATTTAGCCCTTGAAACCACTCTCCTACAACACTTTGAAGTTTCACTTACTGATTTTTTCACCATTTTCTTATTTCACTTTTCACACTCAACCTCAAAAGTCAGGTGTCAATAATTTTTATCTCTCAAAGTGTCATTACTCTTTTTTGTGTAAAAACATCTCAGCTTTCGATTGGTCTCATCCGTTTTCCTAAAATTATTTTTTATCCTACTCAAATTGATGGTTTCTAATAGGTATTGAGCTAAGCTTTGAGATGCCGTTTTAGAATTTTAAAATTCGAAGTCTATCATAGTCAAATTCGCGAAAAACCCTTAGGGGGGGGGGGCACATTGGGTACAGTTACCTTAAACTGAAAATTGACAATTCGAATAATCTGACTAACGTGAATGTATATATCCTCATGAAAAATCAATAATCATTGATATTTAACCCACGAATCCGTGGTTACAATGCAAGGTCTCAATGTCCTAAGCATGACGATGGTGTTTAATGATTTCAGTATTCTTACTGTAACTACGTTGGCATATAATCTAAGCGTCTTTCTATGCAACAGAGTCTAGTATCAAGTCTACCACGTTTGAGCATAACAATACATAATAGCTGAGTGGTTGATTCCAATATTAATTACACGAGTTAATAGGCGAGTCAGTCGATCCGCTTAGTGCATACTGTTAACACTGCATTTCCCTCCACTGGATAGTGCAGGCCACGTTATTACTCTCTCAGGTCCTATAAGCTTACACGGCCGTGGAACGAGGTGATTCAGGAAATTAATCTTTTAGAAAAACTCTCTCGCGTTAATGGACACGACGAGTAGGGAGTTTTCACTTGCAAATTCGACAGTTTCTGTATTTCCTGTAAATTCATCGCGACAAGCACGCTCTTGCAGTACTAATGATAATATTTTTCCCCCGCGAGAATCTCCGGGGAAAGATTGTCTTTATATCCAACAGACGTTTCGCGGGGAATCGAATGAGCCGGCGTGTAAATAGGAAAAACGATTCGCTGTGAAAAACTCAAATTCAAAAAGCCATCACGACGAATGAGTGGAACAAAAAAATCATCCCCGAGTTCTCGAACGTATGGATACAATACTTGGTCCAAGTGCAGTACCTCCCGCACGGATAGAAAAGCCTCCCGAGCGTCACCTGCAGCCGCCAAGTGCAGCATGTCTCAGGCTGCCGGCATGGATCTCGTCAAGCATTACCGGCCGAACTCGATATATTATGCGGCCTTGCCTCCCGACAAAGCCCCGCCGGCTAACTGAATTCGGCCGGCACGTCGAGCTGTTATTGTCAGTCGTCGAACGTTCCTTAATTAAGTTAAGCCGGGCCACGCGGTGCAGGAGAAACTACCCTTGATTGGCTTGTTAAGCCAACAGGTTACCTAAGCGTAGCCGAGAGCGCGCGGCATCGATCTAGCGCTGGCCTTTGGGCTTGATAAGGGTTGCTGCGGCTGCCCGACAGATTTATCGCCGTCTCGAAGAAATTGAGCGCGGGTGAGCTGGGCTGCGCCCCCCGCGAGCGAGCTTCTTACCCCCCGACTCTCGGCTCCGACTTTACGCGTATATATGAGTGCCGCCGCCGCCGACGCAACGAGCGCTTTCCGTTTCGCAACTGTCCCGCTCGAACAAACACGTCCAGCTGCAGCGACGGGCCGTGACTAATTCGAGCGAGGCGAACCAGTGCCCTGCCACTGTCTTGTCCGCACGAGAAGTTGAGCGGAGGACGTTTGTACTCGGGCAGGACTTGCCAGAGTGGCGCTGGCGTAAATGGCCGGTCTTATACGGCGATCAACGGAGACGAGCAACCCGAGGCAGAGAGAGAGAGAAAGACTTTGTCCAAGAGTAGCTGGTGTAGACAAGCCCTGATGGACAGAGTGATCGAGTTAGTCGGCCGAGTCGGTTACACTCCAAGCTCCTCGACTTGTTTAACGTTTCTATTCTTCGCCTAGTCACTATCCTGATTGGTAAAGCTTCGCAAGGAAAAGCTCTCGAGTTTGTTTCGCTTCCCCAGATAAATTGACTGTATTTCATTCGCCGCTCGGATGCTTCGAGCTTCTCCAGTACTCGGGATACTTGCCATTTACACTCACGCATCTATTTCCAGCTGAGAAAATGTTTCGAGAATCGGGTCGATTCACAATGCGAAATTCGGCAGTACAGGGGGTATCCAATAACGTCCACCTTAGCGCCAACAGCCACTGCGTCACGTTAAAAGCGATTTTGCGTTGATTTTTCAACGCAGTTGGTGACACACGGAAGGTATACTTGAGATTTTCAAAATACGCTAAACTGCATTCGATTTGAGCTTTCCTTGGAAATAACGCTTTCAAAACGTCGTCTTTTTTGGACGTTCGACTCGTGAAATCGAGAGCAAAGTCAATAGTTTCTCAGGACGAGGGTGTTATTGAATACCCTCGACAAAAAAGGCCAAAATGAAGATTGAAGCACCCCGTAGTATAACGTATGATGAAAAATGAAAAGAATTAGTTTATCACTCGATTATTTGAGAATCCAACCTGTTGGGAAATTATTTCCTCGCCGGAAGAAAATCAAATCAGACGTCTAGGTCACTTCATGTAAAACCACCTACAACAACTAGCGTAAGCATTCCCAATAAGTCGAAAGTTCGTGTAACCAGAAATATTCCATGGCGCGGCGCTGCTACTGCAGTCACGCGTACATCTGAGATCTAAAGGGCGGGCTTTCATTCTCAGTTGATAGCTATTTCGTCGACTACGTAAGTCCGAATTAGACCTCATTCAGTAGCTCACGATGAAGGCGCAGATCAATCAAACTGATTAATCTGTGCCATCCCTCCGTGCGCTCCACGGAATGGAATAGGGAAATTATGATTAAAACGTCTCTTCGGCTATCATCCATTTCTTTTATCGCTCGCGAAAAATGGGCACGCGAGGGCTGGGGCCCGGGAAAAAGTCGCGCGTGTCCGAGCGAGTCCACGGGAGTGAAATATACTGCAGTTAGGTGAAGCGTCAAGAGGCAACAAAGCCCAGAGGCGTAAGCGAAATCGAGGGACGGGTATATAACGCGGGCGCGGCCAGAGAACCAGACGCGGAGTCGCAAAAAGCACGACTGAAGATGCAAATCTGTCGGAGCAGTAGAGCGTCGGGCGAGTTGTTTGGGACTTTGGCAAATCTGTTTGGAGCAAATAACGCGCGAGCGAGCGTAGGTGAAGTCCATCGGAGTGAAGACGTGCAGGCGAAGCGACGACGGGCAGCGAAGTGGCACACGGCGCAAAACAGATAAGACTCGAGGGAGGAGCTGGTCGAACTGCGCAGCGGCGGCGGCGGCAGACGGCGCGCACCGATGCCATGCTGCACCTGCATAATGCAGCCGGCGTAGCTACTTTCCGAAATGAAAAATGGAGCAGCGCGGAGCCGTATAGCTTTGGACGTTATGTCGGGCCGGAATACAGTACTCGAGCCTTACTTATTTAACTCGGGTCGTGTGGGGCGCGCCGCGTCGGTGGCTCTCGCCGCTTCTCACTTTGGCGTGTCTCCTGGCGTGCGCGCGCGCGCGAAACGGACGCGCGGCCAACGGCGTGTGCACAGCCGACTCGAGCCGGAGAGGCCGCAGGATGTAAATAGAATTACCCCTTCGCCGGCTTTTCCCTGCCGCGGCCGCGGCGCTTGCCGTGTGGTACGCGCGGCGCGATTTCCACGCCGGCTCTCCCCCGAATCGACCCCGCGCGCGACCGAGCGGGCCACCCTGCTCCGCGTCTCCCTCTCCTCGTTATTTAATGAGGTTTATTCGCGCCGTGCGAGCGAGCGAGCGACCGGCGTGGTCCTCTCCGGCCGAACGGGTTCTCTTGCTCCCCCGACAAATATCCCCGAATAATTGGGACGCTTTTTCCCGGCCCCGCTTCCGCGCATAGCTTAGCCGCGACAGCGTTTAATTGTTGCGCGATGAATATTCAGGCTGCTTTTTCTTCCCGCACAACGATTCGCGAGAGCCAAGCGAGCGTTTCGGAGGAATCCGAGCTGCCGCAAGAAACAGTCGCCGCGTGTATACTCCAGGTGCGAGAATCCCTCGATGCGACTCTGATTTTCAGCCTCCTCGCTCCGTGCGCTCCTCGCCTCATCTTGTTATCAACTTGTCCGCGCGCGACCACTCCAACAACTTAAATTCTGATTGCCCCATTGAAATCTCGAGTCCGCAACAAGAATCACGAGAACACATCGCGTCCAGTGTGCGCAGCTTCGTTTAATATCGATCTTCGGTCCTCCAGGGACGAGGCGAGATTCGAAAAGACTATCGGAATTGCCGCGAGTTGTCTCTGGAGATGCGAGAACGATGGAACAAGGACGTAGAATTAACGGACTCGAACGAACGTCAAAGTGAGCAAGTGCACGCGCACCAGCGATATCGCGTTAATCCAATTTCGCTGCGACGTCAAAACAGTTTCGACACGGGTGTATATATATCCTCGTCTAAGTTTAAACTCCAGGACAAATCTGCAAACAAACGGGACAATAATTCATCGCAATACTCGGGTCTCGTGCTATCCGGGGCGCAGCAAATACTACTGCCAAGAATAACACCATCGTAGCTCGAACAATGCAGCGCGAAAACTTTCTCGTTGCCGCGTATCGCGAGTACACGGGCTCGGGCCGGCGAGCGATTCAGAGTGTGAGTTTTATATCGTTTTCTTTGGCTAACACTCACTCCCCACAGCCACCGTGGATCCCGCCGCAAAAAGCGGTATGTGCGCCGGGGCAGTCGCGCGCGGGAATATGAGATGGTTCTGCCGGCGGCGGCGGCGTTAGGGTGCGCGACTCGCCAGAGGTAAAAACTTCATCTCGCGGCAAAGTGGACAGAGGGTGAGCGCGGAAGAAGCTCGCCCGCGCGGCTGGCAAATCGATTGCGAGTTTGCGTGCGCGGCCCGTATAACCGCTTCGGCGTAAAAGTAAGGGGGAGCTGCTCCCGATGGGAGAACGCTGTATCCCCGGGCCACGGCACGCGTAATACATAACCACCGGAGAGTAAACCGAGCGCGGGGCCAAATCGAGTTGGACGCCGCGTGAAGAACGCCGAACGCGGCGCAGGGGCGAAATCAGTTAAGCCCCCGGATGAATTATTTACCCCGCGGGATATAAGCGCGCAACAACGCCGCCGCGGCTCCTCCGCGCGTGCTTATCCCCGCGCGCGCTACCTCGTCTGGGCTCCAAACTTCTACCCATCATTTGTCGCGCAGCTCTCGCTTTCAGACAAGTTCATCTGAAAGCGCAACAACCGCGGAGCGCACACCAGCCGCTCTGTGCTCTCGTAGCTGCTTTACAAATCATTGTGCCCAGATTCAAAAATGCACCACACTGTCGCGCGTGCGCCCTCCCAAAGGGAACAAGCTATCCCCACCCCTCCCCCCGAATTCGGAGATTCCGGGTGGGATACGGCTTTGCAAAACGCCTCTTCCAGAGTCGCATCAAGCTAACGAGCTCTCTTTCAATTTGAAACAAAGCTAACATCAGATAATCTCGCGCCTACCTCCCGACTACGTTATGCCACGCGCGGAATTTGGAACACGGAAAATAAACATTCTGCATGTGAATGATTATCTGGGCGGAGGTGCGCGGTAGGGACGGGGAGGAGGAGGAAGGCCGTATGACGCTTAGAAAAATAAAGAGGAAGTAGGATACGGATGATGTTTGATAAAAAGTGAATGATGCGGAGTGAAAAACGCGGAATTTGTAAGAAGCAAACTGAAAAAATCCAGGCCACGCAACGAATGATACTCGTAAATTGATCCAATATTTTCGAGTAAATTAAACGCTTTTTGTATGTTTTCGTATTTTTTTGCACAATTTGCTGTTTTCCTTCATTCCCGCATATTCGTATCTCTATCAATTTTGTTTGACCTCATTGACTGGTTGAATGAAAGCTACAATAAAACTTTGAATTTTTCAATCATACAGGTGAAGATTCATTTTCTAATGTTCTATAAATATTTCTAATAAAATTTATTATTTCAGATATTTCATGGTATTTACTAAACAAATCCATGTATGAAACTGAACCTCGGTACTAATCGAATGTTTCATCTCAGAAGCTCCTCTCGAGCAATTCGAAGACGAAATATAAATTTTGATCTTGCATCTTTCTTTGAGAAACATATTGCTCCGTACGGACGAGAACTTTTTTCTCTTCACACGTGTGACTACTCGATTTCATGTACAGAGATCTCGTCTTCCAAATTGGATACACTTGTCCTCTAGATATGAGTACGAGCGAAATAAAAATTTGTTCACGAAAGTCCGTTTTATACGACATACACAAGATATATATACGTCCAGTCGACGTCAATCGAAATCGTGTTCCGTAAACCGATAATCGATAATTCTCGTGAAATCGAAGAAGTTATTGTATAGGTGAAAAAATGCCGTTCCGCCGGTGGATGAAGTTCGAAAACGCAATGGCCGTGAGCAGCGGCGCAGCAAATGAATAACAATCGAATGCGACATTGTCTGAATAATGCAGGAGCAGTGAGTGAGTCCGCGGGGAAAAATAAACGATCGGACGAAAAACCGCGGGGAGAAAGTTGGGCGGGCTCGCTCGCTCGCTCTCGCTCGGGCGAGTGTGCTCGCCGAAAAAGCGGAAACTCGCGGTCCGCACTGTCGGGCCAAGATTGCTGCGGGCCGCGGTGGAGCGCGCGCGCGGCACAGGCTTATTGACGCTCCGTCACGCGAAAAATTCCTGCGCGTCGGGAGAAAAAAGCAGCGCGCGCGCGGCGACCGGGCGCAGTGCGCGCAGTGCAGATTCACTTAGCTGGCGGGGAATGTGGACGTTATGCAAATCGAACGCGGGCCGTCGGTAATACCGTAAGTAAGAGCTTAGCGCAATGCATCAGCCGAAGGGGGCGGAGGAGGTTGGGGGGGGGAGGCAGAGCGGGCCAAGGGTGCCTATTAGCTGGGCCGGGCCCGATGATTGAAGGGCTCGCGCGCAGGCGACGTGTGTGTACCGTTAACGAGCCTTTCATTTAAACTCGCGCGGTGGGCCCCGCATTCCTCGCCAATTCAATAATCTGTCGAGGCCCGAGCGCGCCGCGGCCGGGGAGCTGCTCCTTTTTCGGCCGGTCCCGCGGCTAAAAAGGCCCCGGGGGAGCAGCGGCCGGCTATTAATATGGATATCGTGCACTTGGCTCCATCTAAGGATCTACCGCGAAGAAGCGGGCCCAAGCGCGCGCGCGCGTGCCAAAAAGCCTGCAGCGTGAGAAGCGCACCTGGTGACGCGCGCCACCCAGCCCAACCGACTGCACCACACCGCGCCGGTGTACACCTATATATATGTATATGCGTATACCGATCGAGAGAGGCTGCGCTTTTTCAGCGGGCAGCGACCCTCCTAAACGGGAAAAGCCAAGGCTGCCCTCTGAATGCGGCTGTTCCCAACCGGCCGCATGGAGAATAGTCCCCGCCGGGCCAAGTTACTCCAGAATCCCGACCGGTATTTCATCACTTTATTATCGCGTCAATGGCCATTTCAAATCGCACCCACCCCTCGTCGAATTCGCGTGATCCCTGGATTCTCCACGTTGTTTGGACATTCGGATTGGAACGTACGATGGATTGAATCAACTTTTTTGTCAGAGCAAAGATTGTTGTTCGGGGCGTTCGAATGAGACTAGTTCTCTTTTACATTGTGAGAATTTTTTCGAACGTCACAGTTTGGAAATAATGTTTGGGAGAATTAACTGCAACTACGTCGCATAAATTACTTAACAATTAGAGCATCTATATAATTCCAAAAATGTTGTATTCTTGGCGCGAGAATTCTGTCGAAGAAGAAACTATCATTGATTCAAGTGTATCAATAAGAGCGCTGAAACGTGCACTTGTGGATAATAGATATTATTGAATTACTTATGTGGAATCGCCATGTGGTTTTAGCAATAATGACGAACTTCATCACTCGATTGTCAATGGAATGCTTACCCTTGAAATTCCTTTCTTCAATCAGATCAAATCATTTATACAGCAAAGCATGAGGTTTATGTTTTTATGAATAAACTACCTCTACTAATATATAATTAGGATTAACTGAGCTGATACAGTGCGAGGAGTTATAAAATTCAATAGTGAGCAATTTATTGAATTGAAAGGGAGGATAACACAGAGCAAAGCAACGGAGCAAGAGTTTACGGTATCGCATGGCGCGAATTGATCAAGCGGCGGCGCAACGAGCAGCCGCAAACGCAATCGACGTGGGTCACGGAGTACGGGGGCGGTTGTGCACGGCTATATACACATTGTTCCATTACTCGCCAACATAAGCGGGCGCGCGAGCTACCGTTGAATTCCCAGATTAACGTAAACGCATCAATTATAGAAGCGCCGCGCAGTGGAGACTCGCCCCCCCCTACCATCTCCCCCGAGAAGTTGCACGACTGCAGCTCGCCGCGAAACGTCGCTTTCGACTCCGCCCGAACTTTCCCTCCTCCTCCCCGGGATTATCATTTTTGAGGAGCCGCTATTAAATTACGAGCTCGACGTCTCGTTAACGGACTATTAGTATGCTGCTCCGCGAGAGAGGAATGCCGATATCGCACGCGCGCTCGCTCGCTCGCGTACTCGCGGGCAGACAGAACGAAGCGCGCTCGCGCTTGTTATTCTCTTCGTTGCGAGATTTATTGTTGTCGGATTTACGTTTCGCCGCTGCCGCCGCCGCCGCCACCGCCGCTGTTGGGGAATTTCACTCGGCAGATGGAATTTCAAGTTCTCTGCTATGAGAATTTGCGGAGATAGGTGAGCCGTTAATTGGAGATCATGAATATCAGCCTTGAATTTTGCAAAGATCGTTAAAGAAAATAATTTTATTTGTCTAACGGGGAATTTTGAAAATTTGGTTTGGAAATAGTTGTTACAATATTTTTGTGCATTATCGTGCGCTTGAAAGAAATGATTGATATTGGTACTCAACGTCAAATGTTTCCTAAAATTCAAAACGAAATTAGTATATGATGCAACTAGTGCAAATTATTGTTGAGGCTCGAAAATCGATGCGTAGAATGAGCGTTTATGATCACGTATACCATGAAATATAGATAACAGATCTTGCCGCGATCTTCAGATGAATGTAAGAAGTATTTTTCACTGAAAAATTGATAACCACTGAGCAGAATAGTTTGTTAGGTGGTGAATTTTCAGAAAAAGAAAAAGTCAATGATTGACGGTTTAAAGTGTTTGAGCAATTTTTGTATCCTGTACATGCGACATCTGTTTTCTTTCGATCAAGGTATATCGTACACGGTTGGGGATCGATGGTGCTGTAGAAGTACCGACTGGAGGCAGCAAGGTTAGTTGGGAAGTTGCCAGTGGGGCAATACTTGCACTGGCTGCTGGTATCGCCCTTGTCACGCTCCGATGGTAACTTAGCATCTGTAGTTTCAGCGTCTGTAGAGCATATTGTTATTCCATCGGCTGCTAACTATAATCTTGAAATTTAACTCTTATAGTTTGACAATATGAAAAGTGTTACACGGATAATCAATATTAATATTATAATTTTATGATTACGAAAAATCTTTCAGTCGAACCATAAAAATGTTTTTTATTGTATGTACTGAGTAGATTAATATTCGTTGTGAAAATAAAAAAATCTCTAAATGTTTGAACAATCCGAATCACATTGATGAATATTTATAGCGTAAATAGTTATTAACAAATATTGAACTCCGTATGTATTATGTTTTGAAGAAAATTTGGGAATATCAAGGTCCATGAATCTAAGACATCTATTAGCAAGTTACTAATATAGCAACAAATGTATGAAACAGTTCAATTATAGCTTAAGCAATACACAAATTTTCAATACCTACCACGGAAACTTTTGTATTACCCCTTAACTCAGTGATGACATACGACTGCTAGGAGAACGGCTCGAAGAAAGAACTCGCACATTATTCAAATTTTACATTCGATTATGCAAATTAATGTGAGTCGCATAAAAATGTCTGTCGAAGTTTACATCTCTTGCAAGTGATTTTTATGATTCTTTGGAAACAAAAGTCTGATGTGGCGCGGCCGTACTTATTTCTGTACTTATGAACCTTGCGCACATCTTTCGATTCTAGAGAAAATGTCGTTATATATTAAATTAATGAACCCAATCAAAACTCGATGAATTTTGTGAAAATTTGAAATGAAACACGATGAAGAATTCTATCATGATCTGTTCAAACTTTCTTTGGAATAAATGGAACTAATTTAAAAACGCTTCTGGACAATATTCAAAGGAATGAATAGAGAGTAATCCGGTAAAATACTAGGTAAACTAGGTAAACTTACTAGGAGTAGGCACAGTTTTTGAAAAACCAATCACGATGAAACTCTATGAGATGGTTCTTGGGTATCCTAACAGCTTATATTTCAAGCCATAAGTCTAACGTCTTTTGATTTCTTGAAGATATCCTCGCAAATATATTCGATTTCAAGAATGAACAGCATAAATATGTATATAAAAAATTGACAGAATATCTTCTGGAAATCGAAACGTTAGACTTTATGGTTGTAGATATAAGCTACTACACGAATCATCAAAGTTTCATCAGGAAAGGTGACTCAAATATTGTACTCTCTTCGGTAGTTCGAAGTCAGATTTCTTCAAAATAATTAATTCAAAAGATTGAAGCTCAGCAACATTTGCGAGTGATGCAGAAACGATACTCAAGTTTAAAAGCTTAAAATGATCATTTATCGACGCTAATCTTGACCAAAGACCAAAGACCATCATTTATAATGATGTGTTCATGCATTCTAACAGAATAATAGACAAATTGATATTATGCAGTAATTTTAATGAAAGTGTTTCAACAAACATTTTTAACTGGATTCTATTTTTGCCAAGGTTGATTTTCAAATGGACTGTAGCAGTATTCCATTATAATACATTGAAACTATCAAGATAGCTATTAATCGCATTGCAACAGCTTCTTTATGTAGGATGTTGTAGTCTGGTACATCTAGAGAAAGCTCTATTCATATTTTAACATAAGCAAATCAAGTAAGGGAATTGGTTTAAATAATGTGCATAACAAATTTTGAATAAAACGGAGATGTGTTCAAAATGCTCAGAACAGTTATTTAATTTCATCTATTCATATTTCTTTTCATAAGGTTTTTAAAATCGTTAACCAAATAGTAAAATGAATCATTGGAATCATATTGATTCACTCATGAATATCAATGATATGATAATATGAAAACTATACGCCAAATAAGAAATGTAGATTTAAGCAAAAAAAAAAATAAGAAACAGTCTACATAATTATTCTGCAAATTCTCGGTGTACATGAGTTCTTAGTGTAACTAATTCACTAAAAAGAAAACGGAATTGTGAGAATTTACTGATGGCCATCTCAGATCAATTATTATTTATCCTAGCCAGGTAGAGGATAAAGCCCCGTGAAGCTCAAAATAAATGCGGTTACGCCAAAATGATTATGTTTGTGAGTTTATCTCGCACTCTACTGAGACATCTCTTATTTTATTTGATTCAGACATTATCACGGGACTTGAGTGATATAGATTGATATAGAGCATAATCAAGATTAGGGAGCAGAGTTACCAGCATGTGACACTATCGTAAGTGCAAAGGGTTAGAATAGGGCAGTCACTTTTGTTAGCAGTTAACTAAGCCGAAGATAATGAGTTTTGATATTTGAATGATTATAGAAATGTTGTGAATAGAAACGTTTAAAGATACACACATATTTTGTGAAACATATTTCACACGAGGAACGAATGTTTTGACCAAAATCCGATATTCAAAAGTAGGATTTTGACCCCATTCCGAACCTCTTCAAGAAAAAAAAAATTAGTATTCTATTTGAATTATCGAATTAATGCTATGCTTGAATTGAAAAAACTGAAGTTGAAAGTCATAGTGTACCGTCCACATTAAATTATCTATCGCACAATTATTCATTTATGCTTATTACTCAGAATATACAGCATGGATCGTGAATTATTACCGGCTTACCAGACTTTTAATTTAAAACGTATTACCATGCATATCACAGCGCACGATTGGACCATCCACGTTCTTTAAAGTCCGCATATTCTGATTTCCTAATTCTGGTTTAAAAAGATAAAAGAATAAAATATATTCAGCATTTTTCCACTCTTACCATAATCTTTGTCAATATTCATTTCAATCTCTTTGAAGTATATCAATATCATGAAGATAATATTTAACACAAATTTTCACCTGTATCTAAAGTAAACAGAGAGACTTTTTATTTGTCAATTTGGTGAAGTAGTGAATTGGCTCGCAAGGAGGCATATTTAATACATAAATCAAAGTACGGCAAGATCTAACCGGCAGCCCAGAGGCTTACACTATGTATGCAAATATATACGTGTATAGAGGAAAAGGTAAGGCAAGTCAGTATACATGTATATGAGCGGTAACGCCATCTTGACCGTGCACGATAGCGTTTCCGAAAGATGGTAGTGGCTTTTACTGTACTATGTCTATAAATCTTCTAAGAATTTCAGTAGGGCGAATATTGAAGTTGACGCCCTTCTGCAGTTATAAAAAGAATGGAAAGTTTCGATTTTATATTTAAATATAATTGAATAAACTTTTTCAATTCGATGATTTTTAAAGTTGGAGTTTTGTATCATTACTTATTACTTTCCAGGGATTGCATTGGAATTATATTGATACAAGTTGACTCTCTCTCTCGGAACGATGCAATTAAAAACAGAAAATTACCGATAAGTCGAATGAAATTTTATTTGGAAGAATATTACCTACGTTTACAATCTTATGTAGATATAATTGCGAACACCATCCAGTTTTTAAGAGGGCCTATTTGGAGGGACTTTGGAAATCGGAGTGAAGATTACACGCTCTAGTAACATAAAATGGATAATACACTTATAACAGAACAACAGTGTCATGACAGCTAAGAATTACTTTTGGTTCAAAAAATCATAATGGTCACATTTTTTCAGTTTAGAAGGCCTCAAAAGCCTGCTTTGGGAAGTCGATTTTTTCAGGAATCGTTGCTGAGAAAATATCCATCAGTCAATGGTGAAAGACTCAGGATCTTTATTTCTCCATAGCAATCGTTTTTCAATCAAAGTCTCTTTAAGGACGAATAGTGTTAATGCATTGGCAGTGGTTTTTAAAATTATAACGATGTTATAAAACCTCTCGATAAGGTCTTAAAATCCTAAATAAGGTCATACCTGAAAAAGATTCAAGCTCTTGCAAAATCAAATGATATTAAAAATAACTACAATATAAGTAACATGATATTAAATATTTATTAAAATTGAACGAATGAACAAATTTAATATTTATCTATACTTCGCGAAACAAATATGAAAGTCAACACATTTGAAAAGAAAAATATATTGGAAAATAATAAGAAATCGCTTTAAGAGAGAATTAGATTAGGTATACTCATCATCTATGCATCATACATGGCGAGTCGCAATAATGAATACTTCAATAAGTCACTTCCCTCATGATCACAAAACTGTCACTTAAAAAGAACTACGCAGATGAACGCATGGACAAAATGATCATGAACAGTACATTAGATTTGTCACGAATATAGGTATATGAGAAAAAAGCCGTAACTTCTGCAACCACCCGTGCGCCAGTCACATAATCTCTCGAGCACGTAAGGGAATGACATATAGATTTGAAAATAATCTTGTTACATAAACATCTTCATGGTATATTCAATATAGATCGTCGATTTTCTGTGACATCCAAATATTCATAATCAGTTAATCAGGTTAGAACTGTGGTTTTCACAATATCAATAAGAGACTTCAATAAAATTCGACTTATCCAATAATCCAATCAACTAATGAGAAATTTCAATTATTATAGCCAGAAATTTTGAAAATTTCAATCACAACATTAACTTCCTCATTTAGCAGAACTGTTGAATATTTCTATGTAACAACAGCAGCGTTACCCCTGGCTCGATGTCTAAACCTGAGGGCACATTTTCCGTAGCGATGCGCAATTACAAAATTGGTGCGATGATCTCGGAGATGCGGTAGGACAGATAAAATTCTGGCTAATTAGAGTGAGAGAGAATCTCTGCAGCGTCAAAGGGGAGCTCTCCCAGGCTGCTGCTCTCGTGAGAAATCTCGTGGAGTACAGAAGAAGCTCGTCGAGGAAGCAGATGACACGTTCGCCAAGGCTGCCGGCTGATAAGCTAACGCCGGGCCATAACATGCACCGCAAAGATGCCCGCATTACGGAGGAGCTAGAGAGTGTCGCGCGCCGCGCCAAGGCAATCGTCTTTACGACGGCGTGATACGGCCGTGAGACCTCCTACGTACCGCGCATAACAAGAACGGCTAAAACCAACCCCTTCGCGGAGGGCGTTACAACTTTAATTGAATGCCCACCGTGTACTGCTTGACAGTGGATTCGACGCAGTCGAACGCCACGTTTCATTG
This sequence comes from Aphelinus atriplicis, assembly GCA_020882685.1. Lineage (NCBI taxonomy): Eukaryota > Metazoa > Arthropoda > Insecta > Hymenoptera > Aphelinidae > Aphelinus > Aphelinus atriplicis. The sequence goes on along the minus strand of CM037074.1, from coordinate 24,944,098 downwards.
CGCTCGCAAAGCTATTTCGCGCGACTTTTCCTATCTCTGAGCTGTCGCGTCTGGAAAAGTATGAATTTGGCCAAATTGCAGATTCATTTTAAAATCTTTATAGGAACGGAAAAATATGAAAAGGATATATTATTTTGCATATTGGAAACTCTAATTAGTATAATATGCAACTGGTGCGTGAAATTTTGAAGACACGAGTGATTAAAAATGAACGCATCAATTGGATACGATATCTTATGTTATGAGGGCTCGTTTAAGGAAAAATAAAAATATACACTAGTACGTGAAATGCGATTCCACGCATTTTATATTACCATGGTAATATAAAATACATCATTGTCATTTTCTTGGTACAAAACTTCGAAAAATACACGTATTTTTTAATTCTGTCAGATGAACCCTTTTAGGCTGGTTTTGCCAAGTCGTGGATGACCATAAGAGTCTCATCTTCAACTTTGGATAAATCGCAGAGTAAAGACAAAGTATTTTCAAGATAAGTAGTAAAAAATAGTTACTTGCTTTGAATAGGTCTATAATGAAACAATCATTTTGTGAATACTATTTTCATATGATTTAGACAGAGGAGGGAGATTTCTGAATGAATAAAAAAAAAACGAAGATACATAAATTTTATCTGCATCATTGTTCCGTAAGTAACAAGATCGCACAATTAAGTTTTCTTGGATGTAAAATCATGGACCCCAGTTTTCCTTATAACAATCAAAAATACGTGTCTCTCGTTTTGATATGAAGACTCCACGGGGATCGACGAGAATCGATGAAACAATTTCCGTGGCAACTGTTGTTGACGGATTAATCTTTCTTACCGAGTAAATTTTAGCACAATAGAGACAATATATTGACCATCAATGGATATAACTACTGAAAGTTAGGGGGCGTCAAGTATTAGTGATTCTTAATATAAATAAATGATTTGATAACTCAGGATATGTATTAGCATGTTAGAATGTGAGGTTTTACAGTGAGTATTTGTAATAATACCACAGACACGTGTTTGCAAAATTTAAAAGAGTTGGCGATGCAACAGTTCCATGAATGGTCATTTTAGGCTATTTAAGGTAATATATTAATTTTTTTACAGCCCCCAGGCCCATTTTTTTCACTATATGTGGCATAAAATGAGGCAACTTTAAGAGAGAAATATATTAGGTATACTCATCATCTATGCATCATACATGGCGAGTCGTAATAATGAATACTTGAATGGGGTGGGGCTCTTGACGAGCGAACTCACAGGGTACAAAAATAGAAGCTCTAATTCGTGATGTGGAGTACTTTATGTGCTCCAATAAACTTGGAAATAATTTTTCTGTAAGATTTAGATGATTCGCAGACAAAAATGTTCCATTCATTTTTTGTCTCTGAGGTCATTTTTAGGGTGTAAATTAGAATTGAAAATGCCGTTGAAATTGCAAAAACAGTAAAATCAGTAATTTTGCCTGTCTATTAAACGGGTTTAGAGTGCTCTAAAAAATCTGAAAAAATTCTGAGAATATCAAATGATGCCCTAGAACGTAAAAAATGTTGAGCCGAATCAAATTTTTCTATGTTCAATTCCACAGAGAATCGCCTATATATATATCTCATATTTATTTCCTAATTAATATACACTATCCACTGAATAAACCAAAAATGTCAACGCATAAAAAGCGAATGTCTTCGGTTGGTGATATGAAATTAAAAATGAATGTAGGTCAAGATAATTGAAAGATTATAGTCTCGAAATTTATAGTAACACGCAATAGAAATTATAGTAACGTGAATATAAAATATAGTGAGCGGTAATAAATATATTGTAACTACTAATTTTAATGGTCAAATTTTTCTAGTTAAATCTGCTATAATCAATATCTAGGACCGAATAGAACTATATTCATAGTTGATTTATAGGATTCAAAATATATTTCTCTCAGTCTATAGCGCGAAGCCGAGCAGTTACATCCTATAGCGCAAAGCCCAGTCGTTACTTTCTATAGCGCAAAACTGAGTTGTTATTTTCTTTCTCCCATCCGACGAAACATAGTTAATTTTACTAAAAATACTAGAAATATATAGTTCCAATGACTATAACTAGTTGGATGTAGTTGTTGTAACAACTTTTTTTCAACATCCTGCATGGTATAGCCAGTTTTATTTAGGCTAATTTACACTAAATCATATCTAGTATAAATGAAAGTACTATATAGAGTAAAATCTACTTTAAATATAGTATAATTAACAATTTTTCCATGTTTCATCAGTGAAATTTTGATAGTTGAATACACAATATCTCATGGCTGAATCAAAATAGAACTATATTTATAGGAGATTTATAGTTCACCCAACTATTAACTGCTCTCAGTGTAGTAATAATCACTACATATTTCTCCCGGTGCATTAACCAAATGCTAAAATCAACAGTGACTAATAATGAGTACTTAAGATAGTGTACGTGACTTCTCACAGAGTATATAAGATATTGAAATATAGACAGAGAAAGCTACCGATGCGACACGCGAATTCCAGACCGTCGAAGTTGTACGAAAGTTGATCAAACATGATACTTATACTCATTATGGCCTCGATCTTTCCATACCAAGTTATTGGTAAGTTACTTTATCTACATGGAGAAAAATTCCCTTACCAGAATCCGCTATATGATATAGTAAACAAAATTATAGAAGAATCTACTATGAATATCGTTAAATTAACTTTATTTGTAAAAATAACTCTCATGTTTTATAGTTGTTTCAACAACGTTCGATTACTTCTTGATTATTGTTCATCCACCAATAATTGATAATTTTTCCATGGTATACATCAATGAAATTTTGATAGTTGAATTCACAATATCTCACAGCTGGGTCAAAATAGAACTATATTTATAGAATATTCATAGTTCACCCAACTATAAACTGCTCCCAGTGTACCAAATAGCCCTCATCATGGAATTTTTCCTTTTTCAAAACAACCCGACTGCTCGGCGACAGAAATCAATTTATCACACTATTGCAGGGGTTCCCCATCCCATAAATGGAAGCTTATCTGGCAAAATAAGGAATAACGCATGGCTCGCCTCAATACAGATGCAGGGCTATCACGAATGCGTTGGCAGCATAATATCCGAGGATGTAGTTCTGACCGCAGCTCATTCGTTCTCAATCGTTCGCCAGACTCATTGATAGTGCGAGTAGGCAGTTCGAGAACTGACTCTGGAGGCACGTGGCACAGGGTCGTTGCGACGATTCGTCACGAAGATTTTAGGAATCTGACGGGTCCTCGGCACTTCTTTCTCAGCGATGTGGCATTGATGAGAGTGGCGCCAGCCTTCAAATTTGGCAGCGACGTGGCCAAGATTCGGCTGGCCAATAAAGGACACAAAGTCAACCCGGGTACTGTTGCGAGCGTCGCAGGTTGGGGGGCTGTGAAATCCAAAAGCGCACCAATCTATGAACTGAAGTCTGTCGACCTGAAAATCACCGACAGTGCTGCATGTGCAGCAGCTTACAGAAACGAAAAAGGCAAGACGATAATGTCGAGCAATCTAATCTGCACTGCTTGGGCGGGCCGTGACGCTTGTAATGGCGATTCCGGTGCTCCGCTTATCACCGAAGGTATTTTGGTCGGTATTGTATCCATGGGCATCGGTTGCGCCGATTCGAAGTTACCTGGAATCTACACAGACGTTGCGTATTACCGGGATTGGATTGATAAAAGTTCTCGAATAATAAAATCATCAAAGTACCAGGTATCTCACTCTGATCCGATTACTAATCGAACGTTTGGTATACCATCTATATGGGGCACCCGCAAAGCCCGCAAATCAATGGATAGATCATTTCCTCTCAACCTTCATTTTGTACACTGATAAATGCAAAGTTGGGATTTGTTAAAGTACTAATCAATCAATTGTTAGCGCGTGTGCAAACAGGAATTGTTCGTTTTTCAAACTGTATTCGCTCAATACATTTGTAGAAACGAGTATAAAGTTTGAAATATTGTACTGATCAAAATACAAAACAAGTCATGTGTCCAAATTTTTTTCCAGCTTCTTGAATTATTTTGAATAGTTGACAATCTATTTTTTACCTAATCATTAGCTTAAGCAACGAATATCAATTCATACATTGAACGGCAGCTTTTTATATCTCATACGATTTTCAATTTGCCTTTGACCCTTTCAGTATTACACTCCTAAGTTCTCTTTTTTGATGGACGTGGAACTCAATAGTTTTTATTGTTGTTTTCGGTTAGTGAGATGGCAAAGCTCTATCCGTTCGCGTAGTTTCATTGGGATAAATGGTTCAAAACTAGTAGTCTGACTCCAACTTAACTAACTTGGAGACCTGAGTTTCCTCCCACTTCATTCTACTTGTCCTTCACGTCAGCAGATGTCGAGGTTCGATAAAATAACATTTTTAGACTTCTTAAAAAATATATTACATTATACATTTCAAAATTCCCAGCCTTTTTTTTATGACATAGAATTTCAGTTTTATTTCCACTGTCTGTTCTCTTTGGTATGAATGGATTAAACCTATAGATGACACTCATTATTCCTATATACTATTGTACATACGATATAGCTACATTCAGACGTGCGATCTACATTCGATTATGTTTCAATTATTTAAATGATAATCTTTCACGTGTACCTATCAACTCATTACAATATTTTCAAAAACTACAATCATATTTTATTTAACTTCTATATTTATTTCATGCACCTTCATTTCATTATGCACCATTTTAAAACTCATATTAAGATTTTGTCCAGTGTCTGGCAGAAATATTTGGTCATTATAACCCCAAAACTTTCTTTTTTTTCACTAAGACTATAGCCACTGAAGTACGTGCCTCGAGCTCAAAACTCATCGTTTTTATTAATATACTAGCTACATCAAACGCGCTGCGCGCGATCTACATGTATGGGTTTCAAAATCATATTTCAATCATTGTTTCCACGATTCTTAACCATAATAGTTTTGACGTACATCTCAATTCATTTCATGATGCAAATTTCTGAAAGCTTAATGAATAACCGAACCCTACATTCTTATGATCCACGTAAAAACTGTATAAGAGTATTAGAAAGAATCATCGAGCACTGACATCTTTTTCTATGTAAATAATCCTGAGTTATCGACACTTGAGCTCGCAAGACGATTTCAGATTTTTAACACTAAACGATTTATCAAACCACATAACACATAAAACTTGCAAATCAGACATCTTAACCTAACAGAGTTACCCTATCCGGCAACTGCAAACTAAAAGGTAGCCTAAAATATTTATACCATCAATCAAATTCACATACCTACAATTATAGTTTTGAAAATAAATTGTCGAAACTTATGACAGCATCGTCAGCGAAACTGACTATCCTAACCTAAATATCATGTCATCGGCTACTCTTTATCTATTTTTTTTTCTTCCTAAGGCTATCACCTCCGGGGTATGTGCCTGTGATGTAATAATCTAAGATTAAATTTAATAACTACAAAGTAGTGAAAAACTATGTAACTTCAGAATCGTACTAAAGAGAATATTCTTGGTTCTCTTATAAAATCCAATAAACAATAACTGATCGTATAGTAGGATATAACTGTTCAGAATAAACTGATAGAATGCTGAACATTAAACTGGTTGAAATGGATGGAAATATAAACTGACTTCGGATTCACAATCCATACTATTCCAGTGAAAGGTGAAAGCTTGGCGAGAAATCCTTCACCTTGGCGGACAGATAATTATGAAACCAAATTAGCACAATTAATACATTCATTAATCAAAGGAAAAAAAAACGAATTATTCTAAAACAAATTACATATTAAATTGTTGAAACAAATTGGTTATATGATAATTTTTTTCAATAATATGAAAAAAACAATTCTTAAGATAATCTTACTATCCTTGGTGGAATTGAAAACCTCAGTAATATCTGAGTCAATTTGAATATTCTTACCAGACAAGAAGGAGATCAATGGGTCCTTCAACTTGGAAAATCTTGGAAATCTCCATATTAAATGATCCAAGGTTTGCATTTCTGAACATTCGCAATAATCATAGTCGGAAAGCCCCTTACTAAATAAGTGATGTCTCGACCTAACGTGACCGCTGCGAATCCTATTAATGATGGATATTCTCTTTCTATCCAGTTGACTATTTTTAAACCAGGGGCTAAGAGAAAATGGACCATTAGCGTCGATGAATTTCACGCCCTTACGTCCACGACCAAAGTCGTACTCCCTAACAAATCTGGACATATATTCCACCAATTCCACTTCCAAAGAATGTAACAGATCCGAGAAGAAAACGGTACCATCAATAAAGAATGGAGCAATCGAAAGATCACCAGCAATAGAGTTTACTCTCTCGTTGAGGACAATTCCACAGTCGGATGGGACCCATATAAGCGACACCGATAAATTCCTATTAGAAATATCAAAAAGTAGTCTTAATATCTCCGCAATGAATAAATTCAAAATGTTTCTAAGACCAGAGTTACTAATAGAGCTTAAAACGCTCTGGGAGTAGGATAAAATCACAGAATCATTTCTGTCTTCCTTCAAAATTTTAAGCAAAGAGTAATAAATAGCAGCTGCTTCGGCGGTAAAAACGGAGGACTCTTTGTGGAGTTGAAATCTGGAAGATGAATCTCTATGACAATCCAAGTAAGCAGCAAAAACACCATTTACAGACTTGGAACCATCTGTAAAAAAAAGATTAACAATGTGACCAAATTTATTACTTATTCTAGTCAAAAATTCATCATTAAGATCATCACAATCCTTAATACCACTTCCAAAGTCAGACAAAATAGAACCATAGTCTCCCATCATTGCTCTATAAGGAATAGAGTAGCAAAGTTGTTTCAAAGAGCAAAAAGCTACGTTCGACAAGGGACGAACCTCCAGGAAACAATCCAACAGGAAGAAACTCTTAGCTCTCAAAAATCGAGCCGGGCGCGCACATAAATCATCAAGTTTTGCAAATAATAGTGACTCAGAAACTGATTTCTGCTTAAGCAGAAACCGTTTAGTCAGATATTTCCTTCTGATTGGAAGTTTTGATAGACCAGACAGATGAAGAAGTACATTTATCGGGGTAGTTTTTTAGGACTTTAGGACTAGCATCCGCGTATAGAAAACATCCCCAATCCAAAGAAGAACAAATAAACTCCTTATACATGAGCAGTAAGGTAGATGGAAAGGCACCTTTATTCAAACCCAAAACACATCTCATCGCACCCAGTAATCTATTTGCTCTACCTCTGACATACTTGCAGTGAGTCTCCCATTTCAGAGAGACATCCCAGTACACAGCAAGGTACCTGAATATGTTGCTGATAAAAAGGTCTCCAACCTGAATAGTAAACTCGCCAGCACCAATAAACTGATTCACCTCAGGAAACAAAACAAAATTAGACTTAGAAATTGAAAATGAGCGGTCAAGGGAATTGAGCCACTTGATCAATCTTAAGATAGAACATTTCAATTCAGAGATAACTATAATCTCTGAAGAATTAATTGAATAAATAAAAATGTCATCAGCAAAGGAAACTAAATAGCAGTTAGGATGAATAATGAGAATTATAAAACAAATATATAAATTGAAAAGAATAGGACTCAAAATAGAACCTTGAGGTAAACACTTATTAGAGAACTCCCTAGAGAACTCAACACCACCAAAACATGGAAAAATATTTCTCTGGCTTATCAAGTTAATGACAAACCTAAGAAAAAGGGGAGAGATGCCTAAAGATTTTATAATTTCAATCAGCTTGAAAAGGTTCACATTGTCATATGCGCCTTGCAGATCCAAAGAAAGAGCTCCCAGACACTTACCCTCCGCTCTAGCTCTCTCTATATCAGTTCTCAAGATGGATAAACAATCATGACAAGATTTACCCCTTCTAAAGCCAAAGAAACCACTCGAAATAATACCTCTACTCTTACACCACCAGTGTAACCTATCATTCAAAATTCTCTCTAGAATTTTTAGCATGACATTATCTAGAGAAATAGGGCGATATCCCTTATCACCTCTCTTTGGAATAGATAATACATTAAAATCATTCCACGACAAAGGAAACACCCCCTTTCTATAAATAATATTGAACAGATTGGTCAAAAAGGGTAGAGAAGCTCTAGGAAGCTCCTTAAAGATACTATACGAAAGAAGATTCCTTCCAGGAGCGGATTTCCTTTTGGAATTATGAATAACTGAAGCAACTTCATCAACAGTAATAACCTCACTCATAATGTCATTCTCGCTAGAATAACCATCTAATAATCCTAAAAGGTTATCGTAAACATAGGAGTTCGAGATCTTGCTAATCGATTCCTTCAACTTATCATTATAGTCAATAAGGAACTCAGAAGTCGAAAAGGGGGAGTCCGAACAAAATCGGTTTCTTATGTTTTTTATGCCTCGAAATACATAATCAATCGGGGAGTTAGGGTTCAGAGAAGCACAAAACTCCTCAAAACCTTTTCTTTTCTCTATTCTCAGACCATACTAAGCCTCCCTAACCCTCAATTAGTAAACGTCAAAATTCTCAAGTGAAGTATTGTTCAAGTACCGATGAAGTGCATCTCTTCTAGCATTAACGAGGGCAGAACATTTGTTGTTCCCCCATAGGGCTCCCGTAGGCTCCTTACCAGAACCGTTCGACGGATCAAAGATTCTTCCACCAGACGTCGTCAATGCATTGTAAACTTTAGACATGAAATCATCATATATTGACTGCATATTCGACTCGTTAACCTCTACATCAAAATCAAAAGAATCACTCAAACATTCCCCAAAAGCCGCCCAATCAACATGTTTTGTAATGATCTTTCTTTTCCCTCTACAAAAATAAAAGTCTTTATTGAATAATTCAATTTGCAATGGAATATGATCACTACTCAATTCATAAAGAGTAGACCACTCCAGACAGGAAAAAATATCAGATGAGGCAAAAGATACATCCGGGGAACTAACTTTAGGGATGTTATTCTCTTTATACATACGAGTGAATGAACCAGGCGAGTTCATAATGATTATGAACTCGCCTTATGATTATAATTATGATTATGAAGTTATGAGCGTCACTAACCACCGAAAAAAATTTGCTTCTAGAATTTGATAAGTTGCTGAACCAAGACTCATTATGAGCATCAAAGTCGCCAGTAAGTATCACATTGTTCAGTACAGATACAGCATTAAAAATTTTCTCAACATCTGATTTAGAGACATAAGCGTCCGGAGGGATTCACAACAGTGACTTGATCTTTGTCCTTGAAGACTCTAAACGCTTGATACTCAACATAAGACGGGATATTATTCAAGACAATAGATACATATTGAAGATTAGAACGAATAAGAGTAAACATTTCTCCACCTATACTATCTTCCCTATCCAATCTGATATGATTGAAATCTGGTAATCTCAGAACACCTGAGTCAGCTAATTTAGTCTCAGAGAGACACATAACATTATAAGATGAAGAAAGTCTTACTACATCCGGCCAGCTGCCTCTCAATCCCCTCACATTCCAATTCAGAATTTTCATTGTGGAAAGAAGAAAATAAAAAACAAAGAAGAAAACACAAAGAAAACAAAAAAGAGAACCTCAAAAATATACAACAATAACCAATACTCAGAAACAAAGCCCGAGTCAACAACAGAGATGACATTCAGGCGAGCAAAAGATCAAAAGTGAAAGGAAAATAAACTATAATTTAGGTTCATTCTCATTACCTGAACCGTTCAAACCAATTTTTTAATTTTTACCTGCAGCTTCTAGAAATTTATGGAAGTTAGGATCGATGTTCGTATGCTTTCTTACCAAATCTAAAGATTTGGATAAATCAACTTTGGAAAAAGCCTCTACTCCAGATCTTAAAACATCTTTGGGAGTAGATTGACTAACTGGAACAGGATCATTTTGATGAGCAACCTCAGCCTCCTCCATCATAGAATCATCAAACGAAGAGTGGGGTCAAGATTCTCCTATACGAATCTCCAATAACAGACTTATTTTTATACTTAAGGGAATATCTGTTCAACACAATATCGCAAGCCTCATCATGTTTTTTTTAAGAGAAAATTTAACCTTGTTAACCTTTTGTAAGAAAATGAAAATAGGGCAAGATTTATCAGCCGCGCCATGTTCACCAAGACAATTAGGACAGCTTAATGAACTAGATTCCTCCTCAGCATTGTGAGAATGACCGCACCCAGGACATATATATTCATTATTACACTTATTCATTACATGTCCAAATTTTTGACAGTTAAAACAACGCTTAACAAGAGGGATGAATTTATTGACACGTCTGTAGCAATAATTTACAGTGATTGAGGTTAGGAGTCTATATTGAAAAAAAAACTTTGACAGACTGGGAGGGTTCATAAGTAACCTTATTATTGGCATCTAGACATTTTCTCTTTAGTCTTTCCATAGCATACAAGTCCTGCGCAACTTTTCTCTCCATAATGCCATCACTTATTTCATGAAAATCAAACTCGATAGGAATGTCTCGGATAATTCCAACAAAAAGTAAATATTTGCTAGGGATAAACGCAAGCCAGTTTTCATTGAGTAAGCTACATTGATCAATAAAGTTGTTAGCATCATCAAATGTGTGAAAATTGAGAACAATCTGCTCAGAAGAAGCAACTCTTATGCTAGCAAGTGAAATATTGTTGGTTCTAAAAGTTTTACCTATAACCATAGGATGGATGTTTCCCAGGAATTCCTGTTCACGCTTTTTCATCATATGCACAATAAAAGGGGCTTCCGACTGTTCGTTATATCTATTTACTTGCCGTTGACGCTGAATATCACTTAGTTTTTTTCCTTGTATGTCCATCATCATCGGACTTGGTAGAAGCCGGGGAACCGATTGATCTCTTTCTAGTCATGATGGTAACTGTAGAAAATTCAGAATAGTAATTACAAGGCTTCAAACGAAAATGAAAATTATTATAGAAAACAAAAAAAACCAAAGTGATCCAACAATTTACTCAAAATCATGAAACAGTCTTGAAGAATAAAGTAAGAAATGAAAAACACTATCTAAATTAGGTGAGAAACAAAAGCAACAAAATTGTAAAAATTAAAGGCAAAAAACAAATTTTTACTTAAAAGAAAAATAATAATTTCATAAGATCCAGACAGCCATAGGCAAATAAAAGCATAAATCCATAAACTCTTAGGTAATCCAAACAGCATCCACAATTGCTTCACACATCAAACCAGAATTTGCAGGTTAGGGTGATAAAAAAAAAAATTCAGCAACAAATCATACTTTCAATACAGATCTTCCACCGCCAAAAGGAATTCAACACTCCCAGCCGACCCGGGCATTGAATTCTTCAGTAATATAGTTGGAGCATACTAAAGAAAAGCAAGCAACAGGCCAAGCCTAAAATGCTTCCAAAATGCCAATTCATGTTCTCAGCACATGGCCGATATGAATCGGTTGAGAACTTTCACAATTCACCACATCCGGCAAAAATTATTATGTACCGATGATCAGAAACACTATTAAGAGCTGACCATACCAATATTTCGTAACACTTGGGCAAAAATCAGCAATAAATCACGCAAAAAGACGGAGCTCTCACAAACACGTCCGAATACATGGCACAAAAATGGCCTCCTGACTCTCTATCTATCTATACATATCACGCTATATCTATATACACCCCACTACAAATCCCGTGGTTAGATTTACACCAATCAAATCACGAGTTAATGCATTCACTCTATAGGTCATCACTTTTCATATGAGGAACTAATTCTATCAGCCTTTCCAGAGTAATGCATCTCTAGTTAATTCTTGTAATCAAACTAAGTTGTATAAGCGTCTCGCACACTTGTTATCAAGACAAAGTCAAGATTTTCAAATTATTTTTTTATCTTCTTTGCATATAAATATAGTATACCTTTACGCATATCTGCGTGGCCACGTTGACATCGGTCTCCCACACCTGGTGACTCGGGTCCACGATTCTAGCATGTCTTGGAATCTCAGTTATGGGGGAGAGAGGGGCAAGTTGTTAGTGTAGGTAAGTTGGAAAACTATGAATATCTCCTCATTCATGCGATGGGGAAAATATCGCTGAATGCAATTTGTGTGCATTACCACTATACATATTTGTCTTGAATACCAGATGTTCAGCACTGTTTTTAGAGGAGTGAGGTAATTTAAAAAAATTTAGCTGATCGAAAGAAGAAAAAAATTGTTTAGAGAATTCGTTTTTCTTTTACCGCCTCTATGACTCTGTAAAAAAAAATTTTTGAAAAGTCAAGTAGTTTTTTTTAAATATTATTTATTGTCATGTTATTCAATGGGAGGCAATTCGGCAGAGACTTCTAGGGGCATGTTGGCATACTGCGTAATATCCATTTTTTTTAGAAATGGTCAGAAATCGCAAAATAACAACGACTAGAGCCACTAGCAGGTTTCACAACAGATAGACCATATGCATCTGAAAGTAGTTAAAAAAATGATGCTCCATTGCCATTAACACCTAACAAATTTGAAACAATACAATCACTACCGAAAGCGTCAAAAAGAAGAGATAATAAACGAGTTTGCAGAAAAAGGAGCTCAGCTATTTTGACATATTATTGTGTCCAAAATCAGCTGGCTGCAAAATAGAAGAAGTCCCTCCAAAGAATAAACAATATTCATCTAATAAATCTCCCTTGTCAACTTGCCCCCCCCCCCCCATTGTCAACTTACCTCCACTGGGGGTACATTGTCAGAAATTTTCTAGCTCAATATAATCATTTATTTAACAAAAATTAATTTATATTTCGTCGATATAAAAAACGCTATCTGATCATGAGTGAGTACTTTCATATAATAAACTTTGATATTAGCTATATTCCATGTTTTTCTTGTAAAAAAACGACGTTTTGTAAAATCTCTGCTTATCTACCCTTCTCCCCCTACCCTAACCTTAATTTGTAATCATATAATTGAATTAATTTATTACCAGGCCCGGATTAAGGGTTGGCGAGGCCCGGGGCTTTGCGTCTATTGGAGGCCCCTCACCGGATAAATAGTATATTATGCACCCGAGCGAGGTTAGGCGATTTCGGCACGAAAAACGTTTCCGATCCGAGCGCAGCGAGGATTGCAAGTTTGCGCGTGCCGAAATAGCCTAGATGAGCGAGGTGCATATACTATTTTTCGTACCCCGCGGCAGAAAAGCGCCATTCTTTGCAAACGCCAGGACGCAAAGTAGGCACTTTACTGCCGCTGGGACGAAAAGTAAAATAAAGTACTGTCCCCTATGTGGCCCTTTCGAGTAAAATTTGTGAAAAACCCTAAGGGGATAGCACATTGGATACAGTTACCTTACATAACATCATCGTGATTGGGAAGGTTTAACAGAAAAACTTGGAAGACTGTTTCTCTGAAATCGGAATTCATTGTTAACAAATTTCGATTACATAAAGAATTTTTTCATCACTTGTATCGAAAATTTGGTCATTAAACCATAGTTTTCTACACTCGTGAAGAAAAATACTGTTCGATACTAGATCAAAAGACGATTTCTAGGCACCTGTGATTACCATCCTCGCTTTGCTCTGGCGGCAAACCTCCCACGTGCCTAGAATTCGTCTTTTGGTCTAGTATCGAAATGTACTATTTTGAACTTTATCTTGAGCGAACTCTCTAATCAGATCATTAAAATCTAGAGATCTCAGTAAGTCGCTTTCAATGACTAGCAAAGACAAAGTGGACAAACGTTCATCTAGCATTGTTGACCTATATCCATTCTTAATTCTTTTTAGAACAGAAAAAAGATCGTTCTGCTTCACAATTGGCAATAGGTACCGTAATAAATAACCTGTATGCAATACGAAAGCTGCTGTCGCAGCGCCCTCGCCCTCACAGCGCAATTTTTCAATGATCGTCTATATACTTCAATAATTTTTTGATCGATTGATTTAAAACTTTGTACAAAACTCACGTAATTATAAACGATTAACTTTGTCGCTGGAAGTTTTGTGTGGCTCAATTTTCCTCACACACTTTGTCTCTGCGAAGTTTAGAAATCGTAAAGCTAATTTTTTTCTGTCAAGTAGTCAATATTATTCAATAAATTAACTTTTTCATCATCTGACTTGATCCACCAGCATCATAAATGTTGTCTAAATACTCCAGGAAAATTCGACTTCATTCCATGCTTAATTGACTAAGAACTGACGAGTTGAAGTCAGAAAAATAATTATTTTTGAACAATATGAAAATATAAAAACTTGTATTTTATTTGAAAACAACGATTCAGATATACAAACTGAAAATACAAAACATCTGCGTCTGAATGAGATGAATACGATAGTGTTCATAAATGTTTGATTTTTGAATTTTGAATTTTTAGTTTTAAAATATCTCTACTTTCGACTACCAGATCTGAATTCGAGCCTATCGACGGCCCTTGCGAAGAAAAGCATAGGTCAGAATTAGATATTTTCAATGCTCCTATATAGTATAATCTAACGCCTAATGTTGCCCTCCAAGGAAAAATTGGAATATTGCTTTAATACCACTATTCAAATTTTTCTTCCAAGGGTAATTTCAAGTATTACATTGCACTGTATGGGAGCACTGGAAATATCGAATTCTAAGTTGTGCTTTTTTTTTGCTTTCTCAAAGAGAAAGCTTTGTAATGGGGCAAAAATCGACCCACCGAATCAGACCTCGGGACCTCGATTTTTCGTAATCTACGGGTCGAAAAACATGGAAATCCAAAAGTGTCTGTATGTGTGTGTGTGTGTGTGTGTGTGTGTGTGTGTGTCGGTGTGTGGTGTGTGTCGGTGTGTGTGTGTAACGTTTTTTTCGTCCACGATAACTCTCGGAGGAATGGCCCGATCTTCTTGAAATTTTGCACACCAGTTAGTTGTGGCAAGATCTAGCCCGAGATCAATTTTCAGCAAAATCCGTTGGTTATTTCCCTAGCAACCGTTCCTAACGTGTTTTCTTACAAATTCTTATGAGTGCTCATTGGGGCAAGCCGGAAAATCAATTTTAAGTCACACTCGATGGCCAAGGACACTGAATTGTTCTATTTTCTCCATAGCAACCGTTGTTTACCTCCCTAGCAACCGTTACGAATGTTGGAAATTATTAATTTATGACCTATTTCCATAATTTTCGACGGCAAAGGACACAAAATCTTCCCAATTAGCTCCTTAGCAACCGTTGTTTACCGCCCTAGCAACCGTTGCTAAGGGGAAGAAAAATTCATGTAAGTTTCGTTTCCAGTATTTTCAACGTGCTATAGAGAAAATTGGGAAAATTTGTTGTCTTTTGCCGTCGAAAATGATTAAAATAGATTTTGAATTGATCATTCCCAACGTCAACCGTCGAAAAATGATCAAAATGAGTCTTCAAGTGTGATAAATACGGACTTAAGGGCAGGACGGATGGATTTTAACCACCATTAAACCGTAAGACAGTCACAAGATGAATTGATCGAAAAATTATGCAGGTCCAAATGTCTCGCATCGTGTAGAACCTAGAACCGTTTGCTTTGTTGCATTTGATCAAATAATAAGAAAGCCCGGGCAGACATCAACAGTCGCGACAAAGTTTGGTCAATTGAAAAAGAACGACACTTTACACAGTCACAAGGATACGAATTGAACTGATTAAATAATATTTTTGTAATTTTTGAAAAATAAATGATAGTATCTACGCTAGTGGAATAGTGAAAATACAGGTTTGGGATGCGTTTGTGGGTGATGTTGAAGCCTCTTTGAGAAAGCATACTGCTAAGGCACTTGGCAGCGGTTTTTCCGTAAGGGCCGTCGATATCGCGAGTCATTCAAAACGGACCGCCAATTAAGGATTTTCGTAAATTTGGCTATGATAATATTGAAATTTCATAATTTCGAATGTCATGTGGAAGAGTAGTTGAAAACCTGTGATTCAGAAACCATCGATAATCATTTTTGTAGCACCTGCAACAGGGCCCCTCTGCCTAACTAGCTCATTTGATTGGATTACTGATGTTCATAGATAAGAATTTGAATTTGGTTGCTGGACGAGGCCTCCTTCAGAGGCGAGGCCCCCATCAGAGGCGAGGCCCGGGGCTGCAGCCCCTCAAGCCCCTACCTTAATCCGGGCCTGTTTATTACGTGTCGAAAATATGTGGTTTTCAGTGATTATATTAATGACGGAAACAGAACTCACGCTCCTGTGACGGAACGTGAAGTCCAGGACAAGAATTATTTTTTTCTTTTTAGTCGTTTGCATGGAAGCGTATTTTCAAAAAACGTTTCTCATTGATTTTTCCTCTCTTTCGTTCTTCCAATTTTGTTGTACTTTGGTAAGAGCGTATGCTTTTCTTTACAATTATTTGTTTTCCAGTGTATCAACCTACACAAAAGTTATCTATACAAACTTTGAAAATTTTGTTTCTTCGATCAAACATTCAGCGAATTCATTATTTTATAGAATAAATGTATAAAAAAGAATCGGAGAAACGTACCAATTAAGTGTATGGGGGCTTTAGTACTGGCAAGAAGTAAATGCAATCCAATGAAGAATCCAATCTACGAACAATGTAATAAACGAGTGAGTAAGAGTGCTTTCAAAAGCTGACTATGCCTACATAATCACTGCGACCAACATAATCCCTTCATCCCTCAGGGAGGAAAACGCGTGCTACCGCGAGCAATGAAAACTGACGAATCTCGGCCGAGCTGTAGATGGGAGTCCGCAACAAATAACTATTTCCATTTTTCATCAAGGCTTGCGCGTTATAATGGGAGGCAGAGGCGATAGCCGCGGGCTGCGAGTGGGCTTATAACGCCTCAGCACGGGGGGGCGTGTTGTATAAAACCGCTCGCGACATTACCTCCAATATTCGCAAAACGGATTCTCCCGGGCTCGCAAGCGCTCACCCTCCGCCTCGTAATGAGGTGGTTTCGATTCCGGCCCTCGGGCTACTCGTTCCACTCTCCTCTCGTGGAGTAGCTACTGCTGCTCCGTTCGTGGCTGGCGAATAGCTGGTGAGCCCAGCGGCGCATGTAAATCCAACGTGTTCCAGACACTTAGAACAAGATTCGATGGAGGGGGAGTTGAGCGGAAGACTTGCGAGCTTGGTTAGCGCCAATGCCTTACTATTATTCGCTCGGCAGGTGGAATCTGCACTTGGCGCCAAGTTGAAATGTCCTCCATACGAAGATGACTAACTGAACATTTTGGATTTACAGTTGACCCCAACATTTATTTTTGTGCCATCCTACTAAGCAATCAATAGAAGTCTGCTTTTCACCAATAAAAATACTATTTTCGTCAAAACTTGTCTGATTCAAACGCATGGAATTTCAAGTTTACAATTAGAACCTCCTATTCTCAAACGGTTTCAATTTTTTTACTGGATGAGAATCTTTATCAACAAATATTCCTGTACCTAAAAATTGATATTTACAGTCGTTCAATCACATACCCAGATTACAAATTATTACCTGGCAAAAAAAATTAATTGAAGAACTGTTTATATTCGGAAAGCAGCTTTAACAGAAATAATAATTCCTAAGATGCATAGAAACTGCTGATCCATGTCCGATGTAACCTAAAACAGCTTCTTTTAACTTTTACAATACAGATCTCTTGATTACAAGTGAAATTCAATAGTTACTGGATATCTTAAAAATCACTACACATATCCACACATTTATACAAAATGCAGTTCTATGGATCAAATTGAAAATCAGACTAATGAGTGAAGTTTTTGTTCCATTTTTTTTCCAAATTGATAACTTACCTTTCTGCCAGAAATACTATTTGAAGAAAATGAAAGAAATATCTGTCATTGAGAAGAAGTTGAAATTTTAGCGAAAACCTTCCAAAGTTTGAACATTTTCACCCGAATTCATCCATATCACAGCATGCATTTAGGAAAGGCTGTATTTCTTGTCAATCACAAATATACTTCGCAAAACTATAAATATCATCATTAGCTAATAAGGGAGCGATGAATTGGTCAAAGAGAAAACTGATGGAAATAAGGCAACAATATTATATCCGTGGAAAAGATGTAGGAAGCTTCAGTATTACATGATTGAATCAACTCTCTATTATACTAAATTTGAATTTCTCGAGATGGAACGTGATTTTGAAATGATACTGACGACTATTCATTATGAGAAGAAAGATATTGATCTATCTCAACAAGATTTCATCTTTTTACTGTACAACCCAACCGACCAACACCAATTCGTGAGTCCGAACGAGAAAGCGAAAATTAACAAAGAATCATTTCCGAGCGAATATAACCGAGAAGCAATTGAAAGTAGGAAAGTTAAAGAGAGAGAGAGGCTGGGAATTGGTGGGTTATCAGTTTTACGTCTCGTTCAGCTCATCGGCGCGGATCCCTGAAATATAAATCTAGAAGGCGACGCGGGCGTGCGGCTCGTAATTTAAACTAGCGCAGTTTGGGTAACTAGTTCCTACCCACCCATTCCCCATCGTCGCGACGTCGACGTCGGCGACTGCGTTGTAAAACGATTCGCAGTAAACCGCCGAATGAGTTTATTGCGTTTATTGGCCCAAGGCACACCAGAAGTATGGACGTTAAAGTGACGCGATGTCGTTTGCAGTCGACGTCGTCATCGTCCTCGGGTCCGTACCCCCGAGTAAAACTAGCTGCTATCGCCAATATGCGAAATCAAGTTTCACGAGCTTGTGTGTGCACATACGACTAGCCCTTACGTTCATTGGCGTCATAACTGTATGGTCTTAGCTTTGACCTGTGTACTCGGATAAAATTCACTCTTATAGGAACAAGTAGATAAAAATACAATTGATACTCGTGTTTATCCGCTCGAAGAACTTCGACCTCTATTTTTTCGCATGCTTAGCCATCGAAAAACATATCTCTCTAATTATAACTATTGGGTAATTTTTATTATGACATCCATCTCATCAAATATGATCTACTCCCTACATTACTATCACAATTCATATAAAAACAAATTAGAGAGATTCAGTAAAAATTTTAGAACAACGCTAATATAAGGAGAATTTATATATTCGCAGATTTATAGTTGTTACAATTTTATAAAATATCTTAGTCGATTCTTAAAAAATCATAAATGGAAGAACCTCTTAGCGATTGGAGTCATGTATCTATATCCTGTTTGAGTTATACGCAGTTAGTATGATAGGTTATAGAAAGTAAGAAAAAGTTTTGAACTTGTTCAGTACTTGGAATCAATTTATCGATATTCTATCCAATACGCAGTCGTAAATTGAACTTCGATAAATGATGACATTTCCACGTATGATAAGGAATCGTGAGTTATTCTCCACTTCATTTCCATACGATGTGAAATCATGAAAAATAGGTTCTACTCCAGTAAGTTATATAGGATTATGATTGATAATCACAGATATGACACTTCTATAATTACTTACCAAAGTACAAAGCTCTGACAATCGGATTGCATTAATTGGAATTCGCTCTATTATCACGGATTTCTGGATGATTGCTTCTTACCTTCGATGAAGGAAAACCGAAAAGTCTTCATATCTGTTCACACGATCACAGTAAAATCATTTTGGCAGTGACGGTGAGAAACAAAATCAATTTTCGGTAAATTGTTTATATTCAAAACAAATTATTCAAGACCGTCTAGAATCTTCCCGGAACATTTCCAGGCAATATTCTACTGATTCGTTTAATATGTCCGATATAGTAAATAAAGTACCTGGTACCGATTTCATATGATTAACGCGGATTTATTGTGAACGGAAATTGAAGACATTATTTTGAATGATTTTGAGTTTGGTGATAGCTTGAAGTTTTAAATATTGATTGATCCATTACTGAAAAAATTAGAACCAGAAGTATTCATTCGATGTAACTTTGAAAAATGTAGGAAGTAACGATGCAATGATCATTAAACCTTAGTTTTCTACACTCGTGATGAAAAAACACTGTTCGATACTAGATCAAAAGACGATTTTTAAGCTCGTGTGATTACCACCCTTGCTTTGCTCGGGCGGCAAAACTCCCACGTGTCTAGAATTCGTCTTTTGGTCTTGTATCGAAATGTACTATTTCAAAACGGAAGAGGTAATTAGAAAATGTATAACCTTGAATAACTTTAAATACAAGTACTACTAACGAAACAAACATTCGAATATATATCCTTGCTTGTGGATCCTCCAAAATGATTATGAATATTTATTGAATATATACTGAATAGAGTGTTTGTAAAGAGATGTCAATTCGTAAATACAACAATTTGAATTAAATAATTAGCATTTACAGCATTGTTCACACATATTGATATACGAACTCATTAGTGTCACAACATAAGTGTCTCATTACTTGTTACAGCTGCGTAACAGATATTTTTCCATCCAACTTTGTTTTGATAGCATTCTGAAAAGGATAATGTAGTTTTTATCGTACTCTCTTGAATCCTTACAATGAAAAACCACTGTAAGAAGGTGGATGACAAATTCACTGTATTACAGTGCATTTCTTATGTAAAACATTTTTACATAAAATTCACAGTAAGTAGAGTAAAAATTCACTTCACACCATACTTCCTACAAATTCTGATGTAAAAATGTGAATTTTATGTAAAAATGTTTACTATCAAAACTCATTGGACTAAAGTGAAAATTCACTTTAGTTACATAAGAAATGCTCTGTAATCCAGTGAATTTGTCATCCACCTTCTTACAGTGATTTATCACTGTGAGGATTTAAGAGAGTAACTAATAAAAAAAAAAGATGAAGTCTAGAATATTGTATTTGATTCACGAAATGTTTAATATAGTGTAGAGTCAGTGTGAGAGATTCAAATGCATAGAAGTCGTCTTAATTCGTTTGAGATGAAAGTGAACCGCATATAAGACATTTATCATATTCGTGGAGAGTTATCGGCGAATAAACGACGCATTTATTGGCAAGTCTCTCCGGAAAAAAGTAATTCGAGTTTTAGAGTACATGGCGATAGCACTGCAGAGTTCGAGCGAGTAGATATTTCTTGTGTTCGTCTATATGTGTGATGATAGCGATTCCCCTCTGGTCTGCAACACCGTCGCCTCGTCGCTCTCTTTCGGCACAGCAGCCAAAGAGTCGGGGGAGACGAAGCAGCGAAGGCGTAAGTAGTATTTTCTCAGATTGAAAAGCTTTCGCGATGAAATACGACTGGGGTACGACAAGCGGCGGCGGTGCAACCCTTCTGTGTGCTTTAATGGAATTAGTATTTAATAGTTCGCAGTAGTGCGCGAGCGGCCCGTCCTGCGCGCGATCCGGCCCTTCGGAAAAAAACGAGCAAACTTAACAAAGTGGATAAGCGCCCAGCAATATTTCACTTAATAGCTTTCTCATTCATCACGTCGCTCTTCCTCTTTGGGACGGCTCTCTCGCACAAGTATTGCATGCATCGCGATTTACCGAAGAACCGATAAGAACGGAAAACTTAAATTAATGGTCGCCGCTTCGGGACGAAAATAGATATAAGTAATTGACGCTTTCAGACCAGGATTTTCACGTTATTAGCCGTCCGTCTTTCATTTCGTGTCAATACTGCTTTCTCATTTATCTGATTCCGCGTTTTGAGCTTGTTTGCGAGGGGGACATTCTATTCCATAAATTCCCTGTCGAATGTTATCAAGGTGGAAACATTCTTCAAAGTGGATACACAAATTAAACTGCGAGGAATAATTTCCGTACAGTATATAAGCAACGCGGAACATCAAAATTGCGCGATTACAAACATTCCTCCAGCGCATTCAATTTTCTTCTTAGTGCTAAATCCAACGACTGAATAACTAAGAGGTCAAAAGATAATAAGTGATCGGTGTATCTGAAACAGAATAATGAAAAGTTCCTCGCGCTAAACGAGAATTTTGGTGAGATAGCTATCATAACTCTCTATTTATGCTGGCACATATTTCCACATAGGATGATTTTGATCGTTTTAGGAATGAAAATTCCAATCTCAAAAAATCTGTCCACTCGAAACAGACGATACGTCACATGTGTCTTGTGGCACAACGAGCGGACGGCGTTCGCACCCTATTGCCTCTAACGCGAACGACTCAATTAAATGCGTACAAGGCAAGTGGGGTTGATAGAGCGGCCGGTCATAAATATGAATTATCCGCGGTAAACGCTCCCTCGAGAGAACGAGATGGGAAACGCTGCCTCTAAAGAGCCGAGCTGCCGCCAAGAAACTTTTTTTATCTTTTATCGATTTTATTTTTTGTTCCTCCCAATGGCAGTACGATAAAATATATCGCAGCATTCTTCAAAATCACTTTGCATTTGGTTTCGTAATAATTCTACAGCCCGAATGTAATACATTTATATTCATATGTATAGATTGTTGTTATACGTTATATTGATTTCGTTCCCTATCATGGTATAATATGGAAAGTAACCTTTCTTCTTTCGCATGTGCTGTCATCTTGATGATTTCAACTGTTCTGGAAGCAACTGTCTTCGAGAAAACACTACTGGTTTAAATTGTCATTCAAACTTTTCAGCGTTAGATTTATTTTGTAAATTAAAAAAATGTGTAAGTTGGAAAAACATAGCTACATCAGGAGTTACCAGGTGTACGGGTTATATCAAAACATTGTTGTAAATCTGACTTTCATCGTTTAGCTGTAGACTGCGAACTGCATGTTGTAAAGAGAGTGATTATTTGTGTGTTCCTGAATGATTTCATTTATCATTCAGAAAGTATCTAGAAAGAAATGAGAAGACTCAAAATTCCTATCAATGTTTTACTATGAGCCAAGGGGCAGCGAAAAAGCAAAAAGAGCAAATTCTCGTATTATTGTATAATACAGAAATCAAATGTGCTTTTTATGAATATTCCTTGAAAGTGTAGTATCGATACAGGTACGCTTAGATACAGTATGAACGCTTGAAATACTTGTGAGTGCCGTCGACTAACAGTTTTAATCGTGATTGTGCCAGTGTTGACTGAGATTTTTACGATAATATGAAGTAGTTCCACTATGTAGTTGCATTTTTTCGTCAAGAATCTTAATCAGTATCCTTCTTATGGAGTATGACATATTTACTAGTTACTCTGCATTCTTATTATGATCGAGAATAAGTGAATTTATTGGTTTAGTTTGAAGGTACGTTTCATGCGTACGCCACGCCTACCGCTAAGGTATTAGGTTAAAATGTGCCAAGGAATAATGGTTCGACTATTCATTTATTTATTTGAATAAGGCCGTTCTGTATGGCCTATAATCATCGGCCTTTTGGAACAAAGCTATATACTGTTAAAATTTGGTAACATTCAATTCAGTAGTTTTTCAGATTTGTGTGAAAAAAACGGCTTCTTCTTTATACATTGGTGAGATAAGATAAGATACTCGATATTGGGGGTATGCAGTTTCTTGAAATTTTGGGAATTCAGATATGAACCCCGACTCGTCGGGATCGGGTTGGGTCTGGGTACTCTAAAACCTTAATAAGTGTCCAAAAAAAATCTTCGGAGACTACTCGATTTGGCATGTCTCTGGCGTAGAAGTTACAAAAAACTAATTTTCCTGCAGATAATTTATGCATACCAAAATGATGAATGACAAAATATTTGTCTTCAAAATCATTCTAAGAATTGCGATCGACAAACATAGAAAAATTTGAAATTTGTACCAATTTTATTAATGAATTATGCCACATCACCACCAAGAAACTCAGGTAATTCATTTGATTCCGAAGAAAAATCCTGCCCGACCTGATCCGGAGAACCGCACATTTCTTCCCGATATATGTGCATACAATTTTGTAATAATGAATGATCTTAACACTGGAAATGACAAGAGCAATGGAAAAACTTTTTTAATTGCCAAAGAGTAATAAATGACTTGCATGGCTAGATTATGTAATCTTAAATTTTCTTGAAAAATATTCGTGTAAACGCAGTATATAAAAAAACTATGTTTGCGTAATTTCTTCAATCAAAGCTACGATTGACCTGAAAGTATCCAAGAATTAAAATTTCGGAAATTATCAGAATAAGTCTTTTTTATAATAGTATGTGTAAAACGCGATTCTTCAAATTGGCTTTAGTATTCAGATTCAGATGAAAAATTGGCACACATGAATATATATCTCCATACTATTTTGAAATTTTGCAAATCGCATATGCTTGCTAAAATATCGGTTCCATTTGGTAATTCCAACTCAATTTAAAATCATAGTTTTCCGGAAATATGAAGGTGCCAAGGTCCTGTTTTCGTTGGTGAAAATTAAAGTGATGTATGCGCACATGCGCTCATTTACCGCTAATGGAAACAAATTATAATTGAGTACTGTGCTGAGTTCGGCAGATTGCTGGTGACAGTATTGCCGTTTGGGAAATGAAACACTGCTTCGTGGGGCAGAATTATACTTTTTCATGTTTCAATTGAAAATTTAATCATAGATTTTCAGCATACTGGTATATTTCTATCGATAAGATATTTGGATAGTGAAATCGACTGGAATTTTTATATACAGAGTAAGATAAGATAGTGGTTTATTCGAAGAAGTTTAACTTTCCAAAAAAATCATTGCTAATCCAATAAACTAATAGATGTAATCATGAGAGTTGATATTTCTTGTCATGAAAAACTATAAACTATGAATATTTTCTAATATGCCCTGCAGGTACAGTTCAAATTTCGACGTTTTCGAGAACGATTTGAAGGATTCCCCCTAAGAACAATCATCGCAGAGCATAATCTCGATGTAATTGAACAACGGCATGAAAGAACGTTTGCAACGGAAAACCGAACGTTGGCTCGTGACAGGAAACGGAACAATGGGAGCAATAACGCCGCTGAAGTTGGAAGTCGATGCTCATAGTTGGGCGAATCCGCGATACACACATCGAGCCGTGCGCCCCCCGCAGCTATTCGCTGTGAAGTTTGTTCTGCGCGCGAGCACGGCATAATAACGCGCGCTCGCGTCTCACTTAAATTTACACTTGCGCTCGGGCAAACAATTACGCGAACCTTGCCGCGCGCGGCAACGCTAGCCTGGCTCGCCTATTATATTCGGTGGCGCGACGCTTTGTAATATGTGGGCATAACATAACAAGGCTCGGTCGCGCGCGACTAGAAACGAGCCGAGGGGCCAGGAAGCGCGTGCTTTGCTAACGATGACAAACGAGCCCAGCCGCTCCAAGACGCCATATTTATGCTAATCTCGGCCCGCCCACCCGCGAGCAGTCTTCGCCTATCTTCCGCCCGCCCGCCAGCTCCCGCCGCGCGCGTATATGTATCACTTTCCCGCGAGATACTTCCCCGGCGCGCGCGCTTCGCCCCGACTATCCAATCCGGCTACTCTTCGACGTCCCGACAAATCTATGCGCGCCACCAACCTCCCTACCGATAGCCGACCGGCTTTGTCAAGGCCGAATTCACCAGCACACCACACCTATTGTGTATTTCTTGTAGACCGCTTCCTATATACTTTGTTGTGGGGAGAGCATGATGCTTCTGGGGAAATGGGCCTCGTTCATTAGTTTATTATGTATTCTGGGTATATTTCCAGCCGGTTCACCAATGCTTTGCCGAGATTTACGCGACTAGTATTTCTCACTTGTTCTGGTGACATTTGTTTCTTCAATGAGAGCTGATGGGAAAAGTATTTATACTTCTTTTTGAAGCGTATCTATGAATTTCTCCTGGTCAACTTAAAAATCTGAGAATAGTCATGAATTATACACTACACTGAGAGAAATATATAGTAATTCCTACTATAAATCAACTATAAATATAGTTCTATTTGGTCCTAGCTATGTATTATAGTAGATTCAACCAGAAAATTATTGTAAATTTGAACATGAAATATAGTAGTTGTTACTATATATTTATTATAGCTCACTATATTTTATGTTCATGTTACTATATTTTCTACTGCGTGATACTATAAATTTCGACTTTCTTAACTCAACATCACAGAGCTTTCAATATTCACTGTTTTAATAAAACAACAAGTGCGTTTGGAATAGTGCTACTAATTTCAAATAGAAAAAAATTTCTCATGAAACATTCTTGCATAACGTAATGTTTTTAGACAATATGTATACGTTGCGGATATTCAGATTAATTCAGCTTAATAGAGAAGTATATAGGTGAAAATTCGACCGCAAATCTCTACCTATTCTATCACTTCGACAGATGAGAATATTTAGAAAAAATTAATTAGTTGCTTTCCGGATACAGAGTAATAATTTTCAGAATGATTCGTCTCATGCTTGGATCACTGATTACGAAAATCAGAATAAAATACAGTAAGTCAGTGAAGGAACTCATTCCGATCGAAAACAGAATGAAATGCTCAATATGAGTCGAGTCGAATAAAACTCCGGAACAATATAGGCGTCCTCTCATAAACCAGATCAAGCTCGCCAAAAAAAGCTCAATAATATCCAAAGACGACACAGAACGGACGATGTCCCGCATAATCCGGCGATAGCTAGAAGAATCTCCAGCTGTCTCTCTCTCTCTCTCTCTCTCTCGCTCTCTCCGTCTGTCTCCAAATGCGAGAGGAATACCCGCGCGCCAATATTTAGCCGGAGTGGTGGTGGCGGCGGCGAAATTGGCCGAGCTGCCATATGCGCTGGCTCCGGCACCGCCAAGCGCGCCGGTCGCCAGACGCTTGCTCGCGGGGGCGCGCGCGCGCGTGTGCATTACAAATTTAATCTTACAAATGGATCCGAAAACTTGGAAACAATGGAATATATGAAATGCGGCCGCGTATATCACGCGGGGGGAGCCCGGCCAATATTGTCAAGGCCGATCCCACGCGCACGCGAGAGAGAGTGAAAGTCGCGCGCGGCCGCCGCGCCGCGCAGCTGAAAAACGTCCTCGCCCCGGAGAAAACACTCGCTGGCGCACAGCCGACGATGCGGTCGCTGTCGCGGGCAAAAGGAGAGAATATTGCAGGCGTCCTCCGTGGCCGGAGTTCGGAGACGTTCCTCGCGTTCGACCGACACGCATATTTTATTGCGCTGGACGCTCGTGACGCATTATTTCGACGCGCGACGGCAACGCGGCTTTGTGCGTTATACGTTTTTACGATTTCGCTTCGACCTCAGCGAGTTTATGGCGAGATCTGCTGCGCCCTTACAGTTTTATTCAAATTTTCCCAGATGCCCCCTTATGCTCGGATTATGAGTCCTCGAGTTTTTGTTTGGTTCTGTTCAGCTCAGGCGGCGACTCATAGTATACATTCATGCGAACGCTCCTGTACCGATTTTCCATCATAACTTCGAGATCGTGAATTCTTAAAATTTTCGGATCCTCCGATTTTATGACGAACCAATTTCACGATGAGTGGTGAATACTTTCTAGTTTAATTTGGGAGCTGAGAAATCCCGAACAAATGAGTCACGTTCAAAACATTTCAAGTGAGATTTTTCATGACAACTTTCCCGTTCACCCTCCCAGCGAGCTTTTCTCGCCGCTGGTATTTTCTTCAACCGAAAAACATATCGCTCATCCTATAGAGCCGAAAATCTGACGTAGCAAATCATACATTGTTTCGGAATAATTCATACACGATTCGTCCCTCGCGACTCAGCCACGCGTGCAAATATTTATAAGGATCCATCGATTAGGTCAACGACAGCTTTTCATTTGCAGTACGTTGTCAAGTGTCAGGGAAAAAGGGGGCTGCGGAAAAAGCATTCGTAACGGAGGTCGGATGCGACCCGTCGAGGGGGATATCAAGATCGCATATATATACATAGTCGGGCGGGCGCGCAGAGTCATCGGTCAGGCGTCCAATGAGTTCCCAATAATTATACGGCAGGCTTTTGAAAAGTTTCATAAATTTCGTCACAGTGCTCAGCCAAATGGCTTCCGGTCCAGCGGTCGGACATTGTCGATAACGGCCACGTCGTCGCTCGGCCGCAACCCGAATTCAATATCGCATTCGCGCCCGTCTCTCGTTCCGCTATTGTCCTTCGTATTGTTCCGAAAGTTTTCGACTGCGAGCCGTGCGCGCGAATTACCATATGAATTAGAGTAATGTGAAATATGGCGCGAGGAAAACGTGTCACGCTTTCCACGTGCAGCTTCGAAGAAATTGAGAAAAATCGGTCTGTCACAATTGTACGTGGATAAGCGTCTGAGTTCATTCGATAGTTTCATCAAAGTTCTTCATTCTATGTTTTCCATTAATGGTGACAAAAGAATGATAACTGAGAAATTCATTCCATTTTACTAATGAATTTTGTAGTCACAATGTTAGCTCACTCAAATTCCATTCATTCCGAAGATTCTCTATTTTACAGGAAATTATTTTAATATCCATCGTCGATAATCACGAGTAGCCAATCAAACCTCAATATTTCAACTAACTATCCTACTTGACAAACCAACTCTTGTTTGACAAATCAACTTTTGTTACGACAAGACTCGTATATCAATACTTGAAACTGAGTTTTCACCATCTCATCTTATTCCAACAAGAATAACCGGAAGGTATCTGATAATTTCATGACATTGCCTACCAAGATTGATTTATGAATAACTTTTATTTAAGTCTAACTCTATTAAAGTATAGATAAGAGAATGGTAATTTTTTAAAATTTCAAGTTTCTAATTCACTCTCTTACGTTGTTCTTGGAGAAATTACACATTTCTATTCTACCTTTAAACGCGAGATTTTTTCTATTTTTTTCATCAGTTCAAATCTTCCATTTGGACTGATAGTGTGGAATCGATAATAACTATAATACGTGTGGAAGTCACAAATCACGAGAAACAAAAGGATATACGGAATAAAGCTTTTTTAGCAATAACGAACGAGATGTTCGTTTATCATGTGACAGGGGTGTGTGTACAAACGTGCGGTGCGCGCATGTGTGAAAAATGCCATTTCGCGTGTGGAGTGGAAGCATACTCCGGTATACTGCCAGAGCGAGAGAGAGAGAGAGAGAGAGAGAAACTGGTGGTGGGGTAGAAAGCGGGGACGCTTCGATTTTTACATCCCGAACCGCAGTATCAGTTCAGCGCCACACGCTAGACGTGCGCTTCTGCACTTTCTGACTATCCCATCTAGATGGCAATAAATTCACATTAAACTATCTACCCAGGAACGATCGTGAGCACGGATTTTGCCCGCCCACTTTATACCTCCGGATGTCAACTTTGATTACGCCATAATTATTCAATTTATATGAATAATTTCTTGTATGAAAATGCAGGAAGATTGAACATACATTTCATACTATTGGATGAATTACTATTCCAATTGATAAGAACACTAGACAGATCTTGGAGGAAAAATTATTTGGATAAAGAAGGGCATTTGGCTGGGATAATTTTTTGCCGAGTCCAATTGTCCAAGACCATTGTCCAATTGCGCGGTGGATGTAAATGTATTGACAATGACGAAGCATGTGATTACGAAGTTTTCTAATGATCATGTATCTCAATTGATGGTACAGAAATGTGATTAGATCACATAGTAATCAAATTAACAGTCTAGGGAGAGGAAATACATTGAAAATTAGTGCGAATCAAACGAGCATCAATTTAATCCAATTGAATGCATCCAAGGTTTAGTTCAAAAGTACACAAAGCTTTTTTCTGATTGTCAATATTTATCATAGATATGAAGAATCTTAGACGAATGAATATCAATCTTTGGAGTAAGTGATTCAGTTTTCACGATACTCATGCGAACGCGTGAAATCAGGTATGTTTTTAATGCGCGCTCGCATACGTGAAAATTTGAAAACAATGGCAGGGGCGAGCGGGTGCTAAAACAGTGGGACTGCGCATTAATTTCTAGTAATTATCAGAGGTGTAATTCACTCGCGGGAGGGTCCTGGGTCGTGTCCGGGCTCGTGTTAACACCGTTGTTATGCCCCATTATATTATCCCGCATTGCGCTCCTTTCGCCCGGCGACCAGCCTGCAACTAAAAACAACGATTTTTCGCTCTTCCTCTCTCCGTTCGTCATTCGTTGACTCGCCGCAGACACCGGCGCTAACAATCATCACGTGCTCCCGCAATTTCATCATCCCCAAGATATATATACGGACGATTCGCTTAATAACTTTGGTGAACGTATGTGTAATGCGCGGGCAGAAAAATATCCCCGCCGAGGAAATAATAAACTACGCGCGTTTTTCTCTGTGTTATTCTTGGTAACCAGTTCTCATGATTTGCCACATTACAATAAGAGGAGACACGTGCGCACTGCTCGCGACAGATATATACACTGAGCTGCAACCTCGCCGGGATCATCACACTTCTCACAATAAAAAGCCTTGGCCAATGAAGCCAAAACGATATTTTCCAGTCGTTACGTCCGATCAAAACGTAATCGAATAAGCGGACCTGTTCGTGTGTGCGTCAGCCATAATTGTGAAATATACGGCAGCGACGGCCGGCGCATCCTCGGCTGCACACGCGTACACGCTCGCGCACACGTACACAGCACGTTTTCATTCCGATCGGGGCGCGTGCGAGGTTCCCTTGCGCCCGACATTAATATCGTTATATCGTCACACGCGTGGAATCATCGCGAGTGTGTATATACATGTATAAATACATCGGGCGCAATTAGTCAGAGCGGATAATGCGGAGATTAGAAAGTCGCGCGTGCCCTGCATATTGAGGGGGGTGGGAGGGGAGGAGCAGCCGCCGAAGGTGGCCGCGCCCGCGCACGACGAATCGCCGCGAAAATTGATAAAACGGAATTTAATCCCAGCGTGAGCGCGCGCGCGCGAGCTCGGGCCCGCTCCGAAGATAAGAATTACTAATTTATTTAAATGGACTTATCTTTCCGAAGCCCCGATAGCGATGTAAATTGGCCGGTAGGTCGCGGGAGCTGCGCGCGGGCCCCCGGCCCTCCCCCTTTGCTCTCTTTACGAATCAGCTCGCGCTCGTAATGCTGTGGGTGAGATAAAGATATTTTATTGCCACGCGGTCGGACATATTTAAGTAGGGTAGCGCGAGAGTCTTTGTAGCCTTTAAACTTCCCGCGGAGCAGGTTGGTGCACGGGAGCCATTGAATCGGGCTCGGGGAGAGATTCTCCACGCGTATGTCCGATGCTTTTTGGCCGCCCGCGCGTATATATATATTTATCATATGCCCGAACGCAGATTGAATTGGATTTCGTCCGACGCGTGGCACGTTCGGGAAATTAAAACGATAAACTCCCCCCCCCCCTCCCCCTTTCTCCTGCCCTTCAGCTCCCTATGACTATGTCCCTAAGCATTGATATTTTTAAACTCAATTTCCAAAAGGAATGTGGAACAATCGTTTTATTTTCTTCTTATTTCGAAATACTCATGAAAAACTTATGGTTTCATGTACAAAAACGGAACGGACTAGTCTCAAAATATAAAAAACTGTTTTATGCAGTTTAGTTATATGTATCGAGTGAATTTCTACTGATTTCTAACTGTAAGTAAAATTAAGTTCTTTCAAGATTCCTAAAACTGAATCAATAGACAAGGTTTAGTGAATTATCTATAGAAACAATGATTTTTGCATTGACAAAAGTCTGTGGGAGAAAATGTTTTTCTTTATTGTAAGGCGAGCTCGCACGACTCAATAAAAAATCTGTTTTCAGTCATTGAAATCTGTACTCGCTCCGAAGGCTACAACTTATACTCATAATCACTCGTGCAAGGTGCATGAGCATCAATAATTCGGATGAACCGAATAAAATTGGTCATAATCGAGCTAAAATACAATTGATGCTTGATTTTTCTGACGAAAACATAATTTTAGAAGAGCATAATGAAGGTTAGGGTATATTTTTTAGGTTAATTTCGCATTTCCCCGATACTGGCGTGCACTATTGACCTTTACCTGGACTGAGTCGCATACACACATCTCTGCCAAGCGGCCCCAAACTCCAAAGTTCAGCTAAACACTCGTGACATTTAGCTGTAACTCCGACGAGCCATAACCATATAAAACGTCAGCTTGTCGCGTACGCGCATCTGAGGGCAGAATGCGCCTGCGGAAAATAGCCGGGCGCGCACATTGCGACACATACATACATTTATATGCTGGTTGGCGCGCGGG
Source organism: Aphelinus atriplicis (assembly GCA_020882685.1). Lineage (NCBI taxonomy): Eukaryota > Metazoa > Arthropoda > Insecta > Hymenoptera > Aphelinidae > Aphelinus > Aphelinus atriplicis. The sequence continues at coordinate 24,912,042 of CM037074.1, read as the reverse complement.
TGATTAAAGCTCGCGGAAGAAGCGAGCGGCCACTCTTGTCTCTCGGCGAGAGCAGCTTGATTTACTGGGCGATATTTCGCGGACAGCCGCGACAATGGCGTGCTGTCGCTTGGCACTTCCTTTCGAATTACATCGCCCGCAGCGAGACACAGGGAAAGTTTTCTATACAGCCCCGCGGCTCTCCCTGCTTTTTTTCCCATCAGCAAACTTGCTTTTTTCCGCGCCTGTTTTCACGGCTCTTTTGTCGGCCGGTTCCTGCACTTTCGCGCTCGTCCTCTTTCACCTCGTCCGTTTCGAATTTTCGTCTCGCGATTATTTATGTGCCCAGCCGAGCCGCCGGATCCTCGGCGCGCTGGATTCAACAACAAAACAGATTATATTGTACTGGATTTTGAATAATCACAATGTCGTCCTCCGTGGCTCGCGACAATTATTTCAATTCAGTATTCGACTGAGGACTTTTCATTTGGTTTCCAAGCATTTCTCTCTCTCTTTCTCCGCTATTCAATCAAGACAATAATAACCGCCCATTGACTGTACCGATAAATATTAATTGATTCACGTCGGTCCTCGTGGACGTTTGTCATTGGCATAGATAGTTATGTATGAAAATGCGAGTCACAAACTGTAATGGTATTTCGTGCACCTGATTCCTGAGCGAGTTTAGATGATTTCGAGTCGAAAAATATTTACGTGTACCGTTATCACCCAGATGAGGGAGGTGTAGACGCAATAACTACTTTTTGTAACCCACACAAGAAAAGTTCTCCCCAAACGTCAGGACGTAAAGTTATTGCCTTTTTGTTTCACTGGCTACGAAGAACAACATATTTGCCTCTCTCGCAAAGGCTATTTTGACACGTGCAAGCTCGTTTCTTGTACTGGAATCTCCTGTTGATAGTGACCGTACCACCTGAACAGCTTAGATAAGTTGAAGATATTAAGATGTAATTAATTGTATATGATTAATCAATAATATATTGTCATCGTATCAAATTCTCCGGCAACAAATTCCACTTGCATAAAGGTTATTGCCATACAAGCTCTTGCATCAATAAATTATCTTAGCAATAATTGCCAAAGCATCGAAATCAGCATATGCATCGTGATTACTCACACACTCCGAGCAGACGATTCCGATTAAAAATACATACGAGAGCGATCGCGCGGTGGAAATTCGTCACGACAGTATAGAGACGAATCGCGTCGCTCGCATTAGCGACGCCTCGTTGTCGGACAAAGACAAGTCGGGGGATTATCGTGAGACCGATGTTAGCCGCTTGTTCGCAGTCGAGTCACTTTTACTAAGCGAGCGCGCCGGCCCCGAAGACCGAGACGAATCGCGTTTCGGGGTTGCTGGGCCGCATCGCTGCACCACCGTCTCCGCTCCGGGCTCTTCCACATTGGACACGAAGTGTGTCAGCGTTATAATTTTGACATAGGGTCGCACGGGCTTGATTTTCACGAAAATCACGTGTGACTATTGTTGCAATACGCGGCGATCTCACGTGGTCCTTTTTTGCCGACAAAGGAAATTTCATCGCAACATACGTTCAATATCTGAATCATTTACGGGAATTTTTTTCATTTCTCCTGGAATTTACCTCAACTGTTGGAATTATTAGATACTTTCGATGCTCGACGTCAGCGAGATTATTGGCATTGGCAAAATAAAGAAGAATTAATTTTGCAACTTGTTGATAAATCGAGAAAGAGGAAAGAATTTTAAATTCTTTCGGACACAACTTTTTTAGAGTAGGGTCAAAATATGAAGTTGAATCGAGTTAACAATTATTAAAATTTATGTTCAAGAATTATCGTTTTCGACAATCCGCTTGTACCATAGACATTTTCCAATAAGTCACGAATTAAAAAAGTGTTTTTAGTAACGTAAATTGAATCTCCATATTATATATACATGTAAAATTTTTTTAGAGAGAAAGAAAATGAGTAAGTATAACACAGACGAGATTCTAATAACCGATCGTCGAAAATTAGAACCGCCGAACTATACACTATCGGAGGCTCGGCGAAAAAGATATCTCACCGTCATAAATCACTGGCTCTCGAAGTTAGAAAAATTTACATTTGACGCGGGGCCGTAAATCAAATCGAAGTCGCTTATCGGTGACGCGAACTTGTATTTCAATAAATTCAAGAGGCCCTCAGCAGGAAAGAGGCAAATCCCGGTGGCTGTTGCTGCAGGAGAGAGCCGTGCAGCTATTAGAGTTTGAGTATCTCTATCGAGGGACGAGATCGGCTTAATGTGTTGGAACGGACGCCATATTAGCATGTCCGCATCCAATCGTCGCCCACGTGGCGGCGTGGCGAATCGCGCAGCTATGACACTGTCATTATTTCGCGAGCATGCGTTCTCTCGCCGCCTTCTTCGCCAGCTCGCTCGCGCGCGCGCGCACCCCACCGCTCCCTGCCTCGCGTCCCCCGCTCGTCCCGGACCGCCCGACGCTAACGAGGGTGTGGGGGGCCAGACACACGTTGGCAGCCAAGAAAAGCAACGAGTCGACTCGTACGCTGTCAACGGTCTCCTGAAAATTATGCCAAATGGATTGAGGGATTTGTTTGGGAATATGCTCCCTGGTCGAGGGTGAATCGATTCGAATTATTCATCGATAGTCAAATTACGTAGATTGCAGATATACAGGTGGGTATTTGGAGGTTTCTCCTTCACGGTCATAGCTTCACGTAAGATTATCACAACTCCACAATCGTCATAGGATTAGTTTCAAATTTATATATAGAGACATAGAGCTCCGTGAAATAACGCGAGTGGGACATCTCATTCATCTCTTATACTTTACAGTTTAATTTCTCTTCGGCATCATAAATCGAAGATAGTAGATTGAGCATTGCTTTTCAATGGACAACTCCGTAAAAATTGTGGATCATCGTGAAAACTGGTACGTGAAATACTCGGTAGCGCGAGAGTGTAGCAAAAGGACGATTTGGAAACGCGAGATAGCCAGGACTACGATGAGGCAAGGGAGAAGGAGAAAAATTAGGGTGGCAAAAAGAAGAGCGAGGTGGAGATGCTTTTCCAGAGGATAAGACTCGCGAGTGTCTGCGCGCTGCAGTTGGGGGGTGGCCATGATTGTTAAGGGATACCACGGCCGGCGCTGCGGCTGCTCCGTGTTATTTATCTTTATGGACCTCGGGCAGAGGGTAAGTACACTTATTCGGCCGGGAGCGAACTTAAGCCGCGGTTCGAGGGCGCGGTAAGAGATTGTTTGTCGTATTGGCTGCGGTCCGCAGAGCGCCGCCGTACAGCCTCGCGCGTTATCCGTTTAGGGCTGCCAAGTGGGGGAGGCTCGCCCCCCGCTCCCCCACTACCGACCCGACACTGAGCCAGCGTGATTTCACTTACAAAGCGCCCGATAACATCAGCGCCGCTGATCTGCCCTAATTAATGACTCTCTGTCTCGTGGCGAGCGATGATTATTTTAATTTCCTTATTGTTCCCACTAAGTGAATGCTCCGGATTATTTAGGGATGTCGCAGCACTATCTCTCCGACTGATTACTCCAGTCTTTGCGAATTCAGACAGTTAAATAAATAAAAGAAACCGTGGGTATATTACTTTGCAAGGATAACTCCTGGAAGTAAAAAAAAGAATAAAAGGAACTAAACTAAAATTGTTTCGGTTTATTCAATCCGTCACGGAGAAAGATGAGTAAGATGGAATTTCCTCATGAAAAAGTTTCTCGGCGATGAATCCCAATAGTAAGGGGATGTTTACCACAGCTCAAAATTATTTCTTCATTCATTTTTTGTGCTTATATTCAAAAGAATAAATAGAGAATATGGTCTCAGACAATAGTTTACGTCCGTAAAAGAACCCACTATCATTGCAATGTCTTTATGTTTTAACAAAGTGATACCCTGGGTTTTAATCAAAAGTCTTTGATAACTGGCAGATTATCCTTTTTTTCATATATGCCAATAGTGTCAAGGAGTGAGAGCATAATTATAACGACCGATTTTGACAATATTATTTTGAAAAAATAGAGTTAGGTGCTACAACAAATGTGTAATATATGTAATCGTCATGTAATTTATAAACATACAATTATTTTAATGATTCATGTAGAAAATCATTAGAGTAAAAACTAGTTCGGTCCCACTGAATTGCGTTTTATTGGATTTTAGTACAGTACTGAAAACTTAGATCACTCAATAATTCAAATGAATCTAAATCATACCAGATAAAACATAGATATATTACACGGAAATAAAACGTTTCCTTTTTGAGTTATTATTGACAAATAAAATTGGGCCAATAACTTTCAATAAGATTCGAATTTATTGAAAATTCAATCAAACATATGAATAATGAACCCTTCAACTCGATAACGAAATTGCAATATTTTTTACTCAAATTATTGTTGTAGAGGAAAAACGCACGAATACAATACCAAAATCAATTTCAATTTCAAAATAAAAAACTTTTAGAGGGAGCAAAACAGCTTGAACCAACTTTGATTTTCTCACGCTAAAATAATCTCAACGGGCCCATAAACTAAAACTTATCTCGAATAAATTGCAAAGCGCAGCTCTTCACTTATCAATGGGAACGGCTGGCACGAAGCGGACGCTGATTTGACGCGTGTGCTCTGCAGGAGGGCGATGATATTCTCAATAATATATCTCAGGCGGGCTATATAAGCAGTGCTAAGGAGGGACGGGCCACAGAAATTAATCTGCCGAGTCGTAATCGGCTTTAGGTGATTTAGTACCGATCGGGCGGGGGGGAGGGATAGAAGATGTCCGCAAACGGGCGAAGAAGTATCGGGCTCGCGAGGATGAGTCAATCCGAAGTTTTATCGGCGCGCGACCATACTGCCCGGGCATCAAATTAGGATGAGCGAGCTCGGGCAGCATCTTGGCTCGTTTATTGTTTCGCGCGTGGCAAATCGACGACGACGACCGCCAATGCCGCCACCACCACCACCACCGAAGACGAGAGCACCCGCAAACGCTTGACTAAGCGAGAACAAACTTTCAATATTTGAGCAGTGGCCGATAGTGCTGAGTGCTATGAATCAAAGCATTCGGGCAACAAGGGGCCAATGTTCTGTTCTTGCTCTCGTTAATCAATGCTCACAGGCAAGATGTATCGACACGTTGACGCGTTGACCTAATAACCGAAATTGAAAAGGGTCGGGATTGAACCAGGAAGATCGTATTCGTTTGTGTAGAAGAATTCCACATTATCCATAATGTGTTAGAACTTTTGAGAAATGTTGTTGCGGTTTTCCGTCTCATCATTATTATCATTTTCATTGAAAGTTAAGTAAAAGTTGATGAAAAAAAAACTAAACAGGCTTGACTTAACACAGAGCAGAAGCCTTACATTGAATAAATCTTCATGTGAATATTTAATTGGATCTATTTGTGTATTGATTCTATCATTGGATAGATCATGAGGATTTTGGTAAGCTGTACTACCAGTAACGTAGAATGTATCATTAGTAAACAAATTTTTCCTGGAGTTGAAAATTATTATAACCTTATTGAAATAATTATCGAAGACTTTCAATGTTATGTACAATTTCACGAGTAAAAAATAATCTAAGCTTCCGCAAATTGTCTGTAAATCTGGCAATGACGCAATAATGCCATTTCTACCTTCATATTGTTTTATATTCATTAGAAAGTATCTCAAAATCACTAATCATCATCAGAATTACTAATTGCAATAAATTTTCAAAACTTTTTTTTTCATATATGTTGAAATTTTGTAATTTTGTGTCATATATAGTAAATTTGATCACCAAAGTATTTTTGTGTGTGGAATAATTATCTTGGAATGAAAATTTCTGATGTTCAGCTATGAACGTTACGTTTCTTGTCTTGTGTAACTAAAATCAAATAGCAAAGGATAGGATAAATGATTCGGGTTCAAAATAAACAGCAAGAGCGTTATGCAGATTTTGGATTCATTTATTTATCAACAACAGTTTTGATGTCGTACAATTCAATCATCATGAGTTATATACAGGTGGCATATTTACATAGACGAAATATAACAATATCCATATACCTATATCGAAGTATTAACAGTATAATGCAATAATAAATTATTTTGAAAACGAAACATAATAAAAGAGTTTCCCTTATACATAGTTAAGTATGCCGTTTAAAAATTGAGAGTATTGATTTATAGTACAATTTTCCTTAACATTATCCGCCTGTAGTGAACAGTATTCGCATCTGTTCATAGATTCGTAAATACGAGTACTTTTTTTTTTTTCCTAGGGAAAAAACCTGTTATCGTCCAAAATACGAGTACTGTGCATAATATTATATCACGTCCCAGAGAGACGTGGTGAATTGGAGTGACGTCGGTACTCACACGATAGGTATACATAACCGCCGAGTTACCGCATACATGTATGTACATAAAGAATCTCAGTCATTTGCGCGCCAACAAGAAGAAAATGCGCACGAGCCAAAGGTAAGCATCGCGGACATCGAGCGAAGCATTGCAATTGGGCTCGGGGCTCATTTCAATTCGCGGGAAAGAATACGGCAAACGAGCGGTGCAGCGATATCGGGTGTTGCCGGGTACAATTGCGCGGGCAGCGTTAATATACAAATAATAAAGCTTATTGCGGCGGTGCAGGCGCGCGAGACACCTATTTAAAACTCGGCTCGGGCGGCCCCCCGGAGGGGGGGGGGTGGCGGTGGAGCGCGCCACGTCTGATTCAGTGTTTGAAGTTAAATGGAGTGTGAATGGCAGATAACAAACCAGCACTGTTTCCGATTACGGCATTCATTGTTTCCCACCATTATGCGCGCTCCGACGATTCGCCGACACCGCTCCCGGTTATGGTTTACGATCTATTTATTGCCGCTCGCTCGCCCGCGCGCACGCGATCCGCCGCTTTACACCGCGCGCGCGGCCCAGCCTACGACCCCTCCCACGCGCGCGGCCGGACCGTACGCGGATCCGACCCCTGCCCGCGGCCCCGACCTGTTTCACTCGCGCTCTCGCTCTTCCCGCGCTTCTCCGTCCTCGCCTGCTCTGTCTTCCTCTCTTCTTTTCGAAACGCACGCGCATCCGTTTCTTGAAGTTCGGACGGTGGCGGAATCCTTTTGCGAATAGAAAAAGTTATTTTCACAGTAACTTTGTATCTCATGAACTGTAGAAATAAAAATCATCGGGTAGGTGGTACGTGACACATTTAAAATTCGAAAGAACGAAATGTTCGGTTGATCTGTTCGATATTAGTCATTGGTACTACATTGAATGACTGTATGCAACATTCAGATAAACATGTACTCGTTCATGGTGAAGCTTATACTTTGAGGAGCAGCTAAGACGAATATTATCTCTATATGTATATCACTTTTCAGCATTTCTCGTAGAATCCTTTGGCCTACGCGAGAAAATGTTGAATACGCTTTTTGGTATATACAATGTTGACTTACAGCTAATATTGACTAGACGGGACGAGCCCTTCCAGAGAGGGTAAGCTCTCGCAGAGCGACAGTAATGCGAAGAAACGATACGATTCGACAGTGTCGGATGGTCATGTGGGAGTGGGAAATCGGTCGGACAGGAGGAGGTGGAGCGGAGAGGAAGGGGGCCGATCAGTAATCGAGAGGCTCACCGTCGACGAAGGTGGGGAGTTTGTCGAAGCCGGCGCTGGGGCCACGACGTCACTTGCCGTGCAGCAGCGTCGCGGCCCCGGTGGCGGAGCGCCTCTTGATCTCGGCCTGGTGGTCGACCAGGGCGTCGCTCTCCTTGTCCTGGTGGGCGGTCATGTGCCTGGTGAGGTGGTGCCTCTCGCGGAAGCTCTCGTCGCACACGGGGCAGCGGAGCTTGTCCTCGCGGCGGCGGCGCGCCGCCTCGTTCGTGTTCTCGTTCTTGTGGTGGGAGCGCATGTGGTACACGAGGTCGGACGTCATGCGGAACGACAGGTTGCACTTGGCGCAGACGTTCTGCGCGGGCAGGGCCAGCGCGGCGAACGACGAGGGCAGCAGCGAGGCCGCGAGGAAGCGGGGCGTCGCCGTCGGCGGGAACACCAGGGGGTTGTACGCGAGGTTCGGGTACACCGCCGCCGGCAGCTCCGGCCTGAACGACCCGGGGCTGGGCGGCTTCGCGGCCGGCTGCTGCTGCTGCTGCGGGCTCTGCGGGCTCTGCTGGGCCGCCGGCTCCAGCAGGAACGGGTAGGGCGGCTTGCCCGGGAACGAGCCCTTGCCGTTGAAGCCGCCGATCGGCGGGCTGAGGCTGCTCTGGTAGGCGAGCACGTCCGGGGACACGGACGACCTGGGGCTCGCGTCGTCGACGGGCTTGGGGCTCGGGCCGACGCCGCCGGGCCGCTGGGCCGCGAGGTTCACCTTGGTGAAGGCGCTCCGCGAGTCGGAGGCCAGCCGGTCGGGGCCGACGAGCGCCAGGCTCTGGTCGCAGCTGTTCTCGTCGGCGAACAGCTTGCGGCTGGCGTGCTGCAGGCCCGGCTGGAACGCGCCGGGCGGGCTCGGGCTCTTCTGGACGCGCAGCGAGCCCGCAAACAGGTGGGCCGGGGGCTCGGGCGGCAGGGCCACCGACGTCGGGGTCGGTCTCCGCCGCGGGGGCGAGTACAGGGGCAGCGCGACCCGAGCCTCCTCGGCGCGCCGGCTCTTGTACTTGGACGCCTCGATGCTCTCGAAGTGTTTGATCGTCATGTTCTGGGGGGAGCGCTCGACTTCCCGGCTCGAGTCGTCGCTCAGCTCGTCCTGGACGGGCGGCCTGCCCTGCTGCCTCAGGGCGTCGCTCATCAGCCGGCTGGTGCAGTACTGCAGGCTCACGAGCTTCTCCGTCTGTCGGCGGATCAGCTTCTCGTCGGGCGCGACGAGGAACGCGACGTCGAACGAGCGCTTACCCGGTCGCTGCAGGGGGTACGACGCGTCCGTCGTCATCTCGCACGCTTTCGTCCTCGGGCTGTTGAGACTGCTCGACGAATTAATAGTACCACCTGTCGAAATCACTGGAGCGCCATCCTCGATGCCACTAGAGCGCTCTTCCATTGTCATTGTGCTGGCTATCTTTCGGCTTTTTTTACCCTCGCTTGCTCCTTAGTCTCGATTCGTCGGGCTAACCTGTTGGAATGAATACGACATTGATAACATCGATCTGGTTTCGGCTCACTTCTCATCACAGTTCTGTTGCGGTTTCCGGATAGACAAATTTTCATCCGTTATACGCAAAACTATCGGTCACAATACATGAACAAAAAAAGTGTAAATGTTATCGGGTCAATCGAGTTTGAGTCAAAACCTTTCATCCCAGACGAGTTACTCGAAAAAGAATAATTCGTGCTTGAAAGTGGAGTGAAGGATGTAGTGAGCTCGGAATCTAGCCGAACAAAACTGGTAGGCTCGGTCAAATCGAACTTGAGTGTAGGATAAGAAGCTTGACTAACCTGAGAAGCTGGGCGCACAGGGCTTTGAAGGGGCGAGCAGCAGGCGAGAGCAGAGCGGCACGCGGGTCATATCGCAGCTGGGATCGCACGAGCAACTGAGCGCCTGCGGCGAGGGTGGCGAGCGAGTGAGTCGCGGGCCGCGCGCAGCCTGGTATTTAGGGGCTCGGGTCGGCGGGGCAGGTGCCGCTCGGCGGGCCAATCGCCGCAGCCCGGGGGTGGAGCGTGCGCGCGGGGGTGAACATATTCGGCCGCGTCTGCTGGCCACGCCTACATATTTTAAGCTTCGACACATGTGCGAGCGCGCGCGACCCTATGGACTTGCTCCGCGGCCCTGTCGAACGACGCGCGCACTGCACCATTCGCCCGACCCGTAAATTCCTCGCTGAAAAACGAGCCACTGCACTTTTGCCCCAAAGCTCCGCCCTGCCCACCTGAGCTGCGCCTCGTGCACCTGCCCCTGCCTGCCTGCCTGCCTGCCGGTGTATATTGACGAGCGAGCCGTACGAGCTCGCCCGGGATCGCGCGTCTTTCCCTACACGCTGGATCCTCCATTCCGGTGTCCCCGTTACCGAGCCGGCTACTTCGCGTTGACACTTCCTCGACGATTCATCTGGAAACTTGTCTATTCTCTCGCATGATACAGCAGTTCACCATCGACCGTGATGGATATTATAAAGACTATTATCACAATTTACCATTATTTGAAGTAATTTATTTCGACGTTCAGTGCGTTCCAAATCAGGATTTATGATGACAATTTGATAAAAGAACAAAGAGAGAGGATAGCATAATGTCTCGAATTCGGTTGGTTAACAAAGATTCAATCGCATTTCATATTTTATAACGGTCGATAATCATGAATGCAATGTACAAAAATTCTCATGATATGAGAAAATTAATTCTTGATTGTTTATCGTCAAATCATGAAAAATGTACATGAACAACGTTGGGTGCATAAATGTACAATGTAATGAAGCAAAGTCTTCATATAATCAATCAATCGAAACAATATTGATGACAATGAGAATGTACAAGATGATTTTACAACCGATGTCCATGTAGTGGAGAAGATGATGCTAAATAATAATCGTTTGTACCAGCAAGACATCCGAGAAAAAAGTGGAATCAATGGTGGTGATCAATCATAAGCTGACTAGCTCGCCGCAAGCTATCTATTTTTCTGGGCATGTGAGAAACGTCGACTTTTTCATGTGAATCGCTCCGAACCCTGTTGTGGAATCCTTCCGGGGTTTTCCCGAGGAACGAAGGACATTAAGTTCTTGATAGGGTGGAGAAAAAGTTTTAATGACTTTTTGAGTGCTTGTTACTCAGATTGACCTCTGGGGGCTCACACACACATGCATACACACACGCATACACACAAAGGAGAATGGACAATCCTTTTCGATTATCTTCTCGATGGTCATGTATCAAACGAGAATCTTTTTCAAAAAACAACACTTTTCCATACTCGTAGAATGAAGGAGTTCTTATGATCCTTTTTTTCCCCACGTAAAAAGAATCTGGCAGCGAATTTCATTTTTCGAAGGAAATAAGGCAGCGGTCCGTGAGAAATAGATGTTCCTACCACTCCAGGAAGTGGAGATCATTAATCAAGGAAGCGTTAATGCATATTTGATAAACGGCTCTCCCCCTTAATACTTTGCATACGTACCATCGTAGCTTCTTCGTGCGCTCTTAATTCAACCTTCTCGATGTACTGGTCTTCTCATTGAATCTAATTTATCTCACGTGTTGTAATATTTCTCCTTCAAACCTGCGAAATTACTCTTTTTCAATGTTGAATCGGTTCAATTCATCACCCCCATATATGTCTGCGAATGTAAAATATGTATAATAAGATCTCTCCTGGTTGAAGTCCTGACAAATAGCACGTGTGATGAGCCTACGGGATTGAAGGAATAAGGCTGCACAGAGATAATCTAATAGCATCAATCATGCTCAACTTTTCCTCGTGTTCACCTGCACTACCGCACTACCGCACTACTGCACGAGCAGTAGCAAAAGTCACGAAATCTATACCGGAACAGAGTCGTATACTTATGTGAATCTCAAATCTGAAAACACATAGCCTCTATGCGTATGTGATCATTTAATATTCATATATAGAAACGATTGCGAATGGAACTAGTGATATTTCGCCGAGGTCAGCGAGCCACAGGTACTTTGCGAAGCTTTTCGCAAGACCTGCACAGTCAATCCAGTACGTCGTATTTCCCGAGAGCAGTGATAGCACAATCACGCAAGTTCGGGCCAACCGGTGATAGCGAATGCGCACATGGGAGACAGAGAGCGAGAGAGCGAGAGCAAACGCGGCATAACTCGTCTCGACAGTCGAAATAACAGCGGAGCGTAACACGGAGCTGCGGCCGCGCGAAGGCGTTTCGGTAAGATATTCACGTAACACATAAGCGAGAGCTTGCGACTCCGCGCAGTCACCGTGTGCACAGAGATAACAGAGCTGCGAGTCGAGCGAGCATCTCGGCGATATAGCCGCGCGCGCGTGCAAGCGCGGCCCGCCGCGAGTATAACTCCGCGCCCGCGCGCGCTCGGCTGCGCGCCCCGCCCGATAAGCATCATTGGCAAATAAGCCAAATGAACTTTATTGCCCCCGCGGTTATACATATTCGCCGCGGGGACATTTCAGTGAGGCGCATTTAGCCGCATTTGTATGCGCCGCGGCGCGGAATCTGGATTGCGCGCCCCGTCTCGCCGCCGTGAATTAATACCCGCCTTGCGCGTACGTCTGCTTTGCGTAATTGAATTTTCGATGCGTTACTCCCTGGCCGTCCGCGAATCGGGGAAAACTTCTGGCGCTCCCCGCGCGAGCATTCAATTTTCGATACACCATTGAGGAGGTTTCCTACGTTTCTTATACTAGCGTCTCGGCTAGTCGATATGTATACATGAGAGAAGAAGTTTCAGCTATTCGTGCTCGTGAATCATTGCGGATGTGTATCTATTGATTGTGAATTATTGAAATGTGATATTGTGCGGCGCCAACTGAATATAACTTGAAGTATATTTACGTATACAGAATATTTTATGAATACCAAATGTATTTTGCGCGTCTGACCACATAACACACTTGTTCTACTGATCGTTTGAAACTTCACGATTCACCATATGGTACTTTTGAGCCGTCAGTACAATTTCTGTCTCTAATTTTTCTTCATTAAGAACTTAACAACGATCGATTGATTATCCAAAAAACATACGGTTTCATCAACATGCGCGTTAGAATGAGAAATCAACCATCCGATTCGCGTTCCTAGCTTGACTGAATTGAGAATGCCTTCCCGTTTAGCGCGCAATCGTGGAAAACCGATCAGAGTAATCAGAGAGCACTGAATAAGCTTGTGTTCGATCATCGAGAACGAGCCGATTGTGAGGAAGCGCGACTGCCAGCTGAAAAAGCAATCTGCACGCGGGCGCAAGATCAATTGCAGCGGGCGCGTTGACTCTGATGTAGGGCTTCCGAGCTAAGTGGAAATCAAGTGCTGCTTGAATAACGATAGGACTGGCCGTTCCGTATCCTAAACAGCGCTGCCCTGCTATTACACCGGGAATGACAAATACGCACGTTCGCACCGAGTTAACGACGCGTCTAAATAGGCATACTCCATCCATCACGCCGATGACTGGCGTACCGAGCCGCGCCGACCACTCGAGCGTTGCCAGAGAGCCCCGCTCATTCCGTTGCGCCAGTTACACTTTGATGTATCTTGCACCGGCAAACCCCGCGTGATTAGTCGAAAGAGCGTCTGAATTCACTTTTTTTTCATCTTGTCGTCACGCTTCTACATTATAAGCGAACTTTACAATGGAAGAAACGGGTTACACAATTTAAATCGTACATTTTACCAGCTCGTTTGTTAGCAGTATTCTTTGCTCTCAATTCATCTGATCAAGCGAATCTTATATTCCCATCTGTTATGTATGATTTCTAATAAATCCATCTTCAAAACCTGCAAACTGTGGAAAAATATATATAAGACCTTTGTTTCGTGCTCGAGAGTTTCAAGATCACGCGATTAATCTTCATTCATTACCAAAACGTAATTTCAACAGCCGAGAACAGAAAAGCTTCCTCCTTCCTCCCCCCCCAGCCAGGAATAGCGTACTAAAAACCACTTACCCCCCGAGAAGTGCACAATAGCCGAGCCATTAAAAATTTGCAAGTACGCGGGCGTTCATTTTTTTCCGCGAGACATTCTTCTCTTCGTCTCTCACTCTCTCGCTCTCTTTCCTTCTCTCGTCCAACAGCTCTGGCCGTCTCTTGGAAAAAAATACGTCGCGCAGACAGATCCAAACGGCGGCAGGAGCGTTCGGCGAATGTACGTATAAGGGAGGCGCACCGGCGGCGGTGGCGGCGGCGGAGGGGGCCAAAGAGGAAGTGGCAAAGTTATTAGAATGGTCCGGAAAAGATGGCGTGGAGACGCTCCGTATTTTTCTACTGTATGGCCGCTGCTTTGCATAATCCCGCACTTAGCTAGCTCGCATCTCGGGAGATATCCGCGCCCGCTCGCCCGCGATATTCCACGGCTACCGAAGCCAAAACTGGCGCGCGATTCATCGCCTGCTCCCAGGAAAAGACGAACAATGCCGAAATGTAAATTCCCACCGAATCTGCGACTGTTCTATACGCGTAAGTGTGGCTGCGCGCATGAACGTGTGTGTGTGTGTGTGTGTGTGTGTGTGTGTGTGAGTTTGCGTGCGAGTGGGTCTCAGTGTAGAAGAGCGCACTTGCGATATTCCGCCAGAGTAGCCGCGCGCTCCATCGGCCGAACCGTCGATCAATGTCCCGTTATATTCCGCTGAATATTGCACCGAATGTATTGGCGCGATCGCACGCAGTGACGATAAGAACGTCACACAGCTGTATTGCACTGCAGCTCCGAGTTTCGCTTATCGGGCTATGAACGATTCTGTTCCGCGTCAATGGAGCTCCTCGATTTTCCCAGTTACCCCCGGTGTGCTCGTTAATTATACAAATCCTAATATGTTCTATAACTTACAATTTACGTTTTATCGATTTCACCGTTCAGAAATGATATAGATTACCTGAGCAGCACAGGAGCAATACAAACATTCCATTCAAGATCACTCTGATTCGCAGCAATGAGGTATAAAGTCCACCTCGTATGCCCGATTACCTAGAATGGCCCGCTTCCGATACCTCGTGATATGCACGCTTTCCGGCTCGGGTGTGGCGCACGGGTTGTGTTTAGAGTAACTGAAAATTGTCATTTAATCTTTGAGCACTAGTCGATATTTCTTACTCCAAGCAACTGTTTCAAAGTAATTCGAAGTCAAACTGTTAAATTTGAGTTAAATTTAAGTTTTTCCCCGTTAGGCTGTGTCGCTGTGATCACTGCGGGTTTCCCGGTGCAAATACTTCTTCTCCGCCGAATCGACAATAAAAAGCTAGCACGGACTGAAGGAGAGATTCTATACCTTCGAATCTCGTTAACCAGAGAGTATCCATGATTTGATGATTCGATTATTTACTATATTACTAATTAAAGATTATTCGAGTCACCGTAATAGAAATGAACGTTCCAATGTAGAGGAATATATGGATTGATTGAAAAGAATGAAGGTTCGTTCAGGACTACGATTGCTGATCTACCGATAATATCTGGATCGGGGAAATTGAAGACTCTTGCTAAAATATTGATAGTTATTTACTGATTGAATTGATTATGGAGAATTGTTGGAATTATTGGTTACTGAAATGTTATAAAAGATAACCATATTGAGGCACATAGATTACCTACACGACCAACTCTTTTATTTCTAATTTCCTACATTGATATGGTAAGTTCCTTGATAATAACATTGTTGTTAATCATAACATTATTATCTGGGGCACCTCTTCAACTATACCCTCCAGATCCGTTTGATTTTGATTGACGCTATTGTTTAATTCTCGATAAACCTTTGAGAAGGAGGATTATGAGATATACTTACTTTACTTACAGATATGGACAACTTTAGTAATTCGCGACAAACTATGGTCTACTAATATTCAAAGGATACAAAAAGAATGAGTGGGTGTGTACAATTGACAGAGCGAATCTAAAAGGTACCTCATCGATCTTAGTTGGGAGTCTCCGTCTGGACAGCCAAAGCAAGGCGACGACCATCGCACGAATCCCAGATGTGACTTTGATTTCTCTCTTTTCGGAATTCCCATGAGAAACTGGCGTAGATTAAGTTCTTCCCTGTAATTTGTCGTGAATTCGATTTCCCATCTTCGACGTAGCCCTACGCCCTGCGACGCAAATCGACACCTGAGCTCTTTAATCACGCATTCTAACGTACATAATAACGTCTGGAAAGTCTAGATAGAAAAAATTGGTTGATATGAATTTGGATAATATAAATTTTCACACATAAGGAAAAATCCGTTTTTGTGTGTTTTTTCCTTTTACAAATACAGTATCACATCTTTGTGTCGCCAATCGTATTGATATTTTTTTGAAATGGTGTACTTATTACATACGATATAATTAGGAATATTCCCGAGAAATCGGAACGTCGTGGGCTAATCTAATCGACCGCACACATAACCTGTTTGAATAAAATCAGAGACAATTCTCCCCCCATCTGTGATACTCTCTCAGTCCGTGTGAAATAAAGTTTTTCAATAAAAAAATATTGAACGAATACAGAATCAGATCAGAATCAAGATCGAAATAGCATACATTAGGCGGTTGCGAGCAAAAATGTATAGTAGCCGAGTGCGTAGGTTAGTAGCTCGCGCGGAGGCCACCCATACGATCATGCAATATGCAGTGGATATATTCATGCTTTTTTGGAAGTAGCATGCCGTAAAATCCGGCCACAAGATTTCCCGAGCTGGCTCGCCGCGGCGGGGTTTAATTTATGCGAAGGAGCCCGGGCTCGCTGCGGCTGGAACTTTCGTCACGGTGCTCGGCACGCGAGCCGGAACATAAAACCCGTGGGCCGTTGCGCGACTACTCCAAGCGAAATAAGCAAAAGCACGTGAGGAAGCGGGAAAGAAGGGAGGAGGCGGGGAGGCGAGCGGAAAAGAGAGCTAGCGCACAATCGGAGCATACCTTAGTTGTCCGCTCGTAAAGCAAGCCCGTATGTCCGGAATACCTACCTCCTTCTCTCGAGCTGCTGCTGCTGCTGCTGCTGCTGCTGCCTCGAGCGCCCGAATATGCATGAGACTGCGCCCAGTTATGCTACGCTGATCTTAATGGTGGACCAGTTGTTTAAGTACGAATATGTGCGCCGCAGAGTTTGCCGAGGCTCGGCGATCATCGCTTCAGGATGCGATGACGACCTGGGCAAAGCTCGCCCCGACACGACAGATTGCTGTATACTCGGGATTTTAACGAAACCACCCCTACTCCGAATCACTGATTCTTCATCGATATAACTGCAGTTGCGTAGTGTTCATTACAATCTGCAGCGCAACCACATTTATTATTGATGATCGAACACGAAAATAAGAATTTCCTAACGCCGAGGAACTGATTGGTCGTTCAACCGACACTATATCCCGACATTAATCGGGAATGAAAAGAAAATCCAATCAGACAGACCGACGCAAAAAAATCTTGCACAAACAAGCTTGGAACAAAGCCAGCCCACCGCAATTCTCCTCGTCCGCCTCTACGTACAAATATATATACGTATGCGCATATACATATATACACATACAGCCGTGATTCCACGATGTTATCAGTAGCCTTCCCTTTGCCAGCGATAAGCATCTCGCCCGAAGTTAAACAGGCATTTCGCGCATGGCCAGGCTATCGGGTTTTGCTGCTCAGGAGGGGCGGGGGGGGGGGAGGGGGTAGTCGAGGAGCGCGAAAATATTGGCGACGCCTCCACGTGGCGCGTACGCGAGACATATGGTAGTTGGCAGAGCCGGCCCGGCCCGTATGTATATACGTGTATACAAAGCGCCCCTTCTCTGCGCGCAGCAAGTGTCCTCACGAGCTTTCGATGAGATTAGCGGCACATCTGTGCCGGCCGAACAATGCGCGCGCTCCGCTCAACCTGCGCCTTGCGTTTATACATCACGCACGTATACGCGTGCGTATACGTGTATGCGTAACGCGGGCACCCGCGCGCACACTTGTTGGGCCCGATATTCGACATTCATGAGCCGCTCCGGGCGTTTACGCGCGTTGGACGAACGTATGTCGGGATGATAGAAAATACCACTCGTACGTTTACGCGAGCGCACCCACGTCGATGCGCCGGCCCTACATATGAGCGATCGGTGGATTTGACTCTGATGCGTGAGCGATTGTTTGTCGGGGGCAGATCGCGTGCGTCTGTTGACATTGATATTCTGTCAGAAATACGACTTCACCAGTTTTGGAAGCCGTCGGGCGTCGGATGTTCCGGCATATGCGCCCCCGAGAACTTCGTGTATCCGTGTGGGGGTCGAATTAATTTTGGATATGAATACTCGATTTTATTCATGTATCATTACACGATCTGCTCGACTACAATAATTCGCAGAAATAAAAGTGAGACTTCCGACCAAAGTCGGAAGTTTCTGTGTTGTTCCGACTGTTCACTTATTGCAGTATCGAGAAAAAAAATTTTAGGCTATCAGATCGTTTCCCTTTTCTTTCTTTCGTTCGACTATCGAACTGTGGAGTGTATGTGAATCATGCCGAAAGCTATAAGGCGTGTCTCGGAATGAACGCGATATTCACCGAAACGAATTCGGGATAAAAAGTAGACCGCAGGCGTCGTGTGACTCGTCCAATCCGAAAACCCATCAATTGAGAGGTCGACCAGGAGAAAAAAAACTGTACGGAATCGCTCCAGCGGAAACGCGGCGTCTGTACTCTTGAGCAGCGTGACTAAACATCGGGAGCATGAATATTGCAGCGCTCGTTCTGGCTCACCCTCGCGTCTGCGTTACGCCCGGAGGCCAAGTGCAATAGGAAAATGCTTTGGCCGCTCGATCGCGGCAAGCAAGCGAGCGCACGTACACACATACGTGTATATATCGATCGTGCGGTCGCGTGAAGAGTGCGGTCGGTCCCCGATGGGCCACCGGCGCAGGGCAGGGGTGACTTGATCTCGAGGCCGCATATGGAGGCTGCCCGCGCATATGTTGCGACGCGCCGCTAACGACCTGCTTAGCTCCCTGACATGCTAAACTGCGGTTCTCCCGCTCCCGTACCTACTTTTTTCCCCCCCGGGACCAGCCAGCGCACCGACCATACGATGCCCATTGACTGTGATCTCCGCCGGCGAATCCATTACTTTTTTTTTTTACACTGTACGGCCGTGAACGCCCAACATGTGCAATGAAGATCTTCGCTATTCATTGGCTTCGTGGCGATTCGGCTTGCCAGCGGATTGCACCCTAGGAATTGAAAATCGTATTGAAACATGCGCCGTGACGGATGGTGTGATGCGAAAGACACTTTTGATTATATTCAATTTGTACCTCATTTTATACGCCTCGTTATATTCCTTTGAAATCGATGATATTTTGGTATAATCAACAAATATTTACAAGGAAACCCAAGTTTTGTTTGTTTAGAAACTCAGTGAACTCTTGAGTTTACCTCAACACAAAATCAATAAAAATAAGAAGATGACAAAGCAAGAGACGCAAAGACTATGAAGGAATAAGAAGCTTACACAGCTGTGTAAGATACTTAAACCTCATGGAGCAAGTGTTCTTTCCACCCGAGCAATTTTTTTTTTTTTTTTGACAACCTGCAGAAGTAAATGAGTTACGTATTGTGCGCGGCGCAACGGGTCGACCCCTATATAGAAGCTCAGCGCTGTGTACACATGCGCGCGCACCGAGCACCCTCTACGACACCATGTTGTATTTCGGCTCTCGGGCCATCTGGCGAGGCTATTATACCAGTATTTTAATTTAATTAACTCCGCGTAAAGCGCGAATTCGATCGATATTATCGGCTCTCCCGGATGGATTAAGCGTGTTAGCGGGGTTGGTTGGACCATTTCTACCTCTCTCTCTCTCTCTCTCTCTCTCTCTCTCTCTCTCTCTCTCTCTCTCGCTTGGTCCGTCTCTTTCCGAATATATTGGCTCATTCGATGATAGGCGGGCAAATTCAATTAGGATTTTCCGTGGTGGTTCGCAAAACAGATTCCTAACATTTTGGATTGCAGCCGAGATCAACGACTGTCCCAAGTCTCATCAATCGAATATTGGTTATTGAACGCAATCATATTGGGGAATGGTTATCAATATGATCTGGTTTGTCGTTTGAACTGTGTACAATGTACGCATACAAATTCTCATTTAGCTTTTTCCTAAAGTTCAGAGCTTGCGTTAGAGAGTGAATCATAGGTTTTTACTGAAATTATTTGTTAAAGAACCGAATAAATATTATTGAATTGAATTATAAATGAGGAGAATTTTTCCCCCAATGACATTGTATAATTTTATCCTGCAATTCAGTTAAAAAAAAAATCGAATTTCAACTGTGCCATAGAAGAAGAGGTGGGATGTAGCTATGTCGGAAATTATTAACCGAGACAGAACAGTTACAAAACTCTTATCAGAATGTCACAGCCGTTTGCACTCAAGGAGACAAGACTGTGTTTCAACTAAAAATGTATGGTCATCTTTCTAATGTATCCAAACAAATTGTTACACGTATGACTAGGAATTTTTAACGTTAAATCCCTGTAGAAAAGGATCCCATAACCTGTTTTTCAGTAGCTACTTCAAATTTGAAGATTTATTTGGATCTTTGAGATAACTTTTTCAAACAAATTATGCCATTTTTCCTGCTTTTCACTCAAACTTTTTGTAGGTATAATGACGTGTTTTCATCGGAAACTTTCCTCTCAAGAAGCCTTAACAACCCGTTTGCCAAAATTTGATCGGGATCCAAAGTTATGCGTATGCTAAAATCTTATTTTCATCAAGTTTTCAAAGACTATTGCCACTTTTCTAACTATTTCCTACGTGGAATAAATTGAACTGACTTTATAGATTTTTCTCGCTCCAAAGTATATATATTTGTCGGGAATTTTGTGCTCAAGAAGTTTCGACGATTTATTTCTCAAAATTTGATTCTTTGTGTATGAAAATTTTTTGGAAGCATTATAGAAAAATGACCATATGTATTTAGTCGAATCACTGTCTTATCCACATTTAGATAGTGTAGTGGGTAGCAAGTGCTACTCTCTAAAGTTCCTTACAGTGAAAATATCACTGGAAATACAGTGAATTTTAAACTATAAGCATAAAATTACTGATTTTCACTGTAACACAGTAAGCGACATTAGACTGAAGCTTACAGGGAATATTTACTGTTGTACAGTGAGATTTTATGGTAAGGAATTTACAGAGTAGTAGGTGCTCTTTTGATGTTCCTAATTTTCTATAAAGTACTTCTAACATAAAGAGATAAAATTTTAAAATAAATTTCGTTCTAATTTCAAGAATTTAAAAAAAGTTAATAGACTATATCGATACAAATAATGGACTTACGGATACATTCATCATCCAATGCAGATATGATAAAATGGAAATATGAAAGATACTCGTTGAAAATATCAATTGAAAATTTTTGGGACTGGAAAAACATTTTGACAATAGGATACGTCCAACCAATGCTCAGGATAGTCACGTCGCATTGACAGTAAGGACTTTTTTGAATACTTTTCGAACAGGAATCGCTTTTTGTTAGGAAGTATTTTTTCTCCTCAATATAAGTCCACAGTGCATTATAAAAAGTCCTATGTAAGTAAGATATATACAGACGGGCACTGGACCTAAAATGTTCATTTTACTCGTAAAATATCGTAAATGTTCCTTGTTAAAAAAATCAATTGGTTTTTCTCTAGAAAAGGATACCATACTCCTCGTTAATATGAAGATTACCTTGTAAGCACTTGGAAAAAACATTTGTCAACAATAGAAAAAATGTTATGATTTGGTTTAAATCTTTCAAATGAACAAAAAAACTGAATCACTTATACGAATAGTAGTCGTTAGCATAATAAAATGGAATTGACAACGAAGAGCTAGTCACTTCAGAGTTACTTTTTTTTCATGATTTTTTGGTGTGAGTCTGGAGTGAATTATTGTATCTTTGAATATTCAGTACCAGGAAAAATTTCCTGTTCAATTTATTAAATCATAAACAAAGAACTATACACTCCAAAAGCTCACCAAGAACAAAAAATGCCGATTATTTATGAGTACCTCAATATAATATGATTCTGAGTATATGATAATACTCATGCTAATCAATTGGTCCAACCGTTTCTTAAGTTTTCCAAATTTTCTCTATTGATTGATAAATAATCAGTAGTCATACATCTTTAATCAATTTATGCATTGAAATTTCAATCGAAAGCGAAATTACACAGCTTTTTTTCATCAACTCGACGGCATCCGTTTTGTGTATCACTACGTTAATTTTTAGCTTCTGTACCCTTGACCTCAATTCAAAAATATTGTGTTCGAAGTTAATTTCACAGCTGAGTTGCACTGTGTTATGTATACGTGTGAGATCGTTCTTTGGTCCACTATTACAATGATTAAGCAATCAGTAACTGGAGTAAAACAAATGGTCAATTGAGTATGCATATACAGATTAGAGCATTGAGATGTAAGTATATCCAGAATCTCGTCAATATTGACATCAGAATGGACATTCGCATAATGTACATTCTGTATCTGTGTACACTCATTACACACGGTTCAAATTTTAGTATGATTTGGACATTTGATGAACTCGATCAATTTTAACGCAGCTTAGCTTAAAATGAAGCAGAAACAGATAATGAGAAAGTCGTACAATCGTCAGCTGATTATCAGATTCGCCATTGATGAAAGTTTCTCAGTCAGACTCTAATAGAAAAACCCCAAAACCCATACAGCCGCCCCATTTAATTTCCACGTGACTGGTATCAGATTCACTAAGCATCGACAGCCAAGCCTGTCGATCAGCGTATGTAGCATCGTTATTTATCGGGCATTTGTGGCAGCGCGAACACGACCTTTTGTTGTCGAACGAACAGATTTTCGAGAACGCTGGTGAAGTGCGCGCTCGCAACCCTCGAAGAAAAACAGCAGTGAGAGGGGGTGGGGGTCGGCGAGGCAGAGGGGCAGGTGGGGGGGGGGGTGGGGGTCGAGAGCAAGTAAGACAGAGAGCGAGCCATTGTGTTTTTCGGGGTCACATTCAACGTATGTACCCCCGGTTCACTTGTTCTTTTCCGATGCAGGCGCCTGCCTTCTCCCCCTCCGAACTCGTGCATCTGTCCTCAATCAGCACTTCGCGAAAATGGCGTATGCAGGTTCGTCCGGAGAATTATTACCCCGATGACCTTTTACAAAAGCATCGAAAAGGCCGCCTGGCAATTTTCGAAAAACAATGGTTTTGCTGTTCGGTACCCTGGTGGTGCTGCAATCGAGACGGAGAGTTGGTAATTGTCCCTGATAGCTCTTCGTTTATTTCTCATTAGAAATATAAAGCACCTTATAATTCTCATATGAGAAGATATTGACTCGTTTCGCAACACTTCCAGATTGACCGTCAAGTTGGTAATGTAGCAACCAATGATCAAATTGAGCTTTCAACAAGAACAACTATATAATTTCTGTCACTCAGAGGACAAATGAGTATTGTTTTTCAGATACATTTTATATCGAGATGGTCGATTATAGCACGTTTTCTTAAACTCATACATACCTTTATAAACATTTATTTGAAAAACAGATATCATTTTTTTTATTTCGCATTTCATATTTCTCGTATTGCACAAAGAGATGAGAAGCAAAAATATGAAATTCTAATGATGATGGTGAGAAACGAAACTAGTATCCTTTGAAGTTCTTCTGGAACATATATGACTGAACTTGATAGTGTTAAAAATACGGCCCACCCGCTAGTTGACCGCGTCAAGGTTTCCCCGATCGTATACGTATAGAGGGAGGGCGATGATCAAACGAGGGGTCGCGTTCGCGTGTATGTATATATATACGTACGAGCACAGCTCGGGGACTACAGTCAGCTCTTGGGACTGCTTATATGACGGGTACATGCGTGTGTTTGATTGGCATTACGCATCAGCATGTGGCTCGTGCTAGTGCTTATTATAGTATATGGCGCTGATGCCTGCGCCCATAAGGGTCATTCACGGGAGCATTCAATGCATTCAACCTGTCTCCCGTTCGCTACTGATCACAAACTATATAGAATACTAAGTTAAAGAGCGCTTAAGAGCTCGATTCGGTTGGATTCTTACAAGGGTAGGATTTCCAAGGCAACGACAGGTGCACGCTTAATACTCTGAGAGGATGAGAGAACAATAGAATAATGTTCGTTGCGTTCATGAAGTGGTGGTGCGAGTGTAAAGTGTCTTTTACGTCCTATTCATGAAGTGTGTATGAATAAGACTGTAGATATAGTTTTCTCGTTAGAATGCGTTAATGACATCTTTTATATTCCCAAAAATAACCTTAAACTTCAGAATGTTGTAGAAGTTTTCTAAAAAAAATAAGCTTGTTTTTGAACTAACGGAAATATATTTGAATGAGATTAATTCATTTATTATAAAAAAAGACTACGTGTACATACAATGATTATCGATTTGAACACAATTAGAGAGATATCGCAGTCCATATAAGCAGCTGATACCTGTAGACTATAACTCCGAGTATCTCAATGTACATAGATTCCTTGCTCTCCCGCTTCACTTGATCCTTATTGGTCTGATTAGAGCAGCAATAGCAATACCTTACATGACCATAGATCTCAGACACGATACTACCAACATCCAAAATCTATGGTATAATTTACACGGCGAGAGTGATATCGTACAATAGGTCTAAAGTCAAGAGCGCTTCGCGCGAAACAAGTATAATGTTTTTATTATATCGAGTAATAAGTATATAAACCTGAGAATTCTTGAATTTCTATAGCTACTTTTCTAACAACCAATTGGATCTAATTCATTTAGTTGTCATTCTGCATCAGGTAATCCCTTTTTATCGAAGGATTCTTCATTTTGGGGATCAAAGTAGTATTTCAGAGAATACTCGTTACGCATTGAATCAAAATGCGTTACGAATTTTTATATTTTACCAAGCTTTCTTAAAATGGAAACTTGAAGAGTAATAGCAAACCCGTAGTAGGGGGATGTATCATTCCGTAAAGATCAATTTTTCTATTGATTCTGGGAAACATCAACCTCCTTGGAACACGAAGATCCAAGCTTCTCAAGATAAGACCAGTGTTGAGGGTATCAATATTCATCAGCGTCCTATGTTCGGGCGAACTCGGATCCGCGGGATTATCTAAGAGAAACTTGGCCCATCCCCCACGAGATACAGGGCGCATGTAGTATCCTCGCTTCGCGGCAGGAGCTCCTGCTGCTGCGGGATCCTAATCCGGCAGGACGTGACGTCATATTGCATAACAATTAATCAACGGGCGATAACAGAGAGCGAGCGCGAGCTTTCGCGCCCGGATGTATGGAGCGGAGCACGGAACCCGATAATCATTTCAGCGGCCAGCTTAAAGTGCCACTAGTTAACGCTAAGCCGATTTAAAAGCGGTTTAATATCCCGAATGTTATACCTGTAGTGCTATATAACTCCGTGACAGCTAGATACCCTCGGTCCCGCGCAGCTGTACAGACGTGCAAGTTCGCACTAACACCGAGAAAGAAAGAGCGTCATCCTGCACTTCCGCAAACTTGCGAATCTTTTTTCAACCTCTCGCCACCGTGGCTGAGCTCTTTTCGCGACTTTTCATTTTTCCATAACTTGCTTATCTTCTTTTCAACGCTTTTTTTCTCACCTTTTTTATTCCTCCCCCCCCCCTTACACTGTTCTGACCGACAATTCTTTTTGTACTTTTGTAAGGGAGATATTCCCACTTCACTTTTGTGAGCCAATCCCACATTTTTAGTTTCACATCCCAATTTTTTTATCTTCATTTATTTATATTTTTAATTGCTTTCCATAGACAGGATACAAAGTTTCAGAAATTCTACATTTTTTCACTTTTATTATTTGCGTAATTCAAAGTTGAAAAATGTTTCAAAAATGAAAACCGTCAAAAGTACGAATAACATTACAAAACTATGATATTATACTGATCTTTAGTGGAAAACCACTTCTATACTGACCCAATTCAACAGGCAATCATTTTCCGTTGCATTACGAATGCGTGAAAATAACTTGAATACGTAATACTGATTTCTTTTTGCTCTTTGTATTTTTTTATAACCAGACTGACCAACATCTCACGTTTTAACGTGAGTTTATATAATTATATTTTAATTTTGATTGCATTTCGAGCGTTGAAAAGCAAATATTGTCCTCATAAATGGAAAAATAAATCTTGCAATGCTATTAACAACACAATTAAGAAAAAAAGATCCTGTATGCATTCAAATACCATATAAAAAATATGATGTTTACATATATGTTGGTATGATTATAATAATCATGAAAAACACAATAGTAAATACCAATTTTTATAGTTGAACATCAGATTAAAAGATAATTCGCAAAAGTATCGATACCGTGTAAGATGTAGGGGTGCGTTTGTAAAATGATAAAAATTAAGAGTGGCAGCATGTAAAAGAATAGAATAAGAACACGGAGATGTAGAGGATTGAAGGAAGTTATGAGTAATGCAGCAGAGTTAGATAGGCCTGGTAGGCGGTGACGCTGTATCCAATAAAGTAAGCAATGACCCTGGCGGGCTGAGGCACGGGCACCACAGCGTAAACAATAGTGTGCGCAATGCGGCTCATGCCGAAAGCGCTGATCAAATTCATGGCAAGCTGAGGCTCGGGCGAGGTCGTGAGGAACACGCTAGTGCAAATGAACCATGGCAGGATGTTCTCCAGGTCGTTGAGGAACGCTCGCCGTGGTCGCTCCACGTCCGGATCATCGAAGGTCACTCGCGCATTTCTGCCTACAAATGAGCAGTCCTCTGGCGTCATGAAAATCTGCAATCGCACAACACACGAGAATACTGTTATGATCGTACGACGCACGCTACACTCATTCGACTTTTTTACCAACAATCGGCTTGTAACGAGTTTTTTATCTTTACCCGTCGAATATATGCGATTTTTATTCGATTCTTCTAATCTATCTCAACTACGATGGAATCTTTCCGTTTTAATTTTAACTCGGAGACACAAACCGATCTACGAATAGAACATTTTTTAATAGTTATTGAAAAGTAGAAAGTTGATTTATTTGCATATAGTTTTGATTCGCGAAATTTGGATCTTCGACTGTAAGTAGAGTTTCACAACTTTACTAAAGGCCTAAAATATTGGAATATTTTGAAATTTCCGAGAACTCAAGGGTTATATAACTAACATGTGTAGGTTCGAATTCATTGTCAATATATTCAAATCAAGATTTATGCAAATATATCCAGGACAAAGATATAGATATGGAACGAACAAACCTTCTTTCGAAATCTTTGGCGACCAATAAGCGGCATCATACACAGCAATTTTACGGACATTGCCGCTGACCACCAAGCAAAATGCCGAAAAACTCTATCATTTTGTAGAGTCAGTAAAGTAGACATTGCGCCTTCTGTTTCTTTTCTTCGACTGAAGAGAATGGAGACTTCGACGTCGTGACGAGGCAAATGAATCGGATGATACTGCGAAACCAGTTGATCAAGAGTAAAAAAAACGAAGCCATATAAACAGATTACGCAACGCGCATTATTAGTGTAGTGCAAGACGATACAATTATGTTTCTGATACGTATACATTGTATACTAAACTACCAATTGGCGTATCTAATTCGATTTTCCTTTCATCCATCGTAATATAATTATCTACTATTTAAACTTATCATAAAAAATTTCCAAACTATCGCGTGCATCTAAGTCTAGGTATTTATCATCGCGTTCATGTATTAACATGTATGTGAAACGCATCAAATAATTAT
Organism: Aphelinus atriplicis; assembly: GCA_020882685.1. Taxonomy (NCBI): domain Eukaryota; kingdom Metazoa; phylum Arthropoda; class Insecta; order Hymenoptera; family Aphelinidae; genus Aphelinus; species Aphelinus atriplicis. Next base: position 24,884,661 of record CM037074.1, on the reverse strand, counting down.
GATGCAATGGAATATTTTCACGGAAATTAGGTTACATTGCAGAATGCAGTAGAATAGTATACAAGGTTTGTCAAGAGTTATTAAATATTCATAATTTTCTGGGCAATTATTTTTATGGAAAATGGTCGTATCTATTCCATCCAAGTTTGAGAGTCTCGTATACAGTTTTTCAAATAATTATAAGTTAAGTGTACCCAGTGTGAGGAAACACTTTCTAAGGGTTAAGCTCTGGGCTGTAGAAAATCGATTAAAATTTGATGAAAATCAAAATTGATAAATATGGATTAATATATTCAACTACCTAGTATAGTTATTATACTTAACTACCTAGGTCATATTGTATAAAAAATAAATATCTGTGAAAATATAATCTTTACAGTAAGAATTATAGTTCGAAGAAATAACTGTGACATTGTGAATAAAACTAATTAACTAACGTTTACATAAAATTAATTAACATATTACAAAAGTTGACATCTATTGTGAAATCTATAGAAAAAATGAGTCATATAAGATCAACATGTATTTTCTGATTTCCAAATGATTTCGTTCAGTCGCTCAAACTAAAAAATCGACCGACGCAGCAACCAACCGTCTTTTTTAGTGCTACCAACTTATGTATTCAGTGCTATCCGAGACAGAGAAGCATCACGAATTATCATAGGTGAGCAACATATAGGTAACCGAGCACATAGTGTACACTTGAATCAAACCCATATGAATACATTGCCATAAAGCGGAGGAAACTAATTGCTCTCTAATAAATTTATAATACAATAGAGGGTGTAAATTATCTAACGCCAACTTAGCCAGCAGCGAATCGGCATAACAACTTCCGTTTTCCGACTTATAACCGTATTTCATATTTCCGTGGAGGAGTTCACTCGCATCGCAGATAAAACAGTTTATGGCATGGGGGAATTAAGCCTTGATTTCCGCGCATTATTCTCTTAGCGACCTTCTGAGATAAAGAAGGGTTGTTACTTCCTATCTCAAGTATGTAATGGTTGAGGCCAGAAAGGGGAAGCCTCCGTGAAATAACAGAGTTGCGAGGCGACGCCGCAGATCCTTGTGTTGAATTTATCATTTCTTTTATTCCGAGAGGCTTTTTCGTTATAATTCTCGAAGACCGGTTGAAAGAAATCCTTAGTACTCTGTTTCCGACTAATCTGCTTGGAACAAGACGCAATGATATAGCTTTTATTTTTCTCTTTGTCTCTTGACGGCTACCGTTTTTCTCCGAGTGGAGTTATACTGTGCATGGGAATTATTTTCGTTCCTCCTTTATTTGACAACACCAAAAAGACTAATTTGAAATTACTCTCCTATTTTTTCCAAAACACAATTTTAAAATTGTATTGTGTGCACCTGAGTGAGGTTAGGCGTTTCTCCACGAGAAATGTTTATTATCCTAGCGTAGCGAAAGCTGAAAATTAGCATGTACCAGAATATAGACTTCGTAAGCGAGATACATATATTTTTGGTCATATGTGGCAATTTTTTTTTGTGCGCACTCGAGTACACAGTGATACAAATAAAATTATCAGTTGATGCAGACGTGATTGAAATTTGAGTCCAGCTCGGAATATTTTTTGCCTAGCAGATTTTTTTATTTAAATTGCTCTACCAGAATTATAGAAAAGTCCAAATGGAAATTTGTCTATATCATACCAATTTAAATCAATTAAAAAGCCTTCGATATCATCACGCTAATGGATCGGGAAAAAATATTCTCTAACACGCAAAAAAATGATTTGAATGAGTAAAATTTTCAATAATGTATACGCTTTTTCTTATACGAGAATCCCACGTTTACGATTCTCGCGATTGCGCAAAACAGAGGCAACCGATCTGTTGACAGAGGATTTTGCTGTTCTATGCTGGAAAAAGTTATGAACTCGGTCTATATAGGTAGACAAAGGAGTAAGAAGCAGCAAGCGGAAGGCGTGAGGGTAGCGAGAAAAACTGGGCTTTAAAATAGCGAATCTCTCTCTCTCTCCACCTGATCCCTCCTAAAGATGTTATCGAGAAAATTGGATCCGCTGCCAGGGTGACCGCTCAAACGTATAAGCAGCTCATAAAATATTTTTTAGCGCCCGAGTGCCTCGATTGGATTTACTCAACTTTACGGTTCGATAATGATCTTGGACCCGACGCCGATGCCACCCTTGTGGCCCTCGACCTTTCAAGCATCATCCGGCTCAAAAAAGTCATCGCCCGGCATATAAAAGTCACGCTAAGCTCACCGCCAGGCTTATGCTCAGTAGTAACTTACGTTTAGCGCGTGGCAATTTTTCACCGCGCAAAAAAGCCTCTTTTCCGTTTTGACGCTATAGATCATGGGTTATCTGCACGGAGAAGATAGTTGGCTGAGTGATAAAATATAATAGAAATGTCGGCCGCTCATCTTTTTTAAAAGGCTTTCTCGCGCACGGTGTACTGGGTCAATTCCAACAAGCAAATTGCCTTATTGAGTGTTCGTTGTCTACTTCGAGGAACTTTTAGCTTCTCAGATGGAAGGAAAAATCAAATTTAGCCGGGGCGACGTTGGGCGAGGTGATGTCGCAGTTTTCTGCAACGAGTGGCCAGAGGCTACGTATTGTATACTCGTTTCCAGCGATATTCTCGTACGTTATTGAATTGGTCGACAGTTTTCTCTTATACAAGAGTCTGACATGTTCCCATCTCATCATAAGCATTATTTTGTTCGTGAAAAAATGATTTTGAACACTTTTAACATTCGCCGACATTTTAAGATACCGTATCGAGAGAAAAAGCATGTTAGATTCGTTTTCAAAACTCTCGTTCATCGTGGCAATCCGGCTAACCCCCTCAAAGTACTCAATCGCAAAGTGCGGAAAAACGTATCATTTATTTTCATTTGATTATGGTAACGGCATATGTGAAACACATATGTACGTTAAAAGCCTCTCGACGCAAAGTGAAGCGTCGCCTGGGAGGGGTATTGTATATATCTGGAGCTAAAAAGTTTCGCCCTACATGCCACGCGTATATACATGTGTATGTATCCATATAGGCGGAGAGCGGCAAGAGCGGCGAGAGCAAGGGGAAAGCGAGAATAAAGTAGCAAGACGTTTATCTGGTCGGACAGGAGCCGAGTGACCGAGTCGACTCGATGGCACAGCTCGGTTACAGTCCGTTTCATCTAATAAAAACGATATAGAGGTACGTTTCGCATCGTGTATTCCTCTTCCATCTTGCACGCAACATGTTACATGAATTCTGCTGAAACGACTGTGTCGCTGACATGAGCTTGCAGTGTCGTGGGGCTACGATACTATTTTGACCGTCATATTATTATCAGCGAGCATTGGATAGAGACGGGCAGCTCATTCTCCCGAGAAAATACACTCGCGAAATAATATTGCGTTTGCGAACGTCATGTTAAATATTTTATTTTTTAAAGATTAATAAAGAGTGAAAATATTGGCAGTCGTACACTCACGAAAGTATCTTCTTTTTCCCAGAGAAATTAGGCGTCATTCAAAATTTCTGCTACTTCCAAACAGAATCTTCTTGAGGCGAGACTTTTCTTCTCCATAGTCAACAATATATTATATTAAGCTTGCAATATATAGCGGAATTCTGAATGAGGCCTAATTCTTTTGGGAACGAGAAATTACTTTTGCAAGTGTATGTTCTGATTTAGAATTTCCGAGGGGTTTTTCACTGCAGCATGGAGTGCTTTAGAATTCTTATGGAGTATTGCACATTTTTGGATGAATAGCCTTTATTATTATTCATGTTTCATTTTTTAGTTACTCTTTATTCTTGCCAATATTAACCATGAGCTACTCAGATCAGATTAGAGTGTTTCATCAAAACTCAATAAGTTTATACTGATCAAATGAAAACTTTAATGCCATTAACTTTAGTAGTTATATGAAGTACTAAAAAATGATGGGAGTATCTTCGAATTTATTAGGGATCCCTATAAATATTATTCGTATTCGAATACTGCAGTACGGAGCCTCTCGCAAATTTCAATAAGCTCCACAGCTTCATCCATTAAAATCCAGCCATCTAGTATTATCACTATAAAGTGATTAGAGAATGGTTACCATGAGGTCAAAGTAACTGTGCCCATAGAATAATAGATCCTAAATAAAACTTGTCGATTGCAGACATTTGATTCATTGTCACATGTTCCTCATGCATGGAAAACAAATTGCAATCAAGTGGAATATAAAATGAAATTGGTTGACTAAAGTGTCGAAATCGTTGTGAAGCACAAGTCGGCTGATAATCAGAAGGTCGGCTAATTAGAAATCAAGCAGTCGAAGCGAGCAGTGCATCTCCTCCCTGTTGTTTCGCAGCTGCGTGGGGGTTTCGGTTAAACTTTTCGGCCACGTCGGCCAGTGGCTGCAACATAGGAAGCAGAGAGAGAGACAGAGAGAGAGAGAGAGAGAGAGAGAGAAGGAGAGAGATGAACGAATAATAAGGGTGAGTGGGATGGCGTGCGAAAGCCCGTTTGCGCTTGCGGTGTCCGATATAATCTGCGTTTGATCAGCTTACACGTTATACAGAATGCGCCTGCGATACGGATGTGCCCGGGGATCCGGATGAAAGAGGCTCAGGCGCAGCGCGCCGTAAAATAACATTGTCCCGCGGACCGCGAAGGTGCTGGACCGTGACACGCTATATACGAAGCCTGATATATCTGGCACTGTTGCCGTGGCAAAAACCGTCGGTCCCGAGACAACACTCCCTTTTTTGTCTCGACTCCCGCTTGCTCCAGTTGTTCTCTGGCGTAAGATTGCACTGACAAGATCAGGCTTTATGATCTGAGAGTTAGAGGACAAGATCGACCTTCGAATTCAGCAGTAAAACTTTGTAACTTTCCGTGTATTGACATTTTGATCCGGTGGGTGCATCATGCGGAATCATGTTCCCTTGTTATGTTATAATTACACTTTCTAAGAAATGTTCATTATTCTTGTGCGAAATGATTGTTTTTTTTTCAATAAATCATATCATCGTTCATACATTAAAATCAAATTTAATGTATGACTCTTCGAAATTTACGTAAAACGGAACCAATTATGAAAATTATTGATCCTGCATGCTAATCGTAAATAAAAATGTAATACTTTTTTTGTGTATTATATCGATATCATTTGTGGTTCATCACAGTTTGTGGGTACTTGTAATCTCGAATAACAAAAATATATAATGATTATCCTCGTCTTGTCAACCCCATCATGAAATTGTGATACAAAGCAACTCGTTAATTTCTATATAAGCAGAAAACAAAACTCACTCATTCATACCTACTGGATGATAAGAGTTGTATACGTACCCTTATATCTCAGCCCATTGTGGAAAGCCGATTAACTGCGTATGATTTTCGTTTTCCCGTTACTCTGCTCGGCGTTATGCGGGAACTCGCGTAATTCCTCTCCCTTTGCGCAATTTCATGGATTTGCTCCATATACACGAAGCTTCTACAACTCCGCAATTGTATACAACAATGATTAAATCCGTGAAACTGCAATTGGAGTTTATAATCCTCAATTATTTAAGTAAACGTTATGTCAAGCAGTGAATTTTATTTTATCCCTCTGAAAAGGAAACTTTCTGCCGGTGTCGTAAATCAATTTTCGATCTACGAGTTTCCGCCCACGCATTCATGTCAAACAATGATAACGAATGTGTATGTGTTGTCAAATTGCCTAATTATGATATTCTAATAGTTTCTAGAGGATGAAGTACATTCATGTTATTTATTACATATTATCGGTCTTTTTTTTGTTTTACATTCTTCGATGATAATAGTAACCAATTGTTATGAATGAGTTTCATCAAGTATTGTCCATATAGTAATGCCAAGCTTGAAGTGTATTAGTATATCATGATCATATGTATGAAATGTTTATACAATTATTGATATTTTTGTGCTGCGTTATGTTGAAATATTAATATAAATAATAGAAGTAATATCAATTATATTCATTCGTATGAAGATCCATCTTTTGTTCTCTAGCGATCTTTTCTATAAAATATAATACAAAGTAATCGCAGTCATAGATATGTATCTCTTCAATGAGGTCAAGGGGATTCAATTATCCTTATTTACTCTCAATCTCATGAAGTTGATTTGGTTTCCGTTTTGACATGCGTTGAAGTATTTCTGAAGATGTAAAGTTGACGAGTAATGTCTCTCTTGGGAGGACTTCATCACAAATGCATACTATCAATTGAGTTGGTAATAGTTTGTTAAGAATAAAATGATCACATGAAGAGATTTCTGGATTTGAATTCAATTCTTATCATTGTTTTACCAGTACTTGAAATGTTTCAAATTTTTCTCTAGGTGATCAATTTCATACGTGTACGGCAATCGTTTCCCAATGAATCTCAAAATGCCAATCAGCAGAAATGAGTTTGGAAATATCATAGGGTAACGATAACAAGTAATAATTCACAACTGACCGCCAGAAGATATCTAAAAATGACCAAATTTTTTCTCTCCCTCCCAATACCGTCTCCCTCTTCCGCAGTATGCAAAAATCGTACTGGAGGACTATGCAAGAGCAATAAAAACGCAGACGGTGTTTTCGTGTGATTCATTCGTTACTGGCACGAAGTCGAAAAGCCATTTTTCAGCTGTATAGTGTTAACTCGGCGATCCTTTGTCGTTAGTATAGCAGCCGCGAATCCCCACACGCACACGCACTCACAGACACACACACGTGCGCACGCGCGAATGATGTTCTCCGCACACAGAAAAGCAGCGGAGCAGTAGCATCAGCAGAGAAAAAGAAGCGCCAAGCCAGAGGAGAACTCCTATTTTGATCGGGAGACGCATATATTTTCATATTCGAACGAGCGCACGAGGAATATTGTAATTTGCATGGGAGACGGCGGAAAGAAGTAAGTCAAAGATGGGAGCGCGAGAGAGGAAGAGCCATTGGAATCGGCGAAGTATGCAAATGTTAGTGCCTCTTGCTCGCGGGGCGCGCGCCTGCGTCCCGCGGAACCTGCAATACACGCTGCGCGCGGCTCTGCTGAAAAATGCGCGACTCGCTGGACGCGCGCGTTACTCATCGGCCCGGCTAATGCAGCCAAAATTATTTACGCCCGCGATCATTAATACTTGCAAAAGTGACGGGTCGTGGCGACCGCGGGCGCGTTATTTCTCATGACGACCGGGGTACTCCGCGCCGTGCGTCAGGCGAAACTGCTCTCTCGCTGTATATACGTAAGAAGTGCTCCCCGAAAATAAATCTGTTTTCGGTATGGAAATAGACGTACTATTGATTCGCGGTGAAACACGATTATGTATCCGCTTGATAATAGCAAATAAAGAACGTTCTGCGGGCCAAATTCTCCCCGCCACATTCGCTTACGCATGCATTATTGAATACGCTCTGACAGCCGCGCTTCCCGGCGAATCAACGAATTCAATAAAGCGTGAATAATGCCCTCGAATCCGAAATGCCCCGAGTCTAACTTAAAAACAGCGCCGAGCTCGTCCCGTTCTATCCCGAAGCTTGTGCCTCTTAATTTCGAGTTTACATGCTGATTTAGTTACGGGCTATTTTGTCATTCTAGTTTCATCATTGAGTCACGCTACAGAAAAACGTTCTGCATGTTTGTGCACGTGTTTAAATGAAATGCTAAGAAAATAATGAATATCCGCCGATAAAGACTCAGGAATACAGTCGGTTGATGAAATTCTGAGAGAACCCCCAATATATTTTTTTTTTGCGAAATCGATTGATATTCGAGAAAAAACGAGTAAGAAATACCCACGACCGAGGTAAACGTCCAGAAAAAAAGGACAGGACCAAAAATTAGAAAAATCTTACCATCTACGTTCTATCAAAAATTGAAGAAAAAAACTGTCTGTACGTGCCAACTGGCGATAGAAGTCAACTTTGCAAAAAAAACTCGAATCCAATAACTCAGTGGACCTCAAAAGACAATGGCCCCGCGTAGAAGAGCCATTCTGGATGTGACAAAGCGGAGCAACAAGAGCACATCGCGTCACCCTTGTGTATTTCGTTGTACACAGCGGGCAGAAAGTGTCATAGCAAGGGCATTGAACGAATTCACGCGCGCGCGCCCGCACATGTGTATGTGTGTGTTTGTGTACCCAAATCGGAGCGTCGCATGCACGCGTTGGCGGCGGCGAGAAGCGAGACATCAGCAAAAGCCCCCCGGAACAGCTCGGGTTGAGCATAGGAAGCCGGGGGTGCGAGGGGAAAACGCGAAATTCGTAATAGAGAGAAACACTCGCGCGGATATATACGAGCGCCTTCCGGAGCACCGACGGGTTTTACTAATAACCGATATACCCGTAGCGGACCGTGGAATATTATAATTGATTTATTGCTCTGGCTGGCTGCGTGCGTCGGATTTATCAGTGCTCCCTGGACCGTTTTGCCAGCCCACGCTTGATCGGCTCTATATGAGCGTGGAGTCGCGCTTTCCGCGCGTTTTCGAATTCCGGCTCAACGCCTATCGCCCGCGTAATGAGCCCTCCTCCCCGTCCGCCAACACTGCTTCCTGCTTTTCAACTGTTGGCTATGCGTAACGCCAACCCAACTGGACAATATACTAATTCGAACACCAAGAAACTAGATAATCGCAACTGCACTTCTACAAACTAGGATTGAGTGAAAAAAAAAGAAAGAGAACAGACGAAAGAAGTTCTTTTTTATACCATAATGTGGAGCTAAATTAGCTTTGGTGAAGCTACTTTTGGGACAGTTATTGTGATGTCTTTTAATGAAATATGCAGTTATTCCGGCAAGGAGAGGAAAGTACCTCAGGGTCACCAATCTTGACCGAACTCAGAGACTAGCACCTAAAATGGAGATATTTCACTATCTTAGGGTCCTACGCTCAATCATTCTGGAAATATGCTTTATCTTATGTCCATACTTTATAATAACTAGAAGCTGTTTAGCGCGCGTACCGCGCGCGCGGAGTTTTTCAGATATGAATTTTTCATGCAATGAGAATTATTATTACTATTGACATATCAGTCGCAATTGAGGAGTCAGTTAAACATACAGGATTACTTGAAATTGTTGGATACATAAAAAACTCCATTCGAGAAACCTCTATGCCCAACAAAACCAAAATCAACCAAGGGTGCTTGAGCGACTGCATCAAGTATAAATTAGAGATACGTATGCCAAATCTCTGCGACATGACAGAATTCAAATTTGGTTCATATGTCCGTATGAGAGGTGTGATTAAGTACTCAGTCCACCCATATTTATGGGTTTTACGAAAAGAAGATGTGTTGAAGCAGAATGTACTTCGATGAATGAGATTCTTTCTGTGTCGTCTGAGACTATAATGTTGTCTAGAGCGTCAATTTTCAGAATAGGAGGTCCTGATTGCAACTGCTCCATGATTCCCTTTAGAGTTACACGTGTACCTTGGGTAAGCACAACATCTGCGTCCACACTAAATTTAACTTCTAGCTTGTAGATACCATCTGTAATCGAACCGACAATACATTCATAGTTCTTATGCTTGTATTTCCTCGGTTCAGTTCTGACTATTCCTTCGACACCTGAGGAATGAATTCAATTGTTAGAAGTTTTAATGATGGGTAGATGACATTATGTATATATATATAAACTTACAGATGGAATTATTTATTTTTGTATAAGCTTCACTGATGGACGTATCTTCTGAAACGATGAGAGGAGAGTTATCTTTATGAAAACCATAAGTTTCTACTATCGAATTATCTTTAATCAACAGCTCGAACTTAACATTGCCATGATTATACGACTGATCCTTTATCGGAGACACGTTGGCTCCACTGATGAGGACAATCTATGAGAAAACATGATTCTAATGATTATTCTCCACAAAAGGCAAACGTTATTTTTATGATGAAATAAATACTTACAGTGCCTAGCTGGTTAACGGTTTGAAGAAGTTTAGTTTCGTTGTTCCACGCTATATCTTGGACAGCACGACCCTGTCCATTGCTCACTACACATATAGAAAAAAATATAATTTCACTTTAAAACTTACGCAGTATGGTCATCTGGACTTAATCCATCGATAACGCTGTTCGGCGTGAAGTCTTCCTTGTCCATTTTTTTAGTTTTAATGAGTTTTTTGCTGCAGCTATACTATACTCGCACCAACTCGCACTGCTGGTCGATCCACATGTGTGAAATATATAGCTCAACACCTCAAAGCTGATCTTGGACAACCACTCTCCTCAACGGCAGAGACTATAGGTGAGCCGACCAATAGCAGGGCTCTAAAGTCAATATGGCTGTCTCACTAAACCAATCGGTAGGGGTTTTCAGAATTTTTTGAGATGGCAGCCTCCTTAGGCGGATCGCGATTAGGAGATGCTTTTTATAGGGGGAATATTGGTGAAACATCCGAAAATCAAGAAAAATAATGAATAATTCTTACCTGGACGCTGTTCTCTGTGGCAGGAGAAATCTTGACCATTTAATGATCATTGAAAAACCACCATAATCATGCTTTGCTCACTTTTATAATCCGAAGAGAAATAATAAAAAAAAAACACAATCCTCATGTTAAGCAAATCTGAAAAGTAAAGTTATATACTTATCTGACGTCTGATGATGATTGAAATGATCCATTCTGTTTCCAACAATACTGCTTGGAAGTCCCACTACTGGCAATCAACTTGATCTGCAGGGAACAGCTGAGAACAGCTGGAGAATATGAACATGCATGTAAACATGCATGTGATAAAGACGAGGTGAGTGAGGTCGATAAGGAAAGGAGGCTGTACTGTATCATACCAAACCGGATGCACTGAGGGTTGGAAGCAGAGACCCCTCACCCCTTCCCTGAACCAACAAAAATATCATCAAAAAAAAATTAAACATGATACTACAAAAGAAATGAACACATTTGAGCAATACATTTTACATCAGAGCAAAATGACAGTATTACTGAAACATTGCAATTTGTTAATTTTCCTTTCTCGCAAGTGAAATAGAACACCCTTGTGTATATATACCGGCCATCTGAACCTCACGTTTCCAAGCATTACTCTGTAGAGTTTACTTCTACTGCTTTGATTAAATGCTTAATTATGTCCTTTCGACTCCCAGAGGTCTGAAGTTTGAACTTGACCGAGTCGAATTGGACAAAAAATGTGGTGGGAATTTTGTCTGAGAACTAAAATGAGAGAAATATCATAATACATACATATATATGTATATAGAAATGCATTAGTCTCTCTGCTAGGCAGAATCCCCAAGAATCTAAAATTATACGTGGCTTCGTAATACGATGACCGTAAATTTTATATCTTCCTGGCAGTGCATTCATATATTTTTAATTTCTTGCACTACTTTCTCGCACCACTTTCTCGCATTACTTTCTGGCACAGCGAAAGAACAAGGTACTTTGCGCACCCTAGTCCATGAAAAAAAGACAAACTTTGCGCACTAAGGCAACAAAATAGTACATTTCGATACTAGACCAAAAGACGAATTCTAGACATGTGGGAAGTTTGCCACCCGAGCAAAGCAATTGTTGTCCAAAATCAGCCCATGTGCGAATAACATTAAAAAATCACTACCTACAGTTTATCTCGTGTTCTGGTGAAAATTCTGGCCTTATACAGCATACCTGGAACATAAAATAAATCACAAAGAATCATCTTACAAAAATACATGTACACTAGACGGAAAAGCTATCGCGCCTTCCTTTGAATAGCCCGCCCAAAAGTTAGCCCATCAGTAGTTTTTTATATATTCGATGACCGATACGGGAGTGATACCAACTGATATATTTTAATGAAAATTTGTTACAAGTTATAATTTTGGTACAAGTTATAATCGTGGTGCAATGCGTGATTAATTGTAGAAAGACAAATTCAAAAAAATTTTGACTGCAATTACTCATAGCACCAAAATATGAAATATCTTTAGTGATATGATAATCTTCATTAACACCACAATATAACTTTCATAAACG